>CM073736.1:17375817-19775817 GCA_037113605.1 Calophaca sinica
TAGAGTTCCACTCCTTAAATAGGAGTTGGAATACACAAAGGAATTGTTGAAGAGTCATGAAGAAGACCGAGCAAAGTATGGATGTTCAATTATGTCGGATGTACAGACGGATAGAAAGAACATAACCTTGATTAATTTTTTGGTGAATAGTCCAAAGGGATCAATGTTTGGGAAGAGTGTTGATGCTTCTGAATACATGAAGATTGGGAACAAAATATTTGAGCTCTTGGATAGTTTTGTTGATGAGATGGGAGAACAAAATGTGGTGCAAGTGATCACTGACAATGGAAGTAATTATAAGATGGCGGGCAAGAATTATTCTCGATGTAGTTTATCAATTTTAATTTTTAATTGTTAGTTTTGTTACTGAATTTAAGTCTGCTGATTTTTTTAGGGCAACTATTAGAAGCAAAGAGGAAGCATTTGTTTTGGACTCCATGTGCTGCCCATTGCATTGACTTAATGCTAGAGGACATTGGGAAGTTGGACAAGGTTAAGAAAGCAATTCAAAGAGGTATCAGTGTTGTTGGTTTTATCTATAACCACACATTGGCTTTGAACATGATGAGAAAGTTCACAAGTAAGTTGGAATTGCTTAGACATGGAGTGACAAGGTTTGCTACTGCATTCCTGACTTTGCAAAGGCTGCATAACCAGAAAAGCAATCTTAGAAGGATGTTCAATTCGGATGAATGGAGAAAGGCTAAAGTTGCTAAAGATCCTAAGGCAAAGAGGGCAGCTAGCATCATTCTTATGCCTACATTTTGGAATGATGATGTTTTCACCCTTAAGTCTATGGGACCTCTTGTGAAGGTCCTTAGGCTAGTTGATCATGAGAAAAAGCTTGCAATGGGTTATATTTATGAGGCAATGGATAGAGCAAAGGAGGCAATTCAAAATTCTTTCAAAGGAAATGAAGATAAATACAAAGAAATTTTTGGCATCATTGATAAAAGATGGCATTGCCAACTCCATCATGCATTGCATGCATCTGGGCATTTTCTAAACCCTGAGTTCTTCTACAAAAATCCACTCATTGAAAATGATGCTGAAGTGATGGATGGCCTTTCTAAATGCATTGAGAGGCTTAGGGGAATTATAGAAATGGAAGAGAAGATTTCATCTGAGCTGGCCTTATATAAAAGGACAGACGGCGTATTTGGTAAGAATATTGCAATAAGGCAAAGGACTACAATATCTCCTGGTAAGTGAAACCATGTTTCCTTTTTTACAAATTCAATTTCAAAATTTATGTAATTTAGTTTCCCTAATAAGGTGATAATTGCATTACAGCTGAGTGGTGGAGGAACTATGGAGCATAAACTCCAAATCTTCAAAAACTTGCTATCAAAGTATTGAGCTTGAGCTGTAGTTCATCCGGATGTGAGCATAATTGGAGTGTTTTTGAGCATGTAAGTTAAAAGATTTAAAAATTAAAAATATAGAATTTTCATATAATGATTGTGAAAGTGAAACTGTCATTTTTTTTAACTATAATAAATAGATTCATTCAAAGAAGAGAAATAGGCTTGAGCATCAAAAGTTGCAAGACTTGGTTTTTATCAAATATAACCAAGCTCTTAAGCAACGATATGATAGTGGTGATGTGATTGATCCCATTCTCCTAGATGATATTGATGGTAGTGATGAATGGCTAATGGAAGAAATGGAAAGAGATGAAGAGGGTGCAGAAGGTGATTTAGTTTTTGATGATGACAACTTGACTTGGGGAGATGTTGGCAATCCAACTGGTGTGGGTGAGACTTTGACATATACTAGGCAGTGAAAAAGGTAAAAAAGAGCTGCTGGTCCTCCTGAAAATATGGCTTTAAGCTCTAGGGGAAAAAGGGTTTTGGTGGAAGAAGATGCAGAAGAAAGTGATGAAGTTAAAGAGGAGGGGAATGAAGAAATCGACAGCCCTAAGAGTGGTGAAAATGATGAAGAAGAAGACTTGTTTTCAGAAGATAAAGATTGAATTTTAATGTTTTAGACTTTAGACAATTTATTTACTTTAAGACTTCTAGACTATGTTTGGTTTGGTACTTTGGTTGGTATTTGGAATTTACTTTATGTTACTATGTTATGCGTCACTGTTTGCTTTATGTTAGACAATTTGGTTGGTATTTGGTTTATGTTACTATGTTTTGTTTGAGACACCTATGACCTTTTATTGTTAATGTTGAGAATATTGAGTATTTTTTATCAATTTTGGAAATTTACATGCATACAGTATACATCCTATAAGTTGTATCAAAATTTTTGAATAGCGATCATCCCGCGATACGCTATCCCGCTATAGCGTTTTTGGGGTCGGCTGCTATGCTCCGCTACCCGGGATTGATAACACTGAAATATACATCAGACAAAATTCCCTCTATGGAGAGAACTATACATCACTTCAACATAATAACTTTTTGGCAGCAAAAAAACACACATCACTTCAAAATTCCCTTTGTGGAGAGAACTATGAAGCAAAACGGTGTGGGGGTCAACAACCAACCCTTTTCCACCCAATGAGTCAACCGGCATTTCGTTAGAATGCATACCTCGATCGCATAGTAGTGATAGAGGCACGAGCGGTGTTGGCTATTGTGGTGGCGCGGTGGAGTGGTGGACTAAACATAATCTACAAATTCACAAAAGGAAAAAATACAGATAAATTCACAAAACAAGGATTTAAAAACCTTAAATTGACATGTCATATAACATAGAAAGAGAACCTGAAATATAGGAAGATGAGGCGGCAGAGCTGTGTGCACAAAATCAATATAAAACACCCAGTAACAAATCAGGAAACAAGATTCATGCAGAATTCTCACTATGTTAATTTCTTCACAAGGGCCACTAAATAATGGTTTGACAATGTAAAGTCATGGGATAAAAGCATACTTTTTCAGCCATCCAAAATCAATCAAAATCTCATTATGACATACCAAAACAAAATAAACTAATGCAAAATTTTTCTTAACATCATGGAGCGTGAGAATTTTCACTCAATAACCATTCAAGTACCTAACCCAAGTGCAGAATTTTTACACAACTAACCAAGTATTTCAAATTAAAATTCTAGTATGCTAAAATTACATACATGTGCAGAATTTTTACACAACTAACCAAGTATTTCAACTTAAAATTCTAGTAAGCTAAAATTACATACATGTGCAAAATTTTATACCACAATCTTGCATCCATATACATTCAAAAACATACTTTCATTCTATCACTTGTAGTGCAGAATTTCCAGCAATTTAAATCAATAATAACATTCTTGAAGCATGAGCTTGGTAAGATGAAAATCAAGGGTAACAGAGCCAAATTTTCCAGCACAACATATATATATACATATATATCAAAAACAAGAAGCATGTTATTTTTGAAAAAATTGCAAGAAATGCAATTCATGGATTTGTGAATAAGGTGATAATGAATGGAAAAGATCTGGAAGAAGCTAAAAAATTGCTTTGATCTAATATTACCCTGAGCTAACCTGATCTAATAATAACAACAATCCAGGGAGGAAATATAGTACCAATCAGTATGCTCTAATTATCAATCAAGACACTACATTACTTTCAAAACTAGCATATCAGGTGAAGTAAAAATGCTTACTTCTTGCTCAATGCCATCTATCTCCTGTTCGATTGTGCGGTACAGATCTGTATTGTCCTTTCCATGCTTTAACAAAAAATGCTCCAACTCTCCAATACTCTCAAGCTATTAACAACAAACAAGGAAACGAAATATCAAATCAAATATATATTAATTAAAAGTAGTGCCAGTCAGTATAATAACAAACAAGCAGAACAATTAAAAGTTCAAGCCATTTAGAATAACATTGATCCAACAACAACAAATGTGCCATTTTCAAGGTTCATGACATTGAGGCAATTTACCTAGGCAGTGGTGCAGTGGTGGGGCAATGGTGCGGTGGTGGGGCAGTGTCGCGGTGGGGCCAGTGGTGCGGTGGTGGAGCGATGAAATGCGGTTGTAGAGCGTGTAGTGCGGTGGTGAAGCGATGTCATGGTGAAGCGATGGTGCGGCGGTGGAGGCGTGTACGGTGAAAGCGAGTAGTGCGCGGTTGTGTGGTGGGGCGTCACTAGAGAAGAAGAAAGGGAAGAAAGGTCGCTAGAGAAAAAGAAAGGGAATAGAGAATGAAAGAGAAGTGGTGGTGGCGGCGGCACTGGGAGAGGGCAGATGGAAGAGAGGTGGTGGCAGTGGTGGCACTGGGAGAGGCAAGACAGAAGATAGAGAGAGGAGAGGAGAGAAGAGAAGTAAATCTGGGAAGGGGAAGACGACCTTGGTTGTATCCAAAGATTACTGATGACCAAATTAAAATTACCACCGGCCCAAACCCGTCGGCTAACTGTCTCGGGATTACCGACGGGCATATTTAAATACCGACGAGCAAGGCCGTCGGTATTACGCATATACCGACGAATTTTATCGATGACTTCTGCCCGTAACAAAAAACGTGGCTTTTCCGATGGCGAAAGCAGTCGGTAATGCCAATTTGCTGTATTCTGCATGTTATCGACGACTTTAGCCGTCGAAAAAGCCGCGTTTTTGGCAATGGGCATAGGCCGTTATAAAATCTGTCGGTATACGGGTGTTTTCTTGTAGTGAACGATGGGTCTGGGGGGTTTATAGAAGCCGAGATATGCTTCAAACATAGAGAATGTAATGGTGACAGAGAAGTCCATGTGGCTCTGGAGAAGATTTGTGGCTACCCTAACAGAGGCAAGAGACGCTCTCACGTTAATGGAGGACTCATCGAGTGGTGGTGACATGATAATGCAACCGTCGGATGTAGGTGCTTCATGGTTTAACCAATTTGTTTCTTCATATGAGTATATTGGTGGTTGTTGCGACTCAGGCAAGCGTACCTGGCAAGCTGCAGTAATAAACTAGGATTTTAAGTCCCAGTCGTCGAACCCACAGGGAATAAGGACAAAATTAATATACTATAGGCGTCTTGATTATTTAAGCATCGAAAAGTTGGGTTGATTGTACGTAATGCAAAAGAGTGTAAAAACGTTCGAGCAAACAATAGGATTAGAGCCTAGGGCCTTGGTTTCGTTTATCCCGTTCATTCATTTCTTAATTCTATTCTATCCTATTCCTCTTTTACTCTATGTTATTGACCCCTTCTTCCAATTAGCCCTGATCTCCTTATCTTCAGACAACCAATAACTTTCCAGTCTTGGTTGGAAGCATTAAGTCCTATAATAGTCTAGGAGTTTGAATTGGTCAAAAGGTCTTATACCTCCCCCTAATCAGTTTTGTTACACAAGACCCTAATTCCCTTTTAGGTCGATTAATTAACCCCAGATCTTCTGACAGATTAACTAACTAAAACATGCAATTTAATTACCTAAGGTTCCTTTATTGCCCCATTGTAAAACCCAGATCTTCCGACAGATTATGCAACACCTCATACATAAATAATTAAATCGCAAGTAGTCATAATACTATACTAAGGGACTTTAACATAGATAATAAATTTGGAATAGAAATAGAATAGAGTAATCACTAAGACATAGCTAAGGAGCTACTAAGGTAAACTACACCAAAAACCCTAGAAGAGAGCTTAGCTACTCATGTCAAAAAGTAGAAAAACAATCCAAACCAGAAACATGTTCAAGAATAATAAAAAAAAGGGAAGGAGTCCTTTCTAGCTCTAGACGAATCCTGGCTCAGCTCCGAAGTATCCTTGATGGCTTCAAAGGCTCCAAGATTAGGATTTGGCCTTTTTTCTCTCCCCAAAAGCATCCATTAACAGATAAGGACTGATCGCTATTTATAGAGTTGGGCAAAACTAGGTTAACAGGCCTTCAGAATTGCCTGATTCGTCATTATGTACGGCCGTACGTCGCATAGCTACTGAATCTAGATTTTTACTCGCAGGTATGTACGGCCGTATCTATGGCATGTACGCCCGTACATAAGGAAAACGTCGGTGCTGGCCCATACATGAGAGTATGTATGCCCTTAGTGATCTCAGGGGATGTATAACCATGCATAAGGTATGTGCGATCGTACTATTGTGGCTCAGAAAAATGCACCTGATTGTAACTCGCAATAAAAGTAGAGTATAATCAGGACTCCGAATGTCGAATCCACAGGGAATGCGCAAGTACCAGCGTAATGAAGATCTTAAGTCCCTTCAGCTAACGAAATAATTAGATTTGGGATTGAATAGAAAACTAAGGGAAATTAGAATAAAAACTTTGAATTTAAATAAATAGAGCAAGATTGAATAGGAGAAACCTAGGGGAACCGAGTTCACTAATACTAAATCCTGAATCTATTTCCTTGCTATCATGAATTATATTATCCTATTGAACGACAATCACTCACTCTAAATTACTAAAGGCTACCTAACTTGCAATAGCTTTCCACCTAACTAATTACCCCGTTTGGTCCTAGAAGGTAATTAAAGGAAAGAGCATTAAGAACGGGCAAGTTTGTTAGTATAATAAATGATTGGAAATAAGCAATAACCTATCCGGCGTATAAAGCGAGTTCTGTGATCATAAAGTTCCACTAGTTAACTATGATCTTGTTACCACAATTAACTAATTTTATAAGGATTAACTACTTCCTATGAAATTAAGCATGCTAAGATCAACACATTCATAAGGATAATAAGGAATTCATGATAACAATTAAATAGAAATCAAGAACATTGTAAAAGATTCCCCATCACCCCTAGTGATGGAATTAACTACTCATATTGTTTTGCAACAAGACTAAATAGAATAATTCCAAACATAAACTCCTAAAAGACATGAGTAAATAGAACCGGGACACCCCTTCGGTAAGACGGTGATCCTCTCGTGTGTTCCTCATGTCTCCACAAATTCCAGCAGCAATTCAGAATTAATGGGAAGCTCCAATGAACCAAGACTCACTCCAATCGTATGATGTTTGTTAATAACTCTCAAAAAGGGGCTCTTGACTTGGGAATTCGACGAAAGAACTTTTTAAAAGGGTAAGTACCCCTATTTATAGATTAGGCTGCGGATTAGGTAGTCTGGCTTTCAAATCTATGTATTCTAAGATGGGGTACGGCCGTACTGCACATATACACGGCCATACCGAGCTTTCTTTATGACATTGTCCCATACCCGTGCATACTGCAACCCTGACATCATTTGTGTACGGCCGTACTGACTTTGGCACGACCATACTAGACTTTTTCATCAGCGTGAGGTGGTACAGACTGAGGGGGTACGCCCTCACTGAGATTCTGCTCTAGGTACGGCCATACCAGATGTAGCTCAAGTCGTACCGCTCGTCCAGTAGCGCTAAAACTCTCCAAAACTTGCTAGTTTTTGGTCCTTTTTCGCACCTTTTGCTCTGAGTGGTGTCTTCATGATAATTCTGCAAAATAAGACATAAATGATTACCTTTGTACTTTAATTAGTGCAAAATGGTATATTTAGATACCAAAAATGTCCTATAAAATATAGACAAATTGGTGTGTTAACATATCCCCACACTTGAGCTTTGCTTACCCTCAAGCAAACTACTTGGCTAATTATAGTATGAAAGACTATTTTCACTGGATATGGGCAAAAACATAAGTAAGACAACAACTTGATATCACAAAACATGCCAATAAATAGAATGCCCAATTAGAGTTGTAAGTTCAAATAAGTTAACAACCTGTAATTCTCAAGTTACACTCTCACCAATCTCAAAGTGTTTATAGGTATAGTCATCAACGCTCAGATTTTTCAAATGAAGTGGCATTACCATATGCTTATACATTGACCAAAACTCTACTATTTGAATTTATATAACATGCAAAAGAGGAATAAAGGTCTTTCATTGATTGTAATATGGCCAAGGTAATAATGTTAGGTATGATAAAAGAAAGAAAAGGTCATGCAAAGGGTCAGAAACAAATCAACCAAAAGAAGTAACCTATTTCTTTTTTCACTTTAAAGAGCAGGTAAGAATCCCAAATTCTTCAATCAATATATTTTTCTTTTGCAATTTATGAAGGCATGAGCAAGATAAACAAATTTTTTTCAATTCAATGCTCTTTCTTTTCTTTTCCTTTCCTCCCTTCATGCATTTATATACCAATCAATCATTTTTAAGAACTAGAAGGGCAAATAATTGCTAAGCCTTCTTTTTGTAAATATATGAGAGGGATTCAGAACATTATTCTTTTGATTTTGCCACTAATTGCTCTCAATGGAAAATTCTTTTCAAGGTTGCTTTCGTAGAAAATAATCAATAGTAACAAGAAAGGTACCAAAGAAATTAAATAAAGTACTTTTTGGCACAAAAGTGGGCAACTAGTGGTATAATATATTCAAAATGGTAGTGGCCTGAAGAATTCCTAAAAATTGCCCTTTCCAAATTCACATGAAAATAAACTCATATTCGCTTTGTAATGGTCTCAATACAAGTTCTAGAATGCACATTCATAGAAAAATATCACTCATACAAATGAAAGAGGTAAAAGCATGATGTGACCTCTTATTTCATGCTCAAATCTCACATTTAGTAGCTTACACAGGATAGTTAAAACTCACAGAACTTCAATGCTAATTTTCAGCAAATCCCAATACTAGCAAAGAATTGAGTCAATCACATGTTGTCTGGAAGAATTTTTTTTTGTAGCCCCTAAATCAGCAAAAATTTAAGTTCTTTTATAATCATAAATTGTTATAAGCACAGCCAAGTAATAAGCATAATATAAAATTCTCTCCCCACACTTATTTTTAGCAGTGTCCCCACTGCGACTAAGTTAAAACAAGCACAATAAGATAAAACAAAATAAAATGAGTGCTATAATAAAAGAAGGTGGAAAGAGACTCCCCTTTGAAAAATACCACGAGCAAATTGCAGGGGAATTTGACGCTTCTGTGTCATTGTCATCAGCTGCATTGAGTGTCTTGAAGACTGAGAATCAAAATCGAAAGGTAAAGAGAATTAAAATTACTGAAAAATAAACGACAAATACTAAGTAAAGGTCTACAGGTTGCCTCCTGTAAAGGGCTTGTTTATCGTCACGAGCCTGACGTGTTGCGTTAAGTGGTTGGGAGTTGTAGTGATACGGTATATGTGTCCCTGGGTGTGCCTGCAACATAGATTTTAGCTTGCTGTCTGTTCACCTTGACGGTTGAACCATCTTTAGCAACCATTTCTATTGTTCCATAGGGGAAAACTTGTATTATTTCATAGGGACATGACCAACGGGACTTGAATTTTCCTGGAAACAGTCGAAGTCGAGAGTTGTAGATTCATACTTTGTCTCCAATTTGAAAGCTTCTCGTTTGGATGCGCTCGTCGTGCAACTTTTTAGTACGCTCTTTGTACAATTTTGCATTTTCATAAGCTTCTAGTAGAAATTTGTCCATTTCGTTGATCTATAATAATCGATGCTCACCTGCCATCTGCATATCAAAATTTAAAAATTTGGTAGCCCAATAAGCTTTGTGCTTTAATTCGACAGGGAAATGACAAGTTTTTCCAAATACTAGCCTATATGGTGACATTCCTATAGGGGTTTTGAAAGCAGTTCTATATGCCCATAGGGCATCATCAAGTTTGAAAGACTAATCCTTTCTTGAAGCACTAACAGTCTTTTCTAGGATTTTCTTAAGTTCCCTGTTGGAGATTTCTACTTGGTCATTGGTGTGGGGATAGTAAGGTGTAGCTACTCTATGGTTGATCCATATTTTGTTAAGAGGTTGTCAAATTGTTTATTACAAAAATGACTGCCGCCATCACTAATTATTGCTCTGGGAGTTCCAAATCTAGTAAAAATATTCTTTTTCAAAAATCTTTCTACCCTTCAAGCATTGTTAGTCGGTAATGCTCTTGCTTCAACCCACTTAGAGACATAATCTACTGCCACTAAAATATACATGTTATTATTAGATTTAGAAAATGGTCCCATGAAGTCTATGCCCCATACATCAAAAAGTTTGCAATATAAAATATTATTTAGAGGCATTTATGGTTTTCTAAAGATATTTCTGCTTCTTTGGCAAGGGTCACAAGTCTTGACAAATTTGTAAGCATCTTTAAACAAGGTAGGTCAGAAAAAATAGCATTGTAAGATTTTATTAGCTGTTCGTGTGGGTCCATAATGGCCTCCTACTTCTTTAGAGTGACAATGCTCTAATATATATTGATATTCTGTTTATGGAATACATCTCCTAATTATTCTGTCAGCACAAATCTTAAATAAATAAGGTTCATCCCAGAAGTAATGTTTAACATCAGAAAAGAATTTCTTACGCTGAGCATATGTTAAGCTGGATGGAAGCACATTACCGGCCAAATAGTTAACATAATCAACATATCATGGTGCCGTAGAAACAGCATGTAGATGCTCTTCTGGAAATGTTTCTTGAATTTGCTCTCTCTCAGGTGGTCTGACTGCTGCATCTATCCTTGAAAGGTGATCTGTGATGACATTGTCTACGCCCCGCTTATCTTTGATTTCGATGTCAAATTCTTGAAGCAGTAGATTCCATCTGATTAATCTTGGTTTCGCATCCTATTTGGCAAGTAAATGTCTAATAGCAGAGTGGTCAGTATAAATTATAATTTTAGACAGGACTGAGTAGGAACGAAATTTATCAACTATAAATATAACCGCCAGTAGTTCCTTTTTAGTAGTGGTGTAGTTTCCCTATGCTTCATCCAAAGTCCTACTAGCATAGTAGATAGTATGAAAAATTTTCCCTTTCCTTTGTCCCAACACCGCACCAATTGCGACATCACTAGCATCACACATTAACTCAAATGAAATAAACTAATCAGGCACTATAAACAACATGAATATTTATTAATATAGATTTTAAGGTTTCAAAAGCTTTTAGACAGGCCTTAGAGAATTCAAATGGTACATCTTTCACTAAAAGATTAGAAAGTGGTTTTGCAATTTGTGAATTTTTTTTATGAATCTTCTATAAAAACCAGCATGTCCTAAAAAACTTCTAATAGCTCTAACTGAATTCAGAGGTGGTAGTTTCGAAATAACTTCAATTTTAGCTGGATCAAATTCAATGCCTTTATGAGAAATCTTGTGACCTAAGACTATGCATCTTTTAAGCACTCTAAATTATGCTAACAGACATCGAATGTGGATCCATACACAGAGAAATCATTCATAAATATATCAATGCAATTTTCTAAGATATCAGTAAAGATAACCATCATGCATCTTTAAAATGTTGCAGGGACATTACATAAACCAAATGACATTCTGTTATATACAAATGTTCCATAGGGTAATGTAAAAGTAGTTTTTTCGTAATCTTCTTTAGTTATAGAGATTTGCATATAACCAGAATAACCATCTAGACAACAGTAAAATTCATAGCCAGATAATTTTTCAAGCATTTGATCAATAAAAGGGAGAGGGAAATGATCTTTCCTGGTGGCCTCATTTAGTTTTCTGTAATCAATGCACATACGCCAGCCAGTCACTTTCCTAACTGCAATTAACTCCTTTTGCTCATTCTCCATAACTGTGGTTCCTCCCTTTTTAGGAACTACCTGCACATGGCTCACCCAAGGGCTATCAGAAATAGGATAAATAATGTTAGTATCAAGTAATTTAATAACTTCCTGTTTGACAACTTCCTTCAGATTTGGGTTGAGTCTTCGTTGAGGTTGCACTTTTGGTTTGTGATCCGTCTCCATATAAATCCTATGGGAGCAAATTGTGGGGCTGATTCCTTTTATGTCATGAATGCTCCATCCAAATGCTTCTTTGTTGTCTCGCAAAACCCTTAAAAGCTTTTCCTCCATCGAATCTGCTAAAGAAGATGACATTATAACTGGTAAAGATGATGGTGGATGTAAGAATACATATTTAAGATTAGCGGGTAATGGCTTTAATTCTAGCTCTGTTGGTTTTTCTAAAGATGATTTGACTGCAGTCTTTTTGGGTTTATCTAATCTCTCAAATCGCTGCACCTCGTTCCATGGTCTTGGTTCCAAGCCTGCATCTAGTGCCAGAACTTCCTCCTTAATTCCTATTCATCTGCAATGGCTTCTTTACTACCAGTTAAAATTTTTTCTGGAGGGTCTGTAAGTAAGTGTACCTGCGAATTAGAAGACATTAGAACATTTTCTGCTAAAGTATCTATGAAATTGTAGGATTGAGAACTTGGTGTTTTTAAAGAATCAAACACGCTGAAGACAACTTCTTCATCGTCAAGCCGTAATGTAAGCTTTCCCTAGTGAACATCAATGACCGTTTTTTCGGTTGCTAAAAACGGTTTTCCCAACAGAAGTGGTACTTTCTTATCTTCTTCCATGTCTAGAACCATAAAGTCAGCTGGAAAAATAAACTTTTCGACCTTTACCAAGACATGTTGTAATTGAAGTCTTGTGGGTCTGACTTCTTTTAAACCAAGCCGCTGAAAAATAGATAAAGGCATTAAATTTATTCTAGAACCTAACTCATAAAGAGCTTTTTCAAAATAAGAATTTCCAATTGTGCATGGTATTGTAAAACTCCCTGGATCATTCATTTTAGGAGGTAACTTTCTCAGGATTATGGCTGAGCATTCCTCGTTTAGTCAAATAATCGATAATTCTTCTAACTTCTTTTTGTTGGCTAGGATATCCTTCAAGAATTAACAATATTTCGGCATATGAGAAATAGCTTCCACAAACGGCATGTTGATATTTAGCTGCTTTAGGACTTCTAAAATTTTTGTAAATTGGGCCCTGCAAGTCATTCTTCAATCTTGTGGGAATGGCACAATGGGAATCGTGTCAGATGGATTAACGGGTGCTGTTAACTGCTCTTTCTTAGGTTCCTTGTTTCTTATATCTCTTTCTTCGGTTAGAGCAGGTGATTTTTCTTGGGGCTGAGTTGATGTAGCTTTTTCTTTGCTCTTCTCAAATGGTCCCGCGAGTACTGTTTTTTCCCCTTGTAGTGTTATCAAATTAGATTGCACTTCTTGGGTAGGTGTTTTTTCCTTTGTCTTGGATAAATAGTTTATCAAGAGGGCTAATTGCTCTGCCAATTGTTTCTGACTTTCCGTATTTGTCATTACCAGTTTCTCAAGATGCTTAAACCTTTCGTCAAGTTCTTTTGTGCATCCTTGAATTATTGCAGGATGGCCTGGATATCCATTTCTTCGAGCTTGAACCTGTAAAAACGAGTTGCCTTGGTTTCTCCACACCAGATTATTGTTATTCGAGCAGCAGCTACCAAGGTTCTCAGTGCCTATAAAGTTAACTTTTGCAATTGGGTCTTCCTTTGTTGTAGGCTTCCTTGAAGCTCTGGTATGAGCATGAGAAGCTAACAAGGCTTCAAATTTTTCAATAAGTGTATCCACCTTGGCTTCTAAAGATAAGTGAGTTTGCATCCATGGTTTTCAATTTTCCAACCAATTTGTGTCTTTTCTGATGACCATTGAGTATTGTTCTGAACCATCTCTTCAATGATTTCTAGGGTCTCAAATGGTGTTCTTATTCCCAGAGATCCTCCACATGCAGCATCTATAGTAGCCCTGCTTTGTACATTTAGCCCATTATATACATTGTGGACCAGTTGCCATGTAGCAAATTCTTTATGTGAAAAACCTCTAAGCAGTTCTTGAAAGAGCTCCCAAGCTTCGTGCATTGGTTCTAACTCAGACTGTTTGAAGCTAGTTATTTTTGCTCTGGTCTCAGTAAATTTGGCTAAAGATAGATATTTTTGGAGAAATTTGCTCTTCAGATCTTCCCAAGTGGTGATTGAGTTTGGTGCTAAAGAGTCTAGCCAAACTTGAGTTTTTCTCTGCAATGAGAATGGAAACAGTGTTAGTTTAATAGCTTCCACTGCGACTCCATTATACTTAATAGTGCTAAGTATTCTTCAGAAGCTCTTGATATCATCATGTGGGTCTTCCGAAGGTAGCCCCAAAAATTGTACTTCGGACACCCGCAGGATTAAAAGCAAGATTGAACTCAAAGTTGTGCTGCCTAATGGCTGGGCCATTTATGCTCTCTTGAATATTGACAGCAGAAGAAAAGTATTCTTTGAGAGTGAGCTCTTGATCTTCTTCCATTGTGCTACCCGAGTACAAGAAAAATAATTAATAAAAGTAAAATAAATATAAAGATTAAAAACAACAAATAAATAAATGCATAAAGTTGAACTAGTATTGCTAAACATTCCCTGGCAAAGGTGCCAAAAACTTGTTGCGGCTGAGGCAAGTGCACCTGATCGTAATTCGTAATAAAAGTGAAGTATAATTAGGACTCCAAATGTCGAACCCACAGGGAATGCACAACCAGCGTAATAAAGATCTTAAGTCCCTTAAGCTAACGAAATAATTGGATTTGGGATTGAACAGAAAACTAAGGGAAATTAGAATAAAACTTTGAATTTAAATAATTAGAGCAAGATTGAATAGGAGAAACCTAGGGGAACTGGGTTCACTAATATTAGATCCCAAATCTATTTCCTCGCTATTATGAATTATATTATCCTATTGAACGCTAATCACTCACTCTAAATTACTAAGGGCTACCTAGCTTGCAATAGCCTTCCTCCTAATTAATTAGTCCGTTCGGTCCTAGAAGGTAATTAAAGGAAATATCATTAAGAACAGACAAGTTTGTTAATATAATAAATGATTAGAAACAAGGAATAATCTATCCGGTGTATAAAGCGAGTTCAGTGATCATAGAGTTCCACTAGTTAACTATGATCCTGTTACCACAATTAACTAATTTTATAAGGATTAGCTACTTCCTATGAAATTAAGCATGCTAAGATTAACACATTTATAAGGATAATAAGGAATTCAGAATAACAATTAAATAGAAATCAAGAACATTGTAAAAAATTTCCCATTACCCCTAGTGATGGAATTAGCTACTCATATTATTTTGAAACAAGACAAAATAGAATAATTCCAAACATAAACTCCTAAAAGACATGAGTAAATAGAACCGGGACACTCCTTCGGTAAGACGGTGATTCTCTCGGGTGTTCTTCACGTCTCTACGAACTCTAGCAGCAATTCAGAATTGATGGGATGCTCCAATGATCCAAGACTCGTTCCAATCCTATGATGTTTGTGAATAACTCTAAAAAAGGGGCTCTTGACTTGGGAACTCACCAAAAGGTCTTTTTAAAATGTTAAGAACCCCTATTTATAGATTAGGCTGCGGATTAGGTCGTTTGGCTTTCAAATCTGTGTATTCTGAGATAGCGTACGGCCGTATCGCTTATATACATGGCCGTACCTAACTTTCTTTATGACGTTGTCCCGTGCCCGTGCATGCTGCAACCCTGACATCATTTGTGTACGGCCGCACTGACTTTGGCACGACCGTACTGGACTTTTTCATCGGCGCCAGATGGTACAGACTGAGGGGATATGCCCTTACTGAGATTCTACTCTAGGTACGGCCGTACCGGATGTAGGTCAGGTCGTACCGCTCGTCTAGTAGCGCTAAAATTCTCCAAAACTTGCCAGTTTTTGGTCCTTTTTTGCACCTTTTACTCTGAGTGGTGTCTTCATGATAATTCGGTAAAATAAGACATAAATGAGTACCTTTGTGCTTTAATTAGTGCAAAATTGTATATTTAGATACTAAAAATTTCTATAAAATTTGACAAATTGGTGTGTTAACACGTACCTTCTGCACAGGAACTCAAAATTTCATCCATTTTTATCTCGAATAGCGTACTTTTGATACGAGAATGTCCTTTTATCCTTTTCTGCACAATATGAGCAATTATGAGGATTCATTAAATGAAATGGGTTAGAAACTCGGGGAAATATACTTAAAATACCCCTCAAAATATCATAAGTTGTTCACTCATCAATTCCGCTACATTTGACTTTTGCTTGTCCTCAAGCAAACACAGGCTAAAAAATTAACTTCCTAAAATAATTGTAACACCCTAACTCTAATTAGGGGATTACTTACTAATTAAAGATTGAAACTTCACCTGGAAAATTTTCTCAAATATAACAACCTTAAGATATAAATAAAACCTTGTTTAAAAGACCTGTTTGACTTGGAAGGAAATATTTCAAGGACCCAAACATGACACATATATCTATCAGAGTTTCAAAAGCAGAATAACTTTATCATTTACATCTCTTTTTATAAAAATACCACAATATAAAACAAATATAACCTATACATTATTTTCTAATTGCAAAGGACTCATCCTAGAGATAAGGACTCTGACTCGTGATCCGGTGACTCAATGTCTTGCCGAGGGCGAGACCGAACACGCTTCGTGCTCTAAACCTCCTCCATCAAGTGTACCGAAACAACGCGCTCTCAACGGTGAGTTTATAAAACTCATTAACATAGACAGAAAAAAATGCTTTTTACTGTTGTTTCCCGGCCATAGCGTGTGCTACGTATGGAAAATCCTCTGACAACATATACTTAACATATAATAATACTATGGCTAATCTTAACATCAACTTGATTATTGATAACCTCAAACATAACTTTGCTTCAAGAGCATTCATCCGCAAAGGTAATATAATTCATACACATAACATACAATCACATAATTCATACATGTTTACGATTTTGAATGTACCCCTTGGACCTAAATTCATTTGGTAAGCTGAGCAATGATTCGATTTATGATGATTGACGAGGAGTCTGTCGAATACGCCAGGGATTTGGCAAACCGACGGACCGGCCTTCTAGGTGCACATTCGAACGAACCAATATTCCATAAACCATCAAATCAAACATAATGGGCCTCTTCGTAGTCTTTTATCGCGAACACCGGGTTATCGGACTTTCTTGTCGGCCCGATGGCTTACCCCCACTAGTGAACCCGCCATGCCACATCACCCACATCGCCTATGCAAATCACCAATTCCAAACACGTAATTGTGAATAATACATGACATCAAACCTTAATGCGTCATACATCATAGCATAGGCATCCTCAATCTTTTTAAGAAAACTCACCAGGTAGTTAAGTGTGAGAAACTTAACCACACCGGTTTAAAAATTTTGATCTGGTCAGAGCTTCTAAGGACTACCACGGTTGAGCGTCTCTTTAAACCGCTTGAATACCGTATCCCTAGCCTTTCAAATAGAAAGGACTTACCAAAAGCGATTTAGGTCTCACCCACATATATGTGGCCCATGATAGCTAGCCTTTACAGTGGAAACATGGTATTTCTCCAGACATAGACTATCCTAAGATTTGGATGCTATGTTATAATGTAAGCGATTCCTTCATCCTTCACAAATGGTTAGGAGAATCAAATCATAATTTCAAGACCATAGAAAAATCAAAGTCAAGCCAAGGAATATACAAGCACATCATAACTAAGCATTCATAAGCACTCAAATTGACTGAGAAACGATATGACTCCTCGGGTCACAAGTGGCAGGGTGAATAAAGTTAGCCCACCTGAATCCCTGTTATTAAAATGTGCATAACTCAATGTGTATTTACTGGAATTGAGTGATTCTTGTGGCCACTTAAACTAGACAAAATTCTCTAAATTTTAGCCACTGGGACCACTTGAATCCATGTAGAATCAAACTTGAGAGCTCTGTTTGAATTCCGGACAGAATCGTACTTAGATTAAATATGGATAAGTTGTAATTAAAATTATGTGCGAAATAGGCACAGCCGTGCTTGGCCTGTCAGTCCAAAAATCCTGCATTTCTAACTTTGTTCCTCATTCTAAATCCTTTCAAAACCAATCCTAACACCAATGGAATAGTTTCAAGACAAAATTACATATAAATGCACCATGAATCAAAGGCACAACAAGGGACCAAACTAATAGAGCTTTTAACATGTTATTTCACAAATTCAGGAATCAAACTCTTCTAGGTTCAACAAAGAACATCAACAATAATCTCACACCTAGACAACACTCACAAGATTAAATTCATCATATGTCAGGTCATTGCACCTAAAATAAGTGTCTTGGAGCCCAAACTCATACAAATAGGCTAGCTCGGGTGTCGAGCCATTTAGAATCTAATTCATACATTTTAGCAAAAATAGCGATCACATAAATAATCCAAGATGAGGCTCGATGGAGCTCTTGTGAGAACAAACATCAAACATTGGTTTAAGGGGGGTTGGGGGCAGCCAGTCAACCCTATTTCAGTCCAAACCCCATACAAGACCATTCAAGATGACTAATAAGCTAATTATTGAACTAATAAAATTAATAATAAAACCTTGCACACTCTAAGGAGGTTTTGGGGAAGTCTATGTTACTGAATAATCCCAAGTTAGGGATTTGAGCTCCAAAATCCCCATTCTTCTTCCTTCCATCCTTTGAGTTTAGATTTCTCATCCTCATCACTGAATTTGGCACATGCAAGCTCCTTTCTTCTTTGTCTAAAAACCACACAACCTCCATTAAAGCTTGACCCAAGCTTCCAACTTCTTCAATCAAAACCCAAACAAGTCTGAATCCTTCCTCACCATCATTTTCGAGCTATCCTTTCATTGAATCCCTCTCTCGGTTCTCTCTCTCGATCTCTCTCGACTTCTCTCTCTAATTCTCGGCCTCATCTTGTTCGACCCTCCTTCCTTTCGCCGGCGCTCCACCACGTCTCACCTCCAGGGCTGCCGCGCCCTGTTTCTTCTTCTTCTTCCCTTCGTTCGCGACTCCCTCTCTCTCTCTCTCTCTCTATCTCACGACCTTCCTTCCTCTCCGGTACCGCGCGCCGTAGCTCTCCTCCGGGTGTGACCCCCTTCTTTCTTCCTCTTTCTCATCCACGCTCGCACCACCCTCTCTCTTTCTCTCTTCCTCTTCTTCCTTTCTCTTTCTGTTTTTCAATTCCTTTTCTGATTTTTGCTTCTCCTTACCTTTTGTGGCTGTTGAGAATCACGATGGGGGAGGGAGTATTAGGGTTAAAGAAGGGGTGCTATGGTGGATTTAAGTGGAACATAGTGTATGGTGGAACTTAAGTCTAAAATTAATTAAAAACCTTGCAATTAAACCCTTATTTAGCCTCTTAATTAAATCCTTGGTTCCTAATAACACCTTGAGTAATTCTAATTAATTAAAGCTACTCCTAATTACCTAGTACCAAAATTCCTAAATCATTGGGTAAAATTACCATTTTACCCCTTAGTTCCTAATTGGTTTTAAATTACTAAATTAAGGCAATGAACCATATTTAATCCTTAGGGATTAAATCTCGTTTTCACTTAGGATTTCCTAATAATTAGGCTTGGGGAATTTGGGATGTTACATTACTCTCCACCTTTTAGGAATTTTGCCCCCAAAATGCTCCTTACTATCTAACATGATCCTCACTTGAGTGTTCTACTTCCTGTGCTTTGCCGAACTCTAATCCTACTCTCCTTCAAATAAGCAGTTTCGTTTCCTGATTATTCTAAATAGTCGAAATCTCGAAAAGAAATTAATGGCTACTATAGGTCGAATATACGGATAATGCGGTGATTTAGTTAACTGATCACAAATTAAGCCTTATTCCTAATAAGAGGCTTATTAAGTCAAGACAGAGTTTGTGATTGGCCAACAGGATCACTTCACACACCGGCTATTGAATCTTGCGTAGACGTTAACGTCCTCGAATTTCCGGTGATTTAGCTGTGACTAATACCTTTCCTTAGGCTAGGTATCTCGCTAAGGTCACTATGCCTAGGCGGCTTAAAGTTTCTTAACAAACTAGGGCTTACCCAACTTCAAGGTTCCCTAATTATAACGGAGGTATTTACAAGTCTGGTTTTACGTCATCCCTTTATTGCTTCGGAAGTTACTAAGGTGTTCTGACACGAAAGTGCTATAGGTTCTCTAGAGGCTTCGAGATTCCCAATCAACCTAGGATCCATCCATAATGGTTAGATCCAACAATCTTGATTAATTAACAAGTGTTGGAACCTAAACGATTACGAACACCCATCCCGAATTGATTGAAACCGCCAAATAAGAGTTCTTACTTATCAATTCTAGATGCTATTGTAATAGATGGTCACAATAATTCAAACAAGGTCTGGTCATAGGTTCTAAGGCACCACGCTGAGCTACCACAAGATTTAAGCTCACTTTATATCCAAAGTGACCTTGGCATTGTGCTTGAATCGCCTCTTCTCAGGTTCATAACATTCTAGGTAACTCTAGCAACTTCCTAACATAAGCCCTAGTCGCTAACACAGTATGGAAGGTTAAGACTCTCAGTACATCTGCAGATATAGGTGAACTAAAATCAATTACACAAATGATAGGCAGCACCTAATTCAAAATCATGCAATAAGAATTTCAAAGAACACTTTTTAACTTAGATCCAAATCGAATGGTGATTTGAAACCAATTGAACATATTTAAATGGAATTCAAGACACAATCAAGTCAAGTTTCAAACATAGGAAAATGGATGAACTCGCATATAACTCATATGAACAATGCAGATCCTACCACATTTAACTCCATTACATATACATATCCATATCTATTTAAACAAACATTCTAAATTTCCTTTTAACCATTATCTTATCTTAATATTCAAGCGTGAGCATCAATCCATGTAAAGGCATACATATACATATACACATATACACATTTATCATGCTTAGAAACACAATGCATGCTTGGTTCTCGAATTGATGAGCATAAAAGGTCTATGCAAGTTGAACATTAAGGAAGCATACATTCTAACTCAAGCATCATGACAAATATCGGTGGATGCTTCTAAAACCTCCTCTTTCATGTAAGTATGTAATCTATTCATGGATGGAGTTGAAATCAATCACATGAAAACCAAGAGAGAGAAATTAGTTCACGGCTACTAAATCATAAATCTCAAACTTATCCAAAAATTACAAAATTTAATGTGGAAGATCCTAACACACATATAAATCATGTCCAAAGGACACCGGTATAAAATGAAAAACTAAACAAAATATTGGAGAATACGAAAACAAATAGCTAAAATTACCAATTATATAACCATGTTAAATAAAAGCCAGTAATAAATTGCAAATTGAAACAGACACTTTGCATAGAAAATGAACAATCGAATTCACCACTAATTGCCTCGCTAAGTTGATGCATTCACATAAAATAGCTGAAACAACATCCCTGAAAACAGATTGCATCCCAGAAACCAACACATCAGAAGCAAAACTAAGAAATTCAACAAGTAGATAACCAAGACAGTCAAGGACAAACTTTGACAGAATCGATGCTACCTTATTCACTTTATGTTAGTGTTTGCTAAACTCATTTCTCATACTGGTAGTTGAAATTTCAGTAAAAAGTTTTGTTAATGTTTGAAAGTTAGTGAGATTCTCCCTTGTTAATGTTTCAAGGAGTACCTTAAGACATGGCCTCTGTAGAGTTTGTGCTATCCCTTGTGGCTCATGCTACGTAATAAAAAAATATATATTTATTTAATATAGATTGTATGGTGAGCCTTTTTTTTTAAGTGAACATACCTCAAGGATGGAAGGTTTGAGAAGAAAATATTCTAAAGGTGAAAGCAAAAGCATGAAATGTTAATACTGGAAAAACCAATTGGAGATCTTAAACATAGCAACAAAGATCATCTCATAGGTTGAAGAACTCTGCATATGTATTGAGAAGAAGTAGTAGAACAATAATAACTTCTTGAATATCCATCATTAAATCAAATTAAGGTATAATGATGTAGAAGGAGTCACCAATGACCTGTTGTATTGACTTAGAATTAAAATGTTAAAGGTAAGGGCGTCCTCCACAATGGGAGCAAGCCAATCAAAAATTTGTACGCACAGTTAGGTTAATGCAGTACTTAACAAGCAATCAATTTCCCCTCATGCAACAAGAAGGTTGAAACTTCAAGAAAAGTCAAATTCTCCCACGCGGTTATAAAACCAACACATCCAAATTGAACATAATGGAAATGCGAATCTTAACTCAAGTCATCAATACCTCAAGTTTTAAATCTAACCAATATTCATGCTTGGACTCAAAACACAAACACAACACATAAGTCCCTCAGTCACGCAAGTAGAAGGCACTTACCAACACTTTACTGACCAAGGTATATGGATTATACCGATCAGTCTCAAACACATCGAAGCTTACTTCGTCCCTATAACAATTAATTATCATAAGTAGTAAGTGATGAGAAACTTACAACCTCACATGAAACTTATCATTTAAATTACTCACCACCAAAATTAAGTATCATATTAAACATTAGGCGGTTGCTTCTAATTTTTCCAAGTCCCAAACGATCATATAATTAATTCATGCAAGAAAGTGAAAATAGCAAAGTGGAAATCAATGCGAAAGAAGTTATTTCACAATTACTAATTTATAACTTCCGCAATAGTTTTCTAGCTTTTAAACTTCGAGTTTTCAAAACCAACACTTTTATATTATAAGAAAAGACTTTCCAATTCTTGAATCATTATTGTTTATCAAATACCAAAATTTCTAATCTATCACAAAAGTTGCAGTTTCTCCAAGAATATCCCACAATACTCTCGTAGTCCCGTAACTACTTTGATCATCAAATTCGTTCTTCCAGAACTTTTGTAATGATCTTCCAGTGGTAGCAGAGTTTAACGTGGCCACTAAGCTCAACTGCGGCCAGGTATGCATCCCGTGGACTTAGGCAGGCCAGAGTGGCTGAAATCCTTCACGACCTGAACTACTACTAGATGATCATTACGGAATCTGAAACTGTATTTAGAAGTAATTACATATATGAGAATGTCTCACGAAAGAGTACATGCCTCTAGTATTCTCTGCAAATCTTCATCCTCCTCATTCCTTTAATGAATCCTTGAGGTGGCCTACCTCAATAATTCACCAAAAGAACTCAGAAAACTCGGACTTACAGACACAACTGACTCTTTTCCTAAACCAGATCACTTCTAGACACACTTGACTCACAGTCCGAGAGGGTCGAACTGCTCTGATACCATAATGTAACACCCAAACTCTAATTAGGGGATTACTTACTAATTAAAGATTGAAACTTCACCTGGAAAATTTTCTCAAATATAACAACCTTAAGATATAAATAAAACCTTGTTTAAAAGACCTGTTTGACTTGGAAAGAAATATTTCAAGGACCCAAACATGACACATATATCTATCAGAGTTTCAAAAGCGGAATAACTTTATCATTTACATCTCTTTTTATAAAAATACCACAAGATAAAACAAATATAACCTATACATTATTTCCTAATTGCAAAGGACTCATCCTAGAGATAAGGACTCTGACTCGTGATCCGGGGACTCAATGTCTTGCTGAGGGCGAGACCGAACACGCTTCGTGCTCTAAACCTCCTCCATCAAGTGTACCTGAAAACAACGCCCCAACGGTGAGTTTATAAAACTCAGTAACATAGACTTAGAAAAAAAATGCTTTTACCGTTGTTTCCAGCCATACGCGTGTGCTACGTATGGAAAATCCTCCCTGACAACATATACTTAACATATAATAATACTGTGGCCTAATCTTAACATCAACTTCAGTCATTCAGTCAACCTCAAACATAACTTGCTTCAAGAGCATTCATCTGCAAGGTAACATAATTCATACACATAACATACAATCACAAATTCATACAAGTTTCTGATTTTGAATGTACCCCCTTCGACCTAAATTCATTTGCAAATGAGCAATGATTCGATTTATGATGATTGACCAAGGGAGTCTCCGTCGGAATACGCTTGTAAAGATTTACAACCGACGGACCGGCCGCCTAGGTGCACATTCGGACGAACCAATATTCCATAAACCATCAAATCAAACATAATGGGCCTCTTCGTAAGTCTTTTATCGCAACACCCGGGTTACTGGACTTTACTGTCCAGCCCAGTGGCTTACCCCACTGGTGAGCCCGCCATGCCACATCACCCATCAGTGCCTATGCAAATCAGACAATTCCAAACACGTAATTCGTAATACATGACATCAAACCTTATTCGTCATACATCATAGCATAGGCATCCTCAATCTTTTAAGAAAACTCACTAGGTAGTTAAGTGTGAGAAACTTAACCACACCAGTTTAAAAATTTTGATACTGGCGGTCGAGCTCGGTGACCACGGTTAGACGTCTCTTTAAACCGCGAATACCGTATCCTAGCCTTTCAAATAGAAAGGACTTACCAAAACAGTTTGGGTCTCACCCACATATATGTGGCCCATGATAGCTAGCCTTTACAGGGAAACATGGTATTTCTCCAGACATAGACTATCCTAAGATTTGGATGCTATGTTATAATGTAAGCGATTCCTTCATCCTTCACAAATGGTTAGGAGAATCAAATCATAATTTCAAGACCATAGAAAAATCAAAGTCAAGCCAAGGAATATACAAGCACATCATAACTAAGCATTCATAAGCACTCAAATTGACTGAGAAACGATATGACTCCTCGGGTCACAAGTGGCAGGGTGAATAAAGTTAGCCCACCTGAATCCCTGTTATTAAAATGTGCATAACTCAATGTGTATTTACTGGAATTGAGTGATTCTTGTGGCCACTTAAACTAGACAAAAGTCTCTAAATTTTAGCCACTGGGACCACTTGAATCCATGTAGAATCAAACTCGAGAGCTCTGTTTGAATTCCGGACAGAATCGTACTTAGATTAAATATGGATAAGTTGTAATTAAAATTATGTGCGAAATAGGCACACTGCAGTGCTTGTCACCCAAAAATCCTGCATTTCTAACTTTGTTCCTCATTCTAAATCCTTTCAAAACCAATCCTAACACCAATGGAATAGTTTCAAGACAAAATTACATATAAATGCACCATGAATCAAAGGCACAACAAGGGACCAAACTAATAGAGCTTTTAACATGTTATTTCACAAATTCAGGAATCAAACTCTTCTAGGTTCAACAGCAACATCAACAATAATCCTCACACCTAGGACAACACTCACAAGATTAAATTCATCATATGTCATTCATTGCACCTAAAATTAGTGTCTTGGAGCCCAAACTCATACAAATAGGCTAGCTCGGGTGTCGAGCCATTTCAGAATCTAATTCATACATTTTAGCAAAAATAGCAATCACATAAATAATCCGAATGAGGCTCGATGGAGCTCACAACAGAACAAACATCAAACATTGGTTTAAGGGGGGTTGGGGGCAGCCGTCCAACCCTATTTCAGTCAAACCCCATACAAGACCATTCAGTATGACTAATAAGCTAATTATTGAACTAATAAAATTAATAATAAAACCTAGCAACTCTAAGGGAGGTTTTGGGGGAAGTCTATGTTACCTGAATAATCCCAAGTTAGGGATTTGAGCTCCAAAAATCCCCATTCTTCTTCCTTCCATCCTTTGAGTTTAGATTTCTCATCCTCATCACGAATTTGGCACATGCAAGCTCCTTTCTTCTTGTCTAAAAACCCTAACCTCCATTAAAGCTTGACCCAAGCTTCCAACTTCTTCAATCAAAACCCAAACAAGTCTGAATCCTTCCTCACCATCATTTTCGAGCTATCCTTCTTTGAATCCCTCTCTCGGTTCTCTCTCTCGATCTCTCTCGACTTCTCTCTCTGATTCTCGGCCTCATCTTGTTCGACCCTCCTTCCTCTCGCCGGCGCGCCACCACATCTCACCTCCAGGGCTGCCGCGCCCTGTTTCTTCTTCTTCTTCCCTTCGTTCGCGACTCCCTCTCTCTCTAACTCGCGGCCTTCCTTCTTCTCCGGTGCACCGCCAGCCAGACTCCTCTGGTCGGGCGCAGCCCCTTCTTCTTCCTCCTTCTCATTCACGATCGCACCACCCTCTCTCTTTCTCTCTTCCTCTTCTTCCTTTCTCTTTCTGTTTTTCAATTCCTTTTCTTATTTTGCTTCTCCTTACCTTTTGTGGCTGCTGAGAATCACGATGGGGGAGGGAGTATTAGGGTTAAAGAAGGGGTGCTATGGTGGATTTAAGTGGAACATAGTGTATGGTGGAACTTAAGTCTAAAATTAATTAAAAACCTTGCAATTAAACCCTTATTTAGCCTCTTAATTAAATCCTTGGTTTCTAATAACAACTTGAGTAATTCTAATTAATTAAAGCTACTCCTAATTACTTAGTACCAAAATTCCTAAATCATTGGGTAAAATTACCATTTTACCCCTTAGTTCCTAATTGGTTTTAAATTACTAAATTAAGGCAATGAACCATATTAATCCTTAGGGATTAAATCTCATTTTCACTTAGGATTTCCTAATAATTAGGCTTGGGGAATTTGGGATGTTACAATAATAAAGTCAGAAAATTGGGAACCCAGAATAAGACAACTGGGTGATAGTATTCATGCAATTGGGGTTGCAAATTAGGTGCCCAATCAGAGGCTAGAGTTTCTTGGAAAACAATTCAATGTGAATAATGGCACTCAGATCACTATCTCTCCAAGTGTTTAAGGGAGTAGGAAATATTATCTCTCAAATTTCACAATCAAGCACATTACTATACGCTTGTAACCTGACCAACATCTCCACTAAAAAGTCTACATGTATGCAAAATAATATTTGGGGTTAAACAGGTTGTAATGAGGCCAAGGTCAAACATATGGGTAGAAAAAACAAAGAAAAGGTTGATCAAAGGGGTAAATAATTATGCAAAAATAACAACAGTAACCCCTTGAAATCATCGAAAGCTTCTTGGGGTAAGTCATTTGTCTTCGAGCTTCACTTCTTTCCGCCCTTCATTTTCCTTTTGATCGGACTAATTTTTTCCTTTCTTTTTGCTTTAAGCTCAAAATTCATTTTTCTTTTCTTTTCTTTTCTTTTTGTAATATTTTTCTTCTTTTTCTTTTTCTAAAAGGAAGAGAGCTTTACAGCTTTTGGTCCTGCCTCATTGTTGTTGTGGTGGGGAGAGAAGTAAGTGCTTTATGGTTGCTCTTTGTTCCACTTCCAGGGGATACCAAAAAATCCTGTAAGAACATTACTAGGTACTAAGGAAAATATATATAACAATAGGCTCAAAGGAGGCAAATAAGGAATATAATTGTAACAACAACTACAATGGTTTGAATAATGCCTAAATATTCCCCAAAATAATTCACATGATGCAAATCAATTTTTCGCTTTGAAGTGGTCATGAGACAGGTTCTAGAATGTGACGAAGTTGGAAATAGACTCAAAGAAGAAAATTTAACGAGCGAGACTAATAATTCCAAAATAGCCCCCTTTTTCAAGGTTCGAGGTCTCACAATTTATAAGCTAGTTCACATCAAACAATTAAGCAAGAAATACATTGCTAATTTTCAGCTCCATAAAATGACCCCAAATTAAGCATAGTACTAGCTTACTTGTCACGCATAAAATTTTTGTGGGGTTGCCTGAAAATACAAGTCTTTAAAATTCAAGAAAATTTTCAATTTGAGCAAAAAAATTTGGACATAAGTGTATGTCAAAGTAATAAAATATATCTCTCCCCCACACTTAAATCAAGCAATCTCCTCAGTGCTTTTGTAGGGTAATTAGAGTAAAGGTACTAAGGACTTCCCTGAAGTAAGATGTTCGCCAGAGCATTGTTCCTTCGGCTATGAGAAAAGAAAACACCTTACTACCTGCAATATAATAAAAATAAATATAAGTACTAATCAACCGTTTGCCTCCTGTCCAATGCTTGTTTAACGTCTCAAGCCTGACGGATAAGTAGTGCCGGCCTCAATCTTCCTTTAAGGGTGCTCGCCCTCTGGTGATTGCAATTACATGGCAAAATTGTGAAGTCTCACGTGGAAGGGAGTGATGCGTTCGAAATAGCATATAGTTTAGCGTTAGTTTTGCATTGCATCTTAGTCATTTTGGTCATTTTAATTCATGTTATTTATGCATTTGGCTTGATTTGAATAATGCACTTGGTTTTGGTTAAATTGTGCTTAAAGGAAGGTATTTGTCCTAGGAAAAAGGAGAAAAATCACTTGGAATAAGTTGGGGTAATTTGTGCCACAAGTTGATAATATAATGCTGCCCCAGCCTGACACCTGTTCGATGTTTTAATCATATCTGAAGTTCTATATGTCCAAATGAGATGAAACTGGTGCCATTGAAAAGCTAAGATCCATAGCTTCAACTTTCATGAAGATACCTTGAGCTAATTCGGATTTTAAAGCGGTGAAAAATGCAAAACTATATGAAGCACGGCCTAGCCGTGTCAGGAAGCACGACCGTGTTGCGATAGCACCTAAACAGCATGAGAAACAGAATGAGGCACAGCCAGGCCGTGCCTCATGCCACAGTCGTGCTACGACAACACCTTGGACGAGGAATTTTACGTTTTTACATGTTTTGGACTTGTTTTTCACTCTCCTATACACTTTAGAGACTTGTCTAGGGTTCGAACTTTGATTCTTGGAGGCACGGTGGAGGATTGGGATCAATCTCTTCGTCTCCTCTCTCGATTTCCTGGTTTGAATGTTTATTTATATGGACTCTATTTTATCTATCATGTTAGAGTAGTTTCCCTTGTTCTAGGATTTGGGGCTATGCCTTTTGATGTCTTTTGGATGATTATTTGATGCTCTCTCTATTACTTTGAATGCAATTCGATTTCGTTCTTATTGTTATTATTATTTCTTATGAATTCGGTGGCCACTTATTCATATGTGTTATGTTTCTAGGGATGAACCGAGAGGTGAACATTTGTTATCGGAACCATAAGAACGAAACTTAGGATTAAAATTACAAGAGTAATTTTTAGTCCTTCGAGGACAAAACAAGCTATCATATTTCTTAAAGGGTTTAATTCGATTTCAATTACCACGAGAGTAGGAATTGTATCGCTTAAGCATGGTTTCTGTATCCTGGGAGGGAACTTTTACTAAATTAGGATAGCTTGCCTTCAATTGAATTCATTTGTTAATAAGAGAGTAGTCAATTAGGATTTCAGAGCATCATTGTGGTACCCCCAGTCATAGAAGCTTTTCCTTATTATTAAAATCATCCATTACATTGTTCTTAATTTATTTTATTTCTATTACAATAACAAATTCTATTTCTCGAATTTTAATTAGCATAAAAGCAGTCTCTATGGGATCGATATTTTATTACTTGATGATAACTCCGTGCACTTGCGGATTTGAGCCATCAAGTTTTTGGCGCTGTTGCCGGAGATTATTGAATTAATTTTTAACAAGGTAAACGAGTACTTTTTACAATTATTTTTTTATTTTTATTTTCTGTTTATAAATAAAAAAACCAAAAAAAATTAAAATTTCTTTTCTCTTCTTATAAAGTTGTTGTGTTGCTCACAATTCTCTTAGCTTTTGTAGCATGCTGCCTCTTAGATGTGATTTTTGTGGATTTTTCCATAGAAATGGCACTTGTGAGGATTTCTTGGTCATATCACCAGAAGATGATGATCTATTAGTCATGGAGGACGATATCCACTTCTGTAGCATGCAGCCTCTTAGATGTGATTTTTGTGGAGGAAAGCATAGAAATGGCTATTGTGAGGATTTCTTAGTCAGGCGGAAGAAGAAGAGGATTATTGCATGGAAAGTATCTTAGGAGAAAAAGATTCACATCCTCAAACTCAATTCGAAGAATCAAATGACAGAGACTCTTACCTAAAAAATGTTCTGGTTGAATTCATGAGAGCCAACCAAGATTCATTTGATAGATATGAGGTTCAATGTGAGAGGTTATCAGAGCAATTATCCCAATTTGAGCAGAAGCAAGTGGAGATAGAGATTGAACATAACTTCATTGTGGCATTGGAGGAAGAATTGAAAAACAAAAATAGTGACATAGATGAGGACCCAAGGGTGAGGCATAGAGAGATTTATGTGACAGCTCAACCCTTGGTCATTGAAGAGAATGGTCATCTGCAAGTTGAATTTGATGTGCTTTAAGATAAGGAGTGGGGGAAACAATATCCCAAATGTATAATTGCTGAGGCATGGGAACACTTACTTCCCTATGCCAAGTACGTGGGAATTCTCTCCAAAAGAAGGAAACGGAAGGAAGAAATCTTCTTCCTGACATATTATCCACCCTAATAGGGGTGTTGAAGAGTCAAGCTAATGACGTTAAAGAAGCGCTTCTTGGGAGGCAACCGAAGTTTTTCGGTGAGTTCTTTCCTCCTCATCCCTGCTTCAACTTAAATTTTTACATTGGGGACAATGTAAGTTTTTAAGCTCGGGGTAAGGGGTTTGCATTTTTGCATTTAGATTTGCATCTCATTTTAGTTTTTGCTTTTTGTGTTAATTTTTATCTTTGTTTGCATCATTTTATCCCCCAATTGCTTTGTTGCCCTCCTAATTTTTCTATGTGTGCCACATTTTTGTTGAAATTTGAGATTGCAATGATTTGGAACCCAATTATTTTCTCTTGTGATGGGCTTAAAGGTAGTGTTCTTAATGTACATAGGGATAATCTTTTGATAAGTTGATGATTAGCATGTGGCACTCTGATTTGATATCTTTCATTGATTTTAACTTCTAAATATGAAACCTGAGCTTATATTGGGGCTTCTACTTCATCATGTTCTTATGCCCTTTCTCCTTGTATGAGTGTGTTCCTCTTGATTGTGCTCTCTAGAACTTGACTTGAAACCGTTTCAAAACTTGAAAATTTTTGATTACACACTTAGCCATGTTTTCAAGCATCTGATTTTTGAATGAAAGCTTCCTTTAGTTGCCCCTTTTGAGCCTTAACTGAAATAAATTTTCTTGGTACCCATGCCATTGTCAAATGTTTATGGTACCTTTTAGAGCATGTTTAAGGGAGCAATTGGATGCTTAATCTGTGAATTGTTTTGATGCTTGAACTTGGGATCTCTTCTGTCGTTTAATTCCTCCCCAATAATTATTGCAAAATCTCAAAAGAAGGGAGAATAAATAATAAAAAAATAAAAAATAGAAAAGGAAAAAAAAACAACAGAAGAGGAGCAAAATAAAAAGGTTTTGAAAGCAAAAAGGGAAAATGTATTGCTCCACTTATTCTGCTTAAAAGGGTTGCTTTAATTGTTCATGTTGTTAGCCCTTGAATTTCCCCTTTTCTTGTTTTTATCCCACATTAAAGGTTAAATCCCATGGCCACGTTACAACCTTTTGAAAGACCTTTTGATTCTTGTGTGTTTTCATTAGTTATTTGCTGAGATTTGGTTAATAGTCAAGCCTATGGTAGAGCACTTTCATTGATGGATATGAGCGAATTGTCTTAACCTTTAAAACACTTGGAGAGTGATAAGGAGAGTGCCCTTATCAGTGACAGACATGATTTAAGAGAGCCTAAACTTCTAATTGGACTTGATTTTGATTGTCTCTATTGTGTTTGATAGTCCTTTAGCCTATCACTTGATCTTGCTTCTATCTCGGGTTTCTTATCGGTTGCATCTCGTATTTTTCATGTCGTCTTTGGCCACATTAATTGCTTGAGGACAAGCAAAATTCAAAGCTTGGGGTAATTTGATGCGTTCGAAATAGCATATAGTTTAGTGTTAGTTTGACATTGCATCTTAGTCATTTTAGTCATTTTAATCCATGTTATTTATGCATTTGGCTTGATTTGAATAATGCACTTAGTTTTGGTTCAATTGTGCTTAAAGGGAGGTATTTGTCCTAGGAAAAAGGAGAAAATCACTTGGAATAAGTTGGAGTAATTTGTGCTACAAGTTGATAATGTAATGCTGTCTCAGCCTGACACCTGTTCAATGTTTTAATCATATTTGGCGTTTTAGGTGTCCAAATGAGATGAAACTGGTGCCATTGGAAAGTTAAGATCCATAGCTTCAACTTTCATGAAGACACCTTGAGCTAATTCGGAAGTTAAAGATGTGAAAAATACAAACAACATAAAGCATGACCTAGCCGTGTCAGGAAGCACAGCCGTTGCGATAGCACCTGAACAGCGCGAGAAACAGAATGAAGCACAGCCTAGCCATGCCTCACGCCACGGCCGTGCTATGACAGCACCCTGGATGCAGAATTTTACGTTTTTACATGTTTTGAACTTGTTTTTTTTACTCCTTTTCACCCTAGACTATAAATAGACACTTTAGAGACTTGTCTAGGGTTGAAACTTTGTTATTTGGAGGCACGGTGGAGGATTGGGAATGATCTCTTCATTAATTCTCTCACGAATTTCTGGTTTAGCTTTTCTTTCTCTATGAGTAACTAAGCTTTTTAGACTAGGGTTAGATGAATCTTGATGAAACTCTTATATAGTTAATTCTATTATATTAAAGCAAGTTTATTTCATTTCAATTGAGCTTTCAATTCTCCGCGCTTAATGTTTTCGATACTTGGCCACTATTGAATCGATTTGGGGTTTTTCATGATGATTGAGAAATTAGGTGAAAGACTTGAACTGAGATTGTTAGCCATAGTCATGATGAGTATAGGAATATAACTTTGTGATTATGTGTTCTTATAAATCACTATTCTTAATGCTTAACCTAACTATAAATCACCTAAGGGATAAGGGGTTTTAGTTAGAGTAAAAGGTTTATGAGCCAAGGGATTGTCCTTAAACTATTCTAGTTGATTCAAATTTCAATTTGTATGAAATAACTTGCGTTAGTTGTAGATTGAATGCATAAGAGTGGAAATAAGAGGATTCAACCCATAGTCATTTTTTTTTATTTACTAAATTTCAAATACTTTGTTCTCGATATTCAAACATCAAGATTTAGTTCTCGTTCAAAATTGTTACGAACTTTGGTGAGTTAAATAATCAATCGCAATCCATGTGGATTCGATCTTTTGTTACTTGACAACAAAAGCGTACACTTGCGATTTTGCTTAACCGGGAGCAAGTTGAATCTCTGGGAATTCCCATGTCATGAAGCGGACTATAAGCTTCTGAAGGCTTATATTTGAAAAGTGCTTTTCCACATTTGGCCTCCATAGCCTTTTGGCTGAGGCTGCATAAGCTTTTATGAAATATTTGAGCTAGGGCCCAAAACTAGAAACCATTGGTTGGGCAACCTTCTATGAGATTCTAGAATCGTTGCCAAGCTTCTATAGGTGTCTCATGCTTAAGTTAGGTGAAGTTTGCGATTTCAAATCGCTTTGCTGCAGTGATGGACCTTGGATAAAATCTTCTTAAGAAAGGCCTAGCCACCTCAGACCATAGGATAGATGAGTCTTGTTGGGATGGTCTTGTACCAATTATGGAGACGGTCGGCCAGAGAAAAGGGGAATAGACACAATTTTGCCTCGTTACGTGTAGCTTTGTTCTCTATGAAACTGTCCACCATCTCTGTAATCCTTAACAAGTGTGCTACGGCATCTCCTCCAGGTTCCCCTTTAAAATTGTCAACACAGATGACTTACTGATCAAAGAAGGTGCAATCCCGGGTGTGGGGCCCTTCTGGCGGTTCTGCAGAACATAGTCAATATTTTTGTGAGGGCCCCCTCAACAGAGTTGTCTAGCATGGCTCCTCCGCAAATATCATTAATACGCTGTCTCCCTTCGACTGAGAGCCCCGAATAAACTATATGAAAAACTTTCCAGGTCGTAATGCCATGCTGAGGGCACTCTCTTAAGATGTCTTGAATCCAATCCCATGCCTCAGTCATAGTTTCTTGTTCTAACTAGAAGAACTTGAATAAGTCCCTTCTGGTCCCTACTTAGCGGACTTGAACCGGAATTAGTCGTGCAGGTCTGGGGATCTCTATGGCTGGTTCTTGTAGTGCATAAGTGGATACAAAACTAAATTTTCTTTTGTTTGTCTTGCCAAAGGTGAATGTCATCTCATCATCCCAGGTGCAGATAGTGAGTTCTCCCTTCTTCATTTCAAGGAGAGCATCCGCTGTTTCTAAGAATGGCTTTCCCAGAATTAGCTCAGCACATGAGTCCTCGGGTATATCCATAATAAGGAAGTCTACTACAAACCCCTTGTGTCTCCCTGCATTAGAACATCTTCTGCCACCCTTGTTGGAAGTATATGTGATTTCATGCCTTGACAGGATTTGTTTTGATGATTGACAAAAGGAGTTCCACGAATAGTCATGTGCAAAAAGCGGAAAATTACACCAAGACGCCTACCAAGGATCAAAGTTTTTTTTAAGTATTTATTTTATTTTTAGGACTATTTGTAAGTAGTAATAAAATGCTCTCAACTAATTAAATCACACACTCACAAAATGATTTTTATTCTAAAACTGATTTTATGATAATTTTTCCTAAATTATTGTTAGGCACAAAGTATTTCGAAAAATTCTTAAGTTGTGCTCAAAATATTTTTCTGAAAAATGTTTCAAGTTTTCTTTGGCTTGTTGCAAGAAACAGAATACCCTTAAACGATTATAAGGATATTCATAATCGTTTATGACGTGCTCCTCTTCTCCGTGTCGAGCAGTGATATCTTGACATGCAAATCTCGTACCGCGTGCCGAGCTGTGTGGAGAGGTCGTATGCCGAGCTGTGTGGAGAGATCGTATGCCGAGCTGTGGAGAGGTCGTATGCCGAGCTGTGTGGAGAGATCGTATGCCGAGCTGGGGAGAGGTCGCATGCCGAGCTGGGGAGAGGTCGTATGGAAATACGATGTCGGACACCAAGTGTGTCCGAGAATCATTTCCGTCTCCGTGTCTTTTGATCACTTTATAATCGATTACACCCTTTTTAAATGTCATCCGTGTATCATGTTTTCAACAAATTGCAGCTGCTATGTTATGACCAATTGACAAAGAAATATTTATCTCTCAACCGCGTTTTTTTTAATGCCAATTCTCTCTCCGCGTCTCTCCAACGGCTCTTTCTTTTTTTGCCTATATATAGGACAGCGCTGTGCATTCCAAAAAAAACAACACTCACTTATTCTTTGTGCCAAAACTCACAAATATTCTCCATCACTCACACTTATTTTGAGCACAATTTCTTGAGAGCTTTTTATTCTACATAATTTAAGTTGTATTATTTGAGTTTCAATTTGTTATATCCGCACTATTGAGTGTATCTTTCTCATCTCATTTTATTTGTAAAAAACATTTCTTTTGGGTAGGAATCCCAAGGTGTTCATAGAGAGGTGATATCTCTTGAGCGTGTTGCTCACAGTATATAGTTGTAAAGGTTTCTAGTGAACCTGATTTAAAAGCTAGTGATTTAGTGAAAATCCCACGTTGCTTTGCCTTGGGAGACGGGGCGTAGGCCAGGGGGTGTTTGGTGGCGAACACGTATAATCTAGCTGCGTGCTCTTCTTTGCTCTCTATCTCTTTATCATTCAAGCACTTTATTTAAATTTTTTATTTTTCGTTCATTTATTTTCTGTCATTTATTTATTGCAATTTAATTCCTGCAATTTATTCTTCAAGTTATTTATCTTTTTGCAATTTATTTCTTTCAAGTTTCTTTTAATTCAGTAATTTATCTGTAATTTTTTATATAAGCACCGCTATCACAATTCACCCCCCTCTTGTGTTTGAAGTCACTTGGTAACAAGTGGCATCAGAGCTAGACTCTTGTATAAAGGACTTAACCGTCTCAAGAGAATGACTTCAAACAATAACGAGGAACTTCCATGAAACAGACCCCCATTTTTCAATGGTGAGGGTATGGTTATTGGAAGGATAGAATGCAAATCTTTCTTGAGGGTGTTGATCTTGATATTTGGGATCTTTGTGGAAAATGGTCCATTTGTCCCCACTCAATCAATTAATGATGCAATGGTAGACAAACCAAGATCACTTTGGACCGAAGATGATAAGAAAAGGTCCAATACAATTTGAAAGCTAAGAACATCATCACTTCGCTTTAAGCTACGATGAGTTCTATAGGGTCTCAAATTGCAAGATCGCTAAAGAAATGTGGGACACCCTTCTATTGACCCATGAAGGTACTACCGAGGTCAAGAGGGCTCGAATGAACACATTAACCCATGAGTATGAGTTATTTAGGATGAAACCAAGTGAAAACATACAAGATATGCAAAAAGGTTCATCCATATAATAAACCATCTCGAGCTCTTGGGAAAGTCTTCAAGAATGAAGATTTAATTAATAAAGTTCTTAGATGTTTAAATAGAAATCGCAACCCAAGGTTCTCGCTATATCTCAATCTAAAGATTTATCTACTATATCATTGGCAACCTTGTTTGGAAAATTGCAGGAACATGAACTTGAACTAAATCGACTCACTGAGAGTGAAGAAAGTGATAAGAAAAAGAAAGGAATTGCTCTCAAAGCAATCGTAAATGAAAAAGAGGAATCTGACAACAATGATAGTCTAGATGAGAATGAGGAAGACATAAGTCTGATGGTTCGAAGGTTCAAAAGGTTCATGAGGCAAAAGGGGAGAACGGGCATGGTACAAAATCCTCAAAAGAAAAATGAGGAAGGAACTTCTTTTAATCCAACTTGCTATAAGTGTGGTCAAAAGGGACATATAAAACCCGACTGCCCTCATGGTCAGAAGAAAAACGAAAAATTTGATAGAAGACCACAAAAGGAATCAAAAGGAAGAAGAGCCTACATTGCCTGGGATGACAATGATATGGACTTGTAACACCCCGATTTCGGAGCGCTACTGTGCAACCCAATCTAATGCTGAAAACATTTAATGCTTGTATGCTTTCGGTTAAAGAGTACTCTTATGTATTTCGCAATGGAAAAACAGGAGTAAATTTTTTTTTTCTTTTTCATATTCTTTCCTTTGAAACCCTTTTCAAAATGAGACATAGAGTACTACAGTTTTCTAAATGATGTCAATTCAAACTTTTGCAATTATCAGAGTATAATGCATCACAAATAATACTTCACATAACATAATCATTTCGCACTAAGGCGAGGTTCTCTGAAAAGAGTAATTACGAAACAATCAATACAAAATCCTAAGCTAAGCTGGCTGACAACTATAACTCTTACTGAGAAACAGCTCAGCAAGATCAAACACGAAGTACTCAGAGGAATCTTCCTCCACTGGCTCAATCTTCAATGCTCCTAAAAGACGAAGCTGCAACAGCTACCGAACTCCATCTGGAAGTGACATCCATAAGGACATCCAATCCAACAACAGTGCAAGGGTAAATCCTTTGTCCACGAGTTTATCATAGGCTATGTCGCATGCAAACGATATATACATATATAATACAACAACACTCTTTTATATACATATACATACTTAATAGACCGCACACAATCAGCATGGTATATCAAGCATGGCATGTGAGCAAACAAAACAACCAACAGATCAACAATCAAGTCACTACAATATCAACCATTGCATGTGAGCAGGCAAGTCTATCAACAGATAAGTGATCAAGTCATCACAATATCCAATTCATCAACAATTCCTCACATATCATAAATGCGGTTAGCTATGCATGTCAATGCAGTATGGCTAGTTTGTGTATACACCTGCAGCCTTAAACAAGGTCAACAGAGACGAGGAACATTATTTCCCAACGTCCAAATCAACTCCCCTACCAAGGGTATTGCCACAAAGGCTTGCCACACATTAGGCTTTCTGCCACACCCGCATGCAGTCACACCTCGTCCTTTTGAACTCCTGAAGACAATCACACGCTCCGAGTGTCGATGCTCAATGGTCAGTATACATCCAAACAAATTCAACAACATGGCATGCTCACCGTAGGGAGCGCCCGAGTAATGTTTTAATTAATCAATGCGGATCGACGACACCTCAACTCACTCACTATAATTAGTGAATTTTCATGCTTCCAATTCTTATATTACCTAGGTGAGGTTGTACCAAAATAAATAACTCATTTAGCTTTGGGTCATTGGAACCCGAGTTTCATCAAATTCTTTATCTAGCATGGTTCCATTTCTACTTATCTATAAGCTTAGGCTAGTCATACTACAACCCTCATGCTTATTTTTAAACCAAAATACCTTTAACAATTACTTAGAGTGCAAACACAGGACACAAAGTCCGGTGCTCAATTATGAACGCTAGTCTTAATCTCGGATCGTAACTCTAGGCACGTAATGCGGAACACTAGGCTCAACTTTTAGGTTAAGGTACTAGGCACGCCATACGGAACACTAGGTCCAATCCTAAACCAAGAAAATGCGCACGCAAACAGGACATTAAATCCCAGCACAAGACACATAGTCCATATGCTCAATAGGAACACTAGGTTCCCTATGATTTAATCTTTCAAAAACTCGATCTTTGAACTCTCTTTCTCTATTCTTATATCACTCCTATGTATCTGAAAATACTCTTTTAGTTCTAGGTCGTTGAAACCCTAGTTGTGTTAAATAACACACTGGAAGAATTCCCAGGAAAGAGAGGTGGTGCGAACACTCTTAATTACCAAGTCTTTCCTAGCCAGAATTTCCCAGGCGCATCATTTAACTCAACCGTTGCAAAATCGTACTTTTTATTTCAAATTCTTTTCTTTACTATCATTCCATTGAAATTTCCTTGCAAGCTTTGGCTAGTTATACTAAAACCTTCACGCTTACTTTTAAATCAAAAAGCCCTTAACAATTTGCTTACGAAATCAGAATTCGGCTTGTGGAATCGCATCAGATTTACCGATGTAAATCGTCAACCAATAGCAGTCGATCAATGCATTATTAATTAATCCATCATCAACAACAATATTTTCATATTCCAAGTCAATACCAAATTCCATTTAAATCCTACTTGATTCATGGAAAATAACATCAATCATAATGCCTCACAGGGCCAACGACATGCTATATCATTTCAACAGCATATAACAATTCAAAAGGCTACAACACACTCCACACATTCATCAACTTCAAGTCTAATCAAATCACTCAAACAAGATTTAAGTCACGCAATACAATTCAATTTTCCACGCAGGGCCAAAAGCATGCTACAACATTTCCAACAACACATAAAAGTACTACAAGTACTACCACACTATCAAACAATCAAACAAGCAACAAACAAGGCGAAAAGCCCAAACTCATTATATAAGAATTTCCCTTACCTTGGGCGCTTTAACAATCCAAGCAAGGTAATCCGAAATAATCGTCAAGTCGCACTTGTGGCGTACCTTAAGCCACGAACCTTAACAACACAAACTTAACTAAATTAGAACTAAAACTTAGTCCTAATGCCCTAGGGCAGCCACGGCTTCGGCATCCTAAACCCTAGGAATTACTTGACTTAATCCCTAATTGGTGCTATCTAGCCATATGCCAAGGTACATATTCAAACCATGCAAGTTTTGAAACTTTTTCAAAAGCTAAGCACTTAGAAAATATCAAAACCCAAAACTTACCAATTGGAATAGTGTTTTTACCAAATGAATAGTGTTTTGCCAACTTTGAACCATTTTCAAAGCTCTAAAACATGTCACAAAATTCTAGAAACAATTCTATTACAAGTTCAAAACAATTCTTGAAACATAAACTCAAACTTTTCCCAAAATCATACTTCTTTGAATTGTTTTACTAAATCAAATCATCAACCACTTTTACAACTATTTTCAAGCATAAATACAAGTCAAGAACAAGTTACAAAATATCATTGGAGGCCACGGTTTCAAAGCTCCAAAACAACTTCAAATTTTCAAATCTTTTAACATCAAAATCTTACAACTTCATTCAATCAAAACTTCTTATCAAAACCAAACTTATTCACCACTTTAAGACACTTAAAAACAAGTTCTAACTCACCCAAATTATGTTTAAAAGTTACTGTTTTTAAGCCTCACAAACAGCCCCAAAATTCATTTTTTTTTTAAACAATTTTCCAAAGCTTCAAACATACAAACCTTTATAGATTTAAAGTTCTAACCAAAAACTAACTTCCACAACACTTAAATTACTTTGAAAACAACTTAGAACATACCCCCTCGATCATATTAGGGTCACGGTTTTGGTCACCCAAAAACAATTCCAAATTTCAATTTTTTTTTTCATTTCCAAAACAAATCATTCCATCACACTTAAATCTTTACATCTTAAACCAATTTTTCCTAACACCTAACATACTTAAAAATCAAATTAAAACATCCCCTAACATCATGTGAGAGCCACGGTTCAGCCCCCCCTTTTCACCAAATCAATTTTTCCAAAAACTTGTAAACATAGTTATATGACTAGGATCCAAACATACAACTACTAAACCTTCAAAACTAACACCAAATTGACAAGAACAAGCCAAGAACAAAGCTTGGGACAGCCCCATGGGTTCGCGCAGCAAAGGGGGTTAGGGTTTCCAAACTCAAAATACCAAAATCAAAGGGATTCATGGAAGAAAATAAGGGGTTATGAAACTATACATGCCATACTAGCCAAAACAAGCACTAAAATTCAAGAATAGTTCCTAAAACCTTCAAAACCCATATCATGGAACCCAAGAGAGATGAGGAAAGATTTATGGAGCTTACCAAGAGTGGAGATGAAGATTGAACAAGAGTGGAGATGAAAGGAAGCAAAGATGCACACTTGAATCTTCAAAACTCCCAAAATCACAACTTTCTTTCTCTAAGTTTTTTTCTTCAAGTTCTTCACAAATGGAAGAGGAAAATGGTGCTGGTGTGTAATGAGGATGAGGCCACGAAATTTCAGGGGTAGAATGGGAAGGAAAGGTTCATTTAGTTAGAAACTAACTCACTAAGTCATAAACCAACTAAACTAACTTCCTACCATTTACTAACCAACCAATCACACCTTGACACTTGTAAATGCCATCATTAAAAGCACATTCAGCTCCCCTAGTGGCTAGATACATCTCCCCTTAGCCCAAAATATCTTAGGGTCTCGCTATGGCGCGTTCTCGCTCAACCGGGTGCGCGGCGTTACGCGTATATTAGGTTTTAATAATAAAAACTCCAAAAATATTTCTAATTATAACCCCACACCCAAAAATCACAAATATTCCTCGTGGCATAAGAAAAGTATCTATGTATCTCGTTTTCTCGAAATGCGAACAGCTTGTCGCAAATTAAGCGATCTGGCCATAGAAAATACACTAAATATTTTCTGATGCCCAAAAATTCTAGACAAATTACAATAAATCCTAAATATTGGAAAATTCTAAGATCTCAAATTTTATAAAATTTGAATCACGTTTGGGCATGTTTCAGTTAGAAACACACATAATAGCCTATCTACGGCAGAATTCAACAGAATTCTCGCGTAATAAAAGCGTAAATTAGTGAGGATCACTAATTTCAATTTCTCTTATCATATAGATATTATTCAATCAATAAAATTATCAAAACAAAATCATTAAAATAATAGTCATATTAAATATGACATAAAACAGACGATTAATACTATAACTAAATAATAAAAATCCAAACTATGACTTAAAAATAACTATTAAGTCCTAAAATTATTTTTCATTCAATAAAATAATTTTCTTTAATCAAACAATAATCTTTCACATTTTTCGATATTAATTCATATTAAAAAAAATATAATGCCTACACTGTCTCTTAATCAATTAATTGTTAAAACAAAGAAATTGTTCACAATAAATCTTTGTTGTTCTTCATACTTTTAACAAACCATTGAGGTCATGACTCTCTACGATTTATTTTCAAGTAGTTGGAACTACAAAATAATTTTCATAAAAATTGGGATGTTACATTACCACCCTCCTTAAAAAAATTTTCGTCCTCGAAAATTAACTTATAAACCAAAACAAAACCAAAATGATGAAAAGTCATAACTTAATACTAAACATATCATAAATATGAACTTTGAAATTTAATACAACATAATAATTTTTCACTCAATAATCAAACACAAAGCATACATTTTATTCATATATCCTTACTAAAGTAAGGCACTACATCATCAACTTAAACGTTTACAAAACACAATCCTGCACGTCCATGTTGAAGAAGTCCTCGCGAATGACGCTTTATTCCAATCTACGATCACGAACACAATCACAAACACGGTCACGAACACGTACAGTCACGAACACGGTCACGAACACGCATAAATACGAACACGGTCGCGAACTCGTATAGTCACATGCTAACCCCAACAAGACATTGCCAACATAAAAACACTCACGGAACCTAAAATCTTCTATGAACCCATGGTCTGTAGACAAAACAAGAAAGAAGAATTTGCATGATCACCAAACACAAAATCACTGACAACATCAACCAGCATAAACGCCAAGGAATTGCATAAGGATCTTCCCCCAAAGTCATCCTAAAGCTCACGGCTTGCAAGGAGAACAAGAAGATGAATATTTGGTTTTTCTCACACTAGAACTCACGACACTTCACACTAAAATGGAAACAAACTCCTCTCCTCCTTATATATATAAGTGTGGTTGGCCAATGGTCAAAGGAAATAAGATAACTCACAAGAAAGGAGAAGAAAGGAATCTTAGATGTCTACCAATATCAACATCAATAATGAACTCACATCCCCCCCTTGTTAATGAGACGGAACTAGCAAGAAAGAAAGGAAGAAAAAATGGTCCATACCCAAAATTCTATTAAGCCATCAATGCGTCTAAAGACAAGATAAAGTGGAATAGAATTTTTACAAAATTGTCTAACCCATGATCATGACACCATACTCCCACTAACAATTCTCACCTACTCAAAAAAATGCTCTCTTCAATTATCCCCACGGTCTCGGCGTCGCTCTAATTCATCATGGTCGTAGTCGCATAATCAGTTGCTCGATTGGCGACAAATCACGTAAATTAAATTATCAAGAGAAATTTAATTCAACGCTCTAAAATATTCACAGATAAGAAATACGCTCACAAAATAATCACATTAATAATTTCACGAATAATCAAAATAACATATATCATAATACCAAAATATAATAAAAATTTGGATTTTGGAATCTAATATAATAATAAAATACGTCACAGAGTTAAAACACTTATGTGGTCTATAGTTAGAACCACGCACACACCATAATACATATAGTACGATAATTATAGCGTCACCTATGGATAATCTCTCTCGTAAATCTCGCCCACTCACCTCCTTTGTGTCGCATTTCACGAGACGAAGTCTTCAAATGATGAGTTCTCCGCCCGCTAATGTGTAAACACGCCTTTAGTGGTTGGTCTTGCAGCCCGACATTGTTGACAAAGCAGACTCAACTCGTGGTGCTTTGCGATCTGCAGACAGATATCCCAATTCCTTGCAGTTTAAGTATAATCTTTCCATGGTTGGTTACTGTTAACGTTGTGCTCCTCATCTTCACCGTTGAAGTAGTGCGTCTTCGGCTATTGATACTTGTGATTCCCTCTTCTGTTTATCATGTAGACATATCCTTCAGTAGTTGGGCACACAACCTTCGCAGCATCCACATTTGGCAATTGATAGTCCTTAAAAATATGTCCTAGCTACTTGCAGTCACAACATAGTCGGTCCTTCATTGGGTATTCTTCAGCTAACTGCTCCTTGCTTCCACATTAACGACAGTTCCACTTCAACTCCTGGCCATTCCCAATAGCCAACGCCACAGAACAATTATGATTGTGTGATTTCCCTGAGGATAGAAATAAGGTGCTCCTTGTTGATGTCTTCGTCTTCGTCCTTTGCCTTGATAATCTGGCTTAACTAGACCTCTAATAGCTTGCTCCTCCGTTCGTTGTCTTAGCCAATCGTGTTGATTCTTTGCGGCAATCTATTGTGCGACAGTAGTTGCTATCTCGACTATCACTCGAATTACGTGATTCACGTCTAAGTTACAAGCTCTAGAGAGAGACTTGTTCGTCCCGAAGGCATCGAATTTCTACGAAGTAAACTAACCAAAATCCCCACAACAAATTCAATCATCTGAGATGATCGCACACAATTTCACACAATGTCAAACATGTTTCAACCAGGAAACATTACAGACAATCACAAACAAGATCCACATAACCTAGGCATAACAAACTTATACCCGACAATTCCCAATCAATCTAGGCCAGCTTAGACAAAGCGGTCCGGTTAGAACCGAACTGCTCTGATACCACCATTGTAACACCCCGATTTCGGAGCGCTACTGTGCAACCCAATCTAATGCTGAAAACATTTAATGCTTGTATGCTTTCGGTTAAAGAGTACTCTTATGTATTTCGCAATGGAAAAACAGGAGTAAATTTTTTTTTTCTTTTTCATATTCTTTCCTTTGAAACCCTTTTCAAAATGAGACATAAAGTACTACAGTTTTCTAAATGATGTCAATTCAAACTTTTGCAATTATCAGAGTATAATGCATCACAAATAATACTTCACATAACATAATCATTTCGCACTAAGGCGAGGTTCTCTGAAAAGAGTAATTACGAAACAATCAATACAAAATCCTAAGCTAAGTCGGCCGACAACTATAACTCTTCTTGAGAAATTTCGGCAAGATCAAACACGAAGTACTCAGAGGAATCTTCCTCCACCGCTCAATCTTCAATGCTTCTAAAAGACGGTCGCAAATAGCCATCGAACTCCATCCGGAAGTGACATCCATAAGGACATCCAATCCAACAACGGTGCAAGGGTAAATCCTTTGTCCACGAAGTTTATCATAGGCTATGTCGCATGCAAACGATATATACATATATAATACAACAACACTCTTTTATATACATATACATACTTAATAGACCGCACACAATCAAGATGGTATATCAAGCATGGCATGTGAGCAAACAAAACAACCAACAGATCAACAATCAAGTCACTACAATATCAACCATTGCATGTGAGCGAGGCAAGTCTATCAACAGATAAGTGATCAAGTCATCACAATATCCAATTCATCAACAATTCCTCACATATCATAAATGCGGTTAGCTATGCATGTCAATGCAAGATGGCTAGTTTGTGTATACACTGCGACCTTAAACAAGGTCACAGAGACGAGGAACTTTATTTCCCAACGCCCAAATCAACTCCCTACCAAGGGTATTGCCACAAAGGCTTGCCACACATTAGGCTTTCTGCCACACGGGCATGCAGTGACAACTCGTCCTTTTGAAGTCCTGAAGGCAATCAAACGCTCCCAGTGTCCAGGCTCAAAGGGCAGGATACATCCAAACAAATTCAACAACATGGCATGCTCACCGTAGGGAGCGCCGAGTAATGTTTTAATTAATCAATGCGGATCGACGACACCTCAACTCACTCACTATAATTAGTGAATTTTCATGCTTCCAATTCTTATATTACCTAGGTGAGGTTGTACCAAAATAAATAACTCATTTAGCTTTGGGTCATTGGAACCCGAGTTTCATCAAATTCTTTATCTAGAATGGTTCCATTTCTACTTATCTATAAGCTTAGGCTAGTCATACTACAACCCTCATGCTTATTTTTAAACCAAAATACCTTTAACAATTACTTAGAGTGCAAACACAGGACACAAAGTCCGGGTGCTCAATTGCGGAACGCTAGTCTTAATCTCTGATCGTAACTCTAGGCACGTAATGCGAACACTAGGCTTAACTTTTAGGTTAAGGTACTAGGCACGCCATACGAACACTAGGTCCAATCCTAAACCAAGAAAATGCGCACGCAAACAGGACATTAAATCCCAGCACAGGACACATAGTCCATATGCTCAATAGGAACACTAGGTTCCCTATGATTTAATCTTTCAAAAACTCGATCTTTGAACTCTCTTTCTCTATTCTTATATCACTCCTATGTATCTGAAAATACTCTTTTAGTTCTAGGTCGTTGAAACCCTAGTTGTGTTAAATAACACACTCCAAGCATTCCCAAAAAAGAGAGGTGGTGCGAACACTCTTAATTACCAAGTCTTTCCTAGCCGTAATTTCCCAGGCGCATCATTTAACTCAACCGTTTTCGCAAATCGTACTTTTTATTTCAAATTCTTTTCTTTACTATCATTCCATTGAAATTTCCTTGCAAGCTTTGGCTAGTTATACTAAAACCTTCACGCTTACTTTTAAATCAAAATGCCCTTAACAATTTGCTTACGAAATCAGAATTCGGCTTGTGGAATCGCATCAGATTTACCGATGTAAATCGTCAACCAATAGCAGTCGATCAACGCATTATTAATTAATCCATCATCAACAACAATATTTTCATATTCCAAGTCAATACCAAATTCCATTTAAATCCTACTTGATTCATGGAAAACAACATCAATCATAATGCCTCACAGTAATAACGACATGCTATAGCATTTCAACAAAGATATAACAATTCAATAGGCTACAACATGCTCCACGCTTTCATCAACTTCAAGTCTAATCAAATCACTCAAACAAGATTTAAGTCACGCAATACAATTCAATTTACACGCAGGCCAAAAGCATGCTACAACATTTCCAACAACACATAAAAGTACTACAAGTACTACCACACTATCAAACAATCAAACAAGCAACAAACAAGGCGAAAAGCCCAAACTCATTATATAAGAATTTCCCTTACCTTGGGCGCTTTAACAATCCAAGCAAGGTAATCCGAAATAATCGGCAAGTCGCACTGCTGCATCTTAAGCATAAACCTTAACAACACAAACTTAACTAAATTAGAACTAAAACTTAGTCCTAATGCCCCTAGGGTACCCACGGCTTAGGCATCCTAAAGCCTAGGAATTACTTGACTTAATCCCTAATTGGTGCTATCTAGCCATATGCCAAGGTACATATTCAAACCATGCAAGTTTTGAAACTTTTTCAAAAGCTAAGCACTTAGAAAATATCAAAACCCAAAACTTACCAATTGGAATAGTGTTTTTACCAAATGAATAGTGTTTTGCCAACTTTGAACCATTTTTCAAAGCTCTAAAACATGTCACAAAATTCTAGAAACAATTCTATTACAAGTTCAAAACAATTCTTGAAACATAAACTCAAACTTTTCCCAAAATCATACTTCTTTGAATTGTTTTACTAAATCAAATCATCAACCACTTTTACAACTATTTTCAAGCATAAATACAAGTCAAGAACAAGTTACAAAATATCATTGGAGGCCACGGTTTCAAAGCTCCAAAACAACTTCAAATTTTCAAATCTTTTAACATCAAAATCTTACAACTTCATTCAATCAAAACTTCTTATCAAAACCAAACTTATTCACCACTTTAAGACACTTAAAAACAAGTTCTAACTCACCCAAATTATGTTTAAAAGTTACTGTTTTTAAGCCTCACAAACAGCCCCAAAATTCATTTTTTTTTAAACAATTTTCCAAAGCTTCAAACATACAAACCTTTATAGATTTAAAGTTCTAACCAAAAACTAACTTCCACAACACTTAAATTACTTTGAAAACAACTTAGAACATACCGGCTCGATCATATTAGGGTCACGGTTTTGGTCACCCAAAAACAATTCCAAATTTCAATTTTTTTTTCATTTCCAAAACAAATCATTCCATCACACTTAAATCTTTACATCTTAAACCAATTTTTCCTAACACCTAACATACTTAAAAATCAAATTAAAACATCCCCTAACATCATGTGAGAGCCACGGTTCAGCCCCCCCTTTTCACCAAATCAATTTTTCCAAAAACTTGTAAACATAGTTGTATGACTAGGATCCAAACATACAACTACTAAACCTTCAAAACTAACACCAAATTGACAAGAACAAGCCAAGAAAAAATCTTGGGACAGCCCCATGGTTTCGTCCAGCAAAGGGGGTTAGGGTTTCCAAACTCAAAATACCAAAATCAAAGGGATTCATGGAAGAAAATAAGGGGTTATGAAACTATACATGCCATACTAGCCAAAACAAGCACTAAAATTCAAGAATAGTTCCTAAAACCTTCAAAACCCATATCATGGAACCCAAGAGAGATGAGGAAAGATTTATGGAGCTTACCAAGAGTGGAGATGAAGATTGAACAAGAGTGGAGATGAAAGGAAGCAAAGATGCACACTTGAATCTTCAAAACTCCCAAAATCACAACTTTCTTTCTCTAAGTTTTTTTCTTCAAGTTCTTCACAAATGGAAGAGGAAAATGGTGCTGGTGTGTAATGAGGATGAGGCCACGAAATTTCAGGGGTAGAATGGGAAGGAAAGGTTCATTTAGTTAGAAACTAACTCACTAAGTCATAAACCAACTAAACTAACTTCCTACCATTTACTAACCAACCAATCACACCTTGACACTTGTAAATGCCATCATTAAAAGCACATTCAGCTCCCCTAGTGGCTAGATACATCTCCCCTTAGCCCAAAATATCTCAGGGTCTCGCTATGGCGCGTTCTCGCTCAACCGGGTGCGCGGCGTTTCGCGTATATTAGGGTTTTAATAATAAAAACTCCAAAAATATTTCTAATTATAACCCCACACCCAAAAATCACAAATATTCCTCGTGGCATAAGAAAAGTATCTATGTATCTCGTTTTCTCGAAATGCGAACCGAAACGTCGCAATTAGGCAGTCTCTGGCCATAGAAAATACACTAAATATTTTCTGATGCTCAAAAATTCTAGAAAAATTACAATAAATCCTAAATATTGGAAAATTCTAAGATCTCAAATTTTATAAAATTTGGATCACGTTTGGGCATGTTTCAGTTAGAAACACACATAATAGCCTATCTACGGCAGAATTCAACAGAATTCTCGCAGCGTAATAAAAACTGTAAATTAGTGAGGATCACTAATTTCAATTTCTCTTATCATATAGATATTATTCAATCAATAAAATTATCAAAACAAAATCATTAAAATAATAGTCATATTAAATATGACATAAAACAGACGATTAATACTATAACTAAATAATAAAAATCCAAACTATGACTTAAAAATAACTATTAAGTCCTAAAATTATTTTTCATTCAATAAAATAATTTTCTTTAATCAAACAACAATCTTTCACATTTTTCGATATTAATTCATATTAAAAACAGTATATGTCTACACTGTCTCTTAATCTGAATTAATTGTTAAAACAGTAAATTGTTCACAATAAATCTTTGTTGTTCTTCATACTTTTAACAAACCATTGAGGTCATGACTCTCTACGATTTATTTTCAAGTAGTTGGAACTACAAAATAATTTTCATAAAAATTGGGATGTTACAGGACTCGTCTGATGAATCAGAAAATGAGGAGGCCAACTTATGTCTCATGGCAAAACACGAGGAGAATGAGGTAAATGCTCTTGAACTCGAATCTCCTTTAACTTATGATGAGCTGCTTATTGCTTGTGAAGAATTAAATAATGAAATGACTAGACTTCGAAAAATTATTTCTTCTTCTAAGAAAACCATCTCTTCTCTTGAATCTAAAATTATTTTCTTAAACCAAGAGATGGAAGTTTTTAAGGAAAAACAAGTTGTTGTGACTGAAGTTTCTACTTGCACCTTTTGTGAAAACCAAAAGATTGATACTTTCAAGTGTGATGAATGCAATGTTTTGAAAAACAAGATTGAAGATTTGGAAAACACCCTTGCCAAATTTACCATGGGAAGGGATAACATAAACATTCTATTGGAAAAACAAAAGGGTACCTTTGGAAAAGCCGGTTTGGGTTATAATCCACAAACGCATGAAAAATCCTTTAAACTTGTTAATCACAACAACACTTCAAGCAGCCCTTTCATTAAATGCTTTCACTGTGGTAGAAATGGTCACACTGCCTCCATTTGCAATATTAGAAAGAACAAGAATGTGGTTGGCAAAAAGATATGGATTCCAAAGGGTACTTTGCCAAAAACTAACTCATCTGGACCCAACATGGTTTGGGTACCAAAGGTTAAAATATGATTTGATGATGTAGGTGTGCTTGAAAGCCAAGGACTTAAATTGGTATCTTGATAGCGGCTGTTCAAAGCACATGACACGAGACAAAAGCAAGTTCTGCTCATTGGTACCTAAGAATAGTGGCTATGTCCGCTATGGTGACAACAACAAAGGTAAAATTCTTGGGATTGGTTCTATTGGTAAGAGTCCTAATCCCACTATTGAAAATGTTTTGTATGTGGATGGTTTGAAGCATAATTTGCTAAGCATTAGTCAACTTTGTGATAAAGGAAACAAAGTGGTTTTCGATTCTTCAAAATGCATGGTCATGGATTCTATAAATGAAGATGTTATTGTTATTGGACCTAGATTTGGAAATATCTATATGCTTGATTTAGACAAAATACCTTCAAATGATGCATGTTGTCTTATTAGTAAAGAGGATGAATCTTGGCTATGGCATAGGAGAATGGCTCATATTCACATGGATCATCTTAATAAGTTGGTTCAAAAGGACTTAGTAATTGGCTTACCAAAGCTTCGTTTTGAAAAAGATAAATTATGTGATGCCTGTCAAAAAGAAAAACAAGTAAAGGCCTCTTTCAAATCAAAAAATATTGTTTCCACAAACCGGCCTTTACAACTTTTACACATGGACTTATTTGGACCATCTAGAACTAAAAGCTTTGGTGGAAATTACTATGCCCTTGTTATTGTGGATGACTATTCTCGCTATACATGGACTTTATTTCTTTCTCATAAAAATGACGCTTTTGCTGCCTTTCGTAAACTTGCTAAAGTTATCCAAAATGAAAAAGGAATAAACATAGTATCCATCCGAAGTGATCACGGTGGGGAATTCCAAAATGAGGCATTTGAGGCCTTTTGTACTGAAAATGGAATTGAGCATAATTTTTCCGCACCTAGAACACCACAGCAGAATGGAGTGGTGGAAAGGAAAAATCGGTCTCTTGAAGAGCTTGCGAGGACGATGCTCAATGAGACCAACCTTCCTAAGTATTTCTGGGCAGACGCGGTAAGCACCGCATGTTATGTAATGAATAGAGTCCTCATAAGACCTATTCTAAAACAAACGCCCTATGAAATTTACAAGGGAAGGAAGCCCAACATTTCCCACCTTCACGTATTTGGATGTAAGTGCTTTGTTCTAAATAACGGTAAAGATAACCTTGGTAAATTTGATGCTAAAGTCGATGAAGGTTTATTTCTTGGATATTCCACTTCTAGTAAAGCCTTTGAATTTTTAATAAATGTACTTTAACTGTTGAAGAATCTGTCCCTGTTTCTTTTGATGAATCTAACCCCAAATCTTCAGTAGAAGAAAGTGTTGATGATCTTGCAGAAGTGTTTGGAGATACCTATTTAGAGGAACAAGAGAGATCAAAAGTTCAAAAGGAGGATCAAGAGTCCTTGCCTCAACCCTCTCAAGAACTCTCTCACTCAAATCTTCCAAAGGAATGGAGAGTCTCAAAGAACCATCCTCTTGACAACATAATAGGTGATATCTCAAAAGGGGTAACAACTCGAAACTCTCTTAATCATGCATGTCATCATATGGCCTTTGTCTCTCAAATTGAACCAAATGACGTCAATGAAGCCATCTTTGATGAGCATTGGACCCTTGCTATGCAAGAGGAATTAAATCAATTTGAGAGAAATGATGTTTGGGAACTTGTCCCTAGGCCTAAAGATCACCTAGTCATTGGGACCAAATGGGTCTTTCGCAACAAGCTTGATGAAAACGGTATCATTGTTAGAAATAAAGCTAGACTTGTTGCAAAAGGCTATAACCAACAAGAGGGCATAGATTTCGATGAAACCTATGCACCCGTGGCTAGATTAGAAGCTATTCGCATGCTTCTCGCATTTGCATGCATCATGGATTTCAAACTTTTTCAAATGGATGTTAAAAGTGCATTTCTTAATGGCTTTATTCAAGAAGAAGTATATGTTGATCAACCTCCCGGTTTTGAAAATTTTGAATTTCGAAATCATGTCTTCAGATTGAAAAAGGCTTTATATGGTTAAAACCAAGCTCCGAGAGCTTGGTACGAGAGGTTGAACAAATATTTACTTGAAAAAGGTTTTGAAAGAGGAAAAGTTGATACCACTCTTTTCATTAAACACAAAAATCATGACATTTTACTTGTTCAAATTTATGTTGACGATATCATCTTTGGTGCTACTAATGAGTCCTTGTGTGAAGATTTTTCCAAAATCATGCAAAGTGAGTTTGAAATGTCCATGATGGGAGAGCTCAACTACTTCCTTGGTCTTCAAATCAAACAAACAACAGAAGGAATTTTTATAAATCAATCCAAATATTGCAAGGAGTTGCTTAAAAGATTTGGAATGAGCAACGCCAAAGAAATCTCAACTCCAATGAGCACATCATGCTATCTTGACAAAGATGAAGGTGGTAAGTCGGTGACAAAGATGAAGGCGGTAAGTCGGTCGAAGTAAGTAAGTATCGAGGTATGATAGGATCTCTTCTCTATCTCACTGCTAGTCGTCCGGATATTATGTCTAGTGTTTGTATGTGTGCACGTTTTCAAGCAAATCCTAAGGAATCACATCTCTTAGCGGTAAAACGCATCATGAGATATCTCACTGGCACACAAACTATGGGTTTATGGTACCCCAAAGGTCTTGTTGCACACTTATTGGGTACTCGGATTCTGATTTTGCGGGTTGCAAAATGGACCGAAAAAGCACTAGTGGGACATGCCACTTACTTGGGAATGCCTTGGTCTCATGGCATAGTAAGAAACAAGCCAGTGTGGCTTTGTCCACTGCTGAAGCGGAATACGTTGCAGCAGGCAGTTGTTGTGCACAAATTATTTGGATGAAACAACAGTTGAATGATTATGGGATTAATCTGAAAACTGTTCCAATTAAGTGCGACAATACTAGTGCCATAAACCTCACGAAAAACCCGGTCTATCACTCCTGGACTAAGCACATAGAAATTAGGCACCATTTTATTAGAGATCATGTTCAAAAAGGAGATTGTGTGATTGAGTTTGTGGAAACATCTAAGCAACTTGCAGACATTTTTACTAAACCTTTGCCTAAAGAAAATTTCTTTTTCATAAGAACTGAATTAGGAATTTTAGATCAATCGTGCATTGAATGATTGCGTGTGAGTGCATTTTATCTTTTACAAATTCTAACTTGGGCGTTGGAGTGTGCTAACAATTTTATGCAGGTCTCAAATTTCATACGCCTCAAGGACAAAAGAAGCGAGCAAAGCAGAGAGCTCTTAGCGTTTATGATAATCGTTTACGAAGAGTTTAACGGTTATCTAATCGATTACCATGTACTTCATAATCGTTTATGTAAACGATTACTTAATCAATTACCTAAACGGTTCTGAGCGGAGCTCACCCGTCAGCAGCTATAATCGATTATGAGAATCCCATAATAGTTTATGGGTGGCATTCTCTGCCAATCAGATCACGCCACGGAACGCTGAGCAGGGAACTTCAAGAAAAATATTTCTCCTCTGCTGAACAAGTTGCTGAGTATGGAAAGTCCTTCTTCAACAGAAATTCAAAAGCCAAGAATTACGGATGCCGCTTTCTTCTCACGAGAACAAATTCGAACTCATGGAGCTTACGGATCATGCCAATCTCATCCATTTTCTCACCACCTCTGAGGATATCTACCGAATTGGTAAAAGTCTTCATCGCAACCTACGCTGTCAAATGGAATCCTTCTACGAGGTATGCCATAAGCCAATTCGCTTTAACTCGCTAGTTTTGGTAGAATAGTTGGTTTACTTTGGTGGTCCCTTAATATCCGCTGATGCTCTGCGTACCCTTGGTGATGAGTTCAGCGTAATGTAGCACTTAAGGACTTTCTGTGTAACCCTAAGGATGTAGGTGTCACCCCACTTACTGTTGGTTATTTGACCCCTGATGGTAGATTGCTGCAGTATGTAGTTGCTAGGTTATTATTTCCTAGAAGAAGTAATACATCTCAGCTGCTTAAATCTGATTTACCTGTCATGTGGGTACTACAAATGAAAAAACAAGTAGATTGGGCTGGCTTGGTTATGCAGCATATGTATGACAACAGAACTCCAGGGCCTCTGCCATATGGTCACCTAGTCACTCGGTTACTGGTTCATGCTCACGTACCTCTTGCTGGGGAGCTTAAATATTCCCATGATCAATATTACGCCTCTTTCAATCAAGGGTCTATTAATAAGATTGGCTTAGTGTTTCATGCTGGTCGGTGGGAGCTGAAACCCCAGAAAGAGCCACCATCCTCTCGCCAAACAGCTGCTGCTGCCTCTTCCTCCCTGGCCGTGCCTCCGCCTGCATCTGCATTAGGCATTCCAGAACTCACAGCACTCCTTCAGGCCGTTCTCCGTGAACAACAACATATTCTCTGTGAACAAAAGAGAACAACCGAGAGTGTCAGTGCACTGCATGTGAAAGTGGATAGGATGGAAACTACTTTGCGCAGTAAGCAAATCATTATTGACAGCCCTATTCGCCAACATCAAACACAGAGTTCGTCTTCTGCTTCTCCTAGTGCATCCGACGATGATGAGGACGCTATTGATAATGATGCTGATCATGATGGGTCGAATGAGGATTAGTAAACCTCATTCTGTTTTTTCTCTTCTTTTTTGTCATGAATCTGTGGTTTCTGTTTAGATTCTATAATTTGAACCAATGCTGCACTACATATATCACTTACCATAGCATCCTTGGCATATGCATATCTGATTTAGTACTTTGACATATGTGATAATTTTTTGTTCAATGCTGGGATGTGCAGCTTTAATGCATATACATATGACATAGTACTTTGATGCTCTGTAGTGTGAAACCCTGTTGTATTATCCATGCCCTTCCCGCTTTTTGATGTTGCCAAAAGGTGGAGAGTTATATGATTCAGGGGGAGTGGTTTATTTCATGCATATTGTGAGGGGGAGTTCTTCACCAAAATGCCAAAATGCACCTAAATTCTGATATCTCCTTTTGAAATAATTATGCGTATACATCATTGTCGAATTATCAATGTACTTTACTAACTTCCCTCTTTGAGATGTTTGTCATCATCAAAAAGGGGGAGTCTGTGATTTCATGCCTTGACAGGATTTGTTTTGATGATTGACAAAAGGAGTTCCACGAATAGTCATGTGTAAAAAGCGGAAAATTACACCAAGACGCCTACCAAGGATCAAAGTTTTTTTTTAAGTATTTATTTTATTTTTAGGACTATTTGTAAGTAGTAATAAAATGCTCTCAACTAATTAAATCACACACTCACAAAATGATTTTTATTCTAAAACTGATTTTATGATAATTTTTCCTAAATTATTGTTAGGCACAAAGTATTTCGAAAAATTATTAAGTTGTGCTCAAAATATTTTTCTGAAAAATGTTTCAAGTTTTCTTTGGCTTATTGCAAGAAACAGAATACCCTTAAACGATTATAAGGATATTCATAATCGTTTATGACGTGCTCCTCTTCTCCGTGTCGAGCAGTGATATCTTGACATGCAAATCTCGCATCGCGTCGAGCCGTGTGTGGAGAGGTCGTATGCCGATTTGTGTGGAGAGATCGTATGCCGAGCCGTGGAGAGGTCGTATGCCGAGTCAGCGTGTGGAGAGATCGTATGCCGAAAGGTGAGAGGTCGCATGCCGAGCCGGGAGAGGTCGTATGGAAATCGATGTCGGACACCAAGTGTGTCCGAGAATCATTTCCGTCTCCGTGTCTTTTGATCACTTTATAATCGATTACACCCTTTTTAAATGTCATCCGTGTATCATGTTTTCAACAAATTGCAGCTGTCATCTTATGACCAATTGACAGCAAATGTTTATCTGTCAAACGCGTTTTTTTTTAATGCCAATTCTCTCTCCGCGTCTTTCCAACGGCTCTTTCTTTTTTTGCCTATATATAGGACAGCGCTGTGCATTCCAAAAAAAAACAACACTTACTTATTCTTTGTACCAAAACTCTGTCAAATATTCTCCATCACTCACACTTATTTTGAGCACAATTTCTTGAGAGCTTTTTATTCTACATAATTTAAGTTGTATTATTTGAGCTTCAATTTGTTATATCTGCACTATTGAGTGTATCTTTCTCATCTCATTTTATTTGTAAAAAACATTTCTTTTTGGGTAGGAATCCCAAGGTGTTCATAGAGAGGTGATATCTCTTGAACGTATTGCTCTGGTATAGAGTTGTAAAGGTTTCTAGCTGAACCTGATTTAAAAGCTAGTGATTTAGTGAAAATCCCACAGTGCTTTGCCTTGGGGACAGGACGTAGGCCACAGGGGTGTTTGGTGGCCGAACCTGTATAATCTGCGTGCTCTTCTTTGCTCTCTGTCTCTTTATCATTCAAGCACTTTATTTAATTTTTTTATTTATTTTTCGGTCATTTATTTTCTGTCATTTATTTATTGCAATTTAATTCCTGCAATTTATTCTTCAAGTTATTTATCTTTTCGCAATTTATTTCTTTCAAGTTTCTTTTAATTCAGTAATTTATCTGTAATTTTTTATATAAGCACCGCTATCACAATTCACCCCCCTCTTGTGTTTGAAGTCACTTGGTAACAGTATAGTCGATCTATCTACCAATTGCATTTGCACCTCAGTGGATCGCATTTTCAAATTTAGTCTGGTCATTATTGAAAGTGGCATCACATTGACTGTCGATCCTATGTCATACAAGGCTTTCTTGAAGTACATGCCCCTAATAGAACAAGGGATGCAGAAATCTCCTGGGTCCCTTAGTTTTGGGGGTATTTGAGGACTTAACTAAATGTCCTCCTATTGAGCTTTCTTGGAAGGTCTACTACTCCCTTGACTGGATGAACTGATAGTTATGGCCTTACACGGTTTTACCTTCTCTATCAGATTAGGCTCTATCTGATTTGGTAGCATTTCTTGTGCTCTTTGTTGCATCATGCTAGTTATTGTGGACAAGTGAGATTCCACTTTTGTCATTCTCTCTTCATATTTTCCATATATTTTCCCAAGACTTCACTAAGGCTTGGCTTTCTTTCTTCTCGGTTTTGTAGAGGAGGAGGCCTGTATGGTGTTGAGTCTCCAAATTTCAGCTGTTGTCCTCCCCAAGAGAAATTAGGGTGAATTTTCTAGCCGGGATTGTAAGTTGAAGAGTAGGGGTTGTTTTGACTCCTATTACTAACAAAGTTTGCCTCTTCAGTCCGACTGTTCCATGGGTTCCCTGGACAGATCTCAGTTTCATGACCTGTTATCTTGCATTTTCCACAGGGGTGTCAGCTGCTGGCGGGGTTGGTTGGCTGTCTACTTTCATCAAGCTTTCTAACTGTTTGGTAATTACTTTCAACCTGATACAATCATCCCTGCTTCTTTATGTGCTTGTCGTTAGAGCTCCACTGCCCATTATTCACTGCCATCTCCTCTATAAGAGCATAAACTTCCCTGGGCTCCTTTTTCAGGATAGATACCTCACAGGAAGCATCTACGGTTGCTCTTTTATGAGATGAGAGCCCGTTGTAGAAGATTTAGACGAGGTGCCACTCCTTATACTTGAAGTGGGGGCAATTGTGAAACATGTCCTGAAGTTTCTCCAATGACTCTGCTAAGGACTCACCCTCAAATTGATTGAAGTTGGCGATTTCAGCCCAAAGTTTTGTAGACACGGAGTGTGGAAAATATTTGTTGAGGAACTTTTGAGTCAGTTGTTGCCATGAAGTGATGGAGCCCACTGGTAATAATGAGAGCCATAGAGTAGCTTTGTCAGCCAGGCTAAACGGGAACAAGCACAGTCTTATAGCATATGCAGGTACCTGGTTGTACTTAACCGTGTTCACGATTCGAATAAACTTATTCAGGTGAGCATTGGGGTCTTTAGATGCAAGTTTCCTGAATTGGACTGAGGATTGAACTATGGTGATGAAAGCTGGTTTCAGTTCAAAGGTGGTGGCCGTTACCTTAGGTGCCATGATGCTCTCATTTAATGCCACAGAAGGAGTGAAGTAGTCTTGTAGAGTTCTTCTTTCCCCCATGTTTCTTCTTCAGTATTCTGCTCTAGTCCTTCTTGTAGTTCTTTCAATTTCTGGATCAAAAATCGAGGGAGGTTCCAGAGAACAGGTAAGCATAAACTATCACAACTTTGTAAAGAAGACAAACTAGATTATTAGTAACCAAATTTAAAAAGGCAAAAATTTCAAAACGAAAAGACTAATAGTAGTAACAATAAAAAGAAATACAAAACTATAAAACTATAATAATTTTTTTTTTAAATTCAACAAATAAAAATAAGGATAACGAAAAAGTGCTTATTATAGGTTTGATCTTCTTTCCTATTGACTTCATTGTTGTTTTGGTTCATGAGTCTTGGCCTAGTCCCCTCCATGTTTATTTGTTTATTTTTTTCCCTTTTTTGTTAATAAAATTTAGGGGGAGTACTCTTTTTCCTTCTAGAAGTTTTTTCCCTATGGAGGGTTTTGCATCAGAAAGTTTTAACGAGGCTCGTTTCCTTTCTTTTTCCTTAAAAAAAAAAGAAAAAGTGCTTAAATCAACCAAGAATCCTTTTTCAATCAATGATATCCGTTATTCCCCGGCAACAGCGCCAAAACTTATTGCGTCTCAGGCAAGCATATTTGGTCAGCTGCAATAATAAATTGGGATTTTAAGTCCCGGTTGTCGAACCCACAGGGAATAAGGACAAAATTAATCTACTTTAGACGTCTTGATTATTTAAGTGTCAAAAAGTTGGGTTGAGTATGCAATGCAAAAGAGTGTAAAAGCGTTCAAGCAAACCATAGGATTAGAGCCTAGGGTCTTGGTTTCGTTTTTCCCGACCGTTTGTTTCTTAATCTTATCCTATCCTATTCCTCCTTTACTCTATGTTATTGACCCCCTTCTTTCAATTAGCCTTGATCCTCAGACAGCTAATAACTTTCCAACCTTGGGTGGAAGCATTACGTTCTATAATAGTTTAGGAGTTTTAATTGGTCAAAAGGTCCTATACCTCCCCCAATCAGTTTTGTTATATAAGACCCCAATTCCCTTATAGGTCCATTAATTAACCCTGGATCCTCCGACAGATTAACTAACAAAAACATGCAATTTAATTTCTTAAGGTTCCTTTATTGCCTCGTTGTAAAACCCGGATCCTCCGACAGATTATGCAACATCTCATACATGAATAATTAAATTACAACCAGTCATAATACTAAGGGACTTTCACATAGATAATAAATTCGGAATAGAAATAGAATAGAGTAATCACCAAGACATAGCTAAGGAACTATTAAGGTAAGCTACACCAAATACCCTAGAAGAAAGCTTAGCTACTCTTGCCAAAAAGTAGAAAAACAATCCAAACAGGAAACATGTTCAAGAATAATAAAAGAAAACCGCGAAGGAGTCCTTTCTAGCCTCTAGACGAGTCCTGGCTCAGCTCCAAAGTCTCCTCGATAGCTTCACAGGCTCTAAGATTAGGATTTGATGTTTTTCTCTCTCCAAAAGCATCACCTAATAGATGAGGACTGATCTCTATTTATAGAGTTTGGCAAAATTAGGTCAACAGTTCTTTAGAATTGCCTGGTCCGTCATTATGTACGAACGTACTTTCTTAGTATGTACAGCCATACTTTGCACAGCTGTTGAATCTGGATTTTCACTTGCAGGTATGTACGGCCGTACCTAAGGCATGTACGCCCGTACACAAATAAAACTTTGGCACTGGCCCGTACATGAGAATATGTACTCCCTTACTGATCAAGGGGGATATACGACTGTACATAAGGTATGTGCGGTCGTACCCCCTGCACAGGAACTCAGAATTTCGTCCCTTTTTGTACTTTTTTCCCCCGAATTATATACTTTTGCTTCGAGAGTGTCCTTCTATCCTTTTCTGCACAATATGATCAATTATGAGGATTCATCAAATGTAATAGGTTAGAAACTGAAAAATATACTTAAAATACCCCTCAAAATATCATTATTTATCCACTCATCAGTGGTGGGTATGAAACCTGCAGTGAGGACAGCTTCTCGATGGCCTCTGCAGAAGATGGTGGTTTGAGTGGGGCCGATGTTGCTTTAGGTCTAAAGTTTTTGTATAGTACTTTGGGGGTGCGCCAGGGATATGTCATGGGTGGTGGAGGTGATGTACCCCTTGCACCTTTGGTGCGTGATGCTGGGAATGAGGGATCAATCGTGGACAGGATGGTAACGCAGAGGGCAGGTACTTTCTTTGTGTTAAAATGTGGGTAGCAGTAGGGACGGAGCCAGAAGTTTAATCTAACTGGGGCCAAGACCAAAAAATCATCTTATGGAAATTAAAAACACATTATTTTTATTAAAAATAAAAAATTAACTAATTAATTGATTAAATTTAAATAAAAACTTAATTTAAAAAAACATAGAGAAATCATCTATCTGCATCATAAAGTACATCTTTAAGCTCCTCCAACTAATTACTAATTTGATGGTTATTAGCATTGGCCTCTGCATCGAGGAGCACAACTTTTATAGTAACGATAGTGTTCTCCATTCTTTAGATATCATCTTTGAGATTCCAAATGATTCCAAACTCCTTGCAAGCTGAAGAGTTGAAGTTTTCTAAGACTCTCGGTGTAATGGCTACCATCCTTTGGCAAATGAAGTTTAATACGAGCATGAGTAAAACTAATCCTAGGGTCACATAATTTTAATGGATTTAGATCCGATTGTATTTTGGAGTTATAGGATATGGTCATGATTGAGAAAGGCACAATTTTTTCTTTTCAATTGTATAATCAATTATCATGAGTTAATGAATTCTTTCATTAAAAAAAAATCTTACTTTGTCCAACAAGATCATGTCCTATTCTTGTTATTTGAAGACAAAGAAAGGAGCTAAATCAAATATTAATTGCCAGTGAGATAAATGGACCTAGCTAGGCTACAATCATAATTTATGACCGAACAAACATGAGTGATGATGTTTTTACTACCTATTTATTAGCAATGTACCCAGTGTGTAATTAGCCAACATGTTGAGCTGCCATTTATGCTACCATGAGCTATCATCATGTTTTAATTCATCCATTTATGCTAATCTTAATTACTAGTATATTATAATATCAATAATTGCTCTATCATGGAGGCTTCATTTAGTTCTCTGTAATTCAACCACATTTAGCGCAAGATTCAAAATGGGTATAATGCCAAAATCTTTAAAAATCTACTAGAGGCCTGGGCCCTTAGAGACATACAAGTCCCTCCGTCCCCAGGTGGCACGAGGAATATGGATACAAAGGTGAGTGCACAGTTTGTTGGAATGAAGACAATTTTGATGGTCCAATAGGGAAAGGGCAAGAAGCATTTCAATAAGCCTGCTAAGAAAAATAAGAATAGAGGCAACAATAAGTTCAAGCCACATACTTCTAAATAGAAGCTGGCGGGCGGGGTTGGAAATAAAGGCACTTGTGTTGGAACCTAAACGATTGAGAAGTTTAGACCCTCATTAATTTTGATGATAACAAAGTATTTTCAAGAGAACAATTTATCTTCTAACATATCTTTGAGTGTACAGGTATCAAGGCTTCATATATTTGTACAAAACACTCAAAAAGAAGAAGAAATTACAAGAGAATTAAATACACTCCACTGATGTCAGCGTCCGAACTCACTCCAGCGTCTTGCTAACAGCGAGCGTCCGGTAGTGTTACACTTTGAGACGTGGAATACTCAATTACTGCGAGCGTCCGTCCTCTGTTCTGAGTGAGCGTCTGATCTCTTTAATGAAGCATGTGATGATCACGTTTTTGCTCTTAATCTCAGAATGTTCTGGAACGGAATAAGAATTTGATTTTGTGCGCTCATTTTGATGTACGAGGAAGCAAATGTGACACCTTTAGCATAAGATAAAAATCATACAGGGCAATTGTGAAAAGCAGATAGTACGAAAATGGTAATATGTACTACTCTGATATTCTCTGGAAAGGAAGAAAAGAACTACATTTCAAATTACCTCACTCAATGAATAGGAGCTATCTTTTTACTGCAAACGGTAATATCCCTGAAGTCTCCTATAAATACCCCAAGGTATTCATTGAAGAAGAGAGCCAAAAACTGTGAAGAAACTTCATTCTGAAAGCAATATTACTCAGTGAGCAATCAAGTTTCGTGCCATGTTTCTGGTCTACAAAGAACTGAACTCAGCATCTTATACTTTCTTTTAGAAAGCTACTCTGTTTTGAGCTTAATCTTTTCATCCTCTCTGTGAGAGTTATTTTGATTGTATTCAATAGTCTATTCTCTTTTGTACACTGTATTTGGCCTAGTTAAGGCTTTGTTCCTCAAAGGCTCGATCGTACTGAGTCGTTTTGAGAAGTTAAGAGTATTGTCAAGTTTGTGACAGTATAATACTCTTCAGGTAAATTGTAATCAGTTGATGATAGTGAAAAATCCTTCAAGATCGAAGGGACTAGACGTAGCTACTAGTTAGTGGTGAACTAGTATAAATCTTTGTGCCTCTTTCTTTACTGCTTTACATTTATCTTTACCTTGCTCAGTAAAACAAGTTTTCATAAACGGCTTTATTTCCTGCATCCGGTTAGTCTCTCATCATCCGGTTAGTTTCTCAGCGTCTGATAAACAAACAGTTTTGAAAAATATGTGTTCTTAGTGCTTTTAACCTAAAGTTTGCGAAAAGTTTTTGAACACAATTCAACCCCCTTCTTATGTTCACGATCAATTGGTATCGGAGCTCGGCCTCTTGGTTGAGCACTTAACAGTGTTAAGAGAAAAGATCATATTCTGTGAACATGTCTACTGAAGGTGGTCATATGAACCGTCCTCCTCTATTTAATGGAGAAAAATTTGATTACTGGAAAGATAAGATAAAAGCTTTCTTTGAGACACAACAACTTGAGTTGTGGGATATAGTTCAAAGTGGTTACATTCCTCCCATTAATGCTCGTGGTGTTGCTATAGCCAGAGAAGATTGAAATGATTAGCAGAAAAAGAGATATCAAATCAATCAAAAAGCTAGATTCATTCTTATCTGTGTTATGACAGAAAAAGAATATGATAAATGTGGCAAATTTGATACTGCCAAAGAAATCTGAGACTCACTTGTTTTATCTTACGAAGGCTCTGCCCAAGTAAGAGAAACCAAAGCTAGCATGTTGGTTCGCCAATATGAGTTGTTCAAAATGGAAGATGGTGAAAACATTGAAACTATGTTTGGAAGATTCCAAACACTTGTTCATGGGTTACAGGCCCTTGGAAAAAGTTACACTACACCTGACCATGTTAGAAAGATCTTGAGAAGCTTGACTAAGCAATGGAGACCCAAGGTCACTGCTATTCAAGAAGCAAAAGATCTAGATGTCCTACGACTTGAAGATCTTATGAGTTCGTTGAAAGCTCATGAACTTGAGCTAAATGAAGAAGAACCTGTCAAAAAAGGCAAGTCTATCGTTTTGAAAGTCGCTTAACATAAAGCCAGTTCTTCCAAAGCCCTTCAGGCTGAAGAAGAAGAATTATAAGATGAAGCTTCAGAAGGAGATGTTGACACATCAGAAGATGAGCTCGCGTTTATATCCAGGAAGATACAAAGAATGTGGAAGAAGAGAAATTTCAGGAGGAAGTTTTAGAAGAAAGATACCAAGGACAAGAAGGAAAGCAAAGACAAGGACAAAGCCCAAGTCATTTGCTATGAATGTAAAAAGCCTGGACATTTCAAGTCTGAATGCCTTAATCTTGAGGAGAAGCCCACAAGAAGTTCTTTTAAGAAAAAGAAGAAGAGCCTCATGGCTACATGGGAAGATCTAGACTTATCCCATTCTGAGGAAGATAATGAAGAAGAAGCAAATCTCGCTCTCATGGCAGACACTGATCTTGACTCAGAAGAAGAAGTTGAAGAGGTAATAGTATATGATTCCTACTCTGAACTTCAACTTGCGTTCGATGATCTTCTTAAGGACTCTGCCACTCTCTCTGTTGAGTATAAGAATTTGAAAAAGAAATTTTCAAAATTATCACAAGACTTTCAAGCTTTAAACAAAGAAAAATTTTTACTCAATAAAGAGAACCAGAAGTTGAAAACTGAAATTAGCATCTAATGGATAACCAGCTTCTGGCCGCTAACAAGCAACCAGAAGCTAAGAGTTCTCAAGCCGAAAGCTCTAAAGTTACAGGCAACCTTAAATGCAAATCAAATGATTATGAATATGCATTTCAAAAGTTTCTTGCAGAGAGTGTAACTCGAAGCAATTAAGCTTTAATGATTTGGGGTGTCAGTAAAACAAAAACTCATGGTCTTGGTTATATATTAGATGAACCTCCTTTAGAAAATGATTCAGCATCTGATAAATCCAATAATCATAGTAAATACTTGCATTGTACTTACTGCAATAAACCTGGTCATTTGAAAAGTGCATGTACTGTTTTTAAAACTGTGAATGACAAGCTTCCTTCAAGAACTAACAAGAAAGGACCCAAAAAGATATGGGTACCTAAAGATAAAATAGTCTATGTTGCAGACATGCTTAGCAACAAAGTCAACACACCTATCTTGGTACTTACACAGTGGATGCTCGCGTCCCATGACAGGAGAAAAGCATATGTTCCAAGAACTAAGGCCTAAAGAAGCTGGATTCGTTGGTTTCGAAGGAAACCAGAGAGGTAAAATAGTTGGAATTGGTTGCATTGGTAAAGGCTCTCTTCTCTCTATTGATAATGTACTTTATGTTGAAGGACTTAAACATAACTTATTGAGCATACGCCAATTATGTGACAATGGTTATGAAGTCATCTTTACAAAAACTGGATGTCTTGTAAAAAGCAAGAAAGATGACTCTATTTTCTTCACTGCTAAGAGGAAGCAAAATATTTACAAAATTGATCTCTTTGAACTTGCAAAACAAGATGTCAAGTGTCTCATGTCTATTGATGAAGAACAATGGATTTGGCACAATAGATTGGGTCATGCCAATTTGAGATTAATCTCAAAATTAAACAAGCACAATCTTGTCAGAGGCTTACCAAATCTTAAGTATCAACCTAATGATTTCTGTGAGGCATGTCAAAGAGGAAAACAAGTTAAAACATCTTTTCATTCAAAAAATGTTGTTTCAACCTCTAGACCATTTGAGCTTTTGCATTTTGATCTTTTTGGTCCAATAAGGACAGCCTCTTTAACTGGAAAGAAATATAGGTTAGTCATTGTTGATGATTTTACTAGATGGACATGGGTTAGATTCCTTGCTCACAAAGATGAGTCATACAAAGTATTTACTGTATTCTGCAAAACAGTTCAAAATGAAAAAGGAATTTGTATTTCATCCATTAGAAGTGATCATGGGAGAGAATTTGAAAATGAAAGCTTTCAAAAATTTTGTGATAATAATGGCATCTCCCACAATTTTTCCTCTCCAAGAACACCTCAGCAAAATAGTGTTGTAGAAAGGAAAAATAGGTCCCTCCAAGAAATGGCAAGGACCATGATCAATGAAGCTAATATTGCAAAACATTTTTGGGCAGAAGCAGAAAACACAGCTTGTTACATTCAAAATAGAATTCTTATTAGACCTATTTTGAAAAAGACTCCATATGAACTGTGGAAAGGTAGAAAACCAAACATATCATATTTTCATTCATTTGGTTGTACTTGTTATATTTTGATTACTAAGGATCAGCATGGTAAGTTTGATTCAAAAGCTGACAAAAGAATGTTTTTGGGATATTCTGAAAGATCTAAAGCTTTTAGAATATACAATAAAGAAACTATGACAGTGGAAGAATCCATTCATGTCAAATTTGATGACAAGAAGCCTACCACAGCCATGTCAGAGCTAGATGAATTATTTTTAGAATTAAATATAGCTGATATTACAAATAGTGAACCTACATCTTCATCATCCGGTGGTGACCAGACGCAAGAATCTTCGGAAGCTGAAGCCAGAAAAAGCTGGAAGTACAAAACCAATCATCCTAAAGATCAAATCATAGGAGAACCTGGAGATAGAGTAAGAACCAGATCCTCTTTTAAAGAGAATGCAGATATGGCACTACTCTCAGAAATGGAACCTAAAACGATTGATCAAGCTTTGGAAGATGAAGGTTGGATTCTGGCCATGCAAGAAGAGTTGAATCAGTTCCAAAGAAATGATGTATGGAAGCTAGTTACTTTACCAGAAGATAAGCAAGCTATTGGTACTAAATGGGTATTTAGAAACAAGCTTGATGAAGATGGAAAGGTTGTGAGAAATGCAATGATGGGTGATGCAGACTGAATTCGAGATGAACATGATGGGTAAACTGAAGTTTTTCCTTGGAATTCAAATCAAACAATGCAATGATGGTATCTATATACATCAAAGCAAATATATCAAGGAATTGCTAAAGAAATTCAAAATGGTGGATTGCAAACCTATGTGCACTCCTATGCATCCCACGTGCATTCTTGGTAAAGATGAAACTGATAAAAAAGTAGATCAGAAAATATACAGAGGTATGATTGTGTCTCTACTTTATCTTATAGCTTCAAGACCTGATATTATGTTCAGCATCTGTCTGTGTGCTAGATTTCAATCAGATCCTAGAGAATCACACTTGAGTGCTGTTAAAAGAATTTTTAGATATTTGCAAGGATCTACTAATCTTGGTTTGCTTTACAAGAAATCAAAAGATTACGAGTTAGTAGGTTTCTGTGATGCTGACTTTGCTGGAGACCGAATTGAAAGAAAAAGCACAAGTGGAGGCTACCAATTCCTTGGAGCAATTCTTGTGTCTTGGTCAAGCAAAAGGCAAAACACGATTGCATTCTCAACAGCAGAAGCTGAATATATTTCAGCAGCAAGTTGCAGCTCTCAACTTCTATCAACTTGAAGATTATCTGATAAAAAAGAGTAACATTCCTATCTTTTGTGATAATACTTCTGCAATCTGTCTTACTAAAAATCCCATATTGCATTTACGAGCTAAGCACATTGAGATTAAGCATCATTTTATAAGAGACTATGTTCAGAAGGGTATTTTCGAAATAAAATTTGTAGACACTGATCATCAGTGGGCTGATATATTTACTAAACCCCTTGCTGAAGATAGATTCAATTTTATTAGAAGAAATTTAAATTTTCATCTTATAGAAGAATGATTAATCTCAGCGTCAAATGATGTGCATCATCTCAGCATCTGGTATGACATAAGCATGTATACGTGTAAGCATTTTATTAGTCATGTGCATCATAACTCGGCGTCTGGTGAATCAGTTGCGTGCATCCGAGCGCGCACACACATGTCACACGTGTAAAGGACTTAAGCGTCTCATCACATCTCACTGAGCCATGATTATTTATGTTTTTCAATAAAATCTTTTTACTTTATTTTAGTTTTCTTTTGGCGTCTTCATTTAATGAAAAGGGGAATCTTCATTTAATTTTTTTGGAAATGCAAAGCCATTTTTGAAAAAGGACTATACCATTTTCTATCAACTTTCCCACTAATCCACATTTTTTGCTCCATCACTTCACTCTGTTTCTACTTGAAAAGATTATTCTCTCTCTCTCTCTGTGTGTGTGTGTGTGTGACTTCAAACCCTAACACCTCCATTACCCACTCTGCAACTGCTACCATGGCCGATAAAAAGGTTGGACAATATACTGCTGCATATGATGTCTTCTTAGAAGCAAAACTTATGAATGAAAACAAAATTGATTTTGAGAATTTCAAGCTCTATGATTTTGATTTTGAAGAAGGTTTGAAGAAACTGGGTTGGAAAAATTATTTTATCAGGGAATCAGTTGATGTGTTGAGCTATGCTATAAAGGAATTCTGGGGGAACGCTCATCTACTTCCGGGTGAAATTATTGAAGGACATATCAGAGGTTTCAAGTTATGTTTCACTATAAACTTTATCGCTCAAACCATCAAGTGCCCTTGTGAAGGAATCAGTTACCATGCTAACTGGGTTGACACTTACAGAGATTTGGAAAACATCAACGAAGCTCTGTTTGAAAATTATCGTGAGTTGAAGAAGAAGAACATAACTCCCACTACAGAGTATTGCACAAAATCATCGCTAAGAGCGTGATTCTAAAGGCTGGTTCAAGCGACATAATGAACTATGAGCAAAAGTTCATTATGAGAAACTATATGGATGGAAAGAAAATCAACCTGCCAAGGTTGATTATCAATAATCTTGTTAATGCTCTTGTCTTTTCAAGAAAAAATGTTGGTAAAAAGAATATTGTCAAAGTTATCCCTTATGGAGTTCTTCTTTCCATAATGATGATAAAAGATGGTATTGTGAGAAAGCTTGGTGATGTGTCAAACAAAGAAGAAAGAGATAAATACTTTGGTGTTGGTCTTTGTTCGTCTCCGAGGTTTTGGAGTCAACAGCCTGGTAAGAATGCAATTGATAACTGGTACTATGATTTAGAAGGTGAAACTAGAGCAACAAGAAGGAGAAACTGTTGCGAATGTTGGTGAAGCTGAAAAGAAAACCACCAGAAGCTCAATGGCTGGTGTAAAGAGACCTGCTGAATCTCCTATAAGGGAGACAAGAAGAATGAAACAGAAGGTGGCTCCTGCACCTACTGCTGATGAACAGAAGATGAGGACATAATCCCCATCAAGAAGATCTTGGAGGAGAAGAAGAAGTCAACAGCTAAAAAAGATGTTTTAGCGTCTGATCAAGGGAAGCAAGTTCCTCCTCCACCTCCTACCGTTGTTGCCTCTAAAGGAACAAAGAGAAGGTTGGTTAGGTCTTCTGAGCTTAACCCAAAGGTACTTGACTTTACTGTTGATGAGTCAGTATCTATTTTTGATTCTCATGATGTTATTCCTGCACCTCCGTTGTCTGTTTCACAACCACAAACCCAAAGACAAACCAAGAAAACCAGAATGAGCCTACAACAAACCTCTGCCCTTATCCCCACAAAACCGACCCAAACACAATCCAATACACTTAACTTAGACCTACAACAAATCACCTCAGATACCTCTCTTACTACATACATTTCCAAACTTCACTCTCATCCCTTCAACCTGTTATTCAAAGTACCTCCCATCAATCCATTCAAACCCTACACACCTAAAATCTATACAATCACTAAAACCACTCCCACTCCACTCACCCTCACCTACAAACCTACAGATTTCAGTGGAAGAAAGAATGTCTCATGCATTAACAAACCTCGGTTTGTTAAGTATGAGTCATACCACAGCATCTACAATCGTCCTTCTACTTGGCATTTGAAAACCTTCACCTCTGGAGTTGCCAGACTTGAGATTGCCTCTCCAATGAATACTATCTTCAAGGATGGAAAAGACCATTTTGAGATGTCATTCAAAGGGAGATTAAGACTGGAACCTAGTAGCAGAGCAATTCCTTCCTCTGTTGACCTTCCTAAGTTCCTGCCTCAGATTAAACCTCTCACATTGGAAACGTGTGGAAGGTGGATTACGGATGAAGAAGCTGCCTTCATGGCACACTGTCATGAAATGAAGAAACTTGAAGTTATTAGACAGTTCAGAGATCCTTCTTCTGTATCCGTAAAGATTGTTCCAAATAGACAAAGGTGGCTACCTTAGTCTATCCCTAGGAAGAGGAAAGAACCTGCACCTGGCAAGTTGCCATACAGCAAGATCGGACTCAAAGAATATGAGAAGGCTCCTCAGATATTTAATCCTAAAGAATTCTCTGAGCTTCCGATTGACAAGATTACTGAAGACCATGCCAGAAGGTTTTACCTCAGTTCTCTGAAGGAAGACGAATGGAGAACTGGCGCCTCAAATTGTTACAATACTGAGAAAGCCACAATTCCCACAGTTGGCACTATCAGAAAAGTTCCTGACACAAATCTTGGAACTGCATATTTTGATGATATGTTTATGTGTTCGGTGATCAGGCCTCTTGACTGCATGAAGATATATGTCCAATGGGCTGTTGTGACTAAGCATTTTGACATTGGATTTATCTGGAATCAATGGTCTGAGTCTTGGAAAGACAAAGCTCTGTTGCTATGCCTTGTCCCCTTGGTGCTTGAAGAAGATGACAGGGAAAATCTGCAAGAGTATACTTGGCAGAAAATGAAGGATTCTCTTTCGCTTTTGGAGCATTGAGCGTCTTTATCAGAAGAGTATGGGGAGAAGATGCTGGAAACAAGTTTGATTCTTTTATTGTTGATGTGTTTCTACACAGAGACATTATCTTTATGGATTTGCTGTATCCAGAAGATTTGAAGAAAAGAAGGAAAATTCAGGTAGAATCTGAGTAGAGAAAACATGGAAATCTCATCAAATGGTATATACCAAATGATGCATTCTTTCAAAGAGCTCAACAGAAGAAGGAACTAAGACTAAAGCTGTCTAATTTGGTGCTAGCAGAGCATCAGAAGATGAAACCTGCACCAGTATTAGAAGCTGGACCTTCCTCTTCTACTTCTACTCCTGCCGTTGAGATGGTCACTATTACTAAAGAAGAGTTTGAAGAAATGAAGGCCACAAACCTGAAGGTTGCTCAGTTGGAGAATGCTTTGAAATTACTCTATGAATGTCTTAACATTCGTCCACCACCTCCACCAAATCCTTGAATTTTTTTTTGTGATATAAAGTATTTTTTTGGGTACTCTTTTATATATATATATATATATATACACTTTTGCTCTGATTATCTATTTACATATCTCTATCTGACTTATATTCAAATTTTTCTAAGTCTTATTTTGACTATGATGTGCTTTACACTCTTTTTGTCTGATGACAAAAGGGGGAGTAAAAGAAAGATTTGATGAACACGTGAAAGTCTGATTGACTAATTCACCGTCCAATGTTCAAAGTCCGATGGATATGCTGAAACTGAAGTATCGCGCATAGTATTTCATACATTACATTTGTGTTGGTTATTTATTGCTCTAATACCTATAATGCTTTGATATTCATTGATCCAACACTCTGATAATGATCAATAACTTTGGTAAAATGAAAATCTTTTTGATAAAATGAAATTAGCATCCGATCTCACTTTGTTAAATGAATATATGCTCTGATACATCTACGTATTTTTGCGATCACACAAATGAATTTGTTTATCAATAATCGCTCTAATACCTGAATTGTTCATATATATCTAAATTGTTGAATTCAGGGGGAAACCCTTGATATTATTTTGAAAAAGGGGGAGATTGTTGGAACCTAAACGATTGAGAAGTTTAGATCCTCATTAATTTTGATGATAACAAAGTATTTTCAAGAGAACAATTTATCTTCTAACATATCTTTGAGTGTACAGGTATCAAAGCTTCATATATTTGTACAAAACACTCAAGAAAGAAGAAGAAATTTACAAGAAAATTGAATACGCTACACTGATGTCAGCGTCCGAACTCACTCCAGCGTCTTGCTAACAAATGGCGTCCCAGAAGCGCATTACTCTTTGACACGTGGAATACTCGCTGTTACGAAGGCCCGTCCCTCCTGCTCAACGAGCGTCTGATCTCTTTAGTGAAGCATATGATGATCACGTTTTTGCTCATAACCTCAGAATGTTCTGGAACAGGATTCGAATTTGATTTTGTGCGCTCATTTTGATGTACGAGGAAGCAAAGGTGACACCTTTAGCATAAGACAAAAATCGTATAAGGCAATTGTGAAAAGAAGATAGTACGAAAAATGTAATATGTACTATTATGATATTCTTTGGAAAGGAAGAAAAGGACTACATTTCAAATTACCTCACTCAATGGAAAGGAGCTATTATTTTACTACAAACGGTAATATCCCTGAAGTCTCCTATAAATACCCCAAGGTATTCATTGAAGAAGGAGGCCAGAACTAAGACTGAAATTGCTAGAACAAATTCTGAGAAAGAAAGAAACTTGGAAGCATCATCACTCTGAGTGCGCAATCAAATTTCATGTCAAGTCTCTGGTCTACAAAGAACTGAACTCAGCGTCTTATACTTTCTTCTAGAAAGCTATTCTGTTTTTAGCTTAATCTTTTCATCCTCTCTGTGAGAGTTATTTTGATTGTATTCAAAAGTCTATTCTCTTTTGTAAACTGTATTTGGCCTAGTTAAGGCTTTGTTCCTCAAAGGCTCGATCGAACTGAGTCGTTTTGAGAAGTTAAGAGTATTGTCAAGTTTCTGACAGTATAATACTCTTGAGGTAAATTGTAATCAGTTGATTATAGTGAAAAATCTTCAGGATCGAAGGGACTAGACGTAGCTACTAGTTGGTGGTGAACTAGTATAAATCTTTGTGCCTCTTTCTTTACTGCTTTACATTTATCTTTACCTTGCTCAATAAAACAAGTTTTCATAAACGGTTTATTTCCTGCATCCGGTTAGTCTCTCATCATCCGGTTAGTTTCTCAGCGTCCGATAAACAAACAGTTTTGAAAAATCTGTGTTCTTAGTGCTTTTAACTTAAAGTTTTCCAAAAGTTTTTGAACACAATTCAACCCCCCTTCTTGTGTTCACGTTCAACTTGTTTCTGTTGCTGTCTGACTGGACATTGGAAGAGGAATTATAAAAAATCTTGGAATAGTGCAAGAAACAAAGGAAGTGAAACTTCCACTTCAGGTATTTTTGTTATAAAAGTCAATTTATCTACTTTAGTTGATCTAATAAAAGTCATAGATAAAGAAATGTATAGGTAAAAATAAACTTTTGTACAAGAGGAGAACTCCATTTAGGTCAGGGAACTTGAAATTGGCCCTTAGATCTTAAAGTCACACTAAAGTAAAGCAAAAAAGGTGTGTGATAAGTCAACTCCCAAACCATAGGTTTTCTCTCTCAATTTTATATCATAAAATTAGTCTTAGATATTAAATATGAGATTCATTAGATAGTATCTTGAATTAGCCCCGAAAATGCAAAATACTCATTATGGCTTGAGCCGAAATGTCAGTAAAATGTATAGCTATGATATAAATTTGAACCTGAAACTTGACACACCAAATTCTTATGGTATAGTGATCCTCTACACCAAGGAACATGTTATTTAGACTTAAGATGTATATACTTCACTTGCAACCCCAAATTTAAAGGTTTAAGTCGATTCTCGAACACTAAGTGATGATTTAGGTAGCGTTAATGATCTCAAACAAATTCTTCAATTTTTAAATCATTGATATGGTCTAGAGGTTAATTCAAAAGTTTAAAAAAGGTCTGATCCTAAAATTTAGGTAATGATAGCAAAACACTATTAATGAATCAAAGTTAGTTCTGAACAATTTTAGGGCAAGTTATGGAATTAGAAAACAACCAAATTTCAGATTTTTTTAATTTTGTTGGCAATGTATAATTTAGATTTAAGTTATGATTGTAGTGATGAATTGAGGGGTTAGTTAGTCTCGACTCTTTAGGACTTAAGTAAGTTAGCACTAGAGCAAAAGTATGCTCAACAGGTATCAATATTCATAAATTTTATGAAAATGTTTTGGCTGGCCAATGATGAATATATTTCTATGGTATGAACAACATTCATACAAATCATATATGAAAAGTTTGCATAAGTTAAAAAATCAAAGTGTCAAGAAAGGTGATTGCCTAGATAGAGCATAACACGAACGGTGCGTGTGAATTGGTCCAATAGTAAGTAGTCAACTCAGACCTAGGGGTTAATACAATAGATGATTTTGTTTTACGGAATAAAATTACATTCATGGTAATGCTATTCCTGGGAATATGATTACTAGGAATATGGTTATTCCAAACAAATATGTTTGGTAAGTATTCATATAATTCCTAGGAATGTTTTTATAATTTGTTTAATTAAAAATTTTAAAAATATAAACAAGTATAGTAAAATGCGGTGGGAGTGAGAAGTTATATGCGGTTGAGTTTTATTCACGTGGGAATGCTAGATTCCCACCCTTTAACATAAGAATAAGAAGTGAGAAAATCATGTGTAAAAAATATTCTTGGGAATGAAAAATACCTAAGAATAATTTTTTAAAACTTGAAACAAACATGAGACTGTTACATTCCCTTCCTCACATTCCCAGATAATATATTTTGAAAGAAACATAATCTATGTTGAACTCCTCATTGGGCCAGAGGTTCGCGTTTAAGCGCTATTTAAGGCAAAAAATAATCGCTATTTATTCCCTTTGCTGTTGTAATCGATATAGGTATAATGGTGTCATCTCAATATTCTTGTGTCCAGTATCAAGCAAATCGAGAATGTCCTACCATTGTTGGCACCAAGGGTGCCGTTGATGCTTGTGATCACATCGTTTACACCAGCTGGGACATGTACTTCTGATTAGTTCCTCTATCATATATCAAAATCTGTGGTCTTAACTATGGTTTTTGGGTAGAGTAAAGGGTAGTCATTGTTTGTATTGCGAATGGTGTGTAGTGTCCCTGGAATGTGTTAGGAGGGTGTAGGGCAATCGATTGAGGGTGGTGATGACTGCCTGGGCTTCGGTTCTTTTTGGGGCGCTACTAGACCGCTGGTATTTTTTGTATTTTGGGTTGGATTACCCTTAGTACTCCCTGTAATTATATAGATACTTTTTTGCTGTTAAAAAAAAAAATCTTTGGTCTCAACTTAGGTTGCTTAGGGTCTACATGCATGCATACATTGATTATTAATTTTGTTTAGTACATGTGAGAAAAAACGATGTTAGTTTAAAAACTTGCTGCAATGATAAAACGATGCTCTAGGACAATACGTTAGAAAAATGGAACAAGATTAGTTATTTAAATTGTTTTAACTGTTAGCCATACGACCGGTAATGAATGTATCACGGAATTTTCTCAAAAAAATTATATATTCCAGTTTTTAGCATTCACTAATTTCGACTTTGGCTCTGTTTGATAAAAAATAGCAGATAGCATATAAGCTAGCTAATAGCAGATAGCGAATAGCGGATGAGCTTATAGCGAATAGCACAAAGTTATCAAATAGAAATTAAAGTGTTTAGTAAAATTAGCGGTTGAACTAACTGATAAATATAAAATGTCATAAAAAGACATTTTAATAAATGAGAGAGATTGCAAGGATTAATAATTTCTTATTTCATTTAATAGAGGATAAAATAGGAATTTAATTTAAATAATAAGGGTAAAGATGAGAGAAAAATGATACGCTATAAGCTCAAACACCACTTCAAGTAGCAGTGAAAAAACGCTATAAGCTAGTGGTTACCAAAACAAATATTATGAGCTTATCCACTACAAGCTATTCATTATACGCAAATGGTTTAGCCTTACCAAATAGTGCCTTAATCAAATCTTAGTGAAAAAGGGTCCAAAATCATCATTTATATAAATCATTTAATTATATTTTTAATGACAAACAATTAAATCAATATAAGGGAGTACAAGGGTACTCGAACCCAAACAAACCAACAATGGGTCTAGAAAATGACCCTAAAACCTAAAAAGCCATAAAAAAACGTCGGCAAAACTATCTCTTAGTAATATAACCCAATGGATCAATAAACCATTCGTAATACAGATACAGATCAAGGGGACTTACCACAGGCCAGAAAACACTATCCGGACAAGGATCTGATGCAGTTAATCGTATGGCCTAGGTAAGCATGTGAACCGACATCCTTTCTAAGCTCGCAAGCACAAAGATGCCAACCCCACACCGATCAGTAATCCAGGATACATTGACCACTCCCAGTGTCCAAGAGTTTATAGCCGAAAACTCTTCGGAAGCTCTAGTCGAAGCACCGAAGGTCGCCACTGCGACTTATCTGTATAGCCTCTCAATTTCAAACATCATAGACTTTGGATACTCTTGGATGACTCCGATCTTGAAGCTCCTCTATTTGGGAGAAGTACCATTCGTCGATGGATCTTCTAGCCCAATGGGAAGCGGGGCTGGTTTAATCCTTGAAAATGAGGATGGTTTGGTCGTTGAATACTCACTGGCGTTCGCATTTCCAACTTCAAACAACCAGGCTGAATATGAGGCGTGCATAGCCGGACTCACCTTTGCCCACGAACTTGGTGCAACACGTGTTGTCGTCCATTCCGACTCGCAACTCGTCGTCTCACAAGTTAATGGCAATTACCAAGCTAAGGATCAGCTGCTACAGAAATACCTTACCCAGGTCAAAATGCTAATGAGCCGGTTTGTACAAGCTGAGCTCATACATGTACCGAGGAAAAATAATACATCCATTCCTGAGGTCCCAGATGACCCAAAGAATAGTATGCCAAATAAGGTTAATCCATGTCTACCCGACGACTTATCTGCAAAAATGCTAAACTGGGAAAACAAAGAGGAAAGATCCGGGGGTGTCAAAACCCAGCCAATTCACAATAGCATATACAATATAGATGAAAAGTCGCATCTGCTGAAAAGATATAGGAACGACTCCCGGTGGGAACCACATAAGGTACATGTACTAGCAGGAGCGTTAGTGATAACACCTCTACTAAGCAAGTTTGTCTGAGTCTAGAACTTTATCCAATAGCAACTTCCAAGAGAAGGCAATTACCTTTGAAGGAGCATAACTCTTCCAAAGCTTTCCTAGCACTCCGACCTCGATATAGATCTAAGAGTTGGGTCACATGAGAAGCAGACTCCGAGAGAAAACCGTGTGCAGAGGAAATAGAGTACATACCAATAGAATGTCCGGTCCATATACCCACCGATCAGGATCCACAGATAAAGATAAGCCCGCCAAGGAAGAAAGTAACTCGGTTGCCAAAACCTCCTTCGAGGCAAAGAAGTCTCTCCTCTAAGGAATATCCCTTACCCATGTCCCATCCCGCCATCGACCATATCTCCATACCTAGCTCTACATGTCGGTTTGCTGTACTAGAAAATAATCTGGTAAACACTTAGTGAGGATTCACCAAGCCAGGTGTCATGCCAAGATGAGGTAGACAGTCCATCTCTTATCCTCCTCATAACATGAACTGAGAACCAATCCGAATCCTTCCACCAATCCCCTGATCAAGCATATATCCTTCCACCACATCAATGCCGAAGAAGAAACTCTCTGGTCTCCGAAGTACGGTGTGGTAATCACTCCCAAGCCATATTTCGAAGCCAACATCCTACACCAAAGAGCCCCACCCTCTCCTAAAATCCTCCATCTCTTTTTACCTAACAAGCTAAGGTTTACCCATCTCAGATCCCTCAACCCAGGACCATGCCCACTTTTGGGCTTGCAAACATTAGTCCACTTCAATGATAATATGTTTTTCACCCCCGAAATCATTTAATTATATCAATCAATTTTAATTTTTCAAAAAAAAATATTTTTTTAACCTACAAAATAAATGATTTTAAATTAAGACAATCAAACTTAAGATTAAGCTCATTATTTGACACAAAAACTAATGACTTTTAACGCATGTATAGGATATGAGCTATCTTATCTGAATTGAATTTATGTTCAAAAACATTTTTAGCCATCTTATGTTCAAAACCTGCCGTTATATTGAAATATATATACTCCCTCTGTCCCTATATATAAGATTCTTTCGTAAAATTTTCTTGTCCCTTTTTTATAAGGCTCTTTTCAATTACAAGATTCATTAATTATTTTTTTACAAAAATACCCATAATTAAATGAAGAGGATTAAAATACCAACTATTTCTCTCTGTTAATAATTGAAAGATAATTTTGAAAAGAGAATACACATTGTTGACAAATTTAATGTAAAAACTAGTTTCCTTAATTCTTGTGCAATAGTCAAAAAAGTCTTACATATAGGGATGGAAGGAGTATATGGGGAACATTGATGGTTACGATATCCCAATTGTTGAAAATAAAATAGGATCGTGTATTTATTGTACAGGATCATGTAATTAGGAGTAGAATATCCTCCAATTAAGAGCAGGATACCATGTATTTATTTCTATTGATTGACTTTAAGTCTATATAAAAAACAACTCTGCAGTGTAATTGAAACACACGATTTCAGAATCATATGTCTGTCTCTATTTCAACGTGGTATCTAGAGCCTAAAGAGAGGCAACCCTAAGAACTGTGCTTACCCGGTGAACCCACTGTCCTCCGGTGAGAACTTTTTACGTTTTTTTGGTAAAACCATTTTCCCACTCTGGTTTGCTTCTTTTCCATTGTCGTGACACCTTTCCGGCATCTTTTTCGGTCTTATTTGGCTCCTAGCCATCGCTGCCGCCATTTGCCGCCACTTTTTTTTGCAACTTTCCTGGCAACCGACCCCGCCGTTGTGATCACCACCTGAAGACCGACTTAGCCCCAGAAAATCGCGGCTAGCGGACTACACACGCGTTCTCAAACATGGGAACTCAGATTCTGCGATTTCAATTTTTTTGACTGTCGCCCGTCCATTCAGCATCGGCGTCGCCCTTCCACACCGACCCCAGATTTGTCCTCAGTTTTTGGTTTTGGTCCACGGGGACTTGCGTTCCAATGCAAACAGCCATAAATCTCCTCTTTTTGGGCATGTTTTCTCTCTCTTGTAACTAACCCATGGCGTCCCTGGGTACTATAGATCCTCTTAAGACCATGGATCATCATCAGACCTCTCCGGCTAATTATGAAGATTTTTTCGATGGTTTGAGCATCGCCAGATCTCTGGTTCTGCTGCTTTGGTTGCATTCACTGGCAAATTATCTGCTTGTATAACTGAGTCACCCTCTTTTGATCCTTGGTTTCACAATTCAGGTGCATCTGACCACATTTCTGGTAATAAGACTCTTTTCTCCTCTATTTCTACATCAGGTTATTTACTCAGTGTAACTTCAACCAATGGTTCCCAAACACGGTCTCAAGGGATTTGTACTGCTCACATTCTTCCTTTCCTGTCAGTTGATTTTGTCCTTTATGTACCTGGGTGTCCATTTAATTTACTATTTATTAGTTGTTTGACTCGGTCTCATGATTGTGTTGTTTCCTTTACTAAAGACAGTTTTATCTTGCAGGACTGGAGTTCGGGACGAACGATTGGCGTCGAATGCAAGTCTCATGGCCTTTACTATCTCTCCAACCCACCTTGAGTGTGCTCTACAATGGATTCCCCCTTACCATACATTCTTAGTTTGGTCATCCTGGTCTTCCCAACTTTTTGGTACCCAGCCTTTCTAAGCTATCTAGTTTACATTGTGGTCGTTTCAATTAGGGAAACGAAGTCGTGGTCAGTTCCCCAATCGAGTCAATAAACGAACTTCGTCCCCATTTACTTTAGTTCACTCCGATGTTTGGGGTCCTTCTCGTACATGGTTATTTTTGATGAAAAATAGGTTTGAATTATTCTCCATTTTTGAAAATTTTTATTAGGAGATAAAAACTCAGTTTGGTGTTTTCATTCGCTCTTTTTTTTTGATGAAAAATAGGTCTGAATTATTCTCCATTTTTGAAAAATTTTATTAGGAGATAAAAACTCAGTTTGGTGTTTTCATTCGCTCTTTGTGTAGTGATAATGGTCGGGAATATTTGTCCCAGTTTTAAAATTTTATGCCTTCTAATGGCATTCTTCACCAAACATCTTGTGCCCATACATCTCTACAGCATAGGCTCGCCGAATGCAAGAATCGGCACCTCATTGAAACCACTTGGACCCTTCTTCTTCATGGTAATGTCCCATATCGATTTTGGGGGGATGCTGTCTTAATGGCGTGCTATCTTATAAATCACATGCCCTCTTCTATCCTTAATGATAAAGTACCCCACTCAGTCCTTTTTCCCCATACCCCTCTTCATTCACTTCCACAACGTGTCTTCAGGTCCACATGTTTTGTCCACAACCTCTTTCCTGGTCTTGACAAACTCTCAGCTCGTTTACTCAAGTGTCTTTCTTGGTTATCATCAGTCCTAAAAAGGCTATCATTGTTTTTTCCCTACTCTTCAACATTACATTATATCAGTTGTCGTTACCTACTTTGAGTCTACCCACTTGCCTTCTGAGCCTCATTCTGTAGTCATCCTTGTGCCTCCTGCGATTGTTCCTCATGAGTCTATCACACCAGAGACCCCAACTGTGGACCCCTCGCCTGTGGAGCCACCAGTTGTGAGGCCATTACAGACATACAACTGTCGCCAGCCACCATCCGTGGTTCATATCTCTGCCCCTGTCCCTCCTACTGAGGCTATACCAGACTCTCCATCGGCACCACCTCCTTTACCGGATCCAGGCCTGCCACCTGAGTCTGACTTTCCCATTGCTCTTCGTAAAGGTATACGCTTTACTTGTAACCCAACTCTTCATTACAATGCTTTGAGTTATCGTCACCTTTCTCCTTTACATTACACTTGTTTGTCTTCTTTGTCTCGTGTCTCCATTCCTAACATTCGAGGTGAAGCTTTATCCCACCCAGAATAGCGGCAAACAATGATTGACGAGACGTGTGCTCTTCAAAGAAGTTGTACCTGGGAACTGGTTCCCTCAACCTCTTGAAAACTCTGTGGTTGGTTATCGTTGGATTTATACTGTCAAGGTTAGGCTTGATAGTAAGATTGATCAATTTAAGACCCGAATAGTGGCCAAAAGATACACTCAGATATTTGGGTTGGATTGCATTGACACATTTTCACCCGTGGCCAAAATGGCGTCTGTTAGGCTCATCCTCTCCATTGCAGCCATCTATCATTGGCCTCTTCACCCAATTGACATTAAAAATGCTTTTCTGCATGGTGATCTCAAAGAGGAAGTCTATATGGAGCAACCACCTGGGTTTGTTGCTCAGGGGGAGTCCTATAACATGGTTTGTAGGCTCCACAGGTCTCTTTATGGTCTCAAACAGTCTCCACGAGCTTGATTTGGTAGATTTAGTTCTATAGTGTAGCAGTTTGGTATGAATCATAGTAACACTGATCACTCTGTTTTATATCGCCATTCAACTTCAGGATGTGTTTATCTAGTTATGTATGTGGATGATATTATGATAACCGGTAGTGATTAGCAGGACATAATCTAGTTAAAGTAGTATCTTTCTCGCAAGTTGCAGACTAAGGACTTTCGTAAACTCCTTTATTTTTTGGGTATTGAGGTAGCTCAATCCAAGGATGGTCTTGTGATTTCACAGAGGAAATATGCTATGGATATTCTTGAGGAAACATGTTTATTGAATGCCAAGCAAGTTGATACACCTATGGGCCCAAATGGTAAATTAAAGTCTCTCACAGTCATCCGTTCAGATATTTCCTTTGCAGTTAGTGTGGTAAGCCAATACTTAAATTCTCCTTGTCAGGATCATTGGGATGCTGTGATACGGATCCCGAAGTATATTAAAAGTGCTCCAGGAAAATGTCTCATTTATGAGGATAAAGGTCATACTCGAGTAGTTAGTTACTCAGATGCCGATTGTGCAGACTCACCCATTGATAGGTGATCCACTACTGTGTATTGTGTCTAGTTGGAGGAAACTTGATATCATGGAAAAACAAGAAGCATAATGTAATAGCAAAATCTAGTGCTGAGGCTAAATACAGAGCCATGGCATTAGTGACTCAAGAGCTCATGTGGTTGCAATCACTTATCAAATAACTTAAGTTTGGAGAGGCTATGCTAATGACAGTAATATGTGATAATCAAGTGGCATTGCATATTGCCTGCATTCCCCTTTTTCATGAGAGGACTAAACATATTAAGGTAGATTGTTATTTTGTCAGGGAAAAGGTTGAATCAGGAGACATCATCACTGGCTTTGTCAATTCCAATGACCAATTGGTGGATGGCATCACTAAATCTGTAAGAGGTCCTCGAATAAGTTATATATGTAACAAGCTCGGTGCATATGTTTTATATGCCCAGCTTGAGGGAGAGTATTGAAAATAAAATAGGATCGTGTATTTATTGTATAGGATCATGTAATTAGGAGAAGAATATAATTCAATTAAGAGTAGGATATCCTGTATTTATTTCTATTGATTGACTTTAAGTCTATATAAAAAGTGATTCTGTTGTGTTGTTGAAGCACACGGTTTCACACTCATATGTCTCTCTTTTCTCTCTATTTCAACACTAATAAAGTCTAAAGTCATGATAAATGAATGGGTAATTGGAAGAGATCCCCCATATTGAGAATGAAGTTGTGGAAAACAAAAATCACTAAAAATTGAGAATGAAATTGTGGAAAACAATAATCAATAATTTTTTTTTTTATATTTTCAAAATTCAATCATTATTTTACTCTCTCTCTCTATATATATATATAATGTTTTAATATCTTCACCTTTTTCTCTCTGTCTCCTTATCTTTGTATTTTTTAAGACCTTTAGAGAATCGTCAAAGCAAATAATTAATATTAATATCGAATTACATTCAACTCTTTTCATTTTCAGATTCTATCATTTCATTATTTTTTTTAATTTGCAAAATTAATTTATTTATATTCCTTTATTGTTTTTTTATTTTATTTTACCTTATACTTTGTAGTAATAAAAAATGTCCAATAGAAAGTATAAATTTGGTTTTGAAAAGTTAAAGAAAAATAGTAAAGTTGAAAAATTAATTTAATATCAATGAATTGTTTTGAAACTTGTTTTTCCTAATTAAGACTTATAAATATTGAGTTTTCTTCCAAAACTACCCCTTTTATGAAATGATATATAATTAATGCATATAAAGTAGGTACATCCCGTTAATATAAGTCTCGCATTAAATAAAGGGGTAAAAATGGAAATTAGTAATTAATGCATCATAAAATTGATGTTTGTTTCTTATAATTGGAACAAGAAAGTAGATACATTTGTTTCTTATAATATAGACTACAGATGAAGGTCTCTTTAAAATTTTTGACTAAAGCTCCGAAATTCCTAGCTCTGAACTCAAACCACACACACACAAATCTTAGTTTGAGCGTTCGCTAATTTAGATTTAGGGTGCGTTTGTTTAAGATTCTCATAGGATAAAATCACATTTTTTAAATAAAAAATCACTTTTAATGATTTTAGATGTGTTTGTTTAAGATTTTTTAGAAATCATTTTAAAAAAAGATATGATTTTTGTGCCTAAAATTAGAAGCTAATTGTATCAGCTTCATCAGAAAATCGGATGCGGTAGATGAGAGAGAAAATTGTGAAAACACAGGAAGTTCTACTCAATTACCTATACTCTATTGATTATTTACAAAATTGACCTACCATTTTAAAAGAACGAGGCTGCTGACTGCAACTACTGAATTGATGTTTACAGTATTTGTTTACAAATCAGAAAGATATGCTCAGTGAGATGCATGGTCAGAAAAGACTATGCGATTTTTTTTTTCCCCCCTTTCTTTCAAGCAAACTTTCTTATTTTGACTGTACATGGTAAAAGCTTCTTTATATTTTGTGTATAGCCCTTCTCGGAAGTGATGTTAATTAACGATGATGTTTAAAATTTTACACGTTATCTTCAAAACCTGTACTACGTCCTTATATTGAAATTTGCATAATAATGCTAGTTTTCTATGTAACTTGCTAAATAATTAATCGAGACAGTGAAAAGACTCAATCCTGGTATTTAGCTCGTGTAATTCCACGACTCGTTCAATTTTTGTCATGAGGCAAGAAAACTAGACTCAGGGTTCTATAAATAGGAACCAGCATCTCAGCAAACAATAAACACACCTTAGAGTTGAGTAGTTTAAAATCCCCTTAATATTATTGCCATGGAAGCTCAACTTTCCTCCATTGTTATTACCTTCTTTCTGTTCTTAGTACTGTTGCATTGGCTTGTAAAATTTTACAAGTCAAAAACATACAAATTACCACCTGGTCCAAGGAAGTTACCTATCATTGGCAACCTGCATCAAATAGCAGCAGCAGGATCACTTCCACATCGTGCTTTCCAAAAACTTGCCAATAAATTTGGACCACTCATGCACCTAAGACTTGGTGAAGTTTCTGTAGTAGTTGTATCCTCCCCCAAGATTGCCGAGGAAATATTGAAAACCCACGATGTTGCTTTCGCTAATAGGCCACAACTTGTTGCTTCTCATATTATGTCCTATGGTGGAAAAGGTATTGCATTTTCTCCATACGGCGATTATTGGAGACAAATGAGAAAAATATCTATGTTAGAGCTTCTAAGTTCTAAGAGGGTTCAGTCTTTCTCTTATATTAGAGAAGATGAGACTGCAAAATTCATACAATCAATTAAATCATCCTCAGGCTCAGGTTCACCAATCAATCTCACCAGTAGAATTTTCTCGCTGGTAAGTTCTATTATTTCCAGGTCAGCTTTTGGTGACAAATGTGAAGAGCAAGATGAATTTGTGGCTTTGAGCAGAAAAGCAATATCAATGACTGGAGGACTTGAACTGGCTGATTTGTTTCCTTCAGTGAAGCTTGTTATAAGTGTGCTAACTGGGGTGAAATCCAAATTGGAGAAAATGCACAAACAGGCAGATAAAATCTTAGAAATCATTCTCAGGAAGCATCAAGATAAGCAAAGAAGAGCGAAAGAAGGCAATAATAGTACTGAAGTTGAGGAGAAGGAAGATCTTGTTGATGTGCTTTTGAGAATCCAACAAAGCGGCACCCTTGACATCCCATTAACAACCAACAACATCAAAGCTGTGATCATGGTGAGTAAATATATATCCACGTAGATGTGATTTGATTCTTCTAGGGTGTGAGGGTACATAGTTAATTTCACATGCATGTGTGTGTTTTATCACCATTTTAACCATTAATTTTGTAATACAGGGTTATTTTTAACTTTATCATCTAAAATTCATTTTAAATGAGTCAAATCATGTAAGTCATAATTGTTTATATTTCTACCAAAAATAAGCTTTCCGATTTTCATTGTCTTTCCCCTTACACACATTATAAATTAAGGATGTAACTATTTACACTCCAAATACATTTTCTTGAACTCTTAAAATAATGATTTACTTTAATGAAATTATAACTATTAACATATAAGGAGTATCCATGTACTCTATTTTAATATATTTGGCTTATTAAAATAACAATAAATTATAAAATTCGTTAAATATCATTTTATATATTTCAATAATTAATGATCAACTACTTAAGTTTTAAAGGGAAAGTTTTATTTTAGAGGAATTAAATTAATAATATTTTAATGGAAACCACTTATTAAGGTCAGAAACAACAATTGTTACACAATGGAAAATTATATAACAAGTATTTTATTTGTTCATCCAGGATGCATTTGGTGCTGGAACTGACACTTCATCTTTAACAATAGAATGGGCTATGTCAGAAATGATGAAAAACCCAAAAATGAGGGAGAAAGCACAAGCTGAATTAAGACAAGCATTCCGCGGAAAGGAAATAATCTATGAAAATGACCTAGAGAATCTTAGTTACTTAAAGTTAGTGGTCAAAGAGACATTAAGACTACATGCACCTGCTCCTTTGTTGCTCCCTAGAGAATGCACTCAATTGACCAACATTGATGGATATGATATCCCAATAAAGACTAAAGTCATGATAAATGTATGGGCAATGGGAAGAGATCCCCAATATTGGACTGATGCTGAAAAGTTTATTCCAGAAAGGTTCGATGGTAGTCTTGTCGATTTCAAAGGAAACAACTTTGAGTATCTCCCTTTTGGGGCAGGAAGAAGAATATGTCCTGGCATGTCATTTGGTATAGCTAGCATTATGCTTCCTTTGGCTCTGTTACTACACCATTTCAACTGGGAACTCCCAAATAAGATGAAACCCGAGGATTTGGATATGACTGAGCATTATGGATTGGCAAATGAAAGGAAAAGTGAGTTATGTTTGATTCCCACTGTTTATGATGTCTGACTCTATGATATAAAAACTCGTATTGTCTGTTTATGATATAAATCGTATTGTGCCATGTAACTTTTTAAATAATAGTCAAACTTTAATCATTGTATAATAAAAGTTGAGATAATAAATGCTAAAGCATCCCTTTGGTCATTTGAGCCTTTGTGACTCGTGTACACTTTCAAGCAGATGAGTACAAATTTTTTATTTTGATTTTCCTATTTAATTTCCATCCCAAGATTCAGAGCGCACTAGTCTATGCAATCTATAATAACTATTAAAGGTTCTCAGAATCATGAATGGAAAATCAAGACATTTTTTTAAGCGCAAAAGTATAGTATGTATCATTGAGAAATGAGTACAGGGGGTACTCCAACTTGATACAAGAGGAACATGGAAAAGATACTCAAAAAACAAGAGCACCACCCAACCAATAGAGTCTAAAGCCAAAAGGCAGACGGCCAAAACTCTTACCCACCGAAAGACACTAAGGGGATGCCTATCTACCAAGGCATGCAACTGATGGGATCTGTAAACCACTAGTGATGGAGGCAAACTCCTGCCTTACCTTAGCCTGAAACCACCTCAAAGACAAGATCTGAATCCTCTCCACCAGGCTTGCACGATCCGGCACACTATAGGAGAAGATGCAACTATTTCGTGCCTCTCAAATAGCCTATAACACTGAATGCCAGATCATAGCTAAGCCATAGCAAATCAAGACCTATTAGTTTAGCTTCTTACCTCTTTATAGTTTATGGCCTTACTATAACACATACCTATAAGTTTTATATCCTATGATGCTCCATCGTGGTTCCGTTAAGCCACTCTGATTTCTACTAAAGAGAAAGTTGAGGTATTGGAAAGGGAGGTTACATGTCTACCATGCCTCTTTGATTCCACTATATATGTAACACCCTATTAATAAGCTTATACAATTTATTTTAGATTTTTTCCCGAATAATGCTAAAGGGTATTTTTAAAGTCCTGCATGGTTGTTGTTTTTTAAATAATTTCATATCAACCTTGTAATGGATATGCATGCAGACCCTGTCTTTTTTTGGTAGAAGTTGATTTCGTGTGGATTTACTGGTGGGATGAGGGTTTTATCCTAGTTATTTATGATGTCCACCTTTGCCTCATCTGTAATGTGTTACATTTTATGTTATGTTCAGTAAAAGACCCCCTTTTTTTAAAAGGGCACTGTTGCAGCTTAGGCAAGTGCACTTGATCGTAACTTGTAATAATAGTGGAGTATATTTAGGACTCTGAATGTCGAACCCACAAGGAATGCGTGAGTACTAACTTAATAAAGATCCTATATTATTTAGACTAACGAGTGTAGCGATTTAAGGATTGCAATGGTTAATGCAAACAAAGTAAAAATTAAACAATGCACAAGAATGAGATAAGACAATTATGAGAAGCCTAGAGGAACCGGGTTCACCAAATATTTAGTTCCTGAATATACTATAATAACTATGAGCCATATTTCCTGATTGAAAGCTAATCTCCATCTCTAATTCTATTAATATCCAATGATCATGCAATATTAACAGTCTTCTCCTAACTAATATCCCCAATGATCATGCAAGATAAATAGAAGAGAAAACATTAAGCAACAATGGAATTGTTAATTTAATAACTGATTATAAACAAATAATTATCCTTGATAGGCATAACATGCGAGTTCAATTATACCTAGAGTTTCGTTAACTAATCGTGGTACGATTGCTTCCAATTAGATTAACTTGTTAAAGGGTGATTAGGCCTTATAGGAACCAAGAATAATACAATCAACAGGATAATAGGAAACCCATAGAATTAACTAAATAAAAATCAAAAACATAATAAAGGATCCCCTATCACCCCTCGTGATGGATTTAGCTACTCATTGTAAGTGCAAGTAACTTAAATTCATACAAAAAGATATAAAAACCCGTAATAGAAAGTATTAATTAAAACTAAATTGAGACACCTTTTCGTTATGACGACGGTCTTTAAGTACATTTGTAACACCCTAACTCTAATTAGGGGATTACTTACTAATTAAAGATTGAAAACGTCACCTGGAAAATTTTTCTCAAATATAATAACCTTACAATATAAATAAAACCTTGTTTAAGAGACCTGTTTGACTTGGAAAGAAATATTTCAAAGACCCAAACATGACACATATATCTATCAGAATTTCAAAAGCGGAATAACTTTATCATTTACATCTCTTTTTATAAAATGGCCACAAAATAAAATAAATATAACCTATACATTATTTTCTAATTGCAAAGGACTCATCCTAGAGATAAGGACTCAGACTCGTGATCCGGTGACTCAAAGTCTTGCCGAAGGCGAGACCGAACACGCTTCGTGCTCTAAACCTCCTCCATCAAGTGTACTTGAAAACAACGCCCCAACGGTGAGTTTATAAAACTCAGTAACATAGACTTAGAAGAAAAATGCTTTTACCGTTGTTTCCAGCCATACGCGTGTGCTACGTATGGAAAATCCTCCCTGACAACATATACTTAACATATACTAATATTATGGCCAAATCTTAACATCATCTTCATTCATTCAGTCAAACTCAAATATAACTTGCTTCAAGAGCATTCATTTGCAAAGTAACATAATTCATACGCATAACATACAATCACATAATTCAAATCAAACATAATGGGCCTCTTTGTAAGTCTTTTATCGCAACACCCGGGTTACTGGACTTTATTGTCCAGCCCAGTGGCTTACCCCACTGGTGAGCCCGCAATGCCACATCACGTAATTCGTAATACATGACATTAAACTTTATTCGTCATACATCATAGCATAGGCATCCTCAATCTTTTAAGAAAACTCACCGGATAGTTAAGTGTGAGCAACTTAACCACACCAGTTTAAAAATTTTGATACGGCAGTCAGAGCTCGATGACCACGGTTAGACGTCTCTTTAAACCGCTAATACCGTATCCTAGCCTTTCAAATAGAAAGGACTTACTAAAACAGTTTGGGTCTCACCCACATATATGTGGCCCATGATAGCTAGCCTTTAACGGAAAACATGGTATTTCTCCAGACATAGACTATCCTAAGATTTGGATGCTATGTTATAATGTAAGCGATTCCTTCATCCTTCACAAATGGATAGGAGAATCAAGTCATAATTTCAAGACCATAGAAAAATCAAAGTCAAGCCAAGGAATAGACAAGTACATCATAACTAAGCACTCATAAGCACTCAAAAGATAATATAACAATAAGTTGTACATTGCCATTATCTAGCACAACAAGTAGTACTTATGTTATCTTTAGTGAAAACTTGTTATATCGTGTTTTGGTTCACATATCATTCAACGTTAGCAATATAGTACTTACTATACGTTAAAGTTGATTAACCAACTGGTTCTAGAAACAGAAGCTATGTACACACTACATTACTTAATTATAACACCGTTGTTTAATATGCACACATGTGTATACGACAGCATACAGATACGCACATATCACAGACAATGTATCAGATCACTATTGAATTGTCACGTGTGTTGCATGCGTTGTTTATTAGTACAACAGAACTGACTACACACGTACAGGATCATTGTCAATTCACAGAGGATGCAATATTATATATTACATTAGTTACATATTTATGCAGACAACATACAACATTCACGCATGCTCATACAAAAACAACAACATAGTAAGTGCATATATAGTTTCTCTAGATTACATACTTAAATTTCCAGAATACATATTCTTATTATTAAACTGTAATATACAACAGCAACACGATTATTATATAATAAACATGTATATAATACTACATAATAAGATTTATATGTTATTTCACAAATTCAGGAATCAAACTCTTCTAGGTTCAACAGCAACATCAACAATAATCCTCACGCCTAGGACAACACTCGCAAGATTAAATTCATCATATGCCATTCATTGCACCTAAAATAAGTATCTTGGAGCCCAACTCATACAAATAGGCTAGCTCGGGTGTCGAGCCATTTTAGAATCTAATTCATTCATTTTAGTAAACATAACAATCACATAAATAATCCGAGTGAGGCTCGATGGAGCTCACAACAGAACAAACTTCAAACATTGGTTTAGGGGGGTTGGGGGCAGCCGTCCAACCCTATTTCAGTCAAACCCCATACAAGACCATTCAGTATGACTAACAAGCTAATTATTGAACTAATAAAATTAATAATAAAACCTAGCACACTCTAAGGGAGGTTTTGGGGAAGTTTATGTTACCTGAGCAACCCCAAGTTAGGGATTTCAATTCCAAAAATCCTCTTTCTCCTTCTTTCAAAGTTCTAAGCTCAGAATCATCTTCTCCTTCGCTTAGAATCCACATGCACATCATTTTCTTGTTGTTCAGAAACCCAACCTCCATTGGAGTATTTCTTGAAGCTTCAACCTTCCATCTTCTTCCTTTGAGCTTCAATGAGAGTGAACCTCCTTCTCCTTCTCTTTCCTCTTTCTCTAATTCGAAATCTTTCTCTCTCTGCTCGGCCCTCTCTCTCTCTCTGCGTCGTCTCTCTCGGCCACTCTCCTTCCTGCTCAGGCGCACCACCACGGGCGTGGCTGGCCAGCGACCATCGCCGCCACCTCCTCCTTCTCTTTCACGATCGCGACCCTCTCCCTCTTTCTCTCTCGATCGCATTGCCTCTTCTTCTCTCTCTCTACTGATTCGCTTCTTCTTCCCTCGTGACCGGCGCGGTGGTGCGCCGCTGCGAGCCCAAGGCGTGCGGCCTCCTTCCTTTCACCGTCGCACATTATCTCCTCTCCTCTTCCTTTCTTTTCTTCCTTCTCCTCTCTTCTTCTTTCTTTCCTTTTCTCTTTTCTGATTTTTGCTTCATTTCTTCTTTCTTCTGCTTTGTGGCTGCGGCTGCTTGAGTGAAGGAGGGAGTATTAGGGTTATGAGAGGGTACTAAGGTGGGTTTAAGTAGAACATAGTGTATGGTGGGACTTAGGTCTAAAATTAATTAAAAATCTTACAAACAAGCCCTTAATAAACCTCTTAATCTAACCTTTGGTTTCTAATAACATCTTGAGTAATTTTAATCAATTAAAACTACTCCTAATTAATTAGTCGCATAATTCCTAAATCATTGGGTACAATTACTATTTTACCCCTTTGGTTCCAAATTGGTTTTAAATTACTAAATTAAGGCTATGAACTATTTTTAATCATCGGGATTAAACCCGTTTCTCACTTAGGATTCCTAATAATTAGGCTTAGGAAATTTGGGATGTTACAACATTCTTCGTGTTCCTCACGAGCTCCAGTGGCACAAAAAGTCTGGGTAGGTGGCACTTAGGTCACCAATCAGCAAGGAGGATTCAAAAATCTATCAAGAGTCAAAAGTCTTTTTTAGAAGGGCTAAGAAGGCCTGTTTATATCCTAGGAAGCGAATTAGGTCAACTGGCTTCAAATCTGGGCGATTTGGGACTAGGTATGACCGTACTGTGATTATACACGGTTGTACCGCACTTGTGTTACGAAGTTGGCTCGTACTTATGCACTGGATGCGACCTGACAACAATTGTGTATGGCTGTACTACCTTAGGTACGGCCGTACTGGACTTTTTTTTCGGCGCCAAGTCGAACTGACCATAAGGTATGCCCCTACTACTGTGCTTGAATAGGTACGACCATACTGAATATATATCAGGCCGTACCACTTGTCCAGAAACGCCAAAAATCTCCAAACAGTTTTTCGCCCAGTTCCGCATCTTTTGCTCTAAGTGTTGTCTTTGTGATATTTTTGCATAATGGGATATAAGTGAGTACTTTTATTCTTTAAATGGTGCAAAATAATATATTTTAGTACTGAAAATACCCCATAAAAATAGACAAATTGGAGTGTTAACACATCCTCACACCTGAGCTTTTCTTGCCCTCAAGCAAATTACTTGGGTAATTATAAGAGAAACTATTTTTCACTGAATAGCGGTAAAAACAAGCGCACGACAATAAAGTGATATCATAAGAAGTTGGCCCTTAGATCTTAAAGTCACACTAAAGTAAAGCAAAAAAGGTGTGTGATGAGTCAACTCCCAAACCATAGGTTTTCTCTCTCAATTTTATATCATCAAATTAGTCTTAGATATTAAATATGAGATTCATTAGATAGTATCTTGAATTAGCCCCGAAAATGCAAAATACTCATTACGGCTTGAGCCGAAATGTCAGTAAAATGTATAGCTATGATATAAATTTGAACCTAAAAATTGACACACCAAATTCTTATGGTATAGTGATCCTCTACACCAAGGAACATGTTATTTAGACTTAAGATGTGTATACTTCACTTGCAAGCCCAAATTTAAAGGTTTAAGTTGATTCTCGATGACTAAGTGATGATTTAGGTAGCGTTAATGATCTCAAACAAATTCTTCAATTTTTAAATCATTGATATGGTCTAGAGGTTAATTCAAAAGTTTCAAAAAGGTCTGATCCTAAAATTTAGGTAATGATAGCAAAACACTATTAATGAATCAAAGTTAGTTCTGAACAATTTTAGGGCAAGTTATGGAATTAGAGAACAACCAAATTTCAGATTTCTTTAATTTTGTTGGCAAGGTATAATTTAGATTTAAGTTATGATTATAGTGATGAATTGAGGGGTTAGTTAGTCTGGACTCTTTAGGAGTTAAGTAAGTTAGCACGAGAGCATAAGTATGCTCAACAGGTATTAATATTCATGAATTTTATGAAAATGTTTTGGATGGCCAATGATGAATATATTTCTATGGTATGAACAACATTCATGCAAATCATATATGAAAAGTTTGCATAAGTTAAAAAATCAAAGTGTCAAGAAAGGTGATTGCCTAGATAGAGCAAAACACGAATGGTGCGTGTGAATTGGTCCAATAGTAAGTAGTCAACTCAGACCTAGGGGTTAATACTATAGATGAGTTTGTTTTACGGAATAAATTTACATTCCCGGTAATGCTATTCTTGGGAATATGATTACTAGGAATATGGTTATTCCAAACAAATATGTTTGGTAAGTATTCATATAATTCCTTGGAATGTTTTTATAATTTGTTTAATTAAATATTTTAAAAATATAAACAAGTATAGTAAAATGCGGTGGGAGTGAGAAGTTAAATGCGATTGAGTTTTATTCACATGGAAATGTTAGATTCCCACCCTTTAACATAAGAATAAGAAGTGAGAAAATCATGTGTAAAAAATATTTTTGAGAATAAAAAATACCTAAGAATAATTTTTTAAAACTTGAAACAAACATGAGAATGTTACATTCTCTTCCTCACATTCCCAGATAATAGAAGATATTTTGAAAGAAACATAATCTATGTTGAACTCCTCATTGGGCCAGAGGTTCGCGTTTAAGTGCTATTTAAGGCAAAAAATAATTGCTATTTATTCTCTTTGCTGTTGTAATCGATATAGGTATAATGGTGTCATCTCAATATTCTTGTGTCTAGTATCAAGCAAATCGAGAACGTCCTACCATTGTTGGCACCAAGGGTGCCGTTGATGCGTGTGATCACATCGTTTACACCAGCTGGGACATGTACTTCTGACTAGTTCCTCTGTCATATATCAAAATCTGTGGTCTCTACTATGGTTTTTTGGTAGAGTAAAGGGTAGTCATTGTTTGTATTACGAATGGTGTGTAGTGTCCCTGGAATGTGATAGGAGGGTGTAGGGCTATCGATTGAGGGTGGTGATGACTGCCTGGGGTTCGGTTCTTTTTGGGGCCCTACCAGATCGCTGATATTTTTTGTATTTTGTGTTGGATTACCCCTAGTACTCCCTGTAATTATATAGATACTTTTTGCTGTTAAAAAAAATCTTTGGTCTCAACTTAGGTTGCTTAGGGTCTACATGCATGCATACGTTGATTATAAGTTTTGTTTAGTACATGTGAGAAAAAACGATGTTAGTTTAAAAACTTCTGCAATGATAAAATGATGCTCTAGGACAATACATTAGCAAAATGGAACAAGATTAGTTATTTAAATTGTTTTAATTGTTAGCCATACGACCGGTAATGAATGTATCACGGAATTTTCTCAAAAAAATTATATATTCCAGTTTTTAGCGTTCATTAATTTCGACTTTGGCTCTGTTTGATAAAAAATAGCAGATATCATATAAGCTAGCTGATAGCAGATAGCGGATAGCGGATGAGCTTATAGCGGATAGCTGATTGCGGAAAAGCTATCAAATAGAAATTAAAGTGTTTGGTAAAATTAGCGATTGAACTAGCTGATAAATATAAAATGTCATAAAAAGACATTTTAATAAATGAGAGAGATTGCAAGGGTTAATAATTTGTTATTTCATTTAATAGAGGATAAAATAAGAATTTAATTTAAATAATAAGGGTAAAGATGAGAGAAAAATGATATACTATAAGCTCAAACACTACTTCAAATAGTAGTGAAAAAACGCTATAAGCTAGTGGTTACCAAAACACATATTATGAGCTTATCCGCTACATGCTATTCACTATATGCTAATGGTTTAGCCTTACCAAACAGTGCCTTAATCAAATCTTAGTGAAAAAGGGTCCAAAATCATCATTTATATAAATCATTTACTTATATTTTTTAACGACAAACAATTAAATCAATATAAGGAAGTACAAGGATACTCCAACCCAAACAAACCAACAATGGGTTTAGAAAATGACCCTACAACCTACAAAGCCATAAAAAAACGTCGGCAAAACTATCTCTTAGTAATATAACCCAATGGATCAATAAACCATTCGTAATATAGATACAGATCGAGGGGACTTATCACAGGCCAGAAACCACTGTCAGGACAAGAATCTAATGCAGTTAATCATATGACCTAGGTCAGCCACCCTCCCAAAAAAAATACATACATTCCTGAGGTCCCAGATGACCCAAAGAACAGTATGCCAAATAAGGTCAATCCATGTCTACCCGACGACTTACCTGCAAAAATGCTAAACTGGGAGAACAAAGAGGAAAGTTCCAGGGGTGTCAAAACCCAACCAATTCACAATAGCATACTACACTATAGATGAAAAGTCGCACCTGTTGAAAAGATGTAGGAACGACTCCCGGTGGGAACCACACAAGGTACATGAACTAGCAGGAGCGTCAGTGATAACACCTCTACTAAGCAAGTTTGTCCGAGTCTGAAACTTTATCCAAATGCAAATTCCAAGGGAAGGCAATTACCTTTGATGGAGCATAACTCTTCCAAAGCTTTCCTAGCACTCCGACCTCAATCTAGATCTAAGAGTTGGGTCACATGAGAAGCAGACTCTGAGAGAAAAACGTGTGCAGAGGAAATAGAGTACATACCACTAGAATGTCTGGTCCATATACCCACCGATCAGGATCCACAAATAAAGATAAGCCCGCCAAGGAAGAAAGTAACTCGGTTGCCAAAACCTCCTTCGAGGCAAAGAAGTCTCTCCTCCAAGGAATATCCCATACCCATGTCCCATCTCGTCGTCGACTATATCTCGATACCTCTGCATCTCGGTCTGCTGTACTAGAAAATAATCTGGTAAACACTTAGTGAGGATTCATCATGCCAGGTATCATGCCAAAATGAGGTAGACAGTCCATCTCATATCCTCCTCATAACATGAACTGAGAACCAATCCAAATCCTTCCACCAATCCCCCGATCAAGCATATATCCTTCCACCACATCAATGCCGAAGAAGAAACTCTCTGGTCTCCAAAGTACGGTGCGGTAATCACTCCCAAGCTATATTTCGAAGCCAACATCCTACACCAAAGAGCCCCACCCTCTCCTAAAAGCCTCCATCTCTTTTTACCTAACAGGTTAAGGTTTACCCCCCTCAGATCCCTCAACCCAAGACCATGCCCACTCTTGGGCTTGCAAACATTAGTCCACTTCAATGATAATATGTTTTTCACCCCCGAAATCATTTAATTATATCTATCAATTTTAATTTTTCAAAAAAAGAAAATTTATTTTTTTAACCTACAAAATAAATGATTTTAAATTAAGACAATCAAACTTAAGATTAAGCTCATTATTGACACAAAAATTAATGACTTTTAAGGCATGTATATGATATGAACTATCTTATCTGAATTGAATTTATGTTCAAAACCTTTTCTAGCCATCGTATGTTCAAAACCTGCCGTTATATTGAAATATATATACTCCCTTTGTCCCTATTTATAAGATTCTTTTGTAAAATTTTCTTGTCCCTTTTTTATAAGGCTCTTTTCAATTACAAGATTCATTAATTATTTTTTTACAAAAATACCCATAATTCAATGAAGAGGATTAAAATACCAACTATTTCTCTCTGTTAATAATTGAAAGATTATTTTAAAAAGAGAATACATATTGTTGACAAATTTAATGTAAAAACTAGTTTCCTTAATTCTTGTGCAATGGTCAAAAAAGTCTTACATATAGGGAAGGAGGGAGTATATGGGGAACATTAATGGTTACGATATCCCAATTGTTGAAAATAAAATAGGATCGTGTATTTATTGTACAGGATCATGTAATTAGGAGTAGAATATCGTCCAATTAAGAGCAGGATACCATGTATTTATTTCTATTGATTGACTTTAAGTCTATATAAAAACAACTCTGCAGTGTAATTGAAACACACGATTTTAGAATCATATGTCTCTATCTTTTCTCTCTATTTCAACATGGTATCTAGAGCCTAAAGAGAGGTAACCCTAAGAACCGTGCTTACCCGGTGGACCCACTATCCTCCGGTGAGAACTTTTTACGTTTTTTTGGTAAAACCATTTTCCCACTCCGGTTTGCTTCTTTTCCATTGTCGTGACACCTTTCCGGCATCTTTTTCGGTCGTATTTGGCTCCTAGCCATCGCTGCCGCCGTTTGCCGCCACTTTTTTTTGCGACTTTCCTGGCAACCGACCCCGCCGTTGTGATCACCACCTGAAGACCGACTTGCCCCCAGAAAATCACGACCAGGGGACTACACACGCGTTCTCACACATGGGAACTCAGATTCTGCGATTTCAATTTTTTTGACTGTCGCCCGTCCATTCAGCATCGACGTCGCCCTTCCACACCGGCCCCAGATTTGTCCTCAGTTTTCGGTTTTGGTCCACGGGTACTTGCGTTCCAATGCAAACAGCCATAAATCTCCTCTTTTTGGGCATGTTTTCTCTCTCTTGTAACTAACCCATGGCGTCCCTGGGTAGTATAGATCCTCTTAAGACCATGGATCATCATCAGACCTCTCCGGCTAATTATGAAGATTTTTTCGGTGGTTTGAGCATCACCAGATCTCTGGTTCTACTGCTTTGGTTTCACAAACTGGCAAATTATCTGCTTGCATAACTAAGTCACCCTCTTTTGATCCTTGGTTTCTCAATTCAGGTGCATCTGACCACATTTCTGGTAATAAGACTCTTTTCTCCTCTATTTCTACATCAGGTTATTTACTCAGTGTAACTTCAACCAATGGTTCCCAAACACGGTCTCAAGGGATTGGTACTGCTCACATTCTTCCTTTCCTGTCAGTTGATTTTGTCCTTTATGTACCTGGGTGTCCATCTAATTTAATTAGTTGTTTGACTCGGTCTCATGATTGTGTTGTTTCCTTTACTAAAGACAGTTTTATCTTGCAAGACTGGAGTTCGGGACGAACGATTGGCGTCGAATGCAAGTCTCATGGCCTTTACTATCTCTCCAACCCACCTTGAGTGTGCTCTACAATGGATTCCCCCTTACCATACATTCTTAGTTTGGCCATCCTGGTCTTCCCAACTTTTTGGTACCCAGCCTTTCTAAGCTATCTAGTTTACATTGTGGTCGTTTCAATTAGGGAAACGAACTCGTGGTCAGTTCCCCAATCGAGTCAATAAACGAACTTCGTCCCCATTTACTTTAGTTCACTCCAATGTTTGGGGTCCTTCACGTACATGGTTATTTTTGATGAAAAATAGGTCCGAATTATTCTCCATTTTTGAAAAATTTTATTAGGAGATAAAAACTCAGTTTGGTGTTTTCATTCACTTTTTCTGTAGTGATAATGGTCGGGAATATTTGTCCCACCAGTTTTAAAATTGTATGCCTTCTAATGGCATTCTTCACCAAACATCTTGTGGCCATGCATCTCTACAACATAGGGTCGCCGAATGCAAGAATCGGCACCTCATTGAAACCACTTGGACCCTTCTTCTTCATGGTAATGTCCCATATCGATTTTGGGGGGATGCTGTTTTAATGGCGTGCTATCTTATAAATCACATGCCCTCTTCTGTCCTTAATGAGAAAGTACCCCACTCAGTCCTTTTTCCCCATACCCTTATTCACTCACTTCCACCACGTGTCTTCAGGTCCACATGTTTTGTCCACAACCTCTTTTCTGGTCTTGACAAACTCTCAGCTCGTTTACTCAATGTCTTTCTTGGTTATCATCAGTCCTAAAAAGGCTATCATTGTTTTTCCCCTACTCTTAAATATTACATTATATCAGTTGTCGTTACCTTTTTTGAGTCAGTCCCTTACTTTAAGTCTACCCACTTGCCTTCTGAGCCTCCTTCTGTAGTCATCCCTGTGCCTCCTACGATTGTTCCTCATGAGTCTATCACACCAGAGACCCCAACTGTGGACCCCCCGCCTGTGGACCCACCAGTTGTGAGGCCATTACAGACATACCACCGTCGCCAGCCATCATCTGTGGTGCATATCTCTGCCCCTGTCCCTCCTACTGAGGCTATGCCAGACTCTCCATCGGCACCACCTCTGTAACACCCTAACACTAATTAGGGGATTACTTACTAATTAAAGATTGAAAACTTCACCTGGAAAATTTTCTCAAATATAACAACCTTAAGATATAAATAAAACCTTGTTTAAAAGACCTGTTTGACTTGGAAAGAAATATTTCAAAGACCCAAACATGACACATATATCTATCAGAGTTTCAAAAGCGGAATAACTTTATCATTTACATCTCTTTTTATAAAATGACCACAAGATAAAGCCAATATAACATATACATTATTTTCTAATTGCAAAGGACTCATCCTAGAGATAAGGACTCTGACTCGTAATCCGGTGACTCAAAGTCTTGCCGAGGGCGAGACCAAACACGCTTCGTGCTCTAAACCTCCTCCATCAAGTGTACCTGAAAACAACGCCCCAACGGTGAGTTTATAAAACTCAGTAACATAGACTTAGAAGAAAAATGCTTTTACCGTTGTTTCCAGCCATACGCGTGTGCTACGTATGGAAAATCCTCCCTGACAACATATACGTAACATATACTAATACTATGGCCTAATCTTAACATCATCTTCATTCATTCAGTCAAACTCAAACATAACTTGCTTCAAGAGCATTCATTTGCAAGGTAACATAATTCATACACGTAACATACAATCACATAATTCAAATCAAACATAATGGGCCTCTTTGTAAGTCTTTTTATCGCAACACCCGGGTTACTGGACTTTATTGTCCAGCCTAGTGGCTTACCCCACTGGTGAGCCCGCGCATGCCACATCACCCATCAGTGCCTATGCAAATCAGACACTTCCAAACACGTAATTTGTAATACATGACATCAAACCTTATTCGTCATACGTCATCGCATAGGCATCCTCAATCTTTTAAGAAAACTCACTAGGTAGTTAAGTGTGAGAAACTTAACCACACCCGTTTAAAAATTTTGATACGGCAGTCAGAGCTCGGTGACCACGATTAGACGTCTCTTTAAACCGCAAATACCGTATCCTAGCCTTTCAAATAGAAAGGACTTACCAAAACAGTTTGGGTCTCACCCACATATATGTGGCCCATGATAGATAGCCTTTACAGGGAAACATGGTATTTCTCCAGACATAGACTATCCTAAGACTTGGATGCTATGTTATAATGTAAGCGATTCCTTCATCCTTCACAAATGGTTACGAGAATCAGATCATAATTTCAAGACCATAGAAAAATCAAAGTCAAGCCAAGGAATAGACAAGCACATCATAACTAAGCATTCATAAGCACTCAAATTGACTGAGAAACGATATGACTCCTAGGGTCACAAGGGGCAGGTTGAATAAAGTTGGCCCACCTGAGCCCCTGTTATTAAAATGTGCATAACTCAATGTGTATTTACTGGAATTGAGTGATTCTTGTGGCCACTTAAACTAGACAAAATTTTCTAAATTTTAGCCACTGGGACCACTAGAATCCATGTAGAATCAAACTCGAGTGCTCTGTTTGAATTCCGGATAGAATCGTACTTAGATTGAATATGGATAAGTTGTAATTAAAATATGTGCGAAATAGGCACTACTGCGTCGGGCCTGTCGATCCAAAAATCCTGCATTTCTAACTTTGTTCCTCATTCTAAATCCTTTCCAAACCAATCCTAACACCAATGGAATAGTTTCAAGACAAAATTACATATAAATGCACCATGAATCAAAGGCACAACAAGGGACCAAACTAATAGAACTTTTAACATGTTATTTCACAAATTCAGGAATCAAACTCTTTTAGGTTCAACAGCAACATCAACAATAATCCTCACACCTAGGACAACACTCACAAAATTAAATTCATCATATGTCATTCATTACACCTAAAATAAGTGTCTTGGAGCCCAAACTCATTCAAATAGGCTAGCTCGGGTGTCGAGCCCTTTCAGAATCTAATTCATACATTTTAGCAAACATTGAAATCACATAAATAATCCGAATGAGGCTCGATGGAGCTCACAACAGAACAGACATCAAACATTGGTTGAAGGGGGGTTGGGGGCAGCCGTCCAACCCTATTTCAGTTAAACCCCATACAAGACCATTCAGTATGACTAATAAGCTAATTGTTGAACTAATAAAATTAAAAATAAAACCTAGCACACTCTAAGGGAGATTTTGGGGGAAGTCTATGTTACCTATTGCTCCTTAGAAGCTTTAAGGTGAAAACCCCCAATTTTAGAATCTGGAACCCTAGCCATCCTCCATGGAAATGAGCTCTCAAGCTTCAATCTTCATCTTCTTCACCAGAATGGCACATGCAACATCTTCCTCTTTGATTTTCGAGTTCCCTTATTCCATCTCTCTCTCGATCTCTCTCGGACTCTGTCTCTCTCAGCTCGAGCTCTCCCTCTCTCACGGTCGTGAACAGTGGCGCGGCCACCTCCACACACCGCCGCGCCACCACCACCAGCCACCAACCATCACCCGTCATCCTTCTCCCCCATCGATCGCCCACTTCCTCTCTCGGTTCTCTCTCTCGCTCGCCGCTGCTCGCTTCTTTCCTCTTTCTCCCATGGGGCGCTGTTCGTGGTCGCCAGCCTCTCACCCTTCTTCTTCCCTTCACCGTCAGATTCTCTCCCTTTCTCCTTCTCTCTTCTTTCTTTCTTCTTCTTTCCCTTTCTTTCTTCTCTTCCCTCCTCCTCCTCTTTTCTTTCTTTTTCTCTTTCTGATTCACGATCAGAACCCTCCCCTTTTCTTTTTTTTTAACACTAAATACTCCTTACACCCCACCTTCTAAATAATACACCCCCATATATTATTTCACACAACATAAGTGTATAAGGGTTTGGGTCTATTCTTTTGGGTCTTCTAAAATTAGCCTCTTTAATACTAAATTAAACAACATTAATCTAGCTTAATCCTTAAGAAATTACCATTTTACCCTTTGATTCCAAATTGGTTTTAAATTACTAAATTAAGGCTATAACCTATATTTAATCCTTAGGGATTAAATCTCGTTTTCACTTAGGATTTCCTAATAATTAGGCTTGAGGAATTTGGGATGTTACATTACTCTCCACCTTTTAGGAATTTTGCCCCCAAAATTCTCCTTACTATCTAACATGATCCTCACGCAGGTTCTACTTCCTGTTCTTCCGCTGCGAACTCTAATCCTACTCTACTTCAAATAAGCAGTTTCGTTTCCTGATTATTCTAAATAGTCGAAATCTCGAAAAGAAATTAATGGCTACTATAGGTCGAATATACGGATAATTCGGTGATTTAGTTAACCGATCACAAATTAAGCCTTATTCCTAATAAGAGGCTTATTAAGTCAAGACAGAGTTTGTGATTGGCCAACAGGATCACTTCACACACCGACTATTGAATCTAGCGTAGACATTAACGTCCTCGAATTTCCGGTGATTTAGCTGTGACTAATACCTTTCCTTAGGCTAGGTATCCCGCTAAGGTCACTATGCCTAGGCGGCTTAAAGTTTCTTAACAAACTAGGGCTTACCCAACTTCAAGGTTCCCTAATTATAACTGAGGTATTTACAAGTCTGGTTTTACGTCATCCCTTTATTGCTTCGGAAGTTACTAAGGTGTTCTGACACGAAAGTGCTATAGGTTCTCTAGAGGCTTTGAGGTTCCCAATCAACCTAGGATCCATCCATAATGGTTAGATCCAACAATCTTGATTAATTAACAAGTGTTGGAACCTAAACGATTACGAACACCCATCCCAAATTGATTGAAACCGCACAGCTAAGAGTTCTTACTTATCAATTCTAGATGCTATTGTAATAGACAGTCACAATAATTCAAACAAAGGCAGGTCATAGGTTCTAAGGCAACTACGTCAAGCTACCACAAGATTTAAGCTCACTATATCCAAAGTGACCTTCGTGATTTAGCTTGAATCGTCTCTTCTCAGGTTCATAACATTCTAGGTAACTCTAGCAACTTCCTAACATAAGCCCTGGTCACTAACACAAAGTATGGAGGGTTAAGACTCTCAAGACATCTCATGGATATAGGTGAACTAAAATCAATTACACAAATGATAGGCAGCACCTAATTCAAAATCATGCAATAAGAATTTCAAAGAACACTTTTTAACTTAGATCCAAATCGAATGGTGATTTGAAACCACTTGAACATATTTAAATGGAATTCAAGACACGATCAAGTCAAGTTTCAAACATAGGAAAATGGATGAACTCGCATATAACTCACGAACAACAGCAGATCCTACCACCTTTAACTGCATTACATACACATATCCATATGTATTTAAACAAACATTCTAAATTTCCTTTTAACCATTCTCTTATCTTAATATTCAAGTGTGAGCATCAATCCATGTAAAGGCATACATATACATATACACATATACACATTTATCATGCTTAGAAACACAATGCATGCTTGGTTCTCAAATTGATGAGCATAAAAGGTCTATGCAAGTTGAACATTAAGGAAGCATGCATTCTAACTCAAGCATCATGACAAATATCGGTGGATGCTTCTAAAACCTCCATCTTTCATGTAAGTATGTAATCTATTCATGGATGGAGTTGAAATCAATCACATGAAAAACCAAGCGAGAGAAATTATTTCACGGCTACTAAATCATAAATCTCAAACTTATCCAAAAATTACAAAATTTAATATGGAAGATCCTAACACACATATAAATCATCTCCAAAGGACATAGGTATAAAATGAAAAACTAAACAAAATATTGGAGAATACGAAAACAAATAGATAAAATTACCAATTATATAACCATGTTAAATAAAAGCTAGTAATAAATTGCAAATTGAAACAGACACTTTGCATAGAAAATGAACAATCGAATTCACCACTAATTGCCTCGCTAAGTTGATGCATTCACATAAATTAGCTGAAACAGCATCCCTGAAAACAGATTGCATCCCAGAAACCAACACATCAGAAGCAAAACTATGAAATTCAACAAGTAGATAACCAAGACAGTCAAAGACAAACTTTGACAGAATCGATGCTACCTTATTCACTTTATGTTAGTGTTTGCAAAACTCATTTCTCATACTGGTAGTTGAAATTTCAGTAAAAAGTTTTGTTAATGTTTGAAAGTTAGTGAGATTCTCCCTTGTTAATGTTTCAAGGAGTACCTTAACACATGGCCTCTGTAGAGTTTGTGCTATCCCTTGTGGCTCATGCTACGTAATAAAAAATATATTTATCTAATATAGATTGTATGGTGAGCCTTTTTTAAGTGAACATACCTCAAGGATGGAAGGTTTGAGAAGAAAATATCTTAAAGGTGAAAGCAAAAGCATGAAATGTTAATACTGGAAAAACCAATTGGAGATCTTAAACATAGCAACAAAGATCATCTCATAGGTTGAAGAACTCTGCATATGTATTGAGAAGAAGTAGTAGAACAATAATAACTTGTTGAATATCCCTCATTAAATCAAATTAAGGTATAATGATGTAGAAGGAGTCACCAATGACCTGTTTTTTTTTAATTAAATTTGACATGCCACCAATGACCTGTTGTATTGACTTAGAATTAAAATGTTGAAGGTAAGGGCGTCCTCCACAATGGGAGCAAGCCAATCAAAAATTTGTACGCACAATTAGGTTAATGCAGTACTTAACAAGCAATCAATTTCCCCTCATGCAACAAGAAGGTTGAAACTTCAAGAAAAGTCAAATTCTCCCACGCGGTTATAAAACCAACACATCCAAATTGAACATAAAGGAAATGCGAATCTTAACTCAAGTCATCAATACCTCAAGTTTTAAATCTAACCAATATTCATGCTTGGACTCAAAACACAAACACAACACTTAAGTCCCTCAGTCACGCAAGTAGAAGGCACTTACCAACACTTTACTGACCAAGGTATATGGATTATACCGATCAGTCTCAAACACATCGAAGCTTACTTCGTCCCTATAACAATTAATTATCATAAGTAGTAAGTGATGAGAAACTTACAACCTCACATGAAACTTATCATTTAAATTACTCACCACCAAAATTAAGTATCATATTAAACATTAGGCGGTTGCTTCTAAATTTTCCAATTCCCAAACGATCATATAATTAATTCATGCAAGAAAGTGAAAATAGCAAAGTGGAAATCAATGCGAAAGAAATTAATTCACAATTACTAATTTATAACTTCCGCAATAGTTTTCTAGCTTTCAAACTTTGGGTTTTCAAAACCAACACTTTTATATTATAAGAAAAGACTTTCCAATTCTTGAATCATTATTGTTTATTAAATACCAAAATATCTAATCTATCACAAAAGTTGCGGTTTCTCCAAGAATATCCCATAATACTCTCGTAGTCCCGTAACTACTTTGATCATCAAATTCGTTCTTCCAGAACTTTCGTAATGAGCTTCCAGCTGTAGTAGAGTTTAACGTGGCCACTAAGCTCAACTGCGGCCAGGTATGCATCCCGTGGACTTAGGCAGGCCAGAGTGGCTGAAATCCTTCACGACCTGAACTACTACTAGATGATCATTACGGAATCTGAAACTGTATTTAGGAGTAATTACATATATGAGAATGTCTCACGAAAGAGTGACTCACATGCCTCTAGTATTCCCTGCAAATCTTGATCCTCCTCATTCCTTTAAGGAATCCTTGAGGTGGCCTACCTCAATAATTCACCAAAAGAACTCAGAAAACTCGGACTTACAGACACAACTGACTCTTTTCCTAAACCGGATCACTCCTAGACACACTTGACTCATAGTCCGAGAGGGTCGAACAGCTCTGATACCATAGTGTAACACCCTAATTCTAATTTGGGGATTACTTACTAATTAAAGATTGAAACTTCACCTGGAAAATTTTCTCAAATATAACAACCTTAAGATATAAATAAAACCTTGTTTAAAAGACCTGTTTGACTTGGAAAGAAATATTTCAAGGACCCAAACATGACACACATATCTATCAGAGTTTCAAAAGCGGAATAACTTTATCATTTACATCTCTTTTTATAAAAATACCACAAGATAAAACAAATATAACCTATACATTATTTTCTAATTGCAAAGGACTCATCCTAGAGATAAGGACTCTGACTCGTAATCCGGTGACTCAAAGTCTTGCCGAGGGTGAGACCAAACACGCTTCGTGCTCTAAACCTCCTCCATCAAGTGTACCTGAAAACAACGCCCCAACGGTGAGTTTATAAAACTCAGTAACATAGACTTAGAAGAAAAATGCTTTTATCGTTGTTTCCAGCCATACGCGTGTGCTACGTATGGAAAATCCTCCCTGACAACATATACTTAACATATAGTAATACTATGGCCTAATCTTAACATCATCTTCATTCATTCAGTCAAACTCAAACATAACTTGCTTCAAGAGCATTCATTTGCAAGGTAACATAATTCATACACATAACATACAATCACATAATTCAAATCAAACATAATGGGCCTCTTTGTAAGTCTTTTTATCGCAACACCCGGGTTACTGGACTTTATTGTCCAGCCCAGTGGCTTACCCCACTGGTGAGCCCGCCATGCCACATCACCCATCAGTGCCTATGCAAATCAGACACTTCCAAACACGTAATTTGTAATACATGACATCAAACCTTATTCGTCATACGTCATAGCATAGGCATCCTTAATCTTTTAAGAAAACTCACTAGGTAGTTAAGTGTGAGAAACTTAACCACACCCGTTTAAAAATTTTGATACGGCAGTCAGAGCTCGGTGACCGCGGTTAAACGTCTCTTTAAACCGCGAATACCGTATCCTAGCCTTTCAAATAGAAAGGACTCACCAAAACAGTTTGGGTCTCACCCACATATATGTGGCCCATGATAGATAGCCTTTACAGGGAAACATGGTATTTCTCCAGACATAGACTATCCTAAGATTTGGATGCTATGTTATAATGTAAGCGATTCCTTCATCCTTCACAAATGGTTAGGAGAATCAGATCATAATTTCAAGACCATAGAAAAATCAAAGTCAAGCCAAGGAATAGACAAGCACATCATAACTAAGCATTCATAAGCACTCAAATTGACTGAGAAACGATATGACTCCTAGGGTCACAAGGGGCAGGTTGAATAAAGTTAGCCCACCTAAGCCCCTGTTATTAAAATGTGCATAACTCAATGTGTATTTTCTGGAATTGAGTGATTCTTGTGGCCACTTAAACTAGACAAAATTCTCTAAATTTTAGCCACTGGGACCACTTGAATCCATGTAGAATCAAACTCGAGTGCTCTGTTTGAATTCCGGACAGAATCGTACTTAGATTGAATATGGATAAGTTGTAATTAAAATATGTGCGAAATAGGCACTACTGTGGCCTGTCACCCAAAAATCCTGCATTTCTAACTTTGTTCCTCATTCTAAATCCTTTCCAAACCAATCCTAACACCAATGGAATAGTTTCAAGACAAAATTACATATAAATGCACCATGAATCAAAGGCACAACAAGGGACCAAACTAAAAGAACTTTTAACATGTTATTTCACAAATTCAGGTATCAAACTCTTTTAGGTTCAACAGCAACATCAACAATAATCCTCACACCTAGGACAACACTCACAAGATTAAATTCATCATATGTCATTCATTGCACCTAAAATAAGTGTCTTGGAACCCAAACTCATACAAATAGACTAGCTCGGGTGTCGAGCCCTTTCTGAATCTAATTCATACATTTTAGCAAACATAGCAATCACATAAATAATCCGAATGAGGCTCGATGGAGCTCACAACAGAACAAACATCAAACATTGGTTTAAGGGGGGTTGGGGGCAGCCGTCCAACCCTATTTCAGTCAAACCCCATACAAGACCATTCAGTATGACTAATAAGCTAATTATTGAACTAATAAAATTAATAATAAAACCTAGCACACTCTAAGGGAGATTTTGGGGGAAGTCTATGTTACCTATTGCTGCTTAGAAGCTTTAAGGTGAAAACCCGCAATTTTAGAACTGAACCCTAGCCATCCTCCATGGAAATGAGCTCTCAAGCTTCAATCTTCATCTTCTTCACCGTAATGGCACATGCAACATCTTCCTCTTTGATTTTCGAGTTCCCTTATTCCATCTCTCTCTCGATCTCTCTGACTGCCTCTCTCACTCGAGCTCTCCCTCTCTCACTTGTCGTGAACAGTGGCGCGCCACCTCCACACACCGCCGCGCCACCACCACCACCACCAACCACCACCCTTCATCCTTCTCCCCATCGATCGCCCACTTCCTCTCTCCTTCTCTCTCTCTCTCGCCGCTGCTCGCTTCTTTCCTCTTCTCCCATGAGGTGGGGCGCTGTTGCTCAGTGTGGCGCCGCGCCTCACCCTTCTTCTTCCCTTCACCGTCAGACGCTCTCCCTTTCTCCTCTTCTCTCTTCTTTCTCTTTCTTCTTCTTTCCCTTTCTTTCTTCTCTTCCCCTCCTCCTCCTCTTTTCTTTCTTTTGCTCTTTCTGATTCACGAACAGAACCCTCCCCTTTTCTTTTTTTTTCTTTTTTTTTAACACTAAATACTCCTTACACCCCACCTTCTAAATAATACACCCCCATATATTATTTCACACAACATAAGTGTATAAGGGTTTGGGTCTATTCTTTTGGGTCTTCTAAACTTAGCCTCTTTAATACTAAATTAAACAACATTAATCTAGCTTAATCCTTAAGAAATTACCATTTTACCCTTTCATTCCAAATTGGTTTTAAATTACTAAATTAAGGCTATGAACTATATTTAATCCTTAGGGATTAAATCTCGTTTTCACTTAGGATTTCCTAATAATTAGGTTTGAGGAATTTGGGATGTTACAACCTCCTTTACCGGATCCGGGCCTGCCACCTGAGTCTGACTTTCCCATTGCTCTTCGTAAAGGTATACGCTTTACTCGCAACCCATCTCTTCATTACAATGCTTTCAGTAATCGTCGCCTTTCTCCTTTACATTACACTTGTTTGTCTTCTTTGTCTCCTGTCTCCATTCCTAACATTCCAGGTGAAGCTTTATCCCACCCAGAATGGCGGCAAACAATGATTGACGAGATGTGTGCTCTTCAAAGAAGTTGTACCTGGGAACTGGTTCCCTTTACCTCTTGAAAAGTCTGTGGTTGGTTATCGTTGGCTTTATACTGTCAAGGTTGGGCTTGATAGTAAGATTGATCAATTTAAGACCCGATTGGTGGCCAAAAGATACACTCAGATATTTGGGTTGGATTGCATTGACACATTTTCACCCGTGGCCAAAATGGAATCTGTTAGGCTCATCTTCTCCATTGCAGCCATCTGTCATTGGCCTCTTCACCAAATTGATATTAAAAATGCTTTTCTGCATGGTGATCTCAAAGAGGAAGTCTATATGGAGCAACCACCTGGGTTTGTTGCTCAGGGGGAGTCCTATAACATGGTTTGCAGGCTCCACAGGTCTCTTTATGGTCTCAAACAGTCTCCATGAGCTTGATTTAGCAGATTTAGTTCTATAGTGCAGCAGTTTGGTATGATTCATAGTAACGCTGATCACTCTGTTTTCTATTGCCATTCAACTTGAGGATGTGTTTATCTGGTTATGTATGTGGATGATATTATGATAACTGGTAGTGATTAGTAGGACATAATCTAGTTGAAGTAGTGTCTTTCTCGCAAGTTTCAAACTAAGGACTTTCGTAAGCTTCGTTATTTTGGGTATCGAGGTAGCTCAATCCAAGGATGGTCTGGTGATTTCACAGAGGAAATATGCTATGGATATTCTTGAGGAAACATGTTTATTGAATGCCAAGCAAGTTGATACACCTATGGACCCAAATGTTAAACGTCTGTCTAATCAAGGGGATCCCCTTTAATATCTAGGGAGGTACATGATATTGGTTGGTAAATTAAAGTATCTCACAGTCATCCGTTCAGATATTTCCTTTGCGGTTAGTGTGGTAAGCCAATACTTAAATTCTCCTTGTCAAGATCATTGGGATGTTGTGATACGGATCCCGAAGTATATTAAAAGTGCTCCAGGAAAATGTCTCATTTATGAGGATAAAGGTCATACTCTAGTAGTTAGTTACTCAGATGCCGATTGGGCAGACTCACCCAATGATAGGCGATCCACTACTGTGTATTGTGTCTAGTTGGAGGAAACATGATATCATGGAAAACAAGAAGCATAATGTAATAGAAAAATCTAGTGCTGAGGCTAAATACAAAGCCATGGCATTAGTGAGTCAAGAGCTCATGTGGTTGCAATCACTGTTGGAACCTAAACGATTGAGAAGTTTAAACCCTCATTGATTTTGATGATAACAAAGTAATTCTCAAGAGAACAATTTATCTTCTAACATATCTTTGAGTGTACAGGTATCAAAGATTCATATATATGTACAAAACACTCAAGGAAGAAGAAGAAATTTACAAAATGAGTTGAATACAATCCACTCGTGTCAGCATCTGAACTCACTCCAGTGTCTTGCTAACAGTAAGCGTCCAGTAGTGTTACTCTTTGACACATGGAATACTCAATTGCTACGAGCATCCATCCTCTGTTCCGAGCAAGCGTCTGATCTTTTTAATGAAGCACATGATGATCACGTTTCTGCTCTTAGCCTCAGACTGTTCTGGAATGGAATTCGAATTTGATTTTATGCGCTCATTTTGATGTACGAGGAAGCAAAGGTAACACCTTTAGCATAAGACAAAAATCGTACAAGGCAATTGCAAATTACATTGTACGAAAACGGTAATGTGTACTATTCTGATATTCTCTGGAAAGGAAGAAAATGACTACATTTCAAATTACCTCACTCAATGGAAAGGAGATATTTTTATTGCAATGGTAATACCCTTGAAGACTCCTATAAGTACCCCAAGGTATTCATTGAAGACAAGTTGGAAAAACTGTGAAGAAACTTCATTCTAAAAGCAAAATTACTCAAGTGAGCAATCAAGTTTCGTGCCAAGTTTCTGGTCTATACAGAACTGAACTCAGCGTCTTATACTCTCTTTGAGAAAGCTATTCTGTTTTGAGCTTAATCTTTTCATTCTCTCTGTGAGAGTTATTTTGATTGTATCGAAAGTATAATCTCTTTTGTAAACTGGTTTTGGCTTTGTTAAGGCTTTGTTCCTCAAAGGCTAGACTGCACTGAGTCGTTTTGAGAAGTTGAGAGTATTGTCAAGTTTATAACAGAAGAATACTCTTGAGGAAAATTGTAATCAGTTGATTATAGTGAAAAATCCTTCAAGAACGAAGGGACTAGACGTAGCTACCAGTTGGTGGTGAACTAGTATAAATCTCTGCGTCTCATCCTTTACTGCTTTACATTTATCTTTACCTTGCTCAGTAAAACAAGTTTTCATAAGTTGTTTAATTTCTGCATCTGGTTTAATTCTCTGCATCTGATATACAAACAGTTTTGAAAAACCTGTGTTGAAGTGTTTTTTACGTATAGTTTGCGAAAAGTTTTTTAACACAATTCAACCCCCCTCTCTTGTGTTCACGTTCAGTTGGTACCAGAGCTCGGCTTCTTGGTTGAGCACTTAATAGTGTTAAGAGAAAAGATCTTATACTGTGAACATGTCCACTGAAGGTGGTCATATGAACCGTCCTCCTCTATTCGATGGAGAAAAATTTGATTACTGAAAAGATAAGATAAAAGCTTTCTTTGAGACACAACAACTTGAGTTGTGGGATATAGTTCAAAGTGGTTACATTCCTCCCACTAATCCTCGTGGTGTTGCTATAGCCAGAGAAGATTAGAATGATGAGCAGAAAAAGAGATATCAAATCAATCAAAAGGCTAGATTCATTCTTATCTGTGCTATGACAGAAAAAGAATATGATAAATGTGGCAAATTTGATACTACCAAAGAAATCTGGGACTCACTTGTTTTATCTTACGAAGGCTCTGCCCAAATAAGAGAAACCAAAGCTAGCATGTTGGTTCGCCAATACGAGTTGTTCAAAATGGAAGATGCTGAAAGCATTGAAACCATGTTTGGAAGATTCCAAACACTTGTTCATGGGTTACAAGCCCTTGGAAAAAGTTACACTACACCTGACCATGTCAGAAAGATCATAAGGAGCTTGACTAAGCAGTGGAGACCCAAGGTCACTGTTATTTAGGAAGCAAAAGATTTAAATGTTCTACGACTTGAAGATCTTATGACGTTGAAAGCTCATTAACTTGAGCTAAATGTAGAAGAACCTGTCAAAAAGGGCAAATCTATTGCCTAGAAAGTCACTCAACATAAAGCTAGTTCTTCCAAAGCTTTTCAGGCTGAAGAAGAAGAATCAGAAGATGAAGCTTTAGAAGGAGATATTGACACATCAGAATGTGAGCTCGCGTTTATATCCAGGAAGATACAAAGAATTTGGAAGAAGAGAAACTTCAGGAGGAAGTTTCAGAAGAAAGATACTAAGGACAAGAAGGAAAGCAAGGACAAGGCTCAAGTCATTTGCTATGAATGTAAAAAGCCTGGACATTTCAAGTCCGAATGTCCTAATCTTAAGGAGAAGCCCACAAGAAGTTCTTTCAAGAAAAAGAAGAAGAGCCTCATGTCTATATAGGAAGATCTAGATTTATCCTCATCTGAGGAAGATAATGAAGTAGAAGCAAATCTCGCTCTTATGGCATACACTGACCTTGATTCAGAAGAATAAGTTGAAGAGGTAATAGTATATGATTCCTACTCTGAACTTCAACTTGCATTCGATGATCTTTTTAATGACTCTGCCACCCTCTCTGTTGAGTATAAGAATTTGAAAAATAAATTTTCAAAATTATCACAAGACTTTCAAGCTTTAAACAAAGAAAAATCTGTACTCAATAAAGAGAACTGTAGTGAAAGTGAAAATCGACATCGATGGATAACCGCCGTCATTGCTAACAAGCAACCAGAAGCTGAGAGCTCTCAAACTGAAAGCTCTAAATTTACAGGCAATCCTAAATGCAAATCAAATGATTATGAATATGCTTTCCAAAAGTTTCTTACAGAGAGTGTAACTCGAAGCAAGTAAGCTTCAATGATTTGGGGTGTCAGTAAAACGACAACTCATGGTCTTAGTTACATATCAGATGAATCTCTTTTAGAAAATGATTCAGCATCTGATAAATCCAATAATCATAGTAAATGCTTGCATTGAACTTACTGCAATAAACCTGGTCATTTGAAAAGTGCATGTACTGTTTTTAAAATTGTGAAGGATAAGCTTCCTTCAAGAACTAACAAGAAATGACCCAAAAAGATATGGGTACCTAAAGATAAAATAGTCTATGTTGCAGACATGCTTAGCAACACAGTCAACACACCTATCTTGGTACTTAGACAGTGGATGCTCGCATCACATAACGGGAGAAAAGCATATGTTCCAAGAACTAAGGCCTAAAGAAGCTGGATTCATTGGTTTTGGAGGAAACCAGAAAGGTAAAATAGTTAGAATTGGTCGCATTGATAAAGGCTCTCTTCCCTCTATTGATAATGTACTATATGTTGAAAGACTTAACCATAACTTATTGAGCATAAGTTAATTATGTGACAATGGTTATGAAATCATCTTTACAGAAATTGGATGTCTAGTAAAAAGCAAGAAAGACGGCTCTACTTTCTTTACTGCTAAGGGGAAACAAAATATTTGCAAAATTGATCTCTATGAACTTGCAAAACAAGATGTCAAGTGTCTTATGTCTGTTGACGAAGAACAATGGATTTGGCACAAGAGATTGGGTCATGCCAATTTGAGATTAATCTCAAAATTAAACAAGCACAGTCTTGTCAGAGGCTTACCAAATCTTAAGTATCAATCCGATGCTCTCTGTGAGGCATGTCAAAGAGGAAAATAAGTTAAAACTTCTTTTCATTCAAAAAATATTGTTTTAACCTCTAGACCACTTGAGCTTTTGCATCTTGATCTTTTTAGTCTAACAAGGACAACCTCTTTAACTGGAAAGAAATATGGGTTAGTCATTGTTGATGATTTTACTAGATAGACATGGGTTAGATTCCTTGCTCACAAAGATGAGTCATACAAGGCATTTACTGTATTCTGCAAAACAGTTCAAAATGAAAAAGGAATTTGTATTTCTTCTATTAGAAGTGATCATGGGGGAGAATTTGAAAATGAAAGCTTTCAAAAATTTTGTGATGATAATGGCATCTCCCATAATTTCTCCTCTCCTAGAACACCTCAACAAAATGGTGATGTAGAAAGGAAGAATAGGTCCCTCCAATAAATGGCCAGGACCATGATCAATGACGCTAACATTGCAAAACATTTTTGGGCAGAAGCAGTAAACACAGCTTGTTACATTCAAAATAGAATTTATATTAGACCTAGTTTGAAGAAGACTCTATATGAACTATGGAAAGGAAGGAAACCAAACATATCATATTTTCATTCATTTGGTTGTACGTGTTACATTTTAAATACTAAGGATCAGCTTGGTAAGTTTGATTCAAAAGCTGATAAAGGAATCTTTTTGGGATATTCTGAAAGATCTAAAGCTTTTAGAAATACAATAAAGAAACTATGACAGTGAAAGAATCCATTCATGTCAAATTTGATGACAAAAAGCCTAACATAGTCATGTCAGAGCTAGATGAATTATTTTCAGAATTAAATATAGGTAATACTATAAATAGTGAACCTACATCTTCATCGTCCAGTGGTGACCAGACACAAGAATCTTCGTTTGAATTCAGAAAGAAATTTGGAAGTACAAAGCCAATCATCCTAAAGATCAAATCATAGGAAAACCTGGAGATAGAGTAAGAACTAGATCCTCTTTTAAAGAGCATGGAGATATGGCACTACTCCCAGAAATGGAGCCTAAAATGATCGATCAAGCATTGAAAGATGAAGGTTGGATTCTGGCCATGCAAGAAGAGTTGAATCAGTTCCAAAGAAACGATGTATCGAAGCTGGTTACTTTACCAGAAGATAAGCAAGCTATTGGTACTAAATGGGTATTTAGAAACAAGCTTGATGAAGATGGAAAGGTTGTGAGAAACAAGGCAAGACTGGTTGCTCAAGGTTACTCACAGGAAGAAGGTATTGATTTTACAGAAACATTTGCACCTGTTGCAAGGTTAGAAGCTATACGCATTTTGCTTTCATTTGCTGCTCATCATGATATAATTCTTTATCAAATGGATGTGAAAAGTGCTTTCTTAAATGGTTTTATAACTGAGGAAGTCTTTGTAAAACAACCTTCTGGATTCGAAGACATTGAATTTCCAGAACATGTCTTCAAGCTTAAAAAGGCCCTGTATGGTCTTAAGCAAGCTCCCAGAGCTTGGTATGAAAGACTGAGTACATTTTTTATGAAAAATGGCTTTAACAGAGGTCTAGTAGACACTACTCTTTTTAGAAAAACATCAAACAAGCACTTTATAATTGTTCAAATATATGTTGATGACATTATTTTTGGAGCTACTAATGAAAGCCTTTGCAAAGAATTTTCTAAGCTAATGCAGACTGAATTCGAGATGAGCATGATGGGTGAACTGAAGTTTTTCCTTGGAATTCAAATCAAACAATGCAATGATGGTATCTATATACATCAAAGCAAATATATCAAGGAATTGCTAAAGAAATTCAAAATGGTGGATTGCAAACCTATGTGTACTCCTATGCATCCCACATGCATTCTTGGTAAAGATGAAACTGGTAAAAAGGTAGATCAGAAGATGTACAGAGGTATGATTGGATCTCTACTTTATCTTATAGCTTCAAGACTTGATATTATGTTCATCGTCTATCTGTGTGCTAGATTTCAATCAGATCCTAGAGAATCACACTTGAGTGCTGTTAAAGAATCTTTAGATATTTGCAAGGATCTACTAATCTTGGTTTGCTTTATAAGAAATCAAAAGATTACAAATTAGTAGGTTTCTGTGATTCTGACTTTTCTGGAGACCGAATTGAAAGAAAAAGCTCAAGTGGAGGCTGCCAATTTCTTGGAGCAAATCTTGTATCTTGGTCAAGCAAAAGGCAACGCACGATTGCACTCTCAACAGCAGAAGCTGAATATGTTCAGCAGCATGTTGCAGCTCTCAACTTCTGTGGATGAAATATCAACTTGAAGACTATCTGATAAAAGAGAGTAACATTCCTATTTTTTGTGATAATACTTCTGCAATCTGTCTTACTAAAAAATCCCATATTGCATTCATGAGCCAAACACATTGAGATTAAGCATCATTTTATAAGAGACTAAGTTCAGAAGGGTATTCTCGAAATAAAATTTGTAGACACTGATCATCAGTGGGCTGACATATTTACAAAACCCCATGCTGAAGATAGATTCAATTTTATAAGAAGAAATTTAAATTTTCATCTTATAGAAGAATGATTAGTCTCAGTGTTAGATAATATGCACAATTTCAGCATCTGGTATGGCATAAGCATGTATACGAATAAGCATCTTATTTGTCATGTGCATCATAACTCATCGTCTGGTGAATCGGTTGCGTGCGTCCGAGCGCATCCACACGTGTCACACATGTTAAGGACTTAAGCATCTCATCACATCTACTGAGTCATAATTATTTATGTCTTTCGATAAAATCTTTTTTACTTGATCTTACTTTTCTTTTGGCGTCTTCATTTAATGAAAAGGCGAATCTCCATTTTTTTTTCTTTTTTGATTTAATTTTTGTGTGGAAATATGAAGCGGTTTTTGAAAAAGGACTGTACCATTTTCTATTAACTTTCCCACTACTCCACATTTTTTGCTCCATCACTTCACTCTGCATTTTCTTGCAAACCTCCATTATCCTCTCTGTGTGTGTGTGTGATTTCGAACCCTAAAACCTCCATTATCCTCTCTACAACTACTACCATGGCCGACAGAAAGGTTGGACAATACATTGCTGCCTTCGATGTCTTCTCAGAAGCAAAACTCATGAATGAGAACAAGATTGATTTTGAGAACTTCAAGCTTTATGGTTTTGATTTTGAAGAAGGTCTGGAGAAACTAGGCTGGAAAAACTACTTTATCTGGGAACCAGTCGATGTACTGAGCTATGCTATTAAGGAGTTCTGGGGGAACACTTACTTACTTTCGGGTGAAATTATAGAAGGACACATCAGAGGTTTCAAGTTACGCTTCACCATCAACTCTATTGCTCAGACGATCAAGTGCCCTTGTGAAGGAATCAGTTACCATGCTAACTGGGTTGACGCTTACAAAGGACTGGAAAATGTCAACGAAGCCCTATTTGAAAACTACCGTGAGTTGAAGAAGAAGAACATAACTCCAACTGCCAAAGACTTGAAAAGCCACTACAACGTACTGCACAAAATCATCGCTAAGAGCGTGATTCTGAAGGCTAGCTCAAGCGACATAGTGAACTACGAGCAAAAGTTCATTATGAGAAACTACATGGATGGGAAGAAAATCAACCTGCCAAGGGTGATTATCAATAACCTTATAAATGCTCTTGTCTTCTCAAGGAAGAGTGTCGATAAGAAGAATGTCATCAAGGTTATCCCTTATGGAGTTCTTCTCTCCATAATGATTATTAAAGACGGTGTTGTGAGAAAGCTGACTGACTCTACCAACACAGAAGAAAAAGAAAAATACTTTGGTGTTGGTGTTGTTGTTCGTCCAGAAGTTTTTGGAGTCAACAGTTTAGTCAGAATGCAGCTAATAACTAGCTCTATAATCAAGAAGGTGAAATTAGAGCAACAGGAAGGAGAAGCTGAAAAGAAAACCACCAGAAGCTCAATGACTGATGTGAAGAGACCTGCTGAATCCCCTATATGGGAAACAAGAAGAATGAAACAGAAGATGGCTTCTGCACCTACTGTTGAGGAACCAGAAGATGAGGATAGAATTCCCATCAGAAAGGTCTTGGAGAAAAAGAATAAGCCAGCAGCTAAAAAAGATGCTTCAGCGTCCAGTCAAGGGAAGCAAGTCCCTCTTCCTCCTCCTGCCGTTGTTGTCCCGAGAGGAACAAAAAGAAGGGTTGGTTAAGTCTTCAGAGCTTAACCCAAAGGTACTCGACTTTACTGCTGATGAGTCAGTATCTGTCTTTGATGCTCATGATATTATTCTTGCACCCCCATTGTCTGTTTCACAACCACAAACACAACCACAAACCAAGAAAACCAGAATGAGCCTCCGACAAACCTCTACCCTCTCAAAACCTACCCAATCATCATCTAATACACTCAACCTTGACCTACCACAAAATTCCTCAAATACCTCACTTATCACATACATTTCTAAACTTCACTCTCATCCCTTTAACCTACTATTCAAAGTACCTCCCATTAATCCCTTCAAACCCTACACACCTAAAACCTATTCAATCACCAAAACCACTCCCACTTCACTCACCATTACCCATAAACCTACAGACTTTGGTGGAAGGAAGATTGTCTCGTGCATCAACAAACCACAGTTTGTTAAGTATGAGTCATATCACAACATCTACAATCGTCCCTCTACATGGCATTTGAAAACCTTCACCTCTGGAGCTGCCAGACTGGAGATTGCCTCTCCAATGACTGCTACCTTCAAGGATGGAGAAAACTGTTTTCAGATGTCATTCAAAGGAAGACTAAGTCCAGTATCTGGTAGCAGAGCAATTCCTTTCTCTGTTGACCTTCCTAAATCCCTACCACAAACTGAACCTCTCACACTGGAGGAGTGTGGAAGATGGATTACAGATGAAGAAGCTGCCATCATGGCACACTGTCTTGAGATGAAGAAAATAGAAGTTATCAGACAGTTCAGGGATCCTTGTTCTGTATCCATAAAAATTGTACCAGACAGACAAAGGTGGCTACCTTGGTCTATCCCTGGGAAAAGGAAAGAACCTGCTCCTGGCAAGCTACCATTCAGCAAGATCGGGCTCATAGAATATGAGAAGGCTCCCAAGAAGTATAATTTTAAGGAATTCTCTAAGCTTTCGATTGCCAAGATCAATGAGGATCATGCCAGAAGGTTTTACCAGAGTTCTCTGAAGGAAAATGAATGGATAACTGGCTCCTCAAACTGCTGCAATGCCGAGAAAGCCACAATTCAAATAGTTGGCACTATCTGCAGAGTTACTGACACCAATCTGAGAACTATCTATGATCAGTGCATTTTAATGCACTCTTTATAGCTTTGCATTTGGTGTTTTTGATTGTGTTCTGTACCTAATATCTAAATCTTAGCACATTTCTAGACTTTGGGTCTTAATTGAGCAGTATAGTAATTTATTGATTAACTTTTGTGTTTACTGCATATTGACCCCTGTCCACTCTGCAGGCCATAACTTTGGCTACAGTTATCCGATTGAGACGTGCGAGCATGCGTTGGAAAGCTAAGGAACAGAGCTACAATTCTTCTGTTGGGCTCGAAACCCAATTCTATTGTCTTCAATGTCAAAACTGCAGATTACGGACGCAGTAAAATGTAAAACGGGTTTTCGGCCTAATTTTGGTCGTTTATCGGGCTTTTATCTTATAACCCGTTAAGGGATTTAGGTTGTTCTTTGAGCTGAGACTTAAAAAGGACTAATCAGCCGTTTTATCCTATCTTAAGTTTTATTTTTACAAACTGTTGTGCCCTAGCCGTCATGGAAGCCTAAGCTCCTAAGTTGATTCATCGGTGAAAGGTTGTCGTTACAGATTTTGAGGTTCGGTATCTAATGTTTAATACAATTTCGTTTTAATTTCTTTAATTCCATCTCTATCAATTTCAAATTTGGTTTGAATGTATGCAATTTATTCAGTTCGTTTTCTGCTTAGTTAATTGTTTTGTCTTCGTTGTGGAATGTGATTCAGTTGTGTATGAACGCTTGATTATATGCATCTGTTTCGTAACTTTTATTATTTCGAATTAGTTGACTGCTTAAATTAATTGATTCGAGTAGAAATTGATAGAGGGTTGATTAGAATTCTGTTATGATATTGGTTGCGTTTTAAGACGGCGCTTGTCCGCTCCCGTGACCGATTGAACCCGCTGTTTTGGCGCTTGCTTGAAATGGTGTGAATTCGTATAAACTGATTAACGCTTGTTTAGTTAGTTTATGTCAACTGTGAATTTGAAATTGAATGAATTGTTGTTATTTAGAACCTGTGATAAATCCAAGACGAGCACCCGGAACCCGGTGAATCAATTGTCTCTCTAATCTGATAATTCTCTCAACAGAAACTGTTTTCACAAAACCCCCCTTTTTCGTAATTGTTGGTTTTTATAATTCCAGAATTTGGTAATTTTGGTGTTAGAGGTCCTCGTGAGACGACCAAGGTATCTTGCCTTGAATACTATAAGTAAATCTTTTAATTATTTTGACCCGCGTACGACCGTTGATCAAATTGGCGTCGTTGCCGGGGAATCTCTAATTAGAGATTACCAATCTCAGGACCCACTAATTACTGACGTTCCTTGCTTTTTTTTTCCTTGTTGTGTTTCCAGGTCTTGTTACAGGTTGTAGGCGCTGAGACTGCTGACTGCTGATTCTAGGGTTTGTAGGCGAAAATAATAAAAAAAATCGGTTTTCGGGCAATCTCGTCAGATTGCTCCGAAACCACAGCTGAAAAATCCAGGATCAAGAGTCCCATTGGGACAACGGGCTCAAAATCCCAAATTTCTTCGTTTTCTATTTTTAATTAATTTATTTAATTTTTCATATCTCCGAAAAAATCCAAAAAATTTTGCATATCTTTCTTTTGATTTAATTAGATTTTTCGTGGTATTTTTATAATTTTTAGGTTAGATTTTAGTCGTTTTCTATTTTTTGCATTCATTTTAGCGTAGGGACGTAGTTGGTATTTCTAGAATTGTTGCATTTTCCTATTCCTTGCTACATACAGTGCATGACCAGGTCCAATATTGTTAACTTGCATCCTTTTGATCCTGAAATTGAGAGAACATTGCATCATAGACTCAGGGATCATATATAAGTTAGTGGTAGTGATAGTGACTGCATCTTTAGTCATAATCTATTTGATTCTGATTCTGAATTTGATTCTGATTTTGTTAATATGGCTGATAGAACACTTAGGGAACTTGCTGCACCTAATGTTACTTACAATGCTCTGTGTATTAATTATCCTGAAGTGGCTGTTCCTTTTGAATTAAAATCTGGTTTAATACACTTGTTGCCAAAGTTTAGTGGTCTTGCAGGTGATGATCCACACAAACATCTTAAGGAGTTCCACATTGTGTGCTCGACCATGAAGCCCCAAGGAATTCCAGAAGAGCACATTAAACTGAGGGCCTTCCCCTTCTCACTCCAAGATGCAGCCAAGGATTGGTTGTATTACCTTCAACTAGGTTACGTTGAAAATTGGAATGCCTTGAAAAAGTTGTTCCTAGAGAAGTTCTTTCTGCGTCCAGTGCTTCAATCGAGAAAAGAGATATGTGGCATCGTGCGTAACCCCACCGAGTCTTTACATGAATCTCGGGAGAGATTTAAGAAGTTGTGTGCAAGCTGCCCTCATCATCAAATCTACGAGCATTACTCATCCAGTACTTCTACGAGGGTTTATTGCCCATGGACAGAAATATTATGGATGCTGCTAGTGGAGGGGCACTTGTAGACAAAACCCCAACAGATGCAAGAGCTTTAATAGAAAATATGTCCATCAACTCCCAACAATTCACAACCAGAAGCAATTCTGCAGTTCTAACAAGGGGAGTGAATGAGATACAGGCTACTAGTGAGAAGAACTTGGAACACAGGTTGGAAGAACTCACAGCTTTGGTAAAAAAATTGGCAACAGGTGCACCTCTGCAGAGCACCCCACAGATGCATGTCCTACACTGCAAGAGGACCCTAATGCTGACACCCCTCAAGCATATGCGGCTAACATCTTTAACCCCCAAGCCAATGTTGATTTGTCCTCTAACAGGTACCACCCAAACTGGAGGAACCATCCTAACCTTAGACGGGGAAATCAAGCTGCACAACAATAGCCCAGGCAGCAAAATAATCCACCGCAATCTGCTGTCAGGCCTGAACCTTCATTAGAGGATCTAGTTAAGCAGATGGCTGCCCAAAACCTCCGGTTCCAACGAGAGCAGATGCCTCAATTCAGAATTTGCACACACAGATGGGACGGATGGCTACCACAATTAATCGGATGCAAGCGGAGGCAAACCAAGCTGCCGGCTCAGCCGGTGGTCAATCCAAATGCACCAAACCCCAATGTTAGTGCCATCACATTGAGATCTGGGAAAGCTGTTGACACCCCAAAGGTGCCTGAAACCATTGTTTTGAAAAATAATAAGGCACCTGAGCATATTTCTGATGAACAAGAAGTGCCCCTCCCTTTCCCTCATAGAGCAGTGAGTACAAAAAAACAAGATGAGGGAGAGAGGGATAAGGAGATCTTGGATACTTTTAGGAAGGTGGAAGTGAACATTCCCCTTCTTGAGGCAATCAAGCTGATTCCAAGATATGCCAAGTTTCTGAAAGAGTCGTGTACACATAAGAGGAGGCTAAAAGGGAATGAAAAGATAAACATGGGGCATAAAATCTCAGCCCTCTTCCAATCCATGCCCCAAAAGTGCAAGGATCCAGGGACTTTTGCCATTCCATGCACCATAGGCAACAATCAGTTTGATGATGCCATGTTAGATCTAGGAGCTTCAATCAATGTAATGCCTACATCTGTTTTTAACTCTCTTGCTCTTGGACCTTTGCAGGAAACAGGTGTTACCATTCAGCTTGCAAATAGAAGAAGTGCTCGGCCTGCTGGACTGGTTGAGGATGTTCTTGTTAAAGTTGATGACCTTATTTTCCCTGCAGATTTTTATATTCTGGATATGGAAGCAGAGACTAAGTCCAACAGGTCACCCATCATTTTGGGCAGGCCATTCTTGAAAACTGCCAAGGCAAAAATTGATGTTGGTACTGGGACTCTTTCCATGGAATTTGGTGATAGCATTGTAAAATTTAATATCTTTGATGCTATGAAACACCCCATGGAAGAGCATTCCCTTTTTCATATTGAATTGCTCACTGATTTGGTTGATGATGTTTATTCTGATGTTGTTACTGCAGATTTTCCTTCATTGGTGATTTCTTGTGACAGTGTTACTTGTGATTGTTGCACTAACACTCATACTTGTCTTGAAGTTGAAATTGCTTTGCAGGTTGACACTTTGCCTAATGTCCCCAACGACATAGGCTTTGTTACAGATGTAGCTTCTGCTACTAAGATTCTGCCCTCTATTGAAAAACCACCAGTTCTAGAGCTTAAGCCACTCCCCAAAGAGTTAAAATATGCATATTTAGAGGGAGTGGTGATTTACCCGTTATTATTACACCTAACCTTGATTCTCGAAAGCAGAAGAGGTTCGCTGCAGATGTTGAAAAAATACAAAAGGCCATCGGATGGACCTTAGCCGATATTCTGGTATTAGCCCATCCATGTGTATGCACAGATTTTACTTGAGGATGGGCGAAATTGCATTGGCGACCCAGAGGCGGCTTAACCCATTAATCTTAGATGTTGTGAAAAAGGAGGTGACCAAACTCCTACAGGCTGGCATCATATACCCAATTTCTGATAGTCAATGGGTAAGCCCAGTCCAAGTGGTTCCGAAAAGAGTGGTCTCACAGTGGTGAGGAATGAAAATAATGAACTCATCCCCACAAGGGTTCAGAATAGCTGGAGAGTGTGTATTGATTACAGGAGACTTAACCAGGCAACCAGAAAGGATCACTTTCCTTTGCCGTTCATTGATCAGATGCTTGAACGGTTGGCTGGTAAGTCACATTATTGTTTTCTTGATGGTTTTTCAGGTTACTTTGGATCCATATTGCACCAGAGGACCAAGAAAAGACCACATTCACTTGCCCTTTGGCACTTTTGCCTATAGGAGGATGCCTTTTGGCCTATGCAATGCACCTAGGACTTTCCAAATTTGCATGATTAGTATTTTGCTTGATTTGATAGAAAATTGCATAGAAGTGTTTATGGATGACTTTCTTGTTTATGGTTCTTCATTTGATTCATGTTTGAGTAGTTTGGATAGAGTTTTGCAGAGATGCATTGAAACTAACCTTGGTCTGAATTATGAAAAATGCCATTTTATTGTAGCACAGGGGATTGCTTTAGGGCGTGTGATCTCTAAAAAGGAATGCAAGTAGATCTGCCAAGATTGAAGTGATTTCTAGTTTGCCTTACCCATCTTGCATTCGCGAGATTCGTTCATTTCTTGGTCATGCAGTTTTTCTGGCGTTTTATCAAGGATTTCAAAGAAGATTGCTCTTCCATTGACAAACCTCTTTGCAAAGGATGTTAGCTTTACATTTGATGATAAATGCAAGGTGCCTTTGATTGTATCAAGAAGTCCTTAACTTCTACTCCCATCATCCAGCCACCTGATTGGACCCTCCCCTTTGAAATCATGTGTGATGCATCTAATTATGCATTGGGGGCGGTTCTAGCACAAAGAGTTGACAAGGCTGCCCATGTTATTTATTATGCTTCTAGGACTTTAGATGCTGCACAAATTAACTACACCACCACAGAAAAAGAGCTTTTGGCAATTGTATTTGCTCTTGATAAGTTCCGATCATATTTGCTTAGTTCCAAGGTGGTTGTTTTTACTGACCATGCAGCTTTGAAATTTCTTTTAAAGAAACTAGAGGCAAAGCCAAGATTGATAAGGTGGATGTTGCTCCTCCAAGAATTTGATTTGGAGATTAAATAAAGATAAGAGCGGAGCAGAGAACTTAGTGGCTGACCACTAAAGCAGGATAGAGAGGGCTGAGGATTCCCTCCCACTCCATGATGACTTTCCTGATGAGCAGCTCATGCAGCTGCGTGAGGTAACTCCTTGGTATGCTGATATAGTTAATTATCTTGTGGGTGGAGCCTTACCCCCACATGCATCTAAGGCACAGGTACATAAACTCAAAAGTGATGCAAAATATTTTGTGTGGGATGATCCCTATTTGTGGAAGTTTGGTAGTGACCAGGTGATTAGGCGATGTGTACCTTACCATGAGGTTCCATCCATTCTTCAATTCACATGCTTCTCGTAGGTGGACACTTTGGTCCTCAATGGACAGCGAGAAAAGTCTTAGACTCGGGTTTCTATTGGCCCACCATTTTTAAAGATGCATTTGAGACTTTCCGCACTTGTGAGCAGTGTCGAAAGTTTGGGACGGCAATCACTCACAGGAGTGAAATGCCTCAATGACCCATGCTTTGTGAGGTATTTGATGTTTGGGGATTGATTTCATGGGCCCCTTTCCTGTTTCTTTTGGTTTTACTTATATCCTGCTTGCTGTTGATTATGTTTCCAAATGGGTGGAGGCAAAAGCCACCCGTACTAATGATTCTAAAGTTGTTGTGGATTTTGTCAGGTCCCAATTTTTTTGCAGGTTTGGTATTCCAAGAGCCATCATAAGTGACCAAGGTTCTCATTTCTGTAATCGCACCATGGAAGCTTTGCTTCGGAAGTATGGGGTGGTGCATAGGGTTTCTACACCTTACCACCCCTAAACTAATGGACAAGCTGAGATTTCAAACAGAGAAATTAAACAAATTCTAGAAAAGATGGTGCAACCAAGCAGGAAGGACTGGAGCCACAGGCTAGAAGAGGCTCTTTGGGCTCAAAGAACAGCTTACAAAACACTAATAGGGATGTCTCCCTTTAGACTTGTGTTTGGTAAGGCATGCCACCTCTCGGTGGAGATAGAGCACCATGCTTATTGGGCGGTAAAAGGTTGTAATCTTGAACTGGAAAAAGCAGGTAAAGAGAGAAAGCTTCAATTGCAACAACTTGAGGAGCTTAGGCTAGAAGCCTATGAGAATTCCAGAATTTATAAGGAGAAAACTAAGCACTTCCATGACAAGATGATTTCTAGGAAGGAGTTCTCCATTGGGCAAAAAGTCTTGTTGTTCAACTCCCGGCTGAAAATTATGGCCGGGAAACTTAGATCCAAGTGGATTGGCCCGTTTGTTATTACTGATGTTTTTCCTCATGGTACAGCTGAAGTTAAAAGTGAGGCGACAAACAAAATTTTCAAAGTCAATGGACAATGCCTCAAAGTATTCCATGAGAGTTCCGCATTTAAAGATGCACCCATAGAAGAACTCTCATTGGAACATCCCACCTACACTGCAGTTTGACCAGGGAGTCCCTCCTCCCTACTCTTGTTTTATGCTCGTTGTTTTCATTGAGGACAATGTATGATTTAAGTGTGGGGGGTGTCTTTTAGTAGCTTAGTAGTTTTGTTTTTGTTTTGAGTAATTTGTTTTTAAAAAAAAAATAATAATAATTGCATGCATTTTCATTGGGTTTCTTGGTTTGTATGAGTGAGGAGTGATTTTACTATTCTAGGACTATAGGTCTTGTGGCATGATATGAATGACTTCCTTGCATTCCTAGTGTGATAAGTTGGTTTGGAATATCAAATTGTGCATCTTTTGTGATAGATATTTTCCTTGGTGAGTTTTGGGCCTTATAATGGATGGAATACATTTTGCCATTCTCTTTCTTTCTTGAGTGATTTCACTCATGATTGTTGGTTACTCTAGAACTTGACTTGACTCTTGTTGAAACTCTTGTTCACATGCATGCATTGAAATGATCTAGGCAATTTTTGTTCTTTTTAGCCACTAGCCAAATAAGCCTACCTTGCAATTATCCCTTTGTTTAGCCCCTTTGAGCCTATTTATCCCATTCTTTGTTATATAGCTCATTACAAGCCTAAAAGTGAAAAACAATGTTATGACCCAATCTATCTTAAGGGATTAAGGAGCTTTGAAAAAAAAATGAGAATAAATTTTGCAAAGTGTGGGGGGCTCAGAATTGTGGTTGTAAAAAAATATGTATTGTTGTGCTTCATTGCTTCATTGGGATTTTGGCAAAAGAAAATAAAAAAATAAAAAAAAAACAAAACAAAAGAGTAGTGGAGCATATCAATTTCGAAAAAATAATGGATTGAATTGTGGTTGAATTGTCCCCCCATGATTATTTGGTAATTGTTTCCATTGCTCCTCTATCTTCTTTGATTTTATAGCCTAGTTCCCCTTTCAATTATCCCACCTTTACCTTGGCCCCATTATAACCTTAATAAAGACCTTTTGATCTTTGTGTGCATGAGTTTCAAGTGTGGATGTTAGAGTCTTGTCAAGCCTATGGTAGTGCTAGCTTCCATGATGTACTTTGAGTGTAAACACTAGCCTAGACACTTGAGAGTTTGAGAGAAATGCTTTCTTGTGAGGATTCTATCACTTTTGATGCACTCTTTGGTTATTCTATCCTCTTGGTTGCTTTGAAGGTAATTAGATGTTGTTCATGATTGCCATGAGTCCTTGAAACCTTGAATGAGCATTTTTGCTTGCCACTTTATATCCTTGGGATTCATTGGAAATGCATCTTTGCTTTGTTTTGTGTGTTTTGCCCGGAGTGCAAAAGCTTAAGTGTGGGGGAATTTGATTAGTGCATTTTAATGCATTCTTTATAGCTTTGCATTTGGTGTTTTTGATTGTGTTCTGTACCTAATATCTAAGTCTTAGCACATTTCTAGACTTTGGGTCTTAATTGAGCAGTATAGTAATTTATTGATTAACTTTTGTGTTTACTGCATAACGACCCCTGTCCACTCTGCAGGCCATAACTTTGGCTACAGTTATCGGGCTTTTATCTTATAACCCGTTAAGGGATTTAGGTTGTTCTTTGAGCTGAGACTTAAAAAGGACTAATCAGCCGTTTTATCCTATCTTACGTTTTATTTTTACAAACTGTTGTGCCCTAGCCGTCATGGAAGCCTAAGCTCCTAAGTTTCATCGGTGAAAGGTTGTCGTTACAGATTTTGAGGTTCAGTGTCTAATGTTTAATATAATTTCGTTTTAATTTCTTTAATTCCATCTCTATCAATTTCGAATTTGGTTTGAATGTATGCAATTTATTCAGTTCGTTTTCTGCTTAGTTAATTGTTCTGTCTTCGTTGTGGAATGTGATTCAGTTCTGTATGAACGCTTGATTATATGCATCTGTTTCGTAACTTTTATTATTTCGAATTAGTTGACTGCTTAAATTAATTGATTCGAGTAGAAATTGATAGAGGGTTGATTAGAATTCTGTTATGATATTGGTTGCGTTTTAAGACGGCGCTTGTCCGCTCCCGTGACCGATTGAACCCGCTGTTTTGGCGCTTGCTTGAAACGGTGTGAATTCGTATAAACTGATTAACGCTTGTTTAGTTAGTTTATGTCAACTGTGAATTTGAAGTTGAATGAATTGTTGTTATTTAGAACCTGTGATAAATCCAAGACGAGCACCCGGAACCCGGTGAATCAATTGTCTCTCTAATCTGATAATTCTCTCAACAGAAACTGTTTTCACAAAACCCCCCTTTTTCGTAATTGTTGGTTTTTATACTTCCTGAATTTGGTAATTTTGGTGTTAGAGGTCCTCGTGAGACGACCAAGGTCTCTTGCCTTGAATACTATAAGTAAATCTTTTAATTATTTTGACCCGCGTACGACCGTTGATCAATCTACTTTGATGATATGTTCAGGTGCTCAGTAATCAGACCACTTGACTGCATAAAGACATATGTCTAATGGGCTACTGTGACCAAGCACTTTGACATTGAATTTACTTGGAGTCAATGGTCGAAGTCGTGGAAAGACAAAGCTATGTTACCATGCCTCGTCCCCCTAGTGCTTACAGAAGATGACAGGGAAAATCTGAGAAGAATATACCTGGCAGAAAATGAAGGACTCTCTTTTGCTTCTGAAGCATTGAGTGACTTCATCAGAAGTATATGGGGAGAAGAAGTTGGGAATAAGTTTGATGCTTTCACTGCTGACGTGCTTCTGCATAGGGAAACTATCTTCATGGATTTGCTGTATCTAGAAGAGGTGGAGAAAAGGAGAAGAATTCAGTCAGATTCTAAGCAAAGGAAACTTGGAAGTCTCATCAAATGGTTTATACCAAATGATGCGTTCTTTCAAAAGGCTCAACAAAAGAAAGACTTGAGACTGAAGCTATCCAACTGGGTGCTAGCAGAGCATCAGAAGATGAAACCTGCACCAGTATTAGAATCTAGACCCTCTACTTCTACTCCTGCAGTTGAAATGGTCACAATTCCTAAAGCAGAGTTTGAAGAAATGAAGGCAACTAACCTGAAAGTTACTCAGCTGGAGAATGCACTGAAGCTTTTGTATGAACGTCTCAACATCCCTCCACCACCTCCACCAAACCCTTAAATTTTTTTTTTGTGTGATATAATTTTTTTTGGTACTCTCATATATATATATATATATTGTTTTCACTCTGATTATCTGTTTATATACCTATATCTGATTATCTGTTTATATCTATTAAAATTTTTCTAAGCCATATGTTGACTATGATGTGCTTTACACTCTTTTTGTCTGATGACAAAGGGGGGAGTAAAAGAAAGGTCTGATGATCACGTGAAAGTCTGATTGACAAAATTCACCGTCCGATGTTCAAGCTTCGATAGACACACTAAAACTGAAGTATCATGCATATCACTTCATACATTACATTTGTATGGTTATTCATTGCTCTAATATCTATTAATGCATTGATATTCATTGACCCAATAATCTAACAATGATCAATAAAATTGGTAGAATGAAAATCTTTCTGAAAAAATGAAAATCAGCATCTGATCTCACTTTGTTAAAAATATGCTCTGATACATCTACGTATTTTTGCGATCACTTAAATGAATTTGTTTTTCAACAATCGCCTTAATACCTGAATTGTTCTTATATATCTAAATTGTTAAATTCAGGGGGAGACCCTTGATATTATTTTGAAATAAATTGTTCATCAACCTTGGATATTTGTCATCATCAAAAAGGGGGAGATTGTTGGAACCTAAACGATTGAGAAGTTTAGACCCTCATTGATTTTGATGATAACAAAGTAATTCTCAAGAGAACAATTTATCTTCTAACATATCTTTGAGTGTATAGGTATCAAAGATTCATATATATGTACAAAATACTCAAGGAAGAAGAAGAAATTTACAAAAAGAGTTGAATACAATCCACTCGTGTCAGCATTTGAACCCACTCCATCGTCTTGCTAACAGCAAGCGTCCAGTAGTGTTACTCTTTGACACGTGGAATCCTCAATTGCTGCGAGCGTCCGTCCTCTGTTCTGAGCAAGCGTCTGATCTTTTTAATGAAGCACGTGATGATCACGTTTCTGCTCTTAGCCTCAGACTATTCTGGAACGGAATTCGAATTTGATTTTATGCGCTCATTTTGATGTACGAGAAAGCAAAGGTGACAACTTTAGCATAAGACAAAAATCGTACAAGGCAATTGCAAATTACAGATAGTACGAAAACGGTAATGTGTACTATTCTGATATTCTCTGAAAAGGAAGAAAAGGACTACATTTCAAATTACCTCACTCAATGGAAATGAGATATTTTTACTGCAACAGTAATACCCTTGAAGACTCCTATAAATATCCCAAGGTATTCTTGAAGACAAGTTGGAAAAACTGTGAAGAAACTTCATTCTAAAAGCAAAATTACTCAAGTGAGCAATCAAGTTTCGTGCCAAGTTTCTGGTCTACACAGAACTGAACTCAGCGTCTTATACTCTCTTTGATAAAGCTATTCTATTTTGAGCTTAATCTTTTCATCCTCTCTGTGAGAGTTATTTTGATTGTATTCAAAATTATAATCTCTTTTGTAAACTGGTTTTGGCCTTGTTAAGGCTTTGTTCCTCAAAAGCTCGACTGCACTTAGTCGTTTTGAGAAGTTGAGAGTATTGTCAAGTTTGTGACAGAAGAATACTCTTGAGGAAAATTGTAATCAGTTGATTATAGTGAAAAATCCTTCAAGAACGAAGGGACTAGACGTAGCTACCAGTTGGTGGTGAACTAGTATAAATCTCTGCGTCTCATCCTTTACTGCTTTACATTTATCTTTTCCTTGCTCAGTAAAACAAGTTTTCATAAGCTGTTTAATTTCTGCATCCGGTTTAATTCTCTGCATCTGATATACAAACAGTTTTGAAAAACCTATGTTGAAGTGTTTTTTACGTGTAGTTTGCGAAAAGTTTTTTAACACAATTCAACCCCCCTTTCTTGTGTTCACGTTCAATCACTTATCAAATAACTTAAGTTTGGAGAGGCTATGCTAATGACAGTAATATGTGATAATCAAGTGGCATTGCATATTGCCTCCATTCCCCTTTTTCATGAGAGGACTAAACATATTGAGGTAGATTGTTATTTTGTCAGGGAAAATGTTGAATCAGGAGACGTCACCACTGGCTTTGTCAATTCCAATGACCAATTGGCGGATGTCTTCACTAAATCTCTAAGAGGTCCTCGAATAAGTTATATATGTAACAAGCTCGGTACATATGTTTTATATGCCCAGCTTGAGGGAGAGTGTTGAAAATAAAATAGGATCGTGTATTTATTGTATAGGATCATGTAATTAGGAGAAGAATATAATTCAATTAAGAGTAGGATATCCTGTATTTATTTCTATTGATTGACTTTAAGTCTATATAAAAAGCGATTCCGCTGTGTTGTTGAAACACACGGTTTCACACTCATATGTCTCTCTTTTCTCTCTATTTCAACACCAATAAATTCTAAAGTCATGATAAATGAATGGGTAATTGGAAGAGATCCCCCATATTGAGAATGAAGTTGTGGAAAACAATAATCAATAAAAATTGAGAATGAAATTGTGGAAAACAATAATCAATAATTTTTTTTATATTTCCAAAATTCAAGCATTATTTTACTCTATATATATATATATATATATATATATAATGTTTTAATATCTTCACCTTTTTCTCTCATTCTCCTTATCTTTGTATTTTTTAAGACCTTTAGTGAATCGTCAAAGCAAATAATTAATATTAATATCGAATTACATTCAACTCTTTTCATTTTCAGATTCTATCATTTCATTATTTTTTTTTAATTTGCAAAATTAATTTATTTATATTCCTTTATTGTTTTTTATTTTATTTTACCTTATACTTTGTAGTAATAAAAAATGTCCAATAGAAAGTATAAATTTGGTTTTGAAAAGTTAAAGAAAAATAGAAAAGTTGAAAAATTAATTTAATATCAAGGAATTGTTTTGAATAGTGAGTTTTCTAATTAAGACTTATAAATAGTGAGTTTTCTTTCAAAATTACCCCTTTTATGAAATGATATATAATTAATGTATAGGAAGTAGGTATATCGCGTTAATATAAGTCTCGCATTAAATAAAGGGGTAAAAATGAAAATTAGTAATTAATGCATCATAAAATTGATGTTTGTTTCTTATAATTTGGAACACGAAAGTAGATACATTTGTTTCTTATAATATGGACTAGAGCTGAAGGTCTCTTTAAAATTTTTGACTAAAGCTCCGAAATTCCTAGCTCTGAACTCAAAACACACACACACACACAAATCTTAGTTTGAGCGTTCGCTAATTTAGATTTAGGGTTTGTTTAAGATTCTCAGAGGATAAAATCACATTTTTTAAATACAAAATCACTTTTAATGATTTTTGATGTGTTTGTTTAAGATTTTTTAGAAATCATTTTAAAAAAAGATATGATTTTTGTGCCTAAAATTAGAAGCTAATTGTATCAGCTTCATCAGAAAAAATGAGAGAGAAAATTGTGAAAACACAGGAAGTTCTACTCAATTACCTGTACTCTATTGATTATTTACAAAATTGACCTACCATTTTAAAAGAACGAGGCTGCTGACTGCAACTACTGAATTGATGTTTACAGTATTTGTTTACAAATCAGAAAGATATGCTCAGTGAGATGCATGGTCAGAAAAGACTATGCGATTTTTTTTCCCCCTTTTCTTTATATTTTGTGTATAGCCCTTCTCGGAAGTGATGTTAACGATGATGTTTAAAATTTTACACGTTATCTTCAAAACCTATACAACGTCCTCATATTGAAATTTGCATAATAATGCTAGTTTTCTATGCAACTTGCTAAAATAATTAATCGAGACAGTGAAAAGACTCAATGCTAGTTTTCTAGTTTCCACGACTCGTTCAATTTTTGTCATGAGGCAAGAAAACTAGACTCAGGGTTCTATAAATAGGAACCAGCATCTCAGCAAACAATAAACACACCTTAGAGTTGAGTAGTTTAAAATCCCCTTAATATTATTGCCATGGAAGCTCAACTTTCCTCCATTGTTATTACCTTCTTTCTGTTCTTAGTACTGTTGCATTGGCTTGTAAAATATTACAAGTCAAAAACATACAAATTACCACCTGGTCCAAGGAAGTTACCTATCATTGGCAACCTGCATCAAATAGCAGCAGCAGGATCACTTCCACATCGTGCTTTCCAAAAGCTTGCCAATAAATTTGGACCACTCATGCACCTACGACTTGGTGAAGTTTCTGTAGTAGTTGTATCCTCCCCCAATATTGCCGAGGAAATATTGAAAACCCACGATGTTGCTTTCGCTAATAGGCCACAACTTGTTGCTTCTCATATTATGTCCTATGGTGGAAAAGGTATTGCATTTTCTCCATACGGCGATTATTGGAGACAAATGAGAAAAATATCTATGTTAGAGCTTCTAAGTTCTAAGAGGGTTCAGTCTTTCTCTTATATTAGAGAAGATGAGACTGCAAAATTCATACAATCAATTAAATCATCCTCAGGCTCAGGCTCACCAATCAATCTCACCAGTAGAATTTTCTCGCTGGTAAGTTCTATTATTTGCAGGGCAGCTTTTGGTGACAAATGTGAAGAGCAAGATGAATTTGTGGCTTTGAACAGAAAAGCAATATCAATGACTGGAGGACTTGAACTGGCTGATTTGTTTCCTTCAGTGAAGCTTGTTATAAGTGTGCTAACTGGGGTGAAATCCAAATTGGAGAAAATGCACAAACAGGCAGATAAAATCTTAGAAATCATTCTCAGGAAGCATCAAGATAAGCAAAGAAGAGCAAAAGAAGGCAATAATAGTACTGAAGTTGAGGAGAAGGAAGATCTTGTTGATGTGCTTTTGAGAATCCAACAAAGCGGCACCCTTGACATCCCATTAACAACCAACAACATCAAAGCTGTGATTACGGTGAGTAAATATATATCCACGTAGATGTGATTTGATTCTTCTAGAGTGTGAGGATACATAGTTTCTCATGCATGTGTGTGTTTTATCACCATTTTAACCATTAATTTTTTAATACAGGGTTATTTTTAACTTTATCATCTAATATTTATTTTAGAAGAGTCAAATCATGTAAGTCATAATTGTTTATATTTCTACCAAAAATAAGCTTTCCGATTTTCTTTGTTTTTCCCCTTACACACATTATAAAATTAAGGATGTAACTATTTACACACCAAATACATTTTCTTGAACTCTGAAAAGAATGATTTACTTTAATGAAATTATAATTATTAACATATAAGGAGTATCCTTGTACTCTATTTTAATATATTTGGCTTATTAAAATAACAATAAATTATAAAATTCGTTAAATATCATTGTTATATATTTCAATAATTAATGATCAACTCCTTAAGTTTTAAAGGGAAAGTTTTATTTTAGAGGAATTAAATTAATAATATTTTAATGAAAACCTCTTATTAAGGTCAAAAACAACAATTGTTACATAATGGAAAATTATATAACAAGTATTTTATTTGTTCATCCAGGATGTATTTGGTGCTGGAACTGACACTTCATCTTTAACAGTAGTATGGGCTATGTCAGAAATGATGAAAAACCCAAAAATGAGGGAGAAAGCACAAGCTGAATTAAGACAAGCATTCAGCAGAAAGGAAATAATCTATGAAAATGACCTAGAGAATCTTAGTTACTTAAAGTTAGTGGTCAAAGAGACATTAAGACTACATGCACCTGCTCCTTTGTTGCTCCCTAGAGAATGCACTCAATTGACTAACATTGATGGATATGATATCCCAATAAAGACTAAAGTCATGATAAATGTCTGGGCAATGGGAAAAGATCCTCAATATTGGACTGATGCTGAAAGGTTTATTCCAGAAAGGTTCGATGGTAGTCTTGTCGATTTCAAAGGAAACAACTTTGAGTATCTCCCTTTTGGGGCAGGAAGAAGAATATGTCCTGGCATGTCATTTGGTATAGCTAGCATTATGCTTCCTTTGGCTCTGTTACTATACCATTTCAATTGGGAACTCCCAAATAAGATGAAACCTGAGGATTTGGATATGACTGAGCATTATGGAATGGCAAATGAAAGGAAAAGTGAGTTATATTTGATTCCCATTGTTTATGATGTCTGACTCTACGATATAAAAACTCGTATTATCTGTTGATGATATAAATCGTATTCTGCCATGTAACTTTTTAAATAATAGTCAGACTTTAATCATTGTATAATAAAAGTTGAGATAATAAATGCTAAAGCATCCCTTTGGTCATTTGAGCCTTTGTGACTTGTGTACACTTTCAAGCAGATGAGTACAAATCTTTTATTTTGATTTTCCTATTTAATTTCCATCCCAAGATTTCGAGCACACTAGTCTATGCAATCTATAATAACTATTAAAGGTTCTCAGAATCATGAATGGAAAATCAAGACCTTTTTTTAATCGCAAAAGTATAGTATATATCATTGAGAAAGGAGTACAAGGGGTATTCCAACCTGATACAAGAGGAACATGGAAGGGATACTCAAAAAACAAGAGCACCACCCAACCAACAGAGTTGAAAGCCAAAAGGTAGACGATCAAAACTACTACCCACCGGAAGACACTAAGGGGACGCCTGTCTACCAAGGCATGCAATCGATGGGATTGTAAACCACTAGTGATAGAGGCAAACTCCTGCCTTACCCTTAGCCTGAAACCACCTCAAAGACAAGATCTGAATCCTCTCCACCAGGCTTGCATGATTCGACACACTATAGGAGAAGATGTAACTATTTCGTGCCTCTCAAATAGCCCACAATACTGAATGCCAGATCATAGCTAAGCCATAGCAAATCAAGACCTATTAGTTTAGCTTCTTACCTCTTTATAGTTTATGGCCTTACTATAACACATACCTATAAGTTTTATATCCTATGATGCTCCATCGTGATTCTGTTAAGCCACTCTGATTTCTACTATAGAGAAAGTTGAGGTATTGGAATGGGAGGATACATGTCTACCATCCCGCTTTGATTCCGCTATATATGTAACATCCTACACTACAACAGATTCTTTAAAAGATGACGCCACTTTAAATAGCGTTTAAATATGGAAGTGCTACTTTAAATTAGGTAGAGTACTTTAAGTAGCGTTTAACTAAGAAACGCTACTGAAGGGTAAAGAAATAAATAGCGCTTATAAAATCAATGCTGCTTATATACGCTTAAAGTGAGAAGCGCTATTTAAAGAATGACGCAAGAAAAAGTAGCGCTTAATGTAGAAAGCGTTATTTATTATGTTAACCTAAAGTAGCGCCTATATATAGAAAGCGCTACTTATTGTCTGACCTAAAGTAGCGCTTCATAGATAAAGCGCTATTTATTGTCAACTACTAATTTTAATTCAGCCCGCGCTTAGTCAGTCCCACTGTAGCATATATATCTCTCTCTCTCTCTCGAGTTTCTCTCAACATCGCCATTGTTACTCCTTCCTCTCAGTGTCACCACCATCTCTGCTTGCGTTTCTCACATTCGAAGCTCGTTGTTGTTGGCGTCACCACCACCCCTGCTCACGTCCTCGCCGTTTGTCACGTCGCATCATCGCTCACAGCCGTCGCACCATCGCACCTCTGCTTATGTCCTCGTTGTTTGTCGCGTCGCCACCACCTTCTTCTGTTCCCACCGTCGCACCGTCGCATCGCTCCAACAGGTTTCATCTGTTCCCATTCTTCTTGCTTTTTTTTTCCTAAAACGCTTATAAATTTTATTTTCCACAAAACTCTTGTTTTAGGTTTTTGTAGTTGTGTTTAGATATGATTGAGAAATGGTTGATGAGGAACTTGGAGGGATCAATGTTAATGTGTTTTTAGCTGATAGGTTTTTTAGTATAATTATTATTAATGTTAGTGTTTTTTCTCATTATGTTAAATGAAGAAGTTGAGCTTTTAGAGATGCTACAGCAGATCGTTTTAGAGAAATGGTTGAATTTGAAGTTTTTATTTGTTTATGTTTGGCCTATGTGGACCCTTGTGCTGGTTGGTATGATATTTTATTTTGTTACAGGTGTTGTATAAATTTTGGAATGTCCATATTTTAGGGGAGGTTCTGTCAAAATTTTGTTAAAAATTTGATATAGTCGGTGTGTTGTTGTTAAGAAAAGTGGTAGTTTTAGTCTTGGTTTATCTAATTGCGCTTTAGTTAATCTCAATTTTGTCTTGCATTAACGACATAGCCTATGTTGTTGCTCTGAATGCCTTGGTGTTGTTTAATTTCTCAATTCATAGGCAAATATGGATCAAAAGTGGATGTCTACTAATCGTTTGTCGAAGGAATATAAGGATGGAGTGGAAGATTTTATTGGGTTTGTAGGTGGGCATACAACAGATCTTAGTAGAATCGTATGTCCATGTTTAAGTTGTTGTTATACAAGCAAAGTTAATGTTAAGGAATGGGAATGGCATTTAGTGAACAATGGGATTGATCAAACTTATACCTGTTGGACAAAGCACGGTGAGACAAGAGGTGAATCTTCGAATATGGGGAATAGTGGGAGATATGCGTCAAAGGACATCGGTACAAATACATATGATGGTGACCGTTTTGAAGAGATGGCAAATGTGGTTGAAGAAGATCTTTGTGATTGTCCTCAAATGTTTGAGAAGTTGATAAGTGATGCGGAGAAGCCGTTATATGACGGTTGTACTAAATTCACAAGATTATCGGCAATGTTAAAGTTGTTTAACTTGAAGTCGGGCAATGGATGGACTGATAAAAGCTTTACGGACTTACTCACACTATTGAAAGATATGTTGCTAAATGATAATGTGCTTCCTAGTCGGACATATGAGGCTAAACAAATGTTACGATCTATTGGGATGAGCTATGAGAAGATACATGCTTGTCGTAATGATTGCATTTTATTTTGTAATGAATATACGTCGTTAAAATTGTGTCCTAAATGTGAAGGCTCACGGTATAAGAAGGAAGATTCGGCTCCAGAGAAGGTTTTATGGTATTTTCCCATAATTCTCAGATTCAGGAGTATGTATCGTAGTTCAGAAGATGCAAAAAACTTGGCATGGCATGAGGATGAAAGGATTCAAGATGGCAAGTTACGGCACCCGGCAGATTCTCCTCAATGGAAAAAAGTTGATATTGATTATCCTGATTTTGGGAATGAACCAAGAAACTTACGACTTGCATTGTCTACTGATGGATTTAACCCGCATGGTGTTCAGAGTAGCTCTCACAGTACATGACCTGTGATTTTGGTGATTTATAACCTACCTCCATGGCTATGCATGAAGCGTAAATATATGATGTTGTCTTTGTTAATTTCTGGGCCGAAACAACCAGGAAATGATATCGATGTATACTTGGCTCCTTTAATTGAAGACTTGAAGCAAATGTGGGAGACAGGGGTAGTGGTGTATGATGGATATAGAGAAGAAAGTTTCACCTTGAGGGCTATGATTTTCGGCACAATTAATGATTTTCCAGCATATGGTAATATGTCGGGATATAGTACCAAAGGCCAGTGTGCATGCCCTATCTGTAAAGATAATACAGATTGGATTCGGTTGGATCATGGTAAGAAGAATGTCTTCCTTGGGCATCGTAGATTTTTGAATCCAAATCATTATTATCGATCGTGGAGAAAGGCATTCAATGGGAATACAGAAGAACGTAGAGCTTCTTTGCCTTTGGCAGGTGCACAACTGTTTGAAAAAGTAAAAGATTTGAATATTAAATTCGGGAAACCTTTTGCGGGAGACCTTGTCACACGAGGGTGGAAAAGACGGTCGATTTTCTTTGAGTTGCCATATTGGAAGTCATTATACGTAAGACATTTCATTGATGTGATGCATGTTGAAAAAAATATCTTTGATAGTCTCATTGGCACCTTACTTAATGTGCCCGGGAAGACTAAAGATGGCATCAAGGCAAGGCTGGACTTAGTTAGTATGGGATTGAGACGAGAGTTGGGACCCGTAAAGAAAGGGAAACGTTGTACATATCTACCTTCGACTGCTCATACTCTATCTAGAAAAGAGAAAAAAGATTTTTGTAAGTTTCTTGATGGAGTTAAGGTTCCAGAGGGGTACTCTTCAAACATTAAGAACCTCGTATCGATGAAAGATCTTAAGTTAAAGGGTCTAAAGTCTCATGATTGTCATGTTCTCATGGAGAATTTGCTACCCATAGCTATACGATCCATTTTGTCCAACAAAGTGCGGAACACCATAACTAAACTTTGTTTCTTCTTCAAAGCAATTTGTAGTAGAGTGATTGACCCTGAAAAGTTGTCAGCCTTGCAAAAAGAAATTATTCTGACTTTGTGTGAGCTTGAGATGTATTTCCCGCCTTCATTCTTTGACATAATGATTCATCTGACAATTCATCTGGTTAGGGAGACACAATTGTGTGGGCCAGCTTACATGAGATGGATGTACCCGTTTGACCGTTACATGAAGATATTAAAAGGGTATGTGAAAAATCGATCACGACCAGAGGGTTGTATTGTTGAACGGTATATAGTCGAAGAAGCTGTTGAATTTTGTACCGACTATTTATCTAATGTTGAATATTCTATAGGGTTGCCACAGTCTTGTCACATAGGAAGAAGTGCAGGGCAAGGGATTACTGGACTTGAAATATTGACTATATCAAGGAAAGAATAGGAATAAGCACACTTATATGTTCTACATAACACCAATAAGGTTGAGTCATATGTTGTAAAACATAAGGACATACTCAAGAGCTCGTACCCAAATAAGAGTCAAAATTGGTTAACAATAGAACACAATCGGTGTTTTATAAAGTGGTTGAAAGAATACATTTCTGAAGAGTTTCACTACTAGAATGTTGCTCATTAGCGTAGGCTGAAAGCCGAAGCTAATTTTAAAAAACCGACGCTAAATCACGATTAGCGTCGGATTAGCGTCGGTGTCGAGGCCGACACTTTAACTGTCGAAGCTAACCGTTAGCGTCGGCTTTTTCTCATCCGACACTAATTAGCGTCGGCCAGGCCTACGCTAAGTGGACGCTAAATTCAGTGATGTAAAGGACCGACGCTAACATTAGCGTCGGTTTGGCCGACGCTAAATCTGTGACATTTCTTGCTAAACCTGTGCTATAATTAGCGTCGGCTGGGCCTACACTACGTTGTGCAGTATTTGCTGCTACTGCCTGTTTTTGGGATCAACCAATTAACAACTAATAATCTTCAACCTGCTATTGAAAACCAACAATACGCTAAGTGGACGCTAAATTCAGTGATGTAAAGGACCGACGCTAACATTAGCGTCGGTTTGGCCGACGCTAAATCTGTGACATTTCTTGCTAAACCTATGCTATAATTAGCGTCGGCTGGGCCTACACTACGTTGTGCAGTATTTCTTTGCTCTTTGCACATTTTTGGGATCAACCAATTAACAACTAATAATCTTCAACCTGCTATTGAAAACCAACAATCCAATATCAAACTATCAACTCGACCAACAACGCAATATGAATCAAAACCACAATGAAACTCGGTCAATTACAAAATGTATTATAGTAAAATTATAGATTGTAAACAAACTTAGAAATCTTGAAAATCATCCAAAATGTAGTACAACATAGGATAAAAAACCTAAAACAAAGCGAAATATCGCACAAAATAGGATGAAAAATACTGGCAATTGAAAATACTACCAAATACTGATTTTTCATCCAAAATACTGCAAACTACACAAAATAGGATGAAAAATACTACCATATACTGATTTTTCATCCAAAACACTACCAACTACACAAAATAGGATGAAAAATCTGAAAGTAATCATAATCTCCCATTATAGCGACTGATCATCCAAATCATCATCGTAGTGAGGATGCGGACTCGGACGACTGCATGCGCTCTTGAGCCTCTTTAGCAACCTCCATGGCTCTAGCTGCTGCCTCCTCAGCTCTAAGTCTCGCTGCCCTTTCTGTCTCGATCGCAGTAGATGTTTGGAACTCATGAGTAAACGACGTTGCCCCACGTCGGAGGTTGGCGGACAAATCCGCTGTGCCGTAAACTCGTCCCCGAGAACGACCCCCGGCGGACTCTTGCCACAATTGGAGCCTTGTCGCCGCATCCACCTCCTGCACCCCATCGCCGCTGATCTCATCAATCTGCGTCTGTATCTGGCTCAAACTTCGATGATAATGTTCCTGATTAATAGGAAAAACACATTAAAATTAATGACAAAAAATGTATACAACCAATATCATACATAAGTTGTCCCAGCCCTGTGATTAACCCACTCATCAGTCTTCTTCCTCTTGTGAGTTTTTATGAAGAGCTCGTCAGGATGCAAATCTCGTCCAAGCTTCCTAGCCTGAAATAAAGTGAACAAGTGTTTAAAGATATATATGACCTATTATGATGAACCAAACAATAAATGTGAAATTAATACTTACGATCTCAAGTGCCATGTCAAGATGAGCCTTGCGGCCTGAGGTGTGGACTGCTCCGCCTCTAGTCGAAGCCCGGTTGGTCTTATTTTGGGCGGAGAGGTGTTTGAAGGTTGTACCTCTCCAGTGGGAAACAATACCGGCATAAGCTTCTTCACCCATCCAACTGGGTCGGGTCCCCTTCTTCCTCACCTTCGTGAGCATATCCGCAAGACGCTTTGCGCCTCTCTGGTTAAACAAGTGATGAATTTGATTCTCGGGATAAGGCTGAAACGACATATTCTTCTGCAAAAAAAATGATAATATGTACTAAAATAATAATAATGATGATGATGATGATGATGATGATGATGATGATGATGATAAAAGTAATCTTTCATTATGTTGATATAAATTAGAAAACAAGTTACTGCCAACACACAAAATATTATACTTGCCAGAAATAATTTCCACCAATGGTCTTTCACCTCCTGAGGTGTCTCACTCCAGCAATAGTAAGCACCTCGAAACTGTGTCTGTATTGCTCTCCTAATGGCATCAGCAACCTCCTTGCAAGGAGCTAACCTACAAAATATCAGAAGTACAATTAAAAAAATCATATGAAGTGTGTAAAGCATATAACTAGATAACATAAGAGGAGGAAAAGTAGTATAAATAAAGTAAATTTCAGAAAGTAACAAAATGGAGAACCAATATCTTGACAGATTGCTTGAATAACCTAAAAGTTCTATTTATGAATTACATCTTAATCAGAATTCTCTGCGCATCGTATGAGCACCACATAATGGATGATACATATCCATTTTGCATCATAATCAATCCTTACATCTACATTAATTATAGGACATAGTAGTTGAGGTGGAGGAGAGGAAATTAATAGTAATATTCTCAACTTGTAACATGTTTCAGTAGAAACTTGAACAACCATGTTACTGGATCTATACAAATACTAAGAACAAAATACAAATAACTTTGCTTGCATCGCAACTGCATTGCTTACCAACACCAAGTGGTGCACAATTGCCCTTCAAGAGATTCATAAAGCATAAAATAAAAAAGCACATAAAACAATTATGGAGTACTTAATCACTTGAAAATAAAAGAAGCTGATTACTAATTATAATTTACCCTCGACCATGAGGTCTTATGATGATCTTGCCATCAGAGTCTCTCTCTGGCACGTAAGGAGGAGGGTTCCCCTCCCCTTCCCCGTCCTCCTCGTGGTGGTGGTCCTCGTCCCCGTCCACCTCCTGGTGGTGGTGGTCTCTATGGACCTCCTCCTCTGCCTGAACCTCTTCCTCTGCATGAACCTGTGCACCCATGTGTGGAAGGCCTCTACCTGGAGTTAGAACAAATGTGAAGGCCTCAGGGGTAGAGGTCTGTATGGGTGATGTTATCGGTTGGGAAGGTGGTGGAGACGATCGGTGTGACCTTGGGTTCTTTGGTATGGGTTTGGTGGTGGGGCCACATGGGTTGGTGGTGTGGGTGCAGAGCTGGTCATGTGGGTGCTGAGTGGTGGTGTGGGCGCCTGGCGGTGTGGTGTGGGCGCACTAATTAGGCGACGCAAGCGATCACGCTCTGCTGGAAGCTGGCGTGGTCGTAAAAGTCTCGATCGACCACTATTAGCAAGAGCCTTTCCCTTATTGCCACGACCTCTGATATTCATCTGCTGTCACAAAATTAAATATAATCAAGCATTTCATTAATCACAAAATTTAAAACAACTTAGAAGACTAAGTTATAAACAAATGCAGAATGGTGAGATATGCAATAAATCCTATATCATATTTATGTTGCTATATTGACAGAAAAAATTACATACTACATAAAGTCTGCAGACATCATCCGAATTGCCAATTTCATTAGATTTAAATCAAATGACCACACTTCACAATGTGTTCCAAAACATGGAAATGAGAACTACGTGTGGTTGCATGTCAGAAATCACAAAATTGAATATAATCAAGCATTTCAGTAATCACAAAATTGAAAACAACTTATAAGACTAAGTTACAAACAGATGCAGTGTAGCAACAGAACATATATAAACAGAACATAATAGCAAAACAAATGCAGAACAAGTTATAAACAAATTCTGAAGATTGCATAACAAACACCAAAATACATCTTCAAACACCAAAATTCAATCTTAGGACACATACATAAAACACCCACCTTAGAAAACCCCCAAAAACATCTTTATAAAATAAATTATTCGTCGACATTATCCTCATCGTCATCCTCATATGTGTCTTCCTCTTCCTCGTCATCTTCCTCTTCTGCTTCTGCTTCCTCTTCCTCTTCCTCTTCTGATTGACCATCTTCGCACACATCTACTTGTGTGTTGTCACCTAAACCATGTATCAATTCAACTTCCGCAATGGGTAGAACGGGTGACATCTGATCAGACTGATAAGGCATTTCATCCTCCATGTCATTAATCTCCACACGACCCCTTGGTTTTGTGGTAATTGTCGCACACCATCCATGCGTGTCTCTACAAGTTTCTGGATAGGGGACATAATACACTTGTCTTGCTTTTTGCGCAAGGATGAATGGATCATAACGAGGATAACGTCTATTCATTTTAATATCCACAATTTTATATTGTGGATGAACCTTTGTGCCTCTATTCAGTGTTGGGTCAAACCATTCGCAATAAAATAATGTTATCTTTTCGCTCAGATCATGGTATTCTAGTTCAAATATATGTTGGATGATGCCGTAAAAATCATCTTCTCCTCCTTCTGTAAGACCCGTCACATGCACCCCGCAATTGATAGTTTTTTTACCATTGCTCCATGCCTCGGTGTGAAACTTGTACCCACTGACAAAATACATGTTCCATGATGTTGCCTTTAATGCAGGACCCCAAGATAGTGCCCTTATGTATTTGTTTGTCACACCATTCACCTCATCATGCACCTATATAGAAGATAATACACATAAGCTTATAGAGTGTGATTGTAAAAAATAAGTGATTTGTGGGAACTACACTTACATATGCCTTCAGCCATAGGGGAAATTCTGCATATATTCGTCCCGACGCGTGATCTTCATTGATGGAGTGATTTTCCAAGAATATGCTGATATCGATCACACAATCCATAAGTAAATCTATGTTATGAGATGCATCAAGATCAAGAATGATGTGTTACTACAGATACTTAGTCAAGATATGGTTTAATCTCATCGCAATTAATCAAGACATGTACATGAGCAGATTTCCATTCCTGATCCGTTAGCCAATATTCTTCAGGCTTCCCACTTTGTCGACCACAGTTGTGCAGGACAGACAACGTTGGTTGAACGCCCTCATGTACGGAACGAGGACCATTTCCTAAACTTGTGTTTGGAAACAAGCTGAAAGATTTGAAATAGTGAGAACAAAAATAAATTGTCTCGCGGTGTATGTAGTCGGCGCATATGGAACCTTCAACCCTAGCCTTATTTGTCACTGCCCGCTTTGAGACACCCATTAATCTGCACATTCAATCATCCAACGTCTATGAAGTTATAATAAAACATGTAGTTAGTTAAGATAATCTCCTAGGTTGGTTACCTTTCAAACGGATACATCCACCGATATTGTAATGGACCACCTAGCATTGCTTCATAGGGAAGATGGATTGGAAAATGCTCCATTGAGTCAAAGAATCCCGGTGGAAAAATCCTTTCTAGCTTGCATATGATAACATGTATGTTCTCATTCAACTTAACTATGTCTTCCATCCTCAACGTATTGCAACAAAGATCCTTGAAGAATCGACTTAGCTCCGTTAATGGTTTCCAAACAAAATCTGGCAAAGAACGAAATGCAATTGGGAGTAAACACTCCATGAAAACATGGCAGTCATGGCTCTTCATCCCATGCATTGTACTCTTTCGGACATTGGCACACCTAGCTAGGTTTGAAGCATAGCCATCTGGCATTTTCAATTCCTTAATCCATTCACACACCAACTTCGCTTCTGATGATGTCAAAGTGTATCTTGCCTTTGGCTTTCCCATCTTTCCGTTGGGTAAGACTTGCATCTCCAAGTCCTCACGTGCACAAAACATAGATAAGTCCTTCCTCGCCTTTTCATTATCCTTTGTCTTGTCTTTATCATTCATGACAGTGTTAAATACATTATCGAAGAAATTCTTCTCTATGTGCATCACATCGAGGTTATGCCTTAACAAGTTGTCCTTCCAGTAGGGAAGATCCCAAAATATACTTCGTTTAGTCCAATTATGACAAACTCCATACCCCGGCAATTTTTCAACCCAACTAATTTCAGTCACTTTTGGAAGACTACTAACCACCTCCCATACATCATGCCCTGTGTAAATGTAAGGCGGACTGTCTTTCTCAGCCCTGTTTCTTGTAAAGGCCCTTTTACTTCTTCTGAAAGTGTGATCCGCTGGCAAGAACCGACGATGACAATCAAACCATGAATTCTTCCCACCATATTTCAAAGTGAAAGCTTTTGTGTCTTCCATACAATGAGGGCATGCCAATTTACCTTGTGTCCCCCATCCAGACAACATACCATAGGCCGAAAAATCATTAATTGTCCACATCAAACACGCCCTCATGATGAAGTTTTGTTTTTTGGATATATCATACGTCAAAAAGCCATTGGACCACAACAGTTGCAGATCATCAATCAACGGCTGCAAGTAGACATCTATCTTTGCTTTGGGGTTAGAAGATCCGGGTACGAGACAAGTCAAAAACATGTACGGTTTGGTCATGCACATCTCAGGGGAAAGATTGTAGGGGGTAACTATTATCGGCCAACATGAATATGGAGTAGCCAATGATTGGACGTAAGGTGTAAACCCATCGGCACATAGACCCAACCTAACATTTCTGGGCTCGCTAGCAAAGTCTGGATATACCTCATCGAAGTATTTCCATGCTTTACCATTGGATGGATGACGAAGAACATTCAAACTCTTTTTATTCTCATGATGCCATCTCATTTCGGCCGCTGATTCGATTGATGCATACAGTCTTTGTAATCTAGGAATGATTGGGAAATAGAACATTCTCTTCCTTGGAACATCTTTGAACCTTCTAATCCCAATCCTACGAGGAATGTACCTAGCAGATCCACAAAATTTGCACTCAGATAAGTTGCTATCATCTTTGTAATATAACATACAGCCCTCCACATAACAATCAATCTTTCTAGCCTCCAACCCTAACTTAGACACCAATTGTGTTGCTTGGTAATTGTTCTTGGGCAAGCAGCCCTTAATTGGACATACATCATTAAGCATTCGTGCAACAAAATCTATACCTTTTTGTGGAACATGATAGTTAGACCTAACTGCCAAAAGCTCAACTGATATCGATAATCTAGAAACAACAGCTCCCTCGTAGATGGGCTGGTTGGCAGAGATCAACTTGTCATAAAACTGTTGTGCATCTTTGTTGGGCAACTCCTCCTCCGTCAATGTCTCGTTTCCAATGTTAACATTCACATGAGGGACATCTACAAAAGGCCTAAAAGCATCATACACCATCTGATTCGTTGCATCAAATTGATCGTCATAATTCATAGACCCACTACTGTTCGAATAAGCCCTTGTATCAATATTTGACTCCACTTCTCCGTGTTCAGTCCAGATCCAGTAGTTTGGTTGAAATCCAAACTTGTACAAGTGCAATCTAACCCTGATTGGAGTCGTTATATTCATGCACTTGCACATTTCACACGGACACCTTATCCCTCCCTCGGATATATAGTCGGGTCGTTTCATAGCCCTCTTCACAAAATTTCGAACATCCCTAATAAACTCGTCTTTCAAGCCAAACTTGTCGGCATTTACCCTGTTATACATCCAACTACGTTCCATTTTCTATAAGGAAAACACGTAACATTATCAGCCACTAAATAAGTTATGTAAACACAAATACAAAAACATGGCCGCAACCTTAGTGTATTATAGAATTATCCAAAGCTTATCCGTAGATGCTACACTTTTCTAAGATAAATATTATGCTATCCCTATTTTGCCACTGACTGATTCAACATACATTTAAATTACAAAAACAACATTCATTCTATTTGATGTAATGTTGTTGAATCAAGAGATATTTTAACAAGTAAACCAATTCTGTCAATTTAGTTTTGATTAAGCAAGAGCACGGTAGCTTTGGCCAAGCAAGTAGTCACAAACAACATAAGCACCTATGTATTTGTTGCTTTTTCCCCACAATTTTCAGATCACATATAGGTGACAGAAAATTTGTACCCAAGTCATACATAATCACATAAATTCAACATTTTCTACATATCGCCATTAGTGTGCAAACAAATTCATCTATATTTTATAATGATATTATTTTGACAATTAAATTCTTTAACACTTAAATTCTTTTGAGTCCACAATAGTGTTTTCACTCTACTAAAGTAGCTCAGATTTCTTTAAATCCACACAAGTTTTTTCACTTTACTAAAGTTGTTTGACTTAGATAATAATTCTATTCACAAATAAATATACTATTGAATTTGCAGTTACTTTATCGTTGCGAAAAATGAAACACACACAAAATATACGTCATTTAAAGATGTACCTCAGAGAGTGGTTGAACAGTTGCCAAAGGATTTACTTAAACCAAAAATATAACTTGCAACAAAATCGACCAAAGCCCTCTTCAAGATGATCACTTGTCTTCTTACAATTCTTTGCAAAATAGCTTGCTTTTTTTCTGAACAGATAACATAGTAACAAGATCAAACAACTAATCATAATCTCCCACTAGGTATGACGAACTTAGCATCAATCACAAATCATAGTAACAGTAAGAAACCCACAAATCAAGATAACACACACACACGCATGGCCAGCAATAATGGGATACAACCCAAACTCAGTGTAATTTACAAGAACCCGTAAAAAATGGGGTTTCACTTGAATCAGAATAAAGCATGTAAGTTTGGAAGCTCCAAAGCAGTAATTTTGTTTATGTGTTCCAATTAATTTCTTGTTTTTTATTCCTACTTTTTATGGCTGAGTGTCTCAGGATGCTTTTTAATTCTTTTGATTTGATTATCCTTGTTAATTCTTTTGAATAGATTTTGTCATACATGAACAAACGAACTTAAAAATGTAAAGTATCTTGGAGAAAAATCTGAGACATGAAGTTATTTAGCCTTTGGCATTTGTCCATGTGTGTTGGGTGAATCTTAGGCTAATTAATTAGCAGAAACTTGAGCTACAGTGAAAGCTATGTTGTAAAACTTAAGGGGGTTTCATAAAGAGGAGGAAAATAGAGCAAAATAATAAAAATGGTTAACCAAGAATGCAAAAGGGTTAGAATAAAATAGCTGAGCACGAGGAACAAACCTGGTAAGAAGAACACTGTTGTCGTTTCTGACCGTAGGGGTTTCAAACATGAAATCGCAGCTGTTGTCGTTGAGGCATATCCACCATCTTTTTAATCTTTTGCTGTTGTTCATCTACATACAAATCTCCACTTCCCTTTTCAGCTCTTGTTGTCAAATATACAGATTCTTCTATGTCGTATCTGTGAGGGCCAAGAGGTCAAACGCAAACAATAAATCAAAAACTCACTAGAAGTATGAACTATGAATACATCTAATTACTGATATTTAACAATCTCCTGGTCAGAATAAATCAAAACATTCTCTTTTTTTAATTTTTTCTCCTCCTTATTCAGACTTTCATGGATTATGGGACAAAGCAAAATAAAAAGAAACAGAGGGGATAAGATACTTTACTTGGGAACAAACACAAAAATTCCATTAAATCCAACGCTGAGTTTCGAGCGAAGGAAGGAGTAGCTGAGATCGATTCGGGCAGACGAACACTGCAGGGAAAAACTAGCGCCTGAGTTTCGGGCGAACGAAAGAGCGGTGCGGTGGTGCTGATGTTGCAGTGGCAGTGGTGATGTTGCAGAGGCCGTGGCGGTGGTCGCAGAGAAAAAGAGGTTGTGGCGGTGATGTTGTAGAGGCCGTGGCGGTTAGGTTTTTTCAATTTGAGAGAAGAAGAAGAAGAACGAGTCCAGCGCCTGAGTTTTGACAAGTTTTTTCAATTAAAAAAAATTAAATATAACAAAAACGAGTTGGAGGGGGAGCGTACGGGTAACAAAAAAGGGAGGGGGGAATGGTTAAAAAAAAGGGTGAAACGTTTTAGCTTCGGCCAACTGACGGTAAAAAAAAAAAATACTCCAAATAGCGTCGGCTAGGTCGACGCTATACCAACGTAACCTATTATAAAATAATTAGAAATAGAACTGGGCATTTAGCGTCGGAAAAGTCGTGGCCTACACTACGAGTTCGAAGCTAAAATCCAACATTCTAGTAGTGTTTATTGCAAATCCTAGCCTGGTTTCAGAAAGATTGAGATGGTTAGCTAAAGGTCCAGCTATACATGTTATCTCCTATACCGGATATCTGATGAACGGGTACACTTTCTATACAAAAGAACACGATGATCGAAGGAGAATGCAAAATAGTGGGGTGACTCTTATAGCTGAATCTATGCATATATCAAGTGCCAAAGACAGAAACCCTATATATGCGAATATGTCATACTTTGGGGTCATTGAACGCATATGGGAGTTGGATTACAAGATGTTTCGAGTGCTTATGTTCCAATGCAAGTGGGTTGACAATAACAACGGTGTACAAATGGATGAGTTGGGGTTCATGCGGATGAACTTTAATAAGTTGGGATATCAATATGAGCCCTTTATTTTAACATCACAAGCTCAACAAGTGTTCTATGTTTTCGATCCAGTTGATATGAATTGGGCCATTGTTCTATTGACTAGCAAAAAAATTGTTAATGAGATTGATGATGAAACACATGAATATGCTGACATTGAGGATGACCCTTTCTTCAGGAAATCACAATCATTGTTTGGGACAAGTACACCTATAGAGGATGATGTGTATATTAGAAATGATCATAATGAAGGGCTTTGGATCAATCCATTATTTCATATGGGATGCGCAAATGTCAATAAAACGAGAAAAAGGAAAAGAGTTGCTTAAATGTACATGTATGTAGTGAATGCTATTTAATTTTTATTAATTTGTTAATCAATTAAATGTGTATTCATTGATTTCTCTTTTAAACTTGTGTGATTATGAACTGTCATTTTTTAATTACTTACGTATCTAGTATTTTTTGCAGGTAAATGACATCTCACAGTGATGATGGTGCTCCCGAGTCCACCCAAAAGGCGACGAGCCGTGGACCGACTTTTTAGAAGAAAATCATCCACGATATGAGTAAAAGGGCTCCAAAACGTGTGGTAGGATGCTTATCAATTAATCTAATTAATTGTTTCATTTTTTTATTTGAGTATCTAAATTTGTATACTTATGCTATATTTTTAGGTTACATGGAATGTTAGGGGTCAACCTATTGGTAAACATGCTAATGACTTTATTCAATACATTGGGGCCACAGTGCGAAAGACAGTCCCAATTACCCGCGATAATTGGAAGGATAAGGATCCATCTATGAAGGAGCTAAAAGATGAGATCTGGAATGAGATACAGGTATATAAATTAGTTAACATTTGTGGATTGTATTGTTTCTTAATTAATCTACACATACTTATAGTCTACCGTTTTGTTTATAATATTTTTGCAGAAATCCTTTGATGCTGATGAGACTCGAAAGAATATTACACTTAGGATAGCTGGAAGAGTACACCGGACATTCCGAACTGCCTTGGCTCACAAGTGGTTGAGAGACAAATACGGGAACATCAATCATAAGCCTCCACCAATATATGCATCATTCATAGAACAAGATGATTGGAGCGCTTTTGCGAGAAAATGCACAGAAGATGAAGAATTTTTGGTATATACAATAATCTTTATAACTTGTATATATGACATTAAACCATGCATTGATATATTCTAATGTATTTATGTAGAGAATAAGCAATGAAAATCGTGAGAGAGCGTCAAATCCTCCCTATCCTTACAAAGCAGGGGTTAAAGGGTATCCCCGCGTTGAGGAAGAAATGGTATGAACAATATCCTTAATTATAACTTGTTTTTAACGCATCTTTTGGTTTCTTTCTATTAGTAATCGTGAATTTCAATTTGTTTGGTGAATTTCAATTTGTTTGTCCATATGTACAGCTGTTGGAGGCAGGATAAGATGTAACATCTCAATCAATTGATCGACATTTATTGTGGATAGAAGCCCGCCGAAACAAGGAAGGTCAGATTGAACATCCACCCACTAGGGAAGTGGCTGATAGAATTGTAAGTATGATAGCATTAGTTAACGTTTTCATTTGTTAATAATAGTGATAATATTTAAAAATATTTGTTAATAATAGTTGTGTGTCACAAGATACCCTATCACAGTCTATGTCATAGGGGGATGTATCAGATATGTCACAAGACATCCTTTCTCAGGCCATACCGATCAAGGAGTATCCTGGTCGGGTAAGGGGTATGGGATTTGGTGTCTCTCCAGGCGCTATCTTCGGATCACATAAGTGCACAAGACGCCATGCTGATGCTAGTGAAACAGAAGAGTTGAGGAAAATGGTAGCTCAATTATATAAAAAGTTCAGGAATTGGAAGATAGCAAGAAGGATAAGTAGAGAAGGATGAGCATGAGTTACCTATCCCTAATCCAAATAGTGTTAGAGATAGTTGCACTATTGTGTCTCCCGAGGTAATAATCGTTAGATTTCTTTCTATACTTGTGTCACCTGAGTATTCAATGGTTTAACATATTAATATTTTCTTTATCATTGGTTTAGGGCATTCATGAGTGCAGCCTATATTTGACAAGCCCAACGCAACGAATGGTCGGTAAGGGAATTTTATATAACGGACCAGGTGTGTTACTACACAACCTACCCTTACCTCCTAATCATGTGAAGGTTAGAGTTGACGTTGCATTTGAGGGGGATGCACCGTTGCCTGTACCACAGGAGGCGGCTGATGTGATGACAGTGGAACAGGCAATAGGTACCTATGTGGCATGGCCAAACCACCTTGTAGTTACAAGTGATACGGTACGTATATATTAAATTATATACTGCATATATTTATTAAATTAAGTGGTCACTAACTAATTAATGTATTGGAATGCAAAATATGTAGGTATCCCCAAGATCCAAACCCAAGGACAAGGGCAAGAGCAAGCAGTTTACAGCTAGCAAGACTGTTGGCAAGGAGCTAACAATTGGATCATTTACATCTCCGGTGAAGAAGGTGGTCGCATCTACCTCTCAGCCTCCTACGGCTTTTTCTACAGCCTCCTATAGTGTGAGTCATTTAATTTATACACACACACACATATATATATATTGAAATGTGATTACCTGCGTATGATTTTTTTCTCCAACATTTTTGTAGGGATCATTGGTTATTGATAGCGATTAATCTAAATCAAAACATTGTGTACTATTTGGATCCATTGCATGTACACTTCAGCCTGCGCAAAAAATTGAAAGAGACATACAATCAGTAAGAGTGTGTGTGTGTGTGTATATATATATGTATTTTCTTAATATATATATATGAATATGCACTTTTATTCATGTATTGGATTGATTATCGTTATGAATCTAAAATTGGATATTGGAATGCTGAATTTATTATGTTTAAGGAATGTGATTGATTTGTTTTTAATGGCTTAAGTAACACTACGTTTATGTATCTCATAAAGGTTGTCATAATCCATTATGTGATAGTTGCATGCTTCGTGTTTTGCTTTGTGACATAATGGTTTATTGCTTTTCTTATAAATGATTATGCTATAAACTTAAATGTTTACAGATATTGTAATGTTGAAGTTTTTATTTGTTTATGTTTGGCCTATGTGAGTCCTTGTGCTGGCTGGTATGGTATTTTATATTGTTACAGGTGTTGTATAAATTTTGGAATGTCCATATTTTAGGGGAGACTCTGCCAAAATTTTGTTAAAAATTTGTTATAGTTTGTGTGTTGATGTTAAGAGCAGTCGTTATGAATGTATTGGATATATATTGAATGATTTTTTTTGATTTTGCACTTAGGGCTATCCTTGTTCATCGAACACTAAATGTCAAGTCTCGATTTTCTAAATCAACGACACCTAAATGGATACCGATAAAGGTATTATACCAAATTTTTTATGCAATTATTTAAATTACCAAAATAAAAGCAATTAATTTCATATTTTTTGTTTTATAGTGTCCTCGCCAACTGAACTCTGATGATTGTGGCCAGTATGTATTGAAGTTTCTCAAGAATATTGTCATTCATAACTAAACACAAATTCCAACGGAGGTATGTAAATGTAATAATTAATTTCGAAGTTTATATAATTTTTTTACTTTTACGCATACCATTTGGAAGCATGTGTTCAATTCTAACTTGATTTAATTTTCATTTCGCAGTACTTTCCTGATTGTCAATTCGACACATACCCTAATCATACCGTACTCAAGGAAGAGTGGTGTCAATATTTTGTTACGAATTTTATTATGTATAGGCACGTAAAAGAAGAAGAAGAAGAAGAAGAAGAAGAAGAAGAAGAAGAAGAAGAAGAAGAAGAAGAAGATTAGTGTGTAATGTTTAGTTACTAGCATAATATGTGTTATGTTTTAGTTAATGTATTTTAATGTTTTATTTATGATAGTCTTGTTAATATTTGGCTGAGAATTATATCATGTAATGTTAAATTTGGATTTTGTGAGTTTTGACATTGGCACAAATTTGAGTGTTGATGATTATTTTGGCGTACAGTAACTACTATATGCATATGTATGTGAATATGACCTAAAAAAAATATTAAATAGCATTTTTTAAAAAGTACTACTTATTCCTTGAGAATAAGTAGCGCTTTATAAAGGAAGTGCTACTTATTCTTAGCACTTCCTAAAGAAAGCGCTACTTATTCTCAAGGAATAAGTAGCGCTTCCTAACTAAGTGCTATTTATTCCCAATTTTAAATAGCGTTCGAAAAACGCTATTTATTGAAGATACAATCATTAGCGGCCCGATATATAGCGCCTTTAAGCGCTATTTAAGGCAAAAAAAAGCGCTATTTATTTTCTTTTTTTGCTGTAGTGCTACTAATAAGCTTATACAATTTATTTTAGATTTTTTCCCAAATAATGCTAAAGGGTATTTTTAAAGTCCTACATGGTTGTTGTTTTTTAAATAATTTCATATCAACCTAGTAAGGGACATGCATGCAGACCCTGTCTTTTTTTGGTAGAAGTTGATTTCATGTGGATTTACTGGTGGGATGAGGGTTTTATCCTGGTTATTTATGATGTCCACATTTGCTGCATCTGTAATATGTTACATTTTATGTTATGTTCAGTAAAAGACCCCCTTTTTTAAAAGGGCACTGCTGCGGCTCAGGCAAGTGCATCTGATCGTAACTCGTAATAATAGTGGAGTATATTTAAGATTCTGAATGTTAAACCCACAAGGAATGCGCGAGTACTAACTTAATAAAGATCCTATATTATTTAGACTAACGAATGTAGTTATTTAAGGATTGCAATGGTTAACGCAAACAAAGTAAAAATCACACAATGCGCAAGAACGAGATAAGACAATTATGAGAAGCCTAGGGGAACCGGGTTCACCAATATTTAGCTCCTGAATTTTCTAGTTAATAACTATGAGCTATATTTTCTGATTGAAAACTAATCTCCATCTCTAATTCTATTAATATCCAATGATCATGCAATATTAACAGTTTTCTCCCAACTAATATCCCCAATGATCATGCAAGAGAAATAGAAGAGAAAACATTAAGCAACAATGGAATTGTTAATTTAATAACTGATTAGAAACAAACAATTATCCTTGATCCGGTATAACATGCGAGTTCAATTATACTTAGAGTTTCATTAACTAATCGTGGTACGATCGCTTCCAGTTAGATTAACTTGTTAAAGGGTGATCAGGCCTTATATGATTAAGTATACCAAGAATAATACAATCAACAGGATAATAGGAAACCCATAGAATTAACTAAACAAATATTAATAACATAATAAAGGTTCCCATATCACCCCTGGTGATGGATTTATCTACTCATGATAAGTGCAAGCAACTTAAATTCATACAAAAAAGCTATAAAAACCCGTAATAGAAAGATTAATTAAAACTAAACTTGGACACCTTTTCGTTATGACGACGGTCTTTAAGTATATTCTTCGCGTTCCTCACGAGCTCCAGTGGCACAAAAGGTTTGGGTAGGAGGCACTTAGGTCACCAATCAGCAAGGAGGATTCAAAAATCTATCAGGAGTCAAAAGTCTTTTTCAGGAGGGCTAAGAAGGCCTATTTATATCCTACGAAGCGAATTAGGTCAATTGGCTTCAAACTTGGGCGATTTGGGACTAGGTACGACCGTACTGTGATTATACACCGCCATACCACACTTGAGTTACGATGCTGGCTCGTACTTATGTACTGGATACGACCTGACAGTAATTGTGTATGGCTGTACTACCTTAGGTACGGCCGTACTGGACTTTTTCTTCGGCGTCAGGTCGTATTGACCATGAGGTACGCCCCTACTACTATGCTTGAATATGTACGACTGTTGAGGATTTCGGCAGTGTACCGAATCGCACAAGTAATAAAGTGATAAGTAAGATCGTCTCCACAGGGATTGCGATTGATTATTCAACTAAACAAAGTTCGTAACTATTTTGAACGAGAACCGAATAGTGGTATTTGGAAATAAGTAGATTCGTAACAACTGAAAATAACAATAACAACTATTTGTAATTAAATGGTATAAAAACAACTAGGGGTTTGAATCCTCTTGTATCCACTCTCATGCATTTAATCTACAACCAACACAAGTTATTTCGTACAAATAGAAGTTCGAATCAACTAAATTAGTTTAAGAACAATCCCTTGCCTCATAAACCCTTTACTCTAACTAAAACCCTCAGTCCCTTAGGTGATTTATAGTTAGGTTAAGCATTAAGAATAATGATTCATAAGAACACATAATCACAAAGTTATATTCCTATACTCATCATGACTATGGCTAACAATCTCAGTTCAAGTTCTTCACCCAATTTCCCAATCATCATGAAAAACCCCAATTGATTTAATAGCGGCCAAGTATCGAAAAGCATTAAGCGTGGAGAATTGAAAGCTCAATTGAAATGAAATAAACTTGCTTTAATATAATAGAATTAACTACATAAAAGTTTCATCAAGATTCATCTAACCCTAGTCTAAAAAGCTTAGTTACTCATAGAGAAAGAAAAGCCAAACCAGAAATTCATGAGAATTAATGAAGAGATCGTTCCTAATCCTCCACCGTGCCTCCAAATAACAAAGTTCGAACCCTAGACAAGTCTCTAAAGTGTCTATTTATAGTCTAGGGTGAAAAGGAGTAAAAAAACAGGTCCAAAACATGTAAAAATGTAAAATTCTGCGTCCAAGGTGTCTTTGTCGTAGAGCAGTAGTGAGAGGCACGGCTAGGCCGTGCTTCATTCTCGCTTTCTCGCCTATTTAGGTGTTGTCGCAACACTACTGCAGTAGTGCTTACGATACGGCTAGGCCGTGCTTCATGTTGTTTTGTATTTTTCACCTCTTTAACGTCCGAATTAGCTCAAGGTGTCTTCATGAAAGTTGAAGCTATGGATCTTAGCTTTCCAATGGCACTGGTTTCATCTTAGTTGGACATCTAAAACTCCAGATATGATTAAACAATTGAACAAGTGTCAGGCTGAGACAACATTACATTATCAACTTGTAGCACAAATTACCCCAACTTATTCCAAGTGATTTTTCTCCTTTTTCCTAGGACAAATACCTTCCTTTAAGCACAATTGAACAAAAAACACGTGCGTTATTCAAATCAAGCCAAATGCATAAAAAACATGGATAAAAATGACTAAAATGACTAAGATGCGATGCAAAACTAACACTAAACTATATGCTATTTCGAACGCATTAACGACCGTACTGAATAGATATCAGGCCGTACCACTTGTCCAGAAACGCCAAAAATCTCCAAATAGTTTTTGGTCCAATTCCGCATCTTTTGCTTTAAGCATTGTCTTTGTGATGTTTTTGCATAATGGGACATAAGTGAGTACTTCTATTCTTTAAATGGTGCGAAATAATATATTTTAGTACTAAAAATATCCCATAAAAGTAGACAAATTGGAGTGTTAATACATCCTCACGCTTGAGCTTTTCTTGCCCTCAAGAAAATTACTTGGGTAATTATAAGAGAAACTATTTTTCACTGAATAAGGGTAAAAACAAGTGCACGACAACAAAGTGATATCATAAGAAGTGCTAAAATATAGAATGCACAATTAGAGGTGTAATTTCAATAAATTAGTTCTCTACGATTTAAAGCTCACACTCCTCACCTCGCTCAAAGTTTTTAAAGGTGTAGTCATTAACGCTTAAATTTTTTTTTAAAGAAATACATTGCAATAGGATTGTACATTGACCAAACTCAACTTATCATGCAAAAAGAGGAACAAAGGTCTTTCCTTGGTTGTAATGAGCCAAGGTAATAATGTTAGGTGGGATAAGAGAACGAAAAGATCATGCAAATGGTCAGAATTAAATCAACCAAAATAAGTAATCTTTTTCTTTTTCACTTTTAAGAGCAAGCAAGGATCCCTCTGATTTTGATCAATAAATTTTTTCTTTTTCTTTTAAGAGCAAGCAAGGATCCCTCTGATTTTAATCAATAAATTTTTCTTGTATTTTCTGAAAGAAGTACATAAGAGTTTTCTTTCTTTTTCTATTCTTTTCTTTTTCTTTCCCTTCCTCCTTTTGTGCTTTTTAAGCATCAATTTAACAACTTACCAATTCTAGAAGGGGAAAGTATTTTGCTAGGCCTTCTTTTTAAGAAACCTTTATGAGGGATCTCTAACATTATTCTTATGATTTTCTTGCCACTAATTGCTCTAGTAACAACATTTTCCATGTTTACACCATAAAATAATAATCAATAATAACAAGAAAGGATACCAAAGAAACATAGTAATAGGCACAAAGTGTTACCCAGGTGGCCAGATTACTCAAGAGGGGGGGTGAATTGAGTATCAAAAATTTTCGCAAGAACTTTATGAAAAACTTATTTTGTGAAGGAATTATCAATATTGTGATCAAGAGAAATTAACCCAAGAAATCAATTGACTAAAATCAGATGAATACCAATCAAGAACGCAGCAATAACATAAATCTATATGAACCCTAAAAAACGAAATTAAAAGATATAGGGAAAGAGAAGATCAAACCAGAGATTTATCCTAGTTCAGTCACCAACCACTGTGACCTACATCTAGTCCCTAAGCCACGCTTGAGATTTTCTTCCACTATCAATTCAAAGATTTACACCGTTTCTTGAATTACACCCAGAGATTCCACACTCTGAAAAAAGAACACTTGAGATACCACACTCAAGATTTCTATGGGATCCCTCACCCAATCAAAAACAGAACAAGAAGAAGAGAGAAATTCGTAATCTGAAAACCCACTCTTAGTAGTGGAGATATTACAAGTGAAATCCTATGAGTCTCAAAGAAATTTGGGGAAGAAGAAAGCTTATGAGAGAAATACTCTTTTGGGTTCTGAAAATATGAGTTATGTTATGAATGAAACCCTAAATGAGCCTTTTATATTAACCCCAAAAACAGATTCACACAACTGATAGAAAAGCAGCAGAAACGCGCGTGTGAATCGATTCCTGCAATAGCGTGAATCGATTCACTCACTAATAGTTGGATTCGATTCACATAGATTAAGCATGCGATTCACAGAGACTTGTATTTCGTGAATCGATTCCTTAACACATGTTAATCGGTTCACCAAAAGCTGGAATGCGATTCACAGAGAGTTGAAATTCATGAATCGATTTCCATACTTAATAAATCGATTCCCATCAGCTTTGAAAACTTGTGAATCGATTCCTTTAAATCATGAATCGATTCCACTCAACAGAAAATGCATAAAAACCAGTTTTGACCAAATGAAATGATTTTAACACTTTGTAAAACAATTGTTGGGTCTAAAAATAATAAAACATATTTGTAAACATACCCAACTTGGTCAAAAACCTTTTAAACACTTATGCAATGCATGATTCAATTTATTTTATCAAATAGCATATTCTAAATCTTAATCCACAAGTTTATTGAGACTCTTAACAATTGATTCTAACTAGAGTAAAATAAAACCCAAAGAATACTAGCAGAACCAAAGTCTTCACGTGTTTGACATCTTCAAAACCATCTTCAATTTCGCATAGGGGATGCGTCCATCCACAAACTCCCCCTTTTTGATGATGACAAACACCATACCTGCACAAACACTTATACCTGCAAGCAATTTCCTTTCAAACGAGATCAAACCAAAATTGTATAACATGGCAATTCACAATGCTCCCCCTTAATATGTGCCATCTCCCCCTTTTGACATTATCAAAAAAAAAACAAAGAAGGGGTAGACACCCAATATATCAGACATATAACAGCATCAATACTAGCAATCAACCAACATACATCAGCATTCAACCAACAAGAAGATATACCAGCATACATAAGCTAACAATGTGACAACTTTTACAGACCAAAAGAAATCCAATGTCAGATTTAGATGCATGAAAAGAAAAAAAAAGTGTGTGCCCCCACACTGAAAAACTCAAAATCAGCTCAGATAAACTAAGGTCCAGGAGGAGGAAACTCCGAAGAACCATACATCCTCGAGCCAAAATAATGATGCAACTCTTCACGCACAACCTCCCGTACCCAGCCCTTTATCCGGCTTTCTTGCTGAGCCATTTCATTGATAAACCAAGGTGGAGGAACAGAAGCAGCATCAGAAACACCACCCGAATGCTGACCAGCATCAAAAGACTGAGAGACAGTAGGGGCAGCAGCAGGGGCAGCAGGGGGATCCTCATCATCTGTCTCATATGGAGCCACAGGAACCACAGGTGGCTCCTCTCTATACATCCAAACACCATCCCTTTTAACCAATTGCATCTTGGAAATAGAATTTTTACCAATTGCATCCTTTGGTAAAACAGGAACGACAAGATCATCCTCCGAACAAGCACCAAAGTGTCGGATGAATAAAGAGATAAGACAGGCGTATGGAAGTGGAGCTTTTGCATTCGAGACTACCTTCAACATACGATCGATGAAGAATTGAGGCCAATTTATGTTAACATCATGAGACAACAATGCCCAAATAAGAAAAATGTCACTTTCATGCACCCTTGCATAGTTGCCTTTCCGAGGGTCAAGAATCTTCCCAACCACAAAGTGAAGCATCCGTTCTTTCACTTTAAGTTTTCCGGCAGTAAACTTATGACTAGTTGCTGGAATATGTGCAGGATCAGCCAAGATGCTTGTTAAAGCAATGATATGATCATAACCAGCAAAACTGTTAAGTTCAGAGGCATCCACAATAGCACCAAGACAAGACAAATCAGTCAAAGAGGACCATATTGCAGGAGTGATAACTATGTCTTTACCATTTACAGAGGACCTCAGTACACCATTGTCCACAAACAAATTGCTGAAGAAAACCTTAACTAAGTCAGGAAAATACTCATTGTGCAATTCCATAAACGTTTTCAAACCATTGCTGAACAACACTTCCTGAAAATCAAAATCCAAGTCACACAGTTCCTCCATAGCCAGAAAATGCGGAGCAAGTACAGTCCTATCCTTGAAAATGTTATTAAAATGAGAAACTTGTTTGGCAGTGAGAAAGTGCTTTGAAAAATCAGGTTCTTCCACAATTTTTCGTTGTTTAAAACCATGTTTCCTGGAAGACATCATCTTAGTCCTAGTCCCTTGAACATGTGAGAAGCCTTCCATCTCAGATAACAAGCACAGCAGATATATATCCAGAAAAATCAACAACAAAAAACTCAGACCAAAAGCCCCAAGCAAAATTGGAAATCCCCACAACTTGTTCTTTCTCCAAAATCAGAAGCAGAAAAAAAATTCAACTCAAACAACCAAAATCACGTTCGTAATGAAACGATGAACCAACCTTGACTGAAGAAGCAGAAGCAAACGAGAGAAGCGCAGAGAATCAGAGGCAGATTCGAACACGAAGCAGAACGCAACGTCCAAAGCACCAGAGACGCAGCAGCACAAGGGCGAATCAGTAGAAACCAATCACCAGAAACCAGCAGAATCCAGAGACGAATTTAGGGACGATGACTGAGAAATGCGAGGAAGAGGGGAGAAGTGCGAGCGCTAGGGCTAGGAGGAAAAGCAATCGTGAAGAGAAGCGAAAACACTCAGCTGATTTGAAGTAGTAGAGATTCAGTGAATCTGAGGAATGAATCGATTCACACTAGGTGAAGTTCGATTCCCAGAGAGGGCACATAATTGATATATGCATATAAGAGCTCATGAATCGATCCACATTATCAAATGAATCGATTCACATACTGTGCAAGTGAAAAAAAATTATGCAGATTAAATGCAATTTAACTGTGCAGAAACATAGAACCACTCAATCAATCATTGATGCAACAAATACCAAAAATAAACACGTTTTAGCATATCATATTGTGAATACATGCCTTGACAGGATGGTTTTGATGATTGACAAAAGGGAGCTTTACAAATAGTCAACCGTGCAAAAAGTGGAAAAGAATACCAAGACGCGTATCAAGAATGATAGTTTTTCAAGTCTTTGGGTTCTGGGTATTTATTTATCTTTATTAAGACAATTTGTAAGTAGTAATAAAAAGCTCTCAATTAAAATTAAATCACACACGCACAAAATATTTTGACATGCATATCTCGTGTCGGATGTCGAGCTGAGGAACTCGGATGTCGAGCTCTGAGGAAATCGGATGTCGAGCTGAGGAGGAAGTCGGATGTTGAGCTCTGAGGAAGTCGGATGTCGGATGTCGAGCTTAGGAGGAAGTCGCGTGTCGAGCTCTGAGGAAATCGGACGTCGAGCTGAGGAGGAAGTCGGATGTTGAGCTCTGAGGAAGTCGGATGTCGAGCTTATGAGGTCGCGTACCGAGGTCGCGTGTCGAGCTGATGAGGTCGCGTGCCGAGCTATGGGAGCCGAGCTGATGAGGAGGTCGTATGTCGAGCTGTGTTCCGAGGTCGTGTGCCTAGGTCTTTTGCCGAGCTTTGTCGAGGTCGTCTGTCGAGCTGTGTGGCGAGGTCGCCCGCCGAAGCCGCTCTTCGTGAGGTCGTCAGGCCTTCCCGCAACGACAAATCCTTTTTAATATTCAACGAACGGACAAATTCCAACGGACAGCAAGAACGGCAAATCCTCAACGGACAAATCTTCTTAAAGTGACGCTCCTCCATTGCCTATATAATGTACCGTGAGCTTTGTTTTAAAACAACAACGCAAAGGCTTAATTTTTGTGCCAAAAACTCACAAATATTTTTCATCACTCACACTTATTTGAGCACAATTTTCTCGAGAGTCTTTTATTCTACAAAATTTGAGTTGTATTATTTGAGCTTCAATTTGTTATATCTGCACTATTGAGTGTATCTTTTCGTCTCATTTTATTTGTGAAAATCATTTATTTTTGGGTAGGAATCCCAAGGTGTTCATAGAGAGGTGATATCTCTTGAACGTATTGCTCTGGTTTAGAGTTGTAAAGGTTTCTAGCTGAACCTGATTTAAAAGCTAGTGTTTTAGTGAAAATCCCATAGTGGTTTGCTTTGGGGACGGGGACGTAGGCCACAGGGGGTGTTTGGTGGCCGAACTGTATAAATTGTGCGTGCTCTTCTTTGTCCTCTGTCTCTTAATCATTCAAGCACTTTATTTATTTTTGTTCTTTATTTATTATTCGGTCATTTATTTTATGTAATTTTTTATATAAGCACCGCTATCACAATTCACCCCCCTCTTGTGTTTGAAGTCAATTGGTAACAATTGGCATCAGAGCTAGAATCTTGTATAAAGGACTTAACCAGTCCTCAAGAGAATGACTTCAAACAATTACGAGGAACTTCCATGAACAGACCCCATTTTTCAATGGTGAGGGTATGGTTATTGGAAGGATAGAATGCAAATCCTTCTTGAGGGTGTTGATCTTGATATTTGGGATGTGGAAAATGGTCCATTTGTCCCCACTCAATCAATTAATGATGCAAAGTGGTAGACAAACCAAGATCACTTTGGACCGAAGATGATAAGAAAGGTCCAATACAATTTGAAAGCTAAGAACATCATCACTCGCTTTAAGCTACGATGAGTTCTATAGGGTCTCAAATTGCAAGGCACTAAAGAAATGTGGGACACCCTTCTATTGACCCATGAAGGTACTACCGAGGCCAACTTATGTCTCATGGCAAAACACGAGGAGGATGAGGTAAATGCTCTTGAACTCGAATCTCCTTTAACTTATGATGAGTCGCTTATTGCTTGTGAAGAATTAAATAATGAAACGATTAAACTTGGAAAAATTGTTCTTTCTTCTAAGAAAACCATCTCTTCTCTTGAATCAAAAATTGAAATTTTAAACAAAGAGATAGTGATTCTTAAAGAAAAACAAGTTCTTTGTGATTGAAACTTCTCCTCCCATATCTTGTGAAAATAAAAAGGATGAAGTTTTAAAATGCAATGAGTGTAGTGTTTTGAAAAATAAGGTTAAGGATTTAAATAACACTCTTGCAAAATTTACGATGGGAAGAGATAATCTAAACATTATGTTAGGAAACCAAAAGGTACTTTTGGAAAAGCTGGTTTAGGTTATCATCCAAAAATTCATGAAAAATCTTTTAAACTCTTCAATCACAACAAACCCTCAAGTAGTCCTTTCATTAAATGCTTTCACGTGGTAGAAATGGTCACACCTTGCCTCTATTTGCAATATTAGAAAGAATAAAAATGTAGTTGGCAAAAATATGTGGATTCCAAAGGGCACCTTGCCCAAGACTAACTCATATGGACCCAAGATGGTTTGGGTACCAAAGGTTAAAATATGATTTGTTGTTGTAGGTGTGCTTGAAAGCCAAGGACTTAAATTGGTATCTTGATAGCGGCTGTTCAAAGCACATGACAGAGACAAAAGCAAGTTCTCCTCATTGGTACCTAAGAATAGTGGTTATGTCGGTATGGTGACAACAACAAAGGTAAAATTCTTGGGATTGGTTCTATTGGTAAGAGTCCTAATCCCACTATTGAAAATGTTTTGTATGTGGATGGTTTGAAGCATAATTTGCTAAGCATTAGTCAACTTTGTGATAAAGGAAACAAAGTGGTTTTCGATTCTTCAAAATGCATGGTCATGGATTCTATAAATGAAAATGTTATTGTAATTGGACCTAGAATTGGAAATATCTATATGCTTGATTTAGATAAAATACCTTCAAATGATGCATGTTGTCTTATTAGTAAAGAGGATGAATCTTGGCTATGGCATAGGAGAATGGCTCATATTCACATGGATCATCTTAATAAGTTAGTTCGAAAGGACTTAGTAATTGGCTTACCAAAGCTTCGTTTTGAAAAAGATAAACTTTGTGATGCATGTCAAAAAGGAAAACAAGTAAAGGCATCTTTCAAATCTAAAAATATTGTTTCTACAAACCGGCCTTTACAACTTTTACATATGGATTTATTTGGCCCTTCTAGAACTAAGAGCTTTGGTGGCAATTACTATGCTCTTGTTATTGTGGATGACTATTCTCGCTATACATGGACTTTATTTATTTCTCACAAAAATGATGCTTTTAATGCTTTTCGAAAACTTGCAAAGGTTATACAAAATGAGAAGGGACTTAACATTGCTTCCATTCGAAGTGATCATGGTGGGGAATTTGAGAATGAAGCATTTGAAGCATTTTGCACAAAAATGGCATCGATCACAACTTTTCTGCTCCAAGGACACCGCAACAAAATGGAGTGGTTGAAAGGAAAAATCGGCCTCTTGAAGAGCTAGCGAGGACGATGCTCAATGAGACTAACCTTCCTAAGTACTTTTGGGCAGACGCCGTGAGCACCGCTTGCTATGTGATGAATCGAGTTCTTATAAGGCCGATCCTTAAGCAAACACCGTATGAACTCTACAAAGGAAGGAAGCCCAACATTTCCCACCTTCACGTTTTTGGATGCAAGTGTTTTGTCCTAAACAATGGTAAGAATAACCTTGGTAAATTTGATGCTAAAGCTGATGAAGGTTTATTTCTTGGATATTCCACTTCTAGTAAAGCTTTTCGAATTTTTAATAAAAGAACTTGACTTGAAGAATCTGTGCATGTTTCTTTTGATGAATCTAACCCCAAATCTTCAGTAGAAGAAAGTGTTGATGATCTTGCAGAAGTATTTGGAGATACCTATTTAGAGGAACAAGAGAGATCAAAAGTTCAAAAGGAGGATCAAGAGTCCTTGCCTCAACCCTCTAAAGAACTCTCTCACTCAAATCTTCCAAAGGAATGGAGAGTCTCAAAGAACCATCCTCTTGACAACATAATAGATTTTTCCAAAATCATGCAAAGTGAATTTGAAATGTCAATGATGGGAGAGCTAAATTACTTCCTTGGACTTCAAATCAAACAAACAAAGGAAAGAATATTCATCAATCAATCCAACTATTGCAAGGATTTACTCAAGAAATTTGGAATGAGCGATGCAAAAGAAATCTCAACTCCAATGAGCACTTCATGCTATCTTGACAAAGATGAAGGTGGTAAGTCGGTCGAAGCAAGTAAGTATAGAGGTTCCGTTACCAAGACTAAAAGTGGAGAAATGCAACCGTCCTTCCTGTAATCGCTAAAATAAAAGTTTGTGCAAAGTTATGTTAACTGCAAACAATTATGCTTCATTGAACCCTTGATACTCTATTATTTTTCGCCATCTAGTTACACGATATGCATACATTTTACATGCCTTTCCCTTTATCTTTTCCGCTTTTTTGATGTTGCCAAAAGGGGGAGAGTTATATGATTCAGGGGAGTGGTTTATTCCATGCATATTGTGAGGGGAGTTCTTCACCAAAATGCCAAAATGCGCTAAACTCGATATCTTTTTTTTAATATTGTGAGGGGAGTTTTTCTAAAATACGTGCTTAAACTCGCTATCTTTTATTGAAAAACCTTGCTTATATCTCATTGCTATATCATGATTATATTTTTACTAAAAACCCTCCATGAGATGTTTGTCATCATCAAAAGGGAGTCTGTGAATACATGCCTTGACAGATGGTTTTGATGATTGACAAAGGAGCTTTACAAATAGTCAACCGTGCAAAAAGTGGAAAAGAATACCAAGACGCGTATCAAGAATGATAGTTTTTCAAGTCTTTGGGTTCCGGGTATTTATTTATCCTTATTAAGACAATTTGTAAGTAGTAATAAAAAGCTCTCAATTAAAATTAAATCACACACGCACAAAATATTTTGACATGCATATCTCGTGGCCTGATGTCGAAATGAGGAACTCTGGATGTCGAGCTCGAGGAAATCGGATGTCGAAATGAGGAGGAAGCCTGATGTTGAGCTCGAGGAAGTCGGATGTCGGATGTCGAGCTTAGGAGGAAGTCGCGGTGTCGAGCTCGAGGAAATCGGACGCCGAAATGAGGAGGAAGTCGGATGTTGAGCTCGAGGAAGTCGGATGTCGAAGCTTATGAGGTCGCTGCATCGAGGTCGCGCGGTCGTCGAGCCGATGAGGTCGCGCGGCCGAGCTATGGGAGCCGATGAGGAGGTCGATGTCGAGCCGTGGTTCCGAGGTCGTGGTGCTCAGGCCTTTGCCGAGCTTTGTCGAGGTCGTCTGTCGAGCCGTGTGGCGCAGGTCGCCCGCCGAGCCGTCTTCGAGGTCGCTCCGCCAGCCGTCTTCCCCGCAACGACAAATCCTTTTAATATTCAACGCAACGGACAAATTCCAACGGACAAGAACGGCAAATCCTCAACTGACAAATCTTCTTAAAGTGACGCTCCTCCATTGCCTATATAACAGCTCGTGAGCTTTGTTTTAAAACAACAACGCAGTGCTTAATTTTTGTGCCAAAAACTCACAAATATTTTTCATCACTCACACTTATTTGAGCACAATTTTCTCGAGAGTCTTTTTATTCTACAAAATTTGAGTTGTATTATTTGAGCTTCAATTTGTTATATCCGCACTATTGAGTGTATCTTTTCGTCCTCATTTTATTTGTGAAAATCATTTATTTTTGGGTAGGAATCCCAAGGTGTTCATAGAGAGTGATATCTCTTGAACGTATTGCTCTGGTTTAGAGTTGTAAAGGTTTCTAGTGAACCTGATTTAAAAGCTAGTGTTTTAGTGAAAATCCCATAGTGGTTTGCTTTGGGGGACGGGGACGTAGGCCACAGGGGTGTTTGGTGGCCGAACCTGTATAAATTGCTGCGTGCTCTTCTTTGTTCTCTGTCTCTTTATCATTCAAGCACTTTATTTATTTTTGTTCTTTATTTATTATTCGGTCATTTATTTTCTGTAATTCTTTATATAAGCACCGCTATCACAATTCACCCCCCTCTTGTGTTTGAAGTCAATTGGTAACACATATGACCAATTTGCAAATATCAACACATAAGATAAATTCATATTAAGCATATTAAAAAAAATATAACATACCTAGTATAAGGAATACTTGTGCACTCTTGGATCAGCAAAAAAAAAAAGAAAAATTAAAAACAACTGCATAACTAGTTAGTGAGAAACATATGCATAGACACACATTCATTCAATGCATAAACTATCCAAAATGCCTAGTTCATTTCTAATATTGAAAAAATTCTCTTTTGCAAGAGGTTTTGTGAAAATGTCAGCTAGTTGTTTAGATGTTTCCACAAACTCAAACACACAATCTCCTTTTTCAACATGATCTCTAAGAAAATGATGTCTAATTTCTATATGCTTAGTCCTAGAGTGCAAGATGGGATTTTTTGTTAGGTTGATTGCACTAGTATTATCACATCTAATAGGAATGTGATCTAGCTTGAGTCCATAGTCTAGAAGTTGCTATTTCATCCAAAGAATTTGAGCACAACAACTTCCAGCTGCTACATACTCAGCTTCGGCCGTGGATAATGCCACACTCACTTGCTTTTTACTATGCCAAGAAATTAGTGAGTTTCCAAAGAGGTGACATGTTCCACTAGTGCTTTTCCGATCTACTTTGCAACCGGCAAAGTCAGAATCGGTATAACCAACTAAACTACAAATACCACCTTTAGGATACCATAGACCCATGTGTGTTGTGCCTATTAGATACCTAAGAATCCTCTTAACAGCTGAGAGGTGTGATTCCTTAGGGTTAGCTTGAAACCTAGCACACATACATACACTAAACATAATGTCGGGTCTACTGGCAGTTAGATAGAGGAGAGAACCGATCATATCTCTATACTTTACAAGTTCAACGGATGTTCCATTTTCATCCTTGTCAAGATAACAACTTGTGCTCATGGGAGTGTTAATCTCCTTAGCTTTTTCCATCCCGAATCTTTTAAGAAGCTCTTTGCAATACTTTGATTGATTGATGAAGATACCATTTTTAGATTGCTTGATTTGTAGCCCGAGAAAATAATTGAGTTCACCCATCATTGACATTTCAAATTCGCTCTGCATCATCTTAGAAAATTCCTTGCACAAAGATTCATTAGTGGATCCAAAGATAATGTCATCAACATAAATTTGCACTAAAAGGATGTTATGACCTTTACTCTTAATAAAAAGTGTAGTATCAACTTTTCCCCTTTGAAAACCCTTTTCTAAAAGAAATTTGCTCAATCTTTCATACTAAGCTCTAGGAGCTTGCTTAAGTCCATAAAGGGCCTTTTTAAGTTTAAAAACATGATTAGGCAAATCAAAACTTTCAAAATCGGGGGGTTGAGCTACATACACTTCTTCTTGAATATAGCCATTTAGGAAAGCACTTTTAACATCCATTTGGTACAATTTAAAATCCATGATGCAAGCATAAGCAAGAAGTAATCTAATGGCTTCTAGTCTAGCTACGGGGGCATAAGTTTCCTCATAATCAATACCTTCTTCTTGATTATAACCCTTAGCTACTAGTCTAGCCTTATTTCTAGTAATTACACCGGTTTCATCAAGCTTGTTCCTAAAAACCCATTTTGTGCCAATTACTTGATGATTCTTTGGTCGTGGCATAAGTTCCCAAACTTTGTTTCTTTCAAATTGATTTAATTCTTCACGCATGGCCATCAACCAATGTTCATCAACAATTGCTTCATCAATAGTTTTAGGCTCAATTTGTGAAACAAAAGCGGTGTAATTACAAATATCCCTAATATTAGAGCGAGTAGTTACCCCTTTTGAGATGTCACCTATTATTTGATCAAGAGGATGATCTTTTGACACTCTCCATTCAAGAGGTAGATTTTGATGTTGAACTTCTTTATCTTCCTTGGGAGGCATCTCATCATTGTTGTTGTTTTCTTCTATCTTGTCTTCATTTGAGGGCTTTGAACCGGCACCTACAATCTCATCAAGAGCAACATCCTTTCTTTCCTTTTGGAGGTTAGATTCATCAAATGTAACATGGATAGATTCTTCAATGGACATAGATTTTTTGTTATATACTCTAAAAACTTTACTAGAGGATGAATAGCCTACAAATATACCTTCATCGGCTTTAGCATCAAATTTACCTAAGTTATCCTTCCCATTATTCAAAATAAAACATTTACATCCAAAGACACGAAAATGGGAGATGTTAGGCTTTCTTCCTTTGTACAATTCATAAGGCGTCTTTTTCAAAATTGGTCTTATCAAGACTCTATTTACAACACAAGTTGCGGTATTAACCACATCCGCCTAGAAGTACTTAGGAAGATTTGTTTCATTAATCATAGTTCTTGCAAGCTCTTCTAGAGAACGGTTTTTCCTTTCAACTACTCCATTTTGTTGTGGAGTTCTAGGAGCTGAAAAATTATGATTAATGCCATTTTCTTCACAAAAAGCTTCAAAGAGATGGTTTTCAAATTCACCTCCATGATCACTTCTTATGGATGCAATTTTCAAATTCTTTTCATTTTGGATAACTTTTGCAAGTTTTCTAAAAGCATTAAAAGCATCATTTTTACTAGCAATGAACAAAGTCCATGTGTACCTAGAAAAATCATCCACAATCACTAGACCATAGTAATTACCTCCAAGACTCATAGTTCTAAAGGGACCAAACAAATCCATGTGCAAAAGTTGCAAGGGCCTAGTAGTTGAAACAATATTTTTTGCTTTAAAAGAGGTCTTAACATGCTTTCCCTTTTGACATGCATCACATAATTTGTCCTTTTGAAACTTGATTTTTGGTAAACCAATTACTAAATCTTTAGAGATAAGTTTATTTAAATGGTCCATGTGAATGTGAGCCATTCTTCTATGCCATAGCCAATTTTCATCACTTTTAGATAATAGGCATGGTACGTCATTTGAAGGTATATCCTCTAGACTAATCATATAGATATTATCTATCCTTTGACCAATGAACTTAATTTGCTTATCATTCTTGTTTTCAATTTTGCAACAAGTTGAGTTGAAGACAACTTCATATCCCTTGTCACATAATTGACTAATGCTACGCAAGTTATGTTTTAGTCCATCCACATATAAAACATCATCTATAGTAGTAGTAGAAGACTTACCAACTTTGCCAATACCAAGGATCTTACTTTTGTTGTTGTCTCCATATATTACATGACCTCCATCTCTAGGAGCAAGTTGTAGAAACTTAGATTTATCACCGGTCATATGTTTCGAGCAACCACTATCCAAATACCAATCCTTGCTATTGACTTTCAAGCAAACCTACAAAACAATTAATGTTGGGACTTAGGTACCCAAATTTGCTTGGGTCCTTGAATGTTAGTGTTGGGAATTAGTCCCTTGGGAATCCATACCATTTTACAACTATCAACACCATTCTTCCTAATATTGCAATTTAGTGTAGTATGGCCATTTCTACCACAATAATGACATGTTACATTAGATGTGCTTGGTGAAACAAAGAGGTTTTTAAAAGATTTTCTTTGAGTATTGGGATTGAAACCAATACCACCTTTATCAAAAGTGCATCTTTGTTTACTAAGCATCATGTCTAAATAGTCCCTACCCATTGTGAGCTTTACTATAGACTTTTTTAAGTAATCAATTTCCTTTTTGAGGTCTAAACATTTCTCACATATGGAAGGAATAATAACATCATCATTAGGACATGCTTTAGCAAGAGATTCTTCATGAGCAACCCTTAAAGATTCATTTTCACTTTTCAAAACTTTAATTTCCTCTTGTTCTTTTGAAACTTGCTTTTCTAGACTAAGTATAGTTTTCTTTTGAGAAATTACTTGTTTAGTGATCTTTACAAGTTCCTCATGAAGTTCATCAAAAGCATTTTGCAACTTATCATATGTAGGTAAAGGATCAAGTTCATCATCATTTACCTCATCCTTTTCATGGACGGTTGCCATTAGAGATAGGTGTGCTACTTCATCATCTTCCGAGCTATTTGAAGAATCCGTGTCATTGTCTTCCCATGCAATGTAGGCTCTTCTTCCTTTCTTTTCCTTCTTAGGCCTCTTCTCATTCTTCTTTAGGTAGATTGGACACTCCATCTTCATGTGCCCGGTTTTGCCGCATTCATAGCAAGTTATTGTTGAAGTGTTCCCTTCCTTCTTAGTAAACTTCTTTGACTTGTTGAAGAATTTGTTGTTGCTCATTTTTCTTCCTTTCTTACTCAAAAACTTATCGAACTTCTTCACCATAAGACCTATGTCTTCTTCACTTGAATCTTCATTTTCGGAATCATCACTTTCTTGTTGAACGTGATTCTTCCCTTTTGAAGAAGAGGCAACTGAGCAATGCTCTTCTTATCCTTCTTTTTATCTCCTTCTTCATGCTCAGTTAGCCTATTTAGCTCAAGCTCATGTTCTTGTAGCTTCCCAAACAAGGTTGCCAAAGTCATGGTGGACAAGTTTCTAGATTCCGCAATTGCCGTCACCTTCGGTTGCCAATTCCTACTCAAACATCTTAAAACTTTATTGATTAAATCCTCATTTGAAAAAGTTTTGCCTAAGGCGGCTAAGTGGTTCACAATGTGTGTGAATCGTTTTTGCATGTCTTGTATGGTTTCACCATTGTTCATGCGAAACACTTCATACTCATGTGTGAGAGTATTCACTCTAGCCCTTTTCACCTCACTAGTACCCTCATGGGTAACTTGTAGGGTGTCCCACATAACTTGGGATGTTTGGCAATTTGTGACTCTAAAAAATTCATCTTGGCCTAAGGCGGCGGTGATGATATTTTTAGCTCTCCAATCAAGTTGAAATTTTCTCTTTTCTTCATCAGTCCATTCATTTCTAGGTTTCTCAATTTTCACACCTCCTCTTTCAATAGTTGGGATAAAAGGACCATTTTCAATGGCATCCCAAATATCAATATCTTGAGAGATAATGAAAATTCTCATTCTCTCTTTCCAATAAGGATAACCTTCACCATTAAAAACAGGAGCCTTATTATAGGACCCATTGGGTTGATAAAACGATTTCGAAGACATGATTTTCTTGTAAGAAAATTTGACAAAATCAAAGATACCTGCTCTGGTACCACTTGTTACCCAGGTGGCCAGATTACTCAAGAGGGGGGGTGAATTGAGTATCAAAAATTTTCGCAAGAACTTTATGAAAAACTTATTTTGTGAAGGAATTATCAATATTGTGATCAAGAGAAATTAACCCAAGAAATCAATTGACTAAAATCAGATGAATACCAATCAAGAACGCAAAGAATAACATAAATCTATATGAACCCTAAAAACGAAATTAAAAGAGATAGGAAAAGAGAAGATCAAACCAGAGATTTATCCTAGTTCACCACCAACCACTGTGACCTACATCTAGTTCCCAAGCCACGCTGAGATTTTCTTCCACTATCAATTCAAAGATTTACACCGCTTTCTTGAATTACACCCAGAGATTCCACACTGAAAAAGAACACTTGAGATACCACACTCAAGATTTCTATGGGATCCTCACCCAATCAAAAGCGTAACAAGAAGAAGAGAGAAATTGCATCCAAAACCCACTCTTAGTAGTGGAGATATTACAAGTGAAATCCTATGAGTCTCAAAGAAATTTGGGGAAGAAGAAAGCTTATGAGAGAAATACTCTTTTGGGTTCTGAAAATATGAGTTATGTTATGAATGAAACCCTAAATGAGCCTTTTATATTAACCCCAAAAACAAATTCACACAACTGATAGAAAAGCAGCAGAAACGTGTGTGTGAATTGATTCCTGCAATAGCGTGAATCGATTCACTCACTAATAGTTGGATTCGATTCACATAGATTAAGCATGCGATTCACAGAGACTTGTATTTCGTGAATCGATTCCTTAACACATGTGAATCGATTCACCAAAAGCTGGAATGCGATTCACAGAGAGTTGAAATTCATGAATCGATTCCCATACTTAATAAATCGATTCCCATCAGCTTTGAAAACTTGTGAATCGATTCCTTTAAATCATGAATCGATTCCACTCAACAGAAAATGCATAAAAACCAGTTTTGACCAAATGAAATGATTTTAACACTTTGTAAAACAATTGTTGGGTCTAAAAATAATAAAACATATTTGCAAACATACCCAACTTGGTCAAAAACCTTTTAAACACTTATGCAATGCATGATTCAATTTATTTTATCAAATAGCATATTCTAAATCTTAATCCACAAGTTTATTGAGACTCTTAACAATTGATTCTAACTAGAGTAAAATAAAACCCAAAGAATACTAGCAGAACCAAAGTCTTCATGTGTTTGACATCTTCAAAACCATCTTCAATTTCGCATAGGGGATGCGTCCATCCACACAAAGTTAGGCAACTAGTGTTAAGATTTTCAAAACTGCAATGGCCTGAAAATTGCTAAAAATTGCCATTACCAAATTCACATGAAAATAAACTTTAATTCGCTTTACAATAGTCTCAACACAAGTTCTAGAATGCACAACTAGGAAAAATATCACTCAAACAAGAAAAAAGAGGCAAAAAGCATGAAGTGGCCTCTTATACAGGCTCAAATATCACATTTAGAAGGATACACAGAGAATCGAAACTCATAAAAACTCCAATGCTAATTTTCAGTAAATTCTCAATCTAGCAGTATTCTCAATTCAATCATAAGTTGCTAGAATTTTTTTTTTTTGACAATAAAAAAAAATCCCTCCTCGCTATAAAATCCCTCCCCACTAAAAAAAAATTAATAGCCCCCTAAATCAACAAAACTATTTTTAAGCTCCCTATAATTATAAGCAATTATGAGCACAGCTAAGTAATAAACAAAAATATAAAATCTCTCCTCATACTTATTTTTAGCAGTGTACTCGCTGCTACTATGATAGAGAAAAGCACTAAAAGAGTAAGAACAATAATAATGTGCTAATTAAAATAAAAGTTGGAAAGAGACTTTCCTCTAAAAAATTTCACGAGCAAATTGAATGGGGATATGAGTCAAGATTGGTGTTGTCGTTCCCAATACCGTTGGAGCTGGTAAGCGGGCTCAGAACTGGGCATCAAAACAACTAAAAACTTTATAAACAAATTAAAAAGAAATAAAAAGAAAATAAGATAGCAAAATAAAACAAAAATGCAATAAAATGCGATTGTGTCAATATGTACAATCTTCTTTTTGATGCACAAGCAAGTAAAATGCCTAAGTACTAAAAGAAGAAAAATAAAGTCCTGCATCACTCGGCAGGTGGGTGTGGCTGAAGCTGCTGGAGGAGACCCATAATGGCTGTGAGCTGCTCCCGATGAGTGCTATGCTACTGGTCTACATGGGCCCAATGCTCCTAGAAACTGATCTGCATCTCGTCGGGACGCACCATGATATCCCGGTAGAAGTGGGCCTGGGGTATTGGCCCTTCCTGTGGCGGTGGTAGTGCAGGGTGCTCCTCTGCCAGTGGCTCCATATCTATAGCCTGATCCTACTGCTGTTGTGGCTTCTCGGGCCGAACAACCACGTAGTCCCCGTGGCCAAGTGTCTGTAGAACACTGATGTTGTAGAGAGTAATTAAAGAGATAGGCTCCATCTATATAATCGTGGCACAAACTCCAAGGTAAGCGGCGAGTCTGGAGATGAAAGAACTATCACGAAGTGCCCGGTGTTCTGCATTTGCAGGTAAAGGCTCATCTGTATGCACGTGCACAGGAGAAACATCCCTGCATCACATCTGTGGCCCTGGCCATCCGTCATGGCCCATAGAAGTAAAAGGTATGGCCGGGTAACTGTCCCGTTACTAAGGGCTCTCCCATTAATGGAACGGGCGAGCCTCCTGTGCACTGGCCGCACAGTTGGATCTCTTATCTTGTTGGCCTTAGCTCAACTAGGGATATAGTGAGCATCCCCTGTGAGAGACCACCATCTCTCTAAATCCTGCCAACCGTCTGGTACCTCCAAGAGGGCTCTTATATTCTCCAGTGTCAGGACTGTCTCCTTCGTCTCAAATCCTAGCCCGATATTAAACTCGGCCAGGGTCAGCCTGTGGTGGGTTTCGTGGATACAAAAAGTAACGACCAGCTCCTGATCTGGCTCCTCGTCCATGCCAGGATGCTCGGGCTCCCTGTCTCTCATGTGATAGCCATAAGTGGATAGGAAGTTAAGGACAGCCTCCACATGAGTGGGTTACCGTACTAATGCATCCCGAAGCCATCCAATGCACTGCAACAGCGTCTCTACCTCCTCTCGCAGGCCAACCTACTCGAGGGCATCAAAATCCAATTGCTGCTACACGTGCATATAGTACTCCCGCAGCTCTCTATATCTCTCTCTAAACTGTTGCGGGATGTACGAGGGCACTGATCTGGAGGGGCGTGATGTGGCTGCTGCGGAGGACTCACCTGTCTGACGCTTAGTCATCGTGCCTGCAAAAATAAAGAAAATGGGAAAAATTAGCAAATTTTCTAAAGAATTTAGTGTTAGGTACTGCCTAACTTCGGTATGTACAACCGTACAGCACAACAGGTACGCCCGTACCTGTGTTTGTGTGTAACCCTAAGGCCCCTAGTACGGCCTTCAGTACTGCCTATTCTTGGCAGGTACGACTATATTGCGATACGATTTTGTAAAAAATCTACCCTACGAGCATATTTTCTCAGTTTTAGCTTTAAAATTTAAGTCTCTAATCATCCCTAGGGTCTCTTAGCATGCAAAACCTAGCCCATTCTACTCCTAAATTGCTAAAGTTAGAATTAAACTAATTGAAAAAACTAAAAACAAACAAAAACAAAAATAAACCGTAAATAAAACATCAAGTCCAAGAATTAAGTTTAGAATCAGTACCTGGATAGTCTTGGAATAAAAGATACGAAGAAATGGAGGGTAGAGGGTGCTTGGGCGTAAGAGGGGAAGGTACGCCCTTACCTCTCACTGTTACCTTTTATTTTTAGCCTCTGGACATGGGATACGACCGTATCTGGTTATATGTGCAGCCGTGCCTCCCTTTTGTCCATGTTTTTCAGGTTGAGGCTGTTAGGTACGGCCGTTCCTAAATGTATGTATGCCTATACATACTAATTTTCCAGAAATTTTTGTTGTTTTTTTTTTGGCAAACCATCTCTGATAGGTGACGAGTCCAACACCATTTCGTTAGGAGATCCAAGCACACATCTGTAGCACCACAATTAGACTTAAGAGCTAAAAGCTCACGCACATTGATAACTTAGAGTCTACAGACCTTTCAAACAACGACTTATTTATTTCTAACAAGAGGTTATAAAATTTTTGTGCTGTCTCATTTGGAAGTTCATCTGTGTCATCATACTGTTGCTCCTCGAATGATACGTTGACCTCCAAGGCATCACAAACCATATATTGCATCAATTCAATTTGTTCACCATATCCCATATCTACGTAACTGTTTGAAGCACCTGTGCAATTATCGCGAACCCCTAAACCAACCTGAGGCAACTCTTCGCCATGTCTAGTCCAAATCTAGTAATTAGGCCTAAATCTAACTCTCTGCAGGTGATATACGACCTCACCCGGGCTCTTGATCCTTCTGCAATCGCAATTAAGGCACACACATCTAATCCCTCCATTAATTATGAAATCTTCATGTGTCATTGCGGCTTGGACAAAGTGATCAACCCCATCGCAAAAATATTGTTTCAAACTCCCTTTCCCCGGATACAACCTATCGTACATCCAAGTATGACTCAAAGGGAAAAATTCCATCTTCTGCAAGTTAAAAAAAAATAACAATTCCAGCAGCACGACGTTCTTACAACCGCTTTCTTTCTTTAAATGGTATGACCCTATCCCATTCGAGAAAAATCTTTTTCAGAACTCGTATAATAGTCCTTCCTTAATTCTCATATCTTATACTTGATAAAATTTTGACAGCATTTCTCATTGGTCTCTGAGTACACAAAATGATCGCAGTTATGAATACCGCGATCAAGTATGCACCCAGAGAACAAAAGTAAAATGAATCGAACCAGAATTTCATCAAATATAAAGATACAAGAATTAAGCAACAACTATTATACGAGTAAAGAAAAAGTTTTTTCCTAAACTGTCCGACTTGGACAATTCAAGGTTCAATATACAATGAGCGCGTGGTACCCTAAAAGAGTACATACACTCAATAATATACTGAACCTCAAACGGGAAGCTAAGGCTTTTCTCCGATACTAATAACAATAATCAAACATCCATTTCATTAATAATTAACATAACAATAAGACAAGCAGAAGTGACAAGGGTTGAATTAGAAAATCGACTTGGTCATTTAAAAAGAAACAGGTTGGAAGGTGACATCCTCTTAAAAGATAGAATTAGACAAGCAGAAGAGGCAAGGGAAAGAAGTATAGAGAGATATGCAAAGCAAATTGCAGCTAAGGATAGAATTAGATCTGTTATTTTTTTGTTTCTTTACTTTCTAATTTATTCTATTTTCTATTATGTTTTAATTTCCTCTAACAATATATATTGTTTTGATTTTTTTAGATAATGGTAGATATTGTTTTGATTTGTGTATAGCACACACACATGTGTGTGTGTGTGTGTATATTTCATCTCAATGAAGAATAGACTAACTTTTCCCGAATATTATTTCTAATAATTGGTCTACTCACTTTCATGTATTAGCTTCAACTTTTAATATAAATTCCACAAAGTCAGACACAAAAATTCTGCAGATGTTTATGTCAAGTAAAGTATCTCACTATTATTGTCTTTTTCTTGAATAACCATAGTCTCTCTTTCCCCCAAAAAAGTGGATATGCTATGTTGGACTTAGTTTTAATTAACACAATATTGTAGAAACAAAATCTCTATTATGTATACTATTAACATAAAGTGTAGAAAATTATTTATTATTTACACCCCTAAAACATTTTCTATTTTATTAAATATTAAAGCAAATATAATTTAGTAAGCTTTGGCCATTGAATTAAGAACTGCATTACGTGCAATTCTCTTTGGACAACATGGATCTACTTCTCTGGCCATATATATTATAGAGCACAATACATATATCTACTCATTTACAAACAATTACACAGTACATATCATTTAGACAAATACACAATACACTTCAAAATTCCCTCTGTGAAGAGAACTATGAAGGAAATCAAATAAATATGTCGGTGTGGGGGTCAACAGACAACCATTTTCCACCCAGTGAGTTAACCAATATTTCGTTAGAGTGCATACCTCGATCGCAGAGTAGTGGTAGAGGCACGAGCGGTAGTGGTAGTTGTGGTGGCGCAGCAGAGTGGTGGAGGTGGCGGTCTCAGAGGCCTATGAAACAGAGCTTCTTCTATTAGCAGAAACTAATAAGCTATAAACAAGAATATCAAAACCACCACTCTGCTGGCGGGATTGTGAATCAAAAAGGGAGCTAAGAACCGAGCGCTTATTAAAGCTCAAACTGTGCAGACAAGATCGGAAAACCAAATTAAACTCATAACTACATAAGAATAATAAGGGTTGACACGCAATAAGGGAGACAGGAAGTGGCGCGGTGGGTGGCAGGGTGGTGTGGTGGGGCGTCGCCAGAGAAGAAAAAAGGGAATAGAGAATGGAAGAGAAGTGGTGGTGGCGACGGCGGTGCTGGGAGAGGGAGGACGAGAGAGAGAGAGAGAGAGAGAGGAGAGAAGAGAAGTAAATCTGGGAAGATGAAGAAGGGGTGGCCTTTGGTTGTATCCAGGGACCACCGACGACCTCATTAACATTATCGACTACCTAAACCCATCGGCCAACTGTCTCGGGATTACCGATGGGCCAATTCAAATACTGACAGGCAAGGTCGTCAGTATGTGAAAAATCAGTGGGAATCCTATGCGCATACCGATGGTCTTTTACCGACGGCCTCTACACATCGCCAAAAACGTGCCTTTTCCAACGGCTGAAGCCATCGGTAATGCCAATTCGTCGTACTCTGAATATTATCGACGACCTCAGCCGTCAGAAAAGGCATGTTTTTGGCGACGTACAGAGACCATCGATAAAAGACCGTCGGTATACGCGTGTTTTCTTATAGTGTATGTTGGTTGATAGGTCTACAGTGACTATCCTTAGCCACCGCATACCACAACCCCTCTCCTGAGGTGTTGCTACTATCAACCCCTAGTAGGGTTAAGGTTCCCTACTCATGCTGACAATACTACTTTATTACCTATTTTTCCTAGAGATTAAAGTATCTTTCCCCTTACCTGGCTTAGAAGACTGTTGTCGCCCGTGTCTCGTCCCGCCTCCTCCTCTCTGAGCTCTCCCTCGCACTACAAAAGACCAATCGAAGAAGCATGCGAAATGGGGAAAGGAGAGTACTATTTATAGGCATAAATTGGTTCTATTGCATCGCGATGGCTGTAGGCACAGTCTCCATCACATTGTGAGGGAGACACGTGTCAGAAGGACAACGGCCTTGATCACCGACTCTGATCACGTCGCGATTCTCTCCTTTGTTTTCTCCATCGCGTCGCGATGGTCCTTAACCAGAAAGATCTGGATTTTCGTCTTTCTAGAAGATTCTAGGGTGTTTTGTACCTATCTAGGGTATTGAAGGCCTTTCTCATGATTTATATTATTTCTAGGGTTTCTGGGTCTCATTTAAGCCCATTTTATCCCTAATTAAGGTTTTTAATCCTCGTTTATTACCTAATTATTAATCTAATTATTCTTCTAATATTGTTTGAAAATCAGGATGTCACATCTAGGGAACAAAGCCTATGACAAAACTTAATAACATAGATTCCTGGTTAAAAATCAAGTTAACCATCAAGGAAATAGCTAAGATGTGCTAAGCACAAAGTAAAGAAGAACTATATGTTCTTAGTTAAGTTGCATTGCATTTATGTCTCATTCATTTTCTTGGATGTAGCAAGTTATGAGAAGATGAACTATATGTTCTTATGCTTAATGGTCTTGCAAATATGTTTATGTTCGTATGGAAAGAGTGTTCTGGCTTTAATGCCTCAATTATGTTTATCATAATAGTATAATTTGATGAGAAGAGTTTTTCATACGTAGCACACCGCGTATGGCTGAAAACAACAGTAATTGTTTTAAGTTTCAGTTCTATGTTACTGAGTTTTATAAACTCACATATTTGGGGCGTTGTTTTCAGGTACAAGCATATCAAAGGAGTTAGAGCATGAAGATGTGCTCGGTCTTGCCTTCGCGGCGAGACCTTTTTGAGCTAATACCCGATCACAAGTCGTCCTTAATGTATTAAGTTTGATTTTCGAGTCGAGTCGTTTTAATTATGAGTTTTTTGTAATTATTTGAAGTTGGTTATTATTTTCTGAAAAAGTCCTTTGGTTAGCAAATTTTGTTTTAAGTCCTCTACGTAATAGCGTATCGTAATATTTTATTTAGCCAGTATTTCCTTTCAAAAAGATTCACTTATTATTGCAATATGTGAAGCAATAAATTTTATTACGTTAAATTCAGATTTCTGTTAATTTAGTACGTAATGCCCTCATTAGAGTCGGGGCATTACAACTTACTACTGACAGGAAGTAGCAAACAGCTTCTCAATCACTTCATGACAGAACTATCCACAAACTTCTCACTCAAGCAACTTGGTTTCCCACGCTACTTCCTTGGAATTGAGCTTATTCCAACTAAAGATGGTTTGCTTCTTTCTCAACATGGTTACATTCGGGAACTCTTAGAAAAGTTTCACATGTCAGGTGCTAAGCCTACAGCCACTCCTCTGAAGCTACATGATGGTTAGCCTCGTCGGATTCAAAGCTTTTCCACAGCATCATAGGAGCATTACAATACACAACCTTTACTCGGCTACATTTATCCTTTCCAATCAACAAGCTCTCTCAATTCATGCACCATCCCATAGAAGTTCACTTTCAGCAGCTTAAAAGAGTCTTAAGGTACCTTAAACAGATTGGGGAGGGAACTTGGATGATAGAACATCTACTTCTGCTTTCATTATTTATCTTGGTGGAAATTCAATTTCGTGGCTGTCAAAGCGCCAAAGAATAGTAGCAAGATCATCCACTAGGGCAGAATACAAGTCAGTAGCAAATACTGTAGCTGAAGTGATGTGGTTGATTAACCTCCTTGGTGAGCTTGGCTTGAAGTCTCAGCCTCCCTCTCTATTCTGTGACAATATTGGGACACCTACTTATGCTCCAATCCAGTTTTCCACTCAAGAATGAAGCACATTGCATTGGATTATCACTTTGTGAGTCATTTGGTTCAACTGGGCAGACTTCGAGTTGCTCATATCTCCCCTAAAGATCAACTAGCTGACATTCTTACTAAACCATTACACAAAGCCAGATTCACTCTTCTAATAGACAAAATTGGTGTAAAAAATGGTGACCCAATTTTGAGGGGGATCAGTAATAGCTAGTTATGAGATCGCTTTCTAGAATCTTCTTCTAGATGATGTCCACCAAGTTGTATAGATTTTATGCTTAGTCAAATAAGCTATAATTAGTTGTAACAATCTCCTTTTTCCTCAGATAGTTGTTGATGAGCTTGAATTCAAATGTTAAATTCAAAGCTCCTTAGTATTAGGATTTAGTTATCAATTCAAATTCATTTCTGTATCTATATAACAGCCACTTTGGCTAGTGAAATAAATCAATCGATTCCCAAAACCTTTAACGACAACCCATAGGGATCAAGTCATTACAGAAGTAACTCTTCTCTGAGTTACTCCGGTAATATCTCTCTGTAGACATCAAATTTCATCAATCGAACCGTTAAATTAAAGGTTCTTATTGAGTAGATCAACTCCACAAAACTTCAGGAAATTCTAAAAATAGTTGATATTTCATCAGATCAATTTAAGTCAACGTATAATATACATTTTAATTTACAAGTAAAATGTTGACAATATGATTACGTAACTATGGATGTCTAATTTTTCTTAAATTTGGTATTCATGATCATTAACATAATATGACGATATTCAACGGTTGATAAAATTTGATGTCTACAGAGAGATATTAACCAGAGTAACTCAGACAAAAAATATATATGTTATGATTTAATATTTACATTATATTTATTTTTAACTATCTTTTAGCCTTCCGTTTGATAGATTTCTGGATTCCTCCCTAGGCACAATAGACACCCTTCAAAATAATATGGGTGAATATTGCACAAATATTGTTGTGATGTTGGATGATCTAGCCACCAACTTCTATAAGATAACGAGCATTATATGCCTTTTTGCCTTATAGGTGCATTTCAAGGCTCCCAACCCTGACATTTTCAAGCTATTTTATTCTATAGCCAATGGGGTACTATGGAAAAGGATTTTTGTGAGATTGTGAGACGTGTCTTTATTAATCCTGAGCATGTGGCAGCGCTAAATGAGACTTGTATTTCTTTTATTCCAAAGGTTGAGGCGTGGAGTCTAAGAAGAATTTCCAGCCTGCTGATTTCATTTTTCAATAACGTTTAAATTTGATTCTAATAAAGCTTAAAAATGTTAGGCTAAATTACAAAATTGGCCCTCTATATTTATTTTAGGTTTCAATTTGGTCATCTATGTTTTATTTGTTTCGTTTTGATCCCTTACGTTTTAAAAGTTACAACAGGTTGGTCCTTTCCGTCACTAAAAGCCAATTGTCCGTCACTAAAAGCCAAATAACATTTTGGAAAATTGACTTCTAGCTACGGACAATTGACTTTTAGTGACGGAAATAACCAAATTGAAAACTAAAATAAAACGTAGAGGACCAAAACGAAACAAATAAAACGTAGAGGACCAAATTGAAACCTAAAATAAATTTAGAGGACCAATTTTATAATTTAGCCAAAATGTTATATGTAAACACTTATCTGATTAGCACGCTCCCAAGCGTTATAAAAAAATGAATCAAAAGGCATGTATTGTTGAAACCAATTTATTCTATTGAGTCTTGTAAAGGCCTGAATTTTGATTGGTTACTCTAAGGGTTAAGAAAAAAGTGGATAAGGGAGATTCTGTTTGTTTTTTGAAGGATGTTTAGTTTGCATGCAGATGTATTTCCAAGGCTTTACTTTATGTAATTTCTGAAAATAGAGACTCTTAATCTCATATGAGGGAAAGTGGCCGGATGGTTATTGGAAAATGGTCTTTTTCGATTCTGACACGAGTGATAAAATCGTGACGAGGGAACCAAATAAAAGTCAAGTATTCAATTATAAATTATTGACAAGCTCATTGATTTAATTATAAATTTTTTTAATTTATGAACATGTTTAAAAATTCCTACATAGTTCAAAGACTATGAAGTAATTAATCGTTGTTTTTGAAAAGTAGCATTTGTTATATAGATTTTTTTTTGATAAGCAAACGAAACTTTATTAAGGGAGTACATGAAAGATCCAAACTGGATAAGTCTGCTTAAAAACCCCTGCCCAAAACCCAAATAAAAAAAGACTAGTGAGAAAAAGAAAGACACAACCACCAAAAGTACAGTGTTACAACCAATGAAATTCTACTGCAGCGGCTGCATTTGTTATATAGATAGTATATAATGTTAGTATTAAGGATAGTTTAGTTTTTTGCATATTTAGTATTTATATTTTTTTATTTTTTTGTATTGAGAAGACTTTCAGCATTCGAAATTTATTAGAACCATAGTCTCTTTTTTTCTTCTTCTTCTTCTTCTTTCCTCTTCTCATCTTCCCTTTTCTATAGATTCTTATTGTTAACATGGTATCTGATCAAGATTCATCCTATTAATTGAAGGGGATTTTGCAATTCAGAAATTAGCGTAAAAAAAAAAAAAAAAAAGAGATTAAATTTGCAATTCACAAAGCACCGCCGTAATCACGTCAAGAGCGTATTTGGTGATTGGGTACAAGTTTCAACCCAAAAACTGCTGGTTGTTTCTTTCTTTTCTTTGGGTGGGAGCAAGTGGAATATTTAAATTGGTGGGGTGCAGATTGTGTTTTGTCAGCTTACTCTCTGTGTGCCACACGTTTTGATGCGTTGACTTACTTTTATGTGCCGTACGTTTTGATGCTGCCATGAACACAATTTTCCAGCACTATCAGATTTCATTGGTTTAGAAAGTGCATTTTGCGGACATTTTTGGCTTAATTTGTTTGCAATTTTCGGACAGACATAAATTACGAGGGGCTTCTTGATGGAGCTCAGATTGAGGGCCATTTATGTGCATTGTTTTGTTAGCGGGCACAAATAATATTTTGGCATTCGCTGTGAGCAAGTATCAGGCGTATGAAGTGACCCATTCAACAGTAGTCTATTTGTAGCAATTGAGGTTAACATTTGTTGTGTCAACAATTTGGTATTTGATTCTCTTCTCTCTTTATTGTTCATGCCTGCTATTATCTTGGGTATTTGATAATAGCAACAATGGATGGTGAAAAAGATTATTCTTGTTGTGAATTTAACAAGAAAGTGGAACAAATAACAATGGCAAACCAAACTAAACAGCCCAACAATCAACAATTCAACCAAGAACAGATTCTATATCTCAAAATCCAATTAAAAAGCCTAATGTAAATCAAATAAATCAAAGATAGAGAGTAGAGGTATAACACCGCAATTGTTGACGCAGTTGGGTCCCAAAAAGATGACCTATATCTACGGGAGAGAGCAGCCCTCCATATCCACTATATTCAGAGTCTTTACAATGAGAAATTAGAAAAGAATGAACCCCAATCTCCTCTAAGATGAACAATACCAAGACAAATCACTCAAAGAACCTCTCAATCCCTCATGAACAAAACCCCTAGAGTTTACAAATTAAAAGCCCCAAGATCAAGAGTGTATGAATGTGTTTCCCAAACCCTAAAATTGCTCCCAAATCGCCTCACTCGCATTTTCCAGCTTCTGAATCGCATTCTGTGCAATCTGCGCTTATATATTGCGTAAAACTGCACAAGTGAATCAATTCACATAAGTGAGTGAATCGATTCACTCACTTAAAAAACCAGCTCCCAGCACGACGCATGAATCGATTCCCAATTCGAGTCCCAAGGGCACCAATTCGATTCACGCTTGTGAATTGAAGTGTGAATCGATTCACACCTGATCAACTTTGAATCCCAGAGCCCAGAATAAGCCTGATCGATTCCCAGATGGCCTGAATCGATTCCCAACCGCTGAAAACCACTCCTATGCATTCCAATGATCTTTCAAATTGATTTTAAGACACAATAATCCCCACAATTTTCCACCTTGACATCAAATCAGTGGTGATGCTCAACATTTACCCATCAACCACTTGCTGCTCTCTCCATTACCGAAATTATGTTTCAAAGAAATTCATCATGTCCAAGCAATTCTTGAACCTTGATCTAGGTAATGACTTGGAATACATCCACCGGGTTGTCCTCTGATGTAACCTTCTCAATCACAATTTCCTTAGATTCAATAACATATCTAATGAAATGCAAACGGATGCCGATGTGCTTTGTCCTTTCATGATACACTTGGTGATTAGCCAAATGGATTGCGCTTTGACTATCACAATGTACCTTCACACACCCTTGTGTAATTACTAACTCCCCAATCATACCCTTCAACCATATGGCCTCCTTCACCCCTTCAACTAGGGAAATATACTCCACCTGAGTTGTAGATAATGCCACAATGGATTGTTGATTCGCCTTCCAACTTCTTGTCGTTCCAAACAATGTAAACACAAAACCAGACAACGATTTCCTTGTATCCACATTTCTTGCATAATCGGCATCTACATAACCCTCCAAAGCGTCTTCTCCTTGAGTTACCCTTGTGTATTTCAAACCTCCTTTCAGTGACCCATTCAAGTACCTCAAAACCCACTTCAAAGCTTCCCAATGTGCTTGGCCTGGATTTGCCATAACTCGACTCACTATGCTAACTGCATATGCTAAGTCTGGCCTACTACAAACCATGTCGTACATGATGCTTCCTACCCCACTAGCATATGGAGTAGTGTCCATCTTCCTCCTCTCCTCTTCGGACTTGGGAGCTTGAGTCATCGAGAGCTTCGTGTGATGACCCAAAGGAGTGCTAACCGGCTTAGCTTCGTGCATCCTAAACCGCTCCACCACTTTCTTCAAGTACCCACGCTGAGATAAGAACAACTCACCCTTATTCCGGTCCCTCACGATATCCATTCCATGTATCCTCTTCGCAACCCCAAGATCATTCATCTCAAATTCAGAATTTAGTTTCTCCTTGAGCATACGATATCCTCCTTGCTAGAACTTGCCATTAAGATATCATCCATATAAAGAAGTAAGTAGAGAACAACTTTCTCTTCCTTCTTCAATATGTATACACAACTGTCGTAACCAATTCTCACAAATCCCGTCTTCAAAAGAAACTCATCAAATCGACGATACCATTGCCTAAGGCTCTGTTTCAACCCATACAAAGATTTCTTCAAAAGACACACCTTCGACTTGTCCTCTACAAAACCCTCTGGTTGTTGCATGTAGATAGTCTCTTTTAGGTCTCCATGTAAGAATGCAGTCTTCACGTCAATTTGCTTCAACTCAAGAATGTATTGGTTAACAATCATCATAAGGACCTTTATGGAACAATGTTTTACCACAGGTGAAAAAATCACGTTGAATCTGTGACACCCTCTACCCGCATGTTATTATTAAAGAAATAAATTAAAATAAAAATAACCACTGAAAAATACGGTCCAATGAAATTTTTCATAAACGATAGAGTCATCACGCTCGTACAAACTTGCGAAAAAATCAAATAACAATTATGCCAAGTTCAGAAAAATAAAAGCACCCCGATGTCACAACGTCTCAGAGCTGACCCATGCACTTACATCGGAACAATCACACAACAATAAAATAATAACAACGGAAATCCTAACTACGGTGACTGCATCCACGTATCACTCATCAGCCACATCGTCATCGTCACCTGCAATCTCATCGTCTAAACATACACAATGGTGTATGAGTAGCCACAGTAAAGAGGGGTTAGACATCATATACAATCATAGCACAAACGGCAAAGGACATAGATTAAGCAATGCGCATATAACAACTTTAGTATAATTGACACATAACATGGATGCATAACTTAACGAGTACTAATGCAACCTAGACAATCTCTACTTCACCGAACATGTGGATCCAAACTAACTCAGATGAGCGAGTGAGAAAACATCATCACTCTTGAGGACGAACAGTGTCTAGTCAGGGTAACCAGATAAATTGGTCAACGCCCCAGCATTGGTTGCAAGCCGCTGCCTTTATGTAAGACGCCCCTATCCGATTGACCCCCAAGGCCGGGTACCTTGCCCATCATGGCCGATACTATATCGCATCATCGTTGCTCACCCCCAATAACGCTAACTTAACAAGACACAATGATGCATGAACACAAATCAAACAAGTGTCTAACAATAACAACAACAACGGCATAACAGCACACCGACCATCTTATCAAGCGGTCGGCTACAACAACATTAAAGAGGTACTATTCGTCAGTAAACTAACAAGTTTCCCCAATCTTGGAACAAGTCCGAGTTATTAGCCTACCTCACCATACTAAGTCTAAGCAAGCTTAACTTAATTTCTAACTCTTAACCCAAGTGTTTCAACTTATTTATTATTTTTTTTAACCGGACGTACCATACTTCTCCCTTAAAATTATAAGACGCTACCCAAAAGAGTTTGGGTTAGTAATTATTATGTATTGAATTTACAAAAATTAAATGAGTAAGACTTAGCTAAAACAATCTCAGAATTAATCATTTTTCTGCACAACTATTGCTAAATACTTACAACGTCAAATCTTACTTCTAAAGCATTTAAACTACCAACACCAAATGTCAACCGTCATATCCTAGTCCTAAGACTTGTTTATGCCGTAACTTAAATGTAAAAGAAACATAATTATACATTAGTTAACTCCTAACAATCATACCCACCGTCCATACTTTATCCTTCACATAACCATGATATAGCACCTAGAGGATCTAAGTATAACAACCATACCCTATGATAATCTAGTTCTCACTCAACACAACAATTTCAGAACATCATATAGCAACAAGTAATCTCAGTTCAACCCATTTACCTCATACATACATTTATCAACAACAAGCCAAGACAAGCAAATCATCATATAATCCTCACATATCATAACATAACAACTCAAACAACACATTATAAGACAACTTCTATTGACATAATATCACGACAGAATTCAATATGAAGTTTTCCCATCACAATGGCAAAGGTACTTATTTTGCACAACCGCGCCAAGTCTAGGGACCATGGGACGTCCCTATTGCCTAATTATATCCATGAGCCCACTAATCTTGTATCCATCTACCCCCTTACCTCAATAAAAGTTTGAAGTATTCCAAGGCGAAGAAAACTGGCTACAACGACAATTTGAGCACCAACTGAGCACAGGATAAAATTTATGGAAGGGCGAAACGCGGCTGAAAAAAATAATAATTAGTATAATATATTTTTTTAGAATTTTTAAGGCTGAAACGAAATTAAAATGGAGTAAAAAGAGTAATCGGAAAATGCCATACCGAGACAAAAGGGCTACAAGGGGCCCGACGTCAACTTCACCGAATCGAGCAAAGGAGTAGTGAGTCTTGAAGGTTTCGACGCGAGGAATCCGAAAATGGCGTCCGTTTTTCGAACCGAAAACTGTGGTGGCTGAAAAAAGGAAATTACAGCTCGCCCCACCAAAATAAACGCGACGAACGGAGCAACGGTTGAACGAACAGAGGCCGGAAACGTGTTCTTTGGTCGATTTCGAGTTGGGTTGTAAGTTTTGGGATTTTTCTGTGGCCTAAAATATGAGAACAAGAAGAGAGAAGAAAAGGAATAAGGGTTTCGTATTTTTTTTTGATCAGCCGAATGAGTGATGAAGATGATGAACAGGACCGCGTAAATAGAGGACTGCGTAGAAAGGAAAAGAGACGTGGTCAGGCCCTGTACCAGCCTAACTTCTTTCTATCCATCATTCATAAAAATAAAATAATAAAAATTAAATAAAAGAAAGAAGAACAAAACGCTGCACCATTGCGCATATATATGTATTCTTTCGTAAACAATTATCACTTAAAAAAAATCATTTTTATACTAACTTCTAAAATATACCATTATTCTAAAATATCTAAAATAAATTCAAAACTAATATTTAATAAAAATATAGTAAAATAGTATTAATTAAAATATACTAATTATTAAGGCAAATACACTCAAGTTGTCACAAAATTACCAATATGAGCACACAATTTATAGGATCTTAATAATTCAAATTTGAGGGTGTTACAGAATCAATTCCTTCAACCTGTTTAAAACCCTTGGCCACAAGTCTTGCTTTATACCTTGGTTCTTCAATTCCCGGAATGCCTTCCTTCTTCTTGAAGATCCACTTGCATCCAACCACCCTTTGCTTCTTAGGTAGCTTCACAAGTTTCCAGGTCTGGTTCTCCTCCATTGAATTCATTTCCTCATTCACTGCCTCTGACCACTTCTGACCCTCTTTGCTCTCAATTGCTTCCCTGAATGTCTTTGGTTCCGAGTCTTGCATCTCTTCAGCCGCATTTAGAGCATAACAAATAAGATATGCATAGCCGTATCTATTTGGTGCAACAGTTTCCTTCCTTTCCCTCTCTTGCCAACTGATAGCTAGGGTCCAATGTCGGTTGTCTTCCTCTAGAACCTAATGGTGGAGGACTATCCTCCTCTTCATCCCCGGTCTCACTAGTGGAAGGCTCCATCTCAAACTGAGTCTTCTCCACCTCCGCTTCTAAGTCACTATTCTCCAGGTCCTTGCACTTCATCCCCATGCAGGTCTCATCAAAAGTAGCATCCCTACTTATTATCTATCTTGATCCTCCAGGTTCCATCTTCCACAGCTTATATCTCTTCACACCCTCCAGATATCCGATGAAGACACATTTCACAGCTCTAGCATCAAGCTTGTCTTGCTTGATATGCGCAAAAGCCAAAGCTCCAAAAACCTTCAAATTTGAGTAGTCTGATGGTTTCCCACTCCCAACCTCCATAGGTGTCTTGAAGTCTATCCCTGTTGATGGACATCTGTGAACGTGAACACAAGAAGGGGGTTGAATTGTGTTAAAAACTTTTCGTAAACTATACGTAAAAACTTCAACACAAGTTGCTCAAAACTGTTTTGTATATCGGATGCAGAGAATTAAACAGGCCGGATGCAGAAATTTAAACAGTTTATAAAAACTTACTTTACTGAGCAAGGTAAAGATAAATAATGTAAAGCAGTAAAGGATGAGACTCAGAGATTTATACTAGCTCACCACCAACTGGTAGCTACGTCTAGTCTCTTCGTTCCTGAAGGATTTTCCACTATAATCAACTGATTACAATTTTCTCAAGAGTATTCTTCTGTCACAAACTTGACAATACTCTCAACTTCTCAAAACGACTCAGTACAGTCGAGCCTTTGAGGAACAAAGCCTTAACTAGGCCAAATACAGTTTTACAAAAGAGATTATGATTTTGATAACAATCAAAATAACTCTCACAGAGAGGATGAAAAGATTAAGCTCAAAACAGAATAGCTTTCTAAAAGAAAGTATAAGACGCTGAGTTTAGTTCAATGTAGACCAGAAACTTGGCACGAAGCTTGATTGCACACTTGAGTAATATTGCTTTCAGAATGAAGTTTCTTCACAGTTTTTCTAACAGTTCTTCAATGAATACCTTGGGGTATTTATAGGAGTCTTCAAGGGTATTACCGTTACAGTAAAAATATCTCTTTGCCATTGAGTGAGGTAATTTGAAATGTAGTCCTTTTCATCTTTTCTAGAGAATATTAGAATAGTACACATTACCGTTTTCGTACTATCTGCAATTTGCAATTGCCTTGTACGATTTTTATCTTATGCTAAAGGTGTCACTTTTGCTTCCTCGTACATCAAAATGAGCGCACAAAATCAAATTCAAATTTCGTTCCAGAACAGTCTGAGGCTAAGAGCAAAAACGTGATCACCACGTGCTTCATTAAAGAAATCAGACGCTCGCTCAGAACAGAGGACGGACACTCGTAGCAATTGAGTGTTCCACGTGTCAAGATGTCACCTTCTTTGGACGCTTCTTTGTTAGCAAGACGCTGAAGTGGGTTCGGATGCTGACACTAGTGGATTGTATTCAATTCTTTTGTATATTTCTTCTTCTTTCTTGAGTGATTTGTACATATATAAATGAAGCTTTTGATACATGTACACTCAAAGATATGTTAGAAGATAAATTGTTCTCTTGAGAAATATTTTGTTATCATCAAAATTAATGAGGGTCTAAACTTCTCAATCGTTTAGGTTCCAACAATCTCCCCCTTTTTGATGATGACAAATATCTAAGGTTGATGAACAATTTAATTTCAAAATAACATCAAGGGTCTCCCCCTGAATTTAACAATTTTGATATATAAGACAATTCTAGTATTAAGGCGATTGTTGATAAACAAATTCATTTAAGTGATCGCAAAAATACATAGATGAATCAAAGCATACTTTTAACAAAGTGAGATCGGATGCTAATTTTCATTTTATCAAAAAGATTTTCATATTACCAACTTTATTGATCATTGTTAGATTATTGGGTCAATGAATATCAATGCAGTTAATAGATATTAGAGCAATGAATAACCACACAAATGCTATGTATGAAATGATATGCATGATAAATTCAGTTTTAGTGTATTCATCGGACGGTGAATTTGTTAATCAGACTTAATCAGACTCTCATGTGTTCATCAGACATTTCTTTTACTTCTTTTACTCCCCCTTTTGTCATCAGACAAAAAGAGTGTAAAGCACATCATAGTCAAAAAGATGGTTTGGAAAAATTTGAATGTATATAAACAGAAAATTAGATAAAGGCATGTATAGTCAAATAATCATAAAAACACTGAATATATAAAAAATAAGAGAGTACCCAAAAAAAATTATATCACATAAAAAAAATAATAAATTTTAAGGGTTTGGTGGTGGAGGAGGGATGTTGAGACGTTCATATAGAAGTTTCAGTGCATTCTCCAGCTGAGTGACTTTCAGATTAGTAGCCTTCATTTCTTCAAACTCTGCTTTAGGAATGGTGACCATTTCAACTGCAGGAGTAGAAGTAGAAGGTCCAACTTCTGGTGCAGGTTTCATCTTCTGATGCTCTGCTAGCACCCAGTTGGAAAGCTTCAGTCTCAAGTCCTTCTTTTGTTGAGTCTTTTGAAAGAATGCATCATTTAGTATAAACCATTTGATGAGACTTCCAAGTTTCCTCTGCTCAGATTCGGACTGAATTCTTCTCCTTTTCTCCACCTCTTCTGGATACAGCAAATCAATGAAGACCGTTTCCCTATGCAGAAGCACGTCAGCAGTGAAAGCCTCAAACTTATTCCCAGCTTTTTCTACCCATATCCTTCTAATGAATTCACTCAATGCTTCAGAAGCAAAAGAGATTCTTTCATTTTCTACCAGGTACGATCCTCTCAGATTTTCCCTGTCATCTTCTGTAAGCACCAGGGGACGAGGCATGGTAATAAAGCTTTATCTTTCCATGTCTTCGACCATTGACTCCAAGTGAATCCAATGTCAAAGCACTTTGTCACTGCAGCCCATTTGACATAAGTATTCATGCAGTCGAGTGGTCTGATTACTGAGCATCTGAACATATCATCGAAGTAAACTATTCCCAGATTGATGTCAGTAATTCTGCTGATTGTGCCAACTGTTGGAATAGTGGCCTTCTCAGCATTGCAGCAGTTTGAGGAGCCAGTTCTCCATTCATTTTCCTTCCGAGAATTCAGGTAAAACCTTCTGGCATGATCCTCATAGATCTTGGCAATCAGAAGCTTAGAGAATTCCTTAAGATTGTACTTCTTGGGAGCCTTCTCATACTCCGTGAGCCCGATCTTGCTGAAAGGCTGCTTGCCAGGAGCAGGTTCTTTCCTTTTCCCAGGGATAGACCAAGGTAGCCACCTTTGTCTGTCTGGTACAATCTTCACTGTTACAGACAAAGGATCCCTGAACTGTCTGATTACTTCAATCTTCTTCATCTCAAGACAGTGTGCCATGAAGGTAGCTTCTTCATCTGTGATCCACCTTTCGCATTCTTCTAATGTGAGCGGTTCAGTTTGTGGTAGGGATCTAGGAAGGTCAACAGAGAAGAGAATTGCTCTGCTACCAGATGCTGGTCTCAATCTTCCTTTAAATGACATCTGAAAGTGGTCTTCTCCATCCTTGAAGGTAACACTCATCAGAGAGGCAATCTCCAGTCTGGCAGCTCCAGAGGTGAAGGTTTTCAAATGCCATGTGGAGAGACGATTGTAGATGCTATGATATATCTCATACTTAACAAACCGTGGTTTGTTAATACATGAGACATTCTTCCTTCCACCAGCGTCTGTAGGTTTATGGGTAATGGTGAGTAAGGTGGGAGTGGTTTTGGTGATTTTATAGGTTTTAGGTGTGTAGGGTTTGAAGGGATTAATGGGAGGTACTTTGAATAGTAGGTTAAAGGGATGAGAGTGAAGTTTAGAAATGTATGTGGTAAGTGAGGTATTTGAGGAATTTTGTGGTAGGTCAAGGTTGGGTGTATTAGATGATGATTGGGTAGGTTTTGAGAGGGTAGAGGTTTGTCGGAGGCTCATTCTGGTTTTCTTGGTTTGTGGTTGTGTTTGTGGCTGTGAAACAGACAATGGGGATGTAGGAATAACATCATGAGCATCAAAGACAGATATTGATTCATCAACAGTAAAATCAAGTACCTTTGGGTTATCCTCTGAAGACTTAACCAACCTTCTTTTCGATCCTCTCATGACAACAACAGCAGGAGGAGGAGGAATTTGAAAGTGAACACAAGAAAGTGAAAGTTAAAAACACTTAGACCACAGGTTTTTCAAAACAGATTGTTAAACGGACGCACGAAATAAACCGGACGCTGGAAAAGCAGTTTGTGAAAACTTGTTTTTAACACAGCAAGATAGAAGTAAATAGAAAGCAGTAAAGAAGAGACACAGAGATTTATACTAGTTCACTACCAAACTGATAGCTACGTCTAGTCCCTTCGTTCCTGAAGGATTTTCCACTATAATCAATCTGATTACAATTTTCTCAAGAGTATTCTACTGTCACAACCTTGACAATACTCTCAACTTCTCAAAACGACTCAGTACAGTCGAGCCTTTGAGGGAACAGCCTTAACTAGGCCAAAACAACTTTTACAAGTAAGTTGAATACAAGTAAAAATAACTCTCACAGAGAGGATAAAAATTAAGCTCAATATAGAAATGCTTTCTAAAAGAAAGTGTCGGACGCTGAGTTCAGTTCTTGTAGTCCAGAGACTTGGCTCGAAATTTGATTGCTCACAGAAGCAGTGCTTTCAGAGTATTGAATCTTTGTAGTGTATAGCAACAGTGCTTGTTCTCAGTAAATGAAGCAATATACTCTTGTACAGTTTCGGCAGTTTCAATTATGGCAGTCTCAATTTCAGCAGTCTCGACTTCTTCTTCAATGGATACCTTGGGGTATTTATAGGAGTTCTAAAGGATATTACCGTTACAGTAAAAATGGCTCCTTCCATTGAGTGAGGTGATTTCAAAAAGCTGTCTCTTTCTTCCTTTCCAGAGAATATCTCAGTAGTACATATTACCGTTTTCGTACTACCTTGCTTTTCACAATTGCTTGTACGATTTTTGTCTTGTAGCTAAAGGTGTCACCTTTGATACCTCGTACAACAATTTTGGCGCATAAGATCAAATTCGAAATCCGTTCCAGAGGCTTCTGAGAAAAGGAGCAACAACGTGACCATCACATGATATAAAATAAAGTTCAGACGCTTGCTCAGATCAAAAGATCGGACGCTCAAGCAAATGGATAGGATTAGTGTCATAAGAAGATAATTCCAGACGCTCACTAGGACAGTTTACTAGGATGAGCCGGATGTTGACACATGGAGTGTATCCTTCTCTTGAGAGCTTCTTCCTTCTTGTTTAAGTGGCTTAGAAATGTATGTAATATTAGTATTTGCACACTTCAAGAATTGTTAGAACATAAATTGTTCTCTTGTGAATATTTTGTTATCATCAAAATTAATGAGGGTTTAAACTTCTCAATCGTTTAGGTTCCAACAATCTCCCCCTTTTTGATGATGACAAATATCTAAGGTTGATGAACAATTTAGTTTCAAAATGTCATCAAGGGTCTCCCCCTGAATTTAACAATTTTGATATATAAGATAATTCTAGTATTAAGGCAATAGTTGATAAATAAATTCAATTAAGTGATCGCAAAACAAAATACGTAGATGTATCAGAGTAAGATCGGATGCTGATTAAAAAGATTGATTTAATCAACTTGTACCAACTTTGTTTATCATTGTAAGAGCATTAGTACCAAAAATATTTATTTAACATTATAAGAGCACTAGAACAATGAATATTAGCGCATTAATAAATAACAACACAAATGCTATGTATGAAATGCTATGCATGATACTTCAGTTCCAGCGTATTCATCGGACGGTGAAAATCGGACGGTGGGTTAGTCAGATTTTCACGTGTTCATCATACCTTTCTTTTACTCCCCCTTTTGTCATCAGACAAAAAGAGTGTAAAAACACATCATAGTCATAATAAGACTTAGAAAAATTTGAATATAAGGCAGATAATTAGAGCAAAAATAGTGTATAAGTGTATCAACAAAAATAAGAAATATCACTTAATACCAAAAAAAAAAAATTAAAGCAAAACAAAGTTTAAGGGTTTGGAAGAGGTGGTGGAGGGATGTTGAGACGTTCATATAATAATTTCAGAGCAGTCTCCAGCTGAGTGACTTTCATGTTGGTGGCCTTCATCTCTTCAAATTCTGCTTTGGGAATAGTGACCATCTCAACTGCAGAGGTAGAAGATCCAACTTCTGGTACAGGTGCAGGTTTCATCTTCTGATGCTCTACTAGCACCCAGTTAGATAGCTTAAGTCTCAAATCCTTCTTCCGCTGAGCTCTTAGAAAGAATGTGTCATTTGGTATAGACCATTTGAAGAAATTTCCAAGTCTTTTGAGCTCAGATGCTGTTTGAATTTCCCATTGAAATTTCACATCTTCTGGATACAGCATATTCACGAAGATGATTTCTCTGTGAAGAACAACATCAGCAGTGAAAGAGTCAAACCTATTTCCAGCTTCTTCTCCCCATAAACTTCTGATAAAGACACTCAAGGCTTCACAAGTGAAGGAGAGTGCTTCATTTTCTGCCAGGTAAATTCTTCGCAGATTTTCCCTGTCATCTTCTTCTAGCACTAGGGGGACGAGGTATGGTAACATAGCTTTGGCTTTCCAAGACTCAGACCATTGACTCCAAGTAAATCCAATGTCGAAGTGCTTGGTCACAGCAGCCCATTGGTCATATATCTTCATGCAGTCAAAAGGTCTGATTACTGAGCATCTGAACATATCATCGAAGTAAACTGTTCTAAGATTGATGTCAGTAATTCTGCTGATTGTGCCAACTGTTGGAATAGTGGCCTTCTCAGCATTGCAGCAGTTTGAAGAGCCAGTTCTCCATTCATCTTCCTTCAGAGAAGTCAGGTAATATCTTCTGGCATAATCCTCAGAGATCTTGGCAATCGGAAGCTGGGAGAATTCCTTAAGATTGTACTTTTTAGGTGCCTTCTCATACTCCTTTAGCCCGATCTTGCTGAATGGCTGCTTGCCCAGAGCAGGTTCTTTCCTTTTCCTAAGGATAGACCAAGGTAGCCACCTTTGTCTATCTGGTACTATCTTAACTGAAATAGAAGAAGGATCCCTGTACTGTCTGATTACTTCCATCTTCTTCATTTCAAGACAGTGTGCCATGAAGGCTGCTTCTTCATCTGTGATCCATCTTCCGCATTCTTCCAACGTGAGTGGTTCAGATTGTGGTAGGGATCTGGGAAGATCAACAGAGAAGGGAATTGCTCTACTTCCGGATGCTGGTCTCAATCTTCCTTTAAATGACATTTGGAAGTGGTCTTCTCCATCCTTGAATGTTGCACTTATTGGAGAGGCAATCTCCAATCTGGCAGCTCTAGAGGTGAAGGTCTTCAAATGCCATGTGGAGGGACGATTGTAGATGCTATGATATATCTCATACTTAACAAACTGTGGTTTGTATGAGATATTTTTTCTTCCACCAGCGTCTGTAGGTTTAAGGGTAATGGTGAGTAAGTTGGGTGTGGTTTTGGTGATTTTGTAGGTTTTAGGTGTGTGGGATTTGAAGGGATTAATGGGAGGTATTTTGAATAACAGATTGAAGGGATGAGAGTGAAGTTTGGAAATATATGAAGTGAGTGAAGTATTTGAGGAAATTTGTAGTAGGTTAAGGTTGAGTGTAGTGGATGATGGTTGGGTAGGTTTAGAGAGAGTTGAGGTTTGTTGGAGGCTCATTTTAGTTTTCCTGGTTTGTGTTTGTGGTTGTGAAGCAGGCAGGTGGTGCAGGGAATAACATCATGAGCATCAAATCTGATCTTGATTCTTGGCGGTAAAATCAAGTACCTTTGGGTCAACTTCGATGGCTTGACCAACCTTCTTTTGGACCCTCTGGTGATAACAACGGCGGGAGGAGGAGGAGGGATTTGCTTCCCTTGGTGGACTATTTGAAACATCCTTTTCAGCTGCTGGTCTAAATTATTTCTCCAAGACCTTTCTGATGGGAATTCTATCCTCATCTTCTAGTTCTTCAACAGTAGGTACAGGTGCCACCTTCTGCTTTGTTCTTCTGGTCTCCCTCGAAGGGGACTCAGCAGGTCTTTTCACACGGTCATTGAGCTTACGGTGGTTTTCTTCTCGACTTCTCCTTCCTGTTGCTCTATTTTCACCTTCTTGATCATGGAGCACGTAATAATTGCATCGACCAGGCATCGTTGACTCCAAAAACTTCTGGACGAACAACAGCACCAACACCAAAGTATTTTTCCTTTTCCTCTGTGTTGATGGAGTCAGTCAGCTTCCTTACAATGCCGTCTTTGACCATCATAATGGAGAGAAGAACTCCATATGGGATTGTCTTGATTATGTTCTTCTTATCAACATTCTTCCTTGAGAAGACAAGGGCATTTATCAGATTGTTGATAATCAACCTTGGCAGATTGATTTTCTTTCCATCCATGTAGTTCCTCATAATGAACTTCTGCTCGTAGTTCACTATGTCACTTGACCCAGCCTTCAGAATCACGCTCTTGGCGATGATTTTGTGCAGTACACGGTAGTGGCTTTTCAAGTCTTTTGCTGTGGGAGAGATGTTCCTCTTCTTCAGTTCACGGTAGTTTTCAAACAGAGCTTCATTGACCCTCTTAAGTCCTCTGTAAGCATCAGCCCAGTTTGAGTGGTAGCTGATTCCTTCACACGGACACTTGATTGTCTGAGCAATAGAGTTGATGGTGAGGCGTAGTTTGAATCCTCTGATGTGACCTTCTATTATTTCCCCCGGAAGTAAATATGAACTTCCCCAGAATTCCTTAATGGCGTAGCTCAGTGCGTCCACTGGTTCCCAAAAGAAGTAGTTCTTCCATCCCAGTTTTTCAAGACCTTCCTCAAAGTCAAAACCATATAGCTTGAAGTTTTCGAAATCAACCCGGTTCTCATTCAGAAGTTTTGCCTCAGAGAAAACATCGAAGGCAGCAGTATATTGTCCAACCTTTCTGTCGGCCATTGTAGCAAGTGAAGAGAAGATGATGGAGGTTTTAGGGTTCGAAAACACACACAGAGAGAGATAGAGAGAAAGAGAGAACGAGTACGGTTTTGCAGAAAACGCAGAGTGGAGCGAAAAATGTGGAGTAGTGGGAAAGTTAATAGAGAATGGTACAGTTCTTTTTCAAAATATCGCTTCGTATTTCCACATAAAAATTAAATCAAAAAGAAAAGAAAATAAAGATTCGCCTTTTCATTAAATGCAGACGCCAAATTAAAAGTAAAAGATTTTATTGAAAACGTAAATAATCATGACTCAGTAGATATGATGAGACGCTTGAGTCCTTAACACGTGTGACACGTGTGGGTGTGCTTAGACGCACGCAACCGATTCACCGGATGATGAGTTATGATGCATATGACAAATAAGATGCTTATGCACAAATATGCTTATGTCATATCAGATGCTGAGGTTTTGTTTATCTTCAGACGCTGAGATTAATCATTCTTCTATAAGATGAAAGTTTAAATTTCTTCTTATAAAATTAAATCTATCTTCAGTAAGGGGTTTTGTAAATATGTCAGCCCACTGATGATCAGTGTCTACAAATTTTATTTCTAGAATACCCTTCTGAACATAGTCTCTTATAAAATGATGCTTAATCTCAATGTACTTTGCTCTAGAATGCAATATAGGATTTTTAGTAAGACATATGGCAGATGTATTATCACAGAAGATAGGAATGTTACTCTCTTTTATCAGGTAGTCTTCAAGTTGATACTTCATCCACAGAAGTTGAGAGCGCAACTTCTTCTTTGAGATGTATTGACTTTTCTTTGTTGAGAGTGCAATTGTGCTTTGCCTTTTGCTTGACCAAGACACAAGATTAGCTCCAAGGAACCGGCGGCCTCCACTTGTGCTCTTTCTTTCAATTCGATCTCCAAAGAAAGTCAAGATCACGTAAACCTACTAATTTGTAATCTTTTGATTTCTTATAAAGTAAACCAAGATTAGTAGTTCCTTGCAAATATCTGAATATTCTTTTAACAACACTTAGGTATGATTCTCTAAGATCTGATTGAAATCTAGCACACAGTGCAGCGAACATAATATCAGTCTTGAAGGTGTAAGATAAAGTAGAGATCCAATCATACATCATGCAGGTTCGATCTACCTTCTTACCAATTTCATCTTTACTAAGAGTGCAGGTAGGATGCATAGGTGTACACATAGGCTTGCAATCCAGCATCTTGAATTTCTTCAATAATTCTTTGATATATTTGCTTTGATGTATATAAATACCATCACTGCATTGCTTGATTTGTATTCCAAGGAAAAACTTTAATTCTCCCATCATGCTCATCTCAAATTCAGCCTGCATAAGCTTAGAAAATTCTTTGCACAGGCTTTCATTAGTGGCTCCAAAAATGATATCATCAACATAGATTTGAACAAGTATGAAATGCTTGTTTGAGGATTTTCTGAAAAGAGTAGTGTCAACTAAACCTCTTGTAAATCCATTTTCCATTAAAAAGGAACTTAGTCTATCATACCATGCTCTTGGAGCTTGCTTAAGACCATATAGTGCCTTTTTAAGTTTAAAAACATGTTCTGGAAATTCAATATCTTCAAAACCAGGAGGTTGTTTAACATAAACATCCTCAGTTATAAAACCATTTAGAAAAGCACTTTTCACATCCATTTGATATAAAGTTATCCCATGATGTGCTGCAAATGAAAGTAAAATGCGAATAGCTTCTAGTCTTGCAACAGGTGTAAAAGTTTCAGTGAAATCAATACCTTCTTCTTGTGAGTAACCTTGAGCAAGTAACCTTGCTTTATTTCTCACAACTTTACCATCTTCATCAAGCTTATTTCTGAATACCCATTTAGTACCAATAGCTTGCTTATCTTCTGGTAGAGTGACTAGCTTCCATACATCATTCCTTTGGAACTGATTCAGCTCATCTTGCATTGCTAGAATCCACCCTTCATCTTCCAAAGCTTGATCAATCGTCTTAGGTTCCATCTCAGAGAGAAGTGCAAAATCAGCATGATCCTTGAAAGAGGATCTGGTCCGAACTTTATCACCAGGTTCTCCTATGATTTGATCTTTTGGATAACTTCCAGCTTTTTCTTGCTTCAGCTTCCGCTTGAGTAGAATTCTTCGTCTTATCACCACCGGATGATGAAGATGCATGTTCACCGTCTGACTTGTCACTGAGGTTTAATTCTGAAAATAACTCATCTAGCTCTGACATAGCAGTGTCAGGCTTCTTATCATCAAACTTGACATGAATGGACTCTTCAACTGTCAAAGTTTCTTTGTTGTATATTCTAAAAGCTTTAGATTTTTCAGAATATCCCAAAAAGATTCTTTTGTCAGCCTTGGAATCAAACTTACCAAGCTGATCTTTAGTATTCAAAACATAACAACTACAACCAAAAGGATGAAAGTAAGAAATGTTTGGTTTTCTACCTTTCCACAATTCATAAGGAGTCTTATTCAAAATAGGTCTTATAAAAATTCTATTTTGAATATAACAAGCTGTGTTTACTGCTTCTGCCCAAAAATGTTTCGCAATATCAGCTTCATTGATCATGGTCCTGGCCATTTCCTGGAGGGACCTATTTTTCCTTTCTACAACACCATTTTGTTGAGGTGTTCTAGGAGAGGAGAAATTGTGGGAGATGCCATTTTCTTCACAAAATTTTTGAAAGTTCTCATTTTCAAATTCTCCCCCATGATCACTTCTAATAGAAGAAATACAGATGCCTTTTTCATTTTGAACTGATTTGCAGAAAACAGTAAATACCTTAAAAGACTCATCCTTGTGGGCAAGGAATTTAACCCATGTCCATCTAGTAAAATCATCAACAATGACTAATCCATATTTCTTTCCAGTTAAAGAGGTTGTCCTTGTGTGACCAAAAAGATCAAGATGTAAGAGTTCAAGTGGTCTCGAGGTTGAAACAACATTTTTTAAATGAAAGGAAGTTTTGACTTGTTTTCCTCTTTAACAAGCATCACACAGGGCATCAGATTGGAACTTAGGATTTGGTAAGCCTTTAACAAGATTGTGCTTGTTTAACTTTGAGATTAACCTCAAATTGGCATGACCCAATCTTTTGTGCCAAATCCATTGCTCATCTTCAACAGACATAAGACACTTGACATCTTGTTTTGCAAGTTCCGAAAGATCAACTTTATAAATGTTTTGTTTCCTCTTTGCTGTAAAGAATATAGATCCATCATTTTTGCTTTTTACTGAACATCCATTTTCTGTAAAGACAACATTATAACCACTGTCACATAATTGACTTATGCTCAGTAGATTATGTTTAAGTCCTTCAACATATAAAACATTATCAATAGAAGGAAGAGAGCATTTACCTATGCGACCAATTCCAACTATTTTACCTCTCTGGTTTCCTCCGAAACCAACGAATCCAGCTTCTCTAGGTCTTAGTTCTTGGAACATATGCTTTTCTCCCGTCATGTGACGCGAGCATCCACTGTCTAAGTACCAAGATTGGTGTGTTGACTTTGTTGCTAAGCAAGTCTGCAACATAGACTATTTTATCTTTAGGTACCCATATCTTTTTGGGTCCTTTCTTGTTAGTTCTTGAAGGATACTTGTCCTTCTTAGTTGTAAACACATTACATGCACTTTTCAGATGACCAGATTTATTGCGGTAAGCACAATGCAAGCATTTACTATGATTGTTGGATTTATCAGATGCTGAATTATTTTCTAAAAGAGGTTCATCTGATATATAGCCAAGACCATGAGTTGTCGTTTTACTGACACCCCAAATCATAGAAGCTTGCTTGCTTCGAGTTATACTCTCTGCAAGAAACTTTTGAAATGCATGTTCATAGTCATTTGATTTGCAGTTAGGATTGCCTGTAACTACAGAGCTTTTAACTTGAGAGCTCTCAGCTTCTGGTTGCTTGTTGGCTTCCAGACGCTGGTTATCCACCAGACGCTGATTTTCAGTTTTTATGGTTCTCTTCATTAGTCTGAGTTTTCATTGTGTAAAGAATGAAAATCTTGTGATAGTTTTGAAAATTTCTTTTTCAAATTCTTATACTCAATAGAGAGAGTGGCAGAATCCTTTAACAGATCATCAAATGCAAGTTGAAGTTCAGAATAAGAGTCATATATTATTACCTCTTCAACTTCTTCTTCTGAATCAAGATCAGTGTCTGCCATAAGGGCAATGTGAGCTTCTTCTTCTTTATCTTCCTCAGAGGAGGATAAGTCAAGATCTTCCCATGTTGCCATGAGACCTTTCTTCTTTTTCTTGAAGGAGCTTCTTGTGGACTTTTCCTTAAGATTAGGACACTCGAACTTGAAATGTCCAGGCTTCTTACATTCATAGCAAATGACTTGGGCTTTGTCCTTGTCTTTGCTTTCCTTCTTTTCCTTTGTATCTTTCTTCTGAAACCTCCTTCTGAAGTTTCTCTTCTTCCACATTCTCTGGATCTTCTTAGATATGAAAGCTAGCTCATCGTCTGATCCATCATAATCTCCTTCTGAAGCTTCATCATCTGATTCTTCTTCTTCAACCTGAAAAGCTTTAGAAATACTAGGTTTATGTTGATTAACTCTTAAAGCAATAGACTTACTCTTCTTGGTAGGTTCTTCTTCATTTAGCTCAAGTTCATGAGATTTCAAAGAACTCATAAGATCTTCAAGCCGAAGAACATTTAGATTTTTTGCATCTTGAATAACAGTGACTTTGGGTCTCCACTGCTTAGTCAAACTTCTCAAGATCTTTCTCACATGATCAGGTGTAGTATAACTTTTTTCAAGGACCTGCAACCCATGAACAAGTGTTTGGAACCTTCCAAACATAGTTTCAATGTTTTCTCCATCTTCCATTTTGAATAGCTCATACTGGCGAACCATCATACTGGCCTTTGTTTCTCTTACTTGGGCAGAACCCTCATAAGACAAAATAAGAGAATCCCAGATTTCTTTGGCAGTATCAAACTTACCACATTTATCATATTCTCTTTCTGTCATAGCACAGATGAGAATAAATCTAGCCTTTTGATTGGTTTGATATCTCTTTTTCTGATCATCAGACCAGTTTTCTCTAGGTATTGCAACACCAAGGGCATTAGCGGGAGAAATGTATCCACTTTCAACTATATCCCATAAATCAAGATTTTGTGCCTCAAGGAGTGCTTTCATCTTATCTTTCCAGTAATCAAATTTTTCTCCATTGAATAGAGGAGGACGGTTCATATGACCACCTTCAGCAGACATGTTCACAGTAGGATCTTTACTCTTAACACTGTTAAGTACTCAACCAAGAGGCCGAGCTCTGATACCAACTGAACATGAACACAAGAAGGGGGGTTGAATTGTGTTGAAAACTTTTCGCAAATATTAAGTTAAAAACACTTAGACCACAGGTTTTTCAAAACAGGTTAAACGGACACACGAAATAAACCGGACGCTGAAAAAGGAGTTTGTGAAAACTTGTTTTTAACACAGCAAGATAGAAGTAAATAGAAAGCAGTAAAGAAGAGACACAGAGATTTATACTAGTTCACTACCAAACCGATAGCTACGTCTAGTCCCTTCGTTCCTGAAGGATTTTCCACTATAATCAATCTGACTACAATTTTCTCAAGAATATTCTACTGTCACAACCTTGACAATACTCTCAACTTCTCAAAATGACTCGATCTGGTCGAGCCTTTGAGGAAGCGCTTAACTAGGCCAAAACAACTTTTACAAGTAAGTTGAATACAAGTAAAAATAACTCTCACAGAGAGGATAAAAATTAAGCTCAATATAGAAATGCTTTCTAAAAGAAAGTGTCGGACGCTGAGTTCAGTTCTTGTAGTCCAGAGACTTGGCTCGAAATTTGATTGCTCACAGAAGCAGTGCTTTCAGAGTATTGACTCTTTGTAGTGTATAGCAACAGTGCTTGTTCTCAGTAAATGAAGCAATATACTCTTGTACAGTTTCGACAGTTTCAATTTTGGCAGTCTCAATTTCAGCAGTCTCGACTTCTTCTTCAATGGATACCTTGGGGTATTTATAGGAGTTCTAAAGGATATTACCGTTACAGTAAAAATGGCTCCTTCCATTGAGTGAGGTGATTTCAAAAAGCTGTCTCTTTCTTCCTTTCCAGAGAATATCTCAGTAGTACATATTACCGTTTTCGTACTACCTTGCTTTTCACAATTGCTTGTATGATTTTTGTCTTGTAGCTAAAGGTGTCACCTTTGATACCTCGTACAACAATTTTGGCGCATAAGATCAAATTCGAAATCTGTTCCAGAGGCTTCTGAGAAAAGGAGCAACAACGTGACCATCACGTGATATAAAATAAAGTTCAGACGCTTGCTCAGATCAAAAGATCGGATGCTCAAGCAAATGGATAGGATTAGTGTCATAAGAAGATAATTCCAGACGCTCACTAGGACAGTTTACTAAGATGAGCCGGATACTGACACATGGAGTGTATCCTTCTCTTGAGAGCTTCTTCCTTCTTGTTTAAGTGGCTTAGAAATGTATGTAATATTAGTATCTGCACACTTCAAGAATTGTTAGAACATAAATTGTTCTCTTGTGAATATTTTGTTATCATCAAAATTAATGAGGGTCTAAACTTCTCAATCGTTTAGGTTCCAACAGGATTTGCTTCCCTTGACCGGACGCTGAAGCATCCTTTTCTGCTGCTGGCCTAAACTGTTTCTCCAAGACCTTTCTGATGGGAATTCTATCCTCATCTTTTGGTTCTTCTTGATGAGTGCACGAGGGCCACCTTCGGTTTGTTCTTCTTGTCTCCCTTGAAGGAGACTCAGCAGGTCTTTTCACACCAGTCATTGAGCTTCTGGTGGTTTTCTTTTCAGCTTCTCCTTCCTGTTGCTCTATTTTCACTTTCTTGATCATAGAGCCAGTAATTAGCTGTATCCTGACCAAACTGTTGACTCCAAAAACTTCTGGACGAACAACAGTGCCAACACCAAAGTATTTTTCTTTTTCCTCTGTGTTGATGGAGTCAGTCAGTTTCCTCACAACGCCGTCTTTGATCATCATAATGGAGAGAAGAACTCCATAAGGGATTATCTTGATGATATTCTTCTTATCGACACTCTTCCTTGAGAAGACAAGGGCATTTATCAGATTGTTGATAATCAACCTTGGCAGATTGATTTTCTTCCCATCCATGTAGTTCCTCATAATGAACTTTCGCTCGTAGTTCACTATGTCGCTTAAGCCAGCCTTCAGAATCACGCTCTTGGCGATGATTTTGTGCAGTACCCGGTAGTGGCTTTTCAAGGCTTTGGCCATGAGAGTGATGTTCTTCTTCTTCAGTTCACGGTAGTTCTCAAACAGGGCTTCGTTGACGTTTTCAAGTCCTCTGTAAACATCAGCCCAGTTTGCATGGTAACTGATTCCTTCACACGGACACTTGATCGTCTGAGCAATAGAGTTGATGGTGAAGCGTAGTTTGAAGCCTCTGATGTGTTCTTCTATGACTTCCCCCGGAAGTAAGTACGTATTCCCCCAGAACTCCTTAATAGCGTAGCTCGACGTCAGCGGTTCCCAGATGAAGTAGTTTTTCCAGCCCAGTTTCTCAAGACCTTCTTCAAAATCAAAACCGTATAGCTTGAAGTTCTCAAAATCAACCCGGTTCTCATTCAGAAGTTTTGCCTCAGAGAAGACGTCGAAAGCAGCAGTGTATTGTCTAACCTTTCTGTCGGCCATTGTAGCAGTTGAAGAGAAGGTGATGGAGGTTTTAGGGTTCGAAAACACACAGAGAGAGAGAGGCAGAGAGAAAGAGAACAGTTTTGCAAGAAAACGCAGAATGAACTGATGGAGCGAAAAATGTGGAGTAGTGGGAAAGTTGATAGAAAATGGTACAGTCCTTTTTCAAAAAAATCGCTTCGTATTTCCACATAAAAATTAAATCAAATAGAAAAGAAAATAAAGATTCGCCTTTTCATTAAATACAGACGCCAAAAGAAAAGTAAGATCAAGAAAAAGATTTTATCGAAAGACATAAATAATTATGACTCAGTAGATGTGATGAGACGCTTAAGTCCTTAACACGTGTGACACGTGTGGGTGTGCTCGGACGCACGCAACCGATTCACCAGACGATGAGTTATGATGCATATGACAAATAAGATGCTTATTCATATACATGCTTATGTCATACCAGATGCTGAGATTTTGTATATTATCTGAAGTTGAGATTAATCATTCTTCTATAAGATGAAAATTTAAATTTCTTCTTATAAAATTGAATCTATCTTCAGCAAGGGGTTTTGTAAATATGTCAGCCCACTGATGATCAGTGTCTACAAATTTTATTTCTAGAATACCCTTCTGAACATAGTCTCTTATGAAGTGATGCTTAATCTCAATGTGCTTGGCTTGTGAATGCAATATGGGATTTTTAGTAAGACAGATTGCAGAAGTATTGTCACAAAAGATAGGAATGTTACTCTCTTTTATCAGATAGTCTCTTTAAGTTGATATTTCATCCACAGAAGTTGAGAGCTGCAACTTGCTGCTGAAATATACTCAACTTCTGCTGTTGAGAGTGCAATCGTGCTTTGCCTTTTGCTTGACCAAGATACAAGATTTGCTCCAAGGAATTGGCAGCTTCCACTTGTGTTTTTTCTTTCAATTCGGTCTCTAGCAAAGTCAGCATCATAGAAACCTACTAACTTGTAATCTTTTGATTTCTCTGTACATCTTCTGATCTACCTTTTTACCAGTTTCATCTTTACCAAGAATACATGTGGGATGCATAGGAGTACACATAGGTTTGCAATCCACCATTTTGAATTTCTTTGGCAATTCCTTGATATATTTGCTTTGATGTATATATATACCGTCATTGCATTGTTTGATTTGAATTCCAAGGAAAAACTTTAGTTCACCCATCATGCTCATCTCGAATTCAGCCTGTATTAGCTTAGAAAATTCTTTGCAAAGGCTTTCATTAGTAGCTCCAAAAATAATGTCATCAACATATATTTGAACAATTATAAAGTGCTTGTTTGATGTTTTTCTAAAAAGAGTAGTGTCTAGTAGACCTTTGGTAAATCCATTTTTCATCAAAAATGTACTCAGTCTTTCATACAAAGCTCTGGGAGCTTGCTTAAGACCATAAAGGGCCTTTTTGAGTTTGAAGACATGTTCTGGAAATTCAATGTCTTCGAATCCAGGAGGTTGTTTTACAAAGACTTCCTCAGTTATAAAACCATTCAAGAAAGCACTTTTCACATCCATTTGATAAAGAATTATATCATGATGTGCAACAAAAGAAAGCAAAATGCGTATAGCTTCTAACCTTGCAACAGGTGCAAATGTTTCTATAAAATCAATACCTTCTTCCTGTGAGTACACTTGTGCAACCAATCTTGCCTTGTTTCTCACAACCATTCCATCTTCATCAAGCTTGTTTCTAAATACCCATTTAGTGCCAATAGCTTGCTTATCTTCTGGTAAGGTAACCAGCTTCCATACATCATTTCTTTGGAACTGATTTAACTCTTCTTGCATGGCCAGAATCCAGCCTTCATCTTTCAATGCTTGATCAATCGTTTTAGGTTCCATTTCTGAGAGTAGTGCCATATCTGCATGCTCTTTAAAAGAGGATCTGGTTCTTACTTTATCTCCAGGTTTTCCTATGATTTGATCTTTAGGATGATTGGCTTTGTACTTCCAGCTCTTTCTGAATTCAGCTTCTGAAGATTCTTGTGTCTGGTCACCATCGGACGATGAAGATGTAGGTTCACTATTTGTAGTATTACCTATATTTAATTCTGAAAATAATTCATCTAGCTCTGACATGGCTGTGTCAGGCTTCTTGTCATCAAATTTGACATGAATGGATTCTTCCACTGTCATAGTTTCTTTATTGTATATTCTAAAAGCTTTAGATCTTTCAGAATATCCCAAAAAGATTCCATTGTGAGCTTTTGAATCAAACTTACCAAGCTGATCCTTAGTATTTAAAATGTAACACGTGCATCCAAATGAATGAAAATATGATATGTTCGGTTTCCTTCCTTTCCACAGTTCATATGGAGTCTTCTTCAAAATAAGTCTACTAGAAATTCTATTTTGAATGTAACAAGCTGTGTTTACTGCTTCTGCCCAAAAATGTTTTGCAATATTAGCCTCATTGATCATGGTCTTGGCCATTTCTTGGAGGGACCTATTTTTTCCTTTCTACAACACCATTTTGTTGAGGTGTTCTAGGAGAGGAGAAATTGTGGGAGATGCCGTTATCATCACAAAATTTTTGAAAGCTTTCATTTTCAAATTCTTCCCCATAATCACTTCTAATAGAAGATATGCAAATTCCTTTTTCATTTTGAACTGTTTTGCAGAATACAGTAAATACCTTGTATGACTTATTTTTGTGAGCAAGGAATCTAACCCATGTCCATCTAGTGAAATCATCAATAATGACTAACCCATATTTCTTTCCTGTTAAAAAGGCTGTCCTTGTTGGACCAAAAAGATCAAGATGCAAAAGTTCAAGTGGTCTAGAGGTTGAAACAACATTTTTTGAATGAAAAGAAGTTTTAACTTGTTTTCCTCTTTGACATGCCCCATAGAGAGCATCAGATTGATACTTAAGATTTGGTAAGCCTCTGACAAGACTGTGCTTGTTTAGTTTTGAGATTAATCTCAAATTGGCATGACCCAATCTCTTGTGCCATATCCATTGTTCTTCGACAACAGACATGAGACACTTGACATCTTATTTTGCAAGTTCAGAGAGATCATTTTTGTAAATATTTTGTTTCCTCTTATGTTGGGCAAAATCGCAAGTGTACGATTCGTCGTCAAGTAATAAAAAGATCGAATCCACAGGGATTGTAACTAATTATTTAACTTAACAAACTTGTAATAATTTGAACTATTGAACTAAGTGATGTGTTTGAAATATTTATGACTTATATCAAAAGACAAAAACAATAAACAACTAAACAAAAATTTGGATTTTAAGGAGAATTAAAAGCGACTAGGGATCGAATCCTCTTGCTTCCACTCTTATGCAATCAATTTACAACCAACGCAAGTTATTCCATATAATTGAAGTTCGAATCAACAAAATTAGTTTAAGGACAATTCCTTGCCTCATAAACCCTTTACTTTAACTAAAATCCCCTAATCCCTTAGGTGAATTAAAGCTAGATTAAGCAATAAGACTAATGATTCATAAGAACACATGCTCATAAGGTTATATTCCTATAATCCTCCTAAACATGACCAACAATTCAGTTCAAGTTCATAACCCCAATTTCCCAATCGTGAGTATAACCCAAAATCGATTCGGTAGTGATCAATTACCAAAAAGCATTAATAATAGTATTGAAGGCTCAATCATAATTGAAATAAACTTGCATTGATATAAGTAAAACAACTACATAAAAGTGTTCACAAGGTTCATCTTCCCTAGCCTAAGGAATTTAGCTACTCATAGAAAAGGAAAAGCCAAACCAGAAATTCATGAGAATTGATGAAGAGATCGTTCCCAATCCTCCACCGTGCCTCCAAATAACGAAGTTCGAACCCTAGACACGTCTCTAAAGTGTCTATTTATAGTCTAGGGTGAAAAGGAGTAAAGCAGGTCCAAAACATGTAAGCGTAAAATTCTGCGTCCAGGGTGCTATCGTAGCACTAGTGGTGTAAGGCACGGCCAGGCCGTGCTTCATTCTGTTTCTCACGGTTTAGGTCTTTGTCACGCAACACGTGCTTCACGACACGGCCAGGCCGTGTTTCATGTTGTTTTGTATTTTTCACCTCTTTAACGTCCGAATTAGCTCAAGGTGTCTTCATGAAAGTTAAAGCTATGGATCTTAGCTTTCCAATGGTACCGGTTTCATCTCATTTGGACACCTAAAACTCCAGATATGATTAAAACACTAAACAAGTGTCAGGCTAAGACAGCATTACATTATCAACTTGTAGCACAAATTACCCCAACTTATTCCAAGTGATTTTTCTCCTTTTTCCTAGGACAAATACCTTCCTTTAAGCACAATTGAACCAAAACCAAGTGCGTTATTCAAATCAAGCCAAATGCATAAATAACATGGATAAAAATGACTAAAATGACTAAAATGTGATGCAAAACTAACACTAAACTATATGCTATTTCGAACGCATCATCTTAGCAGTAAAGAAAGTAGAGCCGTCTTTCTTGCTTTTTACTAGACATCCAGTTTCTGTAAAGATGACTTCATAACCATTGTCACATAATTGACTTATGCTCAATAAGTTATGTTTAAGTCCTTCAACATATAGTACATTATCAATAGAGGGAAGAGAGCCTTTACCAATGCGACCAATTCCAACTATTTTACCTTTCTGGTTTCCTCCGAAACCAACGAATCCTGCTTCTTTAGGCCTTAATTCTTGGAGCATATGTTTTTCTCCCATCATATGACGCGAGCATCCACTGTCTAAGTACCAAGATAGGTGTGTTGACTTTGTTGCTAAGCATGTCTGCAATATAGACTATTTTATCTTTAGGTACCCATATCTTTTTGGGTCCTTTCTTGTTAGTTCTTGAAGGAGGCTTATCCTTCACAGTTTTAAAAACAATACATGCACTTTTCAAATGACCAGGTTTATTGCAGTAAGTATAATGCAAGCATTTACTATGATTATTGGATTTATCAGATGCTGAATAATTTTCTAAAAGAGGTTCATCTGATATATAACCAAGACCATGAGTTGTCGTTTTACTAACACCCCAAATCATTGAAGCTTGCTTGCTACAAGTTACACTCTCTACAAGAAACTTTTGAAAAGTATATTCAAAATCATTTGATTTGCATTTAGGATTGCCTGTAACTTTAGAGCTTTTAGCTTGAGAGCTCTCAGCTTCTGGTTGCTTATTAGCGATCAGACGCTGGTTATCCATCAGATGCTGATTTTCAGTTTTCAGCTTCTGATTTTCTTTGTTGAGTACAGATTTTTCTTTGTTTAAAGCTTGAAAGTCTTGTGATAATTTTGAAAATTTCTTTTTCAAATTCTTATACTCAACAGAGAGAGTGGCAGAGTCCTTAAGAAGATCATCAAATGCAAGTTGAAGTTCAGAGTAGGAATCATATACTATTACCTCTTCAACTTCTTCTTCTGAATCAAGGTCAGTGTCTGCCATGAGAGCGAGATTTGCTTCTACTTCATTATCTTCCTCAGATGAGGATGAATCTAGATCTTCCCATGTAGCCATGAGGCTCTTCTTCTTTTTCTTGAAAGAACTTCTTGTGGACTTCTCCTTAAGATTAGGACATTCGGACTTGAAATGTCCAGGCTTTTTACATTCATAGCAAATGACTTGAGCCTTGTCCTTGCTCTCTTTCTTGTCCTTAGTATCTTTCTTATGAAACTTCCTCCTGAAGTTTCTCTTCTTCCACATTCTTTGTATTTTCCTGGATATAAACGTAAGCTCATCTTCTGATGTGTCAACATCTCCTTCTAAAGCGTCATCTTCTGATTCTTCTTCTTCAGCCTGAAGGGCTTTGGAAGAACTGACTTTATGTTGAGAGACTTTTAAGGCAATAGACTTGCCCTTTTTGACCGGTTCTTCTTCATTTAGCTCAAGTTAATGAGCTTTCAACGAACTCATAAGATCTTCAAGTCGTAAGACATTTAGATCTTTTGCTTCCTGAATAGCAGTGACCTTAGGTCTCCACTGCTTAGTTAAGCTTCTTAAGATCTTTCTAACATGGTCAGGTGTAGTGTAACTTTTTCCAAGGGCCTGTAACCCATGAACAAGTGTTTGAAATTCCAAACATGGTTTCAATGCTTTCACCATCTTCCATTTTGAATAACTCATATTGGCGAACCAACATGCTAGCTTTGGTTTCTCTTACTTGGGCAGAGCCTTCGTAAGATAAAACAAGTGAGTCACAGATTTCTTTGGCAGTATCAAATTTGCCACATTTATCATATTCTTTTTCTGTCATAGCACAGATAAGAATGAATCTAGCCTTTTGATTGATTTGATATCTCTTTTTCTGTTCATCATTCCAATCTTCTCTGGCTATCGTAACACCACGAGGATTAGTGGGAGGAATGTAACCACCTTGAACTATATCCCGCAACTCAAGTTGTTGTGTCTCAAAGAAAGCTTTTATCTTATCTTTCCAGTAATCAAATTTTTCTCCATCGAATAGAGGAGGACGGTTCATATGACCACCTTCAGTAGACATGTTCACAGTATAGGATCTTTTCTCTTAAGACTGTTAAGTGCTTAACTAAGAGGTCGAGCTCTGGTACCAATTGAACGTGAACACAAGAAGGGGGTTGAATTGTGTTAAAAACTTTTCGCAAACTATACGTAAAAACTTCAACACAAGTTGCTCAAAACTGTTTTGTATATTGGATGCAGAGAATTAAACAGGACCGGATGCAGAAATTTAAACAGTTTATAAAAACTTGTTTTACTGAGCAAGGTAAAGATAAATAATGTAAAGCAGTAAAGGATGAGACTCATAGATTTATACTAGTTCACCACCAACTGGTAGCTACGTCTAGTCCCTTCGTTCCTAAAGGATTTTCCACTATAATCAACTGATTACAATTTCCTCAAGAGGATTCTTCTGTCACAAACTTGACAATACTCTCAACTTCTCAAAACGACTCAGTACAGTCGAGCCTTTGAGGAACAGAGCCTTAACTAGGCAAAATACAGTTTTACAAAAGAGATTATGATTTTGATAACAATCAAAATAACTTTCACAGAGAGGATGAAAAGATTAAGCTCAAAGCAGAATAGCTTTCTAAAAGAAAGTATAAGACGCTGAGTTTAGTTCAATGTAGACCAGAAACTTGGCACGAAGCTTGATTGCACACTTGAGTAATATTGCTTTCAGAATGAAGTTTCTTCACAGTTTTTCTAACAGTTCTTCAATGAATACCTTGGGGTATTTATAGGAGTCTTCAAGGGTATTACCATTGCAGTAAAAATATCTCCTTGCCATTGAGTGAGGTAATTTGAAATGTAGTCTTTTTCATCCTTTCCAGAGAATATCAGAATAGTACACATTACCGTTTTCGTACTATCTGCAATTTGCAATTGCCTTGTACGATTTTTGTCTTATGCTAAAGGTGTCACTTTTGTTTCCTCGTACATCAAAATGAGCGCACAAAATCAAATTTGAATTCCGTTCCAGAACAGTCTGAGGCTAAGAGCAAAAACGTGATCACCACGTGCTTCATTAAAGAGATCAGACGCTCGCTCAGACCAGAGGACGGACGCTCGTAGCAATTGAGTGTTCCATGTGTCAAGAAGTCACACTATTGGACGCTTGCTGTTAGCAAGACGCTGAAGTGGGTTTGGATGATGACACTAGTGGATTGTATTCAATTCTTTTGTATATTTCTTCTTCTTTCTTGAGTGATTTGTACATATATAAATGAAGCTTTTGATACCTGTACACTCAAAGATATGTTAGAAGATAAATTGTTCTCTTGAGAAATATTTTGTTATCATCAAAATTAATGAGGGTCTAAACTTCTCAATCGTTTAGGTTCCAACAATCTGTTGATCAAGTATGTTGCAGTACTCACAGCCTCACCCCAGAAGCTTTTAGCCAACCCAGCTCCCAAAAGCATACATCTGACATGCTCCAAGATGGTCCTGTTCATGCGTTCAGAAAGCCCATTTTGTTGCGGTGTTCCTGCCACGGTTCTATGCCGCTTAATTCCTTGTTTCCTGCAAAACTCTCTAAATTGCTCTGAAATGAATTCCAGGCCATTGTCAGTCTTTAAAACTTTCATCTTAGTTCCTATCTGATTTCCTATAAGAGTATGCCATTCCTTGAACTTTTCAAATGTGTCACTTTTGTTTCTCAAAATGTGAACCCATACTTTTCTAGAGAAATTATCGATCATAGTGAGGAAATATGAACCACTCCCATGAGTAGTCACTCTAGCAGGACCCTAAAGGTCCGAGTGAATATACTCAAAGGGTTTGCTGGAATGATGCATGCCACTCCCAAACTTCACTCTATGATGTTTGCCTAATATGAAGTTATCAAAAAATTCTAGTTTATCCAATTTATCATTACCTACTAAACCTTATTTAGTTAGTTCAACTAAGCCCCTCTCACTAATATGCCCTAACCTAAGATGCCATAGTTTGGTTTTAACATGCGAAGTTTGGCTAGCCAATGATGCATGCGCAATAATAGTTAAACCATCTAATATGTACAAACCACACATTTTAGTCCCCTTAGCTATTATCAATGAACCATGCGAAATGCTCAATCTTAGCGCTATAGCATAGACCGTTAAACATGCTTATAGAAAGTAAATTTCGTTTGAGTTCAGGAACATACCTCACATCTTGTAAAAGGAATTCGTGGTTGTCATACATTTTAAGATGAATTGAACCGATACCTTGAACTTTGCACGCTTTGTTGTTGCCAAAGCGGACGACTTCCCCTTCCTTAAACTCCAAAGTTTCAAAATATTCCTTCCTTAGACACATGTGATAAGAACACCCGAAATCCATGACCCAGTTCTTTTCTGTTTCCAAACTCGTTACCACTAACGCCCTCACACTCTCATAACCATCCTCCGAAGCAATCGCAACCTCCACGGAATCACCCTTGCCCCCTTTCTCGGGACAATCTTTCTTAAAGTGACCGGTCATGTGACAATTAAAGCATTTGTACTTTGCTTTATTGTTCCCCTTAGACTTGGATTTAGACCTAGATTTCTTCCTTTTGCCGTTTCCTCTACTCTCACTTCTTCCTCTTGAGACACTCAAGCCTTCCCCACTATGTTCCACCTTCAAGTCTTGAAGCTTAGTTAGCTCCTTGGTCCTAATGGATGAATGGACCTCCTCCAAGGTAATAGTTGACTCTTTCCTATAAAGGAATGCACCCTTGAAGTGCTCAAAAGATCTAGGCAACAAACTCAATAAGAGTAGAACTTTATCCTTGTCATCAAGGTTCACCTCAATGTTTTGTAGGTTGTCAATAATTTTGTTGAATTCCATCAATTGCTCCACAATAGGTTTCAACTCTACCATTCTAAACGAATAGAGTTGTTGTTTCAGACATAACCGATGTGCCAATGATTTGGTCATGTATAGCGATTCTAACTTTGCCCATATTTCTGCCGCGATTCTCTCTTGCAACTTCCCTCAAAACCTTGTCTCCTAGACACAAGATAATGGCACTTCTTGCCTTATCTATCATCTCCGTCTTCTCCGTTTAAGATAGGGTGGGCGGCATCCTTGCCTCACCCTTTAAGGCATCCGCACATTTCTGTTGAATCAAGATTGCTTCCATCTTCACTTTTCATAGACCGAAATCATTATTTCCCGAAAATTTCTCACTATCCCATTTAGTACCCATGGTGCACAATTGAAAGATTTGTTCCTTTTTTCCCCACAGACGGCGCCACTTGTTGTGAATTCAACAAGAAAGTGGAACAAATAACAATGGCAAACCAAACTAAATAGTCCAGCAATAAACAATTCAACCAAGAACAGATTCTATCTCAAAATGCAATTAAAAGCCCTAATGTAAATCAACCAAATCAAAGATAGAGAGTAGAGGAATAACACCGCAATTGTTGACACAGTTCGATCCCAAAAAGATGACCTACATCTGTGGGAGAGAACAGCCCTCCATATCCACTATATTCAGAGTCTTTATAATGAGAAATTAGAAAAGAATGAACCTCAATCTCCTCTATTGTTCAAGATGAACAATACCAAGACAAATCACTCAAAGAACCTCTCAATCCCTCATGAACAAAACCCCTAGAGTTTACAAATTGAAAACCCCAAGATCAAGAGTGTATGAATGTGTTTCCCAAACCCTAAAATTGCTCCCAAATCGCCTCACTCACGTTTTTCAGCTTCTGAATCGCATTCTGTGCAATCCGCGCTTATATATTGTACAAAACTTCACAAGTGAATCGATTCACATAAGTGAGTGAATCGATTCACTCACTTAAAAAACCAGCTCCCAGCGCGATGCATGAATCGATTCCCAATTCGAGTCCCAGGGGCACCAATTCGATTCACGCTTGTGAATTGAAGTGTGAATCGATTCACACCTGATCAAATTCGAATCCCAGAGCCCAGAATAAGCCTGAATCGATTCCCAGATAGCCTGAATCGATTCCCAACTGCTGAAAACCACTCATATGCATTCTAATGATCTTCCAAACTGATTTTAAGGCACAATAATCCCCACAATTCTCTTCAATCTCTTAATGTGCAATTGAATGAGCATTTTCAAAAGCTTCTCATCATGCAGCCATATGATATGTCTGCCTCATTAAATATAGGTTTGCTCTCTTCTAGTTCATCAGGTATATCTTCCTCTGTATTTATTGACTCTAATGCCTCCCATCATATGTCATCTAATCGTACATCATTTGCATTCTTACTTTTTGCTTCACCTGTGTCAGTGATGACTGCCGATGACACTCCAATGCAATTGGCGGGCACTGGATCAATTTGCACACCTCATCCATCACTTTCAAATGTTTACTACATTCCTAACCTCACTATGAATCTTGTCTCTGTTGGTAAATTGTGTGATTCTGGTTACTCAGTTATGTTTTCTTCCACTCATTGTTATGTGTAGGATCTGCAATCTAGGAAGCTGGTTAGGACAAGTCGTAGATAGGGAGACTTTACATTTTAGTTGAGCTGAGAGTTCCAAATGTTGCAGCTTCCACTGTTGACCTATCATCTTTTCGTTTGAATTCTTCATCTTCTAGTTTTTATTTATGGCACTCCCGTCTTGGACGTGTCTCTTCATCTAGATTAAAGTACTTGGCCTCTATTGGAGCTTTAGGAAAGTTGCAAACCAGTAACATTTCTGATTGTTGTGATTGCGAACTTGCTAAATTTTCTGCTTTGCCTTTTAGTAAAAGTGTTTCAATTTCTAATGCACCATTTGATTTAGTTCTGTAACACCCTCAAATTTGAATTATTAAGATCCTATAAATTGTGTGCTCATATTGGTAATTTTGTGACAACTTGAGTGTGTTTGCCTTAATAATTAGTATATTTTAATTAATACTATTTTATTATATTTTTATTAAATAGTAGTTTTGAATTTATTTTAGATATTTTAGAATAATGGTATATTTTAGAAGTTAGTATAAAAATGATTTTTTTTAAGTGATAATTGTTTACGAAAAAATACATATATATGCGCACTGGTGCGGCGTTTTGTTCTTCTTTCTTTTATTTTATTTTATTATTTTATTTTTATGAATGATGGATAGAAAGAAGTTGGGCTGGTACAGGGCCTGACCACGTCTCTTTTCCTTTCTACGCAGTCCTCTATTTACGCGGTCCTGTTCATCATCTTCATCACTCATTCGGCTGATCAAAAAAAATACGAAACCCTTATTCCTTTTCTTCTCTCTTCTTGTTCTCATATTTTAGGCCACAGAAAAATCCCAAAACTTACAACCCAACTCGAAATCGACCAAAGAACACGTTTCCGGCCTCTGTTCGTTCAACCGTTGCTCCGTCCGTCGCGTTTATTTTGGTGGGGCGAGCTGTAATTTCCTTTTTCCGGCCACCACAGTTTTCGGTTCGAAAAACGGACGCCATTTTCGGATTCCTCGCGTCGAAACCTTCAAGAATCACTACTCCTTTGCTCGATTCGGTGAAGTTGACGCCGGGCCCCTTGTAGCCATTTTGTCTCGGTATGACATTTTCCAGTTACTCTTTTTACTCCATTTTAATTTCGTTTCAGCCTTAAAAATTCTAAAAAAAATATATTATACTAATTATTATTTTTTCCAGCTGCGTTTCGCCCTTCCGTAAATTTTATCCTGTGCTTAGTTGGTGCTCAAATTGTCGTTGTAGCCAGTTTTCTTCGCCTTGGAATACTTCAAACTTTTATTGAGGTAAGGGGGGTAGATGGATACAAGATTAGTGGGCTCATGGATATAATTAGGCAATAGGGACGTCCCATGGTCCCTAGACTTGGCGCGGTTGTGCAAAATAAGTACCTTTGCCATTGTGATGGGAAAACTTCATATTGAATTCTGTCGTGATATTATGTTAATAGAAGTTGTCTTATAATGTGTTGTTTGAGTTGATATGTTATGATATGTAAGGATTATATGATGATTTGCTTGTCTTGGCTTGTTGTTGATAAATGTATGTATGAGGTAAATGGGTTGAACTGAGATTACTTGTTGCTATATGATGTTCTGAAATTGTTGTGTTGAGTGCGAACTAGACTATCATAGGGTATGGTTGTTATACTTAGATCCTCTAGGTGCTATATCATGGTTATGTGAAGGATAAAGTATGGACGGTGGGTATGATTGTTAGGAATTAACTAATGTATAATTATGTTTCTTTTGCATTTAAGTTACGGCATAAACAAGTCTTAGGACTAGGATATGACGGTTGACATTTGGTGTTGGTAGTTTAAATGCTTTAGAAGTAAGATTTGACGTTGTGAGTATTTAGCAATAGTTGTGCAGAAAAATGATTAATTCTGAGATTGTTTTAGCTAAGTCTTACTCATTTAATTTTTGTAAATTCAATACATAATAATTACTAACCCAAACTCTTTTGGGTAGCGTCTTATAATTTTAAGGGAGAAGTATGGTACGTCCGGTTAAAAAAATAATAAGTAAGTTGAAACACTTGGGTTAAGAGTTAGAAATTAAGCTAAGCTTGCTTAGACTTAGTATGGTGAGGTAGGCTGATAACTCGGACTTGTTCCAAGATTGGGGAAACTTGTTAGTTTACTGACGAATAGTACCTCGTTAATGTTGTTGTAGCCGACCGCTTGATAAGATGGTCGGTGTGCTGTTATGCCGTTGTTGTTGCTATTGTTAGACACTTGTTTGATTTGTGTTCATGCATCATAGTGTCTTGTTAAGTTAGCGTTATTGGGGGTGAGCAACGATGATGCGATATAGTATCGGCCATGATGGGCAAGGTACCTACCTTGGGGTCAATCGGATAGGCGTCTTACATAAAGGCAGCGGCTTGCACCCAATGCTGGGGCGTTGACCAATTTATCTGGTTACCCTGACTAGACACTGTTCGTCCTCAAGAGTGATGATGTTTTCTCACTCGCTCATCTGAGTTAGTTTGGATCCACATGTTCGGTGAAGTAGAGATTGTCTAGGTTGCATTAGTACTCGTTAAGTTATGCATCCATGTTATGTGTCAATTATACTGAAGTTGTTATATGCGCATTGCTTAATCTATGTCCTTTGCCATTTGTGCTATGATTGTATATGATGTCTAACCCCTCTTTACTGTGGCTACTCATACACCATTGTGTATGTTTAGACGATGAGATTGCAGGTGACGATGACGATGTGGCTGATGAGTGATACGTGGATGCAGTCACCGTAGTTAGGATTTCCGTTGTTATTATTTTATTGTTGTTGATTGTTCCGATGTAAGTGCTTGGGTCAGCTCTGAGACGTTGTGACATCGGGGTGCTTTTATTTTTCTAAACTTGACATAATTGTTATTTGATTTTTCCGCAAGTTTGTACGAGCGTGATGACTCTACCTTCGTTTATGAAAAATTTCATTGGACCGTATTTTTCGGTGGTTATTTTTATTTTAATTTATTTCTTTAATAATAACATGCGGGTAGAGGGTGTCACATTTAGTGGTATCAGAGCTCGGCTTGTTCTTCAGGCCGTGGTATGAGTCTATTATGTATTCTCTGTGTGCTCTTATAAGGATGTCTATGCTAGAATAGATGTGATTCTGTAATTATGCGTACTTAGGCGAATCTAATCTCGTTCTACTGTTTGTTTGTGAAGGAGGAAATGGCAAACAACACTGACCGTACTGTGATTGAGGCTTTAGGCCGGCTTGCTGAGGCGATGGAACGCGACCACACTCGTCGGGATAGGACTACCCACTTTCGGGGCATTGCTGACTTCCAGAAGAATGACCTCCGCCGCTCAAGCGGAGCTTTTGACCCTGAAGCGAGCACAACACCGGATCCGCAAAATGGAGAAGATTTTTCGGTGATGACTTGCATCGACACTCCGTAAGGTAGCTTTCGCTACTTTCAAACTGATGGATGAAGCCGAGCACTGGTGGGAGAACACCCGTCAGCGCCTGGAGAATGCTGAAGTGGTTGTCACCTGGAATCTGTTCAAGGAGCATTTCCTAGAGAAGTATTTTCCGGCAGAGTTACGTGACAAGAAGGAAGCTGAGTTTCTGGCATTGACTCAAGTCAACATGTCAGTGGATGAGTATACCGTCAAGTTTGAGGATTTGTCTCGCTATTACCCTCCCTATCAGACTGCTGCAAGTGACCGCTCTAAGTGTGTGAAGTTCAAGAACGGGCTGCGTCATGAACTCAAACGGGGCATAGCCATTGTAGAGATGAACAACTACGACAACTTGGTGAAGAAGACCAGAGATTATGAGGATGCCTATAAGGAGAGCGCAGGTGCACTGAGGAACGCCAGAGGCAATCAGTATCAAGGAAAAGGGAAGCAGCCTTTAGCCCCTACTGGTCGAGGGTTCAAGCATGAAGGTAACAAGAAGAACAACACATCTGCAGGGGGACCAGCTGGAGGAGCCACTTGGTCGTCTGATCGTGTCAGTGCGAGGAAGTGCGGTTCGGATCACTATACCCGGAGTGCAAGGAGACTTGATCATCTGCTTTTAAGTGTGGTAAGCCGGGCACATTAGCGAGGGATTATGGGAGGCCAAGTCCGAACCGACAAGTGGAAGCAAACCTCGAAGTCTCAAGCTAACAAGATGAAGACCATCGCGTAGTCTTTGCTCTCTCAGAACCGGCAAGATAATCAGAGAATCTCATCCAAGGTACTGGTTTCATCCAAGGAACTCCTGTTTTAGTATTGTTTGACTCTGGCGCGAGCCATTCTTTCATCTCGCATGACTGTGTGAGAACCTTGCAACTACCTTTGACTCGACTTACTTTAGATTTGGAGGTAGCCCTCCCTTCGAAGGATCCAATAATTACTTCTTATGCATGTAAGAACTGCACTATAGAGATTGACGATAGGACCTTTGTAGTGGATCTGGTGTGTTTACCTCTTCGAGAGTTGGATGTCATACTCGGGATGGATTGGTTGGCTGCTAATCAGGTGTTTTTGAACTGCTTCGACAAGACAGTGATGTTTGTGGAACCTGAGCCTAAGGACCCAAATGTTGTCACTGCTAAGCGTGTGGAATCATCTCTGAAGGAAGGAGCCCAAGCTTATATGATGTTGTGTACCATGGTGGCAGAGAAGAAATTGGAAGTGAAGGACATTCCAACTGTCTGCGAGTTTCCGGAAGTATTCGAAGAGATTAATAGTCTACCACCGGAGCGGGAAGTGGGGTTCGCAATTGATCTTGTTCCGGGAACGGGACCCATCTCTATGGCACCTTACAGGATGTCCCCGTTAGAATTGGCAGAATTGAAGAAGCAGCTGGAAGAGATGTTAGAGAAGAAGTTTGTAAGGCCCAGTGTGTCGCCATGGGGAGCACCGATTTTATTGGTCAAGAAGAAGGATGGTTCTATGAGGTTGTGTGTAGACTACCGACAACTCAATAAGGTTACTATCAAGAATCGCTACCCGTTGCCACGGATAGACGATCTTATGGACCAACTGATCGGGGCTTGTATTTTCTCGAAGATTGACTTAAGGTCTGGATATCATCAGATTCGAGTGAAGCAGGAGGATATTCCGAAGACCGCGTTCAACGCTGCTACGGTCACTATGAGTACTCGGTGATGCCTTTCGGTGTAACAAATGCACCAGCAGTATTCATGGACTATATGAATAAGATTTTTAGCCCCTACCTAGATAAGTTTGTGGTGGTGTTCATTGATGACATTCTGATCTACTCTAAGATTCGAGAGGAACACATAGGACATCTAAGGGTTGTCTTGCAGGAGAAACAACTGTATGCAAAGATGTCGAAATGTGAATTCTGGTTGGAAGAGGTGAGTTTTTTCGGGCATGTGATTTCTAAATGAGGCATAGCAGTCGATCCAACCAAGGTTGAAGCCGTCTTGCATTGGCAAACCCCTAAGTCTGTGACGGAGATTCGAAGCTTTTTGGGACTAGCAGGTTACTACAGGAGATTTATCGAAGGCTTTTCCAAGATTACACTACCATTGACTCGTCTTACGAGGAAAGGACATGTATTTCTATGGGATGCTAAGTGTGAGGAGAGCTTCCAGGAGTTGAAGCACAAGTTGACTTTAGCACCAGTGTTAGTTTTGCTGCACTGGTGAACCGCTTTGTGGTGTATTGTGATGTTTCCAAGCAAGGATTGGGTGGAGTGTTGATGCAGCATGGTAAGGTGGTGGCGTATGCATCGCGATAGCTGAAGGTGCATGAGCAGAATTACCCCACTCATGACTTAGAGTTGGGAGCGGTGGTTTTTGCTCTAAAGATCTGGAGACATTATTTGTATGGCGCCAGATTTGAAGTTTTCAGTGACCACAAGAGTTTAAAGTACCTGTTTGACCAGAAGGAGTTGAATATGAGACAACGTAGGTGGATGGAGTTCTTGAAGGACTACGAGTTCGAGCTGAGTTATCATCCCGATAAGGCTAATGTGGTGGCAGATGCTCTGAGTAGGAAGGCCTTACATTGCTCAGCCATGATGGTTAAGGAGATGGAGTTAATAGAAGATTTCAGGGACATGAGTTTGGTTTGTGAAAGGACTCCAGTGAGCGTTAGGCTCGGTATGCTGAAGGTGACCAGTGAGCTGATGGACCTAGTCCGTGAAGGACAGAAGACTGATTTGTTCTTAGTTGATCAGAGGGCCCTGATGGTACAAGGGAAGTTAGCGGATTTCATCGAAGGTACAGATGGTATTTTGCGATTCCGGGATCGGATTTGTGTACTGGATGTTCCGGAGTTAAGGAAAATGATTCTGGAGGAAGGTCACAGGAGTCGTTTGAGCATTCACCCCGGAGCTACAAAAATGTACCAAGACTTGAAGAAGATGTTCTGGTGGCCCGGAATGAAGAAAGAGATAGTTGAGTTTGTATATTCATGTCTGACTTGCCAAAAGTCCAAGATTGAGCATCAGAAACCGTCTGGGAAGCTGCAGCCGCTACCTATTCCAGAATGGAAGTGGGATAGCATTGCCATGGATTTCGTGTCAGGACTTCCAAGGAGTCCAACGGGTTGTGACGCTATTTGAGTGATTGTGGACCGGTTGACGAAAGCAGCTCATTTTATAGGCGTGAACATGGAGTACTCACTGAAGAAGTTGACTAAGTTGTATATTCGCGAGATCGTCAGGTTGCACGGAGTACCCTCCAACATCGTATCGGATCGAGACCCCAGGTTCACATCGGGGTTTTGGGAGAGTTTGCATGCCGCTTTGGGGACCAAGCTTAAGTTAAGCTCTGCCTACCATCCTCAGACAGATGGGCAGTCAGAGAGGACGATTCAATCCTTGGAGGATTTGTTGAGAGCCTGTGTCATGGAGGAGACTGGGGGTTGGGAAAAGTTCTTACCTCTCATAGAATTTACCTACAACAATAGCTTCCATTCTAGTATTGGGATGGCACCGTATGAAGCCCTATATGGGAGGAGGTGTAGGACACCGTTGTGTTGGTATTAACCCGGTGAACAACTTGTGTTAGGACCAGAGATAGTGCAAGAGACCACCGAGAAAGTAAGGATGATTCAAGAGAAGATGCGAGCGGCGCAAAGCAGACAAAAGATTTATCATGATAAGAGAACTAAGGATTTGGTGTTTCAAGAAGGTGATCATGTGTTTCTATGGGTTACGCCCACCAAAGGAGTTGGAAGGGTAATGAAAGCTAGGAAGTTAACGCCTAGGTTCATTGGACCCTATCAGATTTTGAAAAGGGTTGGCGAGGTAGCATACCAAGTGGCGTTACCTCCGTTTCTGTCGAATCTGCATAACATGTTTCACGTGTCGCAATTGCGGAAGTACATTCATGACCCGAGTCATGTGATCGAGCCGGATGCTATACAATTGAAGGAGAATCTTACTTTTGAGGCGCTTTCGAAAAGAATTGAGGATCGAAAATTGAAACAGTTAAGGGGAAAGGAGATCCCACTAGTGAAGGTGATTTGGAGCGGAGCTACGGATGAGAGTGCCACATGGGAATTGGAAAGTAAGATGAAGGAGCTTTACCCGCAGTTGTTCGCGACAGGTTAGTGACAATTCCGAGGACGAAATTTTTTCTAAGGGGGGGAGGATTGTAACACCCTCAAATTTGAATTATTAAGATCCTATAAATTGTGTGCTCATATTGGTAATTTTGTGACAACTTGAGTGTGTTTGCCTTAATAATTAGTATATTTTAATTAATACTATTTTACTATATTTTTATTAAATAGTAGTTTTGAATTTATTTTAGATATTTTAGAATAATGGTATATTTTAGAAGTTAGTATAAAAATGATTTTTTTTAAGTGATAATTGTTTACGAAAGAATACATATATATGCGCAATGGTGCAGCGTTTTGTTCTTCTTTCTTTTATTTAATTTTTATTATTTTATTTTTATGAATGATGGATAGAAAGAAGTTGGGCTGGTACAGGGCCTGACCACTGATAAGTTCAAAATGGCATATAGTTTAGTGTTAATTTTACATTGCATTTTAGTTTTTTTTAACCATGTTAATTTATGATATTTATGCACTTTGCTAGATTTGAATAATGCACTTGGTTTTGGTTCAATTGTGCTTAAAAGAAAGTATTTGTCCTAGGAAAAAGGAGAAAAATCACTTGGAATGAGTTGGGGTAATTTGTGCTACAAGTTGATAAGGTGATGTTGTCCCAGCCTGACACCTGCTCAATGTTTTAATCATATCTGGAGTTGTAGGTGTCCAAATGAGATGAAACCGGTGCCATTGGAAAGCTAAGATCCATAGCTTCAACTTTCATGAAGACACCTTGAGCTAATTATGACGTTAAAGAGGCGAATATTGCAATACAAATTGGCAACTGTAGGAAGCACGGCCCACCCGTGTTATTAAGCACGGCCGTGCTTCGACTTATCCTGTTTAACACGAGACACAGAAAGAAGCACGGCCTGGCCGTGCCTCAGGCCACGGCCGTGCTACGGGAGCGTCCAGAATTCAGGATTTCGCGTTTTTCACCATTTTTTACTTGGTTTTTCACTCCTTTTCACCCTAGACTATAAATAGACACTAAAAAGACTTGTCTAGGGTTGGAACTTGGATTCTTGGGGGCACGGTGGAGGATAGGATTCGTTCTCCTCCTCTCTTCTTCCTCGATTTTTCTGGTTTGGTTTTTCTTACTTTATGAGTAGCTAAATCTCTCAGACTAGGGTAGATGAATCTTGATGAAACTCTTGTGTAGTTAATTCTATTTTATTAAAGCAAGTTTATTTCATTTCAATTGAGCTTTCAATTCTCTACGCTTAATGCTTTTTGATACTTGGCCGCTATTGAATTGATTTGGGGTTTTTCATGATGATTGGGAAATTGGGTGAATGACTTGAACTGAGATTGCTAGCCATAGTCATGATGAGTATAGGAATATAACTTTGTGATTATGTGTTCTTGTGAATCATTGATCTTTATGCTTAACTTTATTATTGGTCACCTAAGGAATTAGGGATTTTTGGTTTAGTTAAAGGGGTTATGAGACAAGGAATTGTACTTAATCTAATATCGTTGATTCGAACTTCAATTTGTATGGGATAACTTATGCGTTGGTTGTAGATTAAATGCATAAGAGTGAAAACAAGAAGATTCGATCCCTAGTCATTTTTAATCCTTTGATTTTTAAATAGTTGTTATTATTAATTTTTAATTGTTACAAATGTACTTATTTCCAAATACCACTATTAGGTTCGCTCAAAATAGTTACGAACTTTGTTTAGTTGAATAATCAATCGCAATCCTTGTGAAGACGATCTTACTTATTATTTTATTACTTGTGCGATTCTAAGACATCACGAAATCCTCAACAAGTTTTTGGCGCCACGGGATTGTTGAATTGATATTTAACAAGGCAATCTAGTGTTATTTTGAACATTTATTTTCTGTTTATATAACGAGAAAAAAACCAAAAATTTAAAATTTCTTTTCTCTTCTTATAAAGTTGTTGTCTTTGCTCACAATTCTCTTAGCTTCAGAGCATGCAGCCTCTTAGATGTGATTTTTGTGGAGTAAAGCATAGAAATGGCTATTGTGAGGATTTCTTAGTCATGGTAGAAGAAGAAGAGGACTATTGCATGGAAAGTATCTTGGGAGAAGAAGAGTCACATCCTAAAAAGCAAGAGAAGACAAGTGCCTTAGAAGATGCTCTTATGCAGTTCATGAAGATGACTCAATCCAATTTCAAGAAACATGAGTCTTATTTCAAAAACCAAAAGGCCTCTATCAAAAATCTGGAGAATCAAATTGGGCAACTCTCAAAGCAACTTGCGGAGCAAACCAAAGAGTCACATCCTCAAGCTCAATTCGAAGAATCCTATGACAGGGACTCTTACCTTAACAATGTTTGGGTGAAATTCATGAGAGCCAACCAAGCTTCATTTGATAACTTTGAGGTTCGTTGTGAGAGGTTGTCAGAGCAATTATCCCAATTTGAGCGAAGAAAGTGGAGATAGAGAGTGAACATAACTTTATGGTGGCATTGGAAGAAGAATTGAAAAACAAAAATAGTGACATGGAAGAGGACCTAAGGGTGAGGCACGGAAAGATTCATGTGATAGCTCAACTCTTGGGCATTGAAGAGAATCGTCCTCCGCAAGATGAATTTGATGTGCTTCAAGATAAGGAGTGGGGGAAACAATATCCCAAATGTATAATTGCTAAGGCATGGGCACACTTACTTCCCTATGCCAAGTACATGGGAATTCTCTCCAAAAGAAGGAAGCGGAAGGATGAAATCTTCTTCATGACATATTATCCACCCTAACAAGGGTGTTGAAGTGTCAAGCTAATGACGTTAAAGAAGCGCTTCTTGGGAGGCAACCCAAGTTTTTCGGTTAGTTCTTTCCTTCTCATCCTTGCTTCAACTTAAATTTTTACATTGGGGACAATGTAAGTTTTTAAGTCTGGGTAAGGAGTTTACATTTTGTGCATTTAGTCTTGCATCTCATTTTAGTTTTTGCATCTTGTGTTAATTTTTGTTTTTGTTTGCATCATTTTATCCCCCAAATTGTCATGCTATTCTCTTGTGCTTTTCCATGTGTGCCGCAATTTTGTTGAAATTTGAGATTGCAATGATTTGGAACCCAATTATTTTCTCTTGTGATGGGCTTAAAGGTAGTGTTCTTAATGTACATAGTGACAATCTTTTGATAAGTTGAGAATTAGCATGTGGCGCTCTGATTTGATGTTTTTCACTGATTTTGACTTCTAAATGTGAGACTTGAGCTTGTATTGGGGCTTGCACTTTATCATGTTTATATGTCCCCTTCTCCTTGTATGAGTGTGTCCATCCTGATTGTGCTCTCTAGAACTTGACTTGAAACCATTTCAAAACTTGAAAATTTTTGTCTACACACTTGAATATGATTAAGGCATTATAGGCATGTTTTCAAGACTACGATTTTTGAACTAAAGCTTCCTCTAGTTGCCCCTTTGAGCCTTAATCGAAATAAATTTTCTTGGTACCCATGCTATTGACCAATGTTTATGGTACCTTTTAGAGTATGTTTAAGGGAGCAATTGGATGCTTAATCTTGTGAATTGTTTTGATGCTTGATCTTGGGATCTCTTACATTGTTTAGTTCCTCCCAAGAAATATTGCAAAATCTCAAATGAGGGAGAATAAAATAAAAAATAAAAAAACAACAGAAGAGGAGTAAAAAAAAAAAAGTTTTGAAAGCAAAAAGGAAAAATGAATTGCTCCACTTATGCTACTTTAAAAGGGTTGTTGGTTTATAGCCCTTGAATTTTCCTTTCCTTGTTATTATCCCACCTTTCAAGTAAAATCCCATGGCCACGTTACAACCTTTTGAAAGACCTTTTGATTCTTTTGTGTTTTCAATAATTATTTGCTGAGATTTGGTTAATAGTCAAGCCTATGGTAGAGCACTTTCTTTGAGGAATATGAGTGAATTGTTTTAACCTTTAAACACTTGGAGAGTGGTAAGGAGAGTGCCCTTATCAGTGAGAGACATGATTTCAGATAGCCTGAGTTTCTAATTGGACTTGATTTTGATTATCTCTATTGTCTTGTTAGCCTTTAGCCTATTGCTTGATCTTGCTTTTATCTCGGGTTCTTTATCTGTTGCATCTCTTGTTTCTCATTCCATCTTTGGCCACAGTAATTGCTTGAGGACAAGCAAAATTCTAAGCTTGGGGTAAGTTGATAAGTTCAAAATGGCATATAGTTTAGTGTTAATTTTACATTGCATTTTAGTTTTTTTTAACCATGTTAATTTATGATATTTATGTACTTTGCTTGATTTGAATAATGCACTTGGTTTTGGTTCAATTGTGCTTAAAAGAAGGTATTTGTCCTAGGAAAAAGGTGAAAAATCACTTGGAATGAGTTGGGGTAATTTGTGCTACAAGTTGATAAGGTGATGCTGTCCCAGCCTGACACCTGCTCAATGTTTTAATCATATCTGGAGTTGTAGGTGTCCAAATGAGATGAAACCGGTGCCATTGGAAAGCTAAGATCCATAGCTTCAACTTTCATGAAGACACCTTGAGCTAATTCGGACGTTAAAGAGGCGAATATTGCAATACAAATTGGCAACTGTAGGAAGCACGGCCCACCCGTGTTATTAAGCACGGCCGTGCTTCGACTTATCCTGTTTAACACGAGACACAGAAAGAAGCACGGCCTGGCCGTGCCTCAGGCCACGGCCGTGCTACGGGAGCGTCCAGAATTCAGGATTTCGCGTTTTTCACCATTTTTTACTTGGTTTTTCACTCCTTTTCACTCTAGACTATAAATAGACACTAAAAAGACTTGTCTAGGGTTGGAACTTGGATTCTTGGGGGCACGGTGGAGGATAGGATTCGTTCTCCTCCTCTCTTCTTCCTCAATTTTTCTGGTTTGGTTTTTCTTACTTTATGAGTAGCTAAATCTCTCAGACTAGGGTAGATGAATCTTGATGAAACTCTTGTGTAGTTAATTCTATTTTATTAAAGCAAGTTTATTTCATTTCAATTGAGCTTTCAATTCTCTGCGCTTAATGCTTTTGATACTTGGCCGCTATTGAATTGATTTGGGGTTTTTCATGATGATTGGGAAATTGGGTGAATGACTTGAACTGAGATTGCTAGCCATAGTCATGATGAGTATAGGAATATAACTTTGTGATTATGTGTTCTTGTGAATCATTGATCTTTATGCTTAACTTTATTATTGGTCACCTAAGGAATTAGGGATTTTTGGTTTAGTTAAAGGGGTTATGAGACAAGGAATTGTACTTAATCTAATATCGTTGATTCGAACTTCAATTTGTATGGGATAACTTGCGTTGGTTGTTGATTAAATGCATAAGAGTGAAAACAAGAAGATTCGATCCCTAGTCATTTTTAATCCTTTGATTTTTAAATAGTTGTTATTATTAATTTTCAATTGTTACAAATCTACTTATTTCCAAATACCACTATTCGGTTCTCGTTCAAAATAGTTACGAACTTTGTTTAGTTGAATAATCAATCGCAATCCCTGTGGAGACGATCTTACTTATCATTTTATTACTTGTTCGATTCGGTACACTGCCGAAATCCTCAACAACCACGTCTCTTTTCCTTTCTACGCAGTCCTCTATTTACGCGGTCCTGTTCATCATCTTCATCACTCATTCGGCTGATCAAAAAAAATACGAAACCCTTATTCATTTTCTTCTCTCTTCTTGTTCTCATATTTTAGGCCACAGAAAAATCCCAAAACTTACAACCCAACTCGAAATCGACCAAAGAACACGTTTCCGGCCTCTGTTCGTTCAACCGTTGCTCTGCCCGTCGCGTTTATTTTGGTGGGGCGAGCTGTAATTTCCTTTTTCCGGCCACCACAGTTTTCGGTTCGAAAAACGGACGCCATTTTCGGATTCCTCGCGTCGAAACCTTCAAGAATCACTACTCCTTTGCTCGATTCGGTGAAGTTGACGCCGGGCCCCTTGTAACCATTTTGTCTCGGTATGGCATTTTCCAGTTACTCTTTTTACTCCATTTTAATTTCGTTTCAGCCTTAAAAATTCTAAAAAAAATATATTATACTAATTATTATTTTTTCCAGCCGCGTTTCGCCCTTCCGTAAATTTTATCCTGTGCTCAGTTGGTGCTCAAATTGTCGTTGTAGCCAGTTTTCTTCGCCTTGGAATACTTCAAACTTTTATTGAGGTAAGGGGGTAGATGGATACAAGATTAGTGGGCTCATGGATATAATTAGGCAATAGGGACGTCCCATGGTCCCTAGACTTGGCGCGGTTGTGCAAAATAAGTACCTTTGCCATTGTGATGGGAAAACTTCATATTGAATTCTGTCGTGATATTATGTTAATAGAAGTTGTCTTATAATGTGTTGTTTGAGTTGATATGTTATGATATGTAAGGATTATATGATGATTTGCTTGTCTTGGCTTGTTGTTGATAAATGTATGTATGAGGTAAATGGGTTGAACTGAGATTACTTGTTGCTATATGATGTTCTGAAATTGTTGTGTTGAGTGCGAACTAGACTATCATAGGGTATGGTTGTTATACTTAGATCCTCTAGGTGCTATATCATGGTTATGTGAAGGATAAAGTATGGACGGTGGGTATGATTGTTAGGAGTTAACTAATGTATAATTATGTTTCTTTTGCATTTAAGTTACGGCATAAACAAGTCTTAGGACTAGGATATGACGGTTGACATTTGGTGTTGGTAGTTTAAATGCCTTAGAAGTAAGATTTGACGTTGTGAGTATTTAGCAATAGTTGTGCAGAAAAATGATTAATTCTGAGATTGTTTTAGCTAAGCCTTACTCATTTAATTTTTGTAAATTCAATACATAATAATTACTAACCCAAACTCTTTTGGGTAGCGTCTTATAATTTTAAGGGAGAAGTATGGTACGTCCAGTTAAAAAAAATAATAAGTAAGTTGAAACACTTGGGTTAAGAGTTAGAAATTAAGTTAAGCTTGCTTAGACTTAGTATGGTGAGGTAGGCTGATAACTCGGACTTGTTCCAAGATTGGGGAAACTTGTTAGTTTACTGATGAATAGTACCTCGTTAATGTTGTTGTAGGCCAAGCTTGATAAGATGGTCGGTGTGCTGTTATGCCGTTGTTGTTGTTATTGTTAGACACTTGTTTGATTTGTGTTCATGCATCATTGTGTCTTGTTAAGTTAGCGTTATTGGGGGTGAGCAACGATGATGCGATATAGTATCGGCCATGATGGGCAAGGTACCCGGCCTTGGGGGTCAATCGGATAGGGGCGTCTTACATAAAGGCAGCGACTTGCAACCAATGCTGGGGCATTGACCAATTTATCTGGTTACCCTGACTAGACACTGTTCGTCCTCAAGAGTGATGATGTTTTCTCACTCGCTCATTTGAGTTAGTTTGGATCCACATGTTCGGTGAAGTAGCGATTGTCTAGGTTGCATTAGTACTCGTTAAGTTATGCATCCATGTTATGTGTCAATTATACTAAAGTTGTTATATGCGCATTGCTTAATATATGTCCTTTGTCGTTTGTGCTATGATTGTATATAATGTCTAACCCCTCTTTACTGTGGCTACTCATACACCATTGTGTATGTTTAGACGATGAGATTGCAGGTGACGATGACGATGTGGCTAATGAGTGATACGTGGATGCAGTCACCGTAGTTAGGATTTCCGTTGTTATTATTTTATTGTTGTGTGATTGTTCCGATGTAAGTGCATGGGTCAGCTCTGAGACGTTGTGACATCGGGGTGCTTTTATTTTTCTGAACTTGACATAATTGTTATTTGATTTTTCCGCAAGTTTGTACGAGCGTGATGACTCTACCTTCGTTTATGAAAAATTTCATTGGACAGTATTTTTCAGTGGTTATTTTTATTTTAATTTATTTCTTTAATAATAACATGCGGGTAGAGGGTGTCACAAGTTTATTCTAATGTATGGGGTCCATCTGGTTTATTGATGATTATACTTGTTATTGTTGGCTTTATCTTATGAAACATCATTCTGAGTTTTTTGGCATTTATCATATATTTCGTGCTTTAGTTAAAACTCAACATAATGTTGTTATCAAGTGCTTCTGATGTGATCTAGGTGATGAATATACTTATAATAAATTCTCTGAGTTACTTGCTTATGATGATACTCTTTACCAGCCTTCTTCACTGACACTCCTGAACAAAATGGTATTGCTAAAAAGAAACATCATCATATTGTTGAAACTGCTCATTCCCTTTTGTTGTCTGCTTCAGTTCCAAGCGAGTTTTGGGGTGATGCTGTTCTTACTACGATCCATGCTATTAATAGAATTCCATCCTCCATTACCTCAGGTTTGTCTCCCTTTGAAAAGTTGCATGGTTGTGTTCCTAATTATTCATTTTTGAAGGTCTTTGGTTCTACTTGTTTTGTTCTTCGTCCATAAGTAGAACATAGTAAATTGTCTTCTCGTTCTGCAATATGTGTTTTTCTTGGTTATAGTGATAGTCAGAAGGGTTATCGTTGTTCTGACCCTACAAGTCAAAAACTTTATGTTTCTCGTCATGTTGTGTTTCTTGAACACATACCATTTTATTCCCTTTCCTCTAATTCTCATGGTCTTACCAGGTCTGATCTCACCCATATTGATAGTTTTGCCATGGATATTGATAATCCTAATGACTCTGATGTTGATATCTGCAGGGTTGACACTAATACTTCTAAAGATCCAAATATCTCTTATGTCCCCACGGCTTCCTAAGAATCCTCGCTATCCTCCACGTGTTCGTAAGTCCACCCAATTACTAGATTTTGTTTATTCCATTTATTCCACTTCTTTTGCTTCTTTTCTAACCTCTATTCACAGTTTTCCTAAGCCCACTTCCTACAAAGACGCTATTCTTGATCCCCTTTGGCAGCAAACTATGGCAGAGGAGCATTCTGCTTTACACAAGACAAATACTTGGGACCTGGTACCTCTCCTATCAGGAAAACATGCTATTAGGTCTCGTTGGGTATATAAGATCAAAACCAAGTCTAATGGGTCAGTTGAGCATTACTGTGACAACCACCCAAAAAAAATTCAATGGAGCCGCCACCTAAAGTTTATTAAAGAAAACAATAGGAAACCTTTTTGAAAATAATTGTAGAAAACTGGTCTTTGAAACAAATTCGGGTTCACGAGTTGATTACGTGCAGGGAAGGTATTAACACCCTTATGACGCCCATTAAAAATGGTAGAAAATACTTTCTTGTATTACTCAGCAGACTAAGGCTGCTTATATAGAAAAAAATACATTAATGATTTCCTAAAATAGAAGATACTAATTAATAATAAAATACAATCAAATCTGACGAAATAAATATAAAATAAAATCTAGGAGAATATTATCGGGATTGGGCCTGATTCTCCAACACCCCCCTCTTGTTGGTGCATAGATATCTGTCATGCTCAACTTGCCTGTTAACCGCTCAAAATTGGGCCTGGCCAAGCTCTTGGTCAAAATGTCCACAGTTTGCTGATTAGAAGTCACAAAAGGCAAACAGATAATTCCAACATCCAGTTTTTCTTTTATGAAATGGCGGTCAATCTCAATATGCTTGGTCCTATCATGCTGAACAGGATTATGAGCTATACTTATTGCGGCCTTACTGTCACAATAGAGCTTCAAAGGTAGATCAACCGTCGCTCTAAGTTACTTTAAGACTCTGTAAATCCATAAGCCTTCACAAATACCTTGAGCTATTGCTCTAAACTCAGCTTCTGCACTGCTTCTAGCAACAACTCCTTGTTTCTTACTTCTCCAAGTAACCAGATATCCCCACACATAGGTACAATATCCAGTTGTGGATTTCCTGTTGATAACTGAACCAGCCCAATCTGCATCTGTAAAGATGGCAACATTCTTCTCATCAGTTTTCTTAAAATACAAGTCATTCCCCAGGTTGGTCTTTAAGTATCTTAAGATCCTGTATACTACCTTAAGATGTTCCTCATAGGGAGAGTGCATGAACTACCTTACAACACTCACAGAAAATGCAATATTAGGCCTGGTGTGAGATAGGTAAATTAGTTTACCAACTAGCCTCGGGTATCTGCCAATATCAACCGAAACACTACACTTTTCCCACAGCTTCATATTAGGATCCATGGGAGTGTCTGCTGGCCTACATCCACTCATTCTAGTTTCCTCCAAGAGATCCAGAATGTACTTTCTTTGGGAGACTACAATTCCCTTCTTTGAGCGAGCAACCTCCATGCCAAGGAAATATTTCAATGCTCCCAAATCCTTGATCTCGGTCTCCGCTAAGTTTCTCTTTAATCTCTCCATTTCTACCGTATCATTTCCGGTGAGGATGATATCATCTACATAGACTATCAAAATAGCGATTTTTCCATTAGGAGAAAATTTTGTGAACAATGTGTGATCTACTTGTCCTTGAGTGTATCCCTGTCTTTTTACTGACTGGGTGAACCTTTCAAACCAAGCTCCTGGAGATTGTTTAAGGCCATAGAGTGATTTCTCCAACTTACACACCTTTGACGCAAATTTTCTTTCAAATCCAGGAGGATAGTCCATGTATACTTCTTCCTCTAAGTTACCATTGAGGAAGGCATTCTTCACATCAAGTTGATTCAGTGACCAGTCTAAGTTGGCAGCAAGAGATAGAAGAATTCTGACACTGTTTAACTTTGCAACAGGGGCAAAAGTCTCTGAGTACTCTATGCCATAAGTCTGGGTGAAGCCTTTAGCCACCAACCGAGCCTTGTACCTTTCAATTGAATTATCTGAGTTGTACTTCACAGTAAAAACCCACTTACAACTCACAGTCTTCTTTCCTTTTGGTAACGTCACAACTCTCCAAGTTTTGTTCTTCTCAAGGGCTCTCATCTCCTCAAACACAGCTTCCTTCCACTTCGGAACTTTTAGAGCTTCCTGTACATTTTTTGGAATTTCTACAGCAGACAACTGAGAGGTAAATGCAGCAAAAGAGGATGACAAATTTGAATATGACACATACTTGGATAGAGGATGCTTAGTACAAGATCTAATACCTTTCCTAAGCGCTATAGGGAGATCTATTGCAGAAGATTCATCATGACCTATAGGTTCAGAAGAAGACTTACCTGTGTCAGGTTCACTAGGTAAATTTTCTCTTGGTTCGGACTCTTGGCAGTGCTGGAGAGTGAGTTCCTTATTTCCTTTCTTATGGTTTTTCTTCTCGAAGACCTTTCCCTTCCAAGTTTTGTCACCATCATTGAACCTATTTCTTGTCTCTTTATGGGAATCATTTTGTTGTGGCATTACGGTTGATTCATCACCAGTTTCACAGGCTTGTTAGTCATGCTTTTGATTTAAAGATGTCGCCTCAAAATAAATGAGAACCTCTTCCATAGTGGGAATGGGTTCAGGTAAGGATTCATGGGCATTTTCTTTTGGTGTAACACAATCAGTCTCAGGCTTTTGTAACAAATAAACATTATCCAAAAAAATGGTGTTTTCAAACGAATCTTTTTCAAATGAATCTTCTTTTGGATTCCCCCCTGAAGATGAATGTCACTGAAATAAGGTTGTTTTTCAAAAAAAAATGTGGCATCCATAGTCACAAAAACCTTTTTGGATTTTGGATCAAAACACTTGTAACCTTTTTGGGTAGGGGAGTAACCAATGAAAACACATTTTATAGCTCGTGGTTCCAATTTTCCTAGATGCTTATGGTCATGAACAAAAGTAGTACACCCAAAGATTTTCAATGGCAAATCAACTGAAACACGAGCCAAGGGAAAACAATTTTTGAAAACATTGAGAGGAGTTTCAAATTGTAAGACTTTGGATGGCATACGGTTAATTAAATATGCAACAGTCAAAACAGCCTCACCCCATAGGTATTTTGGCACCTTATTTTCAAAGAGTAAGGCACGAGCCACCTCAAGGAGGTGTCTATTCTTCCTTTCCGCAATCCCATTTTGTTGGGGTGTATTAGAACAAGAACTATGATGCACAACACCATTTTCAAGAAAAAAATCTCCTAAAATCATGTTGAAATATTCTTTCTCGTTGTCACTTCTAAAGACTTGAATATTAGTTTGGAATTGAGTTTGCACCATTTTGAAGAATTTTTTGACAGCTTGTCCAACTTCAGATTTTTCTTTTAACAAGTATACCCAACAAAGTCTAGTGTGGTCATCTATAAAAGTTATAAACCACTTTTTGTTAGAAAAAGTATTTATTCTATTTGGACCCCAAACATCACTGTGAATAACTGCAAAAGGTTTAGATTCTTTATAAGGTTGAATAGGAAATGAAGAACGATGATGTTTTGCAAACTCATGAGTTTCACAATGAAATAAAGATGGGTCTTTATCATTAAACAATTTTGGAAAAAGATGTTTCAAATAACAGAAACTTGGATGTCCCAATCGTAAATGCCATAACATAATGTCATCATTACTACTAGAAACAAAAATAGATTCAAAACAGGAACTTATAGATTGAACTTGTGGTCTGGAGTCGATTCCATCTTCAAGGTAGTAGAGTCCCCCACTCTCTTTAGCACTGCCAATCGTCTTCCCCGAGTTCAAATCCTTAAAAACACAATAAGAATGAAGAAAGTTAGCTTGACAGTTACTATCTCGAGTTAATTTAGTAATTGACAAAAGATTACAAGACAAGTTAGGGACATGTAGGACATCCTTAAGAGTTAATAAGGGTGATAGAACTATGGAACCTTTTCCCGCAATGGCTGAAAGAGAGCCATCTGCAATTTTAACTTTCTGGTTACCTGCACAGGGACTATATGAAGAAAACAGACTCGACTCTCCAGTCATATGATCGGTAGCACCTGAATCAATGATCCAAGCATGACTGGGACTGACACTAAGGAGGGCAGTATTTAGAAAATTACCTCTCTGAGCTATTGCACAAGAAGGATTTTGAGATTCAAGAAGCTTATACAGTTGGTCTAATTGTTCCTTAGTGAATGGAAATGAGCTTAAAGGAGACTGCTTCCCTTGATCATAAGTACTAGCCTGAAGAGCACGACCTTCATTCCCCCCTTTCTTCTTCAAGTTAGGAGGCTTACCATGGAGTTTCCAACATGTCTCTCGTGTATGATAGGGACATTTGTAGTGATCACACCATGGTTTTTTCCCGTCTTTCTTCCTTTCTTCATTGGCATTCCTACTGACAAGTGCAGATCCTTCCACCTCAGCCATAGGAGTTGTCTTTCCCATCATGACACTCTGTCTAGCCGTTTGAAAAAAAAGATTTCATTTGCCATTATGATTATTCCCCAAAAAAAATATTTCAATTTCTATTTTATAAATATCATTTCAAAAAGAGCTTGCAGTTTTTAAAACAATATCTTTTTGCATCAAATCCAAAAACACCTATTTCCTAAGAAATTTTCGGTAATAAAATTTTCGGATACCCATTGTTACAATTAATAACTACTAATTATTATCAATTATTTACTTCCTAAAAAGACTGACTCAATATTAAATACTTATGATTATTAACTTGCATACCGACTTTAACTGAAACAAAAAGAAACAATTATCAATATTACTGCTATTCTATTTTTTTTTTAAAACGCCGTATAAGTAGGAAAGAAGAACCCAAATTTACAATTCCTAAGGAAAATCAATTGATAAAAAGGATGGGACCATAGAATTGATAAATAGAGAGGTTTATATTTATTTAAGCAATTATTAATATTGAATTCAAACCCTAACCCTCACCTAGGGTTCCATGGCGGCACAAACAGAGGCTGGGAGAGGAACCCATGGGTTACCTCCCCAATTCGTATGCAAATATACAGCAGCAGTAAAAATAAAAATAAAAAAATAATAAAAGATTAGAAGAGCAACGAAAAATGAAGAAGACGACATATTAGATCCAAAAGTTCAGTCCTTTACATGCACAATCATACAGAAAGAGAAAATATAACCAGTAGGAACGAACGATACAAAGAGGAGGAAGACAAAACCTGATTGTGGTTATCTTAGCAACCAAATCAAAATTACACAGAAAAGAGGAAACTAAAACTCTAGAAAAGAAAAAGGTGTTTATATTTTCAGATCTCTCATTTCCTTCTTTTCTCTGTTCTTTAGCTTTTCTCAGAAACTGCTCTCTCAGTGTTGTTTCGTTCCTTCTCAGTCAGAATGTTTTCCCTTTCCTTTGATGTGCTTTGGCATTTATAGGCCAATACCTGCGAAAACCAAAATTGAATTAGCAACAAGATAACACAATAATAAACGAAAATGAAGGCAAGAAAACTCCCTTTGTTGTGATTAGATCCGGAATCTTCATGGAGAAAATCAGTTTGATTCGGTGGAGATGATAATGGATAGGATTCAGTTTTGAGGGATAGGGAGTGAACCTGAGAGGATTTTAGGGATTTTGGAGATGAGGAGAAAGGGATGAGGTCGAGATTCTAGGATTAAGAGGTAAGAGAGGATGAGGGGATGGCGAAAATGGTGGAGGAAGAGGGGTGAGAGAGATGGAGAGATGGAATGGAATTTGAGAGAAAAATTAGGGTGAGATAGGGTAGAGAGAGGGTGAGGCGCGGCTGAGAGAGTTTAGAGATGGAGGGAGGATCAGGTTTTAGAATTTAGGTTTATGTTTTGATTGGGTTTGGGCTTAAGGTGACGGTTTGGGCTGCTAGGGTGTATATATAAAACGGGGTGCTAGAATCAGCGCAGGAAGGAGAGAGAGAGAGAGGCGTGCAGGGGGGCGCAGACAAAGGGAGAAAGGGGTGTGCGAAGTAAAAGGGATAAGGAGTGCGCTGGACTAGGCCTGGAGCGCTGGGTTTGGACTGGGCAATCAGCCTACATTGTCTGACTGCTATTTGCTCCTCCCAATTAACAATTTTTACCTTTTCCCTAAAAAATGTATTTTATTCGCCTTTTCCTTTTATTCTTTCTTTTCCACTTTACTTATTTATTATTATTTATTTAATATTATTACTACAAATTTAATAAGTAAAAACAAATTAAAAAAAAAGAGGCCGGACAAAATTAGGGTACGACAGCTGCCCCTCCTTAATTACATTTTACTCGAAGGTCTTCGTACATTCGTTGTAAAAGGTAATTAAGGATAAATGACTCTAATTTTGTCTGAAACAAGTGATTTGAGAATGGGATTGGTTCCCGACTTTGGGGATGGATTCTAGGTCTAGTTCCTAGTGAATTCCATGGGTCGGAGATTCTAGGTACGATTTCCTAGTGAATTCCGTGTAAGGCATAGGTATGACTACGATTCCTTACAAAATTGGCGGGAGATTTCGGGTCTGGTACTCGGTGAATTCCTTGTAAGGCATAGGCTTAGTTCCTAACTCTTATGAAATTTGGTGGGAGAGTCCGGGTCTGGTTCTCGGTAAATTCCCTGTAAGGCATAGGCTTGGTTCCTAGCTCTTACGGAATTTGGTGGGAGAGTCTGGGTCTGGTTCTTGGTGAATTCCCTCTAAGGCTTAGGCTTGGTTCCTAGCTCTTACAAAATGAATTAACCTCCCTGTTTAAGGAAAATTTGCAGTGTGAGCTTCTTCGTCACTCGACACAAGTTCGGGTCAGATTCCCAGTGAAGAGTAGATCAGATTTCTACTCCTACTAAAGCACAAGGATTGACTTTTCCTTTGTGGGTGAAAGTCCATGACTTGCAACGGTTTCCTTATTTTGGTAAATTACGTGGGTCGCGGATCAGATTCTCGACTAAAAGCTTGGGTCAGATTCCCAAGGTAGTGGGTCAGATTCCCAGCAAGGTGTAGGTCAGGTTCCTAACTTTGCTAAAAGGTACGGATCAACTACCCTATTTTAGGAAAGTCCACGATATGATTTTCTATGTCACTTAATATTGGTCCAGGTCAGATTCCCGACAAGGTGTAGGTCAGAATCCTAACTCTTGCTAAAGCATGGACTAGTTTGCCTGTCACAGGCGAACGTCCAGGGTATGAGCTTCTCCGTCACTCGACACAGGTTCGGGTCAGATTCCCGGCAAGGTATATGTCAGATTCCTAACTCTTGCTAAAAGGTACGGATCAATTTCCATAATTGAGGAAGATCCGAGATGCATGTCAGGTTCCCGACTAAAAGCTTGGGTCAGATTCCCAAGGTGGTGGGTCAAATTCCCAATAAGGTGTAGGACAGGTTCCTAATTCTTGCTAATAAGTGGATTGGGTAGGTTGAGTACTAGTTCTTACTGAGTAACAACAAACCAACTATATGCAACATTGGAGAGGGTGGGTCGATGGACCCGAAAAACTTTGATGATCATGCAAGATGCAATGAATGGTATGTCATGCATGAGTGTTGCTTTTGCTTTTGGAGCAAAGATTTTTTTTAAGATGGGCGGTGGACCCAAAAGTATTGATGATTATGCAAGACGCAATGAATGCCATGCATGAGCATTGTTTTGTTTTGAAAGAATGATTCTTTTTTTTATTTCCTTGAATCCCTTTGAGGACGATGCCCCTAGACTCATGGGCTGATAACATTCCGTTGGCTTGCTTGTCCAAATAGTTGACTTTGCAATGCATCTGATTTGCATATTTTCCTCTTGAAATCATCTTATGGATCCTCAAATCTTCCTTTTCATGCTTTGAATGCTCTTGGGAGGATTAGATTGAGAACTTTGATCTTCAGATTTTTCAGCGTCTCTTTGGCTTTCGTCCAGCCATGACAGGTTGAGAGACAGATCATCTTGTGTAGCTCTGGAACTGGAATGAAACCCTAGATACAAAGCTTATAGATGATGGGCATAGCTTTTGCCCCCAGCTTCTTGGTTTATGTTTAGATCTGTGAGGTCCAATGTTTGTGAATTTGACCCTAACTTTTGCCTAGGCCGCTCTTTGCGAGTTTTCAACCTAGCTGGTCGCTCTAACTTTTGCCTAGACCGCCCTTTCAGGTTTTCAGCCTAGCGAGCTTTTCTTTTATACTCTTTTTTTCTTTTTTTTTCTTTTTTTGGTAAAGCAACTACACTGAGGAGTTTATACGGATTTCCTCTTTCAAAAATCAAGTTTTGAGAAAATATGAGCAATTTGACTTTGATCAGAATGGACTTTATTAGGGTTGTAACGTGGCCAAGGGTTAAGGGCTATGAAAGAAAGGATATTTCAGGCTCAAAAAGTATTTAAGGGTTTATGAAGACAAGGATCTTTAGTGCTAAGATGTACTTTGATGGTTGCTAGCACAATTGTCTTATTTTGCTTTGGTATTTTTTATTCATTTTTTTTCTTTGCAGACGTCATGATACGTTGCATTTGATATTGCTCGCTTGTTTGCTTGCTTTTTTTTTTTTAACAGACAAAATTTAATGGACTATTGTGCTAGCCTTCAATGTATGGATGATCCTTATTTAGGGCATTTGAAAGAAAATTTTTTTAGGCTCAAAAGGGGTAGCAAGGGATAAATATTTTTTATATTTTTTGGATAGAGAAAAACTGTCAAACATCATCTCAAAACCTTATTGCTCAAATTTGCACAAAAATTAATTTTTGATAATTGTGCATTTGCTTTACCATTTTTATTTTATATTTTTCTTAATTACTTTTTTTATCCCAGATTGACTATGTATCAAGAAGGGAAGTTGAAAAATTCAAACCGCATTTCCACTGATGAATTGAAAAGATGGGAAAAAAGTGTGTCCTTTACAAAAGATACCCTAGGACTCTGGAAAAATAAAAAAAAAATCTGAAAATTGTTTAAACAGAGCTATCTTTCTTGGAGTCCAACCACTTGGCGTTGATCAGAGCCCAACAATTCTTAATGGAGTGGTCTACTGCCCCAGTGCATGCCATGATGAGCATCATTTGTATCTTCTTCTCTCTTGACCTATACTGCGCAATGGTTGCTGAGCTTCGAGGTTGCCAATCCTTCCGCTTGTTATCCCGGCTTCCATTCTTCCTCTGACAACAATTAGGTCTGAGAAGCTTGAAGAGACATTTCTTATCATCAGATCATAGAAGGGTTGTTGAAGTGTGTCAATAAACGTAGTAACCATCTCTTTCTCAGATAGCGGAGGTTCAGCTTGGGCTGCAATCCCTCTCAATCTTTGGGCATACTCTTTGAAGCTTTCGTTGCCCCCTTTTATCATGGTTTGCAACTGGTAGCGGTCAGGAGCCATGTCCATATTGTATTTATACTGTTTGATGAAAGCATTAGCCAAATCATTCCATGAGTTGATTTTACTCCGCTCTAACTGCATATACCAGCGTAGGGATGCCCCGGTAAGATTCTCTTGGAAGAAGTGGATTAGGAGCTTATCGCTACTGAAGCAGGATGCCATCTTCCGACAGTACATGATGAGGTGAATTTTTGGACAAGTTAAACCTTCATACTTAGCGAATTGGGGAACTTTGAATTTTAGAGGAATTACCACGTCCAGGACCAAACATACTTCTGAAGCTTCGAACCCAATATGATTTGCCCCTTCAATTGCTTTCAGCCGATCTTCCACAATTTGGAGTCTCTCCTGATCTAGGGGGTCTTCTGATGGGCCGTTGGAAGCCTCTCGATACTCATTAGTGTTGATGGAATGGTTCTCATCAATGATCAATTTTGCATCCAAGTTCTGCAAGAGGTCCAATATCTTGTCCATCTTACCCTTGATTTGGTTGAGTTCTTCTCTCATCGCTTGCTGATTCTGTTCCAACAAGTCCATGAGTCTAGATTGGGTTCGAGTCCGGTAGGGATGCAAGGAAAGCTTATTTGTATCTATTTTTCTGTTGAGGGGGAAAATGAGTTATGTTATGAGGATGCCATGATTATACATATCATGAATTTTTTTTTATGTACATTTAATGCAAAATAATATGATCGATAATGGAGAAATATTTTCTATTACATTTTTTTTAATTTATTATTTTTTATGCAAAAAGAATGCGATGGAAAAAAAATATTTTTTTTTTAAAAAAAATATTTTTTTTACCTTTTGAATGAATAGAATGCGGTAAAAAAATGTTTGTTTTTTGGAAATTTTTTATTTTGACAAAAAAAAGACAGTAGGATAGAAAAAGAAAATATATTTTTGTTTTTTGAAAATCTTATTTTTTTGAATATTTGCATGAGAGAAAGACAAAACTCTATTTTTTATGACTTTTGAAAAATGATGGAGATTATATGAATGAAGAAAAATGGGCAAGGTGCCCCTTGTGAGTAGGTCGATATCTCCTAAAACTTTAGGTTCTACGACTTTTGTCACGTGGAAAACAAGATAAGTAGGGTATGTTTCTTTTGTGATATAGGCCGGTTATTCTTAGATGGGATCTACGGTTTACATAAGTGTCTTTCCATGGGTGAATTGAAATACTAATCTAAAAAGGTCCCTAGAGCCAATGGTCCCATTTTCAAATGTTACCGCCGATAATAGGTAAACTGTTAACGGGGTTTTTTCTCAAATGGGGCTAAAATCTAGGTGAGGCCTTCGTAAGGACCCAATTGGTCGTACGTCCTACAGGTGTTCACTACACAGCCTCTCCTAACTTAAAGTTTTTTTCTTTTTCAAACCCGGGTATAGGGTTCCACTCGTAGTATGCAAAAAATGTGTTAACTGAAGTGTGTGAAGGAGCAATAACCTAGAATACTACCCACTGCAAAATAAATTAAACAAATACAAATATATACATGGCGACTATCCTAAGATTTATATATACATGTGAAACAAACATAATAAAGCAAAATTAAAACAAATAAATCAAAGATAAGAATAAAAGAAAAAAAGGGAAATAAATCATATAATAGGTAAACAAATTAATTCAAACAATTTTAAGGCCTAACTCTCTAAAGTAACCGGTGAAGTCACCAGCTGTGACAACAACACCCAAAAAATTCAATGGAGTCGCTACCTAAAGTTTATTAAAGAAAACAATAGGAAACCTTTTTGAAAATAGTTATAGAAAACTGGTCTTTGAAACAAATTCGGGTTCGAGAGTTGATTATGCGCAGGAAAGATATTAACATCCCTACGACGCCCATTAAAAACGGTACCTTTTAATTGTTTGAAAAAAAGATTTCATTTGCCATTATGATTATTCCCCAAAAAAATTTCAATTTCTATTTTATAAATATCATTTCAAAAAGAGCTTGCAGTTTTTAAAACAATATCTTTTTGCATCAAATCCAAAAATACCTATTTCCTAAGAAATATTCGGTAATAAAATTTTCGGATACCCATTGTTAAATTTAATAACTACTAATTATTATCAATTATTTACTTCCTAAAAAAAACTGACTCAATATTAAATAGTTATGATTATTAACTTGCATACTGACTTTAACAGAAACATAAAGAAACAATTATCAATATTACTGCTATTCTATTTTATTTTATTTTAAAAAACACCGTATGAGTAGGAACGAAGAACCCAAATTTACAATTCCTAAGGAAAATCAATTGATAAAAAGGATGGGACCATAGAATTGATAAATAGAGAGGTTTATATTTATTTAAGCAATTATTAATATTGAATTCAAACCCTAACCCTCACCTAGTGTTCCATGGCGGCACAACCAGAGGCTGGGAGAGGAACCCGTGGGTTACCTTCCCAACTCGTATGCAAATATACAGCAGCAGTAAAAATAAAAATAATAATAAAAGATTAGAAGAGCAACGAAAAATGAAGAAGACGACATATTAGATCCGAAAGTTCAGTCCTTTACATGCACAATCATACAAAAATAGAAAAGATAACCAGTAGGAACGAATGATACAAAGAGGAGGAAGACAAAACCTGATTGTGGTTATCTTAGCAACCAAATCGAACTTACATAGAAAAGAGGAAACTAAAACTCTAGAAAAGAAAAAAGGTGTTTATATTTTCAGATCTCTCCTTTCCTTCTGTTCTCTGTTATTTAGCTTTTCTAAGAAATTGCTCTCTCAGTGTTGTTTCGTTCCTTCTCAGTCAGAACGTTTTCCTATTCCTTTGATGTGCTATGGCTTTTATAGGCCAATACCTGCAAAAACCAAAACTGAATCAGTAACAAAATAACACAATAATAAACAAAAATGAAAGCAAGAAAACTCCCTTTGTTGTCATTAGATCCGAAATCTTCGTGGTGAAAATCAGTTTGAATCGGTGGAGATGATAATGGATACGATTCGGTTTTGAGGGATAAGGAGTGAACCTGAGAGGATTTTAGGGATTTTGGAGATGAGGAGAAAAGGATGAGGCCGAGATTTTAGGATTAAGAGATAAGAGAGGATGAGGGGATGGCGAAAATGGTGGAGGAAGAGGGGTGAGAGAGATGGAGAGATGGAATGGAATTTGAGAGAAAAATTAGGGTGAGATAGGTAGAGAGAGGGTGAGGCGCGGCTGAGAGAGTTTAGAGATGGAGGGAGGATCAGGTTTTAGAATTTAGGGTTATGTTTTGATTGGGTTTAGGCTTAAGGTGATGGTTTGGGCTGCGAGGGTGTATATAAATAAAGGGGTGCTAGAAGCAGCGCAGGAAGGAGAGAGGCCGAACAAAATTAGGGTACGACAGCTACAAAGCTCGTCTTGTTGCAAAAGGATTCTCACAACAATATGGTATGGATTATGAAGAATTTTTTGCTCCTGTTGCTAAGATGACTACCATTGGCACTCTTATCGTAGTTGTATCTGTTCGTCACTGGCATATTTCACAGATGGATGTTAAAAATGCATTCTTAAATGGTGATCTTCAAGAAGAGGTTTACATGGTACCTCCACCAGGTGTTTCTCATAATCTGGGGTAGGTGTGTAAGTTAAAGAAGGCTCTCTATGGTCTCAAATAAGTTACACGAGCTTGATTTGAGAAATTCTTCACTATGATTGCATTTATTGGCTTCCATTCCAGTGATCATGATTCTGCTTTGCTTCTGAAGATCACTTCTCATGGTCGTATTGTACTCTCTTTATATATTGATGACATGGTTATCACATGAGATGATGTTGATGGGATTGCAGAATTGAAATTGCAGTTAGCAAAACAGTTTGAGATGAAGGATTTAGGTCCTCTTCGCTATTTCATAGGGATTGAAGTTGCCTATTCTCCTAGAGGTTATCTTCTCTCTCAGTCTAAGTATATTGCCAATATTCTTGAACAAGCTCATCTTTCTGATACCCGAGCAGCAGACACCCCTTTTGAGCTTAATGCAAAATATGTCTCTTCTGATGGTGTTCCTCTTCCTAATCCCACTTTGTATCATACATTGGTTGGCAGCTTAATTAGTGTACCTTACCATTACTAGACCTGATATTGCTTATGCAGTGCATGTTGTCAGTTAGTTTGTTATTTCTCCTACTACAGTGTATTGGGTAGTTGTTCTTCGCATTCTTCAGTATCTTTAGGGCACTCAATTTCAGAGTCTCCTTTTTCCTTTATCTTATTCTTTGGAGTTGCGTGCTTACTCTGATGCTGGTTGGGCCGGTGACCCCACTGATGGCAAGTCTACCACAGGGTTTTGCACTTTTCTAGGAGATTCTCTTATTTCTTGGAAGAGCAAAAAGCAAGACATTGTCTCCCGCTCTTCTATAGAAGCTGAGTATCGTGCTATGGCAGCCACTACTTCGGAAATAGTTTGGTTTCGGTGGCTTCTTTTTTATATAAGTGTCTCTCTCTTTGGACCGACTCCTATGTATTGTGATAATAAGAGTGTTATTCAAATTGTCCACAACTCGGTCATTCATGAACGCACCAAGTATATTGAGATTGATTGTCACCTTACACATCATCAACACGACACCATTTCTTTACCCTTTATTTCTTCCTCCATGCAGATTGCTGACTTGTTCACAAAATCGCATTCTATCAAATGTTTTTGTTTCTCGACTGACTAACTCTCAAAGCTCCCTATTAATGCATCGTGAGTTTGAGGGAAGATGTTAGATAATACATAATATTAGTACTAAGGGTAGTTTAATCTTTTGTATCTTTAGTATTTATATTTCTTTATTGTCTTGTATTGAGAATACTTTGAGTATTCTAAATCTATTGGACCCTAGTCTCCTTTCTTCTTCTCCTTTCCTCTTCTCCTCTTCCTTTCTCTATGGATTCTTATTGTTAACAGCGTTAACAAGAATTGATTCACCTCTTGTTTTAAAAAAAGTAGAGTTAACAAGAATTGATTTACCTTGTATAACAACTACATTTTTTAACTTTTAAATAATTTGAAATTAGGTCCTAAACTTTCAAATAATTTGTAATCGGATCTCTGTTAAAACGAGAGTTCAGGGACCTAATTAAAAATTATTTACAAGTTTAGGACATAATTAAAAACTATTTAAAAGTTCAGGGATTTGAATAAAAGTCAAGAACCTAATTACAAATTATTAATAAGTTTAAAGACCCAATTATAATTTTTTTTTAATTCAAGGACTTTTTAAAGATTTTCAAACAGTTTGGAGACCAACATAGTAATTAAACCTAAAAACAAATACATGAAAGTAAAAAAAGAAAATGAAAGCAAGACCTTCTAAACAGGGCCTAAGGTTATGTTTGGCCTAGGTTTTTTTTAGCTTATCTTCTCCTTTTAAGGAGAAGCTGGGCCAAACAGGTTTTTATAAAAGCTCTACTTAAAAAAAGTAGCTTTTGTATACAAGAAGAAAAATAAAAAAGGAGGAGCTTTTGGAAAAGCAAACGAGAGGAGCTTTACAATGGCTTATGCGGAGCTTTTTATTAGCCTGTACCACTTCGAATCCCGAGTCTGGTGTTTTTCCGTTTTTCATTCTATTTTTCTATTACGAGCGGAGCGGGACAACTCCCGCTGTATAGTTCATGACCCATGACGTTGCCAACATTTTCTTTTTTGTTTTAAAGAACATGTGCATTTCAATTTTCAATTACAAATTAATTTTTCGTTCTTTGTTTTTTTTTTTTTTTAAATCCATAGCAATTATGCTGTATATTATTTGTATTGGATATTCAATGGACAATTTGGTTGATTTTATTTATACAATAAGTAAAATAAAAATTTGTATAAAAACATTTTTCCACTTTGTTTAATATAGTTATATGTCGAATTTTTTTGTACGATAAAATATTTTAAATATAAGTTTAAAAAAACGTAATCTTTATAGTAATTTTAAATATAATTAGAATTTTTATAAAAAATATTTTATCAAATAGCTTTAAGCTTAAAAGTAGCTTTTCAAGCAAAAAATACTAAACAATTTTAGCTTAACTTTTAAAGTTTTTTTTTTAAATTTTAGCTTAAAAATAGCTTTTAGGCCCAAAAGAAATCAGGTCAAACGTACCCTAAAACTTTACAATTCAAAAGCGGTTGGTTAATTGGTTATAATGCAAAGAAACCAATTCAAATTCAAATTTTAGAACTCTCATTCTAAAAATATGACTTTTTTTGTATTAGACGAGCCAAAGCCCAAAGAATCACACTACGTTTACATTTACATTATGAGGTAGACAAACTCCTAAAGAATCAATTACAATATGCCCCCGAAACTCCATTGGAGAATGTGTTCTAAAAAACGCAAACCCCAGTTTCACAGTAAAATTGAATTCTAAAAAAATTACTTTACTTAATCGCTACTTCTCATTTGAAAATTTATTTTCACAACAATATTCCTTATAATATATATCCAATTAAAAAGTAAAAAATAATAATAATAATAATAATAAACACTTGTAAAGTTCTGACTTAATAGCCCATTAGGAGAATATTCTAAAATGGGTCACTGTTTGGATAAACTTCTCAAGAACTACTTATAAAAAATATTTAAAAAATAATTATGAGTTTGTAAAACAATAATTTCTTATAAAATTAATTTCTACATTTCAAATTTTACAGAAACTTATTTTATTTTTTCATAAAAATCTATAAGCTATAACAAGAACTCTTTTAGACAACGATAAACTTATTTTAATCAAGAGTAATTTGAACAATCAAAAGTTAGACAACTTTCACGACATTTTAAGTGGTTAATACAGTTCAAATACGTGGTTAATTACGTTCAGTAAATAGTTAATGGATATATCAGGTGTCGAAACTTATTAACCTTCAACGTAACTTTATTAACCACGAATTTGAACGTGATTAACCACGATTTTTAGGTGTTCATGTCTACATGTAGTTGAACACTTGGAGCGTGATACAAATTCGTGGTTAATCACATTCAAATTCGTGGTTAATGAATTACGTTGATGTTTAATGAGTTTTGACATCTGATATATCCATTAACCATTTGTTTGCAATTAACCATATATTTGAACTGCATTAACCACTTAAAAAGTTATCGCGAAAGTAGTCTAACTTTTGGCTGTTCAAATATTGTTACTCTTTAGTCAAAACCTCTCATAAATTAGAAATTAATCCAAATTAGACCTAGTAAGGCTTGAACCATAGAAGGAGCTTGCTTACTAATCAACAAGTCCTTTAAACATTAAAACTAACAAGAATCGTTAAATTGCTTTGAAATTTATTCAAGATAATATATCTAATATAAAACATAATGCCCCTAGCATCAGCCGAAAGGGCAAGAGAAATTAGCGTGTGTTTAGTCATACAGTGCCAAAAATTGATTTTGAATAAATTGTTTTTAGTTAAAAATGAGTTGAAGGCAAAATGATTTATATTTTGATACATTCATGTAAAAGTAGGTTGAATAAAAAATTTGAGGATAAAAATTACTTTTGGAAGCAAAAACTTCAAATTCTAACTTCAAATTAGAATCAATTCTATAGTTAAAATCAATTTTACTCGAAAACACTCATGTATCTCAAAATTAATTTTATATCTCTAGAATCATTTTTAGCTCTCCTAAAAGTGAAACCAAACCTGCCCTTCAGCTGACGTGGAAACTCCCAAATCTGCATGGGTGAGAGCTTGCGACCACTTGGCTTCATGTAGCACATGGCTGAGAATATTCGCTATTCAACTGTTTATATGTCAGCTAGACAATATTTTTTTATATTTAATAATTACCACGTCATGGTCGACTATTCGCCCAATCTTTTTTTTTTTTCTTCCGCTAATTCTATTTCACAATTAAGAAGACCATTTCTACGAGTGCGAAGTTAGGATTTTACTTGTGATTGGCTAGGAGTATATTATAATTATAATATGAAAATACTAGGAACACACTCTCTAACGCTCTCTTTTCAACGCACTCCTTTCAATTAGTTGAAATTCATATGGTTCCACTAAATTTATGTGAGACCACATTATTTATTGGGACCCACTTGAATTTCAACTAATAAAAAAGTGAGTGTTGAGAAAAGTATTAAAGAGTGTGTTGATAGCACTCTTTTTATAATATATATAAGAGGGATGTTAAATCCTGAAAAAGATTAGCAGCTTAAGTTGAAAATGTAGGGTTGAGAGTTTTTTTTATTTTCGACAGTCCTTATTATTGTAAATTTTTAAGGTTCCAATGGTATTTTTTTGTCAAAGTAAGGTTCCTATACATGGTGTTTGATTTTAAAAAATAAATTTATCTATGTAGAGGCTGGAGATACGTACGTACTCTTATTATCGTCATTGGCTTCATGTGGCACATGGCTGAGAATATTCGCTATTCAACTGTTTATATGTCAGCTAGACAATATTTTTTATATTTAATAATTACCACGTCATGGTCGACTATTCGCCCAATCTTTTTTTTTTCCTTCCGCTAATTCTATTTCACAATTAAGAAGACCACTTCTACGAGTGCGAAGTTAGGATTTTAGTTGTGATTGGCTAGGAATATATTATATATTATATATTATAATTATAACATGCGAAATGCTAGGAACACATTCTCTAACGCTCTTTTTCTAACACACTCCTTTTAATTAGTTGAAATTCATATGGGTCCACCAAATTTATGTGAGACCACATTATTTATTGAGACCCACTTGAATTTTAACTAATAAGAAAGTGAGTGTTGAGAAGAGTATTAAAGAGTGTGTTGGTAGCACTCTTTTTATAATATATACTAGCGGTAAGATGGGCACTCTCGTGCCCGTCTTTCCGCATTTTTACTGCATTACAGTATGTATTATTTTATCGCATTTTAATGCTTAACGTTATAATTTGTTGTATAATGTTGTTTTAAATTTAATTTTTTTCCTCATTTTATTTATTTTGTTTACATCTTTTAATAAATGACATAATATTATTGCAATGGGCTGGTTGAGTTTCAAAGCAAGAAATTTTTGGTTTTTGTAGATAGTGGGGGTTATTCTTTACTTAACCGTATAATAACCGTTTAATTAGCCATGTAATAATAGTGTACCAATAGTTAAAAGGGTAAAATGGAAAAAAAAGTAGTACACCGAAAAAGTAGTTACCAACACCCATTCTCACTACTAGAAAAATCAATTTTAGAGAGGGATATGTATCCGTCGCTAATAGCGACGGATTTTGTGACGGATATCAAAGTTTTAGGAAAAGTAAATTTGGGTCGAGTTTGTGACGGATTTAGTGACGGAAAAATTCCGTCGCTAAATTTTTCGTCACTAAATCCGTCACAAATTGACTAAAATACGTTTAGTTAAATCCTCCTCTTAAATTTTCGTCACTAAATCCGTCACAATTAGTGACGGATTTAGAAATCCTTCTCTGATCTTTTAATTTAGAACTTCCCCTCGGTCTATCCCAAAACGCACATTCATCTTTTCGGCAACTCTGCAACGAACATTCATCTCTCTGTCTGCAACTTAGAAATCCCTCTGTCTCTGCAACTTTCATCTCTCTCACTCGCAACTCCAAACGAAGGAACATGGCATTTCCAAACGAAGGAGCTTGAAAGAGAGGAACATGGAAGATCCTTCGTGAATGGCAGTCTCTCTGCACGCTGATCTCTGTCTCACTCGCAACTCTCGTCTCCTCTCAGTCTCTCAGATCTGCCTGAGCCTCGTCCTCTCTGCCTGAGCCTCGTCTCCACCGGACCGCTCCTCTCCGCTCTCTACTCCGACCGGTGACCGCAAATCAGGAATTGGTGAGCCTAGATCCCCTTTCCCCTTTTATCGAAACCCTTATAGCTTTGCTATTTGTTGTGCTGCATCGATGCTTTGCTTCTTTGCTGTTGTTTTTTTTGCTTTTTTTTTTTTGCTGCTTTGCTGCATCTTTGCTTCTGTGAGACTGTGGTCTCTTATTCGATTTGCTTCTGCTTCTGCTTTGCTGCTGCTAATTTTTTTTAAAATTGATTCATTAAATTGTTATGGAAATTTGAAACTTTATTCAATCTTATCTTCAATGAGAGTCACATTAAATTATTTAAGTAAATTAATTAATTTTGATTTTTTTAAAGACTTTTTCCCCCCTATTCTCAACAATTGCATATAAATTCAAATAATTTATTCCTTTCAAAAATTGTTATTCTGAAGTATTCACCTGCAAGCCATGTTGGACCCGTATATTGTCCCCATTAATTGCTTGGCCAAAAGTGATTCCTCCTTTAACATTGTAATTGTTGCTGAAACATTTGATTTTGCTGCCAATGTCCGGCCATGGCAGCCATTCTCGACAAACACCAATATTGGACAAGTACTATGACGTAACACAATAAGATTAATGTTACAATTAGGCAAAATGAAGAAGTGAAGCCGTCCTCCCACTACCGAGAATCTAAACAAACAAACAAAAAAGCACAATATAAAGATCGACTACCATTATCAGAGGTTTAATTTTAATCTGATTTAGAGTATGATAAACATATCATGAATCTTTTTTTTGATCCGACGTAGGACAAGATAGAGATCAGATCAAGCATCAAGTTAATTGAACATGGCACTAGAGTCGCATCAATATCACAATTGGCCAAGATGGAGTACTGACTTGGGTGATATATTATTTAAGGTAATACTCAAGCTAAAGTACTAGACAATATAAGATTTGATTGAAGCACTAGAAAAGACAAAGTCATGTCGAGGTGAGGTGAAGTGAGATTGAGGTGGGAACTAGCTAGAGGCAGAGTCTTGCCATGGTGGGTCTGTCCGGGGCCAATGTAATGGTGGAGGTGTAGTTATACTGACATGAAATTGGATTAGTTAATGTTTATGTACTAGTCTCCTTTGGAAGTTTAATCTTCTTTTTATCTTAAGCGACTTTAATGCATTATAGGCTTTATTGCTTGTAAGACTTTACTCTCCTTTTGGGATTTTACCTCTCGGATATTCTCAATTTTGGATTTTAACTTGGTGTGATAGCTCCCATATGGTTGGCATGTTGGTAGGTCGCCACTAATTGGGATTCTTTCCTTGAAAATTGGAATTGTGTGGCTAAAGATGAGAAATTGAAAATCTTTCAATTAGATTACATTTATGGAGCATGACAACATTAGTGCTCTTTCCTAGTATTGTGACATAGTGGACGGTGAAAAACCTATGAAGGCACTTCAATACTCAACTTTGTATTTACTCTCACTCGAACATTCTTCTAGTTGATTCTTTCTCTTGCATTTGATGTTATTGCCAATGTAAGTGAGATTTGGAGTTTAGTTCTGTTGATGTTTAGGCTCTTTTTTTTTTTTCCGACAGTCAAATGCTTTGTATTTTCCTTTTTCTAAGTTGAAAAATGGTGGTAGTTGAGACTTGAGATAGTTTAAATTTCACACATAATTGTTTGTTGCAGTGAGTACTCTATGCAGTTGAATGCTTCATGGATAAAAGTTCTTCAAGCTCAAGATGATGTGGTTAATAAGATGAAAGAGGCTGCGGCCAAGGAACTTGAATGTGAGCCGTGATCATCATGTGTACAAAAACCTTTTAAAAGATCTCGTTGTTCAGGTCAGTTGAAATTTTAATATTGTGTCTTGTAGTTGTACACCCAATTTTTCTAAGTATCTTTGTGATGGGAACCTGGTATTTTATTAGAACATGTGAGGAAGAATTCCCCTAATCACATAATAGATTGCAGAACTGCGAGAGTCTACACCTCCCTATACTCAAAGACCACAACATTTTCTCAAATGACAAGATAGTCTCCTCTTATCTTTTCCTATTATTTATATACAACATACCCTACCTCTAACTAATTTTAACTAACTATAACCCCCTCAACTGACAGGCCATGACTTTATTAAGAATATTTAATATTTCTCACATTTTCATATTTGAGCAGCGACCAGTACTCTTCTAAAATGTTCCTTTTGTGAACCCATAAACAAATGCTAGTGCATCAATTCAGATATCTTCAGACTGTTTTGAATGTTTATTATCATCAAAACCAAGTCATGCATCAAAGGGTTTTGACTTAACAACTTTTCCTTTGGACACACTGAATATGTTTGATGACATCAATTATTTATGTTTTAAATTAAGCCATGTTCCTAGTGGGTCAGCTTCAATATTGTCACATAGTTCCTGTCGACAATATATTATACGAGAAATGTTATTTAGACATCAAATTGAGACATCAAAATCGATAACAATGGTGCTGGTTAGTGTAGTTCACACACGTGAGCTGAGAAATTCATCTAAGTGGGAATTAAAGATGAGGTTAAGACAATGTTGAGAATGGTACTAGTAGTATTGGCAGAGGGCAACAAGTGGAAGTGAGAATGTGAAGGGAACAAAAGTGAGGGTGGAGAAGGGTATAGCTGTGATGAATCCTATACTTAATTATGACATAGGTACAATACATGCAAAACATATATGATGAATTCTTGAAAATTCAATATAAAATACAACCGCGATAAGTAAACACAGATTTATAAACAAAAAACATATTTTACATAGATGAACAGTATTTTACATAGATTTATGTACAATATTTTAAGATTAATAATCATTAAAACATAACAATCCTGAAGTTCAAAACTGATAGGTCGTTGAGTCAAAAAAAAAAAACTGGTAGGTCGTTGGTAGTTTACACATAACAGTTTCTTGATATGAAACTTCGATCAGTCACTTTCAGTTTTATATGTATGGAAAATCTATTTTAATAATCATGAAAACATAATCCTAAAGTTCAAAACTGATAGGACGTTGGTAGTTTACAGTGTCTTGATATTAAATTTTGAAATTTCAGTTTTATATGTATGAAAATATTTCATTGCTTGATATATTTATTGGATAGATAACTCTAGGCAAGCCAATTATGTAATATTGTCAAACATTGATTATATAGCACCCTTACAGTATCAAGCTCCCTTGGGGGGTTTTGGGAGATGGGGGGAGCCCTTACGATAATTAGGAAACTTTCCATATAGCAACTACTACATATATTATAACCAAGCATGAACTGTCTTAAGCCTGTCCCCGGCCCCCACCCTTTTCTATGAGACACTAGTGATCCCTAGACCCTCTCTTTTTTAGAAAGTGGTATGAAAATTTGACAATGGTACAAGGAGACATTCAGACAAGTCCAATCGACAAAGCAATAAATGAAAATTAATACTAATACATGCTTCCGTAATAGCTAAGAATCCTGAGTCATGTCCATACATAATCTCATTGCAAAGACAAAACACATCTCCACTTGGATACAATTCTAGTTTAATTGAACCAATTGCTGCTAGCTTTTGACACAGTGCAGCTTCATCCCAGTAGTGGGGTTGCTTTGTTTACTCAATGGACTGCTCTTCTAAAAGCTTTATACATGTAAATATGATGCTTCATTGAAGATAAGGAACCTTTCTTTTCTGTCAAAAGTTGCAGTGCAGAAACCAGTAGCAAATCCAAGAAACCGCCACAATAATAAAACCAAAAACCATTCCTCACGATTCATCTAAGCTGCCATTTTTTAATCATAAACGGGACACAGTTGTGCAAACATTTTAATCACTATTAGCATACTACTTTTTATACCACATGCAGAACTGTTGAGCAGTTACATATCCAGGACCTTTGAAACAAATGGACGCGTCCCGAGTTCCATACAGATTACTTCTCAGTACAATTTCTTTCAAATTCATTAAATATCTGCAGGGATACAACAGCGTATTGGACCTGATTACGCCGGTCCTTTTGGAGTTCTTCAAGCTCTAGCAGATGGAACAAAACTACTTCATTTTTATTATTAAATTAATATTTTTATTTACTATATTATTTCACTACTAGAAAAATCAATTTTAGTGACGGATTTAGAGAGGGATACTTATCCGTCGCTAATAGAGAGGGATACTGAGTGGATTGTTGTCTTTGATTATATAATTTGGCCGTATAAACTCTTGAGGTTTGCCCTGGTTCTCATGCTTACACTTGGGCAAAGGAATCAAGTAATGTGCACTTTATGTTCATGGCAATTGATGCCTTCATTCACAAGTAGGTATTAGAGGTGTTTTCAATTCTTTAGATCATGTTGTGCTCCTTGTTGAAGCTCACTCCAATGATGAAATTTTCTGAGCATCTTTCTAATTCTCGGTTTTTATTGTCGAGTCCAAGTAGTTTCAGCCACAATGCAGATCACGTACAAAGCATTACTACATATGTCTTACCTATTTATTATTTTTCTTATTTGTAGAATATCTACTGAACGTTATTTGAGATGGCTTTGGACGACGATTCTCTTGTTATTATGGTGAAGGTTGAGCTGCTAACGATATTTATTTTGGTGATTATTTTGGTGATTATGAAAATCATTCTTTCTCGTTGACCTCCTAAAACCGCAGGCTCTTGGAGGATTTTTAGGTGATTACTTTAGTTCTTTTGCTTTCAATTCTTGTGTTGTTGAAGATGATCTTATTGATGATTATTTAGTAGTAAAAGTTTGAAAGGTTCTACTTTTTTGTTGTATGTAAAAAAATGATTTCAAGGTTTCTTATTGAATATGGCTATGACGAACTTGGATGCCGATGATTATGTTTTGTGTTTTGTTTGAAACTTTGGAATTGGATGTGAACTTTTGAATTACTATATGGACTTGTTTGTTTGGCCTTGTGAAAATGAAATTTCTGTTGCATGATATATATTTTTGCTAGTGACATAACTTGATATGCATGAGTGACATAATGACATTTACTTGACAGCCCATTTATTTGTTGAGTAAAATGTCAACTGCATATGCTAATATTATTGTAAGATCCTTGGTAAATGTATTTTTTAAATTGCAATTCTCAATGATGATTCGAGTTCTTTTGATTGTTTCTTCATGTACTGTCAATGATTAATGCTATCTTGTGTAAACAATGCATCAAAGAATGGAAGTACTGAAAATAGAAAGTGGATGGACAATGAGTGGATTGTGCCAAGAATCTCACGGCTGAATTTCAAGTTGGGATTCATGAATTTGTTAAGTTTGCATTGGAACAAGATACGGATAACATTGGAAGAGGTAAGATCAGATGTCCTTGCAAGAAATGCAAGTGTTTGCGTCATCAAACACCGCCACGATTAAGGTGCATCTATGTAAGAATGGATTCATGAGTGATTATTATCGTTGGACAAATCATGGTGAACCTAGTCCCCGATTCCCAGGTAGTTGTTGATCAATCATATTATGGTGGAAGTGGCCAAAGGAAATGTTCGATAATTATGAGCAGTTGGTAATGGATGCCGTGGGACCATCAATTGGCAACTATCTTGGCGAGAGGTGATTATGAAGAAGACACAATGACGAAGATCCTAACCCGAAGCACAACAATTCTTTGAAATGTTGAAGGTCGCACAATCTCCTTTATGGAATGGTTGTAACAAACATTCTGTGTTGTCAGCTTCTTTAACGGCATTAAGTTTGAAAACAGAATATAGTTTATCCGAGGGTTGCTTTAATGGATGGATGCAGTTATTGGGAGATGTAATGCCAGATGGTAATAAGATGCCTAAAAATCTTTACCAGGCAAAAAAATCAATTTCTGAACTAGGATTAGGAAGTGTGAAGATTGACTGTTGCCCGAAAGGATGTATGTTGTATTATAAGGAATATGAGATGCTCCAAAACTGTAATTTTTGTGGAGAGGAGCGGTATAGACGTGTTACGAGACGGAGTAAAGTGAAATTAGTGCCACTAAAAAGTATGTGGTACTTCCCGCTTGTTCCAAGACTACGCCGATTGTATTCCTCAATACAAACGGCTCGTGAAATGACATGGCATCATGAAAATCAAAGGGTGGTAGGTTCTTTATCTCATCCATCAGATGCAGAAGCTTGGAAACACTTTGATGAAACATGGCCTGCATTTTCTCAGGATCCTCGAAATGTTAGATTAGGCCTGTGTTCTGATGGGTTTGCTCCATTTGATAAAACTGGTAGGAAATATTCTTCCTGGCCCGTGATTATCACTCCTTACAATTTGCCACCATGGATGTGTATGAGAAGGGAGTTTATGTTCTTAACTATTTTAATTCCTGGCCCTTCCAATCCTAAGAGGAAAATTGATGTGTATTTAAGCCCTTAATCGATGAATTAAAAAAGTTGTGGGAGGAGGGATATATGACTTATGATGTATCCTTAAAGCAAAATTTTTTGATGAAGGCCGCTTTAATGTGGACCATCAATGACTTTCCGGCCTACGGGATGTTAAGTGGGTGGATGACAATGGGTAAACTAGCTTATCCAATTTGTATGGACCGTTCCAAGGCATTTAGCCTCGCATATAGCCGAAAGATCTCATGGTTTGATTGTCATCGCAAATTCTTACCACAAAATCACCCATATAGGAGGAATAAGACTGCATTTACAAAAGGCAGGGTTGAAACCTCTACTCCTCCACAAAGGTTGAGTGGTCAAGAAGTCTGGGAAAGGGTAAAACATTTACAAAGTGTGGAGGAATCCCCAGAACAAAATAATACACCAGGCTATGGGGTAGAGCACCATTGGACAAAGCGAAGTATATTTTGGGAATTGCCATATTGGAAAACTCATCTTCTCCCGCATAATCTTGACTTGATGCACATTGAAAGAAATGTGTTTCTCAATATTTTGTACGATGATGGACACCAAAGGGAGTGACAAAGGATAGTTGCAAATCTAGAAAGGACTTGGAAATACATTGTAATCGGAGTGGATTGGAAATACAACCTAGTAGGTGGAAACTTTGTAAACCGAAGGCAAACTATACACTAACCAAACAACAAAGACTTCTTTGTTTGCGAATGGGTTAACAATCTCAAACTTCCAGATGGTTATGTTTCCAATTTGAGCAGATGTGTTGACTTGAGGGAAGCGAAGTTGAGTGGCATGAAGAGTCATGATTGCCATGTGTTCATGCAACTATTGCTTCCAACGGCATTCAAAGCCTTGCCCAAAGCTATATTGAACACGCCATCGAATTTAGTCATTTCTTCAGAGAAATTACTTCATCATTGTTGAGAGAAGATAAGTTGCGTATGTTAGAGGAAAACATCCCCGTCATTATGTGCAAATTGGAACAAATATTTCCACCAAGTTTTTTTGATTCAATGGAACATCTTCCAATTCATTTAGCATATGAAGCTAGAGTTGGCGGACCTGTTCAATACAGATGGATGTATCCATTCGAAAGGTTAGATCCTCATAATATTACTTTATATCGTGTTCATGTGTCCTTATTTATTTTCTTTTCCTTTAAGCTTAATCTTGATTTACTCAATAGGTTTATACGATCTTTAAAACAAAAGGTGACAAACCCGGCTTTTGTGAAAGGCTCAATTTGTAAAGCACATTTACTGGAGGAGATGTCTACATTTGCTTCGTATTATTATCCTCCTGATGTTCTATCAAGGAGAACAAGAGTGCCACGAAACGATGACGGAGGAGAAGGTTCTTCTGTGAATCCTCCATTGTCAATCTTTAATTATCCGGGCCGTTCTATTGGAAAATGTGTCAATTCTACCTTGGATGATAGGGAAATGAAAGCTGCACATTTGTATATTCTTTTAAATTGTTCTGAGGTGGTGCTTTACTTGAAGTAAGTACTTCCAATAGACAATATGATACATTTATCTTATGTAGGGTCATGTTTAACTGTTATCTTGTGTGTGTAGTATGTACTCGATTTGTTCACGAGAACTAAATCTGAAACAAATGAAGCGGACACTGGACAAAGAAATTTACGCAAAGTTTACCTCATGGTTTTAAACCATATGTATGTGATTTTAATCAATTTAAAAATTAGAGTACTGTAATTTGTTAGGTTGAAATTAAAAATTGTTGTCTAATGTAGGTGCTTGACTCAACAAATGCGATTGATGATGTGCTTTTAACGAGTTTGGCATGGGGTCCTATTAGGAAAGCTACCAAGTGGCCAAATTATGTTATCAATGGCTACAAGTTTATGACAAAATCTCAAAATGAAGGGATGAGTACGACAAATCATGGTGTATGTGTTCGAGGTGGGCAAGGTGATACAATGGAAAATGATTACTTTGGGGTATTGATTGATATTGTTGAATTGGAGTACACTGGTCACCCTACCAAGAAGGTGGTTTTATTCAAATGTGAGTGGTTTGATCCTAGTCCTCAAGGGACAAGGATAGATAATTATGGCAATGTTGAAATAAAAAAATCACGGAGATATCAAAATTATGATCCTTTTTTATTAGCTCAATAAGCAGAGCAAGTCTATTTCACATCCTTTCCTGAAGGGCAACAAGGTTGGTTGAGTGTCATAAGAACAAAGGCACGCAATATAATTCAAACTTTGGAAAATAATATACTTGAAACAAATGATGCATACCAAGATGATGATGCAGAACAAGTACCTATAATTGTTTCAAATGAAGATTTTCTGCAAAGTCTTGTTGACACTGATGGTGTAGCAGAGGAAGTACCAAGCTCCATGTTGAACCTTGATTTAGAAGAAGTGGAAGAAGAAGAAGAAGAAGAAGAAGAAGAAGAAGAAGAAGATATAGAGCTCATATCAGATAGTGAAGAAGAGGGAGATGATTATGATTATGAATAAGCTTATGAAGAGACAGATGCAAACTAAGTTATTGAGTCAACAAGTGTTATTCTTGTGTATTACTTTTGAGCATTTTGTGTGCTACTCCAATGTATATTAAATAAAAATGTTTAATTTTATGTGACTTTTTAGATTTTTTTTAATGTGCCTTTTTGAGTTTTTTATCTATAATAGTTGGTTGTTACTTTTGAATATTTTTTATCCATAATATTTGCTTTTTTTTTAGATGGCAGACAATGATAATACAAGGGGCAGAGGAAGAGGTACTAGTAGAGGTATCAGTAGAGGCAGGGGAAGAGTGAGAGGTAGGGGTACAACCACTTTGCCACAACCTTCTGTTGTGCAACCCACCCATCATTCTACCAGGCAATCCACACATCCTTCCACTTCTCACACACATGTGGCTCTCCAACCTCCCCAATCTACACCTTGCCCTCATCCTTCCTTCTCAGAGATGTTGCATTCCTCGGCCAACCCTTCTACACCTAGCACGCATTCCCCAGCTGATGTTGTATCTGGTGATGACCCCCGTGTATCATCAACTTCTCGTGTCGATTCATCTCCACAAATTGGGAGTATAGACACTGATGGACGTATGTGGATTCGCCCAGGTCCGGGGAACACGTAAGTAATTATAACTTTTTTTCTTTAAGCTCTAAAATAACTTATATGCTTGTCACTTACAACTTGTTTAATATTATTGGCATAGGTTCGACCCTTCCATCCAACCTACGCGTGAAATTACAAAGATAATTAAAACTAAGTTTGAAGGGTCTTTGGGAAACATATGGAGAAGTGAAGAGCAAAGACAAACCATTAAAAACTATGGTGGAAAGAGTTTCAGGTATGAACTGGAAGTATTAATATTTGCATAACTTGATATTTTTATTTTCTTTTCATCACATTGCACTCTTATAATATTATTCTAACTTTAGTTAAATTTCTTTGTGTTGTAGAGGAAGTTTAAGTGGCTACCGGAACATAAGGCCCAAATTAAAAAGACATATCATCATAAGGCCTCAGATGGGTACTCTAACGCAATGTATAGGGTACGCCGTAAGATTGATTCAGGGAGTTGGATTCCTGCTGAATTGCGTGAGCAATTGGAACAAAAGTGGAACACGGATGATTGGAAAGGAAAGGCAATAGTTAACACTAACAATAGAAGCTTATCTGATGGTTCCCTACATACAGGAGGGTCAATCCCAACAACTGAACATTATAAGAGAATGGTAAGCAATTGAGTTATATATAGTTTTGTATTTTCTGATAACACATTTTGATTGACACTAATCTATATTTTTTTATAGAAAAAAATCCTCAGATATGACTCCAAGTTGTTGGGATCTATTTTGCAAGACTCACAAAATAAAAGGCGATACAGTAAAGTGGGTCTCCTCCAAGTCAGAGAGTATCGCTGTAAGTAATTTCTTAGGCATAGTTTAGAAGTTATTAGAAAGATTAATTGACATAGAAGATAAATGTTTGAAGTAAAAGCAAGAATTGGTATATCAGATGCATGAATTGTTCTTCTAGAGGCATTTACTTTACCTGAGATTGATCCTTTGCTATTTCCTTTCATTTTTTAAGCAACCTCTTTTATTAAGTTGTGCTATTTAGTCTGACATGAAATGCATTAATTGCCTGAATGTATGAGAAGAAAGAAGGTTCATTTATGCATGCTTAATTAATTTGTTGTTCTGGTCTATGATTAAATTTTGCTTCTAGATTTCCTTTTCCAGTTTTTCAACTGATGAGAACACACACAGTTTTTCTTTTGGTATCCACTTCCTGCATTCCTGTTTTTGAGTATATGACTCTTCTCTTCATGTATAATTCTTCATCGAGAGAAACAAGATAAATTAGGTGGCCAAAGTTTGGATTTTTCCCCTTAAATCACACATGGTTCAAAAGAAGCAAGATAAATTAGATGTTCAAAACAAATGAGTGTTTTTAGACAGTTCTGATTCTTTGTGCAACAATTCTCTTTTGTAGTTATGTAACAATTATCTTTATTGTTACATAATCTTTTATTTTCAGAATGAATATGAAAAGCGGATTCTTGAAAGGGATTCCCAAGAGGCATTAGGAGATGATGTGTCTAGCCACCAGTCTGACAACAACATCTTCTTAGAGGTGGTTGGTGGTGTTGACAAAAAGGGAAGAATTTATGGTTTAGGTCCTGAGGCTGCAAAATACAAACCTTCTACTTCTTCCACATCTATTGGCATCTCACCATCTGAATATGAGGAGATGAAGACTCAAGTTTTTAACCTGACAGCTGAAAACAAGGCTCTTAAGGATAAGTTGGACACGATTGCTGCAACACAAGAGCAAATGCGTCAGTTTATGGCAAGTTTTTCATTGACTCATCCTTCTCCGTTGGTTGCGCCACCACCACCACCTCCACCTGCACCTGCAAATGAAGATGATCAACACGATGACGAAGCACTTTGTGATGACTTCGAATCAAATCTTTGATGCGTCTTTATGTCGTTGAAGTTTTTTATGAATTTACATTACGTATGGTTTGTATGGATTATGTTTTGGTTTGTATGGATTGTGTGATGGACATATTTTGGTTTGTATGGATCGTGTGATGGATATGTTTTAGTTTATATGGATTATGTTTATGTTTTCATGTTATTTAAAAACTTTCTATTATTTATTTTTAAAGACCAAGTTTATATGGATTATGTTTATGGATTGTGTGATGGATATGTTTTAGTTTATATGGATTATGTTTAGCTTGGATTTAAGACCAAGTTTCGTTCCCAAGACCATCGCTGATTTCCTCTTCGACCTCTCCACCATCCCAACTACCTCCGATAAGCTCTCCAGGCTCCATGATTTCCTCTCCCGATTGGGACCAATAACCCTAACCTTAGGGTTTCAAATCTGAAAATTAGAGCAAGGTAAGGAAGATTTATCATCAAGCTCCTTGAGTTGTTCTTCCAATGCTGTTTTTAACTTGAGGTGCATTTATTTCCATTTCTCCTTTGGTTAGATTTCTTGGTTATTATTCCTTTTTTTGCTTCTGTTTTCTTCTATATTTAGCTTCTTCGTTTTTTTTCCTTCACAGGTTTGCTGGAAGTTGAGAAGTCCTTCCTTGAATTGCTTTGTTTTGACTTGAAAAAGGCCAAATCATGATCATGAAGAAGCACAACACAAACCCACTTTGTTTTGAGTTTTTGACACCCTCTTAACTTCAGAGTGCAGGTTTGCTTTGGTTGCTTCATGTTTCTTCACTTATCGTGCTTCTTTGCTTGTTCACTAATCCGTTTTTCAATTGAAAACATGTTAGTTTTAGATGGAACTTTGAAGCCAGTTTACAGCAGTAGGAAGAACTATTATAAACGCCAAATATCTCAAATGAATATTCCTTTCAAAAAGAGGAAGCTTTTTAATGGTCTCAGGAGTCTTTTGATGAATAAATTCCAACTCTTTGATGCAGATTCTGGAATGTCATCCTTGGAACATGTTATCTTTTAGCTGCATTCTGATGTTAATAGGAACCCGATACATGCTTATTGTTTCTTTGATTTCCCATTTTCTCAACATCAGTACTAATGGTTTAATGGTTTTGTGACATGGGAGTATAAGTTTAGTTTTAGCAAAGACTACCACTGCAAGTGTAGGTAAAGGGTTTAGAGCAACTTGGTTGAAAAATCATTTATTCACTTCCTGGTATTATCAGTTGGCTGGTATGGAACTCTGCATATCTTACACATGTGGTGAGCTTGAGAAACAGATATATGCATGTTAAATCCTTTTTAAAGATAGTTTAAAGCATTTGGAATCGTCTCCTTAATGCCAATATATTGTGCATACTCATGATTAAAAAAATCCAAAAGGTTGCACAATGTTGTCCTTTCCTAAAAAGATAAGATAATGCAAAATATTCATACCTTTTATTCTGTTTGTGTGTCTTTGATGGTATCTGTTCAATTACAAATTGAAGTGCAATAATTTGTTTTTGGTATTGTGAAGTGCAATATTATTTAGCTGACAAGTTCAAATTATTAATGATCAAATATAGTTGCTGGTTGTGTCTGCACATCAAAAAGGCTCATCATGGATGAAGGATGATCCACAAATGGTTGTAAAATTAGTTGCCTATTGATGAAAATACAACCCTTTTGTTGATGTCTTTTTTGAGTGGTAATGGTTCAATTTCCTTCAAAGCTCTATCCGGGAGACATAGCTAATTAACAATGAACTTTAAATAGAAGATGTGTTTTTTCACAGTTTTTATATCAAATATACTTCACTGAGTTCTTTTATGATTTTGATTTTTTGAAGGTTTCTCTTTGATGAGGATTTTTCTGTGGGTAAAATACATATTCAATCTCAAATGCTACATTTAGGGAGATTATATTGATCTATGTACTGATTGATTTTTTTTTTGATAAACAGGTGTCATTGGATTGCTCACTGGTGTGGGAACTAAAAGGGAGTATGATAGGAATGGCACCTTGACGACGATGAATATCATTTCTCTAGAGGCTGATAGGTAAACATCAGTTTCATGCTTTGTACTATGTTTCTACTGCCACTAACAACTGGATTACAACATGTTAAATAAAGAGGTTGTTAATTTTGCAATTTGCAATACTGTGGTCAACATAGTGTGTTTGTGGTTGCTTAATTGTTATAGTGTGATGTCCACTTCTTTAAATGTTTTATTCTTTTAGGCACATAAGCATGAAAGTCATGACTCTAAAATAGCTTGACCATTAATGATAAATATAACAGGTACATTGGAGCTGTTACTGTAAATTATATCTGTCTTAATACAATCTTTCATGATTGTCTTTATTAATTAATGAGTAAAGGTTTGATTTAAGTGTAAAGGAAATTATAGAAGTTAAGTAGAATAAGTGATTGTTTTGAAGATTATTGAGAAGGATGAGATTGTAAATGGAGGGACTTAAACTATTCTTTTTTTATGAGCACAAGTTGCAGACCTATTGTACTGACTTATATTGAAAATACAGTGTTAATGAGTTATCTTATGGCTTTAGATCTCAACTCTTTTACCGTTTTCATTTTCACTTCCTTTGTTACATTCCTTATTCTTCCCTTTGCCTTTTATTTGAAAGGTACTCTCTTTTCCCTTTTATTTTTGTGGTCTATAATGACTTTTGCAGTCTTAACACAGGGACTAGGAACTTATACAATCGACTGCAAACTCCTTAAGATTGAATCAAGAGTTTGAGGAGTGTAACCATTTTTCAAACTGAACTTCGACTTCGACTCAGGTGTAAGCATTTTTCAAATACTAATTTTTTACTTTGTTGTAAGTCACTGAGTTTTGTTGCGTTCATTTTTGTGCTTTACATTGGATTAAATTTTGTTTTAGTTTATTGTTGAGCATTCTTGCTAAATCTCAAGCTTATTGGGAGACATGATTGGTCAGCTCATTGGGAGGACTCCAAAACCATTTATCTTAACAAAGAAACTTGAGGGTATGGACCTTATATTGCTGTAAAATAAAAGGTAATGAAACCTCCCTTTATTTCAAGTAGTATTTGAAGTTCTGTTCTTTGTACTTTATAAGGGAAGGGTTGCTGCCATCAATGCCAGCCGTGCTCTGCATTGAAAATGGGGTTGGGGATAGAATTTTGCAGAGATCACAGGTTCAAAGGTGGTAGTAGAATTTTTCTTACTGAGGATGGAGCCAATTCAACAAGGATTCGTTCAAGGATCCCCTCCTTCTGAAAACATGCCAGGAGTATGCAGGGAGTCTTAAACAAGTTCTTTTGGATGACGAGCATTAGATATATTATGGTTTTGATACTGTTGTGAATTTGTATTTCTTTTAGTAGTTCTATTTGTGTTGTGATTTTCTTTCTCTTTTTGGATGTGTTTTTATCTCTTATAGTTCAGCTTCAACATGACTGGCGGTGGTCAATGCAATTTGATGGATTAATTTTTAGAAGGGATTTGACTATGATTTATAGTGGAAAAATGACACGTGTTTTTACTCTATCAAGTCTTCAAATTAAGGTTTAACACCACTAATAGAAGTTTTCTGTTTTTATCTCTTTTCTGATGGAAATCTTCCTAACTGGATTGGTGTCTGTGATATTAATATGATATTTGAGAAACGACTCTGCAAATTATGCTTCGGAAGATGATGATAGGTAATATGTGCTACTGCTAAGCAATTTTATAGAGCTTTAGGTTAAATGTATGTTGGCTCAGCCTACATGTTTAATTCATGACATGCTATTAGTATATTTTTTTACAGGTTTGGGCAAGCAATCTGACCAAGTTCCTGAGAAAGCTCGCAAATGAGGCATATTTGACACAAGGCTAGGCAAGAATAGCAGCAAGGTTAGGAGAAAAATGGTACCTTGTATTTCTTATTGTTTGTTATTGTGCAACCTAAATTATGAATGTTAATCTTTTGTAGGCTATTAAGTTTCTAGGCAAAGAAGTGCCTCACATTTTCTCTAAAACCTCTCAGAATCAGAAATGCAAATTTTGAGTGTGCTGAAAATGAAACACCAAAAAAGAAACTGCCAACACTTTCTAACTGATTAAATTTGCCATCAAGCTCTAAAGCACTCTCTAATAAAAGCTTACTCACTCAGCTCCATGACCAGAGTTCTCACAAGAATTCTTAGAAGCAATTAACAAGCCATTTTTTGTTTATCATTGCTATTATCTTAGCAGTAAAATGAAAATTAGTGGTTATCAAGCTGAAAATTAGTAATTAACATAGTTCATTTTGTTTCATGCTGAAATTGGAGAAAATGAGAGCGCAATTGGTGCAGGAACCGTTGTTTCAAGGCTCTATCTTATGCTCAGTTTGATCAAGTCCAACTTGTGAGTGGCAGAGTTTAGCATTTGCTATCCTTTTGTTTTGCTCATTCTTATTTGATTGAAACATTATACCTACTGAGTATTTATAAGTTCTTGCTGCTGCCATTAAAGGAAAAAAAGATCAAAATATGGCTCTGCTTTTACATTTCCTTTTTTATTTATTTTTTATTTCAAGTTGTTGCTGATATTTGGTATGATGATGATAGACAAAAGCTAAAGGTTAAAGGGAATCAAATGAGTCATGGCTGAGTATCTATGCACAACAACCAAGTATAGTGGGATGGGGAAAAACTTGCATAGGATTGTATCAGCAAATGTGTTTACCTCAAATACGATTGACTTGATTTAGGGTCTCCCTAGGGGGTAAAATATATATGTTTCCACTTTGGTTTCAGTAAGCTCTGCAGCAATTAGTGTCTTGATTTTATCCACCGTCACAACTGGTGCTGACTAAAATGATAGAAACAATCAGAGAATTAAAATAACAAAAGATTTCATTACTCTTGATTTGGTCCTCTTTCACTTTCTACATGTATCTTGATTTTAGTGAATGTGTTGTTGCTTTATAGTTTGCTGAAAATCTTTCTCACAATCTCACAGTAAAATGCTTTTGAACAATCTTACAACTTTCATTTGTTGTTTTATTGTTTGTTACCTTTACACATATTCACAACATGCTACTGTTAGTAAATGGATGAATGTTATAGAAGTGCATGCTAGTGTTAAAAATTCAGGGATTTGGTGTTGGAATTGTGTTGATTGAAATTAAGTGGTTGTTTTGTTTAGTTCATTAGTAAAGTTGTGGATTGCTTAAAGTTGGATCAACTAGGAAACAAATAGGAATGTTATGAATAAGTCAAAGTGGTTCCTCTTTGCATCTATTGATTTGGTAGGTTGTAATAATATTTTACATCTTGTTTAGTTCATTTATCTAATTAACTTGTGTGTCTTCTATATAAACTGCAGCAGCAACTTCAAGAAAAATTAGAGAACTCATGCATGTTGATGGCCTGACCAATGATGAAGTGAAGAGCCATTTGCAAGTGAGTTCTTTGTATTCTTTCCCCCCTCTCTTCATTGCATACTTGGTTGTGTGGTGTCTGGTGATGAGGCATTTAGGACTCATGAGATTTGCATGTCTTATCAAGTTTGGATTGTAAATTTGATGTATGGTTCTTTATTATTGCAGAAATACCGACTTCATACACGGCGAGTTGTTGGAGGCATTCTTTGCTGAAGTGGAGCTTGAGTTGTCAGAAACGTGATGGAGATGATAAGGTTTAACTCTTATCAATAAGGAAATATAAGTTGCTATGTATATTAATTGCCACACGCCCAATAAGGCTGTTAGGATCCCATATGAGAGTGTGGGCCCAAGTGGGCTTAGGTAATGATAGGGCCTTAGGTGAGGAAATGGACTGCTTACCTAGTTATCAGCTGAATAGGCTCAAGAATTGGAGGGTGTATGTGAGGAGTAGGAAAGCGGGAGAGAATGATGAGATGGCAGAGAGAGAGAGGATGGAGTGAGTGAAGCTTGGCTCTGTGGGCATTAGGGATATTATCTCTTTTGCATATTTACTTTCAATTTCATCAATAAAAGTTTTATCTTCATTGCCCCATTCTTTCTCTATTTTTGCTATTCTGTGATTTATATCTCAATGTTTAATTGCACTTTTTATCTTCTTTCATAACCATTCAGTCAAGCCTATAGGGACTAAATTCGTTAAATGCCTAATGGAATATGAAAGCACCTTTTGAAATGCCTAATTTTTATTTGGAAAACACTCTTGAAATGCCTTATGAATCCTACAATAGAATCAATGTTAGTCTTATGCATGTTGGTTATGCATATGATAAGTTGCAAATTGCAAATAGCTAGGTTAATTAATGAATTATTAATTGTTCCTGCTCCTTTAGTATCTGATATACCAAATCAAGTTGCTACTGTTGTTTTTTCCTCGATTAGCTTAATAATTGAGTTCTTTTCATAAGTCTCTACCTTTGATTTTGAATATAAAAGGATCATTGTTCAAATATTTTCCTTTTTCGAAAAACAAAACAACTAATATTCATTTTTAGTTTTAGAAATATTCGTAGTAACCAACCTGACGCGTCCCTTGCGTATGATGGGATTAGTTTATTTTTAAAGATTTTGTAGTAGGTATTTTATTTTAAAAAATAAATTTTTTAATTAGAAAAAGAATGTAAAAAAAATGGTAATTTTGAACCCAAAAAAAAAAGAATAAATTGGTAATTTAGAGAAGGAATTTGTCCCTCACAAATTAGGAAAGGTTTATTTTAACAAATCCCTCACTAATAGCTAGGGAAAATACTACTCACAAATCCCTCACAATTAGCGACGGAAAACATCCCTCATAAATGGAAAAATCCCTCGCAAATAGTGACGGAAAAATTCCCTCACAAATAGTGAGGGAAACAATCCCTCACAAATAGTTAGGTAAAATACAAATTTTTTTTCTAATCTGTTCCTATTTTTAGCGACGGAAAATATATATCCCTCACAAATTGCGACGGAAAAAATCCCTCACAAATAGCGACGAAAACATATTTTTTTGCTCTAATCTGTTCCTATTTTTTGCGACGGATACAATAAATTTGTGAGGGACAAATTTCGTCGCAATTTGCGACGGATTTAACTTTCCCTCGCTAATTTTTTTGCGACGCCAAAATCAGTTACGATTTTAGCTCCGTCACAAAATTCCGTCGCTAATCGATTTGTGACGGATTTTTAATCATTTAGTGAGGGATTTCTTCCCTCTCTAAATCCGATTTTTTTAGTAGTGTCTCTTTATATAATGGTATAGATATAATGGTATAGATAAGAGGGAAGTTAAATCCTGAAAAAGATTAGCAGCTTAAGTTGAAAATGTCGGGTTGAGAGTTTTTTATTTTCGACAGTCCTTATTATTGTAAAATTTTAAGGTTCCAATGGTATTTTTTTGTCAAAGCAAGGTTCCTATACATGGTGTTTGATTTTAAAAAATAAAAAATTTATCTATGTAGAGGCTGGAGATACGTACGTACTCTTATTATCGTCATTTTATAAAAGTGTATTTTATTAAATTTGGTGAAAACCATCCAATATTATAGGTTATTCCTTTGACACTACTAAAAGCTTGCTGATCAATTTATGGCCATTTTGGATAGTTTTTTTGGATTTTTTCAGCGGATCTTGTTTGTGAGATGTAGTACTTTCGTAGAGAATTATTTTAAAGTCTACAGAAATTTCACAGCAACGTTTTATAACTGATAGCTTATAGCCGAAAACTAACTAATTAAAATTGAAATGTTTAACTAACTAAAATATAAAATGACATAAAAAGATAATAATTTATCTTTATTTTAAATTTAAAAAAGGATAAAGAATAAAATAATGGGGATAAAAATAGAAAAAAAGATAAAAAGCTATAAGCTATAAGCTGATAGTAGCATCTTAAAAAAGCTATAAACTAGTGTGATAAGTTTGTTTATTAAATACTTTTTCTTCGGTTAAACAAGCTTATAAGTTTGTCCAATAAACTATAAGCTAGCTTCTTGGCCTTACCAAACAGAGTCAAAATCTATTGGTGAAAAATTCGCACAAAAAATTTTCTTTTAGAAAAGTAAAAAAAAAAATTTACAAAAAATTTTGTAGGTAAATCCACAACAAAAATATTTTCTTATAAATTTACAAATAAATTACTATAAGTAGATTTGAAATAAATTTGACGTATTTTTTAAGTGAATGATTTCCTAGATAATTTTATTAAAGAAAAAATAATAATCAAAATAATAAAATTATATATATAGACATCTAGAGAGGCCAGTGCTAAGCATAGGATATGCAGACCTATAATAATACACACACACACACACACACACACACACACATATATATATATATATATTTGATTGTTTTCTTTTTAGCACTTCCTCCTAGAAATACAATCAATTGGAAAAACAAACAACTCATAGAATAAGCACGAACCCTTTGATGTCCTAGCAAGGAACCACCTCCACACAATACTTTTAATATAATCCACTACCTTTGTCATGCATGGTTCCTTATCTGAAAAAATGGAGCCATTACGGATGCCCCAAATACCCCACAAAACAGCGTGTCAAATCAAAATGACCCCCTTCTTCATTTCGGAAGAGTAAAGCAAATACAACATATTAAACAGATGAGATAGATCAGGGTCATGACCAGTTTGTGGCCTAGCCACTTAAAAATCGCATATCAAACAGAGATAGCAAACCCACAATGCATAAAAAGGTGGGACTTTGACTCCCTAAGGTCCCCACAAAGTATACATGAAGTATCCCCTGCACCATCAATCACATTCCTACGGGATGGGTTCACTCTAGTTGGAACCTTACCCTGAAGGAGTTGCCACGTAAAGACCTTTAACTTAGAAGGAGCGAAGCACCTCCATTATTTTTTTAAAGCCAAGTTTCTAGGATCCTGAACACCATCCTGCGTTAGTCTCTGAGTAGGCAAATGGGCACATGCTGATTTCGCTGAGAAAACACCACCATCATTAGCCTACATGTATAAATTGATTGTTTATACATGTTTTAATTATTTTTGCATGTGTAACTGTGTACTTCAAGGAGTGTCTATTGGTCCTAAGAGAGAATGGAAAATAGAGATAGGGTATGTTAAAAGCTCAACATTAAAAGCTCAATATAATCACATTCCTATCTTAAATGATCAGGAGAGATACGAATTAACCTCAAGAATAAATATGAAAGGTTTCTCTTCTTCGTGTTTCTGATACATCTATATCTATATCTCTATTATATACAAACATGATGAGATTAAAAAAGGAAAATTAACAAATGTCCCATTCTAATGCGAAGTCTAATGCCATGTAATCAACTAACATCATATATGGAAATAATTATTATTAATAAAACGTCCCAAAAATTACAATGTGGCATCAGACAATCAATTTTAAACATAATAAATACAATGAATTTGAATTTAAATTTGAAAAACAATCAAACGCAATTAATATAGTCAGATGCATAATCGTATAAATAAAGCAATATTTCAAGTAAATGAAATACAAAAAATGTACGAAATAATTGCAATCCACAAGCATTAATTTTCACAATCATGCTACAGGTAACCGTATCAGTCTAAAAATCAGCCATGCAGTTGGTAAAAAAGGTAATAATGTCATTTTAATTGTCTATAGAAAAGTAATGCAAACTCTTTTAAAAAAAAAAGGAAAACTTAATGCAGCAATTAAAGCCAATCTTTTTTTTTAAGAAAGTCTTTTCATAATACAAGTAGCATACCATTATAATTCTATCTCTCATAATTAATTAATTAATTAATTAATTAGTATAGGACCAAAAAAATTAATTAATATTGAATTTCAAATTTCAAAAACAGGTCAATTTTTATCTTTAATACATTCCCCCATATACGTTCTCTGTCTGTCGTTCTTTTTCTTTATCAGATGTTTTGTTCCTTCATACATGTCAATTTGTAAAGAAGAGATTATTACCATGTCGGCTTCATCTCCGATCAACATTACACTTGCTCTGTTGAAGCCTCGACAACGACGCAAATCCATTGTGGGCTTTGCACTGGTACCTCTTCTATTCCCTCTTTGTTTGCCTTCATTTGCTTCTCCTTAAACATTTGTTTTCCTTTTGGTCTCCTTCGTTTTAATTGTTGTTCAGAGATGAAAAACAAACAAAAAAACCATGGAACAAAGGGATGCTGACGCGGAGAGGTGAACAATTCATTGTTATTTTTTTGTTGGTTTTCATATTTAATTCCATGTTTTGGTTTTCATTTATTTTGTCAATGAAATTTTTCGTTCTTATATATGGGGAGCTCAACAAAATAGAGAGTGGTTGATTCTCCCAATTTATTTTCATTCACTCCCCCTTCATTTTTCTCTAATGGTTTTTCTAACCACCCATTTTAGGATCAATGCTTATGATGTTTTCCCCCCCTTTTTTTCATTAACTTGTAAGATTGTTGATGTGCAGTAAGTTTTTTGTTTTGTTTTTTGTTGTTTGATAAGTAAATTATTAATAAATAAATAAATTTCTACTATTTTGTTTGGTTTTTATATGCTATATAGAAATGCAAGCAGAAGCAAAACGAAAAAAGAGGGCTTAAATTATGGAGTCTAAAGGTAATCTTTTTTTTTAAAAGGGATGGGAGAAGGGGATATATTATTATTTCAGTGGCACTAATGGCCATATTACAACTGTCCTCGAGGGGATTTGAACCATATCCCTTGGGATAACAAGGTCAAGCTTCTACCACTAAACTAGCCCCACATGGACCTATAGGTAATCAATTTGATAATCTAATTCTTAATATGTCCAGTGATGAAATTTTACATTATTATTATTATCCTAAAATTAGTTTTTGAACCCATGACATTCGAGTTTGTAGTTTCTATGTTTATTGGCATTTCTGCTTTTGTATTAAAAATGGCTTTTATATATGCACATTTGACAGATAGTTTTATTTTGTTAGTTTTTATTATTATTCTATTTTCTTCGTTATTTTTTTATTTTTGTTTTATATCTAAATTTTTTTAGTTCTTTTGTGATGCATAGTTCTCCAGCCATTTACTAGCTCCATCGGTAACGGCAAGGCAACATCAATTTTTGACTTACATCCACAATTTGCTCATAAAATTATTAGAGGGGGTACCTTTCCACCTTAATTTATTTTTAGCCTTTATTAAATTGAATACATTTTTTAATGCTTACTTTATTCCTATTAGCAGTGAAGACACTCCTAAAAATAAGTGTGAGAAAGGAACTTATATTACTTGACTATGCTTGCAATTGTTAGATTATAAAGAGCTTAAATATTTTCTGATTTAGGGGCTATTTTTAAAATTTTTTCCAACAGCTTGTGATTGAAATGAGAATATTGCTAGTTTTAGAGAATTTGCTGATAATTAGCATTTAAGTTTTATAAGTTTGTGACACTCTCTACCCCGTTGTACAAGAAAATGTATAGAAACGCATGCGAATAAGATAAAAATGCTGCTTATAAAAATCTTTCAATGGAATAAAAGTTTCACATCAACATAACTCATTTGCGGAATAAAAATAATTTTCGAAAATAAAACCTAACAACCCGATGTCACATGTCTCAGAGTTTGACCCTTAGTTTTACATCGGTAACAAAAAAAAAACATAATACGTAAATAAGTCCTAAGCTAAGCAGCAACACATAGTCTACTACTCAGCGTCGACGTCCACGTCATCACCTGCAATCTCACCGTCTACTCACATACAGGGTGTACAAGTAGCCACAAAACACAGTGAGGTGAGGAATCATGCTCAAATGAAAAGACAACGACATAGGCAAAATAATATGTTGTGTCAACAGCCAAACAACGTTTCAATCACAATCAAACAAGTCTCGACGATGTATCGTCATGTGGTCATCAATCGGTCGGCAGTCCTACGTCGACAACTAGCTAACACAAACCTACAACTATTCAACCCAACTTCAGGATCCTTTATTTCCTTTCGGGTGAGCGAACGTGAGTGCCCTCAACATCCGTACAATGCCAACGAGCCATGGGACCCCCTCCGTTCTAATGAGCCATGCGACCCCCCAAACTAAGTGCCATTATAGTAACTCATCATCCTTCAATTAGTACCAACGAGCCACGATGTCTCCCCGTCAAAGAAACATCGATGAGTGCCGCCATATTAATCCAAAGTCTACACCCGAACAACAGAGTCTAACGAGCCATGCGGTCCCCATAAGCAGTGAAATGTCGCTGAGTGCCATAATAGTAACCCGTCATCCTCAAATCAATACTTACGAGCCACGAGGTCTCCTCCATCAGTGTAGCATCGATGAGCGCCACCATAGAAACCTGAATGCGAGCAACGAAATCTACTGCATCTAAAACCAGTGATGAGTCTTACAAACACACGGTATCCAACAAAAAATGTTGGATACCAATCCACCAATTGGTCACAAACTCGTGACTAATAAACAACAATATATACAATACTTGGACGCAACTCGCGATTAACATCAATCATGGGGTTACTAACCGGTACCCCTTCAAACAAGTTAAACGTTCAACATTCAATAAGCCTAGGTGGTTACTATCCTTAACCAACCCTTACAAGTCATTCAATATACAAGACAAAACAATATATACAATACTTGGACGCAACTCGCGATTAACATCAATCATGGGTTTACTAACCGGTAACCCCTTCAAACAAGTTAAACATTCAACATTCAATAAGCCTAGGTGGTTACTATCCTTAACCAACCCTTACAAGTCATTTTTAACATCATTTTATCATTACACAGGGGTATGAATCGATTCATTAGCCCCATGAATTGATTCAGGGTCAAAACGACATTTTGTGAATCGAATTGCACATCTATGAATCGATTCACAGCTTCAATTCACCGAATTTAATACAGTACAAGTGTGAGTCGATTCAAGCAGTAATGAATCGATTCATAGGACCTGCAGTAACACGTTTTTTTTTTGCACTTCGCGCATTGGGGACCCCTCCTAAGTGGTCCAATGTCCAATCCAAGGTAAGGACGATTACTAAATTGTCCCTAAGGTCCCTAATTATTTACCTTAGACTCAATTCATGAATTTAATCCTTTATAATCCAATCTTTAATCCATGGTGATTCAAACATGTCTTTTATCTTCCTCTTAACTCCTTAATTCACAGCTACTCATCCTAATCCATCTAGTTCATCAAGCCTCCACACAATGCACATCTTAAATTATTTCTAGATCATCAGCATATTTAACCTTCTCTTATTTGAACGATACCAACCCCAACTCATTCTAATCATGGAAAACAATAGTTTCACATCATTAATCGTATCATTAAACAACTTCAAATCACATTAATCGTTACTAACACATGTTCCTTGTATTCATCATTCATTAAACTCAATAAATCAATGTTATTCATTTATCCAACCATTACAACCATACCATCTAATGACTCTAAGTTAATCCTACGCATATAAGCACATATTTAATAATCAAAATAGCAATAAAATAGCAACTAAAATACATGCACTATGCCTTCACACAATCATCATAAAAATATTGAGTCATAAATCATGCTTTTACCACATTAAGCCTCCAACACCAATCAACCAAAACTAGTTGTATATATATAGTCATATAAAAACACTTGTTAACAACTCCAAATTAATTTTAAACATGAGAACTCTTAGCCAATTATTAAAACAATAATTAAAACATATGAATCATGCTTCTCATAAATTAAATAATACCAATAATCATAAATCATGTTTATACTAATAAATACACATAAAACACAAACCTTTTGTTATTAAACATACACCAATTTACTAAGACATGCTATTTATCAATTCTAAGCATAAGAACCCTTAATTCAATTGTCAAAATAGCAACTTCATACCAGAATTTATGTTATTAAACAATCCAACTACTACTAATGATCCCAAGCTATGCCATGACACACAAAGCACCAACCTTCTATTATTAAACATGCATTAATCTACAGAAACATGCTAGCTATCAATTCTAATTTAATTCTAGGCATAAGAATACCTAATCAATAATGAAAACATCAACTTTATGTTACACTTTATGCCATTAAACAGTCAAAACAATACTAATTATCCTAAATCATGTTTTTTTCAACAACAACACCTAAAACATCAACCTTCGAATAATAAACATACTTTAATCCACTAAAACATGTTAATTAACAACTCTTATGGCTCTTTGCTTATACAAAGGCCTTAAATTAATTAAAAATAGAAACCATAGCTATTCAAATCCATACTCTTGCAAGGATTGCACAACAATTACTTGCCACGCCAGGCATAGGGATCATGGGACATCCCTAATATATTATTTGAAACCATAAGCCTCTCTTCAAGATGAACTGCTAGCTAAAATTCAACAGGAGGAAGATGAACGTCGTCCCAAAGATCAACTTGAGGAAGATGAGCAACTTGCAAGGGCGATTCAAGAAAGTTTGAGCATTAGTTCTCCTTCTCGATATGGCAATGATTCTTCATTTCAACCTTTTCCCCACCTCTTTCCACCTGGATACAGGTAATTGTGGGTATGATCGCATCTTTATCTGAATGGAAAATCCAATTACTGTTTATGAAAATTGCTGAAGTTCGCTAGTTGCACCAAATAAAATAAAGGGGACGATAATGCAATGCTTTTGCAATAAAAATTAGCTTTCCAAACAGAGTATGTTTTGAAACCTCGATTTTAAGCATTGCTGATTTATGCTCAGTTAACCTCAGAAATGTACATTTGCAGACTAAAGATTGTTGATTTTTCCCTTACACATTTTTAACCTCCTCTCTCTCATGGATGACATTTTGAATCATTTTATAGAAGGGGAAAATTATACTGCTTGTTTTTATCAACAAATAATCAATGAAACCAAGCATGATAAAAATATTGCAGATCTTATGTGTTACCTTAGTTAATGATATCTAAGTAAACCTACAAAGCAGCGTTTAAACGAGTTTCATATAGATAAAATCTTAAGTTGTTGATTGTATTGTAAGTTAAGATTATACATCTCACCAAAATGAATAAAAAAAAAAAAAACTTGATTGCTAGGCCATCCAACAAACTGATCTGGACTAACTTATGGCAATCAATCTTATTTTATTAACACCTAAGAAAATTGAAATATTCACCTCAGTTGCAACATCATGGATCTATATAGATAGTAGACATATTTGAAAGTTAATTTCCATATTTTCATGAATCTTTTTTTTTCCTTATTAAAAATGAACAATAAACCTGGTTCTTCAAAAATTGCCTGCAGAATCTGTGCCGGATGCAACACAGAGATTGGCCATGAAGATTTTTAAGTTGCATGGGAGGTGTCTGGCATCCACGCTGCTACCGCTGCCATGCTTGCCATCTGCCAATTACAGCATGGGAGTTTCTTTTTCTATGCTGCTTTTTTTTTTTTTTTTGGTGAAAAATAAGTTTAAACTTTATTCAGAAATTCATAAATGAAGGTCTTCAAATTATTTCTCTCTTTTCTTAGTCAATCTCAATATGATTATGAATAATGCTTTAATCTTGATTCATTCCTTTACAGTTTTCCATGTCTAGTAACCGTCCTTACCATAAATCCTGCTACAGGGAGAAGCATCACCCTAGATGTGATGTTTGCAAGAATTTTGTAAGTATCTTGGCAGTAGTTTTGCACTTACTGTTGTCTATTAGTCAATTCTGTTGTACTTGTTTGCTATCAAAGTTTTCTATCTACTTGGACATGCTTTTAAAACTGCACTGTATGCTTGTTTGCTAACTCAGATAGATTGATTTGGACTAGACATCCTAGTGGAGTTTTCTCGGTTTCATCAGCGTATGGTTTCCTTTCTGAACCTTTTTCCCGTGCGTCACAATTGTCGGATCGGCAGATTATTGTGCAAAGTAAAGTTTGGAAGAGTTTTGCTCCATCCAAGGTAATTGTTATTTCTTGGCAGTTGCTATTGGATAGATTGCCAACTCGGACAAATTTACTTAGTAGAGGTATCTTTTATACACCTTTTGTTGCAATTTGTGTGTTGTGTGGTTGTCATGAGGAAACATCTCTACACCTATTTTCTTGATGCACCTTTTCGTTCACGGTGTGTGTTGGTGTTCAAACAAGAAATTGAGACAAATAACAATAGCAACAAAAAATAGTCCAGCAAATCAAACAATTCAACCAAGAACAATTTCTAAACCAATGTGCAATAAAAGCCCTAAATCAAATCAAGCAAACTAAAGATAGAGAAGAGGAAATTAACACCTCAATTGTTGACGCAGTTCGGTCCCAAAAAGATGACCTACATCTGTGGGAGAGAGCGGCCCTCCATATCCACTATCTTCAATTGAGTCTTTACAAGAAATTACAATGCCCTTACAATCTCATCTAATTGTTCAAGATGAACAATCTCAAGATCTCACAATGAATCTCTCTCACTCAATGAATCCCTCAAGATTACAATAGAAGAAGATTAGAAACCCTCCCTCTATGAAACCCTAAGCCCCAAAGTGTTTAGAATGTGTTTCCCAAACCCTAAAATGGCTCCAAGATCGCTCCTAGCGTTCCTGCCTTGTGTTTTACAACTCTGCTGCGAAATTCTGCAGAAAACGCACTTATATTCGCAAATCTACACTCTGCGAATCGATTCACAGAACTGTGAGTCGATTCATCCACTTAAAACATCAGTTCTGCCTTATGTGAATCGATACCAGCTCCATGTGAATTCAATTCACAACAGACTAATTCGATTCACAGACTTGTGTATCGATTCACCAATTCAGCTCCCAGGGATGCACTTCAATTCACAGACTTGTGAATCGATTCACCAATGCCCACCTTTGATTCACCTTCTTTGAAAATCACTCCTATGCATTCCAATGACTTCCAAATAGATTTTAAGGCACAATTTCTCCACAATTCTCCACCTTGAGTTCAAATCAGTGGTGATGCTCAACTATAACCCATCATCTTGGTGTTGCTCCCTTCATTATTGGAATTACGTCTCATAGTAATGGATCAAGTCCAAGTGATGCTTGAACCTTGATCTAGGAAGGTACTTAGTGAACATCTCACAACCATGCGTAATCCCCAATTCACCAATCAAACTCTTCATTGCGACTCCACCTTGAGTTGTCTTCGTATGCTTCAAACCGCTTTTCAAAGAGCCATACCTCCTTTTTCGGTTCCTCATAATATCCGTTCCAAGTGTCCTCTTCACAATGCCGAGATCCTTTATCTTAAATCCAGAAGCTAACTTTCCCTTGAGAATACCAATCCCTTCTTGCTAGAACTTGTCTTTAGAATATCATTCACAATCTCCAACTCAAGATTGAACTTATACACAAGCCTTTCTTTGTACCTTGGTTCTTCAACCTCCGAAATACCTCCCGCCGTCTTGAAGTTCCACTTGCACCCAACTACCCTATGCTTTTCTAGTAGATCCATAAGCTCCTAAGTCCGGTACTTCTCCAATGAATTCATTTCTTCATTCATTGCCTTCAACCATTTCTGACTCTCCTTGCTCCTCATTGCTTCCCTAAAGGTCCTTGGTTCCGAGTCTCGAACCTCTTCAGTCACAATCAAAGCATAACAAACAAGGTCAGCATACCCGTATCTCTTCGGTGCCACAGTTTCTCTCATTTCCCTATCTCTTGCCAACTGATAGTCAGGATCCACTGTTTGTTGACTTCCTCTAGAACATGATGATGGAGGACTATCCTCCCTGTCATCCCCGGTCTCACTAGTGGAAGGCTCCACCTCAAATTGAGTTTTCTTCACCTCCGCTTCTAAGCTATTATCCTCTAGGTCTTTGCACATCATCCCCATTCTGGTTTCATCAAAAGTGACGTCCCTGCTTATGATAACCTTTGATCCTCCATGCTCCATCTTCCACAGCTTGTATCCCTTCACACCCTCTGGATAACCAATGAAGACACATTTCACAGCCCTAGCTTCAAGCTAGTCTTGCCTGATATGCGCAAATGCCAAGGCCCCGAAAACCTTCAACTTAGAGTAGTTTGCCGATTTTCCACTCCAAACCTCCATAGGTGTCTTGAAGTCTAATGCCGTTAATGGACATTGATAACATCAATATTGCATCATTTTATTATGGATAGTAGAGTGTAATTTGAATAATTATTGAATGGTTTCACATACAATTCACTCTCTTTTCATCTTAAATGTGCAGAAATAGAAATTAAGCAATATGATGAAGAAATGCAAGTTTGGGCTTAAAAGTGGGCTAAAAGAGGCCCATAATGCTAAACACGACCTTCGCATAATATAATGAAGCATGTCCATGCTTATCTGAAGAAGCAACTAGCCACGAGCGCGCCTCACGCGCGTCCATGCGCTCCCCTGATAGCTGGTTGGTATTTTAATCATATCTGGAGCTGTAGTTATCGGATTGAGGCGTTCTTTGTGGCGTTGGAAAGCTAAGAGAATTTCCTACAATTTTGTCACAAATTGGATGACTTTAACATGCAGCATGGCCTCTTCATCATGGGCACGGCCGTGCTCCACCAAAAAAATCTAAGAAATTGATGTCGGCAAGCGTAGAGACGGCGCAAACGCGTAAAACAGCCTGTAAAGGGAGCACGGCCTTGGAGCACGGCCGTGCTCAGGCCGTGCTCAACCCAAAACTCAGCCTATAAAAGGAGCGCTCAACAGAACATATAAAAATTCCCTGGGATTGATTCTCTCCCAATTCTCTTCTTCTCTGTAATCTTCTAGTCTTACTTTATAGTTGTTCTGCTAGTTTTACTTTTAAATATGTCTTTTGTAAACATGTTGTTGCTATCTTCAAATATGTTTAGAAACTAATCCCATTATTGAGGTGACGGGGGATCTTTTACTTTATTTGTGATATCTTTATGATTTATAATATGAGTGTTTAAATCCTTTTGATTAAATTATTCCTGGTAATATTACTTTAAAAAGAATTAGCTACTCTTTACACAGCTAATTAATTGTGTGGCGATCGTAGCTTCAATTAGTTAACGGAACTCTAGGGATAATTGAATCTGCATGCTCTGCCGGATCAAGGATTGCGTGTTCATTTTTAGTCAGTCATTGAATTGATAAATCTATTGGTACTTTATGCTCTTTCTATTTACTTGCTTTGAATGATCAAACAAAGTAATAAATTAGAAAGAAGATTGTTAACATTGCATGATCATTGGGTGTTAATAGCTTTTGAATAGAGATTGGTAATCAGTTAGAATTATTGCTCTTATTATAAATTGGTCAAATACACAGATATACGCATTAGTGATCCCGTTACCTTGGTGACATTTATTTTATTTGCTTTATTTTTATTTATTTTTATATGACTTATCTTTTACACACTCTTTGTGTAATTTCACTTCAACCATTTGTCTAAATAACAAATTAATCTAAGTAGAGCAGTATTCGTTTCAATTCTCTGTGGAGACGATAATCTTATATACTATAACTTGACGTTTAATCGTGCGCTTGCGATTTTGACGCAACAGATATCTGTTGATCAAATAAGCTGCAGTGCTAGCAGCTTCTCCCCAGAAACTTTTAGGCAACCCAACTCCTAAAAGCATACACCTAACTCGCTCCAAGATGGTCATGTTCATGCGTTCCGCTATGCCATTTTGTTACAGTGTGCCTGCCACGGTCCTATGCCTCTCAATTCTTTGTTTCCTGTAAAACTCATTAAACTGCTCTGAAACAAACTCCAAGCCATTGTCAGCCCTTAAAACTTTCAGTTTAGTTCCTATTTGATTTCCTATAAGAATGTGCCATTCCTTAAGCTTTTCAAAGGTGTCACTTTTGCTTTTCAAAATTTAGACCCACAGTCCTCTAGAGAAATCATCAATCATGGTGAGAAAATAGGAACCCCCTCCATGAGTTGTCACTCTTAAAGGACCCCAAAGGTCCGAGTGACCATACTCAAAGGGTTTACTAGAATGATGCATGCCACTTCCAAACTTAACCCTATGTTATTTGCCTAGTATGCAATTATTACAAAATTCTAGCTTATCTAATTTATCACTCCTAACAAACCTTGCTTTGCTAGTTCAACTAAACCAACATGCCCTAACCTTAAATGTCATAGTTTGGTTTTATCATGCAGAGTTTGACTAGCTATAGATGCATGCCCAATAATAGTAGAACCATAAAGTATGTACAAACCACATCTTTCAGTTCCTTTAGCATGTCAATGCACCATTAGAAATCTTAATCATGCCATGTTCAATCCTAGTGCTATAGCCTAATCCATCAGCCATGCTTATAGATAAAATATTTCGTTTAAGTTCGGGAACGTATCTCACATCTTGTAATAGGAATTCACGGTTATCAAACATCCTTAGACGAATAGAACCTATACCTTCCATCTTGCATGACTTATTATTACCAATGCGAACCACTCCACCTTCTTTAAGTTCCAATGCCTCAAAGTATTCCTTCCTAGGACACATGTAAAAAGAACATCCGGAGTCCATAACCCAACTCTTTTCCATTTCCAAACTTGTAACCACTAGAGCCCCTGTATCCTCATAACCATCCGAAGCAATCGCTACTTCCACGGAATCTCCATTGCCCTCTTTCTCGGGATAATCCTTGTTAAAATTACCAGTCTTGTGGCAATTAAAGCATTTATACTTCACTTTATTGTTCCCCTCTGACTTGGATTTCGACCTAGGCATTCCTTTATTATTTCCTCTACTCTCATTTTTCCCTTGACACATTTAAGTCTTCACCACTATCTTCCACCTTCAAGTCTTGAAGCCTAGTTAGCTCCTTGGTCCTAATTGATGATTGGACCTCCTCCAAGGTAACAGTAGACTCCTTCCCATAAAGGAGTGCATCCTTAAAGTATTCAAATGACCTAGACAATGAATTTCATAAGAGTAGAGCCTTATCCTCGTCATCGAGCTTCACATCAATATTTTGTAGGTCATCAATAATCTTGTTGAATTCCATCAATTGCTCCACAATAGGTTTCATCTCTACCATTTTGAATGAATAGAAATGTTTTTCAAGCATAACCTATGAGTCAATGATTTGGTCATATACAACGATTCCAATTTACATTTTCGCAGCCGTTTTCTCCCTTGCAACTTCCCTCAACGCCTTATCACCAAAGAACAAGATTATAGCACTTCTTGCCTTATCTATCACCTCCTTCTTTTCCGTTTGTGACAAGGTGGCCGACATCTTTGCCTCACCCTTTAAGACATCCACACATTTCTGTTGAATCAAGATTGCTTCCATTTTCACTCTCTATAACCCGAAGTCATTGTTTTCAAAGAATTTCTCAATATCCCATTTGGTACCCATGGTGCACAATTGAAAGATTTGTCCCTTTTTCCCAACAGGCGGCGCCACTTGTTGGTGTTCAAACAAGAAATTAGGACAAATAATAATAGCAACCAAATCCAAACAGTCCAGCAAATCAAATAATTCAAACAAGAACAATTTCTAAACCAATGTGCAATAAAAGCCCTAAATCAAATCAAGCAAACTAAAGAGAAATTAGAGCAAATTAACACCGCAATTGTTGATGCAGTTCAGCCCCAAAAAGATGAGATACATCTGCGAGAGAGAGCAGCCCTCTATATCCACTATCCTCAATTGAGTCTTTACAAGAAATTACAATGCCCTTACAATCTCATCCAATTGTTCAAGATGAACAATCTCAAGATCTCACAATGAATCTCTCTCACTCAATGAATCCCTCAAGATTACAATAGAAGAAGATTAGAAACCCTCCCTCTATGAAACCTTAAGCCCCAAAGTGTTTAGAATGTGTTTCCCAAACCCTTAAATCGCTCCTAGTGTTCCTGCCTTGTGTTTTGCAACTCTGCTGCGAAATTCTGCAAAAACACACACTTATATTCGCAAATCTGCACTCTGTGAATCGATTCACAGAATTGTGAATCGATTTATTCACTTAAAATAGCAGTGTGAATCGATTTACCAATGTCCAACTTCGATTCACCTTCTTTGAAAATCACTCCTATGCATTCCAATGACTTCCAACCTAATTTTAAGGCATAATTTCCCCACAGTGTGGTATCAGATCTTTCGGTGGTTGGGCTTTGACTTTGTTATACCCCCGGATCTGTTCTCTCGGTTGTTGCAGTTTGGAGCTTTGGGGGCGAACCAGCGGAGTAGACAGGGGCTGGCCTTGATTTGGCATACCGTCCTTTGGGCCTTATGGGACTTACGAAATGGGTGCATTTTTTCGGGGAGGGTGCCGGATTTGGATCATACTGTTGATCGTATCTTTTCTTTATCATGGAGATGGTTTTTATCTAGGGATAAATCAACACCGTGCTTGTACTATGAGTGGTACGTTGAGCCCATTTGTTGTATAGCCAGGTCTTAGCTGCCTGGGTATCGAGTTAATATTGGTGGGTTTTGGTGGGTCGGTCTATTCGGTGGTAAAAGCGCATTTGTGAATAGTTTTTCGGTTGTAGTACCCCTAGTAGTTTGCCATTCAAAAAAAAAAGTGAGCCCTTAGTAGTTTTTGCCAGCGATGCTTTATTTTTTGTATTTACATTCCTTCTAATGCCTTCAACCACCAGGAGGATGAATGCAAAAATAAAAAATAGAAGGGTATAAGTGAAACATCATAAACAATAGGGATGAAAATTTGTTGCTCACTTTTCCTCATTACTAAAAAATAAACTAGGTCTATCTTTTTTTTTATTTTAAAAAGAAATGCAAGCTATATATGTTGTACAGTGAACTACAATTATTTATTCTTTCATTGCAGATCCCAGCTAATTCAGCTGGCCTCATTGAGTATAGAACTCATCCTTTCAGGCTACAAAAATACTGCCCATCACATGAGCTTGATGGCATTCCTCGTTGTTGAAGCTGCGAAAGAATGGAGGTCATTTAAATCAGCCCCAAAAAATATTTCGTTGCGTTGATATTGTTTAGGGTCTGCTGATGATCCCTTGCTATCCTCCTTCCCTTTTCATCTGTTTTTGTCTTGTCCTATTATCTAATATGGAACTTTCTAATCTGTTTTTGTCTTTTCATTCACGGAATGCTGTTACTTCTGTTCTTTCTCTCATGACTTAGAGTTGTTCTTTCGCTTTTCACTATCAAATGTAAGGTCATCACCATTTACCTGAAACTAGAGGACTCTGCTTATCGGAAGAGCAAAATGTCCCCACGGTAGGGATTTCTTACTTGCAAATTGGAGTCTTCACACACTTTAAATTCTGATATAAAAGATTTGTCTATTATATAATGGTTTTATATATTTCATGTTGTTGGGCTTATGGCTCATACCTTTGTGGCCCAAAATTCCTTATGTTATTCACGGGCTTGGCCCATTCCTTCTTATGCCTGTTGCTCTGGCCTCTTCTGTAATCTGTTTCTTTTCTGTTTGATTAGTTTGTTAGGTGGTTATGTTTGTTAACTAACCACGAACAGTTAGGTTGAGAGAGGGATTAGATGGCTAATCTATAAAGCCATTTAGGACTCGGGTATTTAGGGTTAATTTTTGTATTCTTGTATCATAGTTTTGATTGAGAGAAAACACTATGAGATAGGAAGGAAGAACTAAGAGAGTTTCTGGTGAATTCAACAGGTTCAAGTTGAATTCTGTGAGGCGCTCAAAGTTGTAACATTGACAAAAAGATAGTGATCTTCTTGCTCGGATTCGGTCCTGGAGACGTAGGCACTTGTGCTAAACTCCGTCATCAATATTGGTGTCAATCTTTCCTTTCCTCTTTACTCATTAATTCTGTTTTCTTTACTGCATCTTAATTCTGTGATTGAAGTTCGATTCTGTTTCAATTTGGGAATTAGGTCATTTGTTTTTTTTTGCGCATTGTATTGCTATTGTTTTGTTGCTTCATTTGTAGGAAATCTTCGATAAGTTACAACAACTGGTATCTAGAGCTTTGGTTATTGAAGGTATGGTGGCAACAAAATACGATGTTGAGAAGTTTACAGGGAAGAACTATTTCGGTTTGTGGCACCTCAAGATGAAGGCGTTGCTGGTTCACCAGGGTTTAGGGGACGCACTTGCCGGTGACAAATCTTTACCGGCTACGCTATCTGATAAGGAGAAGAAGGAGATGTCAGAGAAGGCACACAGTGCCTTGATTCTCAGTCTTGGAGATAAACCGTTGAGAGAAGTGTCAAAAGAGAAGACCGTTGTTGCTATTTGGCTCAAACTCGAAACGCTTTACATGACAAAATCACTGGCAAATCGGTGGTACCTGAAACAGAGGCTATACACTTTCAAAATGCAATCTGGGAAGTCTATTGAAGAACATATGGATGAATTCATAAAAATTGTCCTGGATCTTGAAAATATAGATGTCAAGATAGATGATGAGGACCAGGCTCTTCTTCTGGTTAGTTCTCTACCTAGCTCCTATGAACATCTAAGTGACACTTTGATCTATGGAAAAGATAGTTTGTCTTTAGATGATGTGCAATCTGCTCTAATTTCGAAAGAAATGAAGAAAAGGTCAGAAGGAAAGGAAGAGAAGAATGGGGAATGGCTGTTTGTGCAGGGAAAGTCAGGGAAGAAAGGATCAAAATAGAAATACAAGAATAAGTCCAAATAAAAGGAAAAGGACAAGTCTAATAAGAGATGCTTCATATGCAAGAAGGAAGGGCATTTTAAAAAGGATTGTCCAGATAGAAAGAACACAAAAAGAAAGCATGACAGTGATGATGAGACATGAAATGTGTCTATTGCATCAGATGGATATGAGAGCTCAGATGTGTTGATGGCTACTACTAATATCACTGAGGAAGATTGGGTTCCAGACTCGGGTTGTTCCTACCACATGACTCCTAAGAGGGATTGGTTTGTGGACTATCAAGAAATTGATGAAGGAAAGGTCATCATTGGCAACAATTCTGTATGCAAGGTTGTGGGAATTAGTTCAATCAAATTGAGGTTTGATGATGGTACTGAGAGGATACTCACAAGGGTTAGGCATGTTCCAAATCTAAAGAGAAATCTCATCTCTTTAGGTATGTTGGAAGAATCGGGCTGCATATACAAGGCTGAGAAAAGGCTGTTGAAAGTGATTAAGGGTTCTTTAGTTGTCGTGAAGGGAAAAAGAGATCATGGGATATACATTCTAAAGGGGCACACCATCACGAGCAGCACAGCAATTGCAAGTTCCAACACCAATATTACAAGTTTGTGGCATCAAAGGCTTGGTTATGTGAGTCATAGAGGAATGGTGATACTTGGGAAGCTTGGAGTTCTAGGTGGAGACAAAATTGGTGATTTGCCTTTCTGTGAAGATTGTGTTTATGGGAAGATGCATCGGGTCAAGTTCTCCACTGGTTAACACAACACCAAACGAATCCTAGAGTACATTCATAGTGATCTTTAGGGGCCTGCAAGGATTCCAAGGTAATAGATATTTCATTACTTTTCTAGATGATTATAGTAGAAAATTATGGATTTATCTGTTGAAAAGTAAAGACGAAGCTATTAAGGCCTTTAGAGATTGGAAAACTATGATTGAAAACAAAACTAGTAAAAGAGTTAAGGTTCTTAGAGCTGATAATGGGCTTGAGTTTTGTGGTGAGGTTTTCAATAGTTATTGTAGAGAGCATGGTATACAAAGACACAAAACGGTTAGGAACACTCCTCGACAGAATGGTCTGGCTGAGAGGATGAACTGCATGCTGTTAGAAAGGATGAGATGCATGCTATCTCATTTAGGGCTGCCAGTGAAATTCTGGGGAGAGGCGGTTCACACTGCTGCCTACTTGATTAACATCAGCCCCTCAACAGCCATTGGGTTGAAGACACCTCAAGAGATGTGGACAACAAAGGCAGCAAGTTACAGTCACTTGAAAGTGTTTGGTTGCACAGTCTACTATCATACAAATGAAGGGAAGCTGGTTCCTAGAGCTAAGAAGGGCTACTTTGTAGGGTATCTGGATGGACTAAAAGGTTTTAGAGTTTGGTGCCTGGAAACAAAGAAGTGTATCATTAGTAAGGATGTTAAGTTTCAAGAAACTCATTTGTTTAAGTCACAAAGGAGTCCTAAAGATCAATTGGCAGATTAGCAAGAATTGGACAGGTTTGAGTTTGAGGTGGAGCCCAAAAGAAGAAAGCAAAATGCTGCAAAAACCGAATCAGAAATAGAAACTGCAGAGGCAGAGCAAGCAGAAACAGAAGCTACAGATTCAGGGCAAACAAAAACAGAAGCTGATGATTTCCAACAACCAGAACTGGAAAGTTACCTACTCTCAAGAGATAGAGGCAGAAGGGATATAAAAGCACCTGAGAGATATGGTTTTACAGCTGATATGGTTAATTATGCACTTCAAGCTGCTGAGGAAGTCATAAGTGATTAACCAAAATGTTTTGATCAAGCAGTAAAATCAGAGGACAGCAGTAATTGGTTATTGGCAATGACAGAGGAGTTGAGTTCTCTTGAGAAAAATAGCACATGGGATTTAGTCCCTAGGCCTAAGGATGCTAAGATTGTAGGAAGTAAGTGGATCTTCAAGAGAAAGGAAGGGATCCATGGAGTTGAACCCTCTAGATACAAGGCAAGGCTTGTAGCTAGAGGATTTACTCAAAGAGAGGGAGTGGACTACAATAAGATTTTCTCACCTATAGGAGCTCTCTTACAGGCTAGGTATTCACCCTGTTTGGAAATGCAATTAGCTGGAAGGCAACCTTGCAGCATATTGTGGCTTTTTCCACAATAGAGGTCGAATATGTTGCTTTAACAGAAGCAATTAAGGAAGCAATCTGGGTCAGAGGTATTACTGCAGAGTTGGGAATTTCTCAAGACAAAGTTAGTGTGTTTTGTGATAGTCAAAGTACAACACATCTGTGCAAGAATCAGATGTACCACGAGAGGACAAAACACATAGATATAAGGCTCCATTATATCAGAGACATTGTGCAGAAAGGAGAAATTGAAGTGACCAAGGTTCACACAAACAATAACCCTGCTGACATGCTAACAAAAGCTATCATAGCCAGCAAGTTCAACATTGTTTGAGTTTGCTAAGCATTGGAGATGGATGATGCTAAAATGGACTTGAAGAATCCTTGCTTATGAAGATCACATTGGTCCACATCTATATTTTGCCAAGGTGGAGAATTGTTGGGCTTGTGGCTCATACCTTTGTGGCCCAAAATTACTTATGTTATTCATGGGCTTGGCCCATTCCTTCTTATGCCTGTTGCTATCGGCCTCTTCTGCAATCTGTTTCTTTTTTGTTTGATTAGTTTGTTAGGTGGTTATGTTTGTTAACTAGCCACGAACAGTTAGGTTGAGAGAGGGATTAGATGGCTAGTCTATAAAGCCATTTAGGACTCGAGTATTCAGGGTTAATTTTTGTATTCTTGTATCATAGTTTTGATTGAGAGAAAACATTGTGAGATAGGAAGGAAGAACTAAGAGAGTTTTTGGTGAAATCAACAGGTTCAAGTTGAATTCTGTGAGGCGCTTAAAATTGTAACATTGACAAAGAGATAATGATCTTCTTGCTCGGATTCGATCCCAGAGACGTAGGCACTTGTGCTGAACTCTGTCATCAATATTGGTGTCAATCTTTCCTCTCCTCTTTACTCATTAATTCTGTTTTCTTTACTGCATCTTAATTCTATGATTGAAGTTCGATTCTGTTTCAATTTGGGAATTAGGTAATTTGTTTTTTTTTTGTGCATTGCGTTGCTGTTGTGTTGTTGTTTCATTTGCAGGAAATCTTCGATAAGTTACAGCACATGTAATACCAGATTTTAAGAAGACCAAGGATAGGTGCAGGATACTGAGCCATGGACATGATGACCGAGCCTTATAGACTGACCCATCGTTGTGAAGTGACAGCCATTCTTGCTCAGTATGGCCTTCCTAGGTAACCGCCTTATACAATCTATTTTCATAATCTACTGTGCTTGCATATGACATTCACTGTATATAATTCAAGAATTTTATGTCTATAGGTTGTTGATAGGATCAATCCTAGCTCATGAGATGATGCATGCATGGCTCAGGCTTAAAGGTGTTCAGCTATTCCATGGTGCAGAAAATTTGGACAAAATTTATATTTTTGTTTCATTGTGCTAAGTTGGACAAAATTTATGGGTCTTTTTGAAAGGTTATCCCAACCTGAGTCCTAAAGTTTAAGAAGGAATTTGCCAAGTCTTGGCTCATATGTGGTTAGAATCAGAGCTCTATTCTGGATCTGGTAATAATGATGCATCATCGTCTTCAAATCTTTCTAGGAAAATTGGCAGGAAAATGAAGTGTTTTCTGCAGATCTTTCTATGAATTTTGGTTGAAATAATAGTTTTTATTTCTTTGGATCAAAATTCAGAAGAAATTTGACAGAAAAATAAAGTGTTTTCTACGAATTTTACTATAAATTTTGGTCAGAAGGACCAAATCAAAATAATATACTTTGTAGGGACAAAAAACAAACATAAATTTTTACAGGGACTATAACACTATATTTGCAGGCATCAAAAACATATTTAAGCTAATTTTTAAATCCTCTTTCACACCTCAACCCCTCTCACTCACCTTCCTCATTTATTATTAAATAGTAGTAGTTGTTAACTTGCAAAGAGAGCGATTCTTGAAAAAAGAAATCAGCCAAGTCAGAAGAGATGAAATTGGTAGCGAAATTGGTGACGGTTGCTTGAAGAGATCGATGAGAGAGCTTTAAGATTGTTGACATAGCAAGCCCACATCGTGACATTGAACAATAACAATACCACCAGCTCATACCTAATAAACTGTTCCCAATACATGCATTATTTATGTTCAAGATTTTAGCTTATAAATTATTCCCAATACATACACTGTGCGACTGAGATGGGAACGGACAGGAGGCCTTGTAGAGTAATGGTTTGGCTAGAAGGGGCATGCTGTGATGGGTGGTGCACGGGAGGTGGTGCAGATGGAGCTTTGCCAGATACGCTTGCGAATGGAGTTCGCCACGGATGCTTACCACCCCTGCAGATGGGGAAGACTCACGCTGGCACAGCTAGGCTATTTGACATGTTGCGATTGAACCCTTGACTAATAATGGCGACGCGATTAGGACATCGGAAATGCTTTTTAGTACGAGAAATATCGAAATGAAATTTAATGAATGTGTCTCTTTTTTCCCACTCCTCCCTTTTTTTAGCCAAATGGGAGATGTTGTAAGGTTATCCAGTTTCTGATTGGCTAATTACACATTCGTGTGTTTTTAACAGGAAAAAAACTTCATACCAAATAGCACTTCTATTAGGACATTGGGTCGATAGAATGGAGGGGGTCGCATCTGTTCATAGTGGTTTTCCATGGTGGATTAAGGTGAGAGTGTGGGGAAGTTCAAGGGTGTTGTTGCTAGTTTGGGGGTAGACATCCCAAGCTTGAATAATGGTACCAGGTTGATAGGCATCATCCAGGAAGGGTGGTGGAGTTGATGGTCTCACTGTGCTTGTCATATAGAGGTGTTTATGGTGGGGTCTATAGTGGTGTTGGGTACTATTAGTGAGATTTTGCTGGTGAAAAAAAGGGGGGGGGGCGATGCCTTGGGGAGGTTCATGGTGGGAGATTTATAATTATTTTTAACAATTATTGTAAATAATTTTTATTTATAAAATATAAATAATTCACATTATTTAACCTTTTTTATGTATTGTTTGTTTCTTTTACTACCACTACAACATAATGTGTAAAAGAAAACGTCACTTTAAGCAGCGCTTACAAAGAAAAATGCTATTTTAGCTAATACACAGCGCTTCAGAACACGAATTGCTGTTTTAGGCATAGAGGAATAAACAACGCTTAAGTAGGGAAGCACTGTTTAAAGTTGTACTAATAGAATAAACAGCGCTTAAAGCTGGAAGCGCTGATTTTGGTCCTAAAGGAATAAATAGCGCTTAAGCAAAGAAGCGCTGTATAAAGTTACAATAAAAGAATAAACAGCGCTTAAAGTTGGAAGCGCTGATTTTGGTCCTCCTACTTCTCATGCGATTAACAGCGCTTTAAACAGGGAAGCACTGCTTTTGGTCCACTTCTCATACGATTCCTATTATAATTATTCCCACTTCACGCTCTGCTCTTCTCATCGCAAACCCTCGCTCTTCCACTTCACGTTCTGTCCTTATTCCGTTCTCTCTCTCTCTCTCTCTTCCATCGCAAACAGATCTCTCTCGCTCACCTCCCACATCTCCCTCTACCATTCCTAATCCCATAGATCTCTCTTGATCCTCAAATGGTTCTCCTCTCTCTCCCTTTACCAGCGCCTCGCTCACCTCACCTCTCTCTCCAAATGCTCGCCAAGCTCCGAGCCCATGGCTATGGTAACAAATCTCTGAAGAAAAAGAGAACGACGTTGTTTCTGATATGGAGGCGCTGAGCTCGAAGAGCAAGAGCAAGAAGGGTTCGAAGGAGAGCAAGAAGTGGAAGAAGTGTTCTGATGAGGAAGACGAAGAAGGTTCTAGAAGCAGATCCGAATGAGGAAGACGAAGAAGAAGTATAGAGCGAGAGTTGAGAAAGACGATGAAGAAGCAGATCCGAATGAGGAAGACGACGGCGCACAGATCCGAATGATTTTTTTATTTCTTCTGATTTTTATGTTGTTTGATTTGTTTTTGATTCGAAGATCTGTTTGTTTGTTTGATCTATTTTTCTAAAGATGAAATTGTTTGTTTGATCTGGAGATCTGGGATCTATTTTTCTGAGATGAGATCTGTTTGTTTGATCTGGAGATCTGAGATCTATCCGAATGTACATGTTGTTTGATCTATCTCATATTGTTTGTTTGATCTATTTTTCTGAGATCTGAGATCTGTTTGACCCAAATCCATCTTCTCTTCTTCTCTTCTTCTATACTACTGAAAAACGCTCAAGCAGTTTCGTCTCTGTGTTCGTGAAATTGCTCATGCAAAACGCTGAAAAACGCTGATATATTGTGTGTAGTTTCGTCTCTTTGCATTGCATCCTGAACAACGCAAATGCTGGAAAAAAAATTAGGGGAATAAACAGCACTTAGGAAGCGCTACTTATTGATACTAAAAAAATGACAATAAACAACGCTTCCCTTAAGGAAGCGCTGTTTATTGATACTGAAAACTGACGAAGTGCTGATTATTGTCAATTTTCAGCAGCGCTTCAACAACGCTATTTTTTTGAATAACATTCAGCAGTGGCTGAATATTCAATGTCTTTAAGCACTGTTTAAGCCAAAAAATAAGCGTTGTTTATTGCCTTTTTTGTTTTAGTGTACTGATCAAAAAATTATGCATTTATCTAATGGGAATTAAGTCACCCAAAAAAAAATGAAATTTACAAAGAGTAAAGTGAAACAAAAACTTCCAAAATCAAGCCATGTCTACGCATTGAAATTGGATTGACGATAGAACTTTTATCAAGTTGATTACAACGAATATTGTTACACTTGGCTGCGGCACTCCAATTGAACATCGGAAAACTCTCACCGAAAAGTTCATAATTAGAATCAAGTGATGATGATTTGTTCTTGGATTCATTAGACGAGATTTGATTAACTTCAATATCTTTGACCTTCTTATTCCATTTCTTCAGCTTCATGGCATTGAACTTGAACCACTTTTTTATTTTTTGCTTCATACAAAGTTTCTCTTCCTTAGGCCTAGGGGTGGCAAAGTGATCCATTTATCCATCATCCATCCAATCCATCCATAAAGAAATCCATCAAATCCATCCATTACAAACAAAAAAACTAAATGGATTGGATCCAATCCATCCATTTAATTTAATGGATGGTTGGTCATCCATCCACTATTTTTCTAAATCCATTGGATTACACTAGGGTTGACAAATGGATGGAATGGATAATTTTTTGAATTGTTCATAAAAAATATTTTTAATCATCAAAAATATTTTCAATAAAAAAATATTTTTAATTATAAAAAAATATTTTAATCAAAAATAATTTTAATCATAAAAAATATTTTAATTAAAAATATTTTTCTCTCTCCATTCTCTCTCCAATCTTTCCCCTCTTTCTCATCTATCTCTCCCACCTCTCTCTCATCTCTCTCCCCTCTCTCCCTCTCTCTCATCTCTCCCCTCTCTTGTATCTCTCTCTCATATCTCATCTCTCTCCCATATCTCCCTCTCTCTCATATCTCATCTCATCTCTCTCCCTCACTCCCTCTCTCTCATCTCTCCCTCTCCCTCTCTTGTCTCTCTCCCCTGTCTCTCATCTCTCTCCCCTATCTCCCTCTCCTCTCTCTCTCATCTCTCATCTCTCTCTCCCTCTCTCTCTCTCTCTCTCTCTCCATCTCTCTCCTCCCTATATCTCTCATCTCTCTCCCTTCCTCTCATCTTTCCTCTCTCTCTCTCCTTCTCTCCCCTCTCTCTCTCATCTCACCCCTCCCTCTATCTCTCATCTCTCCTCTCTCTCTCCCTCCTCTCTCCCTATCTCCCTCTCTCTCATCTCTCATTTCTCTCTCTCCCTCCCCTCTATCTCTCATCTCTCTCCCTCTCCTCCTCTCTCCCATCTCACTCCCCTCCCCTCTATCTCTCATCTCCCCTTCACTCTCTCTCTCCCATCTCTCCCCTCTCTTATCTCTTTCTCCCCTATCTCCCTCTTTCTCATCCCTCTCTCCCTCTCTTCTCTCTCTTTCTCCCTCTGCTTTATCTCTTATCTCTCTCCCTCTCTCTCATATTTCCTCTCTCTCCCCTCTCTCTCCTCTCTCTCATCTCACTCCCCATCCCCTCTATCTCTCATCTCTCCCTTCTCTCCTCCCTCTCTCCCTTTCTCTTATCTCTCCCCTCTCTCCCTCTCTTGTCTCTCTCTCCCCTTTCTCTCATCTCTCTCCCTATCTTCCTCTCTCTCATCTCTCATTTCTCTCTCTCTCCCTTCCCTCTATCTCTCATCTCTCTCCTCTCTCTCATCTTTCCTCTCTCTCTCTCCCCTCTCTCCCTCTCTCATCTCACTCCCCCTCCCTCTATCTCTCATCTCTCTCCCTTCTCTCCCTCCCCTCTCTCCCTCTCTCTCATCTCTCCCCTCTCTCCCCTCTCTTGTCTCTTCCTCTCATCTCTCTCCCCTATCTCCCTCTCTCCCATCTCTCTCACCCTATGCTGCTAAAGGGGCAGTACATAACCAAGTATATCTGCCTAAACCGCGCGTACTCCTCATAGCTGATTGTTTTCTGAGTTATAGGATTCACCCTATCAACCTTCTCTTGCCTCACCATTATTATTGAATTGCTCATATCTCTCACTTCCACAAATACCTTGAACTGCACGCTAGAGTGTTGGTGTTTGATATTTTAGCCTATTCATGCATGCTATATATATAGGTCTTACTTCTTAGAGCTTTTATAGAGTTCTAGAGTGAGTTGAATCCATTTAAGAGCGAGTACCAGCAATTCAAATTTACGAGATGAGACTAATTTTATGCAACATTATCATTCTCTTTCACAAATTAAAGAGATAGTGTGGATAATGAGACGTAGTGTAACTGTACCTAATTTTATCGTCCTTCTCTCTCATCTAGTCTCAGGAAATCTAAGGGCAATTTTTTGAAGTATTTCTCCCTCCTGTTAGTGATAACTGTTAACACTTAACACACTATTTTGATTTGGAAACAAAAACTAGTAAAAGAAAAAAGAATCAAAAAAAAAAAAAGAAAAAAATAATTAAAGATAAACCAAGAGAAAAATGTATTTGAAATGATACGATAAAACTTACCCTTTAATTGAATTTTATTTATTTTTGGTAACAACCCATTGATTAAATTTTAAATCTGGATAACAAGACAGATAAGAGGTTATCAAATAATTAAAGATAAACTTTTAAAAACAACGTTGAACCTATTTTTAAAAAACAAATAATAAAAAATAATGGAAGGTTTATAGAGAGAGAAATCTAAGAAAATCCAGAAAAGAAAGGAGGGCACTAGAAAAATACTTTTTTATGAAAAAAAATACCTTTTTTTTATAAAAGAAATCTTTGAATTAAGTATATTTTATTCATCTCGATGTCTTGAAATACCTGTAATAGACTGAGGTCTAATTTTTTTTTTTTTTGCCGAAAGAACTTAGGTCTAATTAGGATAGTAAGTATTTGGTATTTTATTTTAAAATTTTACAAATAATATTAAATATTAAAATAATATTCATCCCTAAACCCCATGACCTTCACTACAACAGATTTTTTAAAAGATGGCGCCACTTTAAATAGCGTTTAAATATGGAAGTGCTACTTAAAATTAGGTAGAGTACTTTAAGTAGCGTTTAACAAAGAAACGCTACTGAAGGGGAAAGAAATAAATAGCGCTTACAAAATCAGCGCTACTTATAGTAGAGGAATAAGTAGCGCTTACACTGAGAAGCGCTATTTAAAGATAGACGAAAGAATAAGTAGCGCTTAACCCTGGAAGCGCTATTTATTGTCTTAACCTAAAGTAGCGCTTAATGCTGGAAGCGCTACTTATTGTCTGACCTAAAGTAGCGCTTCAACGATAAAGCGCTATTTATTGTCAAATACTAATTTTAATTCAGCCCGCGTTTTTCAATACCAGTCACTTCCACACTGTCGCATATCTCTCTCTCTCTCTCGAGTTTCTCTCAACGTTAACGTCACCATTGTTACTCCTTCCTCTCAGTGTCGCCACCATCTCTGCTCGAGTTTCTCACCTTCGAAGCTCCTTTCTCTCATCGTTGTTGTTGGCCTCGCCGTTTGTGACGTCGCACCATCGCTCACAGCCGTCGCCGTCGCATCTCTGCTTACGTAGTCGTTGTTTGTGGCGTCGCCGTCGCATCTCTGCTTCTTCTGTTCCCACCGTCGCACCGTCCGTCACATCTTCTTCTTTTACCAACAGGTTTCATCTGTTCCATTCTTCTTGCTTTCCTTTTTTTTTCCCCAAAAACGCTTTCATTTTTTTTCAAGGAACTCATTGTTTTCCAACCCTGTCTTCGTGCTTTGAAATGGAAAATCAAAACGAAATAGAAAATCAAAAACACAGTACAACACATTAGTATGTGGGATTAGAATTCTGCAGTATCTTCCATTTGTACATTAAGGCATATTCAAGACCCTGTTTTTTTTTCTTCAGTATTCTCTTATTTTTGTTTTTTGAAATGTCCAAAAACATATAAAATAACTAAATGCAGGGATCTAAACTAGTAAAATTATCTCATTTATTGGTTTTAGGTTTTTGTAGTTATGTTTAGAAATGATTGAGAAATGGTTGATGAGGAACTTGGAGGGATCAATGTTAATGTGTTTTTAGCTGATAGGTTTTTTAGTATAATTATTATTAATGTTAGTGTTTTTTCTCATTATGTTAAATGAAGAATGAGATAATAGAGATGTTATTGCAGATCGTTTTAGAGAAATAGTTGAATTTGAAGTTTTTATTTGTTTATATTTGGCCTATGTGGACCCTTGTGCTGGTTGGTATGATATTTTATTTTGTTACAGGTGTTGTATAAATTTTGGAATGTCCATATTTTAGGGGAGGTTCTGTCAAAATTTTGTTAGAAATTTGATATAGTCTATGTGTTGTTGTTAAGATAAGTGGTAGTTTTAGTCTTGGTTTATCTAATTGGGCTTTAGTTAATCTCAATTTTGTCTTGCATTAACGACATAGCCTATGTTGTTGCTCTGAATGCCTTGGTGTTGTTTTATTTCTCAATTCATAGGCAAATATGGATCGAAAGTGGATGTCTGCCAATCGTTTGTCGAAGGAATATAAGGATGGAGTGGAAGATTTTATTGGGTTTGTAGTTGGGCATACAACAGATCTTAGTAGAATCGTATGTCCATGTTTAAGTTGTTGTTATGCAAACAAAGTTAATGTTAAGGAATTAGAATGGCATTTAGTGAGCAATGGGATTGATCAAACTTATACTTGTTGGACAAAGCACGGTGAGACAAGAGGTGAATCTTCGAATATGGGGAATAGTGGGAGATATGCGTCAGAGGACACCGATACAAATACATATGATGGTGACCGTTTTGAAGAGATGGCAAATGCGGTTGAAGAAGATCTTCGTGATTGTCCTCAAATGTTTGAGAAGTTGATAAGTGATGCGGAGAAGCCATTATATGACGGTTGTACTAAATTCACAAGATTATCGGCAATGTTAAAGTTGTTTAACTTGAAGTCGGGCAATGGATGGACTGATAAGAGCTTTACGGACTTACTCACACTATTGAAAGATATGTTGCCAAATGATAATGTGCTTCCTAGTCGAACATATGAGGCTAAACAAATATTACGATCTATTGGGATGAGCTATGAGAAAATACTACTTGTCGTAATGATTGCATTTTATTTCGTAATGAATATGTGTCGTTAAAGTCGTGTCCTAAATGTGAAGCCTCACAGTATAAGAACTAAGATTCGGCTCCAGAGAAGGTTTTATGGTATTTTCCCATAATTCCCAGATTCAGGCGCATGTATCGTAGTTCAGAAGATGCAAAAAACTTGACATGGCATGAGGATGAAAGGATTCAAGATGGCAAGTTACTAGACCCTACAGATTCTCCTCAATGGAAAAAGTTGATATTGATTACCCTGATTTTGGGAATGAACCAAGAAACTTACGACTTGCATTGTCTACTGATGGATTTAACCCGCATGGTGTTCATAGTAGCTCTCACAGTACATGGCCTGTGATTTTGGTGATTTATAACCTACCTCCATGGCTATGCATGAAGCGTAAATATATGATGTTGTCTTTGTTAATTTCTGGGCCGAAACAACCAGGAAATGATATCGATGTATACTTGGCTCCTCTAATTGAAGACTTGAAGCAAATGTGGGAGACAGGTGTAGTGGTGTATGATGGATATAGAGAAGAAAGTTTCATCTTGAGGGCTATGATTTTTGGCACAATTAATGATTTTCCAGAATATGGTAATCTGTCGGGATATAGTACCAAAGGCCAGTGTGCATGCCCTATCTGCGAAGATAATACAGATTGGATTCGGTTGGATCATGGTAAGAAGAATGTCTTCCTTGGGCATCGTAGATTTTTGAATCCAAATCATTATTATTGATCGTGGAGAAAGGCATTCAATGGGAATATAGAAGAACGTAGAGCTCCTTTGCCTTTGACAGGTGCACAACTGTTTGAAAAAGTAAAAGATTTGAATATTAAATTCGGGAAACCTTTTGCGGGAGACCTTGTCACACGAGGGTGGAAAAAAAGGTCGATTTTCTTTGAGTTGCCATATTGGAAGTCATTATACGTAAGACATTTCATTGATGTGATGCGTGTTGAAAAAAATATCTTTGATAGTCTCATTGGTACCCTACTTAATGTGCCCGGGAAGACTAAAGATGGCATCAAGGCAAGGCTGGACTTGGTTAGTATGGGATTGAGACGAGAGTTGGGACCCGTAAAGAAAGGGAAATGTCGTACATATCTACCTCCGGCTGCTCATACTCTATCCAGAAAAGAGAAAAAAGATTTTTGTAAGTTTCTTGATGGAGTTAAAGTTCCAGAGGGGTACTCTTCAAACATTAAGAACCTCGTATCGATGAAAGATCTTAGGTTAAAGGGTCTAAAGTCTCATGATTGTCATATTCTCATGGAGAATTTGCTACCCATAGCTATATGATCCATTTTGCCCAACAAAGTGTGGAATATCTTAACTAAACTTTGTTTCTTCTTTAAAGCAATTTGTAGTAAAGTGATTGACCCTGAAAAGTTTCCAGCCTTGCAAAAAGAAATTATTCTGACTTTGTGTGAGCTTGAGATGTATTTCCCGCCTTCATTCTTTGACATAATGATTCATCTGATAATTCACCTGGTTAGGGAGACACAATTGTGTGGGCCAGCTTACATGAGATGGATGTACCCGTTTGAGCGTTACATGAAGATATTAAAAGGGTATGTGAAAAACCGATCACGACTAGAGGGTTGTATTGTTGAACGATATATAGTCGAAGAAGCTGTTGAATTTTGTACCGACTGTTTATCTAATGTTGAACATTCTATAGGGTTGCCACAGTCTCGTCACACAGGAAGAAGTGCAAGGCAGGGGATTACTGGACTTGAAATATTGATTATATCAAGGAAAGAATAGGAACAAGCACAGTTATATGTTCTACACAATGCCGATGAAGTTGAGTCATATATTGTAAAACACAAGGATATACTCAAGAGCTTGTACCCAAATAAGAGTCAAAATTGGTTAACAACAGAATACATTTCTACAGAGTTTATTGCAAATCCTAGCTCGGTTTCAGAAAGATTGAGATGGTTAGCTAAAGGTCCAGATATACATGTTATCTCTTACACCGGTTATCTGATGAACAAGTGCACTTTCTATACAAAAGAACACGATGATCGGAGGAGAATGCAAAATAGTGGGGTGACTCTTGCAGCTGAATCTATGCATATATCAAGTGCCAAAGACAGAAACCCCATATATGCGAATATGTCATACTTCGGGGTCATTGAACGCATATGGGAGTTGGATTACAAGATGTTTCGAGTGCCTGTATTCCAATGCAAGTGGGTTGACAATAACAACGGTGTACAAATGGATGAGTTGGGGTTCATGCGGGTGAACTTTAATAAGTTGGGATATCAAGATGAGCCCTTTATTGTAGCATCACAAGCTCAACAAGTGTTCTATGTTTCCGATCCAGTTGAGATGAATTGGGCCATTGTTCTATTGACTAACAAAAAAATTGTTAATGAGATTGATGATGAAACACATGAATATGTTGACATTGAGGATGACCCTTTCTTCAGGACATCACAATCATTGTTTGGGGCAAGTATACCTATAGAGGAGGATGTGTATATTAGAAATGATCATAATGAAGGGCTTTGGATCAATCCATTATTTCATATGGGAAGCGCAAATGTCAACAAAACGAGAAAAAGGAAAAGAGTTGCTTAAATGTACACGTATGTAGTGAATGCTATTTAAATTTTATTAATTTGTTGATCAATTAAATATGTATTCATTGATTTCTCTTTTAAACCTGTGTGATTATGAACTGTCATTTTTTAATTACTTACGTGTCTAGTTTTTTTTTTTGTAGATAAATGGCATCTCACAGTGATGATGGTGCTCCCGAGTCCACCCAAAAGGCGATGAGCCGTGGACCAACTTTTAAGAAGAAAATCATCCGCGATATGAGTAAAGGGGCTCCAAAACGTGTGGTAGGATGCTTATAAATTAATCTAATTAATTGTTTCATTTTTTTATTTGAGTATCTAAATTTGTACACTTATGCTATATTTTTAGGTTACATGGAATGTTAGGGGTCAACCTATTGGTAAACATGCTAATGACTTTATTCAATACATTGGGGCCAAGATGCGGAAAGCAGTCCCAATTACCCGCGATAATTGGAAGGATAAGGATCCATCTATGAAGGAGCTAAAAGATGAGATCTGGAATGAGATACAGGTATATAAATTAGTTAACATTTGTGGATTGTATTGTTTCTTAAGTAATCTAAACATACTTATAATCTATCATTTTGTTTATATTGTTTTTGCAGAAATCCTTTGATGTTGATGAGGATCGAAAGAAAATTACACTTAGGATAGCGGAAGAGCACACCGGACATTCGATCGCCTTGGCTCACAAGTGGTTGAGAGACAAATACGGGAACATCAATCATAAGCCTCCATCAATATATGCATCATTCATAGAACAAGATGATTGGAGCGCTTTTGTGAGAAAACGCACAGAAGATGAAGAATTTATGGTATATACAATAATCTTTATAACTTGTATATATGACATTAAACCATGCATTGATATATTCTAATGTATTTATGTAGAGAATAAGCAATGAAAACCGTGAGAGAGCGTCAAATCCTCCCTATCCTTACAAAGCAGGGGTAAAAGGGTATCCCCGCGTTGAGGAAGAAATGGTATGTACAATATCATTAATTATAACTTGTTTTTAACGCATCTTTTGGTTTCTTTCTATTAGTAATGGTGAATTTCAATTTGTTTGGCAAATTTCAATTTGTTTGTTCATATGTACAGCTGTTGGAGGCAGGAGAAGATGTAACATCTCAATCAATTGATCGACATTTATTGTGGATAGAAGCCCGCCGAAACAAGGAAGGTCAGATTGAACATCCACCCACTAGGGAAGTGGCTGATAGAATTGTAAGTATGATTAACGTTTCCATTTGTTAATAATAGTGATAATATTTAAAAATATTTGTTAATAATAGTTATGTGTCACAGGATACCCTATCACAGTCTATGTCACAAGGGGATGTATCAGATATGTCACAAGACATCCTTTCTCAGGCCATATCGATCAAGGAGTATCCTGGTCGGGTAAGGGGTATGGGATTTGGTGTCTCTCCAGGCGCTATCTTCGGATCACATAAGCGCACAAGAGCGCCATCTTTGATGCTAGTGAAACGTAAGAGTTGAGGAAAATGGTAGCTCAATTGTACAAAAAGGTTCGTGAATGGAAGATAGCAAAAAGGATAAGGAACCAAGAGAAGGATGAGCATGAGTTACCTATCTCTAACCCAAATAGTGTTAGAGATAGTTGCACTATTGTGTCTCAGAGGTAATAATCGTTAGATTTCTTTCTATACTTGTGTCACCTGAGTATTCAATGGTTTAACATATTAATATTTTCTTTATCATTGGTTTAGGGCATTCATGAGTGCAGCCTATATTTGACAAGCCCAATGCAACGAATCGTCGGTAAGGGAATTTTATATAACGGACCAGGTGTGTTACTACACAACCTACCCTTACCTCCTAATCATGTGAAGGTTAGAGTTGACGTTGCATTTGAGGGGGATGCACTGTTGCCTGTACCACAGGAGGTGGCTGATGTGATGACAGTGGAACAGGCAATAGGTACCTATGTGGCATGGCCAAACCACCTTGTAGTTACAAGTGATACGGTACGTATATATTAAATTATATACTGCATATATTTATTAAATTAAGTGGTCACTAACTAATTAATGTATTGGAATGAAAAATATGTAGGTATCCCCAAGATCCAAACCCAAGAACAAGGGCAAGAGCAAGCAGTTTACAACTAGCAAGAATGTTGGCAAGGAGCCAACAATTGGGTCATTTACATCTCCCGTGAAGAAGGTGGTTGCATCTACCTCTCAACCTCCTACAGCTCTTGCTACAGATTTTTTAATTTTTCTAAGAGTCCATGTGACAACAATGATGAAGGGGGAGGATACCATTAAAGTACCAATGGATAAATCAATTTTGGGTTATAAGCACGCATTAAGACTTGGTGCTAATGCTGAACTTCAAGAAATTCTTAATGATAATGAATGGCTAAGTCAAACTGTTATTAGCGTATATCTCAGGTACTGTATTCAACTTTAAAGTATCCAATGTTTTTTATTGTTTCAGCTAAATATTTATGTTATTGTTAATGTATTAATTTGTATGCATGTTTTAATTTAAGGTACCTGTATCAAGAGATATTGGTCCCACAAGAACAGACTCAGAGGTTTGTGTTTTTGTGCCCACAACAAACCAATTTGCAAGCTTGGAATGCTACTGTATCTGAATATATAGTTCAGCGTTTGACATTGGCAAATCCTGAGTATGAGACTTTGTTTCTGTCGCCTTGCAACATAGTGTGAGTCATTTAATTTATACACACACACACACACACATATATATATATATATTGAAATGTGATTACCTGCTTATGATTTTTTCCTCCAACATTTTTGTAGGGATCATTGGTTATTGATAGCCATTAATCTAAATCAAAACATTGTGTACTATTTGGATCCATTGCACGTACACTTCAGCTTGCGCAAAAAATTGAAAGAGACATACAATCAGTAAGAGAGTGTGTGTGTGTGTGTATATATATGAATTTTCTTAATATATATATATATATGCACTTTTATGCATGTATTGGATTGATTATCGTTATGAATCTGAAATTGGATATTGGAATGCTGAATTTATTATGTTTAAGGAATGTGATTGATTTGTTTTTAATGACTTAAGTATTTGGATATTGTAATGTTGAAGTTTTTATTTGTTTATGTTTGGTGAATTTCAATCCTTGTCTTGGTGGTATGGTATTTTATCTTTATTCTGGTATTGTATAAATTTTGGAATGTCCATATTTTAGGGGAGACTCTGCCAAAATTTTGTTAGAAATTTGATATAGTTTATGTGTTCATGTTAAGAGCAGTCTTATGCATGTATTGGATTGATTATCGTTATGAATCTGAAATTGGATATTGGAATGCTGAATTTATTATGTTTAAGGAATGTGATTGATTTGTTTTTAATGACTTAAGTATTTGGATATTGTAATGTTGAAGTTTTTATTTGTTTATGTTTGGTGAATTTCAATCCTTGTCTTTGCTGGTATGGTATTTTATCTTTATTCATGTGTTGTATAAATTTTGGAATGTCCATATTTTAGGGGAGACTCTGCAAAATTTTGTTACAAATTTGATATAGTTTGTGTGTTGATGTTAAGAGCAGTCTTATGAATGTATTGGATATATATTGAATGATTTTTTTGGATTTTGCACTTAGGGATATCCTTGTTCATCGAACACTAAATGTCAAGTCTCGGTTTTCTAAATCAACGACACCTAAATGGATACCGATAAAGGTATTATACCAAATTTTTTATGCAATTATTTAAATTACCAAAACAAAAGCAATTAATTTCATATTTTTTGTTTTATAGTGTCCTCGCCAACTGAACTCTGATGATTGTGGCCGGTATGTATTGAAGTTTCTCAAGGATATTGTCATTCATAACCAAACACAAATTCCAACGGAGGTATGTATATGTAATAATTAATTTCGAAGTTTATATAATTTTTTTACTTTTACACATACCATTTGGAAGCATGTGTTCAATTCTAACTTGATTTAATTTTCATTTCGCAGTACTTTCCTGATTGTCAATTCGACGCATATCCTGATCATACCGTACTCAAGGAAGAGTGGTGTCGATATTTTGTTACGAATTTTATTATGTATAGGCACATAGAAGAAGAAGAAGAAGAAGATGATGATTAGTGGGTAATGTTTAGGTACTAGCATAATATGTGTTATGTTTTAGTTAATGTATTTTAATGTTTTATTTATGATACTTTTGTTAATATTTGGCTGAGAATTATTTCATGTAATGTTAAATTTGGATTTTGTGAGTTTTGATTTTGGCACAAATTTGAGTGTTGATGATTATTTTGGTGTGCAGTAACCACTATATGCATAGGTATGTGAATATAACCCACAAAAAAAATCATTATTGAGAATAAGTAGCGCTTATTATCATAAGTGCTACTTATTCCTTGAGAATAAATAGCGTTTTTTAAAGGAAGCGCTACTTATTTTCAAGAATAAGTAGCGCTTCCTAAATAAAGCGCTACTTATTCTCAAGGAATAAGTAGCGCTTCCTAACTAACACTACAACAAATTCTAAAAAAGATGGCGCTCCTTTAAGCAGCGCTTAAAATAAAAAACGCTACTTTATGTCATACGTAAACAATAAACAGCGCTTACTAATTAAGCGCTACTGTTTAGTTCACATAATAAACAGCGCTTAGTCCTTTAAGCGCTGTTTTATCTTTAAATAATAAAAAACGAACTGGCACATTAATCAGCGCTTCAAACATGAAGCGCTGTTTTTGATCATAGGAACAATAATCAGCGCTTCATAGTAGGAAGCGCTGTTTTTGGTGTTACAATAAACAACGCTTTTAGACTTAAGCGCTGTTTTTGCGAAATAATAAACAGCGCTTTCTTATTTAGCGCTGTTTTTGGTCAATTTATTAAATATATGTATTTCTCTCCTCTCTCATTTCGCATGCAGAAGCACTGTTTCTCTCTCTGTCTGTCAACTCTCTCTTCGCAAACTCCACCGTCGTCGCCTCCATCTCTACCGTCGTCGTCCCCCTCAACGAGATCGTGTGCTTCAAAAGCCGGAGATCGTGAGCTCGTCCAAAAGCCGGAAACCGAGCTCGTCCGTCGTCCTCCAAAACCTGAAATCCGAGCTCGTCCAAAACTCGTCCGTCGTCCTCCATCCGAGCTCGTCCGTCGTCCTCCATCCGAGCTCGTCCGTCGTCCTCCAAAAGCTGCTGGCGGCGCTCGGCCTCCGTCCTCCCCCTCGCCTCCATCTCCAAACTCCTGTTTGCGTCCATTTCCAGGTATGGCCACTGTCTCCATTTTGTATCTCGATTCCACATTGGTTTCTGTTGTTGGTGGTTCGTTAGTTTTTGGTCTCTGTTCGATTTTGTTTGATTTTGTTCACTGTTGACCAGTTTGGAATCAGAAGGGTTTGATTTTGTTTGATTTTGTTCACTGTTGACCAGTTTGGAATCAGAAGGGTTTGATTTTGTTTGATTTTGTTCACTGTTGTCCAGAGATAAATTAGAAGTGTTAAAGATGCTTGGAATCAGTTTGTTAAAATGTACAGTTAGTAAATATATATGCATATCAGATGGGAATCAATGGAAAAATGACCAATGAATTTTGTTGTGGAACCTGATTTTGGTTTTTTTGTTTTGAACAATGAATTATGGAATGTTACAGGTATTGTATATATTTTGGAATGTCCATATTTTAGGGGAGACTCTGCCAAAATTTTGTTAGAATTTTGATCTAGTCTGTGTGTTGATTTTAAGAGCGTTGATAGTTTTAGTCTTGCTTTATTTAAATGGGGTTTTTCTGTTGTTTTACCTCTCTCAATCCATAGGTAAAATATGGATCAAAAGTGGATGTCCGCCAATCGTTTGTCGAAGGAATATAAGGATGGAGTGAAAGATTTTATTGGGTTTGTAGTTGGGCATACAAATGCAGACCATAGTAGAATCATATGTCCTTGTTTAAGTTGTTGTTATACAAACAAAATTAGTGTTCGGAATTGGAATGGCATTTAGTGAGCAATGGGATTGATCAATCTTATACTGTTGGACAAAGCACGGTGAGACAAGAGGTGAATCTTCTAATATGGGAATAGTGGGAGATATGCGTCGAGGACACCGCTACAAATACATATGATGGTGACCGTTTTGAAGATATGGCAAATGCGATTGAAGAAGATCTTCGTGATTGTCCTCAAATGTTTGAGAAGTTGATGAGTGATGCGGAGAAGCCGTTATATGAGGTTGTACTAAATTCACAAGATTGTCGGCAATGTTAAAGTTGTTTAACTTGAAGTCGGGCAATGGATGGGTGATAAGAGTTTTACGGACTTACTCACACTTTGTTGAAAGATATGTTGCCTAATGATAATGTGCTTCCTAGTAGGACATATGAGGCTAAACAAATGTTACGCTCTATTGGCATGAGCTATGAGAAGATACATGCTTGTTGTAACGATTGCATTTTATTTCGTGAATGAATATGCATCGTTAAAGTCGTGGTCCAAAATGTGAAGCCTCACGGTATAAGAAGGAAAATTCGGCTCGAGAGAAGGTATTGTGGTATTTTCCCATAATTCCCAGATTCAGCGTATGTACCGTAGTTGAGAAGATGCAAAACCCGACATGGCATGAGGATGAAAGGATTCAAGATGGCAAGCTACTGACCGGCGATTCTCCTCAATGGAAAAAATTGATATTGATTATCTGATTTAGGAATGAACCAAGAAACTTACGACTTGCATTGTCTCTTGATGGATTTAACCCACATGGTGTTCAGTAGCTCTCACGATTACATGGCCTGTGATTTTGGTGATTTATAACCTACCTCCATGGCTATGCATGAAGCGAAAATATATGATGTTGTCTTTGTTAATTTACGGGCGAAACAACCAGGAAATGATATCGATGTATATTTGGCTCCTTTAATTGAAGATTTGAAGCAAATGTGGGAGACAGGTGTGGTGGTGTATGATAGGTATAGAGAAGAAAGTTTCACCTTGAGGGCTATGATTTTCGGCACAATTAATGATTTTCCAAAGATATGGTAATCTGTCGGGATATAGTACCAAAGGTCGGTGTGCATGCCCTATATGTGAAGATAGATGATTGGATTCGGTTGGAACATGGTAGGAAGAATGTCTTTGTTGGGCATCGCAGATTTTTGCATCCAAATCATCATTATCGGTCATGGAGAAAGGCATTCAATGGGAATACAGAAGAACGGAGAGCACCTTTGCCTCTGACGGGTACACAACTGTTAGAAAAAGTAAAAGATTTGAATATTAAATTCGGTAAACCTTTTGCAGGAGACCTTGCCACACGAGGGTGGAAGAAAAGGTCGATTTTCTTTGAGTTGCCATATTGGAAATCATTATACGTAAGACATTTCATTGAGGTGATGCGTGTTGAAAAAAATATCTTTGATAGTCTCATTGGTACCCTACTTAATGTGCCCGGGAAGACTAAAGATGGCATCAAGGCAAGGCTGGACTTGGTTAGTATGGGATTGAGACGAGAGTTGGGACCGGTAAAGAAAGGGAAACGTCGTACATATCTACCTCCGGCCGCTCATACTCTATCTAAAAAAGAGAAAAGAGATTTCTGTAAGTTTCTTGATGGAGTTAAGGTTCCAGAGGGGTACTCTTCAAACATTAAGAACCTCGTATCGATGAAAGATCTCAAGTTAAAGGGTCTAAAGTCTCATGATTGTCATGTTCTCATGGAGAATTTGCTACCCATAGCTATACGATCTATTTTGCCTGACAAAGTGCGGAATACCTTAAGTAAACTTTGTTTCTTCTTTAAGGCAATTTGTAGTAAAGTGATTGACCCTGGAAAGTTGCGGCCTTGCAAAAAGAAATTATTCGACTTTGTGTGAGCTTGAGATGTATTTCCGCCTTCATTCTTTGACATAATGATTCATCCGACGGTTCATCCGGTTAGGGAGACACAATTGTGTGGGCGGCTTATATGAGATGGATGTACCCGTTTGAGCGTTACATGAAGATATTAAAAGGGTATGTGAAAAACCGATCCGCGACCAGAGGGTTGTATTGTTGAGCGGTATATAGTCGAAGAAGTTGAATTCTCAGATCGAGTATGTATCGATATTGAACATTCTACAGTATCGCCGCGGCCTCGCCACACGGAAGAAGTGCAGGGGAGGATTACTTGGACTTGAAATATTGACTATATCAAGGAAAGAATGGGAACAAGCACACTTATATGTTTTACGCAACGCCGATGAAGTTGAGTCATATGTTGTAAAACACAAGGACATACTCAAGAGCTTGTACCCAAATAAGAGTCAAAATTGGTTAACAACGAACACAATCGGTGTTTTATAAAATGGTTGAAAGAATACATTTACTGCAGAGTTTCTTGCAAATCCTAGCTCGGTTTCGTAAAGATTGAGATGGTTAGCTAAAGGTCTAGATATACATGTTAGTTCTTACAGGTTATCGATTAATGGGTACACTTTTTATACAAAAGAACATGATGATCGGAGGAGAATACAAAATAGTGGAGTGACTCTTGTAGTGAAGCTATGCATATATCAAGTGCTAAAGATAGAAATCCCATATATGCGAATATGTCATACTTGAGGTCATTGAGCGATATGGGAGTTGGATTACAAGATGTTTCGAGTGCCTGTGTTCCAATGCAAGTGGGTTGATAATAACAACGGTGTACAAATGGATGAGTTGGGGTTCATGCGGGTGAATTTTAATAAGTTGGGATATAAGGATGAGCCCTTTATTTTAGCATCACAAGCCCAACAAGTGTTCTATGTCACCGATCCAATTGATATGAATTGGTCCATTGTTCTATTGAATAACAAAAAAATTGTTAATGAGATTGATGATGAAGCACATGAATATGCTGACATTGAGGATGACCCTTTCTTCGGGACATCACAATCATTGTTTGGGGCAAGTACACCTATAGAGGATGATGTGTATATTAGAAATGATCATAATGAAGGGCTTTGGATCAATCCATTATTTCATAAGGGATGCGCAAATCTGAATAAAACGAGAAAAAGGAAAAGAGTTGCTTAAATGTACATGTATGTAGTGAATGCTATTTAATTTTTATTAATTTATTGATCAATTAAATGTGTATACATTGATTTCTTTATTAATTTTTATTAATAACTTATGTGTATAATTTTTTTCAGGTAAATGGCATCTGAAGGTGATGATAGTGCTCCCGAGGCCCCCCAAAAGGGGACGGCGTCCTGTGGACCGACTTTTAAGAAGAAACTCATCCGTGAGAGGAGTAAAGGAGTTGCAAAACGTGTGGTAAGATACTTGTCGATTAAATTTGTACACTAATACTATTTTTTTTAGTTAAGTATCTAAATTTGTACACTAATACTATTTTTTTTATAGGTTATATGGAATGCTAAGGGTCAACCAATTGGTGAAAATATTAATGACTTTATTCAATTCATTAGGGCCACAGTACGGAAGACGGTCCCAATTAGCCGCGATAATTGGAAGGATAAGGATCCATATTTGAAGGAGCTAAAAGATGAGATATGGACTGAGATACAGGTATATAAAAATGGGATTAATTAACATTGGTTAGTTGTATTGTTTTTTAATTTATCTAAACATACTTATAGTCTACCATTTTGTTTATAATGTTCTTGCAGAAGCATTTTGATGTTGATGAGACCCGAAAGGATATTACACTTAGGTTAGCTGGAAGATCACACCGGAATTTCCGAACTGCGTTAGCGAACAAGTGGTTGAGAGACCAACACGGGAACATCAGACATCAGCCTCCAACAAAATATGCATCGTTCATAGAACAGGATGATTGGAGCGCTTTTGTAAGAAGACGCACAGAAGATGAAGAATATATAGTATGTACAATAATATTTATAACTTTTATATATGACATTAACCATGCATTAATATATTCTTTGTTTTTATGTAGAGAATAAGCAATGAAAATCGGCAAAGAGCGTCAAATCCTCCATACCCTTACAGAGGAGGGGTTAAAGGGTATCCCCGCATTGAGGAAGAAATGGTATGTACAATATCTTTAATTATAACTTGTTTTAACGCATCTCTTGGTATGTACAATTTCTTTCTTACTTTCTCTCAATTTGTTTGTTCACATGTACAAATTGTTGGAGTCGGGGAGAAGATGCAACTTCTCAATCCATTGATCGATCTTGTTTGTGGATAGAAGCCGGCGAAACAAGAAGGGTGACATTGAACATCTACCCACTAGAGAAGTGGTGATAAAATTGTAAGTATGATAACATTAATTAACGTTTAAATTAATGATATTATTTAATAATATTTAATAATATTTGTGTCTCGCAGAATGAACTGTCAATGTCTATGTCGATTTGTCCGGTCAAGACATCCTTTCCCAAGCCATACCCATCAAGGAGTATCCTGGTCGGTAAGAGGCGTGGGATTTGGCGTCTCGGGCGCTATCTTTGGATCACGAGCGCGTAAGACGCCATGCCGATGCTAGTGAAACAGAAGAATTGAGGAGAATGGTAACTCAGCTATACCAAAAAGTTCAGGAATTGGAAGATAGCAAGAAGGATAAAGATGAAGTGGAGAGGAACGAGCATCACCACCTATCCCTAACCCAAAGAGTGTTAGAGATAGTTGCACTATTGTGAGTCCCGAGGTAATAATCGTTACATTTCTTTTATACTTTCTCACCTAAGTATTCAAAGATTTAACATATTAATATTTCGCTTTATCATTGGTTTAGGGCATTTATGAGTGCAGTCTATATTTGACAAGTCCAACGCAACGAATGGTTGGTAAGGGAATGTTGTATAATGAACTGTGTGTGTCACTACACAACCTTCCCTTACCTCCTAATCATGTAAAGGTTAGAGTTGACGTTGCACTTGAGGGAGATGCACTATTGCCTGTACCATTGGAGGCGGCAGATGTGATGACAGTGGAACAGGCAATAGGAACCTATGTGGCATGGCCAAACCACCTCGTAGTTACAGGTGATATGGTACGTATATGTTAAAGTATATGCTTCACTATCATATACTGCATATATTTATTAAATTAGGTGATCACTCACTAACTAGTCAATATGTTGGAATGCAAAATATGTAGGTATCTCCAACATCCAAAGCCAAGGACAAAGGCAAGGGCAAGCTGCCTATAGCTAGCAAGAGTGTTGGCAAGCGACCAACAAATGGGTCATTCACATCTCCGATGAAGAAGGTCATGGTATCTCGGCCTCCTACACCCTCGCTACATGATTTTATAATTTATCTTAGAGTCCATGTGGCAACAAAGATGGAGGCAGCAGATACCATTAAAGTACCAATGGATGAATCAATTTTGGGTTATCAAAGACGACCTAAGAGCTGGTGTTGACGGTGCACTTCAAGAAATTCTTAATGACAACCTATGGTTAAGTGAAAGCTGTTATTAGTGTATATCTCAGTCTTGCATTAAATTTTAAAGTATCCAATGATTTTTATTTTTTTACACTAAATATTTATGTTATTGTTAATGCATTAATTTGTATGCATGTTTTAATTTAAGGTATTTGTATCAAGAGATATTGATCCCACAAGAACAAACTCAAAGGTTTGTATTTTTGTGCCCACAACGGACACATATGGGATCATGGAATGCTGACATGACTGAGTATGTCATTCACCGCTTGACATTAGCAAATCCTAACTTTGAGACTTTGTTTTTGTCACCTTGCAACGTAATGTAAGTCATTTAATTTAATCAATATTACTAAATTTATTGAAATGTGTTTACTTTCTTATATTTTTTTGTCCAACATTTTTGTAGGGATCATTGGTTATTGTTAGCGATTAACTTGAATCAAAACGTTGTGTACTATCTTGATCCATTGCGTGTACATATCAACATGCGCAAAACAATGAAAGAGAAGTACAATCAGTAAGTGTGTATAAATCATAGATATGTATATATATATATGTATGTATGTATGTATGCAATTTCTTAAACGTTTAAGTTACTTGTAATATTGAAGTGTTTATTTGTTTATGTTTGGCCTACGTGACATCTTGTGCTGGCTGGCTGGTATTTGTTTAAGTTACAGGTGTTTTATAAATTTTGGAATGTCCATATTTTAGGGGAGACTCTGCCAAAATTTTGTTAGAAATTTGATATATATAGTCTATGTGTCCATATTGAATGATTTTGTTTGATTTTGCACTTAGGGCAATCCTACTTTATCGAAGAAACAAGTCTCGATTTTCTAAATTTACTCCACCTAAATGGATACCGATAAAGGTATTTATATCAAATTTTTTATGCAATTATTCAAATTACCAAAAATAAAAACAATTAATTTCATATTTTTGGTTTTATAGTGTCCTCGCCAACCGAACTCTGATGATTGTGGCCGATATGTTTTAAAGTTTCTCAAGGATATTGTCGTTCATAATCAAACAGAAATTCCAACAGAGGTATGTTTGTAACAATTTCAAAGTTTATATAATTTTTTTTCTTTTACGCATACCATTTGAATGCTTATGTTCAATTCTAACTTCATTTAATTTTTATTTCGCAGTACTATCCTGATTGTCAATTCGACACATACACTGATCATACCGAACTCAAAGAAGAGTGGTGTCGATATTTTACTACAAATTTTATCATTTATAAGCGAGATAGAAGAAGATTAATATTAATGTTTACGTGAGTTTTTGTTAAATTTGGTTTTTTAGTTTAGCATACTTGAATTGGAAAGGTTCACATGAAATTAGGAATAAAATTCCTTTTTATGTTGGCTAATATTTTATATATTTTATGTTGGTTTTGGTATGATATGTTATGTTGTTCTGGTATTTTTTATATTTTGGAATGTCCATATTTTAAGGAAAACTCTGCCAAAATTTTGTTAGAATTTTGACTTTGTATGCATGTTTAGTTGCAAGGATGTAAGAAAAAGATATTACTATTTAGGTAGGATTTGTAGCATGACATGTGCAATATTTTAGTGATATATTCTGTATAATTGTAAATTTGACTATGAAATATATTGTACTTTATTTATGTTAATGTAAGGATATGTAGGAATCTATGAAAAAATTACATTATAATGTTAAATTTTGATGTTGGGGAATGTTGATGACAATTTTGATTGCATTTTGTGTTATCATATTATGCAACAGATATAATGTAAATGTGAGAGAACTAAATTTAATAAAAAAAAAGGAGAATAAACAGCGCTTCAATAATGAAGCGCTGCTTATTGTATAAAAAGACAGCGCTTCTAAAAGGAAGCGCTGCTAATTATTCAAAATAAACAGCGCTTCAGTATGGAAGCGCTGTTTATTGTCTATACAATAAACAGCACTTCATTATTGAAGCGCTGTTTATTGTCCATTTTCAGCAGCGCTTCATAAACGCTGTTTTTTTGAAATACAATCAGCAGCGGCTTAATTTTCAGCGCTTTTAAGCGCTGTTTTAGGCTAAAAATAAGCGCTGTTTATTGCCAAAACTTGTTGTAGTGTAAGCGCTATTTATTCTCAACTTTAAGTAGCATTTAACAAACGCTATTTATTGAAGGTACAATCAGTAGCGGCACGATATATAGCGCCTTTAAGCGCTATTTAAGGCAAAAAAAAGCGCTATTTATTTCCTTTTTTTGTTGTAGTGCTTCCCCATATATATAAACCCGCAAACAAGAGAAGTGGAACTAGCAAGCCATACTGTTCCCCACTTCATAATCAACGCACACCTATGTGAACGTCCAATGTAGAGAGAGCTCTTGCGACGCGCAAATATTAGTCACCACTGCGAGAACTAGCAAACCAGTCACCGCGTTCTCCATACAGCACCGGCTGCCTTCAAGTCTCACATCGGCGGTTTATGACTCTCCAACACATACAAGTGGCTGTCGGGCTTTTTTTACCAAGTCTTTTTATATGTGGCCCTACGAACTTGTGTTGGAATATGCACTTAACTTTGTCTCTCTCCTTTCCTTATGCGCTTGCAGACTTGTTGCAGCCTATGTCGTGATTATTTAAATCCTCTTAGAGAGTGTTCTGTTTCGGGGTTAATTAAGGTTTAGGTGATTAGCAAGATCATCCCTGGTTTAGGACATGATTAATAATGGATTTTGGACTCGGGTTGTACATAGTCTTTTTAGCTAGGTTGGAGAGTTTTTAATAAAATTTAACTAGTAGAATACCAGTGCATCTGTACGGGTCACGCCATGTTGATTGCAACGAATGTTTCTAAAGTATTTTTATGCATCAACTAAAATTGAATATCAATTGCTATGTCTTTTGATGGTTCTTATACCAATTTTAATACTATCTTTCTGAACCATCTCTATGTATTAATAGTCATAAAACAATATCAAAGCTAAATTAAATACATTTATAAATAATAAATACATTTTTAAATTTGATATATGTTTAATGATGATAAAATTACATCAAAACATGCAATGTTTCCCCATAGGGACTAAAAAGCAAAATAATCATTTATAATAAAATTACACCGACAACATGTAATGTTTCCCCATAAAGACTAAAAAACAAAATAATTATTTATAATAAAATTATACTCGATAACATGTAATATTTTTTCGTAAGGACTAAAATGTAAAATAATTATTTATAAATGATAAAGACATTTGCAAATTTGATATGTGTTCAAACACGATAAAATTACACCCACGACATGTAATGTTTTCCCGTAAGGACTAAAAAATAAAATAATCATTTAGAAATGATAAAAATATTTATTAATTTGATATGTGTTAAAAGACAATAAATAATCATTTATATCGATAGTATGTACTGTTTTCTCCCTTTAAAAATCAAAAGTAAAATAATCATCTATAAAAAATATACAATAAATATATTTATAAATTTTGATACGTGATCAAAAACGATAAAATTATATTGACAATATGTAATATTTTCTTATTGAGACTTTAAACGAAAATAATTATTTATAAATATAAAAATATAGAAAAAGAGAAATAGAAAGAAATAGAGAGAAGAAATTGACAAAAAAAAAAAAAGAAATAGAAAGAAAAAAGAGAAGGGAGAGGGTGTGAGAGAAGAAAGAGAGAAAGAGTATCACATGAGTGAGAGAGAGAAAAAAGAGAAGAGAGAGGAAAAAAAGTGAAATATGAGAGAAAAATGGTAAAAATAGGTAAAAAATTAAATTTTTTATGTGAATTTAATTTTAATTTATTTTTATTTAAATTGACATATTTATTCCTTTAAAATGATAAGTGACAAAAATATGATAGTTTAGTTTTTTCTTTTAACCGGCACTTTCTATTCTTAATTATGATAATTATGTATATGTTTCAAATTCACAGGAGTCATTGGATGCTAAACTTTGTGAATGTACATTATACATGATGGTTGCTAGGCAATGGATCGTTTTGAGAATTTGATATTGTAGTTCTGTGGCAGAGATAGTGACTCAAGTTCTTACGAGCGATCAAATCTAGGTGTGATGGATGTTAACTTTTGATGACGGCAGGTTCCCCACCAAAATGACATACGGGCTGCTATCTACAAATCAATCTGGAGATGACACGAATATTTGGAGATCAATTTGGGAAAAGGGACGTTGATCAAAGAAGGAGGTTTCTGTTGCGGTCGATTAAGTAATTGGAAGTGTGACTCGGTATCACTTTAATCCCTAAAAGCATATAAACTCTAAAATAGTCTTTATAAGTGTGTTCCGTCTGTCACTTTGTTCCCTGCCGTTAACAATTTCATTGACTCCATGAGTAATTGGTCACTTTGGTCCCTGAACGTATAACTCGGTGTCACTTTAGTCTCTGAAAGCATATAAATTCCAAAATAGTCCTTAAAAGTGTTCTATGTTTGTCACTTTGATCCATATCGTTAGCCATTATTTTGGAACGAGAGACAATCAAATGGATAATGGTAGGGACTAAAGTGATAAATATATAACACTTTCAAAACTATTTTGGAGTTGTTACTCTTTTAGGGACCAAAGTGACACCGAGTTACACTTTCAGGGACTAATGTGACCAACTACTCATGGAGTCAATGAAATTGTTAACGGCAGGGACCAAAGTGACTGACGTAGCATACTTACAGGAACTATTTTGAAGTTTATATGTTTTCAGGGACTAAAGTGATACCAATTAATACTTTCAGGTTTCTGTTGGAGTGTTGACGTGACCTCCTCTTTGTTATCACTTGGAGTAATTTGTTACGAGCTGTTGTAACTTAAATTCAAATTGTCGATATCTTAGGATGTTGTTATTATCGATCTACATATATCTCATGTACAACTACAATTATTTTTGAATGTAATTATTATTCTTCCACTACTTTTCATATGGTATCATCGAGCCTCTAGCCTAATAGTCCCCACTATGGTTTTAGAACCAGATATTGATGACTGGCAGATAATCTTCTTGGTGTAGTGAACAATATAATTTATTTTAGACATTCGTTATTCTTTGCAAGAGAAACCTTTTTGCTTCTGAGTGATGGAATGTTGTATAAGAATTGTAGACTCAATCCATCATGTTGTTATTACAAATGCAATGTGTCATTGTGAAAAGTAAAGGTGCGTGATTGGTAAAAAATGAAGCAGGCAGTTGTGCAACCTTGAGTGATTGAGTGGTGATCTGATGTTGTCACCCTAGTTGAGTGTACTTAAGATTGTAAGACCCATTGAGTATTATCATCTTAATCGTTGAGCTTACTTCAATAGTAAATTCATATTAATTGCCATAAGCTTTAACAAGATTTTTTTTTTTTTTGACTAAAAAAGATATTCATTAATTCAAATTAGTAAATACATCGAATACATCACAAATTCAATATCGCTAAAAACCGAAAAGGATGAATTTGCGAACAAACTCACAGCACCCAGGTTAATAGCACAAAACGGCAAATTGCCTACAATTATGACAAAATCAAAGTGACCAGAATACCCATGTCTCCAGATCTGCAACGTTGATGCCCAAGTCTTCATTAAATCTGTAATGGTTCGAAACTGATTTGTCAATCTGAACCAAATAAACACCATAACAAGACAGAAAAACAAAACAATACCACACCAAGACGACGAACAACACAACGCCGCACTTAGACGACTAACTCAAAGGAAAAACACAACAAAAAAACAGATCTATGTGAAAAACCACTTATTTAAATAAAAAGAAAAAAAAACGGTATAGAGGGGTGATTTCAGGTCAACAATGGCCAAAAATCACCCCTCCTCCGGTGGTGGATGAAGAAGGAAAAAAATAGGAGTGGAAGAGAGAGAAGAAAGCGCTGGGGAGACCTGGCGGCTAGGTCATCTTTTTAAGCTTTATCAAGATAGATCATATTAATTTAATTAAATTCATATTGTAGATCCAATCCTTATTAAAATCTCCTTGTAAAGTATATGTGATCCAGAATTTCATTAAGAAAACCAGAGGTAGTTCAAGTTAAAAAATTCCATTTATCCAATCATATACATAATACACACCTGAGTACCCCAAGCATGCTTGCACTGTAAAGTACGGTTTTCTCTCTCTTTCTCTCTAGATCATCCACATATGCATACTCCACAAACATGATGAGGATGTACATATGGTTGTCAATAACACTAGTGGAAAAACAGATTTTACATCGGGTTTTTATATCGGTTAAATGAACACCCGATGTAAAAAGTGACGCGTGGCAATTTTGCAATTAACATCAACCTTTTTACATCGGTTATGGGTTTAACCGTTATAGAATGTTTTTTTCGCTTTGATTTTACATCGGTTGGAATCATAACCGATATAAAAAGTCATTAAAAGTTAACCTTTTACGTCCTTTGCTAGGTCAACCGATGTAAAAAGCCTTTTGCAAAACTAAAAACTAGCCTGCATCTCTCCCTCATTATGCGTCCCTCTACCTCATTATGCCTCCACCGTACTCTCTTTGTCTCTGCTCTTAAACCCTTCGCCTATGCCGTGCTCTCTTCATCTTCCTCCTCTGCCGTGCTTTGAAGCTCTTCGATCTCCATTAATCTTTGCGAGGTCAGGGTTACTCTTGTTCTTCCTTCTTCCGGGTTCCCTTTTCTTTCCATTTCTGGCTTTGATTTCCGATTTCGGTTTCCTCTTGTTCTTCCTCCTGATTTTAATTTGTTTTTGATTTCGCGAGGTAAGGGTTTCGCACCGTCGCGCACAAGGACGTGTTGTTGGCGGTCTTCTTTCCTGTGCGACAAAGGTAATCGTCGTCGCACCTTCTCCCTACTGCGCTGTTTGAGGCCGTAAGCCCGTGTCTGTGAATTATTACAACTGGCTTTAGTTAAGTCGGTTAACTCAAAGTGGATTAATGATAAGTGAGTAGTTAGAACTATGGTTAGTTAGTTAGAACCACAGTTAACTAGTGGTTACTTTCACAAGTTGTATATAACAGAACTGAGCTCTCATTTGTAGATGACTTCTTTCTGAATTAATCAATGGAATTTCCCAATTCTCTCTTCCAGATTCATAGTTTCAATATGGTATCAATAGGTAATTGAAGTTTCTCGCTCCGTTACTCTACAATTTTCTTCTTCCATTTCTATTTTCTTCGAATTGGCATGTGCAATTCGCTTCTTCGATATTTGTTTCTGCGTTTCTTGCGGTGAATTCTTCGCGTTCTAGTTTCGTTTCTTGTTCATCTTAAATCTGCAACTATGGAAGATCACACAGCAAATCCTTACTTCATTCATTCTTCTGACAATCCCGGTCTGGTTCTGGTTACGCAACCACTCACCGGTGACAATTATTTTTCCTGGAAGCGATCGATGTATATGGCCTTGTTTGGGAAGAACAAGAGTGGATTTGTCGACGGTTCAATTCTAATCCCACCGGTCAATGATCATTTGCATCATGCATGGCGTCGTAACAATAGCATTGTGTCTTCGTGGATCTTGAATTCTCTGTCCAAGGAAATTGCAGCGAGTGTGATCAATGCTGCTTCTGCTTTCGATATCTGGATAGATCTTCAACTCCGTTTCCAACAACAAAGTGGACCTAGGGTTTTTCAATTGCGCAGGGAACTTCTCAGTTGCAATCAAGGTTCGCAATCGGTTGGTACCTATTTCACTCGAGTTAAGACTCTATGGGATGAATACAGTGAATATAGACCTATGTTGAATTGTCAATGTGGTGCAATGCAACCTCTATTGGATTACTTCCAAAAAGAATATGTGATGACAAAGAATATGTGATGACATTCTTGATAGGACTCAATGAGAGTTTTGCTCAAGTTCGAGGACAGATCCTTCTAATGGATCCATTACCTTCAATTCAACTTGTTTTCTCTCTAGTTACTCAAGATGAGACACAGAGAGGTATTGGTGTTACTCCTTCTGAGAATCAAATGGCTTATGCGATTCCATCTTCAAATGCTAATCAAGCCAAGCCTCAAAATAAGAGGGACATGCCATTGTGCAGCCACTGTAACCTGCTTGGTCATACCATGGATCGTTGTTACAAGCTTCATGGTTATCCACCTGGCCACAAGAAGAGCCGAACCACCAATTAATCTGCTACTATGAATCAAGTGAATGCATGTGCAGCAAAATCATCATCCACAGGAGCAATGTCTTCTCAGCAATACCAGGATCTTATCAACTATCTGCAAAAACAAATGGCTCAAACCACTGTTACTGAGGCCACTCACATGGATCATCCAGTCATTGGTATGAGTTTCTCCATTCCTAGATCTAATTCTTTTCAAAATCCAATGCCTGGGTCCTTGATTCAGGTGCTTCTGTTAATATTAGCTTCGATCTCTCCTTATTTCACAATTATCAAACCTTACATAATAAGTTTGTTGTCTTGCCAAATGACGCAAAGGTACTAGTTTCAGGAATGGGTGATATCATTTTAAGTAAACATTTATGCCTTAAAAATGTATTGCACATCCCTGAATTTCACCTAAACCTTATCTCTGTTAATGCATTGACCATGCATACTAATTGTGATGTTCACATTTTCTCTCATGGTTTCTCAATTCAGGACACACTACTGTCGAAGAAGATTGGTAAAGGTAGCCTCTCCAAGGGACTATACCTATATGAAGATGTCACACCTTGTGCATCGTTAAATAAGTCAGTTTCTGACAAGTTAGGAGTTTCTGTAATTGCATGTAATTCTGTTCAAAATTCTTTCCATTCAGCTAACTTGTGGCATAGTCAATTTGGGCACTTGTCTGACAAAGTTTCGCAAACTTTGAGTGCTAAAATCCCCTTTATTTTTCCTGCAAAGCTCAATTCTCATCATTGTACTATATGTCCATTATCCAAATTCAAAAAATTACCTTTTCTGTCTCAAAATAATTTTTCTGCTCATGCTTTTGATTTGATCCATTGTGATATTTGGGGACCTTTTCACCAACCTACACATAATGGTAAAAGGTTTTTTCTCACTATTGTGGATGATCACACAAGATTCACTTGGATACAACTATTAAAACACAAATCTGAGGCAACAACACTACTAAAGCAATTCTTTGCTTATGTACAAACTCAATTTGATAAACAAATCAAAGCATTGAGATTTGAAAATGCTAGAGAACTAGCACTTTCTGAGTTTTTGCAGGAAAAGGGAGTAGAGCATCAATTTTCTTGCCCCTATAGACCTGAACAGAATGCTGTGGTTGAGCGCACACATCAGCACTTGCTGAATGTTGCCTGTGCTCTTATGTTCCAAGCCAAGCTGTCTCTAATGTTTTGGGGAGAGTGTGTGAATGCTGCAACATACCAATTAATAGGACTCCCTCACCTATCTTGAATGATGTTTCCCCATTTGAATTGCTGTTCAACAAACTTCCTGAGTATCAATACCTTAGAGTATTCAGCTGTTTGAGTTATGCAGCCATAACAACTCCAAATCGCACCAAATTCAGTCCTAGGGCATCCCCCTGTGTGTTTTTAGGCTATCCACCAGGGTATAAAGGGTTCAAATTGTATGATCTTGCTACAAAAAATATTCTCATATCCCGTGATGTCATCTTTCATGAGACAGTATTTTCCTTCAGTAAACTAGCACACAATACAAGTGTGGATCCTTTCCCTGACTTGGTATTACCTAAACCATTAGCTGAGTTTGTTTCTCAGCCTGTTGTTCCTCAAACTGTCACTCAGCAAGATAATCAATTCGCTTCTCCAGCTCCTACTTCTTCCAGTAGTGATTCAGACACACCTATTTTTGATTTAGCCCCTGATGTCACTGCAAATCCTGCAAATCAGCCTCAACAACTTGCAAATCAGGCTCAGCAACCCCCTCTTCACAAGTCAACCAGAGCTCACAAACCACCTGCACACTTACAAGATTATATTTGCAATGTGTCATATCCAATTCAAAACCACTTGACCTATGATCATTTGTCCACTCCATATAAACAGTATGTGCTACAAGTGTCTAGTGTGTTTGAGCCTTATTTCTTCCATCAGGCAGTTAAGTATCCCGAGTGGAGACATGCCATGGTTGAGGAATTGGTAGCCTTGGAGGCAAATAACACTTGGACTGTGCAAGCCCTCCCTGCTTGAAAACAACCAATTGGTTGTAGGTGGTTATATAAAATTAAGTACAAGGAAAATGGGTGTGTTGACAGATATAAAGCCCAGCTTGTTGCACAAGGGTTCACTCAACAAGCAGGGATTGATTTTACAAAAACATTTTCACCTGTGGCGAAACTAACCACAGTGCGGGTATTGTTATCCATTGCAGCTCAAAGAAACTGGAATCTCCTTCAATTAGACATTAATAATGCCTTCCTCAATGGTGATTTAATGGAGGAAGTGTACATGAAAATGCCTCTTGGTTATTCAATTGAGAGGGAGCAGCCAGCTAGAGGACAGCAATTAGTTTGCAAGCTCAACAAGTCTTTATATGGGCTGAGACAAGCTTCAAGGCAATGGTATGCCAAGTTCTCCTCCACTGTAATGGGTCACGGTTTTGCACAATCTTTTGCAGACACCTCTCTGTTCACCAAGGGTTCGGGGCCTTCACTTGTACTATTGCTAGTATATGTTGATGACATAATACTAGCTGGACCTAGTGCCTCAATGATCAAGCAAACCAAAGACATGCTGCAAGCCAGTTTCAAACTGAAGGTTATTGGTGATCTCAAATACCTTTTGGGATTGGAAATTGCCAAGTCTCCCAAGGGAATTCACTTATGCCAAAGAAAATACACATTGCAGTTGCTCTAAGACACCAGTTATACTGCTTGTAAGCCAATGCTTCTACCCATGGATCCTGGCGTGCAACTCAATGATAAAGATGGTGAACCATTAGTTGATATCTCTCAATATCGAAGACTAATTGGCAGGCTTATCTACCTCACAATTTCAAGACCGGACATCACCTTTTCTGTGAACAAATTGAGTCAATTCATGACTAATCCTCGCACTCCTCACATGCAGGCTATTAATCATTTACTGTAGTATCTCAAAGGTAGTCTGGGTAAAGGGATTCTGTTTCCCACGGCTTCTTCTCTCAAAATTTCAGCATATGCAGATGCGGATTGGGGTAGCTGTCAAGTGACCCGCAAGTCAACTTCAAGATTTTGTATTTTCCTGGGCAATTCATTGATAATTTGGAATCCTAAAAAGCAAACCATGGTTTCTCGTTCCTCAGCAGAGGCAGAATACCGCGCCTTAGCTAATCTTACTTCTGAATTGCTTTGGCTTGGACAGCTACTTAGAGCATTTGAAATTCCTATGCAGTCCACTATGGTTTTTTGCGATAGCAAATCTGTAATACAACTTGCAAGCAATCCCACTTGTCATGAACGCTCAAAGCATGTAGATATCGATTGTCACTTCATCGTGACTATGTCGCTTCTCAGTTCATCAAGTTGATTCATGTTGCATCTCAACACCAATTAGCAGACCCTTTGACCAAAGCACTTCCACGAGTTCAGTTTCAACGTCTTATTTCCAAGTTGGGAATGCTTGACATATACCTCCCAACTTGAGGGGGAGTATTAAAACTGGCTTTAGTTAAGTCAGTTAACTCAAAGTGGATTAATGATAAGTGAGTAGTTAGAACTATGGCTAGTTAGTTAGAACCGCAGTTAACTAGCGGTTACTTTCACAAGTTGTATATAACAGAGCTGAGCTCTCATTTGTAAGTGACTTCTTTCTGAATGAATCAATGGAATTTCCCAATTCTCTCTTCCAGATTCATATTTTCAATACGAATCCAGCCACTACGCACTGTCGCGAGCCTCCGACGGACCTGCAGATCCACTGCAAGAGCGGAATCGCCGCGCCATCCTCCCACCGCTGTACAACCACTAGCCACCACTAGTCACCGCTGTACAGCCACTAGCCACCACTGTACAACTAACTTGTTGAGGTAAGTTTCCTGTCACACCTCTTGTTCTAATCGTGATGATTTTGATATATGCAGCATATGCACGCACTGGATCTATACTCAGTTTTCACAAATCAGTTTTATTCTTCTGGGTCTATCAGTTCGGTTTGTCTATGATGCAGTGGGAGTTTAAATCCTGATCCTTGATTTGCACTTCTGTTGAACTTATTTTTCACCCCATGGATGTTCTGGATGAAATGTTTTTTTGGTTACACCTGGGTGAGATGATTTGGCATAATATATCTCCACTATTACTGATACAGATACATTGGCCTGCATCTAGAAGCCAGGCATGCACCACCACCAACCCCTCCATGTGCATGCACCACCACCAACCCCTCCATATGAAGACTCATCATTTTCAACTCAAAGCCACTATTGTTGACAACTTGCATTTTTATACAACTAGCATTCACATGTATTTTCTTTTGTATTACAACTGTATCCATCTACCTAAGGCCTCTAGGATTAGTATAAAAGGCCATTCTCCTCCATGTATTGGATATCTGGAAGTTTATGAGAAATTGAGTATTTTGAGTTAGAAAGTTTTTCTCTCTTGTTCCTGAGCCATTTTGGTATCAGAGCAAGTTCTTAGATCCCAGAGTTGAGTTTGAGTGAGAAAATCAACGGAAAGTTAAGTGTTTTAGGTGAGCAAGAGAGTTGTCCGCCCAGAAACTCCACTTTACGGCCATTTTTTCGCAAAACTAACGCTGCCATCGCGTCCGGAAGGGCCGAAAACCTTAAGAACCCAAGTTTCGAGGCCAACGGAGCCTCCACGCGCCTCCATGAGGTCGCCGAAAGCTGATCGCATTGCCGGTGTTTGAACCACCGCACGGAGTTGCGACCATTGCCGGAAAATCTGAGGTTGAAGACGACCACGTCGGCGTGCCACATCACGGACACGTGTCACCTTCAGCCACTCTCTTCACGCCACGTGTCAAGGAGCCACATCACCACCAAAGTCTACCTTTGACTCAAGATGCCACCTCAGCTGACCACGCCATTACGTCACCAACCAAAGAATCACCACGCGTCACTTTGACCACCAACATCCATTGTCTGGGTTACTGAAATTATAGATAAGCCCCTATACTTTGCAGTATTTACATTTTTGCACCTAATCTTTTGAAAATTACAATTTAGCCCCTAAACTTTTGAAAAATTGCAATTTGGCCCCTAAATTTTTGATGAATTGTAATTTGACCTCTAAACTTTTGTGAATTACAATTTGACCCTTAAACTTTTCAAATTTATAAAATTGCCCCTCTGTATTTTTCCCACACAAAGTACCAAATTGTTCTTTGTTATTGGAAAAGAAATTGTGGAATTATAAAAAGTGCATTTCAAGAAAGGTCTCGCTAAGGAAAGACAAGGTTATTAAGTACGCTTAGCGACACCTCTCTTTCCTGGGAACTTCCTTGGTGTTCTAGTTATAAAACTACAATCTCCAACTGTAACCCAGATTTTCACCAATTTTATTCTACGTCCAAAATGCCTCCCCGAAGACAACCTCTACGAGACCTTGAAATGGCAGAAATGCGAAGACAAATTCAGGAATTACAAGACGCTTTACAGGCACATCAGGTCCTATTAGAGGAACGCCACCAGCCTTCAGAAGAGGAAGAATATTCCAGTGATTCCTCATCAACCCGACGTCCCCAGAGACCACCAGTCAGACATGATGACATCAAAGTTGATATTCCCGACTTTGAAGGAAAACTTCACCCAGATGACTTCGTTGATTGGCTTCAAACAGTTGAAAGAGTGTTTGAATACAAGGAGATTCCAGAAGAAAAGAAGGTGAAGATTATTGTGAAATTAAAGAGATATGCTTCCACTTGGTGGGAAAACCTTAAAAGAGACGAACGTGATGGGAAAAGCAAGATCAAGACATGGGAAAAAATGCGGCGAGAGCTAACTGGAATGTTCTTACCTCCTCAATATTATCAAGACAAATTCATCCAAGCTGCAGAACCTTCGTCGAGAAGAATTTGTCGCCAGAAGAATACACTAGAGAATTTGAGAAGGCGATGATGCGATGTGATGTACAAGAGAAAAAGGAGCAAACAATCGCCTGTTACCTTGGAGGATTAAACAACGATATTGCCGATCGTGTTGAACTTCTCAATATTGGTCGTTAGAAGATGTTATTCGCCTTGCTACGCGAATAGAGAAGCAGTTGCCCAGGAGATCCACCTACAGAAACTTCTCCTCCAATAATCCACCTTACACTCGTAAACCACCCACCGACCAACCTAGTTCATCTAGTAAACCTCTTGCCAAACCTACCACCGAAAACAAAACCAAGGTCACAAATGTTTCAAATGCCAAGGCTTTGGTCATATAGCCTCCAACCGCCTCGACAAGGAGAACCATTACCATCACCAAAAGACAAGCTTATGAACTTTCTGAAGAAGAGGAGGCTCGAGTAGCACGTGAAGGAGCAGAAGAGTTAGATCCAATATCCGATGAAGAACTCATCATTCTTGACCATGGTGAATCCTTAGTAATCGAAGCTTGCATCTGATGTCGACAAAGGAAGAACCTTGGTTGAGGCACAATATTTTCCACACTCGTTGCACTTCTGCCGAAAAAATTTGTGACGTTATTGTAGACAGTGGAAGTTGTGAAAATGTTGTTTCCAACTATATGGTGGAAAAAATGGATCTACCAACCCAGATACATCCACACCCTTACAAGTTGCATTGGCTCAGCAAAGGAAGTGAAGTGAAAGTTGACAAGCGATGCCTTGTGACCTTTTCCATTGGCCAGAAATACCAAGATCAAGTCTGGTGTGATGTTGTACCTATGGATGCCTGTCATCTCCTCCTTGGAAGACCTTGGCAATATGATCGTCATGCACTATATGACGGTTATACCAACACCTACTCCTTTGTCAAAGATGGAGTAAAGATCAAGCTAACTCCTTTACCGCCGAATGAGCTTGATAAAGGCAAGAAAGAAGCCAAACCATTGGTGTCCTTAGTCACAAAGGAACAGCTCAAAGAAGCTGCAAAGGAAGTTCAAACCATGAGCTTTATTCTACTGTTCGAGTCAAATAACGAGACTACCATTCAAGTGGAAATTAAACAGCTACTTGAAGAGTTTCCAGATGTTATACCAGAAGAAGTTCGGTAGGACTACCACCAATGCGAGACATCCAAAGACGCCATTGACTTCATTCCGGAGCGGTCATTCCCAATAGACCAGCTACGAGAATGAGTCCCAGGAGCATCTTTGAAATCCAGCGCCAAGTTGAAGGATTGTTAAAGAAAGGATTGATACAGGAAAGTATTAGCCCTTGTGCTGTTCCTGCAATCCTAGTGCCCAAGAAAGATGGAAGCTGGAGAATGTGTGTTGATAGTCGAGCTGTCAACAAGATTACCATCAAGTATCGTTTTCCCATACCCAGACTTGATGATTTATTGGATCAGTTACATGGTGCCACTATCTTTTCAAAGATTGATCTTCGTAGTGGATACCATCGATCAGGCTAAGGCAGGAGATGAATGGAAGACTGCCTTCAACACCAGAGATGGCCTTTATGAATGGACTGTTATGCCTTTTGGGTTGTCCAATGCCCCAAGTACATTCATGCGCCTGATGAATCAAGTCCTTCGACCCTTTATTGGTAAATTTTTCGTCGTCTATTTTGATGACATTCTGATTTTTAGCAAGGACAAAGAAGAACACTTGGAGCACCTTCGGCAAGTGCTACAGACTCTTCGTGAACAGAAACTCTATGCCAACTTGAAAAAATGTTCTTTCTTAACCAACGAAGTTACTTTTCTTGGTTATATCATCACATCCGAAGGCATACGAGTTGATCCAGAAAAGATAGAAGCGATCAATAGCTGGCCCGTCCCACAATCAATCCGTGAGGTGAGAAGTTTCCATGGATTATCCTCCTTTACGTAAGATTCATCAAGGACTTCACTCAATTGCCGCTCCACTCACAGATTGCATAAAAGGAGACAAGTTTCAATGGACAGAGGTCGCACGTAAAAGTTTTGACGAATCGAAGAAACATTTGATCAAGCACGGTGTTAGCCCTTCCCAATTTTGATCAAGTGTTCGAAGTTAGCTGTGACGCTTCCAACACTGGAATTGGTGCTGTTCTAAATCAAGAAGGTCATCCCATAGCCTTCTTCAGTGAGAAGCTCAACAATGCTAAACTCCGATATTCTACATATGATAAAAAGTTCTATGCAATTGTTCGTGCTTTGCAACATTGGAGCCACTACTTGTTGAATAAGGAATTCATTCTTTATTCTGATCATGAAGCCTTAAAGCATTTGAACTCTCAACAGAAGATTAGTCGTAGACATGCTGCTTGGAGTGAGTATTTACAGCCTTTCCCCTTTCTGATCAAGCATAAGGCTGGAGTTCAAAATATTGTAGCAGATGCCCTCAGTAGGCGTCATACTCTACTTTCCACCCTACAAACGAAAGTAGTTGGCTTTGAAACAATTAAAGAGTTGTATCCGGATGATCCTGACCTCCAGAAAATTTGGAATGCCACCGAGTTTCATTCTTCACAAGACTACTATAGGCATGAGGGATTTTTATTCAAAGGAAAGACCTTGTGTATTCCTCAATGCTCGCTACGAGAAGCTATTATTTGGGAAACACATGATGGAGGATTAGCAGGTCATTTTGGACGAGATAAAGCGTGGCTTTAGTAAAAGAGAATTTCTATTGGCCAAGATCGGAAAGAGATGTCAACCGAGCATATACAAAGATGTAGAATCTGTCATTTGGCCAAGTCTAAAGGCCAAAACATCGGATTATATATGCCACTTCCAGTTCGAAGCGGCATGGGAAGATGTTAGCATGGATTTCATTCTAGGACTCCCGAACTCAACGTCGAAAGATTCCATCATGGTTGTGGTAGATGATTTTCAAAGATGACCCATTTCATTCCTTGCCAGAAGACCAATGATGCTGTTCAAGTTGCTGATCTGTATTTCAAAGAAATTGTTCGTCTTCATGGAATTCCAAAAACCATCACTTCCGACCAAGATGTAAAGTTCTTAAGCCACTTTTGGAGAACCTTGTGGAAAAAAATGGGAACTAAACTTGATTCGATAGTGCAGTCATCCCAGACAGATGGACAAACAGAGGCCGTCAACAGGCTTTTGGGAAATCTACTTCGAAGTTTTGTTGGTAAAAATCTGAAACAGTGGGATCTTATTCTTGCACAAGTTGAATTTGCTTACAACAATTCAACTAATCAAGCCACTGGAAAATGTCCTTTTGAAGTAGTCTATGGCACTCGTCCGTTGAGTCCACTTGATTTAACTCCTTCAACAGACAAACAACAGTTTAGTTCAGATGCAGATAACCGAGCAAAGGAGATCAAGAAACTGCATGAACAAGTTCGAGAGCGGATTCACAAACAGAATTCAAGGTACAAATCTCAGCGTGACAAACATCGAAAGCGACAAATTTTTAAAATTGGAGATTTGGTATGGATTCACCTACGGAAGGAACGGTTTCCAAATCAACCAAATGCTAAGTTGTCCCCAAGAGCTGATGGACCATTTCGAGTCAAGCGAAAAATCAATGACAATGCTTATAAGATAGAACTACCAGGATCATATGGTGTTTCTGCAACTTTCAATGTCGCTGATCTTTCACCATATTTAGATGATGAAGCGGATCTAAACTCGAGGACGAGTTCTATCCAACCCGGGGAGTATGATACAGATACATTGGCCTGCATCTAGAAGCCAGGCATGCACCACCACCAACCCCTCCATGTGCATGCACCACCACCAACCCCTCCATATGAAGACTCATCATTTTCAACTCAAAGCCACTATTGTTGACAACTTGCATTTTTATACAACTAGCATTCACATGTATTTTCTTTTGTATTACAACTGTATCCATCTACCTAACGCCTCTAGGATTAGTATAAAAGGCCATTCTCCTCCATGTATTGGATATCTGGAAGTTTATGAGAAATTGAGTATTTTGAGTTAGAGAGTTTTTCTCTCTTGTTCCTGAGCCAATTACGATCAACTGCTTTTGCAGTTCTTCTTCAAATATAAATTTGAAGTAACTTATCTACTAGTTCTGAAGAGTGAGATAGTGAAGGGCCTAAAAATTTTAACCAAGGATCTATGTCTCATATTACAACCTATTCTTTTAGTAAATTATCCTGCCAAATGTTATTTGTGTTCAATTTTTAAATGTAATTGGAAGACACTGACACATGCATTTTGTATTCATTCAGGTTGGGACAGCTGTGACTAATGCCATAATTAATGCAAAGAAGGCTGTCAATAAGTCTTCCGATGGGGAAATTGAAAATGTTCCCATATTGTCTACTAGTGCTGCCTATGGTGTCTAAATGGCAGTTTCTTGCAACCTCAGGTAAGAAGGATAATGTGATGAGTGATGGATTATTTGAAGATTATAATCTTAAATCTATTAATGCTTTGAGCAACTGGTGTTTGCACAATTTTATGGTGTTTATTGCATAACGTTCTAAATAAAATTTATGGTTTATAAATTGAATCTTTATCTTTTGCCATATCAAGCATATTATAATGATCACTTTCCATCATATCAAAACAATGTTTTACCTGTTCGTGCTTCCAGTAACTAAATATATAGATTGTTGTCTAAAACTTCTACTAAGAATCTGATTTGGCTGACAGGTATCAAGTTCTTGCTTGAATTATTGAACAGAGGATTCTGGAACCTTTGCTGCACCAGCACAAGCTTATACTTAGTGCAATGTGCTTTGCTGTTCGGACCGGCAATACATATTTGGGTTCATTATTGTAAGAAATTTCATACCTTTTCTGATTACTTTTAAAATGAACTTTGCTTGTTTCCAGTGGCTCATGTTTTATAATTTTGCCTTGACAGATGGGTGGATTATGCTCGTTGGATAGGGGTTCAGTAGTCCCAAGATAATAATAACTTGGATCTTTCTTGATGGACTGCATTTTTCTCAAGATGTTCGTTTGCTTCATCACGAAACAATTTCTTCGGAGGTTTGGTCGTAGGATTTAGCCCAATTGGTTTTCAGTTTTCACAAATCAGAATAGAATAACTGTCATTTTGTAATGAATGAATGTGATAATTTTATATTTCTATACCAAATGTGGTTATTCTGTTGTGGAGAGTAATTATTCAAGTAACACTTTTTTTAACCCCAAATTGGTACTCTGTCTAGAAAATGAACTATACAGTTTTTCTCCCTTTTATTTTCAACTAAATTGCGTTAACAATAAACTGTATTCAAGAACCTTATCCAAAAGAAAAATGAATTTGTGTAACTACCGATGACATTCTGATTTAAACAGTTCATTTCATGCTTCCATGTCATCCTTACTATAATGCACAAGCTTTTCTTTCTTACTTTGTACCAATCTTCTTACTTTCTATGACTTTCCTTTGGTTGTTCATTCCTTTGATCAAATTAATTTTATGAAGTGACTAGTTAGAATTTACTCCTTTTTGTTGTTAGTAATTGACACACGATGTTGCAAATGTATTCAGTCTATTGTATAATGATTGAGATGTTGTTCTATATTAAATTCTTGAGGGGAGGGGATGGTCTCTATTATTTGGAGCCATTTGTCTATTGGCTTTTGCAGATTTGATCACATGCATTATGAAGAGCTGCATCAGTCACATTTTAAATTATTTTGTATTATAATGATTCATCTATTGTTGAAGAAACTCATGTTCTTTGTAGCTTGCAATCTTGCAGAAGTTTATTCGTTCTTATAGTCAATAACCTTTCATTTTATTTTTAACTATGAAAAGCCATTTATATTGAATTATCTTTCAATGTCATTTCAAGCCCGAATATACCACTTTCATTGGTTTTGATATTTTAATTTGTTTCCTTCCTCTATGATGATTGCAGGCTATTTATTATCTTGAAAAGGGCGAATCTGTTTTCATGGCTGCTCACACATCAGCTGGAAAGATAGTAGTTGCTGAATATGCATTTGCTCTAGCATCAAAAGTACGCCAGGATTTTTGACTGCTGGTTCAATTTCTTTATTTTTCTCTTTTTGCTTCCTGTTAGTGTTAGTTTGGTAAAATTCATTCTGAATTTCATTGATGAGCCAAATGGCTTATTTATACAGAAGCTGAGATACACTGCCAGTGAAGCAGAAAAATAAAACTGCCTTACTAACTCTGTTTTAACACTAACAGAACAGTAACTGTCTAATACAACTAACTAATCTAACCTCTATATTAATTACAATAATAATAGAGATTAAATACAAACAAGAAGATTAAATACAATTAATCTAACACCCCCCAAGCTTAACCATGGATGTCTCGAAGGTGAAGCTTGTCAATCAAAGACTTGAACTGAGAAGCATGGAGAGGTTTGGTGTGAACATCGGCCAGCTGAGCTGCTGAAGGGATTCGCATTAAGTGAACAATGCCTGCTTGTACTTTTTCACGAATGAGGTGACAGTCAAGCTCAATGTGCTTGGTTCGCTCATGAAAAATTGGATTTTTAGCCATTTGTATTGCGAATCTGTTATCACAATACAAAGGAACCGAGCTAGAGTGTGACTGTTGCAAATCATGCAATAAATAGAGCAGCCACTGGATTTCACAGGCTGTGAGTGCTAACGCTTAATACTCTGCCTCAGAAGATGATCTTGCAATGGTGGTTTGCTTCTTGGACTTCCATGAAATGAGGGAAGACCCAAGAAAAATGCAGAATCCAGTGACGGACCTTCTGCTTTTAGGGCAAGACACCCAATCCGAATCACTAAATGCTTTGAGTTGCAAATCAGATTTGGAAGAGAAAAACAAGCCAGTTCCCAGAGAGGATTTGATGTACTTTAGAATGTGAATGGCTGCATCTAGGTGAGGCTGCAAAGGATTGGAGATAAATTGACTTAATTTGTGCACTGCAAAGCAAATATCCGGTCTAGTATTGGTTAAGTAGATAAGTCTCCCAATGAGGCGCCTATAAACAGTAGGATCGGGCAGGGGAGAACCAGTGGCAGCACTCAATTTTAAGCCAGGAAGCATAGGAGTGGTTGCTGGTTTACATGCCAAGAGGCCAACATCTTCAAGCAACTCCAATGCATACTTTCTTTATGAAAGAACAAGACCTTGTGAAGACCTTGCCAATTCAAGCCCAAGAAAAAATTTCAAAGGACCAAGATCCTTGATTTTAAACTTCTGATCGAGAAGCTGTTTGATAGAAACAATTTCTTCAAAGTTGTTCCACTACAAGAAATAGTTCACATACCGACGGCCATTCACCGACGGCTTGAGCCCGTCGCTAAAAAAGCGGGATTTTCGACGGCCAAAACCGTCGGAAAACGCACCCGTTGTATTTCTGGATATTACCGACGGGTTAGGCCGTCGGAAATCCCGGTTTTTTAGCGACGGACCCAAGCCGTCGGTGATTGTCCGTCGGTAAACCGTGAATTTTGGGAAATTCGCGGTTTTTTTTTGAATACCGACGGGTAATGTAGTTTTTCCGACGGCTTAATCTGTCGCTAATCCCGTGTCGTGTACCGACGGGTTAGACCGTCGGTAAGTTTAAAATGGCCGTCGATAAGCTCTGTATTTTGCCAGAACAGAACCATCACTCGCAGAACACCATCTTCTTCTTCAGAACCATCTTCTTCATTCTTCTTCTTCAAAACACTCGCCCACCACTCGCAGAACCATCTTCTTCTTCATTCCTCTTCTTCAAAACACTCACCCACTCGAGTCTTCTTCTTCATTCACCACTCAGTGCCGCAGATTCTTGTCGGTCGCGAGCCGCAGAACCGCCACTGGGGACCGTTTTCACCGATCTCACCCACGATCGTCTCACAGGATTGGCGCTCTCACTTTTTCACCCTCGACCACTCGGCGACGTCTGGCAAAACCATTGCTGCGCAGGCTTCATCTCTCGCGTTTGTCACGGTTGCCAGGACGACGCTGATTGGGCTTGCCCGCGATCTGCTTCGAGACCTTTCAGGTTTGACTCTTCATAATTTTTGTTTTCAAAACAGTCCCCTCTCTCACTCTTTGCACTCCTCCGATCGTTTGTTGAAGATTAGGTTTTTAATTTTTGTTCTCACTGTGAAATAAATTTGGCAATTTTGGCATCCTGTTTGTTGATTGGGCTGGGTGTTCTGTTGCTTGGCAATTTTTTGTCATCGTTTGTTGATTGGCAATTTTATTTTTTCATTCTGGAAATTCTATTGTCATCGTTACATTTGCTTACATTTGCTTGTATGTTTTGTTACTAAAAAAATTGCTTATTAATGAAAAGGCATGTACAATTATTTATAGATTGGGAAAAGCGGTGGTGTGTGTGAGTACAAGTGTGTGGGTTGAAAGTTGAAAGTGATAAGGCATGTACAATTATCTAATGGTCCTAACATATTCTAGAGTTAGTACCTGTCTAGGCCTGCATCTGCATTATACTTGTGACTACACAATAATGGACCACACTTCTGAAATGTATGCCTACAAAACCACACACCAAACATATAGCTTTGGCGATGAACGATCTTATTCTTGGCTATATTGGCATAATACATTAGTAGAGCAATTAATAATTGATTTCTGTACAATGTTCTTCAATTGTTATTTAAGGTTAAATATTGACCATCGAGAAGTACAATAGGGATATTTATGCTCTGGTCACTACAATTTACCAAAACTTAGGTAAAATGCAATATTCAAGTATTAAGTTATGCCTTTGAAACAAGGTTGTTCTGCATCATATTTGCATATTGAACTAATATCTTATGAGCTCCATTTTGAGGTAAGATCCCAAGTATGGAAAAGATGAAAAGGTAATTTAATGTATGGTAATGGTTGAACAAGTGCTTTAGGATGCAAGATGAAAATGAAAAAAAAAATATGGTAGAAAAAATGGAGAAAAAGAGAAAAAAAATTGACTTTATATGTTATTAGATGGAAATAAATATAAAAATGATGCTAGTTTGATTTGGGACTGCTGTTCTGTAACTGGTTAACTTTTGATGCTCTGAAAGCACGGATAACCGAATGCCAAATATTCATCTTGTTTATGATTGGCAAAAACAATATAAAAAACAATTGTCTCTAGGAATTCCTTTGAAATGCTTATTTTAGTTTTATTTCAATAAGATAGATCTGTAATACAATATTGCTTCTGTAGGATGGAGTTTTTTATCATTTCATCCATGTACTAATCGGGAGATGTTGCCATAATTCATGTCAGATAACTCTGTATACGCATGAGGCACAACAAAATAATTAAATACACATGGTCATTGTGGGATGGATTGATATTTGTGATTTATCTATGGTTTGTTTTAGGTGGTGATTCCATTGGGATTTTATTTGATCAATTATACTGGACAGTCGTGGCTTCCCTCTTCCATCACCATTTCCTATTTAGCTATTCAACCATGCTATCATGAGTAAAAGTCAATAAAAGGGATTTTTTTTTTTGTTGTTGTAAGGATTCAAATTGGATCCAAAGATTGTCAAGCGTTAGAGAGTCAGTTGCTTAAAATAGTAGAAAGTTGTAGGAGTACAGGCAGCATCCTATAGTGTGACCAAGCATCCTTATTTCATCAGCAACAATGCCATGATAAATACCCAGTTTGTGTGGTTTTCTAACATTTACAGTTTCAAGCATCCATTAATCTATACGATGAAGCATGCGTTCTTAATTTCCTGTCATTTAGAATGAACAATAAAAAGGAATATTTAAGGCTTATATATTGTACATCCCTCAATTAAGTACCCTGTGTTTCAACTAAATTTGTCCTCTTTAAAATTGGTACTGAAAGAGTGCTCCATTACTTTTTTCATAACAAGTACTTTTCTAAGAAATCTTTGTTGGCAGGGCTTTATTTTTAGCGTGTATGATTCATAAAGATAGAAATCTCCATTAAGTCATAATTAGTAAAAGGCTCAATTTAGTCTTCAAGAGAAATGAAATGCTTAATTCTTTGCCAGTGGACTTGAATAAATCTTTTCCCCTTCATTTAACCTCGCTTTTATGCTAGTAACTATTAAGTTTTAGCTTTCCAATTAATTGATAGTTTTTATTATTATATCATATTTTGATTATTTTTATAATTTTGGAATCCACATTTCATATTGCCATGGTTTTCCTTTTCTCATTCTTTTATGTGTTTTTACCATTATGTACCTTTCATTATGCTAGATGGAAAAAAAAAAGTAGATGTAACTGAATGAATGAGTGAATGAATGGCAATAGAAGAATGATGCTAGTTTGATTTGGGAGTTCAATAGGTTCTTCTTTTGATGGGGATATCGGATATCAAAAGACATGGCATGGCCCCTAGCTTAGCTACGTACATGTTATTTTTTTTTTCTACTCTATAAATAATTAAGTCCAATCACGAAGCTACGTATATGGGGTTTGTATGATAAGAAAGAGAACATGAAGCTGCATGTACATGGATCTTGTGATTAGAATTAATTTGCTGCTTATGAACAAGGGTTTCTGTATTCCTTTGGTGGTGACAAGGGTTTTACATTGCATTTTATTTCTTTAGGTTTTTGGATTCCCGGGTTTCTGGATCTACGGGTTTCTGGATCTACTGGTTTCATAGGCCTCTGAGTTCGCCACCTCCACCAGTTCGCCACTTGTACCACTAGGTATGCACTCTAACGAAATGTCGGTTAACTCATTGGGTGGAAAAGGGTTGTCTGTTGACCCCCACACCGACATATTTATTTGTTTTCGTTCATAGTTCTCTCCATAGAGGGGTGTATTGTGTAATTGTCTAAATGATATGTACTGTGTAATTGTCTCCACGCTCATATCACTCATCACCACAATGCTTGTGAGTAAAGAGTACAATTTTATTGTATAATTTAGAAATGGTCCATGAACTTCCTCGTAATAGATTTATACCTTAAACCTTTATAGTTTAGATTTCTTTTAATCCCAAAGATCAAGATTATCAACATGTAAGTAAATCAACATGAGATAGCTTAAAAAGTGCAAATCATGATAGAATGTGTAGACAAGACTGCATCGCTTTTATCTTTTCCTAGCCTTAAGACACAACTTTTCAGGCCAAACAAAATATTAAAAGCAAAAATGGAACAAGGAAGAAAGAGTTAAATGACCAAGTCGATTTTCTAATTCCAGTGTTGTTAATCGAGGATCGCGAAAAGTAGCGTAAAATTGGTAGGATAGCGTAAAATAGCGGGCAGATATCGTAAGTTAAATAGCGGGTGAAATAAATAAAATTATAAAATTATATATTAAAAAGTGACATATAATATTTAACGTTCAGCACAAAATCTGAAATGACATAATAAAATATTTATTTAATGAGCTATTTTTAGAAACCAGGCGTGATTATTTATTCATAAATTACTTTAGAGGCTTATTAAAATAAAATGAAGAGAGCATATGAATATTTTTTATGTTGATATATTTGAATATTAATATGAGCTTAGCTAAGTGATGTAAAATAAGTTTAAATAAACCCTGAATGAAATGTAAAATAAGTTTAAATAAACCTGAATGAATAAGTAGCTATTAGTTTTAAGAAAATAAAATATATAAATTAAAATTGCAATATTTATTGAATTGTTAATAATTATTATTTATTGAAAAATAAAATATTTTTATTATATATGGCAGATGGCGTAGTGGCAACTAAATGATTAATAAAACTACACACACAGTAAATGGACCATTGCTCAAAAAAACAAGGCAGATTTGAATTGGAAAGGACAAATAATAATAGAATTAAAAATAGATTTAAAATAAAAAATAATTAAAAAGCAGAGTTTTTAAGAACAATAGAATACAAAAGCAGATTTTAAAAAAGAAAGAAGAGAATAACAAAACGAAATGAGATAGAATTGAAAAATAAGATAATTAAAAAAGTAGAAGGATTCAAAAAACAGAATTGAAAAAATAATTAACAGATGAGCAGAATTAAAAAAAGAGAAACAAGGGAAACAATCGTTAAAAAATATGATATAACAAAAATGAAAAAAGATCTGAAGAAGAGAAGAATTAAAAAAAATTCAATAAAAAAAATAAAAAATAACAACATTAAAAATTATCATATAAAAAATTAAATGAAAAAGGAAAATAAAATATTTTTTATTATTTAGAAATATATATATATATATATATATATATATAAATGGCATGTTTAATTCTACCATTGTCACTTCTGCTTGTCTAATTGTTATGTTAATCATTGATCGAATGGATGTTTGATATTTGTTATTAGTTTCGGAGAGAAGCCTTAGCTTCCCGTTTGAGGTTTAATATATTATTGAGTGCATATACTCTTTTAGGGTACCATGTGCTCATTGTATATTGAACCTTGAATTGTCCAAGTCGGACAGTTTGGGAAATTTTTTTTTCTTTACTCGTATAATAGTTGTTGCTTAATTCTCGTATCTTTATATTTGATGAAATTTCGGTTCGATTCATTTCCTTTTGTTCTCTGGGTGCATACTTGATTGCGCTGTTCATAAGCTGCGTTCATTTTGTGTACTCGAGACCAATGGGAAATGTCAGAAATTTTGTCAAGTACTATAAGATACGAGAATTAAGGAATGATTATTATACGAGTTCTCAAAAAGTTTTTCTCGAATGGGATAGGTCATACCATTTAAAGAAAGAGAGCGGTTGTAAGAACGTCGTCTTGCTGAAATTGTCATTTTTTTGACATGCAGAAGATGGAATATTTTCTTTCAGTCGTAGTTGGATGTACGATAGGTTGTATCAGGGGAGAGGGGTTTGTAACCAGATTTTTATTTGGGGTTGCGTGCTTTGTCGAAGTCGCAATGGCACATAAAGATTTCAAAACTAATGGAGGGATTAGATGTCCGTGCTTTAATTACGATTCTGAAGGATTAAGAGCCCAAGTGAGGTCATGCACCACTGTATTCGATTGGATTTAGGCTTAATTCTTGGATTTGGACTAGACATGGTGAAAAGTTGCCTCACGTTGATTTAAGGGTTGGTGATAATTGCGAAGGTGCTTCAAGCGATTCACGAGATTCGGGATGTGGTGAGCAGATTGAATTGATGCAAGATATGGTTTGTGATGCCTGGGGTGAGCGTGTCATTCGAGGAGCAACAATATGATGACACAGATGAACTTCCAAATGAGACAAAGACAAAAATTTTATAATCTATTGTTAGAAACAAACAAGCCGTTGTTTGAAGGGTCTACAGACTCTAAGTTATCAATGTGTGTGAGATGGTAGCTCTTAAGTCCAAGCGTGGTGCTAGAAAGTGTGCTTGGATCTCGTAACGAAAATGATGTTGGACTCGTCACCTATCAAAGATGGTTTGCCAAAAAGTTATTACGAGGCTAAAAGCTTAGTGTCCAAGTTGGGGCTGGAATCTAAAAGGATTGATTGTTGTGTGAGAGGGTGTATGTTGTATTACGACAATGAATTTGGTAAAAACGATGGTGAGCTGGTTGAATACAAATTTTGTGGTGAGCCTAGGTATATGTCACATACTAATAATCGGACGGGTAGGCAAAAACTAGTTCCAGTGAAGGCAATGTTTTATTTGCCAATTATTCCAAGGCTGCAGAGAATATTTGCATCACCACAGACAGCAGACAAAATGACATGGCACTATGAGAATAGAAGCACTTCAGGTATGTTGCGCCACCCTTCTGATGGTGAAGCTTGGAAGCACTTTGATCGTGTGCATCCTGATTTTACAGCAGATCCACGTAATGTACGACTTGGCTTATGCTCTGATGGTTTTACCCCGTATGTTCAATCCACGGCGAAACCTTATTCTTGCCGGGCCGATTATCGTTACCCCATACAATCTTCCCCCCGAAATGTGCATGGCTAAGCCTTATATGTTCTTGGCTTGTGTTATACCGAGTCCAGATAATCAAACGAGATGGTATTGACATCTATTTAGAGCCTCTTATTGACGATCTCAAAAGGTTGTGAAATGGTGTTGTGACGCACGATATTGCACGAAAGAGGAATTTTACAATGAGGCAGCTACGATGTGGACCATTACTGACTTCCCTGCATATGGATTGTTGTCTGGTTGGGGTACTCATGGTAAAATGGCATGTCCACATTGCATGGAGCAGACAAAGGCCTTTACCTTGAAATTTGGGGGGAAGAGTTCTTGGTTTGACTCACATCGCAGGTTTTTACCCGATGATCATGCATTTAGGCGGAATAAGAACGCTTTCAAGAAGGGGAAGTTGAATTAGATGGCGCTGCAATGTTGACACGAGCAGATCCGGGAAAGGGTTATGGAGCGCCCAAAATCACGATTTTGGCAAATTGGATCGATTTGAAGGATATGGACAATGGCATAATTGGACAAAAAGAAGTATTTTTGGGATCCGCCATATTGGAGAGATAATTTATTGAGACACAACCTTGATGTTATGCACATTGAGAAGAACTTTTTGACAATGTTTTCTCACAGTGATGAACGTCGAGGAAAAACAAAAGACAATGAGAAGGCGGACTAGACTTACCACTTCATCAGAGGCGAAAGGACTTGCATTTGACGAATCGGTCGGATGGGAAGACCACGAAACCCAAAGCTTTGTTACTCTTTAAGCTGTTGAGGAAGCCAAGTCGATCAGCCGGTGGATAAAAGAACTTGAGATGCGGATGGTTATTCTTCTAATTTGGCAAGATGTGCCGATGTGAACAAAGGAACCATGATTGGGATGAAAAGCCATGATTGTCATGTATTCATGGAGTGTTTACTTCCTATTGCATTTAGTTCCTTGCCAGTCAAATGTTTTAAATCCACCTTGAACTCAGCCAATTCTTTAAAGATTTGTGTTCTGCGACATTGACAGAGGATGATCTCATAAGGATGGAACAGAACATACCAGTCATTCTTTGTAAGTTGGAGAGAATATTTCCCCCTGCTTTCTTTGATTCTATGGAGCATCTAGCAGTGCATCTTGCACATGAAGCTAGACTTGGTGGACCGGTTCAATACAGATGGATGTATCCATTCGAAAGGTACTATAATAAAGTATTCAACAAAATAAATATTTATTTGAAGGGTTAAATGTATCAATTTTTATCATCAACGTTGTTATTTTGTAGATTTATGGTTGACTCAAAACGGTCGGTGAAAAATAAGGCCAGGGTTGAAGGATCTATTTGTGCAACTTACTTACACCGTGAGACAATCCATTTCTGTTCCCATTATTTTACGAACTTCATGTTGACACCAACAAATAGTAGGAATGAAGTAGAAATTGAAGGTGAAAGACACCCGCTTGCCTTATCAAGATTTTGCCTTTCCTAGTCATGGTGGAAAGGAGGTGGATAATCGGATAACGGCGAAGTGTGGAAGTCGACCCACGTTCACGTGTTGATCAAGCTGTCTTGAAGTATCACCGTATCTAACGTATGTATCATTTTGACCACTTTCAGTTTCTTTAATCCACAATTGCTCTTGATCATTTGTTTGATAATGACTTGATCAGGGCATTCTTGTTAACTAAGCCCACAAGCGTACAAGACTCTTACGCTTATTTTCTTGAATCTTTCCCAGGGTGGTTTAGGACCCAGGTTTGTTTTTTGAGTCGTCATATATATATTATTATTATTTATTGTTTGAAAATACAAAAATATTGTTTGAAAATAGGAACCATAATTTGTTTGCACATGGTGTGTACACAGGTGTATAGCGAGACAGAATCCCCTAAAATCCAACACTTGAGGAATTTATCTCATGATCCTAAATCACGTGTAAAAGAATGGCACACATTCTTTGTAAATGGATACAAATTCCAAACCCAGTCGAAAACAGAGGGGGAAAAAACAGTTAACAGCGGGGTTTATGTAAAAGGTGCCACAGATGGAGGTGAAGATGACTTTTACGGTGTGATTCAACATATATATGAACTGACGTACAATACTTTAGACTATACTAAAAAAATAGTGCTATTTTATTGTAATTGGTTTGATCCGTCAAATAGAGGCACAAGAGTGGATCGAAAATATATCTTGTTGACATACACATGAGCGTAAGATACCAAATGTTTGATCAGTTTATCATGGCACAACATGTAAGACAAGTGTATTATGTCCCTTATCCATCAACTCGAAGGGACAAACAAGGTTGGTGTGTCGCAATAAAGATAAAACCACGGGTCGCATTGAAGCGAGATGATACGGGGAAGAAGTGGCTTATCAAGTGGATGAGATGTCTCATGTCAATGTAGTAAATGAAGTGGAACCCATTACTCGACTACGTGACAATCCAATCACATATGAAGATGTAGATGGGGATGAGGAGTGAAATGAAGAAGTGGCGAGAACTATTAACATCGAAGGCGATGCGAAATTGAGTGGGCGAGAATGGGCGAGATTGAAATTGTTTAACTTTTTACAATTTGAGAAATTAATGTGTAACAATATATTTTAATTTGTCAGTTATTTTCATAACTTGTTTATTTTTATGGAATTCATTTGTAATATTGTTATGTTTAAATATAATATTTCATGACTGTTATTATTCAATTGCTCTATAGACTTTTATGGCATCAGGAGGGTCAAGAATTGACCCCCGGACCACCGGTGGTGGTAAATGGAAGGGGAAGGGCATCGCCCTCGACCCCCTCGTCGTCAGAGGCCGACCATCATTAGGCGTGACCCTACTGGGTTTTCGACGTTGTCATCTACACGTCGTCCTAGTACATCTACGCCGAGACAGCCTGATACACCTCCTGCACCTAGACAGCCTTCTGCACCACCTACACAGACTCAGGCACATTCGACACCAGCTACATAGACTCGGGCACGTTCGGCACCTTTGCCTCACATTGACATGATCCCCACCTCGGGGTTCCAGCAGCCACATGGCGCTTCGAGTTCCCATGTTGTGCCTGATTCGGTGGCCGATGCTCATCAGTCCGACCATGATTATAGTACGGGCCATACAGCTGATCACACAGATGTTGGGCAGGACGGGGAGGAGCAGGAGGTTCAGCAGGAGGAGGTTCTTGAGCAGGGGGAGGGACAGGAGCCTGAGACTCTTGAGATGCTGTATGATGACCGAGTTGTTATCAGGCCATCTTGTGACACTCTAACCCCCGTTTCGAAAATCGTTAAATAAAAATAAATAAGAAAATAAAATATAAAAAGGATCAACGGATAACTCGATGAGTAATTCAATTTCAGACATCATTCAGTTTGCAAATATTTAGTAACAACAAGCATAGTAAGTACTTCTCTAAGAAATCTTATTTGAACTTGTGAAATAAAAATAAAACCAAGCGATATCACGAACCCCAAATAAAAGAAAACCTGTGTCACATAGCCTCAGAGCTTGACTTAGCCCAACTTACACTACAGTAACAAAATACATAAATGACTCAACGTCTCAATCAGAAAATGTATGAATTTAAACTATAAAATAATTACTGAGAAGAGGCCTTCACCACTAGCTACGTGTCCTGGTATTAGTAGTGTATGCGCAATTGAAAATAGGAGGACAAGAGACAAACAACCATAGAGGGGTGAGTACGTTGAAATCGAGTTAAAGTGATATTTGGAGAGAAAAAGGTGAATAAATAAATAATATATTTATATATATATATATATACACACACCACACTATAACAATCAATTCACATAAAGTAGTAACAACATTATTCACATAAAGTAGTAACAACATCTCATATCATCTACAAATGCACCTTGCAGACAAATTTCATCATTTCTCATAGCCACATAATTATCAAAAGAAAAAATTGCGGATGCTAACATCACTACTTCTTATGCATGTGGTACCATCTACTACTCTGGGAAGTCTCCTAGGGGTACATATTTGGTTTATTAGAGATCACCTCGCGGGTGTTTTACTCTATTACCGCATACTCTCAACTAGGGGTGATAATGGCTGGTGACGGTCGGGGTAGCTAAGTCGATAAGTGGTCCCAGTCAAGGCGCGACACTCAAACTATTAGGGATCACAAACTCGGCTTCTCACCCTCTAGGCCGAGGTATTGCCACGCAGGCTCACTCATAATGGCCTCCACCTTTCATTTCAATGGTGCTTCCCCCCATCCTGTCACAAGGGTTGTATGACAAACAAACACACAAGGTCGGGTTTCCTCCGAACGTCATAGTTCAATGTTTCATCGACAATCCATCATGGCCCATATGGCTAGGATCATCTCACAAGGAATGACTCAAGTCCCATTATGGCTACTAATAGCTAGGTGACTTGCACAAAATGTCATTTATCCTTTCAAGGTCATTGCCACAAGTGTGGACTTTTCACAACCATCGTCACAAAATAATAACCGGATCAAGGAATAATTATAGGAAATCCATGACTTGTCTTAAGCATAATTATTTCTTAATCATGTAGTTAAAAATCTGCAGAGCACATAACAGAGACAAAAACAGCAACCTAAAACAGAATTTTCGCAGTACTTTAAATAGCAACAGCAACAAAAACAACAACAAAAACTGCAACAGCAACAAAAACAGAACTGCAGCGAAAAACAGAAACTGCAACAGAAACAGCAACAGCAGCGAAACAGAACTGCAGCGAAAACAGAAACTGCAACAGAAACAGCAACAGCAGCGAAACAGAACTGCAGCAGAACAACAACAGCAGCGCTACAGCAACAAAAATAACAACAGCAGCAGAACAACAACAGCAGCGCTACATATTGTTTCACATACGTTTTCACCTATTTTTCTTCGATTCTAAATATTTAGGAACATCACAATCAAGACTAACACTTGGAGAAAAATCTTTATTACTAATTAGGAGTAGTTCTTAAGGTTCTAATCCGGTTCTCTAATTCCAAAATAGTTACGGTAACATTTCCACAAAGAAAAATATAAATTAAAATATGAACGAAGTCCGTTAAAATTATTCTAAAATTTTCCATTAACAAAATCCATAAAATAGCGTCCATTTTAATCATTTATAAGGTCTCAGGCACAATTTAACATTGAAATTCATCACTAAAATTTAACGAACATATCAATTTGGTGTTCTAATAATTCAATCACTTCCTAGGCATCAAAACATAAATTCTTCTAACACCTATAACATGTATGAACAACCATGGCAGCCACATCGATTTTTCAAGCAACAGTTACAGCGTGTATACACATGAAAAATAGAATTTTTTTTTTTTTCAATTAATTAACACACAACGGGGTTCAAGGACAACCCCTTCACCTATTCCCTCGAATATCCCCAATTTCAATAATCTCCCCCCCTTACCTTTGGTCCTTGCGAAATTCCTTAGTGAAAGAGGGATGATGATGACTCCGAATCAATCCTACGGTGAGTTTGCTATGAACAGAAAAGAAAACTATAAGAAACGTTGGAAATCCCCAAGACTCACAATTTTCTAGGAGGCGCAACATAGGAAGGAGAAGAGTCATGACTTACCCAATTTCAGATGAAGAACAAAGATGGAGTTGCTCCTAACCTTGGTGATCGAATCATGCAAGAGAAGAAAAACGTGGAATGCCTCCTTCAAGCTTGTGTGGCGCTAGGGTTTGGAGCTAGAAAGGAGAAGGAACAAGTGAATCAACTTGAGAGAGAGAGGCTTGGAGGCGCTAGGGCTTGGCTTGAGGCGTCACATGCCTTCATACGCCCTAGGTTCTATTATTTGGGTAGGGTTGGAGAGAGTCCATGGGTGTTGGCCCACTAGGTAGGTGGAAAGGAAAATAACTATGCATATAAGATGCTAGCCCAAGGCATTATACGCCCTCCCCTTTCTTTTTATTAACAACTCTCAAAAAAATCATTTAATTAAATTAAAAGTCTCTTTTCATGCACACACATATAATGAAATCAATTAAAATAACTGCCACAAAAATTATAATAAAAAAAATGAGGGTCGTTACACATCTGGTAAAGGGTAAGTATTTGCAAATTTTTCGAGTTATTAATAATTTACATGTATATATATTTTTTTTTATTTAACATGTTTTTATTGTTCAGGTTTCTTCCCTCAAAGCCAGCTGCGTTAGATATCACAGCAACAATTGAGGAGAATTACCAGGAGTTTTGGCCCACCTGGGGGACGCTGAAGGATTTTGAGCGGGACCATATGCTTAATTCTTTCAGAGTAAGCTGCAATTTTTATTTTATTGCATATTATTTTATTTTCGTAAATTTCAATTATGTTTAATAATGTCTTATATTGATCTGAGCGAGGTTGCTTGGGAGGAAAAAGATGAGGAGGCGATGGAGAAGAATTTTCATATGAAGGCCTCCCACCGCCTTTCTCGACATGCTTCGAGATGCCCGCATCGGGGATCGCCCAGATTGGATAAGGGATGAGCTCTAGCAAAGAATGGTAGCGCATCGAACACCCACGAGTTCAGGCGACCAGTAGCGAAGGCCAAGAAGAATAGGGCCTCTGAGAAGGGTGGCAGCTTGCACACTGGAGGTTCTGTCAGTCAGGCGCAGCACGCAGTTAGACTTGTACGTGTTATAAAATTGTTATTATTATTATTATTATTATTATTATTATTTTATTATTATTATTATTATTATTATTTTATTATTATTATTATTCTTTATTTAAGTTTTTTTATTAATACAATCACAGTCGAAGAGGTTGGGGAGAGAAGTTCAGTTGCACGAGCTCCATCTTGCAACTTATGTGAAGAGGAGTACTAGTGATTTCGTTGATGACCGTTCGAGGCGGACTCAGGTAATTATAAAATATAATAAATATTTTTTTAATAATGTTTATATTGTTTTGTTAAAAAAAAGACTTGACTTATTTGTTTGTTTAACAGGAGGAGTTTGAGGCAAGGATGTCTCAGCTTAGATCTCAGAGCTCATCATGTTCTCCATCTCAGAGCCCTGACGATCTATCTACACCGCTGAGGGTTTGGGCGGAAGTGGTTGGCGGAAAGAAGAAGAGCGCCTATATGGTCTTTGGCGGCCTTGCCAGCAACTACAAAGAGGGGGCCCCCCGCCTACACGTTGGAGCGTCGTCGAGTAGTAGTGCTGCCACTGGTCGCTCTGCCGCGGATGACCAGAAGATAGCCGAGTTGAAGCGCACCGTGACCCAGCAGCAGGAGGTTTTGACTCAGTCTTTGCGGCGCGAGAGCAGATGTACGGATGCTAGCTCGCGGCCAGCCTACTCCATCGACTCGCCTCGCCTCGCCTCTGCCTCCGCCTTTCGCCTCCTGCGTGCGATGGTCATGTCGATGATGCAGATGATGTAGAGCATCTCGATCATGATCAGGAGTACCAGGACTATTAGTTCTGTTTGTACTTATATTTTCATATTTTTGGATATCATTTTTTTTCGTTTCGGATATTATTTTAGTTACTGATGTTTATTCGTCAAATTTTTTTATTTATTATGTTTTCTTTTTTTAATTTACTTTTTAGTTTACGTTATCACATTTTTATATATGGAAATCAATTAATAATTAAATTAAATTAAATTACAAGTAATATTTAATTAAATTAATAAATAAATATTTTTTAATATGAGAATAAATTATTTTTATAATTAAACAAATAAATAATTAAATTAATTAATTAATTAATTAATTAAAGAATAAAATTAATTTGGTTATTAATTAATAATTTTATTAATTTTATTAATAAAATTAATTAAAGTAAATATTTTATTAATTAATTTATTTTTCTGAAAAAAAACATTCTGATTACCGACGGCCTAAGCCGTCGGAAACTGACCGACGGTCAACACCGTCGGAAATTTAACGAAGGCTTTGCCCGTCGGAATCCACCATCGTTTACCGACGGCCTAAGCCGTCGGAAACTTTTCAGATTGACCGACGGTCGACACCGTCGGAAATTTACCGAAGGCTTTGCCCGTTGGAATCCACCATCATTTTCCGACGGGTGTAGCCGTCGGTATTATCGACGGTAAAGAACAGTTCGTCGGTAATCTTTGCGACGACCATATTTCCGACGGGTTTTTGGCCGTCGGTGATCCGTCGGTAAAACTGGATTACCGACGGCTTTTATGTATTACCGACGGCTTTAGGCCATCGGTAATTCCGTGTTTTCTTGTAGTGTTCCTAGTAAGGACTATATCATCCACGTATATAAGTAAGACTGTAATGCTACCTTTGACTAATTTAATCAGCAGTGAATGGTCAGATTTGGACTGTAGAAAACCCAAAGATAGCAGAAAATTAATGAGCTTGAAGTTCCATTGCCCACTAGCTTGTTTCAAGCAATAGAGGGATTTTTGTAGCTACAAACTTGATTTGCTTGAGAGGTTAGAAAACACAGAGGAACACGCATATAGACTTCTTCATGAAGATCACCATGAAGAAATGAGTTGTTGACATCAAGTTGTTGTAAACGCCAATTAAGAGCTGCAGTAAGAGCCAATACCAATCGGACTGTAGTAATTTTGACAACAGGAGAGAAGGTTTCTGTGTAATCTACCCCTTCAAGTTGAGTGAAACCCTTGGCTACTAACCTAGCCTTATATCTCTCCAAAGTACCATCGGCTTTAAGCTTTATCTTGTATACCCATTTGCACCCAATAGGTTTCTTTCCTTTGGGTAAACTAGTGAGAATCCAGGTATTGTTCTGCTCAAGTGCCTTAATTTCTTTATTCATTGCTTCCTGCCAACACTCATATTTCATTGCTTGAGCATAAGACTTGGGTTCAACCATACTTGTCACAACCATAACATACAATTTGTGTGAAGAAGACAAATTATTATATGAAATGGACTGAGATAAGGGATAAACAATACCTGAAGATGCAATCTCAGAAGCTGAAGAATGGACAATATTACAATGATAGTCATGCAAATAAGAAGGTGTTTTCTTTACTCAAGTGGAAACTCTTGGAGGAACAGAACTAGGAACAGCTGCTGAATCACTTGATGGTGTACAAGTGGAATCAATTGGAGAATCAACACTTTGATGTATTGAAGGGAATGAAGAAGACTGGCCCTGAATAGAACTTGGACTGCAATTTGGAACAGCAGAATCAGCAGAGGACTGATTCTGACTTGGTGAAATAGAAACAACATGCTGTTGAATATCAGCAGAGACACCAATAGGACCAGTAGGAGAAGCCATATCAAAAGAGATAAGGTCAGATATATTTGGTTTAGAAATTTTAGGTACAACAGAATCATGTGAAGAAGGAAAGAATTCAGTAACAGAATTGGAAACAAAGAATGAAAAAACAGTCTCATAAAATGACACATTCCTAGAGTAAAAAATTTCATATGTGTGTAGATCATAAATGAGGTATCCTTTGACACCTAAAATATGACCTAAGTAGATGCATTTTCTAGCTCTAGGTTGGAATTTGGTCCTATGAGCTGTAACAGTGGTAGCAAAGCACAAACAACCAAAAACTCTTAAAAAAGATAAGTCAGGATGTTTATGATGCAGCAGAAAATATGGAGACTGATTTTGAATTTTAAAAGAAGGAAGCAAATTAATGATGTGAACAGATTAAGATATGGCAAAGTCCCAAAAATGAATATGCAATTTTGATTGAAACATGAGAGCTCTTGCTACATTTAATATATGTTGGTGCTTTCTTTCAACCACCCCATTTTGTTGGGGGTTTTAACACAAGACACTTGGTGAATGATGCCTTGAGAAACATAAAAAGAAGACATGTTAAACTCTTGGCCATTGTCGGACCTAACTATTTTTACAGAAATATTGAATTGAGTTTTTACAAGACTTACAAAATTTATGATATGATTTCTAATTTCAGCTTTGGTTTTCATTAACCTAACCCTTGTATGCCTAGATTTATCATCCACAATTGTAAGAAAAAATTTATTGACATGAATGGAAGGGGTGGAATAAGGACCCCATATGTCAACATGAATGATGTCAAACAAGTCATTAGCAACAGAATTACTATGTGGAAAAACAAGTTTCTTTTGTTTTGCAAAGTGGCATACATCACAAACATGAGAAATAGAATTTGGTATATCACAATGAATCTTTTTAACAAGTGTGTAACAATTGTTTGAGGGATGGCCTAGCCTAGAATGCCAAATATCAACCTCAGAAGTATTATTATTGAAAAATTGAACCTGAGAAACTGAACTAGAACCCGATTGAGACTCAACAATCATTGTATACAGCCTTCCATTCTATTTGGCTCTGCCAATCATCCTCATATTATGAAAGTCCTGTATGAAACAAGAAGAATCATTAAAAAGAACCTAGCAACCAAGAGTATTAGTTAATCTTGCCACATAAATGATATTTTGTGAGATGTTTGGAACAAAAAGAACATCATACAGGACAAGTGTAGATGACAAATGAATTGTTCCACTACAGAGAGCAAAAGTGACATTACCATTAGGGAGGGATACTGAAATTGGCTAAATTACTCGATATTGAACGTGGCAAAAACACAAGAAAGGGGGAGTTTGAATTGGGTTTTAGAAAATTGTGTGTTTATGAAAACCTTTTTCAAAACAACTAGTTAATGAAATAAGGCAGTGCGTAAGTAAAAAGAAGAGAGAAGAGGGTGACACAATAATTTATACTAGTTCACTATCACCTGATAGCTACGTCTAGTCCCTTCACACACTTGAAGGATTTCTCCACTATAATCAACCTGATTACACTTGAGAGTATAATACTGACAAATTGGCTACACTCACAACTTCTTAGAACGACTTAGTACAGCCAATCCTCTAAGGAATACAGCCACTACTGGGCTAAATACAATGTTAAAAAAAGTTTTGAAGCAATATCAAATAACTCTCATAGAGAGGATATACAATGAAAAACTTAAGCACAATGAATAACTTTCAAACTGAAAGAATAAAAACGATTAAGTGTTTTGTTCAATGTGATCTCAGATACTTGGAATGATTCTTGGTTGCTCACTTTGTATCACAACGTTAACCTACTTCAGTGGATGAAGTAAGGTATATATAGCTAGGGTTATGAATAGTGCCGTTGAGACCTAACAGCTCTTTTCACCTAGGTCAAAAGACTTCAGATCCCCTTTTTGTGGCTTTAGCAAGTCACGTCGTTTTCCACTCTGCTCAAAGCATATTGACACAGCAGACAGAATCAAAGTGTTTGTCTCTTGTGAGCTTTTTGAATATTAGACCCTTTGAGAGCAAGTTTCCTGATGATTATATTCGTTGCCATTCCCTTTGGCCTTTGATACCTCGTACATGTAAAATGCTTCATCAATGAGGTCTCTTAAATACGTGAAGTAGCCTTAAATAAGCTTTAATCTGTTTCCTATCAGAGCTACAATGTTCATCAGAGTGAGCTCGAAACAGAGGCAACTTCTTCAGCGTAGAATTCATTTGCCTTTCATATAACAGAGAGTCTTGTAGAATTAAATGAGGGCTTCCATAGAGTGGTCTAACCATAGTCTGCTGTATGCATTGACTGAAGACTAGAGCGTTGACCAATCAGAATATGGTCTCAATAGAGTGTTGTCTACCAGAGCGTTGACTGATAAAACAGAGTTGTCCAAGTCAAGAGCTAGTCTTGCCAGAGCTTGGTTTACCAACAGAGTTGACCAAGTCAAGAGCTAGTCTTGCCAGAGCTTAGTTTACCAACAGAGTAGACTAAGTTATGTAAGGTCTCACCAGATCATTGACCACCAACAGAGTTGACTAAGTCATGTATGGTCTCACCCAAACGTTGACCACCAACAGAGTTGACCAACTTCAGAGCAAGACTTTCACATCGTGTCAGCATCAAAACAGAGGATTAAAGCCACAGACTTAGATGTGTGAAATTCAAGATTTCACTAAGTCTTCTGAGATATCTTCTTCTGATGAATAGTGATTTCTGCACACTAACAAACACATCAGAGAATAAATTGTTCTCTTAATCATTTGTTATCATCAAAACAATTAAGGGTCATTGTTTCTGAATCCACTTGATTCCAACAATATCCTCCTTTTTGATGATGACAAATACATATATTGATGAACAATTTATCTTTAGAAAAATATTTATTTCAAATAATTTCAGAAGCTCCCCCTGAATTAAGCATATATAAATATTTTCCAAGTGTAAATGTCAAATCACAATCAATACAGTATCAGAGCATTGGATGCAGTATCAGAACTTGCCAAACAAATATATGCAACTTTCAGAGCACATAACTTTATTCCATGTTAATGTATCAGAGTTAATTAGTGCATGATGACATTTGGTTGATACATTAGGTTCATCAATCACTCTATCTATATTTTCTTCTCCCCCTTTTGTTATTAGACAAAAAGGTTAAGAATAAATAAAGAACATCATAGTCAAAATATTATTTGAGAAAGATAGAGTTAAATCAGTAAGAGCCAAAAATTGATTGCATTAATCAAAAAGTGCCAAATTACAAAAAAATTAACTAAAGAAAGATAAATAACAGGCTAAAAACAGACAAGAAAAAAATCCTAAAGGCTGTCTGAGGCTTAGGCAACCGATCCAGAATGGCCTGCAGCATATCAGTAACAACATCATGCTTCCTCTCTGAAGCTTCCAAACGCTTAACAGTAGTTTCTATATACTTCTTGAAGAGCTTGTTATCTTCAACAAGCTGATCCAAGACTTCCTGAGGAACAACTACAGAAAGGCTTGCAGATGCAGAAGCAGATCCAGAACCAGAGATAGACGGCTGAGTGATCATAGCAGTTGAAGCAGGAGGAGGGTTAACAGGTTCTGTGGCAGGAGGAGGTGGAGGAATAGGTGCAAGTGGAGCAGGTAGGAGTATGGGAGCAGGTTCAGGTTCCCAAACTCTAGGGGGTTTCTCCTTTGAGGCACATTCCAAGTAGAAGCAGCAACCAATCTTCTATTCCTTTCAAGTTGATCCTTTTTGTGTTGTTCAAACCAATTATGCACAAATTGCCAATTGGCAAGAAGGTCTTCTTGAGCCTGTGCAGACAGAACTTCATCCATTCTTTCTTCTTCAACGATTTTCCAGTCTTGATATTCACGGTATCTCTTAGCCTTAAGACTCTCAAAACCAGTAATCAGGTGTGGACAACGTTCAGGCACAATTCTTGCTTCCCGATGGTTGGGAGGAGGCTCACAACCAATCTGAACAATGGGGCCAGGGGGTGCAGGAAGAAGTAGGGTTGGTGGTTCAACAATGGCAACATCATTATCATCAGGTTCAAGTCCTTGAATTACCTCAGAGGCAATTGTAGCTGTAATGACTAGGTCATCATCTACAATTGGTTCTGCAGTAGATTCAGGTTCAGCCAATAGTGGTGAATGAGGTGGAGAAAGAATTTGTGGTGAAAAAGGTACAAGAATTGCAAGTTGAAAAGAGGGGTCAGATACTGGTTGGAGGATAGAGAAGGGTTGTGCTTCACAAATAGTATCATAGTCAGGTGAAGGGGATAAGGCTTCCTGGATAATAGGCTCAAGTTCTGCTTCAGTGAAAAGTTCGGGTTGTGAAGGTATGTTGAGGTCAGGTTGAGTCAAAGGAAGTGATTGAGGTCTAGGTGGTGATTTAGGGCTAAGTGGAAGAGTAGTAGGTTTAGGTTGTGGTGAAGGTGTTTTGGTTGTTTGGGGTTGAGGTGATGGAATGTGAGTGGCTTGTGGTGGTGGTGGTGTAGAAGTTAAGGTTGAAGGATGAATAGCAGAAATGGGTTCAATATAAGGAAATTGAACTTGGGGTTGAGGTCTTTGTCTCTGTCTCAGTCGTAGAGGGACATAATCAGCTTCCTCTTCATCAGATGAATATGAGTCAGAGGGTAAAGAAGGCAAAGGCTTTTTAGAAGGTTTGGGTTAAGGAGGTTTTGATGGGGGAATAGGTTTAGAGGGTTGTGGAGGAGGGATTGGTTTAGTCACAACAGATGCAGAACCATAAACAGAATCATACAAATGTACTTCATCATCTAGTACCTTGGTTTTCTTTGGTGCAGGAAGATCACCCAACTTGGTTATCCGTTTTATCTTTGATGTGGCAGGTGCAGCAGTAGTACCAGGAATAGCAGTGTTGATGGTTGCAGGAGAAGTGCCAGAGGCAACAGCAGGAGCAGTGGAGGAAGGAGCAGCAGCTGTACCAGAGGCTTGTCCCTTTAGCCTTTCTTCTTTGAGGTGTAGGTAATATTGATAGCTGTCTTCCTTGCATTTGGCTATCATCTCATCAACCTCAACTTTCTTCTCCTCAATTTCTTCTGCCATTATTGAGGGCATGACTGCAGGTCTCACTGGTTGAACCAAGTGATTGGGCTCAGCAATGTGGATGCCAGTGCTCCTAGTTACTCTCCTGGTTGGCTCAGCAGTAACTTCACTTATCTTCCTCTTTCCCTTCCTTACAGGTTTTCTCACACCTTCTTCTTCTTTTTGCATCTCAACAATAACCTCTTTGGATAGAAGCTTCATTCTCCTTAAGTTCTCACTGGAGAAGGTTGGTACACTCATGGTTTTGAGTGCAACTCCAGCTTCTTCAGTGTGAAGCACTTGAAGATGCCAAATCAAGCCTTGAGTTTCCATTATAGCAGAGAGCATCCTTCCATAAGGGATGTTCAAGTTTTTTCTTTTTTTGGAGAACATAATGTTTCTGCGCAGATGATCAAAAATGAGGCTTGGCATGTTGAGTTTGGCCTTGGTCTCATAGTTCCACATAATGAATTTGTGGTCACTGCTCACAGTGTCCATGGATCCAAACTTTGGAACAATGTAGTGCATTATGATCTTGAAGAGCACTCTGAACCTGTTCTTCATGTCCACAGCCTTAAAACTACCAAGTTTCTCATAGATGGAGTCGTTGATTGTTTCCCATCCACCAAAATCCTTTTCCCAGCTTTCTTTGATAACAACTCCAGAATTAGGGCATTTGATAACATCAGCAATGATGTCCCAAGTGATCAGAATATTCTTCTTCTGAATGTAGCTGTGAATGGTGTTGTTCTTGCGCCGAGCATACATCCAAATTTCCTTTACCAGTTCCTCATATACTAGGTAGTTTTTCATACAAAAGAAATCCATTATCCCCATATCAATGAAATCGGTTCGGAAGGGGTACCCTTTTTCAGCTAGGTCTTGGAAGTTAACCTGGTGTTCCACTATCACCTTCAGTTGTTGTTGCTCAGCATTCACCAAGGTAGGTTTAGGCTCTTCCTCAGGACCATAAGCAAACAGTTGTGGAGCAACCATTGCAAGGACAGAGAGTTGCAGATAGAAGATAGAAGACGAAACGGGTTTAGGGTTACAAATAGTGAGGCTTCTCAAGGAAATAAATGAAATAAATAATGTGTCGTTTCAGAACTGAAACGTGTCATACACTGAGTAAATGAGGCGCTGTAAAACTGTCCTCGGGTAGTAAAAGATAATAATGACTCAATGAGAGTAATTCTCAGCCACTAACGCATCAACCAGTCTCACAGAGACACTTGTACACAAAGATTTCCAGAGGCACCCTTGTGATAAATGCAACAGACTCATATGAATAGTCATCAAAACAGATGATACAAAAATTAAATAATAAAATAATAAACTATAGATTAATAATTAAGCATTAATCAGAGCTAACTTATAAACAGAGGCACGTGTGACCAACAGAGGCACACCAACAGAGGCAGCAACAAAATAGAGGCAAATCAATCAGACGCAGACATTTCAGAGGCACACATAACAGAGGCAACCATTTTCAAATTAAACATTTAATCCTTTATAAGATGAAAATTCAAATTCTTTCTTATAAAGTTGAATCTATCTTCAGCAAGAGGTTTTGTAAAGATATCTTCCCATTGATGGTCAGTATCAATAAATTTAATTTCAAGTATCCCTTTCTAAACATATTCTCTAATGAAGTTATGTTTAATTTCAATATGTTTAGCACGCGAATGCAAAATAGGATTTTTAGTCAAACATATTGCAGAGATATTATCACAGTATATAGGAATGTTACTCTCTTTAATCTGATAGTTCTCAAGCTGATACTTCATCCATAGTAATTGTGAGCTACTGCTTGCAGTAGATATATACTCAACTTCTGCAGTTGATAGTGCAATTGTGCTTTGCCTCTTACTAGACCAAGAGATAAGGTTTACTAGCTTGTAATTTTCTGAGTTCTTATAAAGCAAACCAAGGTTAGTAGTTCCTTTGAGATACCTAAAGATTCTGTTAATAGCAGTTAAGTGAGATTCTCTAGGATCAGATTGGAATCTTGCACATAAGCAGACACTAAATATTATATCAGGCCTTGAGGCAGTAAGATAAAGGAGTAAACCGATCATACCTCTATACACCTTTTGGTCTACATTTTTACTCGATTCATCTTTGCCGAGAGCACATGTTGGATGCATTGATGTGCTCATAGGTTTGGTTTCCTCAAGATTGAACTTCTTTAAGAGTTCTCTCACATATTTAGTTTGATAGATATAGGTTCCATCTTGACATTGCTTGATTTGAATACCATGGAAGAATTTTAATTCTCCTATCATACTCATTTCAAACACATTCTGCATAAGCTTAGAGAATTCATCACAAAGAGATTCATTAAAAGCACTAAAGATAATATCATCAACATATATTTGAACTATAATAAAATGCTTTTTAGATGATTTTCTAAAGAGTGTAGTGTCCACCTGTCCTCTTTCAAAACCGTTTGACATTAAAAAGGAACTTAATCTGTCATACCAAGCTCTTGGAGCTTGTTTAAGACCATAAAGAGCCTTTTTAAGTTTGAAAACATGTTCTGGATAAGTAATGTCTTCAAATCTAGGTGCTTGTTTTACAAACACTTCCTCACTTATAAAACCATTTAAAAATGCACTCTTAACATCCATTTGATATAAAGTAATGCCATGATGTGTGATGCGTTCATAATAGCATATAGTTTGTTGTTAGTTTTGCATTGCATAGTAGGCATTGTAGTGGTTTTTACCCATAGTTCTCATGCATTTTTGCTTGATTTAGATAATGCACTTGGTTTGAGCTCAATTGTGCAGAAAAGAAGGTTATTGGCCTAGGAAAGCGGAGCTAGATCACTTAGACGGATGTTGCAACCAACTCGGAGGCCAAAATCACAAAATATGGCAAGATCAGAGGAAAACACGGCCTGCCCGTTCTATGCCACTATCTGCAGTGCCTTGGTGGATGTGAAGAAAATCAAGATTTAGAAAACAGTGAATAACACGGCCAGCCGCGTGTTATCCAACACCTGCCGATCGTGCCTCCGCCAGAGAACAACACGGCTTGGCCGTGTTCTCCACCACGCCTGTGCGCAGATCCGATATTACGTGCTTTAAAAGCGGCATGGCCAGGCCGTGCGTGCTCCACTACCGTCTTCGCGACTAGTCCGCACATTGATTCTCGCTGCTTTGACTTAATTTTGAGATGTTTTTCAACCCTTTTGGTCCAGAACTATATATAGATAGAGAAAACATTGACCTAGGAGTTACCTCTTGTTAGCATCCTGTGAGTTTGAATCAAGAACAAGTGATTCTAGGCAAAGTTGAGGAATCAATGGAGTCTTTTGCTGTTTCTACACTTCAATTGCTTGGTTCCTTCTCTTCCATGAGGAACTAATTCCTTTGTACTAGGGTAAGATGAACTTTGTGGATCCTTTTATGTAATTGAATTCAGAATTTTCAATGCAAGTTTGATGTATGTCATTTGATCAATTATCTCTTTTCTTAATGCGATTCTATGCTTGATCACCATGGGGTTGAACTAGGGTTTGACATCAATTGGAAAGTTGAGGTTTTAAACTTGCTTTGGGATATTTTGACATATCTATAGGGTTATAGGGATATAATTCTCTTTGGTATGAGTTTGTATGAATCCATATCCTTTATGCTTGATTTAATTAATTGGAACCTAAGGGATTAGGACTTATTAGTTGAATTAAAGGGATTAAGAGAAAAGGAATTTTCGTTAATCTAATTTAGAGGATTTGAACTTCAAATACGTTATCATTGCTTGCATTGGAAAAGAATTCAAGAGCGTAAAAGTTGAAACAAAGGGATTCGAGCCCTAGTCATTTTATTCTCCTTAATATCCAAATACATTGTCTCGTTAGTACTGTTTTTGTTGCTAAACAACTTTTTCAAACACATTCGTATTCGTCAATAGTTCAATTAGTTACAACTTTTGTTTAGTTAATAATTGGTCACAATCCCTGTGGATTCGATCTTTTATTACTTAATGACGAAATCGTACACTTGCGATTTTGCCCAACAATGTGCAGTAAAAGATAATAAGATTTTAATTGCTTCAAGTCTAGCTACAGGAGCAAAGGTTTCAGTATAATCAATACCTTCATCTTGTGGGTACCCTTGAGCAACAAGTCTTGCCTTGTTTCTTAGCACTTTGCCATCTTCATCAAGTTTGTTTCTGAAAACCCACTTGGTTCCAATGGCTTGCTTATCCTCTGGAGGAGGCACAAGCTTCGAAACATCATTCCTCTGAAATTGATTGAGCTCTTCTTGCATAGCAAGTATCCATCCATCGTCTGTTAGTGCTTCATCAATTGTTTTAGGTTCTATTTCTGACAACAAAGCAAAATCAGAGTGTTCCCTGAGAGATGATCTTATTCTAACTCTATCACTTGGTTCACCAATAATCTGATCCTTTGGGTGATGAGGTTTGAACTTCCAGTCTATTATTGGTTCTTCTTGGGTCTTATCACCAGACGCAGAACCAAACACAGAATCAGAGTTAGCACTTGTGATACCTTTATCTGTTTTTTTGCTTATCTGTAGATCTGCAAAGACTTCATCCAGCTCTGACGTTTCATTGTCAGGCTTCTTGTCATCAAATCTCACATGCATAGATTCATCAACAATTAATGTTTTTTTATTGAATACTCTGTAAGCTTTAGAGCGTTCAGAATATCCTAAAAAGATAGCTTTATGGGATTTTGAATCAAATTTTTCAAGACTGTCCTTTGCATTAAGAACAAAGCAGTCACATCCAAATTGGTGAAAGTATGAAATGTTGGGTTTTCTTCCTTTCCACAATTCATAAGGAGTCTTATTCAAGATAGGTCTGATATAGATTCTATTTTGAATATAACATGCAGTATTTACTGCTTCTGCCCAAAAGTGCTTTACAATATTAGTTTCGTGAATCATGGTTCTGGTCATTTTTTGTAAAGATCTATTTTTCTTTCTACAACACCATTTTGTTGTGGTGTTCTAGGGGATGAAAAATTGTGAGAGATGTCATGCTCTTCACAAAAGTTTTGAAATGATTCATTTTCAAATTCTCCACCATGATCACTTCTAATGGTTGTAATACAAAAACCTTTTTCATTTTGCACTTGTTTGCAGAACACAAAAAATATTGCAAATGACTCATCCTTGTGAGCTAGGAATTTTACCCATGTCCATCTAGTATAGTCATCAACAATAACAAGCCCATATTTCTTTCCGGACAAAGATGCGGTTCTAGTTAGACTAAATAAATCTAAATGCAACCGCTCAGGTGGTGATAAGCCTGCAAGTGCACAGTTTTATCGCGTAGTAAAATATAGTTCCCACAAGGACTTAAAATTGAGTACCAATTTCTCTCACTAAGATGATTAGCTAAATAAATAAATTAGAATGATATTGTTGTTGCTGGAAAATAAAATGAGTTTAATTTAGAAAATAAAAGGCTCTTGGGATTGATGTTCTTCCAAATAAAAATTACTCTTAAGCTAATTCTTCATCACTTTCCTATGAGTATGAACAATGGAATCTTAAAGGCCAAATAATCAAATGTGATTATTGTCTTCTTTCAAAGTACAATAACATGTTTTAGACCATAAAATCTACCTATTTTCATGATAGAAAGAATGACAAAACTCATTAAGAACAATTATTTATAAGCCTCAAGGAAACCAATTCTATTTTCATGAATTGATCCCCTTGTTTAATCTTGTGATTCCAATATCGAATTTTCACCTTTCAGTGCTTAATAAGATATTTAGGATTCATACAATCATATTAGTTATGATTGCAGAGAAAATAAAACTCAAGATTAAATTAAGAATGAAACAATGCTCATAACATCTAAGGAAAGAAAATTAGACTTAACAATACTTCATCATTGGAATATAATCAATCCCAAGATAAAAAAAACTACTCACACATGATTGGAATGTAAATAAGACAATGTAAATTAAACATTCAGAACTTGAATAAGTAAAAGATGAAGATTAGAAGGAAATAGAAAATGAAATTCATTCAAAACTTAAAGCCATAGAAAGTTGCTTGAACATACATGAAGAAAAAGCACTAAAGAACACAAATTTAGCTAAGAAAGATGGAGAGGAAGATGATGCTCTTTTGTGGTCTGAAAGCCTCTATTTATAGCCTAATTCTACCCCATTCAAGTGTCATTATATCCCTTTAAAACCCCTCTAAAACTGCCCAACGATTTCAGCCATTAAGTTTGAGTTGTTACAAAATCTGCCATAAACATGGCCATAATGCGCAACACTGGGGGGCCATAATCTTCAAACTGTGACTTTTCAGCTCACGTAGCCTAATTACGCCATGTTGGAAAACACCGGGGCCGTAATTCTCTGCTTCTTCACTTGACCTTCCAATCGCTTCCCACGAATTATGGCCATGTTCTTCAACACCTGGGGCCGTAATTCTCTCTGTTGCATCAAATTCATCAACTCTTCAACTCCTTTTCCTACAAATTAAAATATAAACCAAAAGGTAATAAAATAAAACATAAATAAAGATAAACCACTAATAAAACCTATTAAAGCAAGGTAAAAACTAGATAAATTCTAACTTATCAAACTCCCCCATGCTTAGATCTTTGCTTGTCCTCAAGCAAATCCCAACAAATGGCCAGACTTGGAAATGCCTTGTTTTAACCACACCATATCAAAGTTCTTTGATGATATCCAATGACACAATTTGCACAATTTCAACACACCACTTATTGGAACCTAGTGCATAGCATTATCAGATGGTTTAAGGCATTAGAACATTGAGTGAGACCTAAATTATTATTCTGATCTTTTTATTTTTAAGCTTAGATTCCCAGCACTTTTGCTTGGGTCCTCCACTCATATGCAAACAAAGCAATTGCCACACTTGGTCTCAAAGGAGTGCCTTTGTTTCCCAGTAGCCAATCAGTCTCAAAAGGGTACAAAGAGTATTTCCCTAGTAACCTATGACCTCAAAGGGGTGTTGAGCTAATTTTTCTATTCTTTTTTTTTTCTAGCATTTATTCTTTTCTTTTTAACTAACCCCGCTCTTTTTTCTTCTAGCTCAACACAGACATTTCTCCAGTAACCAATATGTAGTGAATGTCACCAAGGGAACCAATAATTAGATATCAAAGTAAGGTTCTTCCCAACTATCCTAATGCCAAAACCCATCTAAGTTGTGTGTGTGTGTGGCCCCAACAAGCAGTAAAGCTTTCAACATTCACAACTGTGCTCATTGAATATCAATTCAATTAACCAAGTAGTGCCATAAAAACAAGGATTTCCAGAGAGGCCAATTCAAGAAAATTTCACAAGAAGGATCTTACAGGGGAAGATTGATAAAAGTCAGCAAACAGACGCAGACAATTGCAAAAAACAAAATAAAGAAACGGAAAAAAATAAAATAAGAGAAAGAAAAACAATACTCCCCTAATCTTGAGATCACCATCAGTAGTGCCTCTTCTCTGCCTTTCTTTCACAGCTCAAGTTATGGCAGTGGAGGAAAATGGCCTTGAGAAATATGCCAACCATACATAGCTGACATCATGGTATTCATACTGTCCAAAACATGACCTTGCCTTTGCTGTTCTTCGTCCATGGCTGCCATCCTAACATTCAAGTCAGGATTCTCATGATGATGAGATGAAGATGGACTGTCATGCTCAAGAGGAGGAGGAAGTTGCAAGTATGGCTCTTCTGGTTCATCAATGACTCCCACAAACCTCCAATTGGCTCTATTCCTCACAGTGGTTCTGATTGGATTTGGCAGTGCCATTGTTGAACCATCCGGGAGTATCAAATGATAAACATCATTCAGCTTGGTAATCATTTTTATTGCTAGACAAGCTTCTAAATCAATTCTGGTGTTTCCCTGCAATTCAGCTAGCTCACAAATTTGATTAGCATAATTAAGTGCAATTGCTGTGGGGGTGATTAATCCACCAATGACAATGTCCCCCTTGCTAGCTTTAGCAACACGGTCAAGTTGCCTTGCCAAATAAGCACCAGTATCAACATCAAAATTTTCTATCATTGCCCATAAAAAGAAAAGCTCAGTTTGCCTAGCCACTCCCTCACTTTCCCCCTACCAAACAGTGTATTTGCCATTAACCTTTGGACATATTTGAAACAGGGGTTATGAATGTTAGAAGACTTAGCTAAAGTAGCCTGATAAGTCTATATACCAGAGATTGCAGTCCAAAAATGATCATCATTGAAATTTTTTGACAACCTCCTAGCACCCCCCTCAGGCAAATGGTACACAACATTAAACTCAGACTGGATCAAAACATGCTCATTATTAAATAGCCTAAATGCTATCCTGCCCTTCTCACTCTCTCTCCCTGTAATGACTTGGGTTTCAATAGAACTCAAAAATTCCAAAGTTAACTTCACATAAGTGGGAGATTTCAAAGACATAAAATAATTCCATCCCACCCTATCAAACATCCATCTAACATCATCAAGCAATCCTAGGGTTTGTAATGCATTATCATCAACATACCTAGTTGCCAAAATCTTTCTCTTAACAAGCATATTATACCTATTCCTTTGTTCATTATCTCTAAATTCAATACCATAAGGATTAGGAACAGGATTACCTCTGGTTCTTCTAGGATTTTGGGTAGACCCATCTCTGGAAGTTGAACCCTTGCTTGTTCTTGCCCTTTTTGTAGCCATTGTTGAGGAGCAATAGAATTCACACCCCTTTGGAATGGGTTCTTCAAAAGTGATTATGCAGGGGTTCTTCAAAAGAATTCGCACCCTTTTGGCAGTGGAGATTCTTGAAAGATGATGAAAGATTTGGAATGGGTTTAGTAAAAATGGTGAAAGGAGGGAAGGATTTGGGTGATTAAGAGAGATTGGGGGAGTGAGGAAGAAGAAGAAATGGGGGAAGAAGAAGGAGGAGGCGGGTGGGAGAAGAGGGAATGAAAGAAAAATTAGGGATTTGGAATTTTTATGCTCGCAGAGGCCGAATTACGGCCGTAATGCGCATTACGGCCAGGCCGTAATTCCCTCTGTTTCTCCCATTTCCCTTTTTTTTTAAAAACGCTGCCCGAATTACGGCCGTAATTGGCATTACGGCCAGACCGTAATTCAGGGTCTGCTTAATTTTTTTTCAACTCATTTTCTCTGGGAGTATTACGGCCGTAATTGTTATTACTGGGGGGCCGTAATTCATTCTGAGAGATTCTTTTGGCCAAATTATGGCCATAATGAAGAACACTGCCAGGCCATATTTTCCACAGATTTTTAACTGCCAACCTCCAAATTCTTCCACACCCAACACCTACCTACAAAGAAAGTTAAAAGAAACAAATTAAAAACTTGGGTTGCCTCCCAAGAAGCGCTTGTTTATGGTCATTAGCTCGACCCCTTTTCTTTTTGCTCAATGTGGTGCTTGAAGGGTAAAGTTCATCCCCTTCTCTATTAGTTCTCCGGCTGCATAATGCTTCAATCTCTGTCCATTTACCTTAAAAGCACTTGTAGCTTCACTCCAAACTTCCACAGCTCCAAATGGAAAGACTTTACAAACTTGGAATGGCCCGGACCATCTAGACCGAAGTTTGCCCGGAAAGAGTTTGAGTCTAGAATTGAAAAGCAACACAAGGTCACCTTCCTTAAACTCTCTTCTAATGATATGCTTATCATGCCATCTCTTGGTTCTCTCCTTGTAGATTCTTGCATTCTCATAAGCATCCAATCTTAACTCTTCAAGCTCACTAAGTTGGAGCTTTCTTCTTTCACCAGCAGCCTTCAAATCAAAGTTAAGCGTCTTGATGGCCCAATAGGCTTTATGCTCAAGTTCTACTGGTAGATGGCAAGACTTCCCATAGATTAATTTAAAAGGAGTCATTCCGATGGGAGTCTTGTAGGCTGTGCGGTAAGCCCAAAGTGCATCATCTAGCTTCAATGCCCAATCTTTCCTTGACTTTGAAACTGTCTTCTCTAGAATGACTTTGATTTCTCGGTTGGATACCTCCACTTGACCACTTGTTTGAGGGTGATATGGTAAGGCAATTTTGTGTGACACCCCAAACTTCTTCAATAGAGCTTCAAACTGCTTGGCAATGAAATGAGATCCACTGTCACTAATCACAACTCTTGGCACTCCAAACCGAGGAAAGATGGTTCTTTTGAAAAGCTTGATCACTATCCTGGCATCATTTGTTGGGGCAGCTACAGCTTCAACCCACTTGGATACGTAATCGACTGCCACAAGGATATATTTGTCACCAAGAGATGATGGGAAAGGTCCCATGAAATCTACTCCCCATACATCAAAAATTTCCACTTCAAGTATGTTGTTCAGAGGCATCTCATTCCTTCTTGAAATGTTGCCAGTGCGTTGGCACCGGTCACATTGAAGCACAAACTGTTGTACATCCTTAAAGAGAGTAGGCCAATAAAAGCCTGCTTGAAGTATCTTTGCAGCAGTTTTAGAAAAGCCAGCATGCCCTCCGTATGCAAAAGAGTGGCAATGAAATATGATGCTTTCAACTTCATTTTCTGGAATACACCGCCTGAAAATGCCATCTGCACCTCTCCTAAAGAGTAAGGGCTCATCCCAATAATAAAACTTGAGATCAGAAAAGAACTTTTTCTTTTGTTGGTAGTTCAATTCTGGGGGTAGGATGCCACATGCAAGGTAATTCACATAGTCCACATACCATGGTACATCCACCTTTGAAATTGCAAACAGCTGGTCATCTGGAAAAGAATCATCAAAGGGCAGCTCATCTTTACTCTTCTCATTAGCTTCTTGCCTCAACCTTGATAGGTGATCAGCCACAACATTCTCAGTCCCCTTTTTGTCCCGTATTTCGATGTCAAACTCTTGAAGCAAGAGTATCCATCGAATCAACCTTGGCTTAGCATCTTTCTTGCTCAATAGGTATTTGATGGCTGCATGATCTGAATAAACAATTATTTTTGATCCCACCAAGTATGGCCTGAATTTGTCAATGGCAAACACAACTGCCAATAACTCTTTCTCTGTTGTGGCATAATTGATTTGAGCTTCATCCAAGGTTCTACTTGCATAGTAAATTGCATGAATCTTCTTGTCTTTTCTCTGCCCCAACACTGCACCAACAGCAAAATCGCTTGCATCACACATGACTTCAAATGGAAGACTCCAATCAGGTGGCTGCATAATTGGAGCTGAAATTAAAGCTTCTTTTAACCTGCAAAATGCCTCATGACAAAGATCATCAAACTCAAAAGGTACATCCTTAAGGAGCAATTTAGTCAAAGGCTTTGAGATTTTAGAAAAATCCTTTATAAAACGATCAGAAACCTAAGATGTCCCAAGAAACTCCGCACTCCTTTAACAGAAGTAGGAGGAGGCATTTTTTCTATAATCTCAATTTTAGCCTTATCTACCTCAATACCACGTTCAGAAACCAAATGTCTAAGGACTATTCCTTCTCTTACCATGAAGTGACATTTCTCCCAATTAAGGACAAGATTGACCTGTTCACATCTCTTAAGCACTTTGACAAGATTAGTTAAACAATCATCAAAAGTTGAACCATACACAGAGAAATCATCCATGAACACTTCCATAATATTTTCAGTGAAATCAGAGAATATAGACATCATACAACGTTGAAAGGTAGCAGGAGCATTGCACAAGCCAAAAGGCATTCTCCTATAGGCAAATGTGCCAAAAGGACAAGTAAAAGTAGTTTTCTCCTGGTCACTAGGATGAATAGGAATTTGAAAAAATCCAGAATAACCATCCAAGTAACAAAAATGCGAATGCTTTGCTAACCTTTCTAACATTTGGTCTATAAAGGGAAGGGGAAAATGGTCCTTTCGGGTTGCTTTATTTAACTTCCTATAATCAATACACATCCTCCAACCCGTGACTGTCCTAGTAGCTACTTGCTTATCCTTCTCATTTCTAACTACAGTCAAACCCCCCTTTTTACGAACAACTTGAACCGGACTAACCCACTTGCTATCTGAAATAAGGTAAATTACCCCTGCATCTAACAACTTAAGCACCTCCTTTTTCACAACTTCTTTCATATTAGGATTTAACCTTCTTTGATGTTCAATGGAGGGCTTATAATCATCTTCCAATAGAATTCGATGCATACAAATATATGGATTAATCCCCTTTATGTCATCTATAGTGTACCCAATTGCTTTTTGATGCTTTCTAAGAATGTCAAGTAATTTTTCAGTTTCCTTATCATTCAAATTAGCATTCACAATGACTGGAAATGTAGAATCGGGCCCAAGAAATTCATACCTTAGATTTGAAGGAAGAGGCTTCAGCTCTACCTGTGGAGCTTCTCCTAACCGAGCACCCTTGGGTTCAACCTTGAGTTCTTCAACTTTGAATTTTGAAGAAAAAGGGTTGGCATCCAGAAAATTTGCATATGCAGCAACCTCTTGATTTTCATCCCCACTACTCCCTACCAAACAGTCCTCCAATGCATCATTGGAAAAATTTCCAAGAGAACTTTCCTTAACACAATGGTCAATCAAATCTATCCTGCAACAAGAATTCTCAAGAGAAGGACATTTCATAGCATTAGGTAAATTAAATTCTACCTTCTCATCACCCACATTCAAAGAGAGTTTCCCATTTTTAACATCAATAATGACTCCTGTAGCAAGGAAAGGTCTCCCAAGAATGAGGGGAATTTTTGCATCCTCTTCCATTTCCAAAATAACAAAATCAGTTGGGATGAAAAACTCACCTACCTTGATAGGTACATCCACCAATATTCCAATTGGGTATTTGACCGACCTGGCCCGCTAATTGTAAAGAAAGTTTTGTGGGTTTCAAGTCACCCATCTCAAGCCTTTTGCAAATTGACAAGGGCATGAGGCTAACACTAGCCCCAAGATCACATAAAGCATGGTCAAAACTCATATCACCAATAACACATGGAATAGAAAAACTACCTGGATCCTTGAGCTTTTGGGGCAATTTGTTTTGAATTATAGCACTACATTCTTCAGTCAAAGCTACTGTCTCATTGTCATCAAGCTTTCTTTTATTTGACAAAATTTCTTTAAAAAACTTAGCATATGATGGCATTTGAGACAAAGCTTCAGTGAAGGGAACATTTATATACAATTTATTCAAAACATCCAGAAACTTCCTAAATTGCTTCTTATTTTTAGCCTTAACCAATCTTTGGGGAAAGGGTATAGGTGGCTTATATGGTGCTGGAGCAATATAGGGTGTTTCTTCTTCCTCTTCCCCTTTCTTTTCATCCTCCTTGGGTTGTGGTTGGTCCTCTTCTTTCCTCTCACTCTCATTTTTTTTCTTTTCTCCATCCTTAGGTTCCTCTAGTTGTTTTCCACTCCTCAAAATGACAGCACTCACATTTGCCTTAGGATTAGGTTCTGGTTGTCCTGGAAATGTACCGGGTGGCCTAGAGGAAGAGCTAACATGTTGGGCTATTTGGGTGATTTGGGTTTCTAGCATCTTATTATGGGTGGTCAAAGAATCTACCTTAGATGCTAACTGCTTAATGGCCTCACCCACCACTTGATTTTGAGTTTTAAACTCCTCATTTTGCTTGCTTTGAGTCAAGACAAAATTTTCCAGCAAATTTTCCAAATTGGATTTTTGAGGAGGATTAAAACCCCTTTGCCCTTGAAAACCAGGGGGCTTAGATGTAGCTTGGGGAATGGGATTCAAAGGAGGATTTTTATAGGAAAAATTTGGGTGATTCCTCCACCCTTGATTGTAAGTACTAGAAAATGGATCCCCTTTTTGATTAAAATTGTTAACAAAGTTAACTTGCTCATTATTAGACCCCCCACTAGAAGAATTCCCAAGTTGACATTCAACAACAGTATGACCAATAACACCACAAATTTCACAAGTTGCAACATTAGGAGTAACAGATTCACACTCATTTTATCAAATTTTTGAAACAAAGCATCAACCTTAGCAGCTAAATGGTCTATAGCATCAACATCATACCTGACACCTTTCTTTTGAGGAGCACGATCGCTTGACCATTGGTAGTGATTTTGTGCCATATCCTCAATGAGAGCATGAGCTTCTGTGGTGTTTTTGTTCATCAAAGCACCTCCTGCTGCTGCATCCACTGTCATCCTGGTGTTGTAATTGAGCCCATTGTAAAAGGTATGCACTATTAACCATTTTTCCAGCCCATGATGAGGACAAAGCCTCAACAATTCCTTGAAACGTTCCCATGCCTCATAGAGAGACTCTCCATCCTTTTGAGCAAAAGTTGTTATTTGATTTCTGAGTTATGCAGTTTTGCTCGGAGGAAAGTACTTGGAAAGGAACGCTTGAGACAATTGATCCATGTAGTTATGGAACCATTTGGAAGTGAGTGTAGCCAAGCTCTAGCTATATCCCTCAAGGAAAAAGGGAAAAGCCTCAATCTTATGGCATCCGCAGAGACACCGTTCATTTTTAGAGTGTCACAAAACTCCAAGAACATAGACAAATGGAGATTTGGATCATCCGTTGTAACACCTCCAAATTGGTTTTGCTGCACCATGGAAAGTAGAGAAGGCTTCAACTCGAAGTTGTTTGCCTCTACTGTCGGGCGAGCGATGCTAGATTGCAACCCCGTGGTATTAGGGGAAGCAAACTCCTTCAAAGACCTTGTGTCTTCAGCCATGCTGGACTCTCCTGTTTCAGTCCTTGCCTTGCATTGTTCTCTTTTTCTCCTATGGAAGAATCTTTCTATCTCAAGAACTGGTTCAACAAGATCACCAACACTTCGGACTCTTCGCATTCACTGAAAAATCAGCAGAAAACAAAGAAGATGATAACAGAAACAAAAACAGAAAAAAATAAAATTTAGTCTAACCGAAATAGAGAGAAAAATCAATATCAATAACTTAAGTCCCCGGCAACGGCGCCAAAAACTTGATAAGCCCGCAAGTGCACGGTTTTATCGCGTAGTAAAATATCATTCCCACAAGGACTTAGAATTGAGTACCAATTTCTCTCACTAAGATGATTAGCTAAAGAAATAAATTCGAATGATATTGTTGTTGCTGGAAAATAAAATGAGTTTAATTTAGAAAATAAAAGCCTCTTGGGATTGATGTTCTTCCAAATAAAAATTACTCTTAAGCTAATTCTTCATCACTTTCCTATGAGTATGAACAATGGAATCTTAAAGGCCAAATAATCAAATGTGATTATTGTTTTCTTTCAAAGTACAATAACATGTTTTAGACCATAAAATCTACCTATTTTCATGATAGAAAGAATGACAAAACTCATTAAGAACAATTATTTATAAGCCTCAAGGAAACCAATTCTATTTTCATGAATTGATCCCCTTGTTTAATCTTGTGATTCCAATATCGAATTTTCACCTTTCAGTGCTTAATAAGATATTTAGGATTCATACAATCATATTAGTTATGATTGCAGAGAAAATAAAACTCAAGATTAAATTAAGAATGAAACAATGCTCATAACATCTAAGGAAAGAAAATTAGACTTAACAATACTTCATCATTGGAATATAATAAATCCCAAGATAAAAAAAAACTACTCACACATGATTGGAATGTAAATAAGACAATGTAAATTAAACATTCAGAACTTGAATAAGTAAAAGATGAAGATTAGAAGGTAATAGAAAATGAAATTCATTCAAAACTTAAAGCCATAGAAAGTTGCTTGAACATACATGAAGAAAAAGCACTAAAGAACACAAATTTAGCTAAGAAAGATGGAGAGGAAGATGATGCTCTTTTGTGGTCTGAAAGCCTCTATTTATAGCCTAATTCTACCCCATTCAAGTGTCATTATATCCCTTTAAAACCCCTCTAAAACTGCCCAACGGTTTCAGCCTTTAAGTTTGAGTTGTTACAAAATCTGCCATAAACATGGCCATAATGCGCAACACTGGGGGGCCATAATCTTCAAACTGTGACTTTTCAGCTCACGTAGCCACGAATTACGGCCATGTTGGAAAACACTGGGGGGCCGTAATTCTCTCTGTTTCTTCACTTGACCTTCCAACTGCTTCCCACGAATTATGGCCATGTTCTTCAACACTGGGGGGCCGTAATTCTCTCTGTTTGCATCAAATTCATCAACTCTTCAACTCCTTTTCCTACAAATTAAAATATAAACCAAAAGGTAATAAAAATAAAACATAAATAAAGATAAACCACTAATAAAACCTATTAAAGCAAGGTAAAAACTAGATAAATTCTAACTTATCAGGTGGCCTTGAGGTAGAAACGATATTTTTGGATTCAAAAGAAGATTTTGTTTGTTTTCCTTTTTGGTATGCTTCACAAAGAGCATCAGATTGATACCTAAGATTTGGTAGGCCTCTAACAAGTTCATTCTTGTTAAGCATTGAGATTAATCTCAAGCTAGCATGCCCCAATCTTTTGTGCCAAGTCCATTGCTCTTCATCAACTGACAAAAAGCATTTTACATTTTGATTTGCCAACTCAGAAAGTTTTATTTTATAAATATTGTTCTTTCTCTTTGCTTTAAAGAAAATGGATCCATCCTTTTTGCTTTTGACTATACAGGCATTATCACTAAAGCCAACATCATAACCACTTCAGGCCATCAACCAATAAGACATTATCAATAGAAGGTAGGAATTTCTCACCAACTTTTCCACTTCCAATAATTTTACCTTTTTGGTCCACTTTCTTTAAGTTGGAGTTCTTGGAACATACGCCTTTCTCCCGTCATGTGACGTGAGCATCCACTGTCCAAGTACCAGGACTGGTGTTATAACTCTGTTGCTAAGCAGATCTACAACATATACAATTTTGTCCTTAGGTACCCAAATCCTTTTAGGTCCTCTTTTGTTAGTTCTAGAAGGAAACTTGTCCTTCTTATTTTTCAATTTATAACAAGTACTTCTGATGTGTCCTTTCTTATTGCAAAAGGTACAAAACAGACAGTTATTATGATTGTTGGTATCTTTGGGTTTCAAATTTGTGTTTTGGAAAGTGGGTTCCTCTGGTTTGTAACCAAGACCCTTTTTACCATTTTGGCTTACGCACCAAATCATAGATGTTTGTTTACTTCGCGTAACACATTTAGTAAGGAATCTTTGAAATCCCTCTTCATATTTTGAAGAGTTGCATTCAGCCATTTCCTCAGTCTTAGAGCTGTCATTCACCAAACGATGATTTTCAGCTTTGAGCTTCTCATTCTCCTTATTGAGTATTTGAAATTCTTTTGAAAGTTTTGAGAATTTCTTTTTCAAAGCTTTATACTCAGTGTTGAGTTTAAAAGACTCATCTAATAGTTCATCAAAAGCTATTTCAATATCAGAAGATGGATTAGAATCTACCTCTTCATCTTCATCTTCACTGTCTGACTCTCTGGTAGCTATTAGAGCCATGTTTGTGTGTTCCTCATCATCATCAGATGAAGATGAATCAGAATCATCCCATGTTACCATGAGACCTTTCTTCTTCTTGCTTTTAAAACCACTTTTCCTTGGTTTCTCAAGTTGTGGACATTCAGACTTGAAATGTCCTGGCTTTTTGCACTCGTAGCAAGTAACTTGGATTTCGTCCTTATAGTCCTTCTTATCCCTTGAGTCTTGCCTTTCCCTTGAGTCCTTTTTGTGGAACTGCTTTCTGAACCTTCCTTTGTTTTTCCTCATGCGTTGAATTTTCCTTGATATCAAGAAAATTTCTTCGTCTGTGTCTCCATCGCTATCGTCAGACGATGCTTCGTCTATTTCAAGTTCAGCTTGTAGGGCTTTGGAGAAAGATGCTTTGTTTGTAGATTTCAAAGCAATAGACTTTGATTTCTTGGGAGGTTCTTCTTCATCTAGCTCAAGCTCATGAGCTCTCAAAGAACTCGGAAGATCTTCATGTCGCAAGGCATTCAGGTCCTTTGCTTCCTGAATAGCAGTGACCTTAGGTCTCCACTTCTTTGGCAGATTTCTTAAGATTTTCTTAACGTGATCAGCAATGGTATAGCTTTTCTTAAGAACCTTTAGACCATGAACTAGTGTTTGGAATCTTCCAAACATAGTTTCAATGCTTTCACCCTCTTCCATTTTGAAGAGTTCATATTATCTAACCAAGATATTAGCTTTGGTTTCTTGCACTTGGGAAGTACCATCATAAGCCAAGGCTAATGAGTCCCAAATTTCCTTAGTGGTATCATTTTTTCCGCATTTCTTGTATTCCTTCTCAAAGATAGCACAGATAAGGAAATATCTTGCTTTCTGATGTAGTTGATAAGCTTTCTTATGCTCTTCTGCCCATTTATCCCTAGGAATGGGATTTTCTTTAGAATCAACTGGTTCGGTGTATTGTTTTTAAACCATATCCTAGAGTTTGAGTTGTTGAGACTCGAAGAAGGATTTAACTTTATCTTTCCAGTAGTCGAAGTTTGTTCCAGTGAACAAAGGATGACGGTTAACATGACCACCGGCTTCGTTGCTTGCCATGAATAGAGAATAAGATCTGTTCCTCTTACACTGTTAAGTGCTCAACCAAGAGGCCGAGCTCTGGTACCAATTGAACGTGGCAAAAACACAAGAAAGGGGGTTTGAATTGGGTTTTAGAAAACCTTTTTCAAAACAACTAGTTAATGAAATAAGGCAGTGCGTAAGTAAAAAGAAGAGAGAAGAGGGTGACACAATGATTTATAATCAACCTGATTACACTTGAGAGTATAATATTGCCAAACTGGCTACACTCACAACTTCTTTGAACGACTTAGTACAGTTAAGCCTCTAAGGAATACAGCCACTACTGGGCTAAATACAATGTTCAAAAATGTTTTGAAGCAATATCAAATAACTCTCATAGAGAGGATATACAACGAAAAACTTAAGCACAATGAAGAACTTTCAAGCTGAAAGAATAAAAACGATTAAGTGCTTTGTTCAATGTGATCTCAGATACTTGGAATGATTCTTGGTTACTCACTTTGTATCACAGGGTTAACCTACTTCAGTGGATGAAGTAAGGTATATATAGCTAGGGTTGTGAATAGTGCCGTTGAGACCTAGCAGCTCTTTTCACCTAGGTCAAAAGACTTCAGATCCCGTTTTATGGCTTTAGCAAGTCACGTCGTTTTTCACTTTGCTCAAAGCATACTGACACAACAGACAGAATCAAAGTGTTTGTCTCTTGTGAGCTTTTTGAATATTAGACCATTTGAGAACAAGTTTCCTGATGATTATATTCGTTGACATTCCCTTTGGCCTTTGATACCTCGTACATGTAAAATGCTTCATCAATGAGGTCTCTTAAGTACATGAAGTATCCTTAAATAAGCTTCAGTCTGTTTCCTATCAGAGCTACACTGTTCATTAGAGTGAGCTCGAAACAGAGGCAACTTCTTCAGCGTAGAATTCATTTGCCTTTCATATAACAGAGAGTCTTGTAGAATTATATAAGGGCTTCCATAGAGTGGTTTAACCATAGTCTGTTGTATGCGTTGACTGAAGACCAGAGCGTTGACCAATCAGAATGTGGTCTCAATAGAGTGTTGTCAACCAGAGCATTGACTGACAAAACAGAGTTGACCAAGTCAAGAGCTAGTCTTGCCAGAGCTTGGTTTACCAACAGAGTAGACTAAGTCATGTATGGTCTCACCAGATCGTTGACCACCAACAGGGTTTACTAAGTCATGTATTGTCTCACCAGAACGTTGACCACAGAGTTGACCAACTTCAGAGCAAGGCTTTCACATCGTGTCAGCATCAAAACAGAGGATCAAAGCCACAGACTTAGATGTGTAAAATTCAAGATTTTACTAAGTCTTCTGAGATATCTTCTTCTGATGAATAGTGATTTCTGCACACTAACAAACACATTAGAGAATAAATTGTTCTCTTAATCATTTGTTATCATCAAAACAATTAAAGGTCATTGGTTCTGAATCCACTTGATTCCAACAGATATGTGGAAAAAAAATGAATAGAGGAAGTAATATGATCCATGGCACCCGAATCAAGGTGATATGCGCTGACTAAATTGGCAGAGTGTGAAGTGGCTGTAGGAGCTATAGGTGGCAGTAATGCCAAGAGACCTTGAATCTGGTCTGCAATAAGACTCATCAAAGGAGAATTATCACCGGTATGTGATGAAGGAACCGAATCAGTAGCAACATTGTTAACAGCCTTCTTGGACTTAAAATTGTAGCCCAGAGGGTAACCATGCTTCAAAAAGCATGTCTTTACAGTGTGATTAGTGCAATTACAATGATTGCACAATCGATTGCCACGAGAATTGGCTTGGAACGATTTACCACGCCTATGCCCTTGAGAATTACTGGTCTGCACAGCAAGAATAGTAGTGTATAGAATCACAGAAATTTGAGACTGCCTTTCATGCTGAATTACCATTGAAAACACCTTCGAAAGTGGAGGAAGCGGATCAAGAATCAAGATCTGATACTTGATATGATCAAAGTTGTTATTAAGGCCTCTTAAGAAACAGATAACTCCATCATTATCACGGTATTGTTGAACCGTTTTAGAAGAATTGCAGCAACAAGCAGAAGAAGAAGCACATGAGGGAATTGGGCGAAAGTTGCAGAGTTCATCCCATAGAATCTTGATCTTGGTGAAGTAGGCACTAACAGTCATGTTAGATTGTTGAAGAGAGAAAATGCCATGTTGAATTTGGGAGATGCGCACATGGTCTTCCTGAAAGAAGCGGTTCTTCAGTTCCTTCCACACATCATAAGCCTCAGGAATTGAAAGAATGCTGGATGAAATCTCATTCGAAACAGAATGATTAATCCAAGAAAGAACCAACCAATTGCATCACTTCCAAAACTGGAAGTTTGGATCAAAACTGCAGGCTTGGTGATCGAACCATCAACAAACACAAATTTGTTCTTCATGCCAAGCGTCATATTCATTGCCAGCACCCAAGAATGGTAATTAGGGCCATCAAGAACAGGAGAAACCAAAACAAGTGTTGGATTTTCGTTTGAATGCACATAATAAGGATTGAGAGATTCAAGATTGAAGGAATTCGACTGCGAAATCGAATTAGGGTTTGGAGTCGAAACCATCGCTGGAATCGATGTATCAAAAGGAATCGAAGAAGACATTGTAGAGAAAATCGATTGAGAAAACGAATCGACTGAGGGAGAAGTATCGATCGCAGAAGCAAAACGATGAAAAAGGAGAAATGCGAATACGAATACAAATTGAATCAGAGAACAAATGCAGAAGAGAGAATAATCATTGATACCATGTTAGTTTGGTAAAATTCATTCTGAATTTCATTGATGAGCCAAATGGCTTATTTATACAGAAGCTGAGATACACTGTCAGTGAAGCAGAAAAATAAAACTGCCTAACTAACTCTGTTTTAACACTAACAGAACAGTAACTGTCTAATACAACTAACTAATCTAACCTTTATATTAGTCACAATAATAACAGAGATTAAATACCAACAAGAAGATTAAATACAATTAATCTAACAGTTAGTGTAGTTACATGAAACCATGAACCATATTGCCCAGTAACATTGGAGCATTGTGATTAATTGCAATATTACTTGTATTATAATTTAAATTAATTATCTAAATTTTCTGGCAGTTGATTAAATTTTCTTAAGTTTTTGCTTACCCAATTGTGAAATGCATCAACTTTGGAGTATTTTTTATGTGTTTTTCCTTTCATGTAGTATGATATGATTGTGCTTTTATGTGTACAAAACGTAGACAATCTGATTGGATTCTAGTTAAGTCCAAACTTTAATTTTTCTTATTCACATTTTTAACATTAAAGGATGATCATAATAGAAACTGGAATGATGTGGGCTTCTGCATTTGTATTTGGGAATTTTTGTTATAGGGGAATAGAATGAAATCAGAGCTCTCTTGTTTATGAAGAGCAAAAAAGTTACTAACAGGTCTTTTTGTTATATTAAATTAAATTTTGTTTTATTAAATTTTGAAATAGAAATAAAATTTGAAATAGAAACTACATAAACTTTATCCGCAAGCACGTTATATGCTGGTCTTGTGAAGCTTTGGCTTTGGCTTGTGTGGATTGCTAATTGTGATTTGAATATGAGAACTCAACTTTACTCTAGTGCTAACTTTTTTTCCTTTTTTTTTTTTCCCTGTCTTTGCATGTTTTATGCAGTACGAGCTTCCATTCTATTATCCTGGCCACGTAAGCTATTGAGCTTTCTCAGCTCTTATTCATTATGGACAGTACTGTACTGTTGCTTTACTTTTTGTCAGTATCCTATTCCTAAGATTTCCTACGAAGTTGTTGGCAACACGCAAAATTTTCCGATGGTCAGATTAGTGGAAGAACGAAAAATAAATACGGAAATACACACAAAAATTGATAATGGAGTTCGGCCAATTATGCCTATGTCTCCGAGCTGCTGCAGACCTTATATTGAAAAAGGAAATATACATTGTGTTTACAAACACCTACACTCTCTCACAAAACCCACAACCCAATTACACCCAAAGAAATATTTATCTCTAAATATTTCTCACACTCTCTCTTGGTGCTCACTGTCCAAAATTTTCTTTCAACACTGTAATACTCTCAAATCTCAATGTTGAAATTATTTTTCTTCATCCATCGGCTTCTATTTATAGGTGAACCAGACAATATAAACAGCCCCAAAAATTGCTGCATCGTCCAAAGAAAACTTGCGCTGTTTAATTTTTTTTCTTCACGTTCTGGTGGCATTGAAAAACTAGATGTTGAAAAACTTATGTTTGCAATCCAACTTGGTTGCTATGAATTCTTATGGTTGTCTTGGGTGCATGGGGCATAGCATTTAATGTCAGCATTTTACATTTTTCAATTGCTGACCGTGAGTAATTTGTTAAAAAAATTACAAATAACTGAATTTACCCTATGATGGCAGCTTCATATCTTCAGAGTTTTTTTTGGCTTTGTCCAGTTATGATATCCCCTATTTTCGTTTGTTTTTATTTCATCTTCATGCATACATATAATTCAAAACTTTATTTTTTTGTATCATAATAAATATATATAATGGAGATTCAAGTAAGAGGCAACGCTTTGTATGCTTTTTTTTGAGTTATTATGAAAAGAAAAAAAATGAATTGAAAGATTTTGTGTATGTAGTAACTTAATTAAATTATGACATCTTGTGTAACATTTGGTAACTAACTTGTAACTGTTACACTTGGAGATTTTAATATATTGTAATTTATATTTTTAAAATAGAACATTTATTGTAGATTTAGATAAAATTAGTTGTTTGTCTCTGTTATGATGTGATTGTGATTTGTTACAGATTTGTATATGTTTAGGGGCAGTCCAAATTGTACAGCTTAATTTTAAAAAAAAAAATTGCAGTTTTTACATCGGTTACGCATACAACCGATATAAAAAGTTTTTACATCGGTTATTACGATGTAAAAAAACCCTTTTTTACATCGGTTGTATGCGCAATCGATGTAAAAAGTCTCGTTTGCAAATAATATTTTAATTCTTTTACAATAGTTGTCTTTTAACAGATGTAAAAAGGGAGTTTTTACATCGGTTGCTCACCCGATGTAATAAGTCAGTACATTTAATAACGGCAGTTTCTACATCGCCTAAATAACTGATGTAAAAAACCCTTTTTAACCGATGTGAAAACCCTAAATTGCACTAGTGTCAAGATTTTATTAAATTCTTGGAACCTCATCAAATTCGAGTTGTAAAATCACAAGAGTTTTAACACTTCAAAAAGTTATTTGAAAACATATCCTAATACCCACATATAATTTAGAGAATTGCTATTTATTACGAACAATATGATGCACAAATAGATACGAACAAAACTATGTCGTGGTTATTTATTTTTAAAATAAACATAAGCTAGATCAGATTACAATTAAAGTCAAATCCAACGGATGAAAAGGATTCCTCGTTTTTCGTTTATACTTTTTTCGTAACAATTAGCTTTTTCCTATAATTTAATGGCAAATCCATTATCAATATTCATTGTATAAAAACCAGACCGAACCAGTTGGTTTAACCGGTTGAATCGGGAATCGACCAGTTCGATGGTTAGTTCAACTTCATTTGAACCACAGTCTGTTGAACTGCTAAGAACCGGATTGAACTGCTAATTGAACCAGATTGAACCGTTTGAAATGATTTTTTTTGTTTTTTTATATACTTTTTCTCCAAATTTAATATTTTTTAATTAGACATCCAACCACGGTTGAACCAATTGAACCATGACCCGGAGGTCTCATTGGTTCGATCTCCGGTCCGGTTATTAAAACATTTTCCAAGTTCCAACCCCTTAAAGAAAATTATAGTAATAAACTAAATATATAACTCAAATCGTGACCCAACTGTTATGTTATGTTATACTCCACTGCACTTTGTCATATCATGACCCAACTATACTATACTCTGTTTTATTATATGTTACCATACCATACGATACTACACTGCACTATACCCAATCGAGTTTTTACGGTATTTTTTGTAGTTTATCAAATCAAAAAAGAACAAAAAACATAACCAATTTTTTAAACCTAATATATATTGCAGAACAGAGGCAACTCATTCCACACAACCAACAAATTCATCCAATGTTGTGGATTTTGAGCTGTATGCAAATACAAGTTCGTAGACTTGCTTGCATAATCAAGAGTCTAACATATGTTCATGTTTGACAAAAATGAGAGTTCACATGTTATTTAACTTTTTTTGTGGCCTAGGGTCTTAAACTCGTAATAGTTTAAGAGTTAAAGTAGACAAAGCATTAATCACATCAATTCATGGAGGAATAAACTAGAAATTCTTGATGTGTTGCAGATTTTAAGGTCCTAATAACATGCTTGGACATATCTACGATTCAAGGATTCTAGCTGTTTTTTTCTTTGATCTTTGATAGTATTTGAAGTAGAAAAGTAGTAGAGTTAAGTTGTGGAATGTAGTCAAATAGTATTAGAAGATGGGAGGCTTTACAATTTGGAGCTAGAATGTAGTTTGTATTGCTCTCAAATTGATTGATTACAAATGCACCCAAACTTGCCTATTTATAGGTGCTTGAAGATGGTTCTAGCAATAGATGGTTCTAGGCTTTTCTTGACTTATTTTTACATTTGATTATTCTAGAGGCATTTGATTATGGTAGATATTTCTAGGAATTCTCTAGTCTTTCTACATTGTTTTGTATTAGATACTTCTAGGCTTATATGGCTATTTCTAGGCATAAGCTATCCTAGGCTTTTGTAGAAAATTCTAGAAAATTGCAAAGCATCTTTAACACTCCTCCTTGATGCAATTTTCGAAACTCCGAGCTTTGTCCTCGGTTCCTCAAACTTGACTGGGCAATGCCTTTGTAAATATGTCCGCAATTTGGTCTTGATCGCGGCAAGACTTGAGCTCGATTTCTTTAGTTGCCTATGCTTCCTCGATGAAGTGATATTTGATTGCTATATGCTTTGTTCTGTTGTGATGCCTTTGGATTCTTTGCCATTGCTATTGTCGATTTGTTGTCGCAGAGATTATGGTAGGGTCATCCTGCTGTTCACCCATGTCTCCGAGTATTCTCAAGCCATATAGCTTGATTTGTCGCTTTGCCGCCACGCACTCACCTCTGCCGTTGATTGTGCAACGATCGCTTGCTTCTTTGATGCCCATGAGAAAAACTGATCCTAGTAAGAAGGCATAGCCTGATGTGCTCTTCATGTCATCACCAACTCGCCCAATCACTATCCAGATAGCTAATCAACTTTGAGTTGGTCATGGTTTTATACCATATACCAAACTCCTTCGTGCCTTGTAAATATCTTAGAACTCTTTAGCTACTCCATAGTGAACCCGACTTGGTTTACGCATGAACCTTGATAGAAGACTTGTAGCATACATGATGTCCGGTCACAGAGTCAGTAAGATATAATAGGCTCCCAATTAAGCTTCTATAGTGCGATGCATCGACCTGGTGCTCCATCTTCCTTTAACAGCTTCTCATTTGTTACAAGCGGAGTAGCGACTGGCTTGCAGTCATTCATCCTGAATTTCTTTAATAATGCTTCTGTGTATTTCTTCTGACACATGAATATCCCTTCTTTTTGTTGTTTTACCTCTATGCCGAGGAAATAATTCATCAAGCCAAGGTCGGTCATCTCGAATGTCTTCATCATGTCTTCTTTGAACTTAGTTATCATTTCTATATTGTTTCCCGTGTAGATAAGATCATCTACGTATAGGGAGACAATGAGAGTATCTTGCTGACTTTGGGTCTTGACGTATAGTGTTGGCTCACTTTTGCTCCTCCTGAATCCTTGATCGGCGAAGTATCGATCAATTCTGCTATACCATGCTCGAGGAGCTTGTTTTAGACCATATAAAGCTTTTCTTAGTCTTAGCACTTTACCTTCATTGCCTTTGCTGACAAAGCCTTGTGGTTGCTCCACATAAATCTCTTCTTGTAGTACCCCATTGAGGAAGGCTGACTTGACATCTAATCGAAAATATTCCAGCCTTTTTGAGTCGCTAGAGCTATTAAAGCTCTTATTGTATCCATTCGAGCAAGCTGGAGCAAATGTCTCATTGTAGTCGACTCCAGGTTGTCGTGGAGTAGCCTTTTGCTACCAAATTTAGCCTTGTGTTTTTGTATTGAGCCATCAGGGTTAAGCTTTGTCTTATAAACCCATTTGACTCCAATAATATCTTTATTTTTTGGACAGTCTACTAGCTCCCACGTGTTATTTTTCTCTATCATTTTTATTTCTTCCTCCATTGCCTTGACCCATACTTCTTGCCTTGAACCTACTTCATAGCTTTCGTGCTCAAGTATAGCCAAGTTGCAAGATTGATATATATCCACCAACGATTTTTCTTTTATCGGAGTAGATTCTGGTGAAGAATCTTGTTGTTGTCGTGGAGATGAAGGGGGCGTACCTGAACCTACAGTTACTTCGTCGGCTTCTTCTTGAGGTTGTTGTACTGGTAACGAAAAACCGCTTCTCTCAATTTTTTCTTTATCCCAGTTCCAAGAAGCACCTTCATCAACTTCAACATCTCGACTGACAGTGAGCTTCTTTGTTTGTAAGTTGTAGACTCGATAGCCTTTTGACTGCGTGCTGTACCCCAAGAAGATTCCTCGTACTGTCTTGTCTTCAAGATTATGTCTCTTTTGATCTGGCACATGAATATAGCATATGGATCCAAAGACCCTTAGATGTTTAGCCAATGGTTTTTGCCCACTCCAGGCTTCAATAGGAGTTTTGTCTTGAACTGCCTTAGTTGGACATCTGTTGAGTATGTAGATCGCGGTGTAGATCGCTTCAAATCAAAAAGGTGTTTGGTAATTCTTTTTCCTTCAAAGATTGATCTCGCCATCTCCATGGTACTGCACGATTTCTTCTTTGAGACACTCCATTTTGTTGTGGAGAATATGCGATCAGAAGTCGCCGCTCAATGCCTTCATCTTCGCAGAATTTATCAAATTCGTGGGAGTTGTACTCTTTTCCGCGATCACTTCTAAGCCTCATTATATGTTTACTGCTTTGCTTTTCAACAAGGGCCTTAAACTTCTTGAATGTTCCAAAGACTTCTGATTTTTCCTTGATGAAGTAGACCCAGGTCATTCTAGAAAAGTCATCAATAAAGAGGATGAAATACATGTTGTTGTCAAGTGATGGTGTCCTCATTGGTCCGCAAACGTCAGTATGGATGAGCTCCAACAAGTCTTTTGCTCTCCATGCTGGACTGGTTGAAAACGGTAATCTGTGTTGCTTCCCAAGAAGACATCCTTCACAAACTCCATTATTTTCTTCCAAGCGTGGGAGATCTCTCATCATATTCTTCTGATATAACAACTTCAAGGCTTGAGTGTTGAAGTGGCCAAATCTCCGATGCCATAGCCAGGAATCATCAACTTGCACCTTCATGGCAATGTTAGTGGTATATTTAAAGTTTATCGGAAACTTACATTTCCTCTTCTCCATTTTTACTTGGGCTATCTCAACCCTTTTATTATTGTTATCATAGATTGTGCATTTATCTCCTTCAAAGTGAAGGGCATATCCTTTCTCCATCATTTGGCCAATGCTCAAGAGGTTTTCTTTAAGATTGGGAACTAGTAAGACATCTTTAATGAATCTCGTACCTTTCTTTGTCTCCACCATGACCAGTGCCTTTTCCTTTTGACTCCACGACTGCACTGCTTTCCTAGTCGAACCTTTACTTTGACTGAGTCATCAATATCCTTGAAAATGCTCCCATCTTTCGCCATGTGATTGCCGCAACCGCTATCCAAGTACGGTTCCACACATTTCGTCACTAGAATCTTGGGTAGCATAGAATAGATGTTGCTCACGGTCATGTGGATTTTGCTCACACTCGTGCTCTTCAAACGAAATTGGCCTGATGTTTATTTTTGCTGAAGCAGTTCTTCTCCACGTGCCCAAATCTCTTGCAATGTCGACCTTTGTGTCTTTCCACGATAGCGGCAGTCTTTCTCGGCATGATTTGTCCTCTTGCAGATGCCACATGGAGGATACTCATCTTGATTTTCTTTGAGAAATTTCTAGAATTCTCTTTGTTTCTAGAATTTTCTCCACTATTTTTGTTTCCTCCATATCCTTTATTTTGAGACCGTAAGTTGAGCTTTGATTGAAAGGCATTTTCTATTGAGTCATCTTCATGCCTACTCAATCTTGGCTCATAACCTTCAAGAGAGCCGACTAGCTCACACCGATAAAGTAGACAGGTCTTTTGTTTGCTCAATCGTAGTCACGATTGAATCATACTCTGAGGAATAGAAATTAATATTTTCTCAACAATTCTTTTGTCGAGAATATTTTCCCATAGGCTCTCATTTGAGAAACTATTTCTTTTATTTTAGAATAGTAATCTTTACGGTCTCGGACTCCTTCATTTTTATTAACTCAAACTCACGTCTTAGAGTTTGAAGTTTGACGGCCCGTCCCTTGTCACTTCCTTGAAACTCCTCCTGTAGTGTGCTACATGCTTCTTTGGCACTTGTAGCTCCCATTATTCTTGGAAAAATAGCGTCGACCATCGCTTGTTGTAGAAAAAATAACGCTTTTGCGTCTTTTTGTTTATTTGCCTTCAACTCTTTTCTTTGGGCTGCAGAAGAGTTGAAGTGTCTGCGCAGAGCGATAAATCCTTCTTCTACAACGTCCCACAAATCTTGAGAGCAAAAATGTCTTCATTTTAATGCTCCAAAAATCATAATTTTCGTCTGTAAAAGCATGAATGGTAATAGATGGAGATTGAATGGTATTAGCCATGAGTTAAGAAAATTTTTGGGACTAGTATAAAATGTAAGGAGGAATTTTTTTTGGAAAATAGTTGGGTAATTTTTTTACGCCCAGTATATGACCGAACCAGGCTCTAGATACCACTGATAGTATTTGAAGTAGAAAAGTAGTAGAGTTAAGTTGTGGAATGTAGTCAAATAGTATTAGAAGATGGGAGGCTTTACAATTTGGAGCTAGAATGTAGTTTGTATTGCTCTCAAATTGATTGATTACAAATGCACCCAAACTTGCCTATTTATAGGTGCTTGAAGATGGTTCTAGCAATAGATGGTTCTAGGCTTTTCTTGACTTATTTTTACATTTGATTATTCTAGAGGCATTTGATTATGGTAGATATTTCTAGGAATTCTCTAGTCTTTCTACATTGTTTTGTATTAGATACTTCTAGGCTTATATGGCTATTTCTAGGCATAAGCTATCCTAGGCTTTTGTAGAAAATTCTAGAAAATTGCAGCATCTTTAACAATCTTTCACAGTTCATCTAGCACCATTCTGCTAGGCATATCATTGTGAATGACCTTAAAGCCAAGGAACGAGTAATGAAATTAATGAATCACAAGAAAGATGAAGTTACTAAAAATGCACTCTTTTGTATCCAATGGCTTTTGTTAGGTTAGGTTAGGTGCAAAGTATGCCAGCTTCCTCCAGGCCTAGAACTGGTTTTGTGGGGTGGAACTAGTGTATGCATTTAATTCCATAAATTGTACTATATCTCACAGTGGAGATGGATTCCCTTATGTGCAAGGTTTGTTCGTTACATTTTCAGGTAACTTGTTGTCTATGGCAGTTAAGATTTCAGTTCAAGAGCAGTTGATGAAATTTGGCATGAGATATAAGTATTCTTGGTATTCAACTATTGAATAAATTTTATAACTTTCTACTCGAAGTTTTAAATGTACTTCTTCTGGACTCAAATATAAACAAAAATATAAGCCATATTTAGTGGTTCAAAATATAAGCAAATTTTAGCTAATTTTACATTGTTTAATGATATTATTCCCAAAATACTCTTCAATTAATTTATATTTTATTTTTCAATAACTCTTTGTGCACATCATGTGGTTCCCACTCTCATATCTCTGTTTGTGAATGTGGAAGTGCTTGGATTTGAGGGAGAGTGTGTGTGGATCCGTGGGAGAGTACACAGGTTGATGACATGGACGAAGAAACTTAATGAAACAATGATGATAAGAATTTTTTTTTTTTTTTGACAAATTGATAATAAGAAGTTTTGTTTATCAATAATTGATAATAAGAAGTTGATACTATCGGAAAGAGGACTCAGACAAGGGAATCCACTATTTTCTTACATCATTATCCTTTGTTCTGAAGGATTAACTGCTCATGAATAACCAAGCGAAAAAAAACGAGATTTACATGGCGTTAAAATTTGCAAAGGAGCTCCCTCTATCTCACATCTTTTGTTTGCAGATGATTGCTTTCTCTTTTTCATGGCCAACAAAAGTGAGACTGAGGTGTTGAAGAATATTTTAACTATTTATGAAGGAGCCTCTAGTCAGCAAATTAATTTTCAAAATCTGAGATTTTTTATAGTAAGAATATGGAGGTGGAAATTCGAGACAACATTGATGCTATGCTGGGGTTCCATGCATGCTTAGGCACGGGAAAATATTTAGGTCTACCGTCAACGATTGGAAGAAGCAAGAAGGCTTTATTCAAGTTCATCAAGGATTGAGTTTGGCGCAAAATTAATTCTTGCGGCGACAGATCCTTATAGCGGGGAAGGAAGTAATGGTCAAAGCGGTTCTCCAATCTACCCCAACTTAGTTTATGAGCATATTTCTCATCCCGTCGATGCTAGGAAATAAATCTTGTATTATAAGATTTTTTACTATATTTCTTGTGATAATGTACTATAGGATTTTTATTTAAATAGGTATATTTCTTGTATATTAAAAATTCATTACAATGTGACTTTTACTAAATGTGGTATTTACCTTTATTAATGCTTTATTTTGAAAAATTTTGTATAATTTTTATTATATATTATTAAATATATTCTTGGAAGCATATTTATATATTTTGTAATAATACTAATAATAATAACAATAATAATATCAATAATTTTATTAGTATTTGATAAACTGAATAAAATATTAATATTTATATAATAATAACAAAATATACAAAATATTAATTTTATTAATATCTATATTAATAAGCTTTTAGAATGTATATACAAATTAAATAAACAAATATTTTTTTTTCAATTTTCCTGTGGAATTACCTGCGAATTCCAGATCCGCGGGTAAGTTTCCTGTGGATTTGAAATTTGCAAGAAACTTATCTACAGATTTTGAAATTTGCAGGAAAATTTCCTGCGGAATTACCTGTGAATTTCAAATCCACAGGAAATTTCCTGCGGAGTTAGCGGCGAATTTTTCGAAGGAAAATTACCTGCGGATTTTTCCCCAGGAAATTTTTTGGGGAATTTAAAATTTGCAGGAACAAAATACCCACGAAGATAATACATGGGGACGTAAATCCGCAGGAAACGCCACAATTTCTAGTAGTGACGAGTCACGGTTTGTTTTCACTGTAGTTAATGATTGTTGAAGGTTTTAACTCAAGTAAGATACAATAACATAAATTATACACACAAGGTTTTGTAATGTTTATAATGTTAACTTTTGCAACTCGGTGTCTTTTAATTAAAACAAATATATATATATATATATATATATAAGTATTTGTTTATATTTTATATTACAATTTTTCATTTAATGTTATTTATAATAATAAACAACGTTTTCAAAACATGGGACGAGATTAAATGACATCATATCTAAGATTTTAACACTTACAACAATTAATAATTTTTCTATAGAAGTCAAAAATGACAAGTCCATCCGTTGACTTTAGGGCTCGTTTGGTGAACAGGATAGGATAAAGACAGGATATGATAGAGAACTGGATAAAGAAATAATAGGATATAAACATGATAAGCTTTTATCATATTATGTGTTTGGTGCGCACTGGATAACAAACTAGATATCATTATATTATGACTTTAGCTTTTTTAAAATAATATAAAATGACAAAATTATCCTAATGACATAATTACATATAATTTTTAAAATTAAGTATTTAGATATTTAATAGTTTAAATTAATTTTTATAATTTGTACAATTTTTAATATTAATAATAATTTTGTATTTTTAGTTTTTATTTTAAATATTTTTATATTTCTTGGATTTTAAATTATTCTTTTACAATTTTATTTTTTGTATTATGTAAAATGACAAAATTATTCTTGTTAAAAAATTACATATAAATTTTAAAATTAATCATATTATTTATATTTATTTTTTATTTTTATTTTCTATAACTTTTATTATTAATTTTTTTTTCAATTTTATTTTTTATTTATAATATTTTTATATTTTATTAAAATTTAAATTATTTTTCATAAGGGTGAACACGGAAACAATTTTATTATCCTATCCTGTTGTTTCTAACCCAGCCCTCCCCTCAGGATAAAATTTAACTAGATGGACATGATAGGATATGTGACAAGATTGAGTTATCATATTCTGCTGGTTCAACAAACACTGGATTAAGACAGGATATGATTGTTTATCATATCATGTCTCTCATATCCTGGCCACCAAATGGACCCTTAAAGTTTATACAAACTCGATCAATCTGATAAAATTTCGTACAAATTAAAAATTAATTGATAAGTTATCATCGAATTTTATTTTAACGAATCAATATGTAAAGTATAATTTAAAATACAACTATATTTTCCTTATTAGATAACATATTTACAAATATTTAAATTAATTAAATTTTGACATACATGCATGATATGGTCGATAATATATGGTATGATTCAATGGGTAAATTGATTAATTTCAGATTCTACATAAAGTTATTAATCAGTATAAGTGCTAAAATTTGAGATTTTGTATCATTTGATCCTATTCCTAATCCTAATAAGTCCCGTCTATAATAAAGTACTTCATTTGCAAGTTATGCATGAATATGCAAGTCATATAATTAATCAATCAAAAAGGAAAGAGAGAAGTATACTACGTTTAGGAGTAGCAAATAGATGGATTGAATAAATTTGATTTGGAATAGTGACCGCAAGAAGTATACCACGTCAGGGGGATGACAATCTCTATCCTGACCTTAGAACAGAAGTTGATATGTATTTAAGGAACAAGATGAGATTCTAGATTAACAGTTTGAATTCTTAATATAATAATAAAATATTAATAGTTTGAATTATCTCTTTGCATTTACATTTAACGTGAACGTAATTTAAAAAAAAAAGTCATACCGATTAAGTAATAGTTTGTCAAAATTTCAAACTTATTATTGTTGACGTTGTTTATTAGTCTAACACCAAGGGATCAGTGATAAGTGACAGATTTTACATTTTGATAAGGGATAAGTGACAGATTTGAACCTCCACTCATTTTTTTAGAATATGAGAGAAATATAAGTTGATTTATTCTTGAAGTTGATCCAAAGACTTTTCTGCCATGAACCGGAGCACTGCTCCAGTGCCAAAAATTTTCACACCCAAAAATTTATGTTTATTCTCACTCCATTTGGGTTTTATTTTTCTCCTTCTAAATCAGAACGCGTTAGGAGGATAGCTACCCTGAGTTTCTTTTAATCTATTATCTATTATTTTTTATTATTATTATCTATGTATTATAAAATAAGATTTTTTCGATGTAAGATAATTCCACGTGTCAATACCAGAGTCATTCAGTTTTCCACTAAAATTAGTTTCTTTTTTAATTTTTAATTAATTTTATGACAATTATTATTACGCTATATATCAATTAATAATTAATAATCATAATACAAATAATAAAATATATCCTCTTTAAAGACTTACTTTGAATTACTATATCATTCACAATTAATATTCAGATTCATATTTCAATATTTCATTTCATGTAAATAGTCACAAGAGAGATGAGAGAGAAAGTAGAGAGACAAAGAGTGTGTGGGTGGAGAAAAATAGGTTGTTTAGGGTTGACAGTGGCACTCGTAGTGATCATAAGGGTTTTCCCAGGTCTGGCTCGTCTAAGCATCGTGATAGGATTTTGGAGAGGGACATAGTCACATTTTTTGTTGTAAACTTCCCATATGAGACTAGTATTTCAGACCCTTGGAAGCTTCCTATACTTTGGGAGGGTGGGTGATGTCTTCATTCTAATAAAGCTAGATAAGTATGGGCGGCGGTTTGGAATTGTCCAATATAAGGTGGTAGGAGATAGGGTGCCTATGGAACGACGGATGAATGATATTTAGGTTGGCCCTCTCAAACCCAAAGTAAATCTTCAACGGTTTTAAAGGGGAAAGGTCAATAGGACCGAGACAAGGGTTCTGGTGGGTATGGTTGTGGCGAATAACAAGCGCGTAGTTGAGAATAAGAGATCATTTGCACTGGCCGTATCTGGAAGGAACCAAGGTATTCACATAATGGGAAACAAGGTACGCCTAAACGATGGGCCTCGGGGGGTTTATAGAAGCCGAGATATGCTTCAAACATGGAGAATGTAATGGTGACAAAGAAGTCCATATGGCTCTGGAGAAGATTTGTGCCTATCCTGACAGAGGCAAGAGACGCTCTCAAGTTGCATGATATGCTCCTTTTAAATGGCATTACATCTGTGAGTGTCATCCTCTTGGGTGGCTCCTTGATGCTATTATCGTGCAATGAAGAAGAAGATGTCTTGGAGGTCCTTAAAGCAAATATGGATTTATTCTCACAACGGTGTAGTTGGATCCATGGTCTTTGTCGCTTATTCCTAAGGACCAGCGGTTTGGCTTAGATGCTATGGGGTTCCTCCTCATGCTTGGGAGGAAGATTATTCATGAGCTATATTCGGCGAGTTCCTCTCCTTGGGTGTTTGAACAAAAAACAAATGTAGGATGGATGTGGAAAGCTTTCTAGTCCAGGTTTCGATGATGCCATCCATTGACACGGTGGTTAGGTAAGTTGTGCCAGGAGAGATTTTGGTTATTAAAGTGAACACAATAATGCAACTGTCGGATGTAGGTGCGTCATGGTGTAACCAGTTTGTTTCTTCATATGAGTATAGTGGTGGGGGGTACGACATCGGTGGTGAGGACAGCTTCTCGATGGCCTCTGGAGAGAAGGGTGTTTGAGTGGGGCCGATGTTGCTCTAGGTCTGATGTTTTTGTACAGTACTATGGGGATGTGCCAGGGACCTGTCGTGGGTGGTGGGGGTCATGTACCCCTTGTACCTTTGGTGTGTGATGCTGGGAAAGAGGGATCAATCGTGGACAGGATGGTAACACGAGGGCATGTACTTTCTTTGTGTTAGAATGTGGGTGGCAACAGGACGAAGCCAGAAGTTTGGTTTAACAGGGGCCAAGACAAAAAAATCATCTTATGGAAATTAAAAACACATTATTTTTATTAAATATAAAAATAAATAAATAAATAAAATTTAAATAGAAACTTAATTTAAAAGTCATAGAGAAATCATCTAGTAATTCATCTGCATCATAAAGTACAACTTACAGCTCCTCCAACCAATTACTAATTTGATGGTTATTGGTCTTGGCCTCTGCATCAAGGAGCACAACTTTTATAGTAAAGATGGTGTTCTTCATTCTTTGGATATCATCTTTGAGATTCCAAATGATTCCAAACTCCTTGTTAACTGAAGAGCTCAATTTTTCTAAGACTCTCTATGCAATGGCTACCATCCTTTGGCAAATGAAGTTTAATACAAGCATGAGTAAAACTAATCCTTGGGTCACATAATTTTAATAGATTTAGATCATCTTTTGTTTTGGAGTAATAGGATATGGTCATGACTAAGAAAGGCACAATTTTTTCTTTTCAATAGTATAATCAATTATCGTGAGTTGGTGAATTCTTTCATTAAAAAAAATCTTACTTTCTCCAACAAGATCATGTCCTATTCTTGTTACTCGAAGATAAAAGAAGGAGCTAAATCCAATGTTAATTGCCAATGAGATAAATGGACCTAGCTAGGCTACAATCATAATTTATGATCGAACAAACATGAGTGTTGATGTTTTTACTACCTATTTTTTACCAGTGTACCCAATGTGTAATTACCCAACGTGTTGAACTGCCATTTATGCTACCATGAGCTGTCATAACATTTTAATTCATCCATTTATGCTAATCTTAACTACTAGTATATTATAATATCAATTAATTGCTCTGTCATGGAGGCTTCATTTGGTTCTCTGTAATTCAACCACATTTAGCGTAAGATTCACAAATGGGTATAACACCAAAGTCTTTAAAACTCTACCAGGGGCCTAGGCCCTTGGAGACATACAAGTCCCTCCATCCTTGGGTGGCACAAAGAGTATGGATACAGAGGCGAGTGCAGAGTTTATCGGCACGGAAGGTAAGTCAAATTAGGTAACTGTGGATAAGCTTGGAGGAAATTTCAGTATTCAATTTATAGAAGCTTGTGGATACGTGGTATGCGATGAAGCTCTCCAAGTGGAGGACTCAGGTTTGTTGTCATTAGTGGGAGGGACTATTGTTGGGCCAATGTCCTCCCCATCAGATATAAGATCGTCTCACCTCTCCTACCTAGATGTCTTACCCGAATCTGGTTTGCGTGGAAAGGGTGCACAAGAAGAAGGGTAGGCTGTGAACAATATAGCAAGTAAAGAGGATATATTTGTGGGTCGCGATTGGGCCAACAAAACATTTTGGGTTATTCAAATTACCCCTACATCTTCGCACATAGGCTAGCGTTTAACTCAAGATGCTCTTTCGTTTCTTCTTAAGGTGATTCGGTGCTTTATGTCGATGTTCAACCTCATCTTATGAAGCAAATGGTGTCAAAGAGCATGAAGGGAGGTGTGAAGCGACAAATGCTTGCTCATGTAGATGACTTGTCTCTCAAAACTTGGATTCATAGAATGGGGATGAAATTCCCTTTTCAACCTCTCAATCCATTGTAGCTTAGGATGGATTCTTGAGGTAGGGAATGAGGGCTAGATTAAGTCAGTACAGAGGAAAGGACGTGCAGTTCAACTGGGGGAGCGTGCTTCATGTATAGAAGTGGTGTTTCATGCATCTCATGACAAAGAGTCTTCCAATGTGGTGTGTGTAGTGAGTGATGTGGGGGAGGGACCCACAGTTAGTGGCTTAGGCACTTTGAATGTGTAGATTTATCATCCATTGACATATGAGGTTACCTTGAGTGAGGGGCTTAGTAGACCCAATGTTCTTGAAGCTGAATGCCTTGTGGTGAACTTGCTTAGGTGTGTTTCGGTCCCTCTGTTGGTGCATAGTTTAGATTCAGAGGTGGTTTCTCCAAGAAGCACTATGTCTTTGGATTTAGGTGAGCAGGACCACCCTAGGTTGGCATCGTCTAGTGCTACCATAGCTTGCTTGGGTGATCTCAGGAATGAAGAAAATTTTGATGGTCCAATAAGGAAAAGGCAAGAAGCATTTCAACAAGCCTGCTAATTAAGAAAAATAAGAATAGGGGCAACAACAAGTTCAAGCCATGTACTTCTAACTTGAAGCGGGCGGGCAGGGTTGGAAATGAAGGTACTGCTGTCCCACCGGACATTGGAAGAGGAACTGGAAAAAAAAATCTTGGAAAAGTGCAAGAACCAAGGAAGTGAGACTTCTACTTCAGGCATTTTTGTTATATTTATCTACTTCAATTGATCCAAAAAAGTCATAGATAAAGAAATTTATAGGTAAAAATAAACGTTTGCGCAAAAGGAGAACTCCATTTAGGCCGGGAAACATGAAATTGGCTCTTTGGTCTTAAAATCACACTAAAGTAAAGCAAAAAAGGTGTCTGATGAGTCAACTTCCAAACCATAAAGAATTTTGAAAGGAGGTTTTCTACCTCTAGATTATATCATTAAATTTGTCTTACACATTAAATATGAGATTCATTAGATAGTATAGCTTTAATTAGCCCCGAAAATGCAAAATACTCATTATGGCTTGAACTGAAATGTCAGTAAATTGTACAGCTATGATATGAATTTGAACCTGAAACTTGACGCACTAAATTCCTATGGTATAGTGATCCTCTACACCAAGGAACATGTTATTTAGACTTAAGATGAATATAATTCACTTGCAAGCCCAAATTTAAAGGTTTAAAGAGATTCTCGAAGACTAAGTGATGATTTAGGTAGTGTTAGGATGATATTATGATCTCAAACGACTTCTTCAATTTTTTAAACCATTGATATGGTCTGGAGGTGAGTTCAATAGTTTCAAAAATGTTTGATCCTAAAATTTAGGTAATGACAACAAAACACTATAAATGAATCAGAGCAAGTTCTGAACAGTTTTAGGGCAAGTTATGGAACAAGAGAGCAACCGAATTTGAGATTTCTTTATTGTTTGGAAGGTATACTTTAGATTTTAGTTATGATTGTAGTGATGAATTGAGGGGTTGGTCAATCTGGACTCTTTAGGGCTTAAGTAAGTTAGCACGAGAACATAAACATGCTCGACAGGTATCAATATACATGAATTTTATGAAAATGTTTTGGATGACCAATGATGAATCTATTTCTATGGTATATGAACAACATTCATGCAAATCAGATATGAAAAATTTGCATAAGTTAAAAAATCTAAGAGTCGAGAAAGGTGATTATCTGATAGAGGACAATACGAACAGTGCATGTGAATTTGTCCAATAGTAGGGAGTCAACTCACACATATGGGTTAATACTATAGATGTGTTTGTTTCACAAAATAAAATTACATTCCTGGAATGCTATTCCCAGAAATATGATTACTAGGAATATTGTTATTCCAAACTAATATGTTTGGTAAGTATTCATATAATTCCTAGGAATATTTTTAGGTTAAATTATACAATTGGTCTCTTATGTTTATTTTAGGCTTCAGTTTGGTCTCTTATGTATTATAAGTTCGAATTGGTCCCTTATGTGTAAAATGTGGTCCCTCTTGTATTTTGGTACAAATTGGTCCCTTATGTTACGAATATTATACCAATGCAGTCCCTTTTTTATGCAATAAAAGGGATCACATTGGCATAATATTCGTAACATAACGGACCAATTTGGAACTTTTAATACATATGGGACTAAACTGAAACCTAGAATAAAGATAAGGAACTAATTCAGAACTTTTAATAGATAAGGGACCAAAAAAATAATTTAGCCATGTTTTTATAATTTGTTTAATTAAAAATTTTAAAAATATAAACAAATACAGTAAAACACGGTGGGGGTCATGAGTAGTTATAGGTGGTTGAGTTTTATTCACGTGGAAATGTTAGAAGTAAGAAAATCATGTGTAAAAAATATTTCTGGGAATAAAAAATACCTGAGAATAATTTTCTAAAACTTAAAACAAAAATGAGAATGTTGCATTCCCTTCCTCACATTCCCAGATAATAAAAGATAACTTGAAATAAACACACTCTATGTTGAACTCCTCATTGGGTCAGAGGTTTGCTACCCTAAACTGTCGAGGGATATAGGTTTAATGGTGAGTTTATGACCAATTTAGTCCCTGAGATTTGCGAAAAATTCAGTTTAGTCCCTGACTTATCCAATATTTCAAAATAGTCCCTGACATTTTAAAATCTGTTTCAGTTAGGTCCCTCCGTTAACTATCTCCGTTAATAGAGTTTGGGAAGCTGATGTGTCACGTTTAATGACTTGCTGGCACCCATGAAGGTCTCCACGCTGGCGCCACATCATGTGGCTGAGTGGACGCAAATTTCAGGGACCAAATTGTTCTGTAACGTCTATTCTGATGAAAAAAAATTTGGGGGACTAAATTGATACTAATTTGGTTTTCTTTTAAATACCCAATTTCTTCTTCTTCTTCTTCTTCTCACTTCTTCTTCTTCCCCTTTCTTCCATTTGTACTGAAACCCTAAAAACCTACATCCAAGTGAAGAAGCAACGTTGGGATGAAGAAGATGGGTGGTGGGTCGCATTTTTCTCCATCAAGTCAAGTGAAGAAATCCTCAAGAAGTGGTTCTTCATCTGCAACCTATTCTTCTATTGGAGAGACCCGAAATTTAATCTTCACTTATTTTAGAGGCCTCTCCAATGTAGTTAACTTTTTATCAGCCATATCTCATTATCAATATAAAAAATAATCATAGGGATATTTGAAAACATCTTAGTTTAAACTTCAAAATACACATATTTCAAGCCTGGTTTACTTTTCTGATGAGAAGTCAAGCATGCATGCACCTGCTAGTTTTTCAAACCAAGAAAACCTCAAACAATATACAAAATATTGATCCATGGTGTGAACTTTTGAATTTACGATATTACCAAAATTTGCAAAATAAAAGGTGAATGCAAAAGACATTTGAGTGTTATCCAAATCCAAGCTACTTAAATCGAGCTTATTTTTGTTTTGTTTTTGAATAAATACCATGAAAAATATCTAATACAAAGGTAACTAACTCATCTGTACAAAAGCAAGTTGTAATCAGATAACCATCAAAACACAACTTTAAATGATTAAAAGAAGGGAAAAATAAAATAAAAAATCTAAGCAATCCTGTGATAATCAAAAAACAAAACAACATTAAAACTTACACCATTCAAATGAGCTCTCTCAACAGCCTTGGAAGGAGACAAGAACCCATCACTGCATTTGGAGTGCGAATGCAATTCAAACACGACCCTGTCACTACCTCTTCCCACAGTTTTCTGCACACCAAAATCATCGACAACACAGGAAGCAGCAGATGGAGGAGCCAAAGCCAAAGCCGAAGAATTCTGATCCAAAAAAACCCATTCACTCACAACCTTAAAAGCCATAACCTGCTCGTGTGTCATCTTCTTCTTGCTGCCACCTCTGTTCTTCTTCTTCTTCTTCTTTTTCTTATCCTTATTAGCCTTATTGGAATTGTTCACGCAACCATCTCCCATCACTGGATTGAGGTTTTAAGGGAAATTTTGGTTTTTGTTTCTTAGGCCATTAGGGTGAGTTTGTTAGGGTACATACATGCCCCCTAAACTATAATACAGGACGAGGAATCATATAAGATAAGAGAGAAGAGAAGAGAGTAGGTTGGGTAGATGCAGAGAATTGAGAAAGGAGTTTAGGACCAAATTTCTTGCAGGAAGTTTGAATTTTAGTAATATTTTAGTGAGTAGCAAAATGGTCCCTGAAATTTGCGTCCACTCAGCCACATGATGTGCCGCCAGCGTGGAGACCTACATGGGTGCCAGCAAGTCATTAAACGTGACACATCAGCTTCCCAAACTCTGTTAACGGAGACAGTTAACGGAGGGACCTAATCAAAAGCATTTTAAAATGTCAGGGACTATTTTGGAATATTGGATAAGTCAGGGACTAAACTGAATTTTTCGCAAATCTCAGGGACTAAATTGGTCATAAACTCGTTTAATGGTGTTATCTCAATAGCCCTAGCTGTGTCCAATATCTGAATATCAAGCAAATCGAGAGCGTCCTACCATTGTTGGCACCAAGGGTGCCGTTGACCTGTGTGATCACATTGTTTACACCAGCTAGGACATGTACTTCTGACTAGTTCCTCTATTATATATCAAAATCTATGGTCTCAACTTAGGTTGCTTGGGGTCTACATGCATACATGCATTGATTATTAGTTTTATGCATTGATTATTAGTTTTGTTCAGTACATGTGAGAAAAAACGATGTTGGTTTAAAAACTTGCTGCAATGATAAAACGATGCTCTAGGACAATATATTAGCAAAATGGAACAAGATTACTTATTTAAATTGTTTTAATTGTTAGCCATACGACCGATAATGAATGTATCATGGAATTTTCTCAAAAAAATTATATTCCAATTTGAGCATTCACTAAGGGTCCAAAATCATCATTTATATAAATCATTTGATTATATTTTTTTAATGGCAAAAATTTATATTAATATAAGGGAGTACAAGGGTACTCCAACCAAAACAAACCAACAATGGGTCTACAAAATGACCCTATAACCTACAAAGCCATAAAAAAAGCCGGCAAAACTATCACCTATAGCAACCTAGTGGATCAACAAACCACTCGTAATATAGACACAGATTGAGGGGACTTACCACGGGCCAAAAACCACTATCAAGACGATACAGTCAATTGTATGGCCTAGGTCAACCACCCTCCTAGAAAAAATACATTCATTCCTGAGGTCCCATATGACCCAAAGAACAGTATGTCAAATAAGCGTCAATCCATGTCTACTCGACGACTTACCTATAAAAATGCTAAACTTGGAGAACAAAGAGGAAAGATATGGGGGAAGCACAAAGTCGAAACCCAACCAATTCACAATAGCGTACCCCATTGTAGATGAAAAGTTGCATCTACTGAAAAGATGTAGGGATGACTCCCAGTGGGAACCACACAAGATACGTGTATTAGCAGTAGCGTCAATGATAATGCCTCTACGATGCAAGTTTGTCCGAGTCGAAATATTATCCAAAAGCAACTGCCAAGAGAAGGCAATTGAGGAACATAACTCTTCCAAAGATTTCCTAGCACTCCGACCTCCAGATCCGAGAGTCGAGTCACATGAGAAGAGAACTTCGAGAGAAAACCATATGTAGAGGGAATAGTGTACATACCACTAGAATGTTTGGTCCATACCCACCGATCAAGCTCCACATACAAAGATAAGCCTACCAAGGAAGAAATTAACTCGACCGCCAAAACCTCCTCCGAGGCAAAGAAGTCTCTCCTCCAAGGAATATCCCAGATCCATGTCCCATCCCGCCATCTACCACAACTCCATACCTGTGCATCTTGGTCTGCTGCAATAGAAATTAATCTAGGAAACCTGCGGCTTAGTGAGGAGTCACCAAGCCATGAATCATGCTAAAATGAGGTAGATCGCCCATCTCCTATCCTCCTCGTTACACTAACTGAGAACCAATCTGAACCCTTCCCCCCAGTTCCCCGATCAAGCATATATCCTTCCACCACTCCGACACCGAAGAAGAAACTCTCTTGTCTAAGAAGTACGATGCGGTAGTCACTCCCAAGCCATATTTCGAAGCCAACACCCTACAACAAAGAGCCTCATCCTCCCCTAAAAGCCTCCATCTCCATTTACCTAACAAGCTAAGGTATACCCACCCCAGATCCCTCACCCCAAGACCACCCCCACTCTTGGGCTTGCAAACACCAGCCTACTTCACCAAGATGTCTTTTTCAACCCCCGAAATCATTTGATTATATCTATTAATTTTATTTTTTCAAAAAAAAATTAATTTTTTAACTACAAAATAAAGGATTTTTAATTAAGACAATCAAACTTAAGCTTAAGCTCATTATGTGACACAAAAATCAATGACTTTTAACGCACATATAGGGTGTGTACTACGTTATCTGAATTTTTTTTTGATAGGCAAATGTTAGTGCTTAATTTGTTAGAGGGGAGGGGGATTTTGTTAGTGGCAATGATCTGAGTCCTGCACCTCCTACTTGCAACTCCTTCATGTCCCTTGGCTCAACTACTGAGCCACCTACATGGGACACTACGTTATCTGAATTGAATTTATGTCAAAACCATTTTTTAGCAATCTTACGTTCAAAACCTACTGTTATATTGAAATATATACACTCCCTCCATCCCTATATGTAAGACCGTTTTGTAAAAAAAAAATTGTCCCTTTTTATAAGGCTCTTTCCAAATTACAAAATTCATTGATTATTTTTTTACAAAAATATCCCTAATTAAATGAAGAGGGTTAAAAGACCAACTCTCTCTTAATAATTGAAAGATAATTTTGAAAAGAGAATACACATTGTTAACAAATTTAATGTAAAAACTAGTTTTCTTAATTCTTGTGTATTAGTCAAAAAAGTCTTAAATATAGGGACGGAGGGAGTATATGGGGAACATTGATGGGTACGATATCCTAATAAAGTCTAAAGTCATTATAAATGTACGGGCAATTGGAATTTTGGAAGAGATCCCCATATTGAGAATGAAGTTATGGAAAACAATAATCAATAAAGATTTAATTGTTTTTTATATTTTCAAAATTCAACCATTATTTTACTATATATATATTCCTTATCTTTGTATTTTTTTGAAGACTTTAACTGAATCGTCAAAGCAAATAATTGATATCAAATTACATTCAACTCTTTTTATTTTCAGATTCTATCATTTCATTATTTTTTTTAATTTGCATAATTATTTTATTTATATTCCTTTATTGTTTTTAATTTTATTTTATCTTATAATTTGTAGTAATAGAAAATGTCAAATAAAAAGTATAAATTTGGTTTTGAAAAGTTAAAGAAAAATAGAAAAGTTGAAAAATTAATTTAATTTCAATGCGACATTCTTGAAAATTTTGATAATTTATATAGTAGTTATAAGTCTTTTTAAATTTTTTGCCTAAAACTCCGAAATTCCTAGACACGACCCTGAACTCAAAACACACACAACACACAAACACAAATCTTAGCTTGAGCATTCGCTAATTTAGACTTAATCTAATCTTAGTGAAAATAGGTGCTAATTTAGACTTAATAATCAAATCAAAGTGAGAATGGGTCCGATCCGATCGAAATCATCATTTATTTATATGTATTAACTTTATTTTTTTAACCCCCGTAATTTTGTTTTCTTTTTTCTTTTTTTAATATAAATTAGTTTCTTAAAAAAATAAAAAAAATCCCACAAAAGAAATGACTTTAAATTAAGACAATCAATGACTTTTGACGTACGTATAGCATACAGATTCCTGAAACTATGTTCAAAACCTATACGTCCTTATATTGAAATTTGCATAATAATACTAGTTTTCTACGTAACATCCTAAAATAATTGAGACGGTGAAAAGACTCAACAATCCTGGTATTTGTTAATATATTTTCATTGTTTGGTTGTGTTAGGTTAGGGTACTCCTTGTACACTTTATTAATATATTTTGCCATTCAAAAAAAAATCTTGGTATTTGGCTCGTGTAATACCACGACTCGTTCAAGTCTTGTCATCAGGTAAGAAAACTAGACTCAGGGTTCTATAAATAGGAACCAGCATCTCAGCAAACAATAAACACAGCTTAGAGTTGAATAGTTTAAAATCCCCTTAATATTATTGCCATGGAAGCTCAACTTTCCTCCATTGTTATTACCTTCTTTCTGTTCTTAGTACTGTTGCATTGGCTTGTAAAATATTACAAGTCAAAAACCTACAAATTACCACCTGGTCCAAGGAAGTTACCTATCATTGGCAACCTGCATCAAATAGCAGCAGCAGGATCACTTCCACATCGTGCTTTCCAAAAACTTGCAAATAAATATGGACCACTCATGCACCTACGACTTGGTGAAGTTTCTGCAGTAGTTGTATCCTCCCCCAAAATGGCCAAGGAAATATTGAAAACTCACGATGTTGTTTTTGCTAATAGGCCAAAACCTGTTGCTTCTCATATTATGTCCTACGGTTCAATAGATATTGCATTTTCTCCGTACGGCAATTATTGGAGACAAATGAGAAAAATATGTACGTTAGAGCTTCTAAGTTCTAAGAGGGTTCAGTCTTTCTCTTATATTAGGGAAGATGAGACTGCAAAATTCATACAATCAATTAAATCATCCTTAGGCTCAGGCTCACCAATCAATCTCACCAGTAGAATTTTCTCGCAGGTAAGTTCTACTATTTCCAGGTCAGCTTTTGGCGACAAATGTGAAGACCAAGATGAATTTCTGTCTTTGAGCAGAAAAGTAATATCAATGATTGGAGGACTTGAACCGGCTGATTTGTTTCCTTCAATGAAACTTATTATAGTTGTGCTAACTGGGGTGAAATTCAAATTGGAGAAAATGCACAAACAGGCTGATAAAATCTTAGAAATCATTCTCAGGAAGCATCAAGAAAAGCAAAGAAGAGCAAAAGAAGGTAACAATAGTACTGAAGGTGAGGAGAAGGAAGATCTTGTTGATGTGCTTTTGAGAATCCAACAAAGCGGCACCCTTGACATCCCAATAACCACCGACAACATCAAAGCTGTGATTTTGGTGAGTAAATATATATATCCACGTAGATGTGATTTGATTCTTTTATGGTGTGAGGGTACATCTTAGTTTCTCATGGATGTGTGTGTTTTATCACCTTTTTAACCATTAATTTTTTAATGGAGGGTTGTTTTTAACATTATCATCTAAAATTCATTTTAGAATAGTCAAATCCGTGTAAGTTTAAAATGTTTTTAGTTCTACCAAAATTACCTCACAAAATTCCTTTTTTTCTATGTTTTTCCCCCTTATACACATAATATATTAAGGATGTAACTATTTACACACTAAATACATTTTCTTGAACTCTGAAAAGAATGATTTACTTTAATGAAATTATAATTATTAACATATAAGGAGTTTCGTTGTAGTCTATTTTAATATTTTTGGCTTATTAAAATAACAATAAATTATAAAATTCTTTAAATATCATTGTTATATTTCAATAATTAATGATCAATTACTTAAATTTTAAAGGGAAAGTTTTATTTTGGAGGAATTAAGTTAATAATATTTTAATGAAAACCTCTTTTTAAGGTCAGAAACAACAATTGTTACATAATGAAAAATTATATAAAAATATTTTATTTGTTCATCCAGGATACATTTATTGCTGGAACTGACACAACATCTTCAACAATAGAATGGGCTATGTCAGAAATGATGCAAAACCCAAAAGTGAGAGAGAAAGCACAAGCTGAATTAAGACACGCATTCAGCGGAAAGGAAATAATCTATGAAACCGACCTAGAGGATCTTAGTTACTTAAAGTTAGTGGTCAAAGAGACATTAAGACTACATCCACCTACTCCTTTGTTGGTCCCTAGAGAATGCACTGAATTGACCAACATTGATGGATATGATATCCCAATAAAGACTAAAGTCATGATAAATGTATGGGCAATGGGAAGAGATCCCCAATACTGGACTGATGCTGAAAGGTTTATTCCTGAAAGGTTCGATGGTAGTCTTGTCGATTTCAAAGGGAATAGCTTTGAGTATCTTCCTTTTGGGGCAGGAAGAAGAATATGTCCTGGCATGTCACTTGGTATAGCTAGCATTATGCTTCCTTTGGCTATGTTACTATACCATTTCAACTGGGAACTCCCAAATAAGATGAAACCTGAGGATTTGGATATGACTGAACATTACGGAATGGCAATTGGAAGGAAAAGTGAGTTATGTTTGATTCCCACTATTTATGATGTCTGACTCTATGATATAAAAACTCGCAGTGTCTGTTGATGATATAAATCGTATTGTGCCATGTAACTTTTTAAATAATAGTCAGACTTTAATCATTGTATAATAAAAGTTGAGATAATAAATGCTAAAGCATCCCTTTGCTCATTTGAGCCTTTGTGACTCTTGTACACTTTCAAGCAGATGAGTACACTCCTAAAGCATCCCCTTTTTGTTTCCATCTTGTTTCTCGCTTTTTCCTTTGATTCTCGCTATGGTATGAGCATCTTGCGTGATTTTGTGTATTGCTGAAAAACGAAAATGGTGTAGACAAAAATGCTGAATGCTGAAAACAAAAAAGGGATAAAACTGCGCTTCTAACTAAAAAACGCTGCTTAAGAAAAAAAAAGGATAAAACAGCGCTTCTTACTAAAAAACGCTGCTTAAAAATGAGAATAAGTAGCGCTTCATTGAGGACGCACTGTTTATTCCCTTTTTCCAACAGCGCTGCTTTTTTGTAACACATTCAGCAGCGGCTGAATATACAGCGCCTTTAAGCACTGTTTAAGTCCAAAATTATGCGCTGTTTATTGCCTTTTTTGTTGTAGTGTTTAGGTAATGACAGCAAAACACTATTAATGAAATCGAAGCAAGTTCTGAACTGTTATAGGGTAAGTTATAGAATTAGAGAGCAACCAAATTTGAGATTTCTTTAATTTTGTTTGTAAGGTATAATTTAGATTTAAGTTATGCGTAGTAATGAATTGAGGGGTTGGTTAGTCTGGACTCTTTAGGGCATAAGTAAGTTAGCACGAGAGCATAAACATGCTCGACAGGTATCAATATTCATGAATTTTATGAAAATGTTTCGGATGACCAATGATGAATCTATTTATATGGTATGAACAAAATTCATGCAAATCATATATGAAAAATTGCATAAGTTAATATTCTAAGGTCGAGAAAGGCGATTGCCTAGATATAGTACAACACGAACGGTGCGTGTGAATTGGTCCAATAGTAGGGAGTCAACTCAGACCTAGGGATTAATACTATAGATGTGTTTATTTCACGAAATAAAATTACATTTCCGAAAATGCTATTCTTGGGAATATGATTACTAGGAATATTGTTATTCCAAACTAATATGTTTGGTAAATATTCATATAATTCTTAAGAATGTTTTTATAGTTTGTTTAGTTAAAAAGTTTAAAAATATAAACAAATATAGTAAAACGTGGTGGGAGTGAGTAATTATAGGTGGTTGAGCTTCATTCACGTGGGAATGTTAGATTCCCAGATCCATGTTCCATCCCGCCATCTACCACAGCTCCATACTTGTGCATCTCGGTTCGGTGCAGTAGAAAATAATCTGGGAAACCTGCAGCTTAGTGAGGAGTCACCAAGCCAGGTAAAATGAGGTAGACCACCCATCTCCTATCCTCCTCATAACAGTAACTGGGAACCAATACCGATCAAGCATATATCCTTCCACCACACCTACGTCGAAGAAGAAACTCTTTGGTCTCTGAAGTACGATGCGGTAGTCATTCCCAATGCATATTTCGAAGCCAACACCCTACACCAAAGAGTCTCACCCTCCCCTTCTTCATTTACCTAATAAGCTAAGGTTTACCCACCTCAGATCCCTCACTCCAAGACCAACCCCACTATTGGGCTTGCAAACATCAATCCACTTCACCCACGATATCCTTTTCACCTCCGAAATCATTTGATTATATCTATTAATTTTACTTTTTCAAAAAAAAATAATTTTTTTAACCTACAAAATAAATGATTTTAAATTAAGACAATCAAACTTAAGCTCATTATGTGACACAAAATCAATGACTTTTCACTACAACAAAAAAGACAATAAACAGCGCTTGATTTTGGCCTTAAACAGCGCTTAAAGACGCTGTATATTCAGCCGCTACTGAATGTGTTACAAAAAAACAGCGCTAAAGCAGCGTTGTTGAAAAATGGGAATAAACATCGCTTCCTCAATGAAGCGCTACTTATTCTCATCTTTAAGCAGCGTTTTTTAGTAAGAAGCGCTATTTTATCCCCCTTTTTTTCCTCTTAAGCAGCGTTTTTTAGTTAGAAGCGTTATTTTATCCTTTTTTTTGTTTTCAGCATTCAGCGTTTTCGTTTACACCATTTTCGCTTTTCAGCAATACACAGAATCACGCAAGACGCTCATACCATAACGAGAATCAATGAAAAAAGCGAGAATCAAGATGGAAATTTGATGTCCAGAACTATACAACAAACGATGTCCAAAACTATATAAGAAACTTGAAAACTACTAAAAACCTAAGTTGAATGTCCAGATCTACATCACTACAAGAAAATTCGGATTTACCGACGGGCTTATACCGACAGTCCTGCATCGCGTCGGTTAACGTGATTTTCACGGCAAAGCCGCGTCGGTAAAACAAAAGTCTGTTGCAAATCGATCTGATTTACCGACGGTCAATGCTCGTCGGTAATTGCAATTTTTCATTTGGCGCTATTTTTCAAATCGAAGCGGCCTTATACCGGTCGAAATTAACAAACCTGCTCAAGGTCGAGCAGCTTACCAAGCGGCCACACCGCTTGCAGATAAGCCATCGATAATGCGAATAATAACCGTAAATCCAGAGCCTCCCTTTCTCCTCCATCTTAGTCCCTCTTCTCCACTTCCTCTCTTCCTTCGCCACCACCGCCACCACCACTACGCCGCCACCACCACGCACCACCACCATCACCACCACCACCACGCCCACACCACCACCAGGCCGCCACCACCACCACCACTGCTTCTCTGTTCTCACCACCACGCCGCCGTCTCCACCACCACGCCGCCGCCACCACCACCACGCCCGGGCCACCTTCACCACGCCGCTAACTGTTTCTCACCTCCTCCTAAGGTTAGGTTCTCATCTCCTCCTTCCATGTTTTATGCAATTATGCTGTGAATTTTGATTTCAATTGGTTTTGATTGTCTAATGTTTCTTGTTTTTTGTTCATTTTAGTACTTATGTTCAAAGTTAGAGTTTGAAGGTTGCTCTGCTCTTATTGATTTTGTAGATTGTTAGTTGTTTGATGGTTGTTCTGCTCTTATTGATTTTGTGGATTGTTAGTTGTTTGATGGTTGCTCTGCTCTTATTGATTGGTAGCTTGTTAGTTAAAATTTTCTATATTTTTTCAGTATTTTTAGTTCGAGGCCACCACATTTCTCCGAGACTGCCACTCACATCGAAGGACGTGGACACTCTCTTGTTCTGAGAATTAGGTATGCACTCTAACGAAATGTCGGGTGTCTCATTGGGGGGAAAAGTGGTTGGTACATTGACCCACACCGACATATTTATTTGATTTGCTTCATAGTTCTCCCCAGAGAGAGAATTTTGAGGTGATGTGTATGTTTTATGTTGAAGTGATGTATAGTTCTCTCTACAGAGGGAATTTTGTCTGATGTATATTTTATGTTAGAGTAAGGTAGCATGTAGATTATTCATTTAGAAAGCAACACATAAACTCAATTTCAGTAAGTGAATCTCTGATCCTATGTTCATCCATTTTTTGAATTTGTGTTGTCTTAACTTCTAAGTGAATACGCCCACACACACTAAAAATGGGGCTTAGGGATTTTTATTTGAAATTCCCAACAATTAATTAAGTCAAATTGGTCAAGAAGAATTATGCTGTGACTCAACTCCTAGATTTGAAACTTTATCTTGTTTTTTTAATGGTTTGGTATAGGTGTAATTGTGATCTTTTGTTGCCACATAATAAGAGAGTGTATGGAGTTCTTAATGCCCGTCTCACTATACTTATAGAAACTACTCTTTTTCAAGCGTCTCCATGGCAAGAATTATTTTTACCCACCTGTTGCCTTTTACTCATGTTAGGGACTTTAACTATCACATTTCTAGTGTTTGATAAAGGACCTTTGAATTGTACCAAAGCATTTGTTACTTAGATAAGTTTTGTTCTTTTTCTTCCTTTTTGTTGTGCCTTAGTGGGAAAATTCTTGATTGTTGTTGTTATTGTTGTATTCCTAAGCATATCATTTTGCACTTTATATTATATCTAATTTTCTTTTCTTCTTAGGAAGTTTTTATTTATCTTATTTAGAAATGGAGATAAATTTGAAGAATCATATTCTTTCTTTTCGCTACTTTTGTTTCTGCTCCCCCTATTTTGTCTGTAAAACAATTCATTTAATACTATAAAGTTAAAAGAAAAAACAAAGATATGTCAAGCACTGCCTTCATACAGTTGTAAGCCTTCACATAATGATCTGTAAATAATGTGATGATATGTATTAAGGTCATTGTAAACAAACGACATGTGGGAATGATAGGTCAGCGATTTGGAACCTTTCTATTCCTTAATCATGGCTGCGACTAAGTTTCCTTGCCTTTAAATTGTAACCCAAGAAGAAACATTGCTATTAAGCGAGGGTTTGGGCATATTAATTCTCATTTATATGTACCAAGAAATGGAATCAACATATTCTTGATGGAAAAAAATGATCAAGTTTCAATTCAATGGATGACTTCAGGCTCTTGCATTATTTGTCTTTTTCATGCATGTTAGCATCCGCATATATAAATGGAAATCAAGTGGTGAAAATTTCGATTCAAAGTGGAGATTTTTCACTTATATTTCATTTTTATTTTAGCATATTGGAATTAGGAAGGGAAACTACCTAAATCGATGCAAAGACTACCTGGTGTTACAATATATCGATATAATTATATGGTCTTATAAAAGACGTTCTTTTCAACATCCTCTTTTAAATTATATGCATTGGCTAGCACCTTGTAGTTTATTGAATTTCCATTTATCAGAGCTATCATTAAAATTAGCTTTGAAGGATGATAGAACTGCTATATGAAATGATTGTTTGTCTTTGAAAATTATGATTGATCTCTGTGTGATGTTAATGTTCACCTGAATTTTTTTTGTTTACAACAATATTATGCATAACGCAGTTATTTTACAACAATATTATACAACAATAACAACAACAACAATCGTAAAAATATCAAATATAATAGAGGTTGGCAAAGTGCATTAAGCGATTAAAGGTGTGATTTAAACATCGTAAAAATATCAAATATAATAGAGGTTGGCGATTCGTTAGAAAAGTTTGACCTTGTAAAGTGACCATCAAGCTGCTTGGTTAATGTAGTAGATTCGGTGCTAGGCTAGTTTTTTAATCAGAAATGTAAAATGATTGTTTTTTGGCCAATTAATGGATTAGGATGTATGGTAGATGTGGCCATATAGGAGCTCTAATTGCATGGCATATACCAAGCCAAACCACTATGAAAACAAAAATTTTTAAAAGGATTTATGCTTCCCTGCCGTCGGTATGCTTGTTTAATTCTATCCTTTAAGAGATGTCAACTTTCAACATGTTACTTTTTAATTATTGATGAAATGGATGTTTGATTGTTGTTATTAGTATCGGAGAAAAGCCTTTAGCTTCCCGTTTGAGGTTCAATATATTATTGAGTGCGTGTACTCTTTTAGATACCACGTGTTCATTGTATATTGAACCTTGAATTGTCCAAGTCGACAGTTTAGAAAAACTTTCTTTTTACTTGTATAATAGTTGTTGCTTGATTCGTATCTTGATATTTGATGAAATTTGGTGAGATTCATTTCCTTTTGTTCTCTGAGTGCATACTTGATTGCGCTTGTTCCTAACTGCGATCATTTTGTGTACTCGAGAGACCAATGGAAATCTTCAAAATTTTATCAAGTATAAGATATGAGAATTACTGAATGACTATTATCTGAGTTCGAAAAAGTTTTCCTCCGAATGGAGACGGGTCATACCATTTAAAGAAAGAGAGCGGTTGTAAGAATGTCGTCTTTCTAAATTGTCATTTTTTGACATGCGAGAAGATGGAATTTTTCCTTGAATCGTAGTTGGATGTACGATAGGTTGTATCCGGGAAGAGGGGTTTGAAACAATCTTTGCGATGGGATTGATCACTTCGTTCAAGTCGCAATGGCACACGAAGATTTGAAATTAATGGAGAGGGATTAGTGTATACGTGCCTTAAATGCGATCGCGAGAAAGATCAAGAGCCCAGAGAGGTCATCTTTGCACTGCAGAGAGTTGGATTATGCTAATTCTGGATTTGGACTAGACATGGTGAAGAGTTACCTCGGGTTGGATTAGGGTTGGCGATAATTGCCGCACGTGCTTCAAGTAACCGCGTAGAATCACGGGATATGGTGGCAGATTGAATTGATGCAAAATATGGTTTGTGATGCCTTGGGGTCAACGATCATTCGAGGAGCCACAGTATGATGACACAGAATGAACTTCCAAATGAGATCGCACAAAGATTTTATAATCTCTTGTTAGAAACAAATAAGCCGTTGTTTGAAGAGTGCCGAGCTCTAAGTTACCAATGTGTGTGAGACTTTTTAGCTCTCAAGTCATTTGTGGTGCTACGGATGTGTGCTTGGATCTCGTAACGAAGATGATGTTGGACTCACCCATCGGAGATGGTTTGCCAAAAAGTTATTCTGAGGCTAAAAGCTTAGTGTCCAAATTGGGGTTGGAATCTAAAAGGATTGATTGTTGTGTGAGAGGTGTATGTTATATTACGACAATGAATTTGGTAAAAGCGATTGGGTTGAATGCAAATTATATGGTGAGCCAAGGTATATGTCACATCCCGATAATGGGAAGCGGTAGACAAAAACCAGTTCCACGGAAGGCAATGTTTTATTTGCCAATTATTCCAAGGTCGCAGAGAATGTTTGCGCCAACACGATCGCAGACAAATGACTTGGCACTATAAGAATAAAGCACCAGGTATGTTGCGACATCCATGTGATGGTGAAGCTTGGAAGCACTTTGATCGTGTGAATCCGAATTTGCGGTAGATCCGCGTAATGTACGACTTGGCTTATGCTCACGATGGTTTTACCCCATATGTTCAATCAACGGCGAAACCTTATTCTTGCCGGCGATTATTGTTACCTCCCATACAATCTTCCTCCGATATGTGCATGTCTAAGCCCTATATGTTCTTGACTTGTATTATACCTGGGTCCGTAGATAATCCAACGGATGGTATTGACATCTACTTACGACCTCTGCATATGGTATATTGTGCGGTTGGGTACTCATGGTAAGATGGCATGTCCACGGTGCATGGAGCATACAAAGGCCTTTACCTTGAAATTTGGGGGAAAAAGTTCTTGGTTTGACTCACATCAGGTTTTACGGCAGATCATCCATTTAGACGAATAAGAACACCTTCAAGAAGGGGGAAGTTGAATTAGATGGCGCCCCGAGGTTGACATCCGAACGTATTTTTACCAGAGTTATGGATCCGCCAAAAATCACAGATTTTCGTGAATTGGATCGATTGAAGGATATGGACAATAGCGCAATTGGACTAAAGAAGTATTTTTGGGATTTGCCTTATTGGAAAGATAATTTGTTGAGACACTGACCTTGATGTTATGCACATTGAGAAGAACTTTTTGACAATGTTTTTCTCACGGTGATGAACGTTAGAGGAAGAACGAAAGACAATGATAAGGCCAGATTTGACTTACCACTTCTGTAGCGAAAGGACTTGCATTTGGCGACTTCGGTCAGGAATGGGAAAACCCCGAAACCCAAAGCTTTACTCTTTTAATCTGCTGAGGAAGCTAGGTCACCTATGCCGGTGGATAAAAGAACTTGAATGATGACTGCTATTCTTCTAATTTGCAAGATGTCCGATGTGAACAAAGGAACAATGATTGGGATGAAAAGCCGCCATGATTGTCATGTATTCATGGAGTGTTTACTTCCTATTGCATTTAGTTCCTGCCAAATATTTTAAATCCACTTACTGAACTCACCAATTTTTTTAAAGATTTATGTTACGCAACATTGAGAGATGATGATCTTATCAAGATGGAAGCGAACATACGTCATTCTTTGTAAGTTAGAGAGAATATTTCCCTGGTTTCTTTGACTTACATGGACAATCTCCCAAAGATCATCTTGCACATGAAGCTAGGCTCGGTGGACGGTTCAATACTGGATGGATGTATCCATTCGAAAGGTAATATAATCAAATATTCTTTAACATAATTATTCAACCGCATACTGAGTTACATGTTGAAATGTTGATCACCAACCTTGTTATTCGTCAGATTTATGGGTGACTCAAAGCGGCTCGGTGAAAAATAAGGCCAGGGTTGAAGGATCTATTTGTGCAACTTACTTACAAGTGTGAGACAATTCATTTCTGTTCCCATTATTTCTGAACTTCATGCCGACACCAACAAATAAAAGGAATGAAATAGAAATTGAAAGTGAAAGACACCCATTTGGCCTTATCGCTGTTTTGCCTTCTGGTCGTCATCGCGGAAAGGAGCTGAAGTCCTGGTTAACGGAGAAGATTGGAAGTCGACGCTCACGTTCACGTGTTGATCAAGCGTCTTAGAAGTATCACCATATCTTACCGTATGTATACTTTGACCACTTTCAATTTATTTAGTCCACACCTATTCATGATCATTTGTTTGATAATGACTTGTTCAGGGCATTCTTGTTAATCTAAAGCGAGCAAGCGAACAAGACTCTTCCGCCTATATTCATGAATATTTCCCAACGTGGTTTATGAGCGGTATGTATTTTTAGTCCTATTTCAACTATTTGTTGTTTGAAAATACAAAAGATTGTTGCAAAAGGAACACTAAATCACTTTGTGCATGTATACGCAGTGTATAGCGATCGGAATCGCCCATAATCGAACACTTGAGAAATTTATCTCATGGTCTAAATCACGTGTAAAAAGAATGGCACACGATATTCGTAAATAAGTTTACAAATTTCAAACTCACTAAAAATGTAGGGGAAAAAGCGATACACGGAGTTTCGTAAAAGGTGCCAGAGGGAGGTGAAGACGACTTCTACGGTGTGATTCAACATATATTTGGTGGCGTGACAATACTTTAGACTATACTAAAAGAATAGTGCTATTTTATTGTAATTGGTTTGATCCGTCAAGTAGAGGCACAAGAATGGATCGCAAATATAATCTGTTGACATATGCATGAGCGAGAAGATACCAAATGTTTGATCCGCTTTATCATAACACAACATGTAAGAGTGTATTATGTCCTTTATCCGTCAACTCGAAGGGACAAACAAGGTTGGTGTCGCAATAAAGACAAAACCAAGGTCGTGATTGAAGCTATGATCCGCGGGAAGAAGTAGCTTATCAAGTGGATGAGATGTCTCGTGTCAACGAGTAAACGGTTGAACCCATTTCTCGACTACGTGACGATCCAATCACATATGAAGATGTAAATGGAGGAGGAATTAAATGAAGAAGTGGCGAACCATCAAGATCTGAAGACGATGTCGGCAAAGTGGCAGAATGGGCGAGAATAAATTTGTTTAACTTTTTACAATTAGAGAATTTAATGTCTATGACATATTTTATTTTGTCGATTATTTTCATATAACTTTTTTATTTTTTGGAATTCATTTTTAATATTGTTATGTTTAAATATAATATTTCATGGTATTATTATTGAATTACTCTATGTATTATATGGCATCGGGAAGTTCAGTTCGACTCACCACCCAAACCAGTAGTGGTCAACTAAGGAAAGGGCATCATTGTCGACCCTGCCGTCGTGGGAGGCGAACATTATTAGGATTGATGATGGCTGGCTATGCGATGTTGTCATCCACCGCAGCGTCGCATACATCTACGCCTACACAAAGCTCCAATGAAGTTCGCCCCCACGCAGCCCTCGCCACATTGGGCACCTACACGATGCGTGACCTTCGCACGACACCCATTTACATGATGCCCACCGGTTCCAAAGAGACACTTGCGCTTCTTCCTCTCATTTTGTGTGCGAGACGGTGCGGAACACTCATGTGTGTCCGATCGGGAGTATAGTGTGGGCCAGGCACTGGATCGAATCGGGAGTTCAAGAGACGAAGAGGTTGAAAGCGAGCAGGATGAGCAAGAGGTCGTTGATGATATTCGAGATCTTTATGATGGCCGTAGAGTTGCTATCGGGCAGAGGGTGAGGTATTATGTAGGTTGAATACACATTTTTGCCCTTATCTTTTTTAGTTTTCAATTTCGTCCCCTTATCTTTTTAGTTTTCATTTAAGTCCCTTAAAATTCAAAAATCACATCAATTTTCGGCTGCTTTACATTATTTATTCATATTTTCTTAGGCGAATCACCATCGACACGTGTGAGAAAAAATAAAATAAAATAAAACAAACTGGCCACGTGTAAGATGGTATTTAAATGCCTAAGACAAAAAAAGAATAATTAAAAAGAAAGGACTAAATTGAAGTAATTTTTATAACTTAATGGACTTAAATGAAAACTAAAAAAAGGATAAGAGGCGAAAATTACAGTTTAACCTATATTTTTAACTTGTTTGGTATGTTGTTATTGTTTAGGTTCCTTCAAAAGCCAGTGCGAAGGCTATCACTAAGTAATTGAGCAAAGTTACCACACTATTGGCCCTGGGGGCGGCTGACGGTGGATGAGCGGAGGCACATGTTCAATTCTTTCAGAGTAAGTTGTTTAATTTTTTTTTGTTATGATATTTTTTTATTTCATGAATCTCAATTATTTTTAATAACGATTATATTCATACAGGAGAGGGTTTCTTGGAAGGAAGAGCGGGAGGAAGCGAGATCGAAGAACTTCCATATGAAGGCTTCCCACCGCCTATCGATATGCTAGAGATGCCCGCTTCAATGGGCAGCCCACTTGGATAGGGAGATGATCCGCAAGATTCTGGCGCCTTTGGAACTCCCCCGAGTTCAAGGCGAAGCTTAGCGAAGAAGAATAGAGCCTCAAAAAAGGGTGGAGCTTGCATCTTGGAGGTTCGGTCGGTCAGCAAAGACGCAGCTTTCGACTTGTATGTATTATTATTATTATTATTATTATTATTATTTAGTTAAGCTTTTTTATTAAATAATTACGGTCACGGTTGCAAAGGGAGGATTCGGTTGCACTGAGCTCCATCGCAACTCATATTAGGAAAATGCAGTGAGTTTGTCGATGGCGGTCGGCGGACCTGTAATTATAAAACATAATGAATAGTTTTTTAACAATGTTTATATTGTTTTATTACATTAAAAATTGACTAATTTGTTTATGTTTGACAGAGGAGTTTGGCGAGATGTCTCGGAGTTAGATCTCGAACATCCTCATGTTCCCCGCTCTCGAGCCCAGAGGATCCACCGGTGAGTCGCTAATGGTTTGAAAGGCGATGTTGTTGGCGGCAAGAAGAAGGAGTCGCCTATACGCGTCGCGACCTTGCCAAAGAACTACAAGAGGCCCGCTCTGGCCGAGAGTCGGCCCAAATCGTCTTTATGCGCGGATGAGCGGAGATAGCAGAGTTGAAGCGGGCCATGGCAGCAAAGCATTAGCGGCCGGCGAAAGCAGCGAGATCGCCCGCAAATCAGGAGGGAGGCCGCCGGACGGCTGCCATGTTGTCTCAGTGCCGCAATGCAGGATGAATCTGCGTACCATTTGCTAGCTCGCCGCCTCCTCCACCGCCGCCTCGCCTCACTAAATCGGGGTAAGATCGCGTCGATGATGCGGATGGTGATCATGATCATGATTATCGAGACTATTAGTTATGTTTATCGATATTTTTATATTTTTCGGATATTTTTATTCTTTGTTTTGTTAAATCGAATTTTTTATTTATTTATTACGTTTCTTTTTTAATTTGTTTTATAGTTATGTTATCGCATTACATTTTTAAATACATGAATAAATTAATAATTAAATGTGATAACTAGTAATCGTTAATTAAGTGGATAAATAAATTAAATTTATTACAAAATTAAAATTAAATAATTTAAAAAATTAAATAATTTTTAATGAAAATTTAAACAATTTTCAATTGAAAAAAAAATTTAAAGTCCGCTTTAAACTCGACGGTCATGGTCGAAAATGTCATCGAATTATCGACGGGTTAAACCGTCAAGAAGCGTTGAGTTTACCGGCGGGTTAAAGTCCGGAAATGTCATCGGAATTATCGACGGGTTAAAACCGTCGGAGAAAACCGTCGAAATTTACTGAAGCGGCTTTAACCCGCCGTCGATGCGTATTTGGTAACGCGCCTTTTACCGACGGACATTAGTCCGGCGGTAATCCGTCGGAATTTTTTTATTACCGACGGTATTTGTGGATTATCGACGGATTTTGGCCGTCGGTAATCCCGCGATTTCTTGTAGTGCATGAAAAATACAAACGATGTCCAGATCTACTCCAAAAGCATAAGAAACTAATCAATCATGGATACGCCTTGCGAGTTGAATGTCCGGATCTGGAATGGAAGGTTTCGGATCTCACTGAAATCACAGAATATTTAAAACAGAGACGAAGTTAGGGTTTTGATTATTGGGGAAATCAACACGGTGATCAACACACAAATTGGGGAAATCAACACACAGATCAAACAAACAGATCTTCGAAATCAACTCACCATGTGAAGATTCCGACGCGGTGGCTCCGTTCGTAACTCCGTCGCGCGATCTCTCTTTCTCGCCACCAGATCAAACAAACAGATCTTCGAAAAATAGATCTTCAAGTACATATCTTCAAAACACTGTGAAGAGATCTTTTCAACTGATGCGTGAAGGAGATTCAGAATGGGTGACAATGCTTCAGCGGCTTATGGTTTCGCGGTTTCAGAGACAAACGATGCTTCAGTGGCTCGCAGTTTTCGCGGTTCAGGGAAACCTTGGTTTCGCTTCAGGTCTGTGCGCCGTTCCCAAAGAGAGAGAGAGAGAGAATGTTTCGTGGTGCGCCGTGGAGGAGTCGGGGAGGCGGTGCGCCGTGAGGAGTGGAGGAGATGTTTCGTGGTGGAGATAGGAGAAAGAGAGAAAGATCTAAAGCGTCGTGGAGAACGGGAGTAAAGTGGCTGGGAGGGAGAACAGAGTTGTTGTGGGTGGGAGCGTGAATATAAGGATCGAATCGCATATGTTTTTTTTGTTTATTGAGAATAAGTAGCGCTTCACATAGGAAGCGCCACTTATTGTTAGGACCAAAATTAGCACTTCCTATATTAAGCGTTGTTTATTTGTTTAGTACAACTTTAAACAACACTTTTCCACTTAAGCGTTGTTTGTTCCTCTTCGCCTAAAGCAGCGTTTCGTGTTCTGAAGCACTGTTTATTAGCTAAAATAGCGTTTTTCTTTGTAAAACTGCTTAAAATGGCGTTATCTTTTACACATTCTGTTGTATTAACGCACGTATAGGATATGTACTATCTTATCTGAATTGAATTTATGTTCGAAACCTTTTTGTTTTTACCCATCTTATGTTCAAAACCTGCCGTTATATTGAAATATATATAACTCCCTTCGTCCCTATGTAAACCCTTTTGCAAAATTTTCTTTTCCCTTTTTATAAGATTCTTTCCAAATTATAAGATTCATTAATTATTTTTTTACAAAAAATTAAATGAAGAGGATTAAAAGACCAACTATTTCTCTCTCTTAATAATTGAATGATAATTTTGGAAAGTGAATAAACATTGTTGACAAATTTAATATAAAAGTTAGTTTCCTTAATTTTTGTGTGTATTGGTCAAAAGAGTCTTACATATAGGGACAGAGGGAGTATTATATGGGCAACATTGATGGGTAAGATATCCCAATAAAGTCTAAAATCATGATAAATGAATGGGCAATTGGAAGAGATCACCAATATTGAGAATGAAGTTGTGGAAAACAATAATCAAACTTCCCTTGGTATCAAATATAAGAAAAACAAAAAAAAACTAATTCACACCCCTTAAGAAAGGTAATTAGTCGCATTTAATTTTTTAAATTAATCAAAAAAGAAATTGCATCTCCCTAATTGCCCTTCATGAGAAATTTTTCCATGAGAATAAAAGAGTTATTGAAAAATAAAATTTGAATTAGTTGAAGGGTATTTTCGGTAAGACATCATTAAATAGAGTGAAGTTTTTTTGATAAGCAAAAAAAATTATTAAAAACAGGAGTACAATGGGTACTCCGAACCCGTAGATACAAATGCACGAGGAAGGAAGTGCTTCATTAAAACCTCTCAAGGCCAAAACACGATGGGAAAAAGACCAAGAGAGGAAAAAGAGTACAACAACCAACCTCATACAGAATTATTAACAGCCACCAGACTCACTAAACAGATACGCAATTCTGGACTGCACTAAAAAACTAGGATCGATCCGTATTTTACAGCCCATAAAGCATCACCTGTATAACACCAGTCCTCCCTATGCTAAAGTCGATCTGTGACAGCACCCAAGCCCAAAAAAAACTTTGTACAATACCCATATATTTCCTCAAAGCTTTGTACTGCACCCAAGCCCAAAGAAAGGCTTAAAGTCCAGCGCCCTATTTTCCTCCTGCATAGTAGAAAACCCAACAGACATAAGAGCCAACATTCATATCCTCCCCCTTCCATAGCAGCTGCAGAAAACTCAATGTTTGCCCCAATTGCTATATTATCCTCATTGGTGGATTTAAGAAGACTTGAGTGCCTCAATACATTGAATAGGATTAATACACCAATTTAAATTAATAAAGTGAAGTTAGTTAAAATTTACTTATATCAGGTGAAAACTCTTGTTTATTATGAGAAATGAGAACTACCGATATCATCCGTTAGATGAATATTTACGGCTTAGATTAATTCTTCATTTAAAAAAGTCACGTGACCCTCTAATTCTTCCATCGTGCTATGAGCGTCGCCCAACTCTGCTCCTATGTTGCACGGGTACGGGATATGGTACCGGGTACGGGTACAGGTACGTTTGCAGAAATACGATATTTTTACATATTTTACACGTGATACGAGATATAGGTATGGGTATGGGTACGCACCCGGTACGGGTACGGCTTTAATTTTTGGAGTACTCATGCTGCTCTGCTCCTCCCCCACCGTCTTATAGCTCCAAATCGTTAGCAACCGGTGGACCCGACAAATAGAAAAAGGGATCAAAATGATTTGGGGGCACAATCACAAGCACAATCACGAGCATAATGTCAGCGATGAACCTAGATCTTCTCGAATTGCAGCGAATCATCTTCCCAATCTTTTTTTTTTTTTTTGATGAAATCATATTCCCAATCTAATTGCACAGATTGGGTGTAATGCAGATAAAACAAATTTATAAGAACAACACCTATGAAAATGTGAGCATGACAGCACGGGATAAAGTAGAAGGACAAATTAATGAAGGCATCTAAAATGTTTTATTTTTTTATTTCAAAATCCTGATTCCTCTTCAAAAGGTCCCTTCTCAATTACTTAATTGATCACACAGGAGAAATATCAATTGCGCTTCAAGATTTTGGAAAGCAAGGATTAAAGTATCTAATGATTATTCCAAAACTAATGGTGGAACACTGAGACAATTATTACCGGCACAAAGAATGCAAATGGTACTTCAATCGAAAAATCCAGAGCAGAGAACACTGTATGACGTGTTGCAAAAATAGATTATATCTTTCAGGAAAGCTTGTCGTGAAATAGATCAGACCCTCAAAAGATACATCGAACAAAGCTTTGAAAGTTGGAGCCAAAAAAATCTGAAAGGAAGTGGCAGCCATGGAAGTGGCAGTTTCTACTATGTGGGTAGCGAGGAAAATGATCACAAGGTAGTTTCGAGAAGAGTGAGGCTCGCAGTTGACAATATTTTGGATTATGATTAAGCTTTTCCTTGTGCCCCAAAATTATCATGATTCTTTTCTTTTTTTATTTGAAGGTCCACCGATTAATTTCGTGTTAGAGTACAGAGGTGTATGTAGAGTTGCAAAGGACGGCGGGGGAGGAGGAGATCCACAGAGTGGACACGACGGCAGAGTTGGGCGACACTCATACGCGATTGAAGAGTTAGAGTCACGTGACTCTTTTAATTGAATAACTAATATGAGACCTAAATATTCATCTAACGGGTGATATTGATAGTTCTCGTTTCTCATAATAAGCAAAAGTTCTCACTTGATACACTCCCTGTATATATATATATATATATATATATATATATATATATATATATATATATATATATATATATATATTAATTAATATAACTTTGTTAGAAATCCACCCTTGTATGTTGAATAGTTAGCTAAACACAAATCGGTCATAGAAACACGATGAGCTATCACGTTCTCTATCAGTACGGCGGTACCCAATGGAAAGACGATGATGCAGTATCAGATTTGGTGCTACGAGTTCGGTGCTTTCCTGTATTACCTATTGGGTTGCACAATCGTTCACATTGTGATTTGCAAAGATTTCAAAGGGAAAAGAAAGAAGAAAAGGAAAGAAAAGAGGAAGAAGAAAAACGCTTCACGTGATTTTTTTATTTTTTAAAATATTTTGAGTGAAATATTATGAGTCATAGGATTGATTAATTTTAATGGCTGAGAATTGGTTTAAGTCATTTGAGTTACACCTGGTGTCAACGAATCCTATCTCTCTCTCTATATATATATATTCACTTTTTTTTTTCTGTGTCTCCTTATCTTTGTATTCTTTTGTAGACTTTAAGTGAATCGTCAAAACAAATAATTGATATCAAATTACATTCAACTCTTTTCATTTTCAGATTCTATTATTTTATTATTTTTTTTAATTTGCAAAATTATTTTTTTTATATTTCTTTATTGTTTTTTATTTTATTTTATCTTATACTTTGTAGTAATAGAAAATGTCAAATAAAAAGTATAAATTCGTTTTGAAAAGTTAAAGAAAAATAGAAAAGTTGAAAAATTAATTTAATTTCAATGCGATACTTTTGAAAAATTTGATAATTTATATAATAGTAAGCCGCTTTAAAAGTTTTGCCTAAAACCCCGAAATTCCTAGACACAGCCCTGAACTCAAAACACACACACATAAATCTTAGCTCGAGTGTTTGCTAATTTAAACTTAATCAAATCTTAGTGAAAATGGGTGCTAATTTAGACTTAATCAAATCTTAGCGAGAATAGGTCCAAAATCATCATTTATATATATATTAACTTTATTGTTTTTAAACCCACAAAATAAATGACTTTAAATTAAGACAATCAAACTTAAGCTTTAAGCTCATTGTGTGATCAAAAATTCAATGACTTTTGACGTAAGTATAGCATACTGATTCCTTTTTTTGACAGAGTATAGCATACTGATTCCTGAACCTATGTTCAAAACCTGTACTACGTCCTCATATTGAAATTTGCATAATAATGCTAGTTTTCTATGTAACTTCCTAAAATAATTAATCGAGACAGTGAAAAGACTCAATCCTGGCATTTGGCTCGTGTAATACCACGACTCGTTCAATTCTCGTCATCAGGTAATTAAGAAAACTACAATCATATCCTAATCACTAGATTCAGGGTTCTATAAATAGGAACCAGCATCTTGCAAACAATAAACAAACCTTAGAGTTGAGTAGTTTAAAATCCCCTTAATATTATTGCCATGGAAGCTCAACTTTCCTCCATTGTTATTACCTTCTTTCTGTTCTTAGTACTGTTGCATTGGCTTGTAAAATATTACAAGTCAAAAACCTACAAATTACCACCTGGTCCAAGGAAGCTACCTATCATTGGCAACCTGCATCAAATAGCAGCAGCAGGATCACTTCCCCATCGTGCTTTCCAAAAACTTGCCAATAAATATGGACCACTCATGCACCTACGACTTGGTGAAGTTTCTGCAGTAGTTGTATCCTCCCCCAAAATGGCCAAGGAAATATTGAAAACTCACGATCTTGTTTTTGCTAATAGGCCAAAACTTGTTGCTTCTCATATTATGTCCTATGGTTCAAAAGATATTGCATTTTCTCCATACGGCAATTATTGGAGACAAATGAGAAAAATATGTATGTTAGAGCTTCTAAGTTCTAAGAGAGTTCAGTCTTTCTCTAATATTAGAGAAGATGAGACTGCAAAATTCATACAGTCAATTAAATCATCCTTGGGCTCAGGCTCAGGCTCAGGCTCACCAATCAATCTCACAAGTAGAATTTTCGAGCTGGTAAGTTCTACAATTTCCAGGGCAGCTTTTGGTGACAAATGTGAAGATCAAGTTGAATTTGTGGCTTTGAGTAGAAAAGCAATATCAATGATTGGAGGACTTGAACCGGCTGATTTGTTTCCTTCAGCGAAACTTATTATAGGTGTGGTAAGTGGGGTGAAATCCAAATTGGAGAAAATGCACAAACAGGCAGATAAAATCTTAGAAATCATTCTCAGGAAGCATCAAGAAAAGCAAAGAAGAGCAAAAGAAGGTAATAATAATACTGAAGGTGAGGAGAAGGAAGATCTTGTTGATGTGCTTTTGAGAATCCAACAAAGCGGCACCCTTGAAATCCCATTGACGACCAATGACATCAAAGCTGTGATTTTGGTGAGTAAATATATATCCAGGTAGATGTGATTTGATTCTTCTAGGGTGTGAGGGTACATATATAGTTTCTCATGCATGTGTGTGTTCTATCACCACTTTAACCATTAATTTTTTAATCCAGGGTTATTTTTAACTTTATCATCTAAAATTCGTAGAAGAGTCAAATCCACGTAAGTTGTAATTGTTTTTAGTTCTACAAAAAATACCTCACAAAATTCCTCTTTTCTTTGTTATTTTCCCTTACACACATGATATATTGAGGATGTAACTATTTAGACACCAAATACATTTTCTTGATCTCTGAAAAGAATGATTTACTTTAATGAAATTATAATTATTAACATATAAGGAGTATGCTTGTACTCTATTTTAATATATTTGGATTATTAAAATAACAATAAATTATAAAATTCTTTAAATATCATCGTTATATTTCAATAATTAAATTATCAACTACTTAAATTTTAAAGGGAAAATTTTATTTTAGAGGAACTAAAATTAATAATATTTTAATGAAAACCTCTTATTAAGGTCAGAAACAACAATTGTTACATAATGAAAAATTATATAAAAAATATTTTATTTGTTCATCCAGGATGCATTTGCTGCTGGAACTGACACTACATCTTCAACAATAGAATGGGCTATGTCCGAAATGATGAAAAACCCAAAAGTGAGGGAGAAGGTACAAGCCGAATTAAAACAAGCATTCAACGGAAAGGAAATAATCTGTGAAACTGACCTAGAGGATCTTAGTTACTTAAAGTTAGTGGTCAAAGAGACATTAAGACTACATCCACCTACTCCTTTGTTGCTCCCTAGAGAATGCACTGAATTGACCAACATTGATGGATATGATATCCCAATAAAGACTAAAGTCATGATAAATGTATGGGCAATGGGAAGAGATCCCCAATATTGGACTGATGCTGAAAGATTTATTCCAGAAAGGTTTGATGGTAGTCTTGTCGATTACAAAGGGAACAGCTTTGAGTATCTTCCTTTTGGGGCAGGAAGAAGAATATGTCCTGGCATGTCATTTGGTATAGCTAGCATCATGCTTCCTTTGGCTATGTTACTATACCATTTCAACTGGGAACTCCCAAATAAGATGAAACCTGAGGATTTGGATATGACTGAACATTATGGATTGGCAATTGGAAGGAAAAGTGAGTTATGTTTGATTCCCACTGATATGATGTCTGACTCTATGATATAAAAACTCGTAGTGTCTGTTGATGATATAAATCGTATTGTGCCATGTAACTTTTTAAATAATAGTCAGACCTTAATCATTGTATAATAAATGTTGAAATAATAAATGTTGAAGCATCCCTTTGGTCATTTGATCCTTTAATTTGTGACTTATGTACACTTTCAAGCAGGTGAGTACAAATAAAATTTTGATTTTCCTATTTAATTTCCATCCCAAGATTTAGAGCACACTAGTCTATGCAATCTATAATAACTATTAAAAGGTTCTCAGAATCATGAATGACAAATCTAGACCTTTTTTTAAGCGCAAAAGTATAGTGTATATCGTTGAGAAAGAAGTACAAGAGGTACTCCAACCCGATACAAGAGGAACATGGAAGGGATACTCAAAAAACAAGATCACCACCCAACCAAAAGAGTTCAAAGTCAAAAGGTACAGACCAGACAACCAAAACTACTACCCACCGAAAAACACTTAGGGGATGCCTATCTACCAAGGCAACCGTTGGAATTGGTAAACCGCTAGTAATAGAGGCAAACTCCTGCCTTACCCTTAGCCAGAAACTACCTCAAAGACAAGATTTGAATCCTCTCCACCAGGCTTGCACGAATCGGCACATTATAGGGGAAGATGCAACTATATGTGCCTCTCAAATAGTGTACAACATTGAATGCTAAATCATAGTTAAGCCCTAGCAAATCAAGACCTATTAGTTTAGCTTCTTACCTCTTTATAGTTTATTTCCTTATATACTATAACATATACCTTTAAGTTTTGTATCCTATGATGTTCCATCATGATTCCGTTAAGCCACTACCAAAGAGAAAGTTGAGGTATTGGAGTGGGAGGATACATATGTCTACAGACAACAATCCCGCTTTGATTCTACTAATAAACTTATAAAATTCATTTTAGATTTTTAATTTCCCAAAAAATGCTAAAGGGTATTTTAAAGTCCCGTTTCATATCTACCTAGTAAGGGAGATCCCTGTCTTTTTTGGGTAGAAGTTGATTTCATGTGGATTTACTGGCGGGGTGAGAGTCTTATGCTGATTATTTATTTATTTTTATTTTTTCCTGAAAGGCAAAAGAATATATATTAACAGACCGTATACAAAGTTAGTGGAGCAGACAAACACACCCCAACCAACCGAATGAGTCTAGTAGACAGAATGAGTCTAGTAGACAAACACGAGGACTATCGCCTCAAAATACAGCCAATCGGATCGATATATCACTCATAGAACAAGCAAGGGGACTTCCCCCTAACAAGGAACCACCTCCAAGATAGGGAGATGATTCGACCTATCGTATGCCCAAAATCTAGTGGCCTCCTTGAAAAAATGTACCTATTTCGAAGATCCCAAATCACCCAGAGTACAGTATGCCACACCAAAGCCAACCCTCGCCAAGCTCATGGGGACCTACTGAGGCTACAAAAGTATAAAAACAAAGTAGGCACATCCGGCGGCATCACAAAGTCACAGCTTAACCAACAGGCAATCACATACCACACCCCAGAGGAAAAGATACATCTACTAAAAAGGTACAGCAAATACTCCTGTTGAGCCCCACACAGGACGCAGGTACACGCCGAAGGATCAGTGATAACCCGTCTACCAAGCAGATTTGTCCGAGTCGGTACTCGATCCAAGAGCAATTTCCAAGAGAAGGCAATAATTTTGGAAGAAACGAAACTCTTCCAAATCTTACTTAGAGCAAAAAGCTTTTGATCGGAGATCCTAGGAACCCGAGAAGAAGATTCTGATAAGAAACCGTAAGCAGAGGAAACGAAAAACATACCACTAGGATGCCTAGTCCACATCCATCTATCCTGCTCCACCGACACAAATGACCCCGCCAATACCGCCCACATCTGGGTAACAAGTAGCTCCTCCCAGACAAAAAAACCCTCCTCCACGGAACCTCCCAGATCCAGATTCCACCCTCCCAACGACCACAACTACTGATTAAAGCTTCTGGAGCTGCAGCGACTGAGAATAACCTAGGGAACCTCCTACTAAGAGGAGCATCACCAATCCAAACATCACTCCAGAAGGATGTTGAAGACCCATCTCCGACCCGCCTCCTAACACTGTCGACAAACCAGTCCGAATCATCCGGCCCAGCAGCGCCTATTAAACAAATATCCTTCCACCTCACCGAGGCAACAGAGGGCACAGTAAAATCCCTAAAATAGGACAAATGGCTCACTGTCGTCCCGTACCTCGCCACCAATTCCTTAGCCCACAGCACATTCGACTCCCCTAATAGACGCCATCTCCATTTAGCCAACAAACTAATATTAATCCTCCTAAGATCTCGTACACCTAATCCACCCCCACTTTTTAGTTTGCACACATCATCCCACTTTACCCAAGGAATCTTCTTCCCCCCATCCACATCCCCCACAAGAACTCCCTCTGAATTCTCACCACTTGTTTCCAGACCTTAACCGGCATCCTCATATATGAAAGAAAGTAGATGGGCACACTACTAAGCACCAAATTTAGAAGCACAACTCTACCCCCAAACTAACACTCCTATGCCTCCACACTAGGAGCCTACCACATAACACGTATGCATCCCAAGTGAATGCACACCGAGGATTCACCCCAACAGGAAGACCAAGATACATAAATGGTAGTATCCCAGTCTTACAGTTAAGGAACCCAGCAGCCATAGAAAGGAAAGGCCCTTCCACATTCAACCCCACCAAACTACTCTTTTGAAAATTGATCTTTAGACCAGATGCGAGCTCAAAGCATCTGAGAATAGCCTTCATAGCCCAAAGGTTCTCCACCGTTGCCTTCCCAATAAAAAGTGTATCATCCGCATACTGCAAGTGAGAAACCGTCACATCTAAATCCCCCACCATAAAACCTGTGAAAAGGTTATGAGATACCACCTAGCGCATAAGCCCGCTCAAACCCTCCACCACCAAGAGGAAGAGGAACGGAGCCAGGGGGTCTCCCTGCTTTAGTCCTCTCTGAATATTTGTTAACACACCAATTTGTCTATATTTATAGGGCATTTCTAGTATCTAATTATACCATTTTGCACTAATTAATGCACAAAGGTACTCATTTATGTCTTATTATGCAAAATTATCATGAAGACACCACTCAGAGCAAAAGATGCAAAAAAAGACCAAAAACTAGCTAGTTTTGAAGAGTTTAGCACTACTGGACAAGCGGTACGGCCTGACCTACCTGTGATGGCCGTAGTACCTGAGCGAACCTCGATGAGGCGTACTCCCTCACTGTACCACCCGACGGGGCAAGATGCTTTGTACACAAGTGATGTCAGGGCAATAGCACACATGGGTATGGTCCAGCGTCATCAACGAAGCTCGGTACAGCCATGTATATATGCGGTACGGCCGTACCACATCCCTGATCAGTGCAGATTTGAAGCCAGATAACCTAATTCGCAGCCTAGTCTATAAATAGGGGCTCTTAACATGTTACAAAGACCTTTTGACGAATTTCTGAGTCAAGAGCCCCTAATTGAAATCTAAGTCTCTTTGAAGCTTGGTACCATCTCAAATCGCTACCGGAGCTTGTGAAGACGCGAAGAACGTGCTTAAGGATCGTCGTCATACCAAAAAGGGGTCCCGGTTTAAAATTTATTCTCTTGTTATGGATTATTCTGATTTCATATTTAAGTCTATGTTATTATCATTAGTAATGAGTAGCTAAACCCATCACTAGGGGGGATGGGGATCCTTAACAATACTATTGATGTTTAGTTATTTAATTATATGAGTTTCTATTGATTGTTTGAGTATTTCATTCCTATTGTGTTTAATCCAATAAGACCTGATCAACCTTTATCTAGTTGGCTTAATTGTGGTAACATCATCATGATTAGTTAACAGAACCATAGGATAAAAGAACTCGCTTTATACGCCGGATAGGTTAGAGCTTGTTTTTAATCGGTTATTAGATTAACAAATCCATCTGAACTTAATGCTCTTTCCCTTAGTTATCTTCCTGGATCAAACGGAGTAATTAGTTAGGAGGAAGGCTATTGTACGCGAGGACAACCTCTAGTGATTTAGAGTGGGGTGGTTAGTGCTCTTTCATGATAGATAACTCATACCAATTGATTAATGAACTCGAGGGTAGAGTATTGGTGAACCCGGTTCCCCCTAGGTTTCCCATAACATTGTTAAACCATTCTTGCATTCAATCTGTTATTGCTTTAATTTCGATTTCTTATTCTACTCACTTAATTACAATCTTTGCTCGCCTAATAGAATAGAATCATACTAATTCACTGGTACTCGCTCATTCTCTATGGGTTCGACATTCAGAGTCCTAATTATACTCCACTATTATTACGAGTTACGATCAGGTGCACTTGTCTGAGCCGCAACAAGTTTTTGGCGCCGTTGCCGGAGAATGATTGCGATATTAATTGAATTATAGATTTTATTCTCATTAGGCATAATTTTATTTAGTTATTTAATTTTCTGTTATTTTTATTTGGTACTGAGACACTCTAATTTTGTTTTCTTTGGTGTATGTAGACAAGATCTCAACATCCTGAATTGATTTTTGATCCTGAAATTGAAAGAACACTCAGATTGTTGAGAAGACAGCATCAAGCAATGACTGAAGAATTAACGTTGAACGAGTACTTCACACCAACTACGGATGTAACAGACAGTGTCAACTATCTGGCAATTGAGGCCAATAATTTCGAACTGAAGCCAATACTGATTTCTATGGTATCTACAGTGCAATCCCCTAGCTTATCTTCTGAAGACCCAAATGTTCATCTGAAAAGTTTTCAGAAGGTTGCTAATACTATCAAATGTGAAGGAGTGACACCAGAGGCCATCAAATTAAGACTGTTCTCTTTCTCACTGCAAGGAAAAGCACAACTATGGTTGGATTCATTCCCACCTAACTCTATTACTCCTTGGGAGGACCTGAAAACTAAGTTCTTGAATAAGTACTTTCCTCTCGCAAAATCTACTAAACTGAGAGCTGACATGTCTGGATTTACCCAGAATGAAGGAGAATCAATGCATGAAGCTTGGGAAAGATTTCAAGATTTATTGAGAAACTGTCATCATCATGGTTTCACAAAGTGGCAGCAGCTTCAGGTTTTATACAATGGTTTCAATATACAAACTAGAGGAGCTATCGACGCTGCTTGTGGAGGATCTTTCGGAAAGAAAATACCCACTGAGGCTTTTGATATTATAACTGAAATGGCTCAAAACAATGCTCAGTGGTCAGCTAATGATAGACAGCCAGAAGAAAGAACCAGCAGGCAGGTATTTACAAAGTAGAAGCTAACACAGCTTTGGAAGCAAAATTGGAGGCAATGGCTAAGAAATTAGAGACTTTGATGACAACGCAAACCCAACCCAATTCTAATAATGATTGGGGTTGTATGGCAATTGAAGGTCAATTAGAGGAAGTCAATGCTATAGGCCAAAAAGATTTTGACCCAAAATCGGGGATGCAAGAGGCTATGTTGAAGTGTATGCAGAGACACGGACATCCGTGTATGGGAGTTCTAGCCGGTTTTATGGAGAAAACTGAAGAAAGATTAAAGGCTATAGAAAACAAGACAATTAAGGCATCTTGCAACTTCTGTGGAGTAACAACTCATGATTCAAAGAACGACACTAAGGAGGTGAATTTTGTTGGGCATAAGCAACAGAATGCCTCATACTCAAGCACCTACAACCCCGGATGGAGGAATCTCCCAAATTTCTCATGGAGAGATCAACAAAGATCCCAGGGCCAAAATCAAAATACTTATAAGCCCCCATATTTGGAAAATCGTGCATAGAACGATAGAAATCCCGGAGAAAATGACATTAACAACTTTATGGGACAGATGAATGAAAGGTGTAGCAACTTGGAAAAAATAGTCACTGAGAACGCAGTAGGCCAGAAAACAATGAGTGAGCAAATGGCAATCGTGTTGAAAGCAGTGACTCAAAGAGAAAAAGGAACACTCCTAAGTCAAGTGGAGCCAAATCCCAATGAAAAGTACAATGCAATCTTCCTGGAAAAAGAGGAACCAAAAGAGGAGAAGACTCAAACTGAGTCTCAGTAGGTAAGTAACTCTTCCCAAGGTTCTAAAAATTCTTGTATGGATAGGCAAGATAAGAGGTTATTAGAAAAACTTAGAAAGTTGTCTGTCAATATCCCTTTGACTAAAATTGTCTCTGAAGTCCCTAAATATGTTAAATTTTTGAAAGAAATAATATCTAACAAAAATAGGATAGAAGATCAGACTGTTAAGTTGAATGAGGATTGCTTTGCTATTCTTTAAAAAAAATTACCACCTAAGCTTAAAGATCCAGGAACCTTTGTTGTTTCTTGTTCAATTGGTAATAATACATTTTAGGCACTATGTGATTTAGGCTCAAGTATAAATTTAATGCCTTTTTTTGTTTGGAAGAAACTGAATTTGTAGAAACCACAACTTACTTACATGTCTTTGCAGTTAGATGATAGAACTCTTGTTTACCCAAGAGGAATAATAGAAGATATGCTAGTTAAGGTATAAAAATTTATTTTCCCTGTTGATTTTGTAGTCTTAGATATGGAGGAAGACAAAGATGTTCCTATTATTTTAGGAAGACCATTCTTGGCAACAGGAGATGCTACCATTCAAGTAAAGAGAGGAACCATGACTCTAAGAATTGAGGATGAGGAAGAAGTATTTAATATATATAATTCTAACAAAATTTCTCCTTCTAGTGCTTCTTGTTGTTTCTTACAGGATATAAAAGTTGAAAAAGGGAAAAAAGTGCAAGTTGAAGAACAAGATAGTGACTCTTTAGAGCAGGATAAGGACATAACACCTTCTTTGATTTTGGAGACACTTTGTTTGCCTAAATTTAAAGGACTTGATAGTGATGAACCTTCTTGTCATTTATTACACTTTTATGGCTTGAAAAAATCTAACAATCTTGCAGGAGCCAAAGCAGGAAAGATAAAGCTCAAATTATTTCCCCTTTCTCTAGGAGGAATAGCAAAAGAATGGTTCTCAATATATCCCAAGCACCACTTTTCAAATTGAGAAGAATTAAAAGAGGAGTTTTAAGAGTTTTCAAATCCACACCAGAAGAAAGAATGGATCTATTTCAATTCTTCCGAGGATTCAAGAAGGACACTCAAGAGGAATATACAGGTTTTAAATTAGACCCATCCTTGATCCCAGAGGTGTCAAAATTGCAATTCAAGGGAACCACAGGACAAAATCCTATTGAGCACATGGGACAGTTCTGTAAGAAGATGAGGAATGCAAAGTTTGAAGGCTTGTCTCCAGATAAAGCAAGGCTAATGATTTTCCCATTCTCATTAGATGAGGAAGTCAAGATTTGGCTTTATCTCCTGTCAATTGAGGAAGTAAAAACATGGAACAACTTGGTAAAGAAATTCATTAGGAATTTTGCACTCAACTTTGAGAAGCCAATTTACATCTGTGAAGACTGTGGGTACACAATGAACCCACCAAAAAAGTGCTCAGGTCCTGCATGGATGGACCACTCAGAAAAGGTGATTACTTTGCTGTGTTTCCCAATGGTGAGAAGACAAAAAGTAATGTTAAGGACGGGCCATTGCCCTCTGAGGACTAATTCTTATGTCCTCCGACCCGTCAGGCTCGGGACGTTAAACAAGCGCTTACCAGGAGGCAACCTCGGTTACTAACATTTTTATCTCCTATCTGTTTGTTTTATTTCTATTCTTATTTTATTTTATTCTATTTTTATTCATTTTAGGAAATTTAAAAAAAATTACAAAATTGAAAAATCAAAATTTTTTCCGGAAAACCAATGGGTACAGGCGCACCTTGCACCACGTACGGTCGCACCACACGACTTCACTTTCAAAACGCGAAGAAACAGACAGGTATAGTTGGACATAAACCAGGTACGGCCGTACCCCGTGTCCAGAGGCTGAATATAAGGTAAACAGTGAGAGGTAAGGGCGTACCTCACCCTTGTATGCCCAAAACCCCTCTATTCGAGCACCCTCTTCTCTAATTCTCTTCGTATTTTCACTCACAAGATCATCCAGGTACTGATTCTAAACTCAATTTGTGGATTGAATGGTTGTTTAACTGGTTATTTTAAGTTTTTAGCTAGTTTAGGTTTTTGGTTTTGTTTAATTCTAAATTTAGGTGATTAGAGTAGTTTTTATTTGGTTTTGCATGCTTAGAGACCCTAGGAATGATTAGAGACTTGAAATCTAGGCTTAAAATTGAGAAAATCTGATCATAGGGTAGATTTTTCACAAAACCATAGCGCAGTACAGCTGTACCTATCAAAAACAGGCCGTACTGAAGGTCGTAATGGTAGCCTTAGGGTTGAAGACTGACCATGGGTACAGGCGTACCTATGGCAGAGTATGGCCCTACAGGGACCTTAAGTCAGGTCGTACTGACCTATTGAATCAGGGCGTACTTAGAGCATCGATGCAGTATTCACGGCACTGGCTGCAGTACCTAACACAGGTTTTACTTGAAATTTAATTTTTTCTATTTTATTTTTGCAGGAAAATGCCTAAGCGCCAAAAGACCGACAGTTCTTCTTCTTCTATTACAGCAGCACGTGGCTCTAGAGCCGTGCCTCACTATATACCAGAGCAGTACAAAGATCGTTACAGGCAGCTGCAGGATTTCCACACCCATGCCCAGAGATGCTTAGACTTTGATGCCCTTCAGCAGGTTGGCCTGCGAGGAGAGGTGGAGACCCTACTGCAGAGGATAGGATGGCTCCAGGCAGCCTCTGTCAGACAGCCCTTCTTTGTAGAGGCAGTTATAGACTTCTTAGCTATCTGTGGCTATCATATGAGAGACAGAGAGCCCCAGCATGCAGACGGGGAGGATGAGCCGGAGCAGGAGATTGTAATTACATTCTGGATCCATGGGAACCACCACGAGATCACTTTGGCTGAGTTCAACATTGGACTTGGATTTGAGACGGCGCAGTCAGTTCAGACGCTGAAGTATTTAGAGGCCCTTCTGGAGATCCCAGAGGGATGGCAGGATTCAGAGAGTTGGAGAGCTCTCACTGGGGATGGCCAATACATTCCCAGTCAGGCCAAGGCCAGTAGGATTAGAGACCCAGCTGTGCGGACAGTGCACGGATGGATTGTCCGTTCCAAAAACGGGAGGGCCTTGAGCGACGGCATGGTCACATGGCCAGACTTATTTTTGCTGTGGGCCATGACAGAGGGACGCCGCTGCGACGCCGGGATGTTTTTCTTACGGACGTGCACCCAGTTGGGCGTTCATCTTCAGATTCAGAACACCGGGCACATCGTCTTGGGTTCTTTCATCTCCCGTCTAGCCCATCACTTCGGAGTTCGAGCCGGAGCTGGAGCCACGATGATTGAGATGGAGCCCATTGGCATTCAGATCCTTCTTAACATTGGTGTTCTACGGAGATTGGGGCACGAGGACTTGGAGGTCGTCAGACCGGAGGAGGAGCAGCAGGACGAGGCTGCAGATTTTGTCCCACTAGCAGAAGAGCATGATAAATCTTCATCACATGTAGATTTATAGTGCTTAATTGTATATTTATGTTGTGATTTAAGAGAATTCAAAGTGATTATTTGCTTAAATTGTATGATTTAATGTAGTCACTTGGATTCGTTCTAACGTTCGTGCATTAATGTTTTCTATGATTTTTTTTTATCTCTACGTGCACAGGAATGAGAGCATAGGCAAATGATTGATCTTGCAAAGTGAAGAAAAGCTAAAAATTTGAGTCTGTTCACGTAAAGCACGCCTTGGGCGCATCCTGCGCGCAAGTTTACTGTTGATACAGTGTCTGAGCGCGCGAAGCGTGCATCGCGCGCATCCTGTTCGCGTGCGCTTGGTCTGCGCCTGGAGCATGCTTATGCACGTTTTGTTCATTTGGCCCTAATCGCGTGCCCGCAAAGTGCACCTGGTGTGCACCTTGAGCGCAGATCTCCAACTCATTCTGTCCCAGCACACGGTGAGTGTGCGTAAGCGCGCGCGAAGAGCGTTTTTACGCTGACTCCTTTTAAAAACGCGATTTGACGATTTTTGGGGGATTCTTTATCATATCTAAGACCTAAAAATACTGGGAGGCTTGTCAAGGAGTGCTTGGTTTCATTCTACACTATCTCCAAAGAGAATTCAAGATTGGGAACAAGGAATTGAGTCATCAATGGAGTGGTTCTCTATCGCTATTTCTATTTTTTGGTTTGCTACTTTGTTCTCTATGAATAGCTAAACTCCTTTAGGCTAGGGTTAGATGAATTTTGTAGAAACTCTTATGTAGTTTGATTTACTTATATCAAAGCAAGTTTATTTCATATATATTTGAGCCTTCATCTCTATTCTTAATGCTTTTGGTAATTGATCACTATCAAATTGATTTTGGGTTCGTCTCACAATTGAGAAATTGGGGTTTTGAACTTGATAATGGGATTGTTGACCATATTCATAATGATTATAGGAATATGACTTTGTGAATATGTGTTCTGATGAATCATTATTCTTATTGCTTAACCTAGCTTTAAATCACCCAAGGGATTAGGGGTTTTAGTTAGAGTAAAGGGTTTATGAGGCAAGGAATTGTCCTTAAACTAATTTCGTTGATTCGAACTTCAATTTTACATGGAATAACTTGTGTTGATTGTAGATTAAATGCATAAGAGTGGAAACAGAAGGATTCAACCCCTAGTCGCTTTTATTCATTCGAATTCTACTACTTTTTATTATTTTCAGTTGTTACAAATATCATCAATTTCAAATACAAAGGATTGGTTCCTGTTCTAAATTGTTACAAATTTTGTTAAGTTAAATAATTAATCACAATCCCTGTGGATTGGATATTTTTATTACTTGACTACGAAATCGTACACTTGCGATTTAGCCTAACAAGTTTTTGGCACCGTTGCTGGGGATTGTTGAATTGATTTTTAACAAGGCAAACAAGTGTTATTTTGAACAATTTTATTTTCAGTTTATTAAAAAAATTATTGTTATAATTGTTGCTGTGGTACTTACCTTTTCCTTTAGTGTTGTGCATGCGAGGTAAATAAACAGGTGAGCTGTTGTTTGACCCAAAAATAGGAAAGACAGTAAAGGCTAACAAGAAGAAGGCAAAGGAAGCAAGACAACGACAAAATCAAGCCTCTGCTTTTACTTTTCTCGTTACAACTCAAGTAGTAATGGGGGACGTATCACCACCACCAGGCACCTTAGGCGATTTTAGGATAAGGAATAATCATCCAAGGGCCGTCATGGCCTATCAACAGGTGGAGGCAAATGCTTTTGAGATCAGACCATCTCTGTTGAACACTCTCAAGCAAAACTAATTCGCTGGGGATGAAATTGAAGACCCAAATCAGCACTCGGTAAATTTCTATGAAATTTGTGGCACTTCATGCTGGGTGGAGTGATAGAGGGGGACAAGAAACTAAGGCTCTTTCCTTTTACCTTGCGAGATAGAGCAAGAGATTAGCTGCACACCTTGCCTATAGGAAGCATCACTACTTGGGATAATTTGGAGGATAAATTTATGAACAAATTTTTTCCACCCTCCAAGTTCATCAAAAGAAGAAGTGAAATTCATGGGTTCCAGCAGAAGCAGATCGAAAATATGTATGAGGCTTGGGAGATATTCAAGAGTCTTCTGAAAAGATGTCCTGGCCATGGGTATGATGAGTTTAATTAGATGCAGATGTTTTGCAATGGATTGAGGCCAAATACAAGAATGATGTTGGATGCCTCAGGTGGAGGCACAATTAACAGCAAAACAGCTGAAGAAGCAAGAACTTTAGTGGAGCAAATGGCTTCCAATGAGCAGTTGTGTCAAAATGATAGAGGAACATAGGGTAGAAGAGGAGTCCTTGAGCTAGAAACACAAGATGCACTCTTGGCTCAAAATAAATTGGTCTCTCAACAACTGGAAGCTATCACCAAGGAGCTTAAAGCGCTAAAAACGGGAGTCTCTATTCCCGCTCAAGTGAACCAATTGAACAGGAACTTGAGATGTGATTTTTGTCAAGGGCCTCAAGAGAATGGAGGCTGTGATGCTAAGGGAATTTCTAATGAGCAAGCCAACTACATGGGTAATTTTCAAAAGCAAGGAGGGAATCCTTATTCTGACACCTATAATCCTGGGTGGAAGAATCATCCCAACCTCTCTTGGAAACAACAAGATAACCCATCATCAAGCAACCCTCCACAACCTCAAAAGCAAGAGAAGCCAAACGCATTAGAGGAAGCTCTCACTCAATTCATGAAAATGACTCAATCCAACTTCCAGAACATCCACTCCAACTTTCAGACTCATGAGTCTCATTTCAAGAACCAAGAGGCCTCTATCAAAAATCTGGAGAATCAAATTGGGCAAATCTCAAAGCAACTCGCGAAGCAATCCAAAGGTAAGTTTTCTACTAGCACAGTAGATAATCCTAAGAGTGAGAATTGTAGTGCTATTACTTTGAGAAGTGGAAAGATAATGTCTAAAGTTGAGGGGAAGAAACAGAGTGAAAAAAGTGAGGTGGATGGAGTTGAAAATGAGAGAAGTAAAAATAAAGAAAAAGAAGAGAAAAAAGAGGTTGAGAAGAAATCCAACTCAGAAGAGGAAGGCATTGTTATTACTGAACAGCTACATGTGGGAAATAAGCCCAAAGTGGTCCCTCCATATATGAGGCTTCCATATCCTCCTTTGAACAAGAAAAATGAGAAGGATGAACAATTTTGCTAAGTTCATGGACATTTTCAAAATCCTACAGATCAACATTCCTTTAGCAGAAGCTCTTGAGCAAATGCCCATATATGCCAAATTCATGAAGGAATTATTGACCAAGAAGAGGAAGTTTAAAGAAGGTAAGACTGTGGCTTTGATAGAAGAGTGCAGTGTTATCATTCAAAGAAAGCTTCCTCCCAAAATGAAGGATCCTGGGAGCTTCACAATTCCTTGCACCATCGGGAATTTAAAAATTGAAAAGCCCTGTGTGATTTAGGAGCCAGCATCAATTTGATGTTGTTATCTATACTGAAGAGGTTAGGAGGAGGTAAAGTCAAGCCTACAAAAATGACACTGCAGCTGGCATATAGGTCCATTAAATACCCTTATGGGATTATGGATGATGCATTGGTGAGGGTTGGCAAATTCCTTTTTCCGGCAGATTTTGTGATCCTTGACATGGAGGAAGACAAGGAGGTCCCTCTTCTTCTTAGAAGACCTTTCCTAGCTACAGGAAGAGCCTTGATTGATGTCCAACAAGGTAAATTAATTTTGAGGATCCAAGATAAGAATGAGACTTTCAATGTATTTGAGGCTATGAGGCATCCCAATGACACTAAAAAGTGCTCTAGAATTGATGTGATTGGGGAGCCGATTGGAGAAATTCTTAATCAAGACCGACCTTCCAAACCCTCAGAGAAGGTAGCAGTGGATTCCATTGAGGAGATGTCTGAAGAGCTGGATGATGGGATGGAAAAATTGTCAGTGCAGGAAAAAGGAAGAAAAGGAAAGACTAGTCTGCATATGGGCCATGGGAAACAATTCCCAAATTGCAAAATTCCGAAGAAGGCACATGCAGAACCTACTCAGTCCTATGAAAAGTGCACCAAGAAGGTGAGGGATGACAATGTCCACCCACATAAATTCAAGAGGAGAAAAAGGGAAGTGATTTCCATGCAAGCACTCAAGACTACGGGTGTGCCTCTTCTGATCAAGGAAGGAAGTGCTTCAATCTTCTTTTCTTCCTTTAAGGAGCCTTGATCGACTCCTTCAAATGTCAAGCTAGTGACGTTAAAGAAGCGCTGTATGGGATGCAACCCATTGGCAGTGGCCCACCTTTCACATTGTAGTTGGCGGTTGAGTCAGGCGGCTCACCACAAAAGTTCTATCTTTCTTTCTTTTTTTTTTGCTATTTATTTTATTGTTGAATTTGTTTTCTTTTGTCTGTGAAGTTGTTACCATGCACCCTATGACTGAGCCTTTTGTTCCTCTACGACATTCCTTTTCATCTGAGAATTAGTGTGTGAACTGTCATGTTATTGTGTGCATGAAGTGTATGATCAAGGAGCTGAAACTTTTGTTGACATGAACCTTTTTAAGTAGCTTCTTGTAACCGTAAGTTTTAAGAATTTTAGTGGTCATGAATCTTTCCGATGAATCTTTCCCATTACAAAAGCAAAATCTGTGAGTGTTTGTGTGACACCCTCTACCCGCATGTTATTATTAAAGAAATAAATTAAAATAAATATAACCACTGAAAAATACGGTCCAATAAAATTTTTCATAAACGAAGGTAGAGTCATCACGCTCGTACAAACTTGCGGAAAAATTAAATAACAATTATGTCAAGTTCAGAAAAGCACCCCGATGTCACAACGTCTCAGAGCTGACCCAAGCACTTACATCAGAACAACCAACAACAATAAAATAATAACAACGGAAATCCTAACTATGGTGACTGCTTCCACGTATCACTCATCAGCCACATCGTCATCGTCACCTGCAATCTCATCGTCTAAACATACACAATGGTGTATGAGTAGCCACAGTAAAGAGGGGTTAGACATCATATACAATCATAGCATAAATGGCAAAGGACATAGATTAAGCAATGCGCATATAACAACTTTAGTATAATTGACACATAACATGGATGCATAACTCAACGAGTACTAATGCAACCTAGACAATCTCTACTTCACCGAACATGTGGATCCAAACTAACTCAGATGAGCGAGTGAGAAAACATCATCACTCTTGAGTACGAACAGTGTCTAGTCAGGGTAACCAGATAAATTGGTCAACGCCCCAGCATTGGTTGCAAGCCGCTGCCTTTATGTAAGACGCCCCTATCCGATTGACCCCCAAGGCCAGGTACCTTGCCCATCATGGTCGATACTATATCGCATCATCGTTGCTCACTCCCAATAACGTTAACTTAACAAGACACAATGATGCAAGAACACAAATCAAACAAGTGTCTAATAATAACAACAACAACGACATAACAGCACACCAACCATCTTATCAAGCGGTCGGCTACAACAACATTAACGAGGTACTATTCGTCAATAAACTAACAAGTTTCCCCAATCTTGGAACAAGTCCGAGTTATCAGCCTACCTCACCACACTAAGTCTAAGCAAGCTTAACTTAATTTCTAACTCTTAACCCAAGTGTTTCAACTTACTTATTTTTTTTTAACCGGACGTACCATACTTCCCCCCTAAAATTATAGGACGCTATCCAAAAGAGTTTGGGTTAGTAATTATTATGTATTGAATTTACAAATTTAAATGAGTAAGGCTTAGCTAAAACAATCCCAGATTTAATCATTTTTCTGCACAACTATTGCTAAATACTCACAACGTCAATTCTTACTTCTAAAGCAATTAAACTACCAACACCAAGTGTCAACCGTCATATCCTAGTCCTAAGACTTGTTTATACCATAACTTAAATGTAAAAGAAACATAATTATACATTAGTTAACTCCTAACAATCATACCCACCGTCCATACTTTATCTCTCACATAACCATGATATAGCACCTAGAGGATCTAAGTATAACAAACCATACCCTATGATAATCTAGTTCTCACTCAACACAACAATTTCAGAACTTCATATAGCAACGAGTAATCTCATTTCAACCCATTTACCTCATACATACATTTATCAACAACAAACCAAGACAAGCAAATCATCATATAATCCTTACATATCATAACATATCAACTCAAACCACACATTATAAGACAATTTCTATTAACATAAATATCATGACATAATTCAATATGAAGTTTTCCCATCACAATGGCAAAGGTACTTATTTTGCACAACTGCGCCAAGTCTAGGGACCATGGGACGTCCCTATTGCCTAATTATATCCATGAGCCCACTAATCTTGTATCCATCTACCCCCCTTACCTCAATAAAAAGTTTGAAGTATTCCAAGGCAAAGAAAACTGGCTACAACAATAATTTGAGCACCAACTGAGCACAGGATAAAATTTACGGAAGAGCGAAACGCGGCTGAAAAAAATAATAACTAGTATAATATATTTTTTTATAATTTTTAAGGCTGAAACAAAATTAAAAGGAAGCAAAAAGAGTGACCGGAAAACGCTATACCGAGACAAAAGGGTTACAAGGGGTCCGGCGTCAACTTCACCGAATCGAGCAAAAGAGTAGTGCTTTCTGAAGGTTTTGACGCGAGGAATCCGAAAATGGCGTCCGTTTTTCGAACCGAAAACTGTGGTGGCCGGAAAAAGAAAATTATAGCTCGCCTGGAGAGAAAAATCGCGATGAAACGGCTGTGATTGATGGAATGGAGGCTGGAACCGAACTCAGGGGTTGATTTCGAGTTGGGTGGTGAAGTTTCGTAACCTGCCGTGGTCTGACGAAGGAGAACGAGAGGAGAGAAGAATGGAGGCGCAAGGGTTTGTATTTTTCTTTCTCTCAACCGTTCTGTGCGTGGGAAGATGATGAATAGTGTCCTTTTAATGGACCAGGGGTGTATCCACGGAAAAGAGAGGTGCAGCATGTAGAAAAAAAAGGCTTAAAACCAAGGCACCAACGTGCAGCACGTTATGCACGTTATTCAGGGGTTAAAAAAAACAAAAACAATTTTCACTTAAAAACAAAACATCATTTCTATACTACTTCTAAAATAAAATATTATATTAAAATATTTATAATAAATTTAAAACTAATATTTAATAAAAATATAGTAAAACAGTATTAATTAAAATATACTAATTATTAAGGCAAAACACACTCAAGTTGTCACAAAATTACCAATATGAGCACACAATTTATAGATCCTAAGAATTTAAATTTTGAGGGTGTTACAGTTTGAGCCTAAACAGAATTTTATTTATTCTTTAGTGCTCCACCATTTGTATGAATTCTTCAAAACTTGACTCTGTTCTTGATTGCTTTTGCATTGCATGTGAACACACACACAACTGATTGAGATCTTTATTTTTGTTTGAACAGCTAGAGCCTTTGATTGCCTACCCTTGTGAATTTATCCTTTGCTAGCCCTTTTGAGCCTTAAGCCTTTTTGTTGAATCTTAAGCACAATACAAGCCAATAACCGAAAAAACCAATTACCCCTTTAAATTGGAGTTGAAAGATTGTGTTCTATAAAATTGGTTATTTAGTTGTAAATTAAGTTTAGGGTTGCTTGAGGGCAAGCAACAATCTTAAGTTTGGGGTGGCTACACAAAGCATGTGCATGTAGTTCACTTCAGAAAAAAAATGAACAGGTCAGAGGAAAACAACAATAAGAAGATCCAAATTGTTTTGTCAAAAAAAAAAAATCAAAGTGAGAAAGCAAAGAAAAAGTTCTCTTTTGGCTTGTTGGTATACAAAGTCGATGGTAATTTGGGGGAAGTTTGGGAATTGATACAAAGTATGGATAAGAAATAATAGAGGCATCTCTTAACTCCAATTAAGTTAGCCTAGATCCAAAAAATATACTCCCTTACCTAAGCCCCGTTTCACCCTTTGAAAAGATCTCATAATGTGTCTGGCATTTATGTGTATTTGCTTTCCTAGAATTTTGTCAAGCTTATGGTAGATGATTGCATTTGGTGTGAATTGAGTGTAAACATTACCCTTTAAACACTTGAGTGGAGTGAAACACATTATCCGGAAAGATGTAATGAGAATTGATTTGTGGCTCTGGGTAAATAAATTCATTTTGGTTACTTGAGTTGTGATAATTGGAAATCATGAATTCAAAAAAATAGGTGAATTGATTGTGCATGGATTGTCAAAATTTTTATGAAAAGTTCACCTAGATGAATTGGAATTATTTGAAATCCAACCCGTGTTTTTGATTGAATTTGCTTGAGGACAAGCAAAGAGCTAAGTTTAGGGTTGTGATAAATCTTCATCACATTTAGATTTATAGTTCTTAATTGGATATTTGTGTTGTGATTGAAGAGAATTCAAAGTGATTATTTGCTTAAATTGTATGATTTAATGTATTCACTTGGATTCGTTCTAACGTTCGTGCATTAGTGTTTTCTATAATTTTTTTTTATCTCTAAGTGCACAAGAATGGGAGCGTAGGCAAAGGATTGATCTTGCAAAGTGAAGAAAAGCTGAAAATTTGAGTCTGTTCGCGTGAAGCATGCCTGGGGCACATCCTGCGCGCAAATTTGCTGTTGATTCTGTGTCTGAGCACACGAAGCGTGCATCACGCACACATCTTCATGTTTTGATGTTCGCGTGTGCTTGGTCCGCGCCTGGAGCACGCTTGCGTGCGTTTTGTTCATTTGGCCTTGATCGTGTGCACGCGAAGCGTGCCTGGTGTGCACCTTATGCGCAGATCTCCAACTCGTTTTGTCCCAGCGCGCGGCGAGTGCACGTGAGCGTACGCGGAGCGCGTTTTTATGTTGATTCCTTTTAAAAACGCGATTTGATGATTTTTGGGGGATTCTTTATCATATCTAAGGCCTAAAAACGCTGGGAGACTTGTCAAGGAGTGCTAGGGTTTCATTCTCCACCATCTCGAAAGAGGATTCAAGCTTGGGAACAAGGAATTGAGTCATCAATGGAGTGGTTCTCTATTGCTATTTATATTTTTTGGTTTGCTACTTTTTTCTCTATGAGTAGCTAAACTCCTTTAGGCTAGGGTTAGATGAATTTTGTGGAAACTCTTATTAGTTTGATTTACTTATATCAAAGCATGTTTATTTCATTTATATTTGAGCCTTCATCTCTATTCTTAATGCTTTTGGTAATTGATCACTATCAAATTGATTTTGGGTTCGTCTCACAATTGGAAAATTGGGGTTTTGAACTTGATAATGGGATTGTTGGCCATATTCATAATGATTATAGGAATATGACTTTGTAAATATGTGTTCTTATGAATAATTATTCTTATTGCTTAACCTAGCTTTAAATCACTTAAGGGATTAGGGGTTTTAGTTAGAGTAAAGCGTTTATAAGGCAAGGAATTGTCCTTAAACTAATTTCGTTGATTCGAACTTCAATTTTACATGGAATAACTTGTGTTGATTGTAGATTAAATGCATAAGAGTGGAAACAGAAGGATTCAACCCCTAGTCGCTTTTATTCATTCGAATTCTATTACTTTTTATTATTTTTAGTTGTTACAAATATCATCAATTTCAAATACAAAGGATTGGTTCCTGTTCAAAGTTGTTACAAAGTTTGTTAAGTTAAATAATTAATAACAATCCCTGTGGATTCGATCTTTTTATTACTTGACGACAAAATCGTACACTTGCGATTTAGCCTAACAGAGCATCCACCACCACCACCGCCACAGCCTCAGCCAACAGCACAGAGCCACTCCTATGAGGACGTCATGATGCGTCTTGACCAGATGCTGTCTAGCTTTATAGAACATAGGACCCATGTGGACCAGCAGCTGGCACTTATTTTGGAGTACCTACAGAGCATCCAGCCTTTCCCTCCTGCCGAGTGATGCGGGACCTTCATTTATTTTTCTTTGTTAGTACTTAGGCTTTGCTTTTGTATTAAAAAGAGATGCACATATTTTGGGGCATACTCGCAGGATACATTTTATTTTATTGCTTTTCCATTTATTTTTATTTTTTTTTGTGTTTTCATTATCTTTTACTATATTTCTTTTTATTATGTTTCTAAACTTTTTAGTTTTGTGTTGGACAGTTCTTCTGCCACTTACCAGCTCCATCGGTATTGCGACAAGGAAACATAATATTTTGCCAATATCCCCATCCAATTTTCGTGATATTTTTCAGAGGGGGGTCTCTTTCTACATTCTTTTATAGCACTTATTTTTATTGTATATTTTTGTGCTTGTTTTCAAATAGTCACAGTGGGGACACTACTAGAAATAAGTGTGGGGAGGGAGTTTTACATTATGCTTATTACTTGGCTGTGCTTATAACTGTTTATAATTATAAAAGAACTTTAAATTTTTGCTGATTTAGGGGCTATACAAAAAAAATGTCTTTATGACAACTTTTGATTGAATCAATTCGTTGCTAGTAATGGAATTTGCTGAAAATTAGCATTGAAGTTCTGTGAGTTTGACTTTCTGTGTAAGTTATTAAATGTGAGTTTTGAGCCTGAAATAAGAGGTCACATCATGCTTTTACCTCTTTTCTTTGTTGAGTGATATTTTTCTTGGAATATGTATTCTAGAACTTGTGCTGAGACAATTACGAAGCGAATATGAATTTATTTGCATGTGAATTTGGAAAGGGCAATTTTTAGGAATTATTCAAGTCACTACCATTTTGAATGCATTATCCCACTAGTTGCCCACTTTTGTGCCCAAAAAGTATTATGTTTAATTTCTTTGGTACCCTTCTTGTTACTATTGATTATTTTCTGTGAGGGCAACCTCGGAAAAGTTTTGAGAGCAATTAGTGGCAAAATCAAAAGAATAATGTTGCAAAATCCCTTTTATATGTTTACAAAAGAGAAGGCGTAAAAATTTATTCCCCTCCTAGTTCGTACAAATGATTAACTGCTGCATAAATGCATGAAAGAAGGAAAAGAAAAAGAAAAAAAAATTTGTGATCATGCTCATGCCTTCATAATTTACAAAAAAAATAATAATATTGATTGAAAATTGGGATTCTTGCCTGCTCTTGAAAGTGAAAAAGAATTAGGTTGCTTGTTTTGGTTGATTTGTTTCTGACCCTTTGCATGACATTTTCTTTGTTTTATCATACCAAACATTATTACTTTGACCCCATTATAACCAATGAAAGACCTACATTCCACTTTTGCATGTCTTATAGACTCTAATAGTAGAGTTTTTGGTCAATATACAAGCATATGGTAATGCCATTTCATTTGAAAAATCTGAGTGTTAATGACTATACCTATAAACACTTTGAGATTGGTGAGAGTGTGACTTGAAAATCGCAGATTGTTAGCTTACTTGAACTTACACCTCTAATTGGGCATTCTATTTACTGACATGTTTGTGATATCATATTGTTGTCTCACTTACTTTTCTGCCCCTATTCAGTAGAAATAGTTTTTCTTACTATAGTTACCCAAGTAGTTTACTTGAGAGCAAACAAAGCTCAAGTGTGGAGATGTGTTAACACACCAACTTGTCTATGTTTATAAGGTATTTCTAGTATCTAATTATACCATTTTGCACTAATTAATGCACAAAGGTACTTATTTATGTCTTATTATGCAGAATTACCATGAAAACACCATTCGAAGCAAAAGATGGAAAAAAGGACCAAAAACTGGCTAGTTTTAGAGAGTTTTAGCACTACTGGACAAGCGGTACGACCTGACCTACCAACGGTACGGCCGTACCTAGAGCAGAACCTCAGTAGGGGTCTACTCCCTCAGTCTGTACCACCTGAAGCTAATAAAATAGTCCAGTACGGCCGTGCCAACAGCAGTACGACTGTACACAAGTGATGTCAGGGCAACAACACGTATGGGTACGGTCTAGCATCATCAACGAAGCTCGGTACGACCGTGTATATATGTGGTACGGCCGTACCCTGTCCCTGATCAGTGCAGATTTGAAACCAGATAACCTAATTCGCGCCTAGTCTATAATAGGGGCTCTTAACATGTTACAAAGATCTTTTGAAGAATTTCTGAGTCAAGAGCCCCCAATTGAGATCTAACATCAAACTCTTTCCCATTGCATCGAATTCTTGTCTCCTTGAAGCTTGGTACCATCTCGAATCGCTACCGAAGCTTGTGAGGACGCGAAGAACGTGCTTAAGGACTGTCGTCATACCGAAAGGGTGTCCCAGTTTAGAATTTATTCTCTTGTTATGGATTATTCGGATTTCATATTTAAGTCTAAGTTATTATCATTAGTAATGAGTAGCTAAACCCATCACTAGGGGTGATGGGGGATCCTTTACAATACTTTTGATGTTTTGTTATTTAATTATATGAGTTTCTATTGATTGTTTGAGTATTTTATTCCTATTGTGCTTAATCCAATAAGGCCTGATCAACCTTTATCTAGTTGGCTTAATTGTGGTAATAGGATCATGATTAGTTAACGGAACCATAGGATAAAAGAACTCGCTTTATACACTGGATAGGTTAGAACTTGTTTCTAATCAGTTATTAGATTAATAAATCCACATGAACTTAATGCGCTTTCCCTTAGTTATCTTCCTGAACCAAACAGAGTAATTAGTTGGGAGGAATGCTATTGTATGCGAGGACAGCCTCTAGTAATTTAGAGTGGGTGGTTAGTGTTCTTTCATGGTAGATAACTCATATCAATTGATTAATGAACTTGAGGGTAGAGTATTGGTGAACCCGGTTCCCCCTAGGTTTCCCATAACATTGTTAAACCGTTCTTGCATTCAATCTTTTATTGCTTTAATTTTGATTTCTTATTCTACTCGCTTAATTACAATCTTTGCTCGCCTAATAGAATAGAATCATACTAATTCACTTGTATTCGCTCATTCTCTATGGGTTCGATATTCAGAGTCCTAATTATACTCCACAATTATTACGAGTTACGATCAGGTGCACTTGTCTGAGCCGCAACAATATTGACCTCCTCAGTAGGGCTGCCATTGACCAGAACAAATAAGCTACCAGTAAAGACACACGCCCGCATCCATGCTCTCCATTTGGAATCAAAGCCGAATCGCTGTAATATATAATCCAGAAAGCCCCAATTCAGTGAATCATATGCTTTTTCAAAGTCCACCTTGAAGATCAGACATTTCTTCCCCCGCTTCTTTGCTAAATCCACCACCTCATTGACCACCACCACTCCATCAACAAGGTTCCTCCCTTTTATGAATGCTGATTGGTTAGAGGCAATAAGTGATTACACCAATATTGCATCATTTTTATAAGGATATTAGAATGTGATTTGAATAATTATTGAATATTATCAATTGAAATTCACTCTCTTTTAATCTAAATTGTGCAGAAATAGAACATTAGGCAATATGGTGGTCAAATATAAATTTGGGCCTGAAATAGGCCCAGAATGCTAAGTACGGCCTTTGCATAATATAATGAAGCATGTCCATTCTTACCTAAAGTAGCAATTAGTCACGAGTGGGCCTCACGCGCGTCCACGTGCTCCCCGGATAGCTGGTTAGTATTTTAATCATATCTGGAGCTGTAGATATCGGATTAAGGCGTTCTTGGTGGCGTTGGAAAGCTAAGAGAATTTCCTATAACTTTGTCACAAATTGGATGGAGCACGACCTCTTCATCATTAAGCACGGCCTCTTCATCATGGAGCACGGTCGTGGTCAACCAAAAATATTAGAAAATCACGTCGGCAAGATCGGTGACGCATAAACAGGCTGTAAAGGGAGCACGGCCTTGGAGCACGGCCGTGCTGGTGTCGTGCTGGGCCCAAAATTTTGCCTATAAAAGGAACGCTCAGCAGAACATTTAAAAACTCCCCGGGATTAATTCTCTCCCAATTCTCTTCTTCTCTTGTTACCTTCTAGTCTTATTTTGTTTGTTTTCTTATATTATATTGTGTAACTAATCCCGTCACTGAGGTGATGGGGGATCTTTTACTTTATCTATGGTAACTTTATGATTTATAATATGAGTGTTTAAATCCTTTTGATTAGATTATTCCTGGTGATATTTCTTTAATATAAGGATTGATCATTCTTTACATAGTTGATTAATTGTTCGGCGATCGTACCTTGAATTAATTAATAAAACTCTAGGATTAATTGAATCTGCTTGCTCTGCCGGATCAAGGATTGCGTATTCATTTCCAGTCAGTCATTGAATTGGTAAATCTATTGATGCTTTATGCTCTTTCTATTTACTTGCTTTGAATGATCAAACAAAGTAATAAATTAGGAGGAAGACTGTTAACATTGCATGATCACTAGGTGTTAATAGCTTTTGAATAGATGATTGGTAATCAGTAAGAATTGTTACTTATGTTATAAATTAATCAAATACACATATATAAGTATTTGAACCTATTACCTTAGTGATTTTATTATCTAATTCCTTTCTTAAATATTTTATAATTTATTTTCTATTTATTTTTATGCACTCTTTGTTTAAGTTCACTCGAACCATTTGTCTAAATAACAAATTGATCTAAGTAGAGCAGTAATCATTTCAATTCCCTGTGGAGACGATAATCTTTTATACTATAACTTGACAAGATCATATACTTGCGATTTTGACCGAACAAGTTTTTGGCGTCGTTGCCGGGGAATTGTTAATGATATTGATCGAAATGATTAATTGTTAATTTTGACGCTTTTTGTAATTATTTTTCTTATTTTATTTTATTTTATTTTGTTTCTATCTTTTATTTTTTTCTTTCTTGTCATTTTAATTTTATCATCTCCTCCTACATGGATGGTTTTACCTCCTACATGGACGATTAGCTTTTATTTTTATATTTCGTCTCCTGGTTGGAAGATTAGATTATTTTTTTCTTTCTTTTAATTTTTCTTTTCTTCTCTTTAAAAAAATATGGATTATCTTTTCGTTTGTGAGTGTTGTAGCATTTTAACAAACACTACAGATGCAAGTCACAAATCCTTAGAGAATAAAATATCAGTTTTGGCTCAATTAATAAACCAAAAAGAAAGAGAGACCACCTTGCTTAATCAACCAGAGCCTAAAGATGAAATCATCATTTCTAAGGATGATGAGAAGTTAATTGAAGGTACTGAGTCCGACACTTGGTCTCAGACAGAGTCTGACATTCAGGCCATGCTTGACATTTGGCCTGAGAATGAGTCTGACACTTGGCCTAAGATTGAATCTGGCACTTGGTCTGAGACTAAGTCTGACATTTGGCTTGACACAGAGTCTGATACTTGGCCTGAGACTCACTCTGAAACTTGGTCTAAGCCAGAGGTTGAACCTAAGCATGACTCACAACCATCCTTAGAAAAGATCAAAGTTCTTGCAAAAGAGAATAATTCTAAGGAAAGCGAGAAAAACCTCCCAGTACTTAATGAAGAGCAAGAGATGGAAGCCTCAGTTACTTTGGGACAGACTCTTGTAGTCAATATTGGCGAGGCAGCCATGGAGGTTCACAAAGGAAAGGTAACTATTAAATCTGGTAAGGAAGAGGATATTTCACAATCTTTGAATTTTAACCCCTCTCCTTCAATTTCTAGTTACTATATTGACGATGTGATTGCTGTTAACAATCCTCCTTTAAATTCTTTTGATTTTATTAAAAATGTGGTTATTGTTAACAAGTTTGCTGGTTTAAGAATGCAGGATCCTTTAAAAGATATTACTAACCTGCAGGATCCTAGCATATTGGTGGAGGATAGCAACATAAATACTGCTTCCTACCATGAGTGTCCTCCACCACCGAAAAGAAAGATGTCAAGAAACTTGAACCACATGGTCAAGAAATGACGAAGAGGGAATGCGCTAAATGCAAAATTCACTCTTGGAGAACCCGCCGGTTGACCACTGTTAAGCAATCCGTCAAGCTCATAATGTTAAACAAAGCGCTTCGCAGGAGGCAACATGTGTTTATATTATTTCAGTTTATTTTATTTTATTTTATGTTCACCATTTTATTTTGTCGACAGTTCTATCTTCACTTACCTCATATGTGACAAACTGTCAGTTTTGGGAAGAAATTTGCCTACTGCACCCCCTCCAGAATATGCTCATGAAATTTTCTACAGGGGAGTCCCTTTCCACTCTTTACTTTTAGCACTTGATTTTATTCTTATATTTTTTCCTCTTTATGTGCTTATGCCGTAATTGCTAGCATTGAGGACAATACTAGAAATAAGTGTGGGGGGAGTTAACCACTTGATACTTGGTTGTTACTGTTTTGAACAAATTGAAGCTACTAATTTTGGGACTAAAACTTACATTTTTTTCGAATAGCTTTTTGATGCTTATTGAGATATTATATAAATTTTTGAAAAGCTGAAAATTAGAAATGAGCCATTGATTGAAATTTTTTCCATGAAATAGCTTCTAAACGTAAGGATTTGAGTCTGATTTGGGTTTGCGCATTGTTGCAAGATTATTATAACCCTATTCTTCATGAGAGTTGTTTTTCATTCGCTTTGTGTTCTAGAACTTGACATGTGACCATTCAAAGCGAAACTAATTTTTAGAAATTTTGGAAAATGATTGGGGCATTTAGGATTTGTTTCTAGCCTGCTACACTTTGTGATTAAATTTCACCACTTAGTTGACCACTTTGAGCTCTAAAAAAAAGAAGTTTTATTCTATACCCTCTGATTTGATTGAAAAAATAGATTTGGGTATCGTTTTAATTTAAAATGGAGCTGCTTGGTTTTGGTGACAGATATATTCAAAAGGCAGAGACTTATTCCTCAAAAAAAAAAGAGAAAAAGAAAAAAAAAATATTTGTAATAAGGAACTCTGATAACAAGGAAAATGTGAAAAAAAGAAAAGTTTGGTGCTCTGTCTAAAAGTGATTATATATCTAAAAGCTCCATTTTTCAAAAGGATAGCTGCTCAAAATTGATTATTTATTATAGCCCCTGAAATATCTTTTCTTTAAATTTCCATACCTTAAATTTTCACCCCTAGCCTCATTACAACCTTATAAAAGTCCCCTTGATTTCAAAATTGTCTATAAATCGTTAGTCGAGTCTTGGTCTATCGTCAAGCTTATGGTAATGCTTTGTCTATGAAAAATTTGTCTGAATTCTCCTTACCCATTGATACACTTGAGAGATTGAAAGGGAGTGTTGGTTTGATTTCAAAGGTGCTTATTTTTCTAATTATCCAATCAAGTGAAAAAATTTCTCTCAAAGAAATAAAAAGCCGTCTTTTAAAAACATTTGCTTTGCCCCATTAATTGGTCAACTATCATTGATAAAAAATTTTGGGAAATCAAAAACCAATTACTTTGCTTGAGGGCAAGCAAAGCTTAAGTGTGGGGGAATTGATAACACTAATATTGCATCATTTTTATAAGGATATTAGAATGAGATTTGAATAATTATTGAATATTATCAATTGAAATTCACTCTCTTTTAATCTAAATTGTGCAGAAATAGAAAATTAGGCAATATGGTGGTCAAATACAAATTTGGGCTCATGCGCGTCCACGCGCTCCCCAGATAGCTGGTTGGTATTTTAATCATATCTGGAGCTGTAAATATCGGATTAAGGCGTTCTTGGTGGCGTTGGAAAGCTAAGAGAATTTCCTACAACTTTGTCACAAATTGGATGGAGCACAGCCTCTTCATCATTGAGCACGGCCTCTTCATCTTGGAGCACGGTCGTGCTCAACCAAAAATATCAGAAAATCATGTCGGCAAGGTCGGTGACGCGTAAACAGGCTGTAAAGGGAGCACGGCCTTGGAGCACGACTGTGCTGGTGTCGTGTTGGGCCCAAAATTTTGTCCATAAAAGGAACGCTCAGCAGAACATTTAAAAACTCCTCGGGATTGATTCTCTCCCAATTATCTTATTCTCCTGTTACCTTCTAGTCTTATTTTGTTTGTTTTCTTATATTATGTTGTGTAACTAATCCCGTCACTAAGGTGATGGGGGATCTTTTACTTTATCTACGGTATCTTTATGATTTATAATATGAGTGTTTAAATCCTTCTGATTAAATTATTCCTGGTGATATTTCTTTAATATAAGGATTAGCCATTCTTTACATAGTTAATAAATTGTTCGGTGATCGTACCTTGAATTAATTAATAGAACTCTAGGATTAATTGAATCTGCATGCTCTGTCGGATCAAGGATTGCGTGTTCATTTCCAGTCAGTCATTGAACTGGTAAATCTATTGATGCTTTATGCTCTTTCTATTTACTTGCTTTGAAAGATCAAACAAAGTAATAAATTAGGAGAAAGACTGTTAATATTGCATGATCATTGGGTATTAATAGCTTTTGAATAGATGATTGATAATCAGTAAAAATTGTTACTTATGTTATAAATTAATCAGATACACAGATATAAGTATTAATGAACATTACCTTAGTGTTTTTATTATCTAATTCCTTTCTTAAATATTTTATAATTTATTTTTTACTTATTTTTATGTACTCTTTGTTTAAGTTCACTAGAACCATTTGTCTAAATAACAAATTGATCTAAGTAGAGCAGTAATCATTTCAATCCCTGTGGAGACGATAATCTTTTATACTATAACTTGACAAGATCCTATACTTGCGATTTTGACCGAACAATAAGCCCATCCATGACCTTGGCTAACCGGGATGCCAGAATCTTAGCCACCAACTTATACACACACCCAAGAAGGGAAATAGGTCGGTAATCACCCAAAGAAAGAGGACAGTGTACCTTCGGAATAAGAGCCAAAAAGTATGAAGAGAACCCCTTCGGCAAGCTAGCGTTTGTACGGAACTCCCCAAACATTGTGCCCACCTCCTCATGCAATAGTGGCCAGAAGGATTTAACAAATGTGAAGTTAAATCCATCCGGGCCAGGACTCTTATTCCAATCACATGATGCCACTACTCCGTCTATCTCCTCCAAAGTGAATAGTGTCATGAGGGCATCAAAATCCAAAGAGGATAGGATCAAAAATACAATATCGTCAAGCCTTGGCCGATCCCACACTTCCTCTGAGAAGTGGTCTCTGAAATACCGTGTGACCTCCCGTCTAACCCCACCTACATCCTCCACCCAACCATCACCAACACGCAAAGCCGAAATCTTATTTCCTGCCCCCTGGATTTTATACACGAGTGGAAATACCTAGAATTGGCATCCCCCTCCTTTAGCCACCTCGCCTTAGACCTTTGAAAAGCCACACTCTCTTTACTCTTCAAAAGTTGCTAAAGCTGAGAGAAGTGTAACTTCCTACTCTCCACCTCCTGCGAAGAAAAGCTCTCCACTTCACTTTTCAAATCCAATACCTTAATAGCATCAACAAGCTGGCGTATCTTCATATCAACCTCCCCAAATATTTCCTTATTCCACTGCTTAAGGACCCCTTTTAGTCGTTTCAATTTCTCCTTCAGCACAAATCCGGACCACCCTTGACGAATAGGGCTCAACCAACTACCTTCCACCACCTCTTTGAATCCCTAATGCTGGATCCAGTGATTATTAAATCTAAAAGGCTTCGGACCCCATGTATCAGTAGAGTGCCTAAGAAGTAGAGGGCAATGATCTAATACATCACGGTCGAGGACTCAAAGAGCAACCTCCCCCTACAAATCAACCCACTCCTCCGACACCAGGACACGGTCCAACCTACTCATAGCACCCCCACCAGCTTGAAACCAAGTGAACCTTCTCCCTAAAACATCAATAAAACTAGTGAATTCCCAAGCTTCGGCAACATCCATCGACCTATCTGAAACTGTAATCCCCCTCCTCTCACTTAGGGAACACACAGCATTAAAATCCCCCATCACACACCAAGGACCACCTCCGAATCCCCTCCTAAACATTAGCAATTCACTCCATAAACTCCTCTTACCTTGTATATTGCACTTAGCATAAACATTTACAACAAAAATTCTTTGTTGTTCAGCCCCCCCACTCCAAACACACACCTACAATATCAGAAAATCAGAAAATCATGTCGGCAAGGTCGGTGACGCGTAAACAGGCTGTAAAGGGAGCACGGCCTTGGAGCACGACTGTGCTGGTGTCGTGTTGGGCCCAAAATTTTGTCCATAAAAGGAACGCTCAGCAGAACATTTAAAAACGCCTCGGGATTGATTCTCTCCCAATTATCTTATTCTCCTGTTACCTTCTAGTCTTATTTTGTTTGTTTTCTTATATTATGTTGTGTAACTAATCCCGTCACTAAGGTGATGGGGGATCTTTTACTTTATCTATGGTATCTTTATGATTTATAATATGAGTGTTTAAATCCTTTTGATTAAATTATTCCTGGAGATATTTCTTTAATATAAGGATTGGCCATTCTTTACATAGTTGATTAATTGTTCGGCAATCGTACCTTGAATTAATTAATAGAACTCTAGGATTAATTGAATCTGCATGCTCTGCCGGATCAAGGATTGCGTATTCATTTCCAGTCAGTCATTGAATTGGTAAATCTATTGATGCTTTATGCTCTTTATATTTACTTGCTTTAAATGATCAAACAAAGTAATAAATTAGGAGGAAGACTATTAACATTGCATGATCATTGGGTGTTAATAGCTTTTGAATAGATGATTAGGTAATCGGTAAGAATTGTTACTTATGTTATAAATTAATCAAATACACAAATATAAGTATTAGTGAACCTATTACCTTAGTGCTTTTATTATCTAATTCCTTTCTTAAATATTTTATAATTTATTTTCTACTTATTTTTATGCACTCTTTGTTAAGTTCACTCGAACCATTTGTCTAAATAACAAATTGATCTAAGTAAAGCAGTAATCATTTCAATCCCTGTGGAGACGATAATCTTTTATACTATAACTTGACAAGATCCTATACTTGCGATTTTGACCGAACAATAAGCCCATCCATGACCTTGGCTAACCGGGATGCCAGAATCTTAGCCACCAACTTATACACACACCCAAGAAGGGAAATAGGTCGGTAATCACCCAAAGAAAGAGGACAGTGTACCTTCGGAATAAGAGCCAAAAAGTATGAAGAGAACCCCTTCGGCAAGCTAGCGTTTGTACGGAACTCCCCAAACATTGTGCCCACCTCCTCATGCAATAGTGGCCAGAAGGATTTAACAAATGTGAAGTTAAATCCATCCGGGCCAGGACTCTTATTCCAATCACATGATGCCACTACTCCGTCTATCTCCTCCAAAGTGAATAGTGTCATGAGGGCATCAAAATCCAAAGAGGATAGGATCAAAAATACAATATCGTCAAGCCTTGGCCGATCCCACACTTCCTCTGAGAAGTGGTCTGCGAAATCTGAGTGTGACCTCCCGCCTAACCCCACCTACATCCTCCACCCAACCATCACCAACACGCAAAGGCCGAAATCTTATTTCACGCCCTGGATTTTATACACTGTGGAAATACCTAGAATTGGCATCCCCCTCCTTTAGCCACCTCGCCTTAGACCTTTGAAAAGCCACACTCTCTTTACTCTTCAAAAGTTGCTAAAGCTGAGAGAAGTGTAACTTCCTACTCTCCACCTCCTGCGAAGAAAAGCTCTCCACTTCACTTTTCAAATCCAATACCTTAATAGCATCAACAAGCTGGCGTATCTTCATATCAACCTCCCCAAATATTTCCTTATTCCCTTTGCTAAGGACCCCTTTTAGTCGTTTCAATTTCTCCTTCAGCACAAATCCGGACCACCCTTGACGAATAGGGCTCAACCAACTACCTTCCACCACCTCTTTGAATCCCTAATGCTGGATCCAGTGATTATTAAATCTAAAAGGCTTCGGACCCCATGTATCAGTAGAGTGCCTAAGAAGTAGAGGGCAATGATCTAATACATCACGGTCGAGGACTCAAAGAGCAACCTCCCCCTACAAATCAACCCAATCCTCCGACACCAGGACACGGTCCAACCTACTCATAGCACCCCCACCAGCTTGAAACCAAGTGAACCTTCTCCCTAAAACATCAATAAAACTAGTGAATTCCCAAGCTTCGGCAACATCCATCGACCTATCTGAAACTGTAATCCCCCTCCTCTCACTTAGGGAACACACAGCATTAAAATCCCCCATCACACACCAAGGACCACCTCAAGATCCCTCCTAAACATTAGCAATTCACTCCATAAACTCCTCTTTACCTTGTATATTGCACTTAGCATAAACATTTACAACAAAAATTCTTTGTTGTTCATTTCCACTCCAAACACACACCTACAATATCGAAAATCGAGAAAATCATGTCGGCAAGGTCGGTGTGGCGTAAGCAGTTTGTAAAGGGAGCACGGCCTTGGAGCACTGTCTTTGGTGTCGTGTTGGGCCCAAAATTTTGTCCATAAAAGGAACGCAGCTCAGAACATTTAAAAACGCCTGGGATTGATTCTCTCCCAATTATCTTATTCTCCTGTTACCTTCTAGTCTTATTTTGTTTGTTTTCTTATATTATGTTGTGTAACTAAACCCGTCACTAAGGTGATGAGGGATCATGTACTTTATCTATGGTATCTTTATGATTTATAATATGAGTGTTTAAATCCTTTTGATTAAATTATTCCTGGAGATATTTCTTTAATATAAGGATTGGCCATTCTTTACATAGTTGATTAATTGTTCGGCAATCGTACCTTGAATTAATTAATAGAACTCTAGGATTAATTGAATCTGCATGCTCTGCCGGATCAAGGATTGCGTATTCATTTCCAGTCAGTCATTGAATTGGTAAATCTATTGATGCTTTATGCTCTTTATATTTACTTGCTTTAAATGATCAAACAAAGTAATAAATTAGGAGGAAGACTATTAACATTGCATGATCATTGGGTGTTAATAGCTTTTGAATAGATGATTGGTAATCAGTAAGAATTGTTACTTATGTTATAAATTAATCAAATACACAAATATAAGTATTAGTGAACCTATTACCTTAGTGCTTTTATTATCTAATTCCTTTCTTAAATATTTTATAATTTATTTTCTACTTATTTTTATGCACTCTTTGTTAAGTTCACTCGAACCATTTGTCTAAATAACAAATTGATCTAAGTAGAGCAGTAATCATTTCAATCCTGTGGACGATAATCTTTTATACTATAACTTGACAAGATCCTATACTTGCGATTTTGACCAGAACAATAAGCCCATCCATGACCTTGGCTAACCGGGATGCCGTAATCTTAGCCACCAACTTATACACACACACCCGAAGGGAAATAGGTCGGTAATCACCCAAAGAAAGAGGGCAGTGTACCTTGAATAAGAGCCAAAAAGTATGAAGAGAACCCGCCCGGCAAGCTAGCGTTTATGCGGAACTCCCAAACATTGTGCCCACCTCCTCATGCAATAGTGGCGGAAGGATTTAACAAATGTGAAGTTAAATCCATCAGGCCAGGACTCTTATTCCAATCACATGATGCCACTACTCCGTCTATCTCCTCCAAAGTGAATAGTGTCATGAGGGCATCAAAATCCAAAGAGGATAGGATCAAAAATACAATATCGTCAAGCCTTGGCCGATCCCACACTTCCTCGAGAAGTGGTCTACGAAATACCGTGTGACCTCCGTCCTAACCCCACCTACATCCTCCACCCAACCATCACCAACACGCAAAGCCGAAATCTTATTTCCTGCCCCCTGGATTTTATACACGAGTGGAAATACCTAGAATTGGCATCCCCCTCCTTTAGCCACCTCGCCTTAGACCTTTGAAAAGCCACACTCTCTTTACTCTTCAAAAGTTGCTAAAGCTGAGAGAAGTGTAACTTCCTACTCTCCACCTCCTGCGAAGAAAAGCTCTCCACTTCACTTTTCAAATCCAATACCTTAATAGCATCAACAAGCTGGCGTATCTTCATATCAACCTCCCCAAATATTTCCTTATTCCACTGCTTAAGGACCCCTTTTAGTCGTTTCAATTTCTCCTTCAGCACAAATCCGGACCACCCTTGACGAATAGGGCTCAACCAACTACCTTCCACCACCTCTTTGAATCCCTAATGCTGGATCCAGTGATTATTAAATCTAAAAGGCTTCGGACCCCATGTATCAGTAGAGTGCCTAAGAAGTAGAGGGCAATGATCTAATACATCACGGTCGAGGACTCAAAGAGCAACCTCCCCCTACAAATCAACCCAATCCTCCGACACCAGGACACGGTCCAACCTACTCATAGCACCCCCACCAGCTTGAAACCAAGTGAACCTTCTCCCTAAAACATCAATAAAACTAGTGAATTCCCAAGCTTCGGCAACATCCATCGACCTATCTGAAACTGTAATCCCCCTCCTCTCACTTAGGGAACACACAGCATTAAAATCCCCCATCACACACCAAGGACCACCTCCGAATCCCCTCCTAAACATTAGCAATTCACTCCATAAACTCCTCTTACCTTGTATATTGCACTTAGCATAAACATTTACAACAAAAATTCTTTGTTGTTCAGCCCCCCCACTCCAAACACACACCTACAATATCAGAAAATCAGAAAATCATGTCGGCAAGGTCGGTGACGCGTAAACAGGCTGTAAAGGGAGCACGGCCTTGGAGCACGACTGTGCTGGTGTCGTGTTGGGCCCAAAATTTTGTCCATAAAAGGAACGCTCAGCAGAACATTTAAAAACGCCTCGGGATTGATTCTCTCCCAATTATCTTATTCTCCTGTTACCTTCTAGTCTTATTTTGTTTGTTTTCTTATATTATGTTGTGTAACTAATCCCGCTACTAAGGTGATGGGGATCTTTACTTTATCTATGGTATCTTTATGATTTATAATATGAGTGTTTAAATCCTTTTGATTAAATTATTCCTGGAGATATTTCTTTAATATAAGGATTGGCCATTCTTTACATAGTTGATTAATTGTTCGGCAATCGTACCTTGAATTAATTAATAGAACTCTAGGATTAATTGAATCTGCATGCTCTGCCGGATCAAGGATTGCGTATTCATTTCCAGTCAGTCATTGAATTGGTAAATCTATTGATGCTTTATGCTCTTTATATTTACTTGCTTTAAATGATCAAACAAAGTAATAAATTAGGAGGAAGACTATTAACATTGCATGATCATTGGGTGTTAATAGCTTTTGAATAGATGATTATTGTCAAGAAGAATTGTTACTTATGTTATAAATTAATCAAATACACAAATATAAGTATTAGTGAACCTATTACCTTAGTGCTTTTATTATCTAATTCCTTTCTTAAATATTTTATAATTTATTTTCTACTTATTTTTATGCACTCTTTGTTAAGTTCACTCGAACCATTTGTCTAAATAACAAATTGATCTAAGTAGAGCAGTAATCATTTCAATCCCTGTGGAGACGATAATCTTTTATACTATAACTTGACAAGATCCTATACTTGCGATTTTGACCGAACAATAAGCCCATCCATGACCTTGGCTAACCGGGATGCCAGAATCTTAGCCACCAACTTATACACACACCCAAGAAGGGAAATAGGTCGGTAATCACCCAAAGAAAGAGGACAGTGTACCTTCGGAATAAGAGCCAAAAAGTATGAAGAGAACCCCTTCGGCAAGCTAGCATTTGTACGGAACTCCCCAAACATTGTGCCCACCTCCTCATGCAATAGTGGCCAGAAGGATTTAACAAATGTGAAGTTAAATCCATCCGGGCCAGGACTCTTATTCCAATCACATGATGCCACTACTCCGTCTATCTCCTCCAAAGTGAATAGTGTCATGAGGGCATCAAAATCCAAAGAGGATAGGATCAAAAATACAATATCGTCAAGCCTTGGCCGATCCCACACTTCCTCTGAGAAGTGGTCTCTGAAATACCGTGTGACCTCCCGTCTAACCCCACCTACATCCTCCACCCAACCATCACCAACACGCAAAGCCGAAATCTTATTTCCTGCCCCCTGGATTTTATACACGAGTGGAAATACCTAGAATTGGCATCCCCCTCCTTTAGCCACCTCGCCTTAGACCTTTGAAAAGCCACACTCTCTTTACTCTTCAAAAGTTGCTAAAGCTGAGAGAAGTGTAACTTCCTACTCTCCACCTCCTGCGAAGAAAAGCTCTCCACTTCACTTTTCAAATCCAATACCTTAATAGCATCAACAAGCTGGCGTATCTTCATATCAACCTCCCCAAATATTTCCTTATTCCACTGCTTAAGGACCCCTTTTAGTCGTTTCAATTTCTCCTTCAAAGACAAATCAGGACCACCCTTGACGAATAGGGCTCAACCAACTACCTTCCACCACCTCTTTGAATCCCTAATCTTTGGATCCAAAGGATTATTAAATCTAAAAGGCTTCGGACCCCATGTATCAGTAGAGTGCCTAAGAAGTAGAGGGCAATGATCTAATACATCACGGTCGAGGACTCAAAGAGCAACCTCCCCCTACAAATCAACCCAATCCTCCGACACCAGGACACGGTCCAACCTACTCATAGCACCCCCACCAGCTTGAAACCAAGTGAACCTTCTCCCTAAAACATCAATAAAACTAGTGAATTCCCAAGCTTCGGCAACATCCATCGACCTATCTGAAACTGTAATCCCCCTCCTCTCACTTAGGGAACACACAGCATTAAAATCCCCCATCACACACCAAGGACCACCTCCGAATCCCCTCCTAAACATTAGCAATTCACTCCATAAACTCCTCTTACCTTGTATATTGCACTTAGCATAAACATTTACAACAAAAATTCTTTGTTGTTCAGCCCCCCCACTCCAAACACACACCTACAATATCAGAAAATCAGAAAATCATGTCGGCAAGGTCGGTGACGCGTAAACAGGCTGTAAAGGGAGCACGGCCTTGGAGCACGACTGTGCTGGTGTCGTGTTGGGCCCAAAATTTTGTCCATAAAAGGAACGCTCAGCAGAACATTTAAAAACGCCTCGGGATTGATTCTCTCCCAATTATCTTATTCTCCTGTTACCTTCTAGTCTTATTTTGTTTGTTTTCTTATATTATGTTGTGTAACTAATCCCGTCACTAAGGTGATGGGGGATCTTTTACTTTATCTATGGTATCTTTATGATTTATAATATGAGTGTTTAAATCCTTTTGATTAAATTATTCCTGGAGATATTTCTTTAATATAAGGATTGGCCATTCTTTACATAGTTGATTAATTGTTCGGCAATCGTACCTTGAATTAATTAATAGAACTCTAGGATTAATTGAATCTGCATGCTCTGCCGGATCAAGGATTGCGTATTCATTTCCAGTCAGTCATTGAATTGGTAAATCTATTGATGCTTTATGCTCTTTATATTTACTTGCTTTAAATGATCAAACAAAGTAATAAATTAGGAGGAAGACTATTAACATTGCATGATCATTGGGTGTTAATAGCTTTTGAATAGATGATTGGTAATCAGTAAGAATTGTTACTTATGTTATAAATTAATCAAATACACAAATATAAGTATTAGTGAACCTATTACCTTAGTGCTTTTATTATCTAATTCCTTTCTTAAATATTTTATAATTTATTTTCTACTTATTTTTATGCACTCTTTGTTAAGTTCACTCGAACCATTTGTCTAAATAACAAATTGATCTAAGTAGAGCAGTAATCATTTCAATCCCTGTGGAGACGATAATCTTTTATACTATAACTTGACAAGATCCTATACTTGCGATTTTGACCGAACAATAAGCCCATCCATGACCTTGGCTAACCGGGATGCCAGAATCTTAGCCACCAACTTATACACACACCCAAGAAGGGAAATAGGTCGGTAATCACCCAAAGAAAGAGGACAGTGTACCTTCGGAATAAGAGCCAAAAAGTATGAAGAGAACCCCTTCGGCAAGCTAGCGTTTGTACGGAACTCCCCAAACATTGTGCCCACCTCCTCATGCAATAGTGGCCAGAAGGATTTAACAAATGTGAAGTTAAATCCATCAGGCCAGGACTCTTATTCCAATCACATGATGTCACTACTCCGTCTATCTCCTCCAAAGTGAATAGTGTCATGAGGGCATCAAAATCCAAAGAGGATAGGATCAAAAATACAATATCGTCAAGCCTTGGCCAATCCCACACTTCCTCCGAGAAGTGGTCTGCGAAATACCGTGTGACCTCCCGCCTAACCCCACCTACATCCTCCACCCAACCATCACCAACACGCAAAGCCGAAATCTTATTTCACCCTCGATTTTATACACGAGGGGAAATACCTAGAATTGGAATCCCCCTCCTTTAGCCACCTCGCCTTAGACCTTTGAAAAGCCACACTCTCTTTACTCTTCAAAAGGTGCTAAAGCTGAGAGAAGTGTAACTTCCTACTCTCCACCTCTCCTGAAGAAAAGCTCTCCACTTCACTTTTCAAATCCAATACCTTAATAGCATCAACAAGCTGGCGTATCTTCATATCAACCTCCCCAAATATTTCCTTATTCCACTGCTTAAGGACCCCTTTTAGTCGTTTCAATTTCTCCTTCAGCACAAATTCGGACCACCCTTGACGAATAGGGCTCAACCAACTACCTTCCACCACCTCTTTGAATCCCTAATGCTGGATCCAGTGATTATTAAATCTAAAAGGCTTCGGACCCCATGTATCAGTAGAGTGCCTAAGAAGTAGAGGGCAATGATCTAATACATCACGGTCGAGGACTCAAAGAGCAACCTCCCCCTACAAATCAACCCACTTCTCCGACACCAGGACACGGTCCAACCTACTCATAGCACCCCCACCAACTTGAAACCAAGTGAACCTTCTACCTAAAACATCAATAAAACTAGTGAATTCCCAAGCTTCGGCAACATCCATCGACCTATCTGAAACTGTAATCCCCCAACTCTCACTTAGGGAACACACAGCATTAAAATCCCCCATCACACACCAAGGACCACCTCCGAATCCCCTCCTAAACATTAGCAATTCACTCCATAAACTCCTCTTACCTTGTATATTGCACTTAGCATAAACATTTACAACAAAAATTCTTTGTTGTTCAGCCCCCCCACTCCAAACACACACCTACAATATCAGAAAATCAGAAAATCATGTCGGCAAGGTCGGTGACGCGTAAACAGGCTGTAAAGGGAGCACGGCCTTGGAGCACGACTGTGCTGGTGTCGTGTTGGGCCCAAAATTTTGTCCATAAAGGAACGCTCGTGAGAACATTTAAAAACGCCTGGGATTGATTCTCTCCCAATTATCTTATTCTCCTGTTACCTTCTAGTCTTATTTTGTTTGTTTTCTTATATTATGTTGTGTAACTAATCCCGTCACTAAGGTGATGGGGATCTTTACTTTATCTATGGTATCTTTATGATTTATAATATGAGTGTTTAAATTCTTTTGATTAAATTATTCCTGGAGATATTTCTTTAATATAAGGATTGGCCATTCTTTACATAGTTGATTAATTGTTCGCAATCGTACCTTGAATTAATTAATAGAACTCTAGGATTAATTGAATCTGCATGCTCTGCCGGATCAAGGATTGCGTATTCATTTCCAGTCAGTCATTGAATTGGTAAATCTATTGATGCTTTATGCTCTTTATATTTACTTGCTTTAAATGATCAAACAAAGTAAAAAATTAGCAGGAAGACTATTAACATAGCATGAACAATGGGTGTTAATAGCTTTTGAATAGATGATTATTGTCGGTAAGAATTGTTACTTATGTTATAAATTAATCATATACACAAATATAAGTATTAGTGAACCTATTACCTTAGTGCTTTTATTACCTAATTCCTTTCTTAAATATTTTATAATTTATTTTCTACTTATTTTTATGCACTCTTTGTTAAGTTCACTCGAACCATTTGTCTAAATAACAAATTGATCTAAGTAGAGCAGTAATCATTTCAATCCCTGTGGAGACGATAATCTTTTATACTATAACTTGACAAGATCCTATACTTGCGATTTTGACCGAACAATAAGCCCATCCATGACCTTGGCTAACCGGGATGCCAGAATCTTAGCCACCAACTTATACACACACCCAAGAAGGGAAATAGGTCGGTAATCACCCAAAGAAAGAGGACAGTGTACCTTCGGAATAAGAGCCAAAAAGTATGAAGAGAACCCCTTCGGCAAGCTAGCGTTTGTACGGAACTCCCCAAACATTGTGCCCACCTCCTCATGCAATAGTGGCCAGAAGGATTTAACAAATGTGAAGTTAAATCCATCCGGGCCAGGACTCTTATTCCAATCACATGATGCCACTACTCCGTCTATCTCCTCCAAAGTGAATAGTGTCATGAGGGCATCAAAATCCAAAGAGGATAGGATCAAAAATACAATATCGTCAAGCCTTGGCCAATCCCACACTTCCTCTGAGAAGTGGTCTCTAAAATACCGTGTGACCTCCCGTCTAACCCCACCTACATCCTCCACCCAACCATCACCAACACGCAAAGCCGAAATCTTATTTCCTGCCCCCTGGATTTTATACACGAGTGGAAATACCTAGAATTGGCATCCCCCTCCTTTAGCCACCTCGCCTTAGACCTTTGAAAAGCCACACTCTCTTTACTCTTCAAAAGTTGCTAAAGCTGAGAGAAGTGTAACTTCCTACTCTCCACCTCCTGCGAAGAAAAGCTCTCCACTTCACTTTTCAAATCCAATACCTTAATAGCATCAACAAGCTGGCGTATCTTCATATCAACCTCCCCAAATATTTCCTTATTCCACTGCTTAAGGACCCCTTTTAGTCGTTTCAATTTCTCCTTCAGCACAAATTCGGACCACCCTTGACGAATAGGGCTCAACCAACTACCTTCCACCACCTCTTTGAATCCCTAATGCTGGATCCAGTGATTATTAAATCTAAAAGGCTTCGGACCCCATGTATCAAGAGAGTGCCTAAGAAGTAGAGGGCAATGATCTAATACATCACTGGCCGAGGACTCAAAGAGCAACCTCCCTACAAATCAACCCAATCCTCCGACACCAGGACACGGTCCAACCTACTCATAGACTCCCCACCACTTGAAACCAAGTGAACCTTCTCCTAAAACATCAATAAAACTAGTGAATTCCCAAGCTTCTGAACATCCATCGACCTATCCAAACTGTAATCCCCCTCCTCTCACTTAGGGAACACACAGCATTAAAATCCCCCATCACACACCAAGGACCACCTCTGAATCCCCTCCTAAACATTAGCAATTCACTCCATAAACTCCTCTTACCTTGTATATTGCACTTAGCATAAACATTTACAACAAAAATTCTTTGTTGTTCAGCCCCCCACTCCAAACACACACCTACAAAACCAAAACCAGAAAAATGAAAGACTATGTTACCTTTGGGAGTGTCCCATATTGATAGCAATCCCCCACTTGATGCCACCGCTAGAATGAAGCGTCAGTCACACTCAGAGTTACCCCAAAGATGGTGACACAAAGATTCATTGACCACCTCCAATTTTGTCTCTTGAACAGCAATAAATTCTACACCATTTTCTCGAACAAGCGCACGAATTTTGTTTCGCTTCAGCCTTGTTCCCAACCCTCTAATATTCATGGAGCACACAATCATTAAACCACCTTGTCACTCCCCATAGACCCATTACCCTTCTTAGCCACATCCTCTAAGCCAGCTACCATTTCCGTCATTGTAGCATCCCTGACAGACCACCCCAACTTCTGGCCCATTGCAACCATTCTTTTAGCATCAATAAAATTCCTCCCAGTAGAAGAGGATGCACAATTCTGATTACAATTCTGAAGCCTACTATCCAATGTTGCGCCTAATAATGGAGGAGCATGAGTTGCCCCATCAGCCAAAAATTTATTTAGATCCACAATTAAGTTGAGGCCAGCAGTTGGAGCACCAGATTGACTCACGACATTGCTACAGCTTCCTAAAGCTTGGGGTTCAGCATTAACTTTCTCCCTCGGCCCCTTCAATTGCCTCACCATTGGTGCTTTACCTTTAGCCATCCTCCCTCCATCACCATTCGTAATCATCAAGAATCTAGAGGATGGATTAAAGATGTCTCCCAACACACTCCCTTTATGTCCTCCCTTTTGAGTTGTTTTTGAATTTTTTGACTGCTTCCTTTTTTCCTTTCTAGAAGACACACCACACACCACCTGCTTTGGCTCACATCATACCACTGTCGTACTAGGAGACGAGATGGAGGAGGACAGCGGTGCATCACCGGCAACCCCTTCAGATCGACGGTGAACCCCAAACCGTGAAGAACCATCACGAGGAAGGGATTGGGTGGCCAGTCCAAGGGATTTGCATCATGGTCCAAAGAATGGTCAATGTGACCCAACAATGGATTAGTGAGCCCAGCACCCAAGCACTAGTGGTCCAGTAGAACATCAGATCAACCTTCCAACAATTGGGTCGCTCCACCCTTCTCAATAACACATTTAGCCCATTCGTCTATAGTAGCATCCTCTTCGCACCCCTCTAACTCACTTAACACACCACCCAGCATTTGTACACCAGATTTAATGTGTATTGGACCTTCAATATAGCCCAGCTGGCCCTGACCCGTGTGACGCACCCGGTCCAATCGTTGCCTCGAGACCTCAGGCATAAACTTTGTGCACTTTTCAACCCTAGGCGCCTCCTCTCTCACACCCTCCAAGTTCACCAAACCCAGAGGATAAAGATCACCATCACAGGTAGGGTGGCACTCCACCTTCTCCGCGTCAGGCTCGTCCTCTAGCCAAATTGGGCAATGAGGAGGTTGACCCCCCCCCCCGAGATCCTCCCTCTACCCGAGACTCCATATCCTTAGTTGGTGAGTATCTCGCATGACCTGTCACTATTTCAGCCAAAACCCCTGCATCAACCCCCTGTATCGAGGAAAGGTTGGTCTGACAATCCTGCTAACACTCCATCAGGTGATGAATTGGTTGGATGACTTCACAACCCTCGTCGTTGCTCTCTAGGTCTGAGAACCCTAGCACCGCCGCGTCTCCGAGGCTCTACTCACCGGAGCAAGAAGAAGCAAAGAGCGAACCCCTGAGAGAACCCTTCTCCGTTAACCTTAGTGGGTCACCGTCGGGCTTCTCCTAGACCACCCTAACTGGAAACACCACTTCGGCGACTCGAATATTTACCATTTCATCCACAACTACCAATACAGGCACAGCCACCCTAATTCGAGTAACATCTAGCCTCACCAATGTTTTTGTATCCTCATCTATTTCGACCAGTTTACCAAACTTAACTGCAAGAAGATTGAAGAAGGCCTCACCCCAGACATGTACCGGGACACCCAAATACCGTAGCCACACCCAGCGTTCTTTCGGTAAAATCGAAGGCTTCCAGTTGAGGAATGACGCAAACCGGGACGCCACCATGCCTTGTCACTGTAAATGGCCTCGTGCACTAGAACTTTCTCCGTCGGCCAGAGTAGAACAAGGTCCCCCCATGGGGATGGCGCGTATAGCAGCGTACTCTTGTATTACTAAATGGTTCTAAATATCATGACTGGACAAGCCCTCACATAGCTTCCCCCCAAGACAATCTCCAAGCAACATCAGCCTCTCATCAGGTACCTCAAAATCCATGAACACCTTTGTAGTTTGTTGTTGTCTTTGCCTCTGAGGATTTGGTTTAGCCTTGAAATGATGAGTATTCAAATCCCCCTGAGCGTTGGATTGAACAAATTTTGCTTTACCCCCATTGTCATAGTTAGCATTCAATTCCACCGGAGCACCATTCTGTAGCATTGGTTCATTTCTCCCATTTTTACCCAACATTGATGCATAGGATTTGGATTTTTCAACAAAACCCCCCCAGAGCCCGGCCCTTAAATCCTTGCTTTCCCCACTCCTTATGGTAGTCAGCTTGGGAATCTATATTAAAACGTGCCAAGTTGACCCTCAGCCATTGCCCCTGTTGGACAAAATCGCAAGTGAATGATTTTGTCGTGAAGTAATAAAAGATCGAATCCACAGGGATTGTGACCAATTATTAACTAAACAAAAGTTGTAACTAATTGAACTATTGACGAATACGAATGTGTTTGAAAAAGTTGTTTAGCAACAAAAACAATACTAACGAGACAATGTATTTGGATATTAAGGAGAATAAAATGACTAGGGCTCGAATCCCTTTGTTTCAACTTTTACGCTCTTGAATTCTTTTCCAATGCAAGCAATGATAACGTATTTGAAGTTCAAATCCTCTAAATTAGATTAACGAAAATTCCTTTTCTCTTAATCCCTTTAATTCAACTAATAAGCCCTAATCCCTTGGGTTCCAATTAATTAAATCAAGCATAAAGGATATGGATTAATACAAACTCATACCAAAGAGAATTATATCCCTATAACCCTATAGATATGTCAAAATATCCCAAAGCAAGTTTAAAACCTCAACTTTCCAATTGATGTCAAACCCTAGTTCAACCCCATGGTGATCAAGCATAGAATCGCATTAAGAAAAGAGATAATTGATCAAATGACATACATCAAACTTGCATTGAAAATTCTGAATTCAATTACATAAAAGGATCCACAAAGTTCATCTTACCCTAGTACAAAGGAATTAGTTCCTCATGGAAGAGAAGGAACCAAGCAATTGAGATGTAGAAACAGCAAAAGACTCCATTGATTCCTCAACTTTGCCTAGAATCCTTGTTCTTGATTCAAACTCACAAGATGCTAACAAGAGGTAACACCCTAGGTCAATGTTTTCTCTACCTATATATAGTTCTGCACCAAAAGGGTTGAAAAACATCTCAAAATTAAGTCAAAACGCGCAGAATCAAAGTCTGGACTAGTCGCAGCACGGTAGTGGAGCACAGCGCGGCTTTGGCGTCGCTTTTAAAACCTGAGAATATCGGATCGCGGCGGAGCACGGGCGTGGTGGAGAACACGGCCAAGCCGTGTTATTCTCTGAAAGCAGAGGCACGACCGTGTTGGATAACACGGCCTGGCCGTGTTATTCACTGTTCTCTAAATCTTGATTTTCTTCACATCCACCAAGGCACGGCCGTGGCATAGGGCACGGGCAGGCCGTGTTTTCCTCTGATCTTGCCATATTTTGTGATTTTGGCCTCCGAGTTGGTTGCAACATCCGTCTAAGTGATCTAGCTCCGCTTTCCTAGGCCAATCACCTTCTTTTCTGCACAATTGAACTCAAACCAAGTGCATTATCTAAATCAAGCAAAAATGCATGAGAACTATGGGTAAAAACCACTACAATGCCTACTATGCAATGCAAAACTAACAACAAACTCTATGCTATTATGAACGCATCAAATTACCCCAAGCTTAGAATCTTGCTTGTCCTCAAGCAATTGCAGTGGCCAAAGACAAGCAAAGAAACAAGAGACGCAACAAATAAGGAACCCGAGATAATAGCACATTCAAGCAATAGGCTAAAGGCTAGAACAGACAATAGGGACAACCAAAATCAAGTCCAATTAGAGAATCAGGCGCTCTGGAATTCCGTCTCTCACTGATAGGGCACTCTCCTCCCAACTCTCCAAGTGTTTAAAGGTTATGACAAATCGCTCAAATCCATCCATGAAAATGTTCTACCATAAGCTTGACTATTAACCAAATCTCAGCATACAATTCATGAAAACACACAAGAATCAAAAGGTCTTTGCAAGGTTGTAACGTGGCCGTGGGATTTTTCTTGTACGGGTGGATAAAAACCAGAAAGGGGAAACACAAGGGCTAAAATAATAGACAAAGAAAACAACCCTTTTAAAGCAGCATAAGCGGAACAATTCATTCTCCTTTTTGTTTTCAACACCTTTTTATTTTGCTCCTCTTCTGTTATTTTGTTTCATATATTTTTCTCTCTCTTTTTTTTTTGTTTCCTCCCCCATTTGAGATTTTTGCAATTACTGGGGAGGAATTGAATAACAGCAGAGGTCCCAAATTTCAAGCACTACATAATTTACACAAGATTCACAACTAATTGCTCCCTTACCCATACTTTAAAAGGTACTGTAACATTTAGCAATCATCTGGGTACCAAGAAAATTAATTTCATTTCAGGCTCAAAAGGGGCAACTAGAGGAAGTTTTTATTCAACAAACAGAGGCTTGAAACATGCCTAAATTGCCTAAATCATATTCAAGTGTGTTGACAAAAATTTTCAAGTTTTGAGACGGTTTCAAGTCAAGTTCTAGAGAGCACAATCAGGATGGACACACTCATACAAGGAGAAGGGGGCATATAAACATGATGAAGTGAAAGCCCCAATATTAAGCTCAAGTCTCACATTTAGAAGTTAAAGCCAGTGAGAAACATCAAATCAGAGTGCCACATGCTAATTCTCAACTTATCCAAAGATTATCCCTATGTAAATTAAGAATACTGCCTTGAAGCCCATCACAAGAACAAAATAATTGGGTTCCAAATCATGTAATCTCAAATTTCAAAAAGATTGTAGCACACATGCCAAAACACAAGATGATAGCGTACAATTGGGGGATAAAATGATGCGAACAAAACAACAATTAAAACAAATATGCAAACATTAAACTAAAAATGCAAACCTAACCTGCAAAACTAAATGCAAAAATTTAAACACCCTACCCCAAGATTAAGAATTTACATTGTCCCCAATGTAAACAATTTAACTGAGATAGGGATGATGCAAGAGAGGACTCACTGTGGGGGCGGAGGAGGAAACTGGCCAGGATACTGCTGGAGGTGCCAGTTATACAATGCCGAGACCATGTCCTGAATACCGTGGACGGTGTTGTCAAGATCCGTCAACTGGGCCCTTTGAGCAGCCATCTCCTCCTGAAGAGCGGCATAAGAACCGGGAGGTGGCTGTGGAGCATAGTAATGTGAAGAACTGCCAGGGGCCTCAGGTCTCTGTGGGGGTGCCTCAGGTCTCTCCTCTTGAAGGGGCTCAGGTGGGGGGCCTCCGGGAAAATTCCAATTCCTCTGGTCTCTGATAGTGGTGTGCTCCTGGTCAGGTAGAGGATGAGTTTCCTCAGTATCAGGTAGCACCAAACAATAACATTGACCTTCCCGGACTATCATCCTCATTGCCAAGCAGGCTTCCATGTCCAAGCGTGTGCTCCCACGAACAATTGGGAGGCCGGAGGTTCTATAGCCCAAAGCCTCAGCAATAGGGGTGATTAAACCACCAATAACAATTTTTTCGGCTGAAGCTTTCCCTACTTTAACCATGTGGGTGATCAAATGAGAACCTGCATCTAGTTGAAATTCTGGGTGCAGCATGTTCCACAAAAACATAAGTTCAGTGACGGACAACGCCGTCACTATCCCTACGCCAAACAATGTGTTTGACATTACTCTGTGAACATAGCGAAAAACAGGGTTTCGCAACTTTGATGATTTGGATGAAGAGGAGTCATAGGTGTCGGACTTGGTTAGCAAGTACCAAAATTGTCTTGCAGAGAAATCATTGGGGACTTTTGGTGACCACCATATGGCAATCCAAATATTGCATTGAATTGGCTCAGTGACAGGCTATGCTCCGTATTGAATAACCTAAAGGTTATCAAATTGTCCTGGTGGTCCTCTGGCCATCCCTCCGCATATGAGACATTGGCATTAACGGATGAGAGGAATTCCAGTGTAATTCTTGCATAAGTAAAACTTTTCAACCCCACAAACTTTGTCCAACCCACATTATCAAATAGGTACTGGACATCATCTAGCAGGCCTAGAATTAACAGTGCAGATTCATCCATATAACGGGTGGGAACAAGATTTCTTGCAACCAGAGAGTTATACCTTGCTTCTTGGACATCGTCACGAAATTGGATGCCATGACGATTTTCAGTGACTTTTTTCTTGCCCTTTCCCTTGCCCTTGGCCAATGCTGGCTCTTTTGTGCCTGAGGCATCACCCCTTTGCCTTTTTGATGCCATTTTACCCTGTAATCAGACCACACAGCAAGCACAAACACACAGGTAATGTGAAAATAAAAAAAATGAAAAATGGGTTTTGGGGGCGTGGCTGAGGGTGTGGTGGTTGCAGCGTGAATGGGGAGGGGGTGGGTGAAGAGGACGAGGTGAGTGGAGGGGGGAGATGGTGGTGGTAGTTGCGGCTGGAAGGAGAAAATGGTGGAAGGGTGGTTGAGGAGTTGCGACGGTTGGAGAGGGGGTGGGTGGAAGTGGGAGTCGTTGGTGAGGTGAGGGCGAGGTGGAGAGGGCGGAGGAGGAGAATGGAATTAGGGAGGATGAGGGTGAGAGAAGGAAGGTATTGTGGAAGGAAGGTGGAGGATGCTTGAAGGAGATGATGGTAGGTGGAAAAGAATGGTGGGGTGGTGGCGTGAATGGGGATGCGGCTGGAAAGAATGGTGATGGAGATTGAGTTTGAGGGAATGAAGGAATGGTGGTGGTACTTGAATGGGGAGGGGGTTGGTGAAGAAAGAGAATGGTGGGGATGGTGGTTGAGGGCTGCGGCTGGAAGGAAAAATTAGGTTTTAGGAGAATGAAAGTGAAGAAGTTGTGGGGGGGGACACACGGTCGTGTTCTGCAACAAAAGGGGAATTTTTAAGCACGAACACGGCCGTGGCATAGGACACGGCCAGGCCGTGTTCTTCACTGTCTCTTCCACACACAAAAATTTTCTGCAACACGGGCGTGCCAAATGGCACGGCTGGCCCGTGTTATTCACTGTGTCTCCCAAAAAAAAAAAATTTAACCCACACGGCCGTGGCATAGGACACGGCCAGGCCGTGTGTCAATGCACTGCCCATTTTTTTTTTTAATATATATGGATGCACTCTTCTACACCTTGGGTTGCCTCCCAAGAAGCGCTTCTTTAACGTCACTAGCTTGACGCGTGATGGTATGCTCAAGGCTCTCGCAAGACTAGAGCAACCTTTGCCCTGTCAAGCTCTCCTCCCAAATAATGCTTCAGTCGTTGACCATTCACCTTGAACGATCTTTGAGATGAAGGCTCCTCCACCTCTACTGCTCCATGTGGCATCACTTCTTTTACCACAAAAGGTCCCGACCACTTGGACTTGAGTTTGCCCGGGAATAACTTCAAGCGGGAGTTGAAAAGTAACACTTCACGCCAGGAGAGAAAGTTCTTCAGACAATGTGCTTATCATGATAAGCTTTCACCTTCTGTTTATAGATGGAACCATTCTCATAAGCCTGCAAACGCATTTCATCCAACTCGTGTAGCTGCAAAATTCTTTTCTCTCCTGCCAGAGTTGAATCAAAGTTTAAGAACTTAAGGGCCCAAAACGCCTTATGCTCAAGCTCAACTGGCAAATGACAAGCTTTGCCATAGACCAGCTGGTAAGGAGACAACCCCATAGGGATTTATAAGTTGTCTGTATGCCCACAAAGCATCATCCGACTTATGGGCCGATCTTTCCTTGAGGCACTCACCGTCTTCTCAAGTATCTTCTTAATCTCGCTGTTTGACACTTCAGCTTGCCCATTACTTTGAGGGTGGTAAGGAGTGGTAACTTTGTGCTTCACATCATACTTTTTCAGCACAGCCTCCAACTTTGAGTTACAAAAATGCGCACCACCATCACTGATTAAAACTCTAGGGACCCCAAACCGAGAAAAGAAGTTCCTCTTTATGAATTTCACAAGTCGAGAATCAACTTACTTGAGTTGCCAACGCTTCTACCCACTTTGAGACATAATCCACACTACCAAAATATCTTGGTTAGAGAATGAGGAGGAAATGGTCCCATGAAATCAATGCCCCAACAATCAAAAGCTCAACCTCCAAAATGGAGTTTAAGGGCATTTCATTCCTCTTGGAAATGCTTCCCGTCCTCTGGCACTTGTCACAACTTTTTGCATGAGCATAAGCATCTTTGAAAATTGAAGGCCAGTAGAATCCAGATTGAAGCACTTTTGCAGCTATGCGTTCACCATTGAAATGACCTCCATATGGTGAATTGTGACAATGCCATAAAATTTTCTGTGCCTCATCATGCGCAACACACCTTCTCAGAATTCCATCTGGGCCTTGTCTGAAGAGATAGGGATCATCCCAAATGAAGTAATTGGCATCTTTGAAAAACTTCTTCTTTTGTTGCCAAGTTAATTCCTCAGGTATAACATCGTGACTTTAAAATTTGCCATATCTGCAAACCAAGGCCTCTCGATCCACGACCAACAGTTTTTCATCTGGGAACTCCTCTAGAATGTCTAACTCCCTAACTGTAACCTCAGTGTTCTCCAACCTGGACAAATGATCAGCCACCACATTTTCACTCCCCTTTTTGTCTTTGATTTCAAGGTCGAATTCTTGCAACAACAAAATCCACCGAATGGGTCTTGGCTTGGATTCAACCTTCGTCATAAGATATTTTATTGCCGCATGATCAGTAAACACCACAACCTTGGAACCAATCAAATAGGAACGGAATTTTTCTAGCGCAAACACTATGGCAAGCAATTCTTTTTCTGTGGTAGCATAGTTAACTTGGTTCTCATTTAACACCTTGCTAGCATAATAAATGGCATGAAAGAACTTCTCTCTTCTTTGCCCCAAAACAGCCCCCACCGCATAATCACTAGCATCACACATTAACTCAAACGGTGAGTCCCAATCGGGTGCGACTATCACAGGAGCTGAAATAAGTTTCTCTTTCAATAACTCAAATGCCTTCAAGCAATCTGGGTCAAATTTAAATGAGACATCCTTGATGAGGAGATTGCAAAGTGGCTTAGTAATCTTGGAGAAGTCCTTGATGAACCGTCTATAAAATCCAGCATGCCCAAGGAAACTCCTCACTCCTTTCACATTCAACGGAGGAGGCAACTTCTCTATCACTTCAATTTTTGCCTTATCCACTTCTATCCCCTTAGATGAGATTTTATGTCCCAGAACAATGCCTTCCTTTACCATGAAGTGGCATTTTTCCCAATTCAATACCAAATTGGTCTCCTTACACCTTTTGAGAACATTTTCCAAGTTACCCAGACAATCATCATAAGAAATTCCAAAAACAGAGAAGTCATCCATAAATACCTCAATAGATTTTTCAATCATATCAGCAAAAATAGAAAGCATGCACCTTTGAAAAGTTGCGGGCGCATTGCAAAGACCGAAGGGCATCCGTCTATATGCAAAGACTCCAAATGGGCAGGTGAATGCTGTCTTCTCTTGATGTTCTGGGTTAGATATCTGATTGTAACCTGAGTACCCATCCAGAAAACAATAGTAGGTTTGTCCAGCTAACCTTTCCAGCATTTGGTCCATAAACGGGAGAGGGAAATGATCCTTCCGAGTGGCTTGGTTCAGTTTCCTATAGTCAATGCACATTCGCCACCCTGTGACAGTTCTAGTAGGGATCAACTCATTTTTTTCATTTTTTACAACTGTCATCCCCCCTTTCTTTGGAACCACATGTCTTGGACTCACCCACGCCTTTGTCGTAAATAGGATAGATCATCCTCGCCTCTAAAAGCTTCAATACCTCCTTCCTCACCACTTCTTTCATAACCGGATTAAGCCTTCTCTGTGGTTGAACAACTGGCTTAAACTCTTGATCTAACTTGATCTTATGCATGCAAAAGGCTGGACTGATCCCCTTTAAATCTGAGATGGTCCATCCAATTGCCTCTTTATGGGCTCTAAGTACTCTCACTAGCTTCTCCTCCTCCAGCTTTGACAAAGAGCTACTAATGATCACCGGATTAAAAGCATCATCCCCAAGAAAAACATACTTCAAGTGTGGTGGGAAGTGCTTTAATTAGGGCTAACTTTCTTTTCTAACTCACCACCTTGCAAATCCTCCTTCATTTTCATAACAGCTTCTTCAACTTGTAGAGCTTCAAGTTGTGCAAGACATCTTTCAATTTCATCTTCCATCTCCTCATCCACCTTCTCAATGGAATTCACTAACACATTCTCTAGTGGGTGTGAAGGTTAGTCTTGCTTGATGATTTCCAAAATGGAGTCGTCAATTACATCAACTCTAGAGCACCTCTCAATACCATCCGGATGCCGCATAGCTTCAAAGACATTAAATGTCACCTTCTCATCTTGGAACCTCAATATCAATTTACCTTGTTGCACATCAATCAAGGCTCTCCCTGTAGCTAGGAAAGGTCTGCCAAGAAGAAGAGGGACCTCCTTGTCCTCTTCCATATCAAGGATAACAAAATCCACTGGGAACAAGAACTTGTCAACTCTAACCAGCACATCCTCCAGTATTCCATAGGGGTATTTCACCGATCTATCTGCCAGTTGCAAAGACATCTTGGTAGGCTTGACTTCACCTCCTCCCAACCGTTTCAACATAGAGAGGGGCATCAGATTAATGCTAGCTCCCAAATCACAGAGAGCCTTTCCAATGTGCAAATTCCCAATAGTGCAAGGAATTGTAAAGCTTCCCGGATCCTTCATCTTTGGAGGAAGCTTCCTTTGGATAATGGCACTACACTCTTCAGTCAATGCTACCGTCTCATCCTCCTTGAACCTTCTTTTTTTGGTCAACAACTTCTTCATAAATTTTGCATATGTGGGCATTTGCTCAAGAGCTTCTGCAAAAGGAATGTTGATTTGGAGACGCTTGAAAATGTCCATGAACTTAGCAAACTGTTCATCCTTCTGGTTCTTCTTGCTCAGATGAGGATAAGGAAGCTTCATATGTGGCTGAATAATTTTTGGTTTCTCTTGTACCTGCAAATTGTCAGTAGCAACATTGTCTTCCTCACCCTCTTTTTTCTCTCCTTTCTCAATATTTTCTTTTCTCTCATTTTCAACTTCTCCCTTTTCTTTTTCAACCCCTTCTTCTATTTCCACTCTTTCTTTTTCTATCACTTTTTCTTTTTCACTCTTTTCACTCTTTTTCTTTTTCTCTACTTCAGACAAAGGTTTTCCACTTCTCAAAGTAACTACACTACAATTTTCAGTTTTGGGGTTATCTACTGTGCTAGTAGAAAACTTACCTTTAGATTGTTCTGCAAGTTGCTTTGAGAGTTGCCCGATCTGATTTTCCAGATTCTTGATAGAAGCCTCCTGATTTTTGAATTGTGACTCATGGTTATGGAAATTTGACTGAGTCATCTTCATGAATTGGGTCAGAGCTTCCTCCATTTGATTTGGCTTCTCTTGCTTGGGAGGTTGTGGAGGGTTGCTCGATGATGAATTATCCTGTTGCTTCCAAGAGAAGTTGGGATGATTCTTCCACCCTGGATTATAGGTGTTAGAATATGGATTCCCTCCTTGCCTTTGGAAGTTACCCATGTAATTAGCTTGCTCCTTGGAGTCTCCCAAAGTATCACACCCTCCATTCTCATGAGGCCCTTGGCAGAAGTCACATCTCAAACTTTGATTTACTTGGTTCACCTGAGCAGAGGAAGAGGTTCCCACTTTCAGTGCTTTCAACTTTTTTGTGATAGCCTCCAATTGTTGAGAGACTAATTTATTTTGAGCCAAGAGCGCATCTTGTGTTTCCAATTCTAGGACTCCTCTTTTACCCAGTGTCCCTCTATCATTCTGACATAACTGCTCATTGGAAGCCAATTGCTCCACCAAGGTTCTTGCTTCTGCAGCTGTCTTGTTGTTGATTGTACCTCCAGCTGAGGCATCCAACATCATCCTGGTGTTCGGCCTCAAACCATTACAGAACATTTGCATCTGGTTGAAGTCATCATATCCATGTCCTGGACACCTTTTTAGAAGGAGCTTGAATCTCTCCCATGCCTCATACAAGTTCTCACTTTGGTTCTGTTGGAAGCCATAAATCTCACCTCTTCTTTTGATGAATTTGGAGGGTGGAAAAAATTTTGTCATGAATTTCTCCTCCAAATCGTCCCAAGTTGCAATGCTTCCAGTAGGCAAGGTGTCTAGCCAATCTCTTGCTCTTTCTCGCAGGGTCCAAGGGAAAAGCCTCAATTTCTTGCTTTCCTCAGTCACTCCAGCTAACCCAAAAGTATCACAGATTTCATAGAAGCTCACCAGGTGTTGATTTGGGTCATCAATTTCATTCCCCGTGAATTGGCTTTGCTTGAGAGTGTTTAACAAAGCCAGCTTGATTTCAAAATTGGCATTTGCCTCACCCTGTTGGTAGGCATTGACAGTCCTGGCATGGTTGTTTCGTCTCCCAAAATCACCAAAAGTACGTGGTTGGTCCCCCATGACTTCTTGAGTGGTGACTTGAGAAGTAGATGCGGAGGATTGTTTTTGTTGTTGTTTTGCCTCCTTTGCCTTCTTCCTTAAAGCCTTCGCTGTCTTTTCAATTTCTGGGTCAAACAACAGTTCACCTGTTTGTTTACCTCGCACGCACAAAACTAAGGCAAAAGGTAAGTAGCAAAGCAACAATTAATATTTTTTTAAAAAAATTAAATAAAAGAAATAGTTCAATAAGGTACTCATTTGCCTTGTTAAAAATTAATTCAACAATCCCCGGCAGCGGCGCCAAAAACTTGTTGGACAAAATCGCAACTGAACGATTTCGTCGTGAAGTAATAAAAGATCGAATCCACAGGGATTGTGACCAATTATTAACTAAACAAAAGTTGTAACTAATTGAACTATTAACGAATACGAATGTGTTTGAAAAAGTTGTTTAGCAACAAAAACAGTACTAACGAGACAATGTATTTGGATATTAAGGAGAATAAAATGACTAGGGCTCGAATCCCTTTGTTTCAACTTTTACGCTCTTGAATTCTTTTCCAATGCAAACAATGATAACGTATTTGAAGTTCAAATCCTCTAAATTAGATTAACGAAAATTCCTTTTCTCTTAATCCCTTTAATTCAACTAATAAGCCCTAATCCCTTAGGTTCCAATTAATTAAATCAAGCATAAAGGATATGGATTAATACAAACTCATACCAAAGAGAATTATATCCCTATAACCCTATAGATATGTCAAAATATCCCAAAGCAAGTTTAAAACCTCAACTTTCCAATTGATGTCAAACCCTAGTTCAACCCCATGGTGATCAAGCATAGAATCGCATTAAGAAAAGAGATAATTGATCAAATGACATACATCAAACTTGCATTGAAAATTCTGAATTCAATTACATAAAAGGATCCACAAAGTTCATCTTACCCTAGTACAAAGGAATTAGTTCCTCATGGAAGAGAAGGAACCAAGCAATTGAGATGTAGAAACAAAGAAAAGACTCCATTGATTCCTCAACTTTGCCTAGAATCCTTGTTCTTGATTCAAACTCACAAGATGCTAACAAGAGGTAACACCTAGGTCAATGTTTTCTACCTATATATAGTTCTCGCACCAAAGGGTTGAAAAACATCTCAAAATTAAGTCAAAACGCGCAGAATCAAAGTCTGGACTAGTCGCGACAGTAGTGGAGCACGGCACGGCTTTGGCCGTACGCTTTTAAAACACTGAGAATATCGGATGTGCGGCCCGACACGCAGGCGTGGTGGAGAACACTGACGGCCGTGTTATTCTCTCAAGCAGAGGCACTGGCCAGTGTTGGATAACACTACCTGGCCGTGTTATTCACGTTCTCTAAATCTTGATTTTCTTCACATCCACCAAGGCACGCAGTAGTGGCATAGAACGCAGGCCGTGTTTTCCTCTGATCTTGCCATATTTTGTGATTTTGGCCTCCGAGTTGGTTGCAACATCCGTCTAAGTGATCTAGCTCCGCTTTCCTAGGCCAATCACCTTCTTTTCTGCACAATTGAACTCAAACCAAGTGCATTATCTAAATCAAACAAAAATGCATGAGAACTATGGGTAAAAACCACTACAATGCCTACTATGCAATGCAAAACTAACAACAAACTCTATGCTATTATGAACGCATCAGTCCCCAAACAGATACCTTGGCTAGTTTTGCTTCCAAGTACTTAGGATCCCTCACCTCCTTATATCTCACAAGGCTAACCTCTAACCATGCTTATCCAACTTAGGGGGGATATAGACATCAGCCACACTCCCAAAGGCACTGAAGATTTTCCAAATGTCGTACTCTTTCACCCCCTTAGGAAGATTGGTAGCATAAAATGAAGTAGTTGTGTGTGCAAGCTTTCCAAAGTAGCCTCTGTGTCCAGTATTCCCCCTACTCCCCCCTCTATGTTCTCCCCAACTCCCTCACTCTCTGTCTCCCCCTTTCTCTTCCATTCCTCATTTCATTGTTATTAATCGTCCTTTTCCTCTCTCTCCCATTCTCCCTCTCCCTCTCCCTGCCTCTCTCCTTTTCTCTCCTCCTAAAAAGAAAACTTGATATGGCCATTCTATGCTGGTTATTTATGTTGTCCATCTTTGTTTCATTCGTAATGTGTTACATTTTATGTTATGTTCAGTAAAAGACCCTTTTTTTAAAAAGGGGTTGATCATAGGCGTAGACACGTTGTAGGCCTTGAAGACCCTTTTTGGGTGAGGGAATGTATGGATAGTTCCATATTCTGCATTGAAGGTATATTGCCTATCTATCTTAATTATATTTAATAAAGACTTGTTAATCTAACCGATACCATATGCTATCCATTGGGTTGCGGTATACCAAGGAAACGGAAATAGATGTATCATATGTAGCATAATATATGTAACTTATGGACTCGTTAATTAATAGTATCTCTGATCGTATATATAAGAAACATAGGACAAAATCACAAGGACCAATGAGGTATATTGGAATGGGTAAATGTCAATTAATGATGCTATATTTTTAATTTTTTTTCAAAATTACCTCTTGTAATAAATGAGAGTGAGAGGGATAATTAATACAAGTTGGCAAACATTATAAATTGGTCTCATGGTAAATAAAGACAAATATGAAAAAATACAATTAATGTGGTTAAAAATGAGGGTTTATTTTTTATATTTAATACCAAGAAAAAGACCTCATTTATTTCTTATAAATAGTAATTGAGGTAGTTTCAATATTAATATTATATATATACAACTGTAGTCTGACAGAGGAGTTCATTATGCAGAGTGGGCTGAGGCAAGGCGACTTTTTGTCGCCTCTTCTTTACTTATTTGCAGTTGAAGGACTGACAGTAATGATTAAGAAAGCAGTGCGCGCAATTAAGAATGCATGTTTAGAGGCTTCAAAGTGGGGAATGAAGGTACGAGGATTTCACATTTTATGTAGACGATACACTATTAGTGGGGGAAGCAAGTATTCAAAATATTTGGGCTATTAAGGCTTTATTGCAGCTCTTCGAAATGGTCGTAGGGTTGAAAGTTAATTTTTTAAAAAGTCAATTGGTGGGAATGAACACGAGAAAGCAGTGGTTGATGGCAGCTACAATGGTGTTGAACTGTAGAATAGGGAAGGTTTCATTTAAATATCTCGAGCTTCCAATTCCTCGCAAAATAGCAACATGGAATCCGATGGTTGAAAAGGTTAGAAAGAAGTTATCTTCATGGAGCAGTCATCACTTGTCTTTTGTTGGCCGTATTGTTCTCATCAAGTCGGTATTGCCCTCTCATCTAGTGTTTTAAAAACCGGACCAAAAATCGAACCGACGAAACTTCCGAGTCATGGTTCAATTAATTTATCCGGTTGAACCGTCGGTTGAACCGGATGATAATTAAACAAATAAATAAATTTTATATGTAATTCAAGTCATAATTTATAAAGAAAAATTCATAAAAATATCCATAACAAATTGTATTTATGCATAATTAAAAGGAGAAAAAGTTAGTGTACCAAAAAAAAAAAGGAGAAAAAGTTAGCAAACCCCAAAACTCTCTTTTATTACCTAGACTAGACTAAATATATGATACATCTATGTTTCCCTTCTAAGGCCCAAGCCCAAAACATAGAACCCTAAAAGTCCCCTTTTTCATACTCTGCACCGCACACAAGAAAGACACGAGAAAGAGAAGCCCCCACCGTCGCAACATTTCTTCTCGTTCCTTCTTTTTATTTTGCTTCTTCTTCGGTTTTTTTTTTTCTTTAATTTGTCCGTGTGATCCACTCCCTCACTCACTTCTCAGTTCTCTCCCTCCCCTCCCTCACTCATCTCCCTGATCTCATCTCCCTCAAATCGCCCCCACGTCTCCATGATCCTCTGCATCTCCATCTCTACCTCTGTTGCTACATATTTGGGCTTTATTTGTACAGATTTGGTTGTTACAGATCTGGGTTGCTACAGATTTGGGTTTGATTTGTATAGATCTATGATTTTTCTGTTGGTTGTATTGGTGTTCTTCTTTGCATTCTTCTTCTTCTTCTTCTTCTTCCTTCTGTTGGCTTCTTCATGTTGTTTGTGATGGTGGTTATTCCAGTTCTTCTGACTTGTTGAGAGAGGAAAAAAAGTGATTTTCAACTTTTTTTTTGGGCCGGCCGGTTATATGAAACCGGACCCGGTTATTTGTTTTTTCCGGTTTCCACCGGTTCGAGGCAGCCCAACCGTTTTTTCTCGGTTTCTTCAGACCACCGGTTATATTGGGCTGACCGAATCACTCTCTTTCCCGGGTCCCGGTCGGATCGGTCAGACCGTCCGGTCCAATCCAGTTTTAATAATATTGCTCTCATCCGATCTACTTCTTTTCCTTTTTCAATGCTCCAAAAGGTATTGTTAATTTGCTTGAATTATATTATATAAAATGGAGTTTTGCCACGTAATACTATGTCACATGTCAAAATCACATACATTCTTTTACCACCTAAAATAATTTTATTTATTTATTTATTTATTTATTTATTATTATTATTATTATTATTATTATTATTACAAAATCTCAATTAATAGATGTTATCAAAATCATAATTATTTTCTCTTAAATAACTTGTTGATTTTGAATTAATATTATCAATCAGTATTTAACAATTTTTCATCTTTTAAATTTGTCAACTTTTAATTTAACATTCACTAACAATTTTATAATTCATAATAAATTTGAATTCAAATTTCAAATTTGAATTTAAATAAAATCAAATTGAAATTAACTAAAACATCATTCTAAAAATATTATTTAATCTATAAATACTAACATATTCATTCAGCAAAAAAAAAATATTAACATATTCATGAAATAAAAATGTATACCTATGTCACTATTATTATTTTTTCCTTTTTTATTTTCTCCTTTTAAAATAGTCAATTGTTATCCTTTTTCTTTCATTTTTGTTGTTTTTTATTCAATTTTGATATATGATTAAATACAACAACACAAATTCGGTCATAAGCTTCTAATTATTTTCATTCTCTTTTGAATGTTTTCCATATTTTGTCTAACATTTAACAATAAAAGTTTGTTTGCTAACACAAGTCCGACTATTTAATTTTATCATTAATTCCTACTATGAATTTACCTTAAAATCATATTACTATTTGTTATTATATTTTTTTACTAGACTATTTGCATAGTTGTCAAAACCAAACCGGACCCGGACCCGGACCCCTGTCCAGTCCGATTGAACCTCAAAACCGGATTGCACAAGAACCGGCCTAAAAACTGAAAAACCGGTAAAAAACCGGCTAAAACCAGGAAAACTGGGAAAAAACCGGGCAAAATCGGGGACCGGGCGGTTCAAAAGAATTTATTTTTTATTTTTTTTTAAAAAATGGTAAATGACATTATTTTTAACACATAAGAGATTTTTTATCCATTTTTTTCACGTTGATGGATTAAATTAAATATTATAATAAAATTTAAAATTAATTTATATATTAATATTATTATGAGAGTACTTACATTACAGTATTTATGATTATTGAATATTAGAATGTTATTGTAACATATTTGTTTTAGTTTAATATGTAATTTTTGCATGTTATATGTTGACTTAAAACATTTTAAATAGAGTTTAATTTTTTATGTCGTGGTGTTATGAATATTATCTTATTTTTTGTTTATTAGTGTTTTATATGTTATATTAAAAAATTTAAAAATATAATTTAATTCATTTCCGGTCCGACCCCGGTTCGACCCTGGTCTGACCTTTGAACCTTGAACCAGTGCCTACACCGGTTTAGTGTCCGGTCCGGTTTTGATAACGTTGACTATTTGTTATTATATTAGAAACTCAATTATGCTCTTTTTTCTACTTTTTTTTGAAAATATTTTTTACTACTTATTTTTTTTACGTGACTCGATAATATTATATAAGTAAATGTGTAATCTTAGATGACATGTTATGTTGCGGTCAACGATTAAATGGTAATGGGAACAATCAATCTCGTCAAATACCCACGGGCTAGATCGATTGGAAAGAAGAAATAGAAACTTGTGAGGTTTGTATATTTGTCAAAATTGGATATATTTTATTGTGGTATTCAATTTGTGTATTTGAAATTACTTTACATTCTAAACTAGAAAATCATGTAGATACCGACATAATAATAAATAATTGAAATAAGGCTGAAATGATCAATTCTACCTCGTCATCAATTGAAGATTTTCCTTTTTTTTTATAGGCAAAATATTAGTTGTTAGTAAGTTAGGTTAGTAGTCAGGATTTGAACCCTGGACCTCCTTTCTCCAACTCCTTCAAATGTCTCAGCTCAACCACTTGAGCTACACCTTGCGGATGAAGATTTCGCTATTTGTAGTTTCACCATTGAACTTCACCATTGAGACCAAATATTTTGTCCATATCCAGACACCAAAGAACGTCAAATTAATACGGCAGTATATATATATATATATATATATATATATATATAAAAGGGGCGGTGTAAACCAAACACATTAAAAATAAAGTCTTAGCCAAAAGTCGAGATGATGTCTTGGTTATTAAACTTTGAAAATAAACCATTAGCTAAAAGTCAAGTACTATCTCAAATGAATCCTTGCCTTGCCTTCTAGGCCTCATATTAGAAACCCACACTCTTTGTTTTGAGTTGGTTATGTTAAAGACATGTTGTACTTTTTGCTTAGCTCCTATCGGCCTCGAGGTAGTAATAAGACGGGTATGACTTTGATTTGGCATGAAATTTTGTAGATCGATTGGGACTGGGAGTTTAGAAATGGGTGTATCTTCTATGGTAAGGTTTCAGATTGTGAGGTCATTATGGAGCGTGTCAAAGTTGCGTCATGGAGGTGTCTTTTGACTAGGTCTAAGGTGACCCATTGCTTGTACTATGAATGATGTTTAGATCCCTTACCTTGTATTTCTAGGACTTAGCTCATCATCTTCCCTTGGGGTATTCCCTTGATGTATGAGGGTTGGACCTTTTTATCCTCTAGACTGATCACTTCTATTCAGTCGAGACGATCCACAGCCCCCAGAGCACCGAGCCTAAAAGGCGAAGGTGATTTTTTGTGTCATAACCGAGGTATGGCTCAGTCAAGATGGTCCACAACCACCCATGCACTGAGCCTGAAAGGAAAAGGTGTGGTGCATGGGTGGTTGAAACACAAATGAATGTGATTATATGCTTGAAGACACTCATCAGATCGAGAAGGCGAATCAATGTTAGTGTTGTTATACTGCAACAAAAAAGACAATAAATAGCGCTTAATTTTGGCCTTAAACAGCGCTTAAAGGTGCTGCATATTCAGCCGTTGCTGAATGTATTACAAAAAAGCAGCGCTTAAGCAGCGCTGTTGAAAATAGGGAATAAACAGTGCTTCCTTGAGGAAGCGCTACTTATTCCCACCTTTAAGCATCGCTTTTTGATCTGTTTTTTGTTTTTGTTTTTTTTTGGTTATTTCAGTTTGTCACTGAGTTGAAGTTCAGTTCATTTTTTAATGAAGAGTTGAAGTTCATTTCAGATTTTAGAACACACAGAAATTTCATACTAGCCCCAAAAACGTTTTTTTTCAGTATTTACATTCCCTGCACATCTGATTGATCTTTTTGTCGTTCCCGTTGCAATGATTTGAACCAAAACTTCATAACAGCCCCAAAAACTTCATAATAGCCCCAAAACTTCATAACAATATTCACTTCACAGGCTCGACTATAGGGGTTTCTCGCACAAAATCCAAATTTTGTGCAAAGAATCAAAACAATTAATTAGAAACTAGTAAGGAGAAGGATGATATCTGAAGTTAGGGTTTGGAGAAAAATTGGGAAAATCAACAGAAACATGAAAAACGTCAACTCACGATGTGAAAGAGAAGGCGACGCGATGGCTTGCGGTGGTGGTGCTCCGTTCGTAATTCTGTTTGAAGGGTTTTGTGGCGGTCGACAAGGAGATAACGGATCTGGCCTTTATTTCGTCTGAAGCTGACCCATGTGGCCGAAATCGAGCTCCAAAGAAAAGGACCTCCTCTTCTTCTTGTTGGTGAAAACACCCACAGATCCGGTGTGACACGAGCTAAACCAGTTCCACAGATCACAACCTAGGTCAGGTCCACCGCAATACCAAACCAGATCCACTGCAATACCGCACCTCCTCTTCTTCTTGTTGTCGCTATTGGAACGGGATGGTGAAGGTGAGAAACGCGAGAGAGAGAGAGAGATGTGAAACGTGAGAGAGATGTGTCGCGGCGAGCTGTGTCCAGGGGAGAAACGCGAGTTGTGTCCGGAGTCTGATGATGAGGAAGAGAAGGAGGAGGAGGATGAGGAAGAAGAGGATGACCCTGGGAGCGGAGAGATTGATGGAGAAGAGGATCGACCCATTGAGATGAACAATGGACATAGCGAAGGGGTCGATGGAGTTATCAATGCTGATGAGGAAGAGGAGCTTTCTGTATTAAGCGCAGTTTATTCTTTTAGTACAACTTTAAACAGCGCTTCCTCACTTAAGCGCTATTTATTCCTCTACACCCTTAAGCAGCATTTTGTGTTCTGAAGCACTATTTATTAGCTAAAGTAGCCTTTTTTTTCGTAAGCGCTGCTTAAAGTGGCGTTATATTTTACACATTCTGTTGTGGTGTTAGGCTTTGGAAATCTATAGGACTTGGTCCTATATGTACAAGGAGCTCGTTAGAAGCCCGATTAGTAGTATCTTAAGGTGATCTCAATTTGGAGTTGAAGTTGATATGAGTACTTTAAATATTTATGTCATATAGGGTATCTATCATTGGGAGTATCAGTTATTCTATTTGGAGTGCCTCTGAAAGGTCATTTATTTAAGCGAGGGTTGCAGCCAAGTTATAGGTCAGATGAGATGGTCGGTTGTTTTGCTGATCATCATGAGAAACTAGGCGGTGAGTTAATTGGTCTTTTAGCTAGTTCGAATGTGATCGTTGTGTAGGTAAGTTTTACGGGAGTGAGTGATTGATTGTCATGTCATTTTGCAGCGATTGGTAGACAAGCTTCCTTATTGAGGCTTATTTTAATGTGATTGACTTAGATTGACTTTGTTGAGTTCCACTAATTATCATGTGGGCGTTAAGTGTGATCAATTACAAGATCGACTTCGAGAGCAATTGATTCACTTAGGTTTTTCCGCGAACAGATCTTTTCTAGGTACTTTGGGGCTGAGCTCGTGCCAGGTCTTGTCTCGATGTCTAGGGGTCGGGCAATGCCGAACTTTAGCATATGTCTTTCAAGTGATTGCAGTTAGGCTTTGCTGAACACACACACAGGTCTTTTGTGCTTGGGAGTCGATCGTCCCCAAGCTCGCCTATTGCTCTTAGGAGACTAGGGGTCGATTTGTTTCGAGCTTGCCTATAGGTCTTAGGTGCTTGAAGGTCGGCATGTGACGAGCTTGCCTACAGGCAATTAGGTGCTTGAGCTTGCCTGTAGGTCTTAGGAGTCTGGAGTCCAAATATCACTACTAGAAAAAGTTGAATAGCGACAAAAATTTAGAGACGAAGAAAGACAAAATTTGTCTCTAATTCCATCACTAAGAGTTAGAGATGCAAACTTAGAGATCACTTTCTTTTTTCTTTTTCTTTTTTTTTTGTCCCTGATTTTCATCGCTATTTCAACTTTTTCTAGTAGCATACCAAGAACCCCAACAAGTCTATGAGGCCTGGAGGTCAGTGTGTGTCGAACTCGCCTGTGGGTCTTAAGTATGCACATAAATAAAAGTATAAGATTATAATTTAATAAATATTTCAATAAAATTAATTATGATAAAATGATACAATATATATATATAAGTATGCAAGTAATAATATTCCATTTTTATTGATTAATGACTTTTTTAACATATGGTTGATGAAAAAAATATAAAGAAAAAGAGTTATTGAGTTTTGTCGATTGCATTATAATTAATTTTAAAATTACAACCAAATTTAATTATTATAAGTTTTTTTTATAGAATTCTGTTCCACAATGCTACCCTAAATAACAAGGTTATCAAAACCGGACCGGACACTGAACCGGTGTAGGTACTGGTTCAAGGTTCAAAGGTCAGACCGGGGTCGAACCGGGGTTGGACTGGAAATGAATTAAATTATATTTTCAAAATTTTTAATATAACATATAAAGCACTAATAAACAAAAAATAACATAATATTTATAACATCACGATATAAAAAATTAAACTCCGTTTAAAATGTTATAAGTCAACATATAACATGTAAAAATTACATATTAAACTAAAACAAGTATGTTATAATAACATTATAATATTCAATAATCACAAATATTGTAATGTAAGTACTCTCATAATAATATTAATATATAAATTAATTTTAAATTTTATTATAATATTTAATTTAATCCATCAACCTGAAAAAAATGGATAAAAAAATCTCTTATGTGTCAAAGATAATGTCATTTACCATTTTTAAAAAACAATAAAAAATAAAAATTAATTTTTTAAGAATCGGCCGGTTCGGTTTTGGCGGTTTTTCAGTTTCGGTTTGGCGGTTTTTTACGGTTTTTACGGTTTTTAGGCGGTTCTTGCTCTGATTCGGTTTTGAGTTCAAACGGACGGACAGGGTCGGTTGATTCAATCGGACCGGCCGTGGTCCGGTTTTAACAACTATGCTAAATAAAATTGCCGTAAATTCTTTCGGCTTCCTCACAAACTGAAATGGGGATACAAGTTGTGTGTAAGATATAGCATGGAATACCCATTAGTGAGGATTGGGCAAGTGTGATGCGCCCTGCAAGGGTGAGGGTCATTGCTTTCCATTCTGAAAGCTTTCTTGCGCATCTTATCTTATCTTATCAAACATGAAAGCAAAAGAATCTTTAGACAGATGTTGATGAATCATGGGGCGCCAAGATACAAACCCAAAGTGCTAAGATTGGCACGGATCACATTTCACTGCATTCAGTTTCCTCTACAGTCACTGCAGTCAGCTAAATATGGGCCATTTGATGCACTCAGCTCACTATCCTTGAAACAGATTGTCTTAAAAAAATAGAAAAAATTGTAAGAGGAGAGATATAGAAAGAAACAACTGCAGGCAATCTGCTTCTGATTGGCACTTACCTCAGCACTAATATTCTTGAAAAATAAATTGCTGACTTCGCAAAATTAATTTGTTTACCTGAGGCTTGGCAGAAGCACTAAGGCATGCTTTGATGACTTCAACTTGAAAAGAAGAGGCTTCTGCTATAATAGCAATACTATCATCACCAAAAAGAATATGCGAGAGATGTACCTTGCGATAATTTTTTTTTTTTTATGGAAAAAAAGTTTAGATTGGGGGAGGCTCACCCTTATGCAGGGCCAGAGAGAACCACCAACCTGAGCCATGATTTACGGTGGAATTTACATATCGCTCACCAATGCAACCACTTGGAATCGAACTCAAGTCGCAGCGTGTGCGAGCAGAAAGCCGAACCAGTTGAGCCAAGCTACGTTGGCTTGAGATAAATTTAAGATATAAATATAATAAATTTGACATTCAGTATAAACTATATAGCCTTTTATGCATGCGTACATGTGTGTGTTTCCTAGCCTTCGTAAGCAAAATCATAACCCTGCCTCTATTATTTTTTACTCGTAGAAATATTCTTCTTAGCTATGGGTAATGGGATTGAATTAGCCGAATAAAGAAGTTTGGGTGAATAGTCAACCGTGGCATGGTAACTGAGTATTATGTCAACCGAATTTTAAGCAACCGAATTAATGACAAGCTAGTGATGGAGATGGATGATCAAAATAAAAAATATTGTAATAACTTTGAATTAGGTACCGTCGGAGAGCCGTTGCATGATCTACTGGGTGTGAGACAACAATGGATCATTCATTTGATGTTGCCTTGATTATATTTCAAAGTTCAAACGAAGCGAACCTGTTCATATTTGGGATTGCCTTTGCAAGAGAAACCAACTTGTTGATTAGGAGTCAATATAGATAAATTTCTCATAAATATTTATCAAAATAATAATAAAAATATTGTAATAACTGTGAATTTTAATTTCAAAAACTAGTTTCTCGTATAAGATAAAATTAACTCTTAAATCTCAATTTGTTTCCGAAGTTTCCTCATTGAATTTCTACTAAACATGTATTATGACAATGGTTATGGTGGACCATCTTAGTATGTGTTTGGATTGTCGATACGAATTTCAAAGCATCAAAACTGAGTTTCAACCCAAAGCATCAAGACACATGCTCGAGGACAAAAACCAGTTTTTTTGTTATGGAATACATGTGAGCAATTTTTTTAAATATGCATTCAATATGTGGTTCATCATAAACCATGTTACTTATGTAATTTTAGTGTGTTTGATTTCACGATAGGTGAAAATTGATTTTGAATGAATAAATTTTGTAAAACTGATTTTGGTTGAAAATGAGTTGAAAGTGAAGTGATTTATGTTTGACTATGTTTATGACAAAAGTTATTTTTGTATAGAAATACTATTTGGATAGTTTTGATTAAAATTGATTTTAAATGTATAATCACCCAAATGAGTTTTAATGTTCATGTATGTATATTTTTTGCCTAGATTTATATTTATTTATTTATCTTTAATTTGATTTTTTTACTGTATGTTAGTTTAATAAGTAAGAGGTAAAAAAATGTGTATTTTATATTCATTTACCTATTTTATTTAATTTTGGTTATATATATATATATATATATATATATATATATATATATTAACAAATATTTCTTTACTTTATGTTAAGTAAAAGAAAAAAAAGGCCATTATTAAAGACACCCCCCCACCTGTTAAGTACACCCCCCCATTTTGCATATTTCCCAAAATACCCCTCGTATAAAATCATTAAAAATTGCCTTTTTTTTTTTAATTCCGAAAATGTTAGAAATTTCAATTTAGGTATGCAAATAATATCTTTGGAAATTACAATTTCGGTAACATTAATGTGTAAATTTTATTCTGAAATTGCAATTTGGTATATACAATTGTATCTGGAAATTCAATTCAGGTAACATTGTGTTTAAAATTGTATCTGGAAATTGCAATTTCGGTAACAAAATTTACACACAATATTCTGGAAATTGTAATTTCCGATATATTAATATGCGAAAGTACAATTTCGGTATGTTCTAAAGTTCTTGAAATAGCATCGAGTGTCGTTCGAGTTTTAAAAAGCGGGCATTTAAAACATGAAAATGTATACCTCGGCGTGCTCGGCGTCCCCAATACTGCGAGGAGCTCGGCGTGCCCAATGCTGCGAGCTCGGCGTCGAATGCTGCGAGGGCTCGGCGTGCCCCGATGCTGCTGCGAGCTCGGCGTCCTACGATACTGCGAGCTCGGCGCTACGTTCGCGGACATTGGAGCGCGTCGAAAGGATAAGCATATGAGTTCAACATTGACAAATTTGCGAATTTCCCATGTGCCCTTAATAACTTAACAAAAACTCAACCTTTCCCGATCCACCGCTCGCGCTTAGGGAAATTCCAAATCTCTGAAAGCGGCTCTCAACCAGGAAATTCCAAATCTCTGGCAGCTCTGTTCTACCGGAAATTCCAAATCTTGATGCGTGTTTTTGTTGTTATTTAATCATAGTTAGTACAATTTCGAATTACAATTAGGTGTACATATCGGAAGTGCAATTCGATATATTACTAATAGAGTTAGAATTGGAATTTCGAGGTGTACAATTAATATCTACGGAAATTGCAATTTCGATACCTATGTTCTGATTCAGAAATCGAATTTCCGTTATACAATTTGTACCATGTTACGTAGAGTTAGGATTGGAATTTCAGGTGTACATTGTATGGAAATTGCAATTCGATACCATGTTCTGAGAGTTAAATTGGAATTTCCGATTGTACAATTGTATACGGAAATTGCAATTTCTGATACCATGTCTATACAGCAGAGTTCGGAGGTTGGAATTTCCGTTTCTAATTTGTATCACTTAGGAAATTGCATATCGTACCATGTTTGTGAGTTAGGAAATTGGAATTTCAGGTATACAGTGTATCATCTGGAAATTCCAATCTCGGCTCTGTAAAGCAATTCCGGCTTTTTTCCTCTGTACCATAGGCTTTTTTTATTTACCGATCTAGCATGCTTTTCTTTTAAGTGAGATCTACCATACTTCCACAAGATGGCGTGCGGCGAGACCTGATACTGATGTCCTTAGTGGCGAGATCCACGGTTCCCATCGTTGATTACCTCGGGTCTCGACATGTCTAGTTGAAACGGCTCTTGAGCTTCGACATGCGGTCGTCGTTGAGCACTGCGACATCTCTACAGCGATCACGCAGGAGGTCGTCGTTGAGTACCCGGGGTGTCTAGCTCGACATGCGGTCGTTGAGTACCTCGGGTGTCGAATTTATTTTATTACATTTGAATATAATTGATTTACTTGTCTTCCAGATATACCTAGGGGCGAGAGGGAGAGGATTAGCTTCCACACAGTAGTGCGCCCGTGAACCCGCGGCGACTGTGGTGTCTCTGGCGTCAGGCGTATTATGACAGCGACCACGAGGATGTAGTTAGCGTCGGGATCCCCATTTTGTATCTGAGGCTCCGGAGGATATCTGGAGAGACCATAGTACTGATTGGAACCAGGCTCCACTGCGGAGGACCTTACGATGGGTCATTGCTTCTGATTATCGACATCACGTTGCCTATCGGATATGGCGGCGGTATATATCTGGTTGTTATTTGATCGAATGTTTATTATTTTTATATGATCAATGATGTTTATTTGTGTGCGGATCGTGATGCGCTTAAGGTGGCCTCTCACGGTAGCCTTAAGTTGCAAAAATGGTTGAGGAAAAGTACCACCGCCTCCTCAGTAAATGAGCATCTCTCGGAGCGGCTAACCTCCTTGCTATCTGCGACTTTAGGATGGTTGTGAGCCTTCATCGGCAACTACTGAGAGAGATGGCATCGGAGGCGGCGGCTCCATACGCCGCTTTGGAGAGATGGCGGTCCACGCTTGATGATGTGTCTGTCCTCCCAGAGCCTTAAAGTGGCAGCTCTTTTTATGTACCCAGGTGATGGATCAGACATTTCCATATCTTATTTACAGACATTGCTGGGTGTACATATGAAGAGAGCAAACAAAGGAGGCGACAAGTATGAGAGCGCCATGAGTATTGACTTCTTGATGAAGACATATGACCAGCGCATTTACGATTGTCGATGGGACTGCGACCCAGGAGCCATGATAATCTTTGTTGTTGGCACCTGTACCATTTTGGGCGACAAAGAGCCATATATACATTGACATTAAGTACCTGGACCTGATACGTGACTTGAAGCGGTTGGTAGTGTGTCATGGGCTAGTCTTTGCACTACTTTGCTTGTCTGGATATCACGGGAGACGCTAGCCTGCATGACACTAAGCGGTTGGCGGATACATGACACTTCTTGATCGGTCTGACCTATTTTTGTAAACAATTATTTATTTGAAGTACATTGTATGGCGTGTTGATTCGTTATTGTTGTCCACAAGCATGGATATATGGTATTTCCCTCGTCTGCAAGAGGAAGGATAAGCAGCATCACCCGGGCATGATACGAGCCATGAGGTGGTCGGTTAAGGTTAAGTGACCGGACAGGTGGAGCCACCGGAGAGCAGGATGCGTTGACAGTCGATAGCGTTGTTTGGAGACCGTGGGAGCACTAGGGCGAGTTGTCATCGTGTCTGTTTTGGGTACATCCGGTGTGCCTCATTTATTGTGTCGTACACTGAGAGGTAGTCATCTGATTCGGCTACATCCAGGACATTCCACGGCCACCACCACCGCGCGTCCCATTTGCAGAGATGATGGATGCATGGATACGATTTCTATGCACTCATCATGTCATTGTCCCCGATTTATACCTGGCCTGCGTATCCGGCGAGTGCCTTGTGCGGGTACATGGAGTGGTATTGCGAGGATGTCGCATCCAGCTCTGATCAATTCGGGTGCTCCTCAGTTTGCAGCTACTCGATTGTGTAAGTGTTTAGATATACATTATGTATTTTTTGTGTTTGTTTATTTTCTCTTATGGCTCTCGATGTCTTGTTATAATTTCTGGCCGCATTGTGATGATATGGTGAGAGGTGCGCCTCACGCATTCTCCAGACTGACGGCCTCGAGGCCCGACTGTATGAGATGATGGACCGCTACGCTGCGAGTATATTTCCCAGGCACTACAGATAAGCGCAGGGTGGGACGGAGGCGACCACATGCGGAGAGCGTCGGCGTGAAGAAGATAGGGTTTTTATGTTTATTATCTTTTTTGTTATATTTGGACATCTTACATGTTGTAATATTTACATTTTGTTATATTTGCGGCTTTTTTCCTCTGTACCATAGGTTTTTAAATGTAATTGTACACAATTGACACAATACTAGACACAAAAACATGAGTTCTGCGGGAGATTAGCTTAGCGAGGCTTCCTATTTCGGCCAGTTCCGACCTGCGCTTCTTTGGCATCCCATTCATAGCGAGAGCTGGCGCTCGGTGTAACGACCGTTCCAGGACGCTCAGAGCTCAATATCTGAGCTCGAGTTCTGAGCTCGACACACCAGTTCAAGTTCTGAGGCTCAACCACGCGAGCTCGACTACCTGTGTATGCGATGTGTTTTAAAGCGATACTCTTGTGACTTTTAGAAATGCACGGTCTATTTTTTATAAAACCCGGCTCGTGCACATCGAGTAATTCTGACTTTTCGAAAACATGGTGCAACTAAGACAAAAGACATAAATTCTAATAAAACAAACATCACGAATATACATATATACCACTCGAAATAATAATGTATACAAAATATAGAGAGTAATGTATAAAGAAAATACACCTAGGTATGGCGACTTCAAGAGAGCAATCATACCCTGGGGGTACTTAAGCGAACACCCACGCATTTGCTCCAAAGTAAGTCCACCAGTCTACCACGCGTACTCGATATAACATCTAGCCCAGTGGTCCTTTCGATATAACATGTGAGTTCTCATTTTCTCTCACTTTCTCTCCCATTTTCACACGACTGGGAGAGGGAGAAACCTAGGGTTTCATCATTTCAAGGGAAAATCATGGATTCATGCTAGATTTACCTTCAATCTTAGCTTGAATCCATGTTTTGTGAATCAGCGAAAATTTCCCGATTACCGCTTAATCTCGGTTAATCTAGCAGGTAATGCCTGTTTAGAGTCGAGGGTGTTACATATCACTACAATATAGTCAATCGTCGATCAATCGGGTACATGGTCATCAAATGGCATGCTTGTGTGTAGTATGGCCTTAGCGGAAATAATGTAAACCATTCTTGATGAAGCGTCTGATGTTGCCCGTATGAGTGAGCCTCCGGGATAAGCATATTGGCGTAACTGGGAAGCGGCGTTAGGCAATGGACATCAGGGCTTAGAAATACCTAAAAAAATGCAGTTAATTTAACACATTGTTTAATTTTACATTAAAGATAAATTTAAGTTAAAACACATTCTTTGTAAAAAAAATTTTGTACCCGGTGATTTTGTTGACAAACCCAATACAAATTATGGCGTTGTTTGGGTGGGTTGGGTGACACATACCTAGAGGAAAAATGTCCAACACGTTATTTACTTCGTTCAAAGAGACTAGAACCAATTTATATTTGGTTGCTATTACGTAACCCGTATGCAGTAAGGTCATCCACTTATCCGCAACAGTGCAGGTTACCTATCGATGACTCCCTCAATGCTTGATATTGATCTCCCAAAAAGCGACCATATAAATCATAATGCATTGATCTCTTTTTCCAAGTCTTGCGGGACTATAGGCCATCAGGTCCCTCCAGTTGCAAGTAATCTTGCAATGGAGCGATATCATAATTTCCATCATCTTCGACATCCACTATTTGCTCGATATCTCGATGAAAGCCCCTGGAGGAAATTGGCCCAGGTAAGGCATTTGATGTACATAAGATGGCACATCGGATCGTTTCTTTTCCTTGTAGGCACATTAGATGGTAGATTAGATGCCTTTGATGTATTCCCAGGATAGTGCGTCGAGAATACATGTTACCCAGTGCTCAGGCCATATTGTCCACATGCTCAAAATATGATGGGTCGCGCCTAACATCATATCCATCCATTCTTTGAGGCCTTACCTTTACCACCCCGGTTGCTCGCTTGGTCTTCACCTTTTGAGGAGGTGGACACATTGAAGTTATGCGGAAATACAAGTTCACGCACTTTGGCCAAGCAGTGTCCTCTTGCCAATAACATTAAGTGATCGAAATCGATTTACCAATGCATCCCACTGAGGCATGCCAAGCTCTTCCTCACGACACCTCGCATATGTCTCAACTTTGTGTTGTTGCGATTGGTATTCACCCAAAATGTAAACTCCTCAGGTGCTGATGAGCGCCTCCAATGGAATAGGTGCAAGCAGTCTTATGTAACCATGACTCCACAAGCACAAGGTAACCCAGTGTGCGTTACGATTAGAACGACGTAGTAGATTCTCGATACCCATAATTCACTCTGCCACGCTCGTCGGCAATAAGTTGCAGATCACGAGTCCTTGATACAAATCCATGCAATCCCGATAAACAAAAGCGGTTTATTACTGTGCTCCCTACGTTTATGCTTCTTTCGAATGATGCTTTTATCTCGGTGTGTTGCGGTGCAATCATATTGTTCATAGTTTCCCAACAATGACAGAGTCGCCCCCTCTTGTTTTGTAGATTCCTCTTCAATGTCAATGTGCGGACTCATTACAATAACAAACAAAAATTAAACCACATCAAATACCAATGACACCATTTAAAAACAAAATTATCAACATAATTTTATCTCTGGTTTAAGCATACCTATTTGTTGTTGTATTTCAAAGTGCATGACTTGGTTGGTCCGTGCTTGTAACAAACTTTTCCTTAAAGGGGTTGACCATGTATTCTTGACATATTCAACAAAAATAAGAAATTGCGAACATACACACTTTCAAAGTCATCAGCAGATTCTTTGATACTCAAACTAAGTCAGTCGCATCAACAACACCATCCATGCATTATGTTTGTCTTCATGAAATACCAACTTCTTGCATTTCGCATAGACATTCTTACCTATGTGCCATTGACACGACAAATTGGCGAAGTTGGAAAAGCAGGCGAATTGCATTCATCGAGCAAGATCTCTATCGGTGAGAATAACTTGAGGAAATGATTCCTCATGCGCACAAGCGGACCTTTTAACTTTAAGAGTGCCCATTCAAAGTTATCCTGTTGCTCGAGAATCCAAATAGGCAAATGCCACTGGTGTATGTAAGGGATGTCTTTGGTAACACCAACAATTTCAAGCAGATGGCGGTAGATATCATTTGGTTTTGTAGGTGTTGTCCATGAACAAGACAACGTGAAATGTATTCAATAAATTGGCATCGGATGTGTCCAAAAATATCTCTAACAACCAGAACCTTCATGTCTTATGCCAGGACACATATCGATCCGCGTTGGATTAAGTTCAACAAGTGTTGCATTGAGTTCTTGGACACTTCTGTGTTGATCGAAACTTATGCCGCTTTCATTATATACTTGGTGATGGTAGTGAGATTGGCCACATTCACGACTTTCCGGTGTCGATAGAATGCTTCGAGCACTTACGTTGTTCTTTGTCATATCATGAACAATTTCTTTCTCATTTTGATTTAAACGACCAACAAATGGATGACCTATCATGCTTCCGGGTATCAGATGGTTGTGAATTCCACATAGGACCTTAAGTATCCGGCCTTCATTGACAATGGTCTTCCTTTAGCGTGACGGACATTCACACTTATGAGATCGATTGACTTTGAAGAACTTGATGACTTTGATTTATACTTTCCACCACTTTCCTGACCCGGAATGACTTTGTTTTCTTCTCTTTGTCACATGTTACGTATGCGATCGTACAATGACGACAACTATATTGTTTTCCTTCCCAACCTCTCGGAGCCCAATACAAAGGTCATCTCGTGCAGGAAATATCTACAAAAAATATTAATCTTAATGTTTGCAACAAAAAAAGCGACATATTCACAATATCAAACAATAATTAAATTACTGCGTAGTAGTGAATACATCACTTTACAATCAAAATGTTGGAAAGCGTCGGTCGAAACGTCGACCGTCGAATTGAAGCCACTAAAATCATCCATTTCAATGAAACTAAAATGAAACAAACAATAGATTATTCGTGTTGAAATTGGGTACTCAGCGGCGACCTCGCATGTCGTTGTAGAGATGTCGAGGTACTCGGCGGCGACCTCTGCATGTCGTTGTAGAGATGTCGAGTACTCAACGACGACCTTCGCATGTCGAGCTCGGTGTTTGAACTAGACATGTCGAGACTTTGAGGTAATCAACGATGGGAACCAAGTGATCTCGCTCGATCATAAGGACATCGTATGCGATTGTGGTCTCGCTTCATGCGCTCTTTCTTTGTGGAAGTATGGTAGATCATATTTAAAAAGAAAAAGCATGCTAGATCGGTAAATAAAAAAACTTATAGTGCACGGAGGAAAAAAAGCGAGGAAATTGCTTTGCATCAGGAGATTGGAATTTCAGGTATACAAATTGTATAACGGAAATTCCAATTAGTATCTAAAACATGGTACGAATATGCAATTTAGATACAAATTGTATACCAGAAATTCCAATTTAGGAACTACTCTGAGAACATAGTGCAGGAAATTGCAATTTTATATGCAATATTACCAGGAAATTGTAATTCCGGTGACTATCTGAACATCGGAATTGCAATTTCGGTATACAAATTGTAATATCATAGGAAATTCCAATTTAGAACTATCTGAGGAACATGTAGTCTGGAAATTGCAATTTCAGGTGTGCAAAATCATATCACAGGAAATTGTAATTTCAGGTACTATCTGAATTTATCTGCAGGAAATTGCAATTTACGTTATACAAATGTAGGAAATTGTAATTTAAGACTATGATAAATAACAACAAAAACACGTCTTAGAAGATTTGGAATTTCAGGTGAAACCAGGCGTTTTGATTTGGAATTTCAGGAGCGTGAGCGTTTTGGAGATTTGGAATTTCAGGATCGTGAGTGTGAGTGGAGCGAAAGGTTGAGTTTTTGTTAAGTTATTAAGGGGCATTATGGGAAATTCGCAAATTTGTCACGTTTAACTCATATGCTTATCCTCGGCGTGCTGATGTCGCGAGCGAGCGTCGAGCTCGCGGACATTGGACCGCGTCGAGCTCCTCCAGGCATTAGGGACGTCGAGCTCGCAGGCATTGGGGCACGTCGAGCTCGCCAGGCATTGGGGGCGTCGAGCTCGCGGGCATTGGGCGCGTCGAGCTCCTCCAGGGCATTGGGGCGTCGAGCTCACGGACATTGGGCGCGTCGGTATACATTTTCATGTTTTAAATGCCTGTTTTTTAAAACTTCGAGCGACAGATCTTATTTCAAGAACTTTGGTAACATCTGCAAAGTACAATTCCGGTATACAAATTTACACAATGTTCACCAGGAAATTGTAATTTCCATTATCAATTTAATATCTGAAAAGTGAAATTCCGAACATGTATTCGGAATTAAAAAAGGCAATTTTTAATGATTTTATACGAGGGGTATTTTGGGAAATATGCAAAATAGGGGGGTGTACTTAACAGGTGGGGGGTGTCTTTAATAATGGCCTTATCGAGGGCATGCCCCTCCCAGTCTCCCACAAACTGCAACACATTAGTTCGGCCCAATCAAACGTTGGGCCAAGCCAAACTATGCCTATCCACTAATTAAAAACACAACAGTACACACGGGGGTAGCATCTGACCTAACTAGTCACCTCAAACTATGGAAATGTTAATAGCCCCTCCCCCAATTCATTTTGCCACATCCCATATATTCATAAAAAGACAAAAATATTCTTACCTCTAAAAAACCCCAACTAATCCTTCCCCTTCCCCACCACCACCACCACCACCTCTCCCATGACCACCTTCCCCACAACCTCCCACCTTCATTTGCTGCCCAAAAACCCAACCCTACCATCTACCATGACCGTTATCACCGTCTCCACCAATTTCCAACCTTCCCGACGCATTCGCAAGCATTATTTTTTTATTTTTTTATTTTTTACATTTTTAGATCTCCTGAAAACAAGTTTTCGAACGCATCTAGAAATTTTTTCCAAAAAAAAAAAGTTATATGGGACGACCATTTTTTTACACGTCATGTATTCGTGATTTGAGCAACCAAAAAAAAAAATTCATGACTTGAGCTTCCTTGGTTGTCACCTTGAACTTTCTCTTTTCAAAAGAAAATAGCAGTGGCATCACTTCCTATTTAGGTTCTTCCATGGACGAAGGTGGTTGTTCAATATTATCTATACCTTCTTCCTCAATTTGATACTCTTGCAATATCTCTAACTTTCTAAGCTCAACATCCTGGTTTACATCGTACTCTAGTTATCAAATATTGGTCCTTCATCAAAGATATTCTACCTCAAACACTGGCCATTCATCTTCTTCATGCTCTTCATCAAACACTGGTTTTCCATCAAAGATAGATTCTTCAACAAACATTGGTTCTTCATTGAATATTGGCTCATTATTGAACACTGGGTTTGCATCAAACATTGACCCATCTTCTTCTTCTTCTTCTTCGAAAGGTGTGACACCCTTCACCCCAAATACACTTTATTTAATTAAAATAAATAAAGAGGAATTTTAAAATGAAAATTAAAGGCAACTATTGCAGAAAAATAAACGGATTTCAGAACCTCTCAATCTCTCGAGTTAAGAACGTCACATTCTCATTCTCTTTAAACTTTAACTCTCATAAATAATAAAAATCAAATACAGAATACATAAATCTAACTCATAGTTCAAAATGCCTTATGGAAATAATATCTGAATTTCGGAAAAATTGCAAATGAAACTCCCAACACTGTCACATCGAGTCAGAGCTATCAATCCCAAGTTTAAAATCAAATAGACAACTCAAGAAAATCTCCAACATAAAGTTAAGTAACTAAAAATGAACCAAAACATAGTTCTTGCAAAACTTTCAAAATTCAGACAAGTCTTTAGCCACTGGTTTCATATTGTTGTCATCAAATAACACCAAACAAGACAAACAATACAAAAGGTAGGGGTGAGTTCGTTGGGATTGAGTGTGAAATAATAGGGAGAATAGGTGAAAACAAACACAAACAACAAACAATAATATATAGATACATATATATACACCGCACATAGATAAATTCAAGGCATGCGTCTTCACCACAATTTCATGTTACAACTTTCACACATTCATAAGCAATCATGAACTTCATGAATCCACAATCTCAAAAACACAAGTATTCGGTCACTCAGGACCATGCTCATTCCAAAACATGTACTTCGTATGCATGCAGTACCATTCTACTACTCTAGGATAGGGACCAGGAGTACATACTCAGTTTATTGAGGGAGAACATTTGCGGTAATCACCTTATTACCTCATACTCTCGACTAGTCATGATAACGTCCGGGGATGGTCGGGATAGCAGAGTCTGATAAGCAACTCCTTGACTCAAGGAGCTAACTTGAACCTTTGGGTGTCACGAACTCGAGCTTCTCATCCCCAAGGCCAGGATTATCTGCCACAAAGGCTCACCCCTAGTGGCCTCCCTCTTTCATTCCGATGATCCTTCCCCCCTAAACCTACACAGGGTCTTATGGAAAACAACACAAACAAGGTTGGGTACTCCACCAAACTTCATAATCAAGGGGGTATTGGATATCCTTCAGGGCCTAGCGGGCTAGGATTCCAATTGAGTCGTCCTCACATAAACGTTGCCACCATAAGTGAGCTTTCATAAACACTGCCACATGAAAGTGGACTTAATCTCGAAACGTTGCCACCATAGGTGGGCTTTCATAAACACTGCCAAATGAAAGTGGACTTAATCTCAAAACGTTGCCACATGAGAGTTGACTTTAATCAAAACACTTTGCCACCTACGAGTGGACTTAAACAATATCACGTATATTCATCATGTCATTGCATACAATTTCCTAAATGTAATTAATAACTATTTAACAAGTCATATAGGCTATTACTATAGTTTCTTAGGTCTTTATAATTTGTTTAGTTATACGTAATCATCCTACGGTCCATTGGAATTCCTAAGATTTACTTTAAATCTTTTAGAAAGCTATAAAACTTGGGTACTTATCTTCCCCAAGGTTCCAGCACGGCAATTGCATAATTGAAAACACACTTACCAATTCAATATTCTCATAATGAGAATTATAACAACATGTATTGTGGATATCCAGCCTCCATATTAACCATCAGACATCACAGAATTATTCATGGTATCACAATGATCAAATTACTATAGTAACAACATTTGAGCCTAGCATATATTTGAACAACACATTCATATCATCTCAACTGTATTCAACAACTCACACGACTCATACAAGACAATTCAAAGGAATTAGTAACAGGCTATTTCATCACATGGATATGTACACACACACACTCACACTAAGCATCAAGCAACAATCAATTTGACACCCAATATGTATTATATATATATTCACATGCATCATTTTATATATATAAACACCCTATGGGGGTCAAGGGATGCCCCCTTTCACCTACTCTTACAACTATCACAATCACAATATCTCCCCCTTTACCTTGACATTATTAGTGCAGTTGACTTCCTCCGAGCATACCAACGACCAGCGCAACAGCGGCTTTACCCTTCTCGTTCAGAATTCTGTTCTTCTCTTCCCAACAAGTGTCGCCATTCCCGACTCATTGAAGATCAAACCCACACAGAAAACAATAGCCAGTACAACATAAATTAATTACCATCCAAAAACACAATAAAAATACTAAAAATCGCTTAGGAGAATTAATCTGGTTTGAAAAGGTCAATAATTAATGAAGGACATGGTAGAAGAGGGCTCACCATCATATGATGCAACGTGACAGTGCTGACGTCTTAAACAGTGACAGACGACACCAAGATATGGTGGTGTGGCCTCTTGGAAGGGGAGACTGAAAATCATGTCTAACCATCTTGGAAACGCACGAGCTTGTACCAAAACGCAAGGGAGGAAGAAGAACGAGGCCAGAGGAGGCCAAACCGTGGTGGCTGGAAGCCATTTCCAGCGAGACAGAGCAATCTCGTGGTGGCTGGAATCGAGCTTGCAAGGCATCAGCCATGGGGATTTTCCAGCAAGATCAAGGCGGCCCTACAGAGGAAAATGCGAAGGAATTTTGTGGTTTGTTGTGGTTGAGCTTTGAAATTTGTGGCTGAAAGGAGGTGCTCAGATTCGAGCACAATACAGTGCGGCCATAGGAGGCCAGTTGCAGCAGCTACGACGCTGCAGGAAGAAGAGGGAGAGACCGCGAATGCAGGGGAGAGAGAGAGCACGAGTGTGATGGTGTGACAGGGAGGTGCAGCGACGTGAGGTGGATGGTCGTCCAGACACGGCGCCTGAGAGGCAGCCTCGTGGTGGTGATGAGCTGAGATTTGAAGTGAGTGAGAGAGCTTCAGGATGGGGCTGCGGCGCTGTTAGGTTTAGAGGGAGGAAGGAGATGATTAAATACAGAGGGGGCGCATCCAGTAGAAAGTGAGGTGCAGAAATCAACATTTATAAAATACATGGGCTGGAACATGATATCCAAGCCCAATTCATTTCTTTTCTTTCTTTAACCCCTATTTAATTCTAAGAAAAATATTTCTACACTCTTGTAAAAATTACAATAACTAATCTAATATATTTATAACGCTCAAGGCTAATTATTTAATAAACATAAAATTAATAAATCAATAGTGTATCATTAAAATATGTTAATATTTTCTAAAAATACAAATGAATACTAATTCAACATTTTTCAACAATTCAAATACACATAGGGAAATCAAAATCACTAAATTTACAAATCATCATAATTAATGAAATAAATACGTTTAAAAAAAATATAAAACGTACGAAAAATGCAGGTGTTACACTCTATCCCCTTAAAAGAAATTTTGCCCACAAAATTTGCGAAAACATCAATGACAAAATAAAAGAGGCATCCTTTATCTAATGTTTGTTCGCCATACTCTAAATAGCTCCTAAACATATAAGGGTGACTGGACTCTCAAGACTATATGAATAGAATTGACAACGGCCGTTGTAAGGGAATGATGTGATACATTAACAGGGCAATTCTTCTCAATGCATATCAAGGCACAATCTTAGAAGCAAAAGTGAATATTCATGTTAGAAAAGTCAAGTTACAAAGCCTCGCCTTCATGAGAAGGTAAAATGAAAAATTTTCTGAATAGAAGATAATGAATTTTCAACATGTAAAAATAGTCTTCAATATATTCCTGAGTGTAAAGATGTGGTGGCCTAAGACATGCTTACAAACGAAACTCTACCGAAGTTTCTTCCTTCACGTGAATTTCCATAATCACTACAACTCAAGTAAATATTCACGACAAATTTTGAAGTGAAGGACAATCAGAGTATCAAAAGAAAAGATTTGGTCAACTCAATTTTCTAAGGCACTCATAAGTACCGAGGCACGAGAAAGAAACACTGATGTGCAAGGAGTCAAAAACTCGAGTATAATTTGTGGCTTAGTGTGATGAAACTGGGACAATAACGATCTATAAGCAAAAGAATTACAAAATCTACGAGACCTTAAACTGACTATCTTATTCTAACAAGCATGTCTCACAAGTCAAGCACACAATTCACTCCATGTCTCATTGTTCATATGAATTTCTAATAGATTCATGTACAGAAGTTCCACTAAACATGCAACACATGGGATATTTGCTACCAAAACATAGAAAAGCATTTGCTTCCATATTTAACGACACATGGTTTTAACTTCCAAGAAACATGTAGAGCTCAGCTCAGACAAATTAATTGAATGAAAAATTGAAATATAATGGTGATCTAAAAGATATTTTTTTTTAAGGAAAAATGGCATGAAAAAGCATCACAATAGCGACTGATATCCCAACTAGGTTGGCACAGCAGCCACTACCTATCATTTGCAGCACACCATTAATATATTAAAAATAAAGAAAAAAACAAGCAAAATCATGGGGGGCTTAAACCTAACCCATGTACAGTTATTTGAACCTATAATTCGGTAGAGCATACCTATTACGGAAAAAATCCTCCCGAATGAAACTAGGAATAAAATCCCACCAAAAAAAACCCTGAAGACTAATACCGTGTGAAGCTAATTTATCTCAAGACAATGATTACCTTCACTAGATATGTGAGAAAATCTAAAATTCGTTCTACTAACAAGCTCTAAACAATTTTTCCATCTATTGCGAAGTTTCAAGGAACAATTTCGACGAGTCAGCGTAAATAACCAAGACTGAGTCACACTCAATCCAGAGATTATACCATCCCTTATCATAAGCAATTTCTATGGCAAGCATAGCACCCAACAATTCGGCCTGCAGAGCAAAGGAGGTGCCAATGGGCATAGAGAAACAACCTAGAAAAGCAGTCCCACTATCACGGAAGATACCACCACAAGCAGCTGGGCCAGGGGCACCTTTAGCAGCCCCATCCGTGTTACATTTAAACCAACTACACTTCGGAGGGTACCAAATAACCGGGTTGATCATTGGCGCCTTGCTAGGATGAATAGCTATGTTGAAAGCCTTGAGTAAAACTCTATATTCTAATGTGACCATACTAACAAAACGATGCGCTGATACCCAGGCCAATAGCTCAAAAGACAAAAAAAAATAAAAAAATAAAAAAATAATATGCCAATACTTAACCCATAACATTAGGCCATGTGTTATGTCTCAGCTTATATACAACAAACATTATAATTCCTTAATACACAGGATGCTCAAACACAAATATACTCACGTTTCTAGCCAATTTGCACCAAAGTCTTAACTGACAGATAAAAACTCCCATAACATCAAACAATCAAAGAGAGCCAGACGAGTGGAGAAGATATTAGCAGAATCATAAATTAGAAACCAAACATGAATCACAAGCACCAAATTGTCTGGCATTAAGGTCGTCAAGAGACCTGTAAATCCAAATCGCCAGATTGCATTAGTGTTACACTACTTTCTTTAATACAGCCCACATCTAAATATTAGCAACTACGCATTTTTCATATCATTTTGTTCTACTAAGCATGCTCGAGAACTTCACAAAATGGCAGCTACAAACTCCACCAGCAAGTGCAATCTGCAGGCCTGCTTGGCCAAACCATGACATTTTTATCACCAAAAGAAATTGTGCATAATATACCTCAAACTTCACTAAAGACAATCCACCACACCTTCTTAATTTAAAACTTGTATGCAACAACGTAAACTAACAAAGCAACAGAAACTATACTGAATTTGACTTCTACAACCTATCCTTTACACTTAGAAGAAACATAAACCATGCAGTGAGATAAGCAATCAGATTTTATCTCTTCCACAAAGGCAAGCATTTAATTATACTTTACCAAAAATAAACTCCCTAAGAATGTAAAGCATTCAAAATCATCAAAATCACAAGTGAGTGAGAGAGCTTCAGGATGGGGTTGCGGCGCTGTTAGGTTTAGAGGGAGGAAAGAGATGATTAAATACAGAGGGGGGCGCATCCAATAGAAAGTGAGGTGTAGAAATCAACATTTATAAATCAACATTTATAGAACACATGGGCTGGAACGTGATATCCAAGCCCAATTCATTTCTTTTCTTCCTTTTACCCCTATTTAACTCTAAGAAAAATATTTCTACACTCTTGTAAAAATTACAATAACTAATCTAAAATATTTATAATGCTCAAGGCTAATTATTTAATAAACAAAAAATTAATAAATCAATAGTGTATCATTAAAATATGCTAATATTTTCTAAAAATACAAATGAATACTAATTCAACATTTTTCAACAATTCAAATACACACAGGGAAATCAAAATCACTAAATTTACAAATCATCATAATTAATTAAATAAACACATTTAAAAAAATATAAAATGTACGAAAAATGTGGGGTGCTATATAAAGAGTTGACAACTTGTTGATTCAACCGACTACACGAGGAGTTCACGACAACAACTCATTAATTCAGTCAAATACCAAGAATGTTGACGATACGAAATTGAGAAAGATCTCTGTTTTCTAAATTAAAATCAAGTCTCCTCATAAGAGGTAGTAAATATAAATATATAGAGAAAAACTCTATTGCAACAAAAACCCTAATGCAAGAAATAAAATGAACGAATCCTAAGAAATAAAAGGATTGAAATGAATAAATCATAAGAAATAAAAGGAAATAACCCTAATAAATAAAATACTTAAAAGGAAATAATCATACGGGATAAAAGAAAATAACCTAACAAGTAAAATGACATTGTTAACTTTTTGAGGTCAACTTTGCACTGCACCATATATATATATATGGTGGAGTTGTTTCATTGAATTCATAAAGAAAAGAATCGTTGATTTTTGATGGAATGTCGACTCGGGTTTTGTTTTCGTATTTGGATCATCTGATCTATTTACAACAATCTCTACATTCTCTTTATCTCTCTCTGTCATCCTCGTCTTCTCAATTTCTCTCGAACTTCTCTCTCATCTCACCTTTATTTTCTCTGTTGTAGAGGCAACATGAAGCAGAGGATCCAAACACTTCGTTTTCTTCATTTGTATCAAAAATAAAAGTACTTGCATGAGTACATCCATGCATGTTGATCTTTCGCTCATTAATTTTACTAGATGATATATATCGCATTTTATGAGACTAAAAAACAACAGAGCTTGAATACAAGAGGCTTTGGCTTTGGGCAGCAGACACTCAAGAGTCATGACCAAGGGCAGACCTATTCATATTTGAGGGTGTGCACTGTGCACATCCTCAAATTTTAAAAATTTTAGGCTTAATTATAGTTTTGGTCCCCTATTTTGACCAATTTACGATTTTAGTCCCCTCATTTCTAAATTTAGACATTTGGTCCCCTAATTTTTAACTTCTAAAATTGGGTCCCTATCTCTCATTTTGGTCAAAATTAGGTGATGTTGCAGGTCAAACACTGAAGTGGCAGTGATGTGGTAAGTGACTGGACTGTATAGGGGGCCTATTTAATTGCCAAGTCATTTAATCCGTTTAAAATAATTAAACTAAATCATTTTATTTTATTTTTCAATTAAATAAATAAATTCCTAAATCTCTAAATCTGATGAACCCTAAACAGGGCTCGCCCCTTTCTTCTTCCTCTCCATGTTCTGGTGCTAGATAAAAATCAAATTCTGGAACAAGAGCAACAGCAACAACAACATCATCAACAGCACCAACACCACCATGTTCAACACTCCAGCATCAACATCATCATCATGTTCAACACCACCAGCACCAAAACCTCTATCTCTCTCCATCCATGGAACAACAACATTAACAACACTCTACTAACACATCTCAACAAATCAAATTCTGGAAAAAAAAATACCAAAATCCCCAATTTTTTATGAACCCTAATCGCGATTTTTGCTTCTTCTTCTCCTCTTCTGCTGCTTCATCTGCATCGAGTCTTCTTTTCCTCTTCTTCTGCTTCTTCTGCATCGCGATTTCTGCTTCTTTGTCTCCTCTTCTTCTGCTTCTTCTGCATCACATCTTCTTTTCCTCTTCTTCTGCTTCTTCTGCATCGTCTCACTCTCACCCTCCATCGTTCTCACCCAGAACCCAGAAACCCTCGTTCTCACTCTCTCCCAGAACCCAGAAACCCTCGATTCTTCTTCGTTCTGCTTCGATTCTTAATCGTTCTTCATAAAACCAGAACCAATGGCATAAACCCTCGATTCTTCTTCTTCTTCTTCTTCTTCTTCTTCTGCTTCGATTGATCGAGACTGTCTCACAGTTAGGGTTTTTGGAATTGGGACTGTGAGGATGACTGTGTGGAAGAAGAAGAAGACTTTGAAATTTCGAAGCATAGAGGAAAGATGAGAGGAAGAAGAAGAAGAAGAGACAGATCTGGAGCGAGAGGGATAGATTTGGAGCGAGAGCAAGAGGAAGAGAAAGAAAGATCTTTTAATTTTATGATTTTATTTCTTTAATTTTATTTATTTAATTGAAAAAAATAAATTAAATGTTTTTTTATTTATTTTAAATAAGTATTGCTGATGGTGACCACCATTTAAGCCACTTGTACAGTCCAGTCACTTGCCACATCACTGCTACATCAGCGTTTGACCTGCCACATCACCTAATTTTGACCAAAATTAGAGATAGGGACCCAATTTCAGAAATGTTAAAAATTAGGGGACCAAATGTCCGAATTTAGAAATTGGGGGACCAAAATCGTAAATTGGTCAAAATAGGGGGACCAAAACTATAATTAAGCCAAAATTTTATTTACGCCTCTATATAATTTTTTTTGACCCCACTCAATTTAAAATTTTGCATACTCTTACTCATACACTTTCATCTCTCAACCCTCTTACTCAGAGAGTGTTTGGTTAAAGGTGAATGGAAGGGAGGGAAGGGGTTATTTTAATTTTTTTTATGTTTGGTTCAATATTTAGGAGGGGAGAGGAGCAAAATCTCTCCTAACTCAATTTTTACTCTTATCCAATGTTGAGGTTTTTTGGAAGGGAGGAGAGCTTAAATCATTCAAAATAAAATGACTTACATAACCTTATATAATATTTATATAATATAAATGATTATAAGGATATATAAGTAATATAAATGATGTATTTGTTTTTCAAGACACACAACACAAAGTTGTAATCTAATGCAATTTTGTATAGTTTAATCGTTTGATAATATTCTTATAGTTTTACTTTTCGTTACCGCTGTCAGTAGTCTCTTAGTTTTTTAGCAATAATTTGTTATTAGAATTTTTTTAGCAATAATGGCATATAATTTTAAAAATTTTTGCACCCCCTGACCTTGGGTCTGAGGTCCGCCACTGGTCATGACTTTTTGGGGTGGGGCAATATGTATATAATTTTAAAATATTTGGAGGAACCATGACTCTCTTATGTCATAACCAAGCTCTGCCTCTAGTGAGAGAACATGAGAGAAAATGGAGAAAGCTAAGAGAATGGGATGTGTAATTACTAATTTTTTTTAAGCAAAATTGGCATGTAAAAGCATCACTATAGAGAGGAAGATTCCAACTATGTTGACACCTACAACTCTAACAATCATTTGCAGCACACCAAAAATATATTAAAAAATAGAAAAGAGTACATCGATACGTGGTAGAACAAGGCCAAAGCCCAAAAAGAAACTATCTAAACCTATAAAAAGGAAGATCATGTCTGTTACGGTAAAATTCTTTCTTTAGGAAACTAGGAACTAAGTTTTCCTTTACGGTAATTAGTAATTAGAAACAAAGAGAGTGAGGCAAACCAAAAGAAGTGGGCTGCTTGTGGGGGCAGCCCCTATTTCCTTATTGGGGCGAAAAACATTTTAAAAACTAACCAATTAAGTAAAAAAAAAACAAATTAAGTATTCTATTGGTCTTTTATCTTAATTTCTAACACTGATAAAAAAATTATCTTAATTTCTAATTTCAATTTAATCTTTTATCTTTTTTTTTTCAAATTTCAATTTAGTATCGCATGTTCTGAATTGTTAAATTTGAGGCAAACTGTTGAATTATATACAACGAGAAATACACGTGTGCCACAAACACAATCTGTTGTATTAATTATGTCATAAATCAGAATCCAAACAATTGTTGTAAAAAACAAAAAACATTTCAATTAGGCTAATATTGTTAATATTTTATAACATGTTAGACTAAATTGAAACTAAAAAAATATAAACGACTAATTCAAACCTGAAAATTAAGATAAAAGATCAACAACGTGATTTTGTCAAAAAAAATCTTGTGGAGGCAATTGCCCCCATATGTCTATGCATGTATCCACCGCCACATACATTGTTTAATTATAGACCCAAATTCTGATAAATTGTTCATATTTTTTTTTTTTGAAAGAACAAATCGTTCATTTTAAAATTTAAACTATCTACCACCAGCTTAAAATCAAGTTGAAAAAATGATACGGGACAGCTCCAGCTACGGTATAAGGCGTGAAGTAAAATATAATAATAAATTATTTTTTTGACTGGAATAATAAATTATATTGATGTAATGAACTTGAGGTAATATATGAAAATGAAATTAATAATAAGAAATTGATAGTAACTTGCTCGTAATTCAATTCGTACATGACGTTTTTTAGAGATGAATATCAACTCCCCACTGGGTCACTAGCTGACCAATTGAATAGCACTTTTTCTTTTCTTCATTTTTTTTTAAATGGTAGCCACAGTTGAAATATCTCCCCTGTTGACTTAATTTTTTTTTTCCCGTAAATCCCTGTTGACTTAATTTTAAAGCGCCGTGAAGCAAGCAAGATTTATATGTTTAAGGGATTAAATTTACCGTTTTTTTTTTTTTCAGTTAGTAGAAATAATAAATAACAAACACACACGTCTAAGCGATAACACCCATATTCGAACCCCGGTTCCGACATTCCCATATCACCAAAATTGCCAAAACAACCAATAGTGGGGGGACTTACTGTTTTCTTTGTACCAAATTTTTTTTTTTTACCGTTTTCTAAAATCACATAAAAGGAAGGTTTTATAATATTTATAACAGACCGCTAGCTACCAACGGGGTTGTGTCTAACAAAAGGGGTTAGTCCCATAACGTGGCAAACCAAGATTCGATAGTTTATAGTAGATAAGCTTATAGCAAGTGTTTGATAACCACTAAGTTATAGCGTTTTTTCACATGCTATTTAGAGTAAGTTTGAATTTATAGCTTACATATCAATTTTTCTCTCGTTTTTATTCTTATTATTTTAATTAAATTTCTTGTTTATCCTCTATCAAATGAAGTAAAAAATTATTAACTCTTACAGTCTCTCTCTCATTTATTAAAATGTCATTTTATGTCTTTTTATATTTATCAGTTAGTTCAACCTTGATTTTACCAAACACTTTAAATTTAATCTGCTAGCTTATCCACTATAAACCCATCCGCTATAAACTCATCTGATATCTGCTAGTTTATCCGTTATCAGCTAGCTTATCAGTTATCCGCTACTTTTTACCAAACAGAGCCTTAATGTTAACTTTTGGAATGCTGTATTTCTAGATTATATAAATAAAAGTAATTTTATATTTATTATAAAGTTTTGCTTTATTTGAAATTTGTTTTATGTTAATTTATATACTTTATCTCAACAATATAATATCTGTAATTTCTAAATTTAATTATAAACTAAATTTATGGAAAATTTAATATGACATTCTACAGAACTAGGGATGGCAAAACGGGTTGGGATATGACATGTCAGCTCACCAACCCATCTAGCCCAACCCGCTTAGCCCGTTAATCCGTTGGGCCACAAGCGGGTTAGGCTGGGCCAACCCGTCGGGTTAACATATATTTTTTATTTATATATTTTCTAATTTTCTACTCCTTTCGTCTTATTTTATTTGTCCTCTTTAGAATATTTCATTGTCTCAAATTACTTGTATCTTTAGAAAATAAAAAAATATTAATTACTTTTTTCCAACAATACCCCTTATATTTCAACCAACTATATTAATGAATTTTTTCTACTTAACTACTTCATTACACTAATTAATAAGAGGTATTTTAGTCAAAGAGTGTCATTTTATAATGGGAATTTATAAGCTCAATCATTTTCTTAAGAGGTGTGCATAAACTAATAGGATAAGTAAAATGAGACAGAGGGAGTATCAAATTTCCTTTTTTTTCGTTTACATGTTTCGGGTAGGCCAGCTCGTCGTTTGGTCCGTTTTAGGCGGGTTAACCCGCCATTTTGGGCCTATTTTAGCCCGAATTTCAATTTTTATATTTATTTTTTATTTTTTTATTTTTTAACGGACTGACTCACCAACCCGCCAGCCCGTGACGAGACGGGTTGGGTTCAACATCTCAACTCACCACCCTTGGCGGGCCAGGTTGGGCCAGCCCATTTTTGAGCGGGCTCATGATGAGTTAGGTCGGGCTGAGCCGGGTTGGCCCGCTTTGCCATCCCTAACAGAAACACCCTCCTTTCATGTACTAGCATGACAGCAGTGTTAATACACTACTAAAATGTTTTTCGTTTACTAGCATATTTTTTTTACAGATTTCTATTCCCAGATAATACCTTTATGGACAATCTTCTTTTCTTGTGGATTTTGAAATCGGCAGCAAATTTTTTCCATATTTTCCTTTAAAAAAATCTACTGATAATTTTCCTAGAAAAAAATTTATAGGTAATTTCGCAGGATATTATGCAAGTAAATTCACAATAATAACTATTGCATATAAATGTGCAAAAAAACTTGCAAATAAATTCGTAGATAAATAACGTTGATGAAAATTGCTTTATTATACTAAAAAAACAATATAAATTTTTGTGTGCTACTTCATCATATCGCGTGAAATAACATTATGAAAATAATCTAAGTTATAAATAATTGTCAGCATATATAAATGACATCGTTCTACAAAATTTTATAAATAATCTAAGGTATTAATAAAATTTTATGATTTCAACATTATTTGTCTATAGGGTGTTACTATATCTAGTCCTACAAAGGTTTTGTATGACAAAAGTAGCAAATAAACTAGCCGATATTGGATAAAATTATAGTTGAAAAACTAACTAATTAAATTTAAAGTACTTGTTATAAATAATCGTGAAACTAACTCACAAATACAAAATGATATATTGTTTTAAAATAATTATTCATTCCAATATTTAATTTATTTTTCATCGCACAAATTAGAATATTAAATTTTTTATTTTACTATCATTTTAAAATATTTTTAATAAATAAAATGACATGTTGAAATGATTTTATATATAAATTTATTGTTTGTAATTTTCTTAAAAAATTAAGTTATGTGAAAATATCTAGTTTCTATAAAAACAAATAGAAAGAAAGAAACAAATATTGTAACCAAAAAAAAAAAAAGAAACAGTATTTTATCATAATTTGCATTGGAGAGTATTAGAGAGTATCTTTTTCTGTTTTATTTAATAGAACATAAAAGAAGAATTTGATTAAAATATAAGGGCAAAAAAGAGTAAAAAATAATAAGCTATAAGTTACATGGGTGTGAAAAAAACGTTATAAACTAGTGAAATAATTAAGTTTGCTTTCCAATACTTCCACTTTGGTCAAAAAAACTTAAAAGCTAGTCCCATACAATTTTTTTTTATAACTGCTTTTGCTATGCTAATTTATTTGAGACAAATAGTTAAAAAAATGTTATCCAATATTCCTTTATTTTCTTTGGGTTAACCTTAATGTTAAAACAAAGCTACTTACGTATATAATTCAGAAAACAATCAAATGGGATTAATCATTTCATTATGAGTCATTATATTTGATTATTATTCTCATTTTGGGTGATTCTTTTGGAGTTGTTCCCATGGAAGATCATAGTGGGGATTCTGTTGGTGTTGGGGTCAAATCCACATTGGAGGCTTTGCAAGGTCAAGGTGGCATAGAATTGTATGTTGACTTGGGTAATGAGGCTCTCCCTGCGGCTGATGCTAAATGTGCACCCCCTTTGGAAGCTACTCCTCTTGCTTCGCCTTGTCAGGTTAGAAATTTGCTAAATGAAGGCAAATCTCTTGACCTTGGTTTTTCTTTGAGGCTCTCTGTTAGAAAGGAGAATCATTAGTGTTTGGGTAAGCTGGTTGAACTGGAATAGAAGGATCTGCCTGGGAATCAAAGAAGAGAGTCAGCTATGGTGGATCAATGATAGTGTGCTCTATAAATATTAGAGAGTTGGGGGCGGTCGAAGAAATGCAATATTCGCTCCTTGGTCCGTGATAATAATTTGGACTTTATTGCGATTCAAAAGACTAAGCTGGAGACTGTGTCTAACTCATTATGCCAACATCTGTGGGGTAACGCTTTCTGCGATTGGCATTCTACTCCGTCGGTTGGTAATAGTGGTGGAATCCTATCTCTGTGGGACAGTGCTAGGGGTAATCTTATTTTCCACTTTTCTGGTTATGTCTTCGTTGGGGTGTGCTTAGAGTGGGGGGTGGAAGCTAGGCGTTGTTTTGTCGTCAATGTGTATGCAAAATGTACTTTGTCGGATAAGAGGCGCCTTTGGAGTGAGTTGGTGATGTCGAGGAGGGGATTTGGGGATGGTCTGTGGTGTGTGGTAGGTGATTTTAATTCGGTTTGTGCTCCATCTGAGAGGAGAAGTATCTACGTGTCAGACCAGTTATCACAGGCTGCAGAGACTTTAGAGTTTCGGTCTTTCATCTATAATATGGGGCTACTGGACACGCCTTTGTTGGGTAGGAGGTTCATGTGCTTTCAGCCGAATGGTATAGCTATGAGTCGTTTGGATCAAATTTTGGTGTCTGAGGATTGGATAGATGCTTGGGGTGACTTTTCACAGTGGGCTCTTAAGCGAGATGTTTCAGACCATTTCCCTATTCTTTCCAGGTATGGTATTGGGGCCTGGGGCCCAAAACCCTTTAGGTTCAATAATCACCGGTTGCGCCATAATTAAAGGGTTCCGGGATGTGGTTGAGAAGAGTTGGGCAAACACTCAACACTCAGGATGGATGGGGTTTGTTCTTAAAGAAAAGCTGAAGGCTCTGAAGGGGGAGCTCAAGAGGTGAAATAAGGAGATCTTCAGTGAGCTTGATTTGAAAATCCAGTAGTTGGTGGATGTTATTAAGACTTTGGACTTGAAATCAGAAGAGGTAGGTCTGACTGAGGTTGAGGTTGATCAGAGGAAATAGTGTTTCTCTGAACTTTGGTTGCTAATGAGGAGCAAGGATAGTCTTATGGAACAAAGATATAGAGAAAGGTGGCTGAAGGAGAGGGATGCAAACTCTGGGTATTTCCATGCATGTGTGAAGGCTCGGGTGAGGAGGAATAAAATTGCTGCATTACGAGTTAGGGATTCTTGGGTGGAGGATGTGGCTGGAATCCGGAGTGAGGTCACTCGCTACTTCTCTGATCACTTCTCTGAGGAGGAGTGGGAGCGGCCCCAATTAGATGGTATCCCCTTTCCTTCTCTTAGTTCTACTGAGGTTTCATCTGTTTCAGCTCCTTTTTCTTTGGATGAGATTGATGCGGTTGTGGCTTCCTGTGATGGGAATAAAAGCCTGGGGCCAGATGGTTTTAACTTCACATTTGTTAAGACCTTTTGGCCTATGCTTCCTCATGGTATTGGTATTCTATTTGATGAGTTCTTCTCAAATGCCCGGTTGCCGCGAAGCTTCTCCTCTTATTTCTTGACCCTGGTTCCTAAGGTAGAGTGCCCTTTCTCTTTGGGTGATTTCTGTCTGATCTCTCTACTTGGTTGCCTGTATAAAATTGTGGCGAAGGTTCTTGCTACCCGACTGAGTAAGATGATGGATGGATTCAATTATATCGCCCAACCGGTCAGCCTTAATTAAGGGGAGGCAGTTGGTTAATGGGCTGTTAGTTGTTAATGAGGTAGTGGATCTAGCTAAAAAGAAAGGAAAGGAGTGTCTGATCTTCAAGGTTGATTTTGAGAAGGCTTATGACTCAGTTAATTGGAGTTTCCTGGATTATATGATGGGGCGATTTGGATTTGATGATAGGTGGAGATCTTGGATTCGGGCATGTGTTTTCTCAGGAAGCCTATCTGTGCTGGTTAACGGCAGTCCCACGGAGGAGGTTAGTATTAGGAGGGGGCTAAAATAGGGGGACCCTCTAGCTCCTTTCCTCTTTCTATTGGTGGCTGAGGGCCTCAGTGGTCTTATGAGGTAGGCAGTCACTCTTTAGCGCTTCTATGGGTCCAGAGTGGACGACTCAGACTTGGTTGTTTCTCACCTTCAGTATGCGGATGATACTCTTTTCGTAGGGGGAGGCTACTGTGGATAACCTTTGTGCCATGAAGGCTATACTTAGATGTTTTGAGTTGGCCTCGGGTCTAAAGGTTAATTTCGCAAAGAGTAGGTTGGTTGGGGTCAATGTGAATGCATCTTTCATCTCAATGGCTGAGGTTTTCCTGAACTACAAGTCCGGTTCTCTACCATTTCAGTATCTTGGTCATGAGGTGGTAGACCAGATCATTTCCCTCTCCTGGCAGTGGATGTTGTCGAGGGGAAATGCTGGATCCTATTTGTTCTATGAGTGGCTGGTGGAGCCGGTGGGGAAGATAGTCCCTACGTTGATGGGTCTTCTGGCTAGCTGTTTTGGTTTCGTTATGTAATGGGTTGGAGCACCCCTAGTGCTTTCCTATTAATATATCTTTGCCTTTTCACAAAAAAAAAAATTCTCTTTTCATAAAATTAACATTTTGCTGAACTGAATGTATATGTATTGAATCATTATTCAATAATGAGAAAATTACATCAGATTGATCGGTTGGTTGCGTGCCTGATTTTCTGCTATTGGTGGAGCAGGTTAGAGTTTTGTTTTGGAAGTGGTTTTGACAAGGGAGAAGTGTAACCCTTGTCTATATTATGAGTGGTTTATTGATCTTTTTTTCGGGTGACTGACTCCCAGTTAGGTTGCTCTCACTTTTTTATTGTTGTTTGGTTGTATTGGGTTGAAGAACTTTTTGTATTCCGTTCTTTATATAATCAATTTGCTTTCCTGATTAGGTTTTATCGACGAAGATTTTTTGCTCTGAGTTCTAGATGAAGCTGGTAGGGAGATTCTTTGCTCTGAGTACTCTAAGATAATGCAACAGGTGATCACTAACGATTATATCACACTTTTTTGTTAGTTTAGGAACAAGTTCTTTCAAGTTTTAACTGGATTATTTATATAAATGTTTACTGGAGTTAATTTCCTCGGTTTATTGGGTCTTCCTCTCTCAAATTTGCTATGCACAACAAAATAGCTAATCCTAGCGAGTAGTGAGGAATGAGTTGTAGAGTTAATAATGATTATTTATTAGGCACTAGTACGATACCGTGCATTCGCATGGGGAGCGCATTGTTTGTTACGATTAATGTTTTAAGACGGTGATTGTTTATAGTAAATGATATTTTTGATTCAATGTATTAAAAATTAACAAATTTTATAGTGAATGTAAAAGAAATATTAAATATGTATCAAATATTACTATTTATGTAATTGTGTGACTTGTGTACCGTATATGGATAAGATGAAACAAACATGGTTAGGGTTTTCTTGATTAGATAGATAGATAGATAATCATTTATAAATAACTTAAACATTTATAAAATTTATTTGTGTCAAAGACGATAAAATTATACCGACAACATGTAATGTTTCCCCCGTCGAGACTTAAAAGTAAAATAATTATTTATAAATAATAAAAATATTTATAAAAATTGATATGTGTTCAAAGATAACGAAATTATAGCGACAACATGTTATTTTCTCCCGTCAGGACTCAAAAGCAAAATAATCATTTATAAAACATAATAGCATTCATAAAAACAGAATATAACAAGTAATTATATTGACAACATACAATGTATCATTAGAATAAGAGGTCTAAAATTAGTATGTAATGTTTTTCCCGTTAAGAGTCAAAAGTAAAATAATCATCTATAAATAATATGTAATAAATATATTTATAAAATTTGATATATTCTAAAAGACGATGAAATTATACGGATAACGTTTTATGTTTCTCCGTCTGGACCCCAAAAAAATAATCATTTATACTGATAGTATGTAATGTTCCCCCCGTTAAGAATCAAAAGTAAAATAAGCATCTATAAATAATATATAATAAAGATATTTACAAATTTTGATACGTGATCAAAGACGATAAAATTATATTTGAAACTTTATACGAAAATAATTATTTATAAACAAAAAAATATAATAATAAAATATAAAAATATAAAAAAATAGACAGAGAGAAACAGAGAAAGAGAGTGACAGAGGGTGTGAGAGAAGAAAGAGCGAAAGAGAATGAGAGGGTGACATGAGAGAGAGAGACAAGAGAGAGAAAAAAAAGTGAAAAGTGAGAGAGAAAAAGTTAAAAGTATGAAGAAAAAATAAATTTTTTATGTGAATTTAATTTTTATTTTGATTTATTTTGATTTAGATTGACATATTTGCCCCTTAAAAATACATGTGTAATTAGAATAAGAGGTCTAAAATTGTATTTGTGTTACCAGTTTGTTTGTGTGTGTATATATATATATATATTGATTTATTTTTATTTAGATTGACATATTTGCCCCTTAAAAGTACATGTGTCATTAGAAAAACAAATTTAAAATTGTATTTGTGTTAATAGTTTTTGTGTGTGTGTGTGTGTTTATATAGAGTAGATAATAGCATTCATAAAAACAGAATATAAAAAGTAATTATACTGACAACATATAATATGTCATTAGAATAAGAGGTCTAAAATTAGTTTGTAATGTTTTTCCCCTTTAAGAGTCAAAAGTAAAATCATTATCTATAAATAATATCTAATAAAGATATTTATAAAATTTGATATATTCTAAAAGATGATGAAATTATATCGATAACATTTTATGTTTCTCCGTTTGGACCCAAGAAAAATAATCATTTATACTGATAGTATGTAATGTTTCCCCCCGTTAAGAATCAAAAGTAAAATAATCATGTATGAATAATATATAATAAAAATATTTAATACGTGATTAAAGACAATAAAATTATATTTGAGACTTTAAACGAAAATAATTATTTATAAATAAAAAAATATAATGATAAAATATAAAAATATAAAAAAATAGAAAGAAGAAAAAGAGAAATATATCAACAACAAAAAAGAGAAAGAGAGAAAGAGAGAGTGACAGACACTGAGAGAAGAAAGAGAGAAAGAGAAAGAGAAAGAGAGAGTGACGTGAGAGAAAGAGAAGAAGGAGAAGAGAGAGAAAAAAAGTGAAAGGTAAGAGAGAAAAAGTTAAAAATAGGTAGAAAAAATTATTTTTTATGTGAATTTAATTTTTATTTTGATTTATTTTTGTTTAGATTGACATATTTGCCCATTTAAAATGATAGAAGGAAAAAATATAATAGTTTAATTTTGTCTTTTTATCGGCCCTTTCTATTTTTTTTATTGATAGTAGATATTGAAGGTAGAATAACGTTGAAAAAAATGTTGTACAAGGACAACCCTCAAGGTTTCGTCTTCTCGGCCACTGCTAGGGATAAACCACCGGATGGTGGTGGTGGTGGGGATACACAACAACATGAAAAACAAAAGAAGCTCTCCTTTCGAGATATGGTCATGGGACAACAAGTCCCAGTAGCACCACGCAAGAAGGTGGATTTGATTAAGGAAAACCTTGCTAGGATTGAATACTAGGACGGCAATTCTCTAAAGCCCATGGTTATCATTGATGATAAGGTCTTTGAAGGACTTTGTGCTCCTTGGAAAGATGCTCTGGTGGTGAAACTCTTGGGCAAAACCATTGGCTTCAACACGATGAAGCAAAGGCTACAAAAGATATGGAAGCCCTCAGGGGGGTTCGAGATTATGGATATTTGCAATGGCTTTTTCATGGTGAAGTTCGACGTTGAGTCTGATCGAGCTAAAGTCATCGGTGAGGGTCCCTGGATGATTTTTTATCATTATTTAATGGTGCAATGCTGGACACCAGAATTTGTCTCCCCTTCTGCGAAGATAGACAAGACTTTGGTGTGGATTCGCTTTCCTGGTCTAAATCTCTTCTACTATGATGAGAGTATTCTGCTTGCTCTAGCTTCTGCTGTGGGAACCCCTATCAAGGTTGATAGCAACACGTTGGATGTGCGAAGAGGAAGATTTGCGCGCGTTTGCGTTCAGATTGATTTGAATAAACCCGTTGTGGGGAAGGTGTGGCTGAAGGATTATTGGTATCGCGTTGAATATGAAGGTTTACATCGAATTTGCTCGGCTTGCGGTTGTTATGGGCATTTTGGCCGCGATTGTAAACAGAAAACGGCGGAGGGCAACACAAAATCGGGGGAGCCCCAACAAGTCACGGCAGCTCCGGCGCAATTAATTCCCAATAATTGCAATGCGGATTCTACGATTGCAAAAGATCAGTTACGTGCAAAAGATCCGGGAGAAATTCATGGAGATTGGTTGTCAGTTAGGAGGAAAAAAAGGAACGAAAATACGCACAAATCTGCTAATAATGACAAGGCAATAAATCGGAAGAAGGATACGTTGACCAAGGGAGGGAAACCGAGTGAGATTGCTGCAGGTGCCAGGCAAGTAGGCCGATCTTCAAAACAGCACAAACAAGCCCAAGGTGAGTCATTGAATAAGCCCAATACCTTCAAAGCCTCAACTTCTAAGGTTGCAATGAATAATGGGCCAAACAAAAGGCCAAGGCAGGAATTAATAATTGAAGGGCAACCCAATAATGATGCCAAAGGAAAGGCTCCTCAAAAGATTGTTACCACCAGAGAAAAACCGAGTGGTCCAAAAATTTATGATTTGGGCTTTGGTGCAAAATCTACAGTTAACATGAAGGCTATTACTCCAAATAGATTTATTCTCCTGGCTGATGACGAGGATCTTGCTAATAACCAGGATAAAAATGATAACAATGCCATCATTGAAGAAGCACAGGTTACCACCGATGTGGTGTTGGAGACACCATTTGAAGCCATGACAACGTAGCCTTTAGGCCTTTTTTGGCCTTCCATTCCTTGCATGGTTGTTAATGGATAGTTTCGATAACTTTACAGTCATGTCTTGGAATATTCGTGGTGCCTTTGGTAGAAACTCTAGGCGCCATGCACGTGACCTTATCAGGGCTCACCATCCTTCTTTGTTCTGTGTATATGAAACTCGTGTTCCTTTTGTCAAAGTTGAGAGATTTTGGCGTGCCATGAATTATAATCCGGTTTGTATTCAGGAAGCTCGAGGTTTCTCAGGAGGTATTTGGGTTTTATCTGGAGTTGATGATGTTGATATTTCTATTCTGGATAACATGAGTCAAGCAATTACTTTTATGGTGAGAAAACATGGTGCTTTTTGGTTCTGCCCAACCTTATATGCTTCTCCCTCTTTTGATACTAGAAAAAATTTGTGGGACCGTTTAATCAGTATGAGAAGAGGAATTCAGGGGCCTTGGTTGTGGCTTGGTGACTTCAATGAGATTTTATACTCTTCAGAAGTGTCAGGGGGTATATTTAGTGCTTCAAGGGCATTGCTCCTCTCTCAAGTAATGTCTGATTGTAACATGATGGATGTTCATTCCATTGGTGGCTGTTTCACTTGGAGAAAAAACACTCAGTTTGGAGGTCATGTGAGGAAAAAATTAGATATAGTCATGGCTAATATGGATTGGCAGATGGCATTTCCCCATGCCTTGGTGGAAGTTTTGTCCCAGCATGATTTTGATCACAACCCTCTTCTCCTGAGTTGTAGAAAGCTCCCAAGCAACAGGAACAATTTATTTCATTTTCAAGCAGCTTGGATGAATCATCCCGATTATGAAACTTTGGTGCATAATGCATGGAGAGCCACTGTTGGTGATGCAGTTATTAAACTTGGCCAAATTCGGGAAAAATCTATCATTTTCAACAAGGAAACTTTTGGAAATATTTTTTAGAGGAAGAGATCACTTGAAGCTCGCATCAAGGGGGTTCACCAGCAACTAGATTTGTTCCCTTATGCTAATCTCATTCTTCTAGAAAAAGAACTCCAGAAACAGTACTCTGATGTGCTTGAAGAAGAAGAATTATTGTGGTTCCAAAAGTCTAGAGAGAATTGGGTTAAATTTGGTAATAAAAATACCAAATTTTATCATGCCCAGATAGTTGTTCGACGAAGGAGGAATAAGATTCTTAAACTTAATATTGATGGAATACAATGCACTGATGAAGACGTCCTTAAAAGGGAGGCAGCCAAGTATTTCAAGAATTTATTTAGTTCAAATGATTTTTGTGACCCTCACAGTCTTAAGCTTGATGCCATTCCTTAGATTAATAATGATCTTTATAATTTGCTACTGCAACCCGTGTCTAATAATGATGTGAAGGATGCCTTATTCTCAATGGACCCCTTTAAAGCTCCTGGGCCAGATGGATTTCAACCTGTCTTCTTCAGAAACTACTGGCATATTGTTGGTAATGATGTCTGTAAGTTAGTCTCTAATGCCTTCTCAACGGGTAATATTCCTCCTAACATAGCTGAAACTCTCATTGTTCCTATTCCAAAGATTGATGAGCCCAAAAGTCTCAAAGACTTCAGGCCAATCAGTTTATGTAATGTTCTGTTGAAATTGATATCTAAAGTTCTTGTCCGGAGAATCAGGCCTTTCTTGGATGATTTCATTGGTCCTCTTCAAAGTAGCTTCATTCCTAACAGAGGCACAACAGACAATGCTCTAATTGCTCAAGAGCTTGTTCACTACAGGCACAGGAAAAAAGGTAAATCTGGTTTCCTCATGTTTAAGATTGATTTTGAAAAAGCTTATGATCGTGTGGATTGGAACTTTTTGAAGATTACTTTATCGGAATTTGGTTTTCCTCCTCACACAATTTCTTTGATCATGAGTTGTATACAATCTTCATCTCTCTCCCTTAAATGGAATAATGCAAGATTGGATAGCTTCACCCCTAATCGTGGTTTGAGACAAGGTGATCCTATGTCTCCTTATTTATTTCTTCTTTGTATGGAGAAGCTTACTATCCTAATCCAAGAGCAGATAGATAATGGTAGGTGGCAACCTATTAAAATATCAAGCAGTGGGCCTTCTATTTCTCATTTATTTTTTGCAGATGATTGCCTTCTTTTTACTAAGGCTACTTCTGCTCAAGTTAGACTTGTGAAGGAGGTCTTGAATTCTTTCTGCTTAGCCTCTGGGATGAAAATAAATATTCAGAAGTCCAAGTTTCTTCCTTCTAAAAATCTCTCTAGTAGGGAGGTCAATTCTTTTGCAGGTATCATTGATTTTAAGTATACCTATAACATTGGCAAATATCTAGGATTTCCAATGCTCGTAGGTAGAGTCACAAATAGATATTTCTCTTTTATCATTGATAAGATCAATAGCAGGCTTGTTGGTTGGAAGGGGAGGCTACTGAGTAAGCCTGGCAGAGTCACTCTTGCTAAATCAGTTCTTAATTCTATGCCGATTTATACTATGCAAAATATCTGGTTTCCTGCAGGTATTTGTGATAAAATAGATTCTTGTATCAACCAGTTTATCTGGGGAGGCAAGTCTGGTCATTTGATAAATTGGAACAAGCTTACTCAGCCTAGGAACCAAGGTGGGCTCGGTATCAGAAAAGCTAAGCAAATGAATGTAGCAATGCTGGGAAAACATATCTGGGAGATTCTTCATTGTCCTGATAAACTCTGGGTTAAATTACTTTCTGCTAAGTATTTAACTCGATCTCATATTTTGGATGATAATTCTTATGCTGGTGCTTCTTACACTTGGAATTCAATTTCTAAAGTTGTGTCTCTTCTTAGACCGGGTTTCAGGTTCAGAGTTGGCAAAGGTGATATTTCCCTTTGGTATGAGAATTAGCTTCATAAGGGAAGGCTAGCAGATCTTGTTCCTTATGTTGATATTCATGACATCAAGCTGAAAATTAAGGATGTTTTGGATTCAGGGAATTGGAATTTTGATTTGTTGTATACTTTTTTGCCTGCTGATATCAAGTTGGATCTGTTGAGTATTGTTATTAATCCGAAACTTGATGATATTCTCATTTGGACTCCCTCAACTTTAGGTATATATACAACCAAGAGCGCTTATTCTTGGTTATTGCAAACCACTGGGACTTTGCATAATATGGCTGAGAATTGGAACTGGATTTGGAATCTAAAATTACCAGAGAATATCCGCTTTTTTGTGTGGATGATTATGCATAATAGTTTGCCTACAAACCATGTTCGATTTCTCCATCATGTTACTGCTGATGCCTCTTGTCACCGTTGTGGAAATGGGGAGGAATCTATTTTACATTCCTTGCATGATTGTCCTTGTGCAGCTCCAATCTGGTTCTCTCTTGGTTTCTCTTCTTCTTCAAATTTCCAAGCCGACAATCACATAGATTGGGTCAAGGAACATGCAGCCTCTAAAAGTGTTTTGTTCTTCATTTCTTGTTGGATTATCTGGAAGGCTCGTAATGAAGAAATTTTTAATGATTGTCGTTGGCCACATTACAGGATTCTGAGCAATATTAATTCTCTTTTTCAAACCACTGCTAAGGTTTTTGGGGCTGTCTCCTCTCAAAGGTTACCAAGGTATATTTCTTGGGTGCCTCCTGGTGATAATGTAGTTAAACTCAATGTTGATGGTAGCTCCTTTGGTAATCCGGGTCGCTCAGGATATGGCGGTCTAGTCAGGAATTCTTTGGGAGAGTGGTTGGTTGGCTTCACGGGTAATTGTGGTGTTACTACAAATATCAATGCTGAGCTCCATGGAATTTACAAGGGTCTTCTTCTAGCTTGGAACGAAGGTTTCAGAGATATTATCTGCGAATCAGATTCTCAAACAGCTTTAAAATTCATTGCTGAGGGGGTTCCTCATACTCATCCCCAAGCTCCCATTGTTCATCACATCAGACATTTCAAGTCTTTTTCGTGGAAGCTGTCTTTTGTCCACACTCTGCGTGAAGGCAATTTTTCTGCAGATTGGTTGGCCAAGCATGGTGCTGATCTAGATTGTGGCCCTAGAGTTTTTAGAGTTTGTCCATCTGCTCTGTCTAGTTTCCTCTTAGCGGATGCTATGGGGGTCAAGGCCTTACGGGTGTAGTTTTTCTTTGTCGTTTCTTTTGTTGTTTATTGTTTTCTCACTGATCAAAAAAAAAAGATATTGAAGGTAGATATTGATTGTAAATTCTTAATAGTAGATTAATCTTCTATACATTGAAAACAACGTCATGAAAGTGACACTAAATTTTCTGTCATAATAGCTTACTCCCTCCGTTTTCATATATACACTAAATCTTCTATGCATGTGCTTTTGTTACCTTTTCTTTCTGTTAACCTTGTACAGGGTTTAGTCATAATCCTGAAATTATACCCCTTTTTTTGGTCAAGTCTGAAATTATACCCCTAAACGTGATTTTATGCCCCTTTTTTTTAAAGAGGTGAGAGAAGGGGATATATTATTATTTCAATGGCACTAATGACCATGTTACAACCGTCCCCGAGGGGATTTGAACCATGTCCCTTGGGTTACAATGTCAAACTCCTATCACTGAGCTAGCACCCTATGGACGTGATTTTATGCCCCTGATGTATACATTTTTTGTACTGTTGATTGTACATTCTAAATGTAATATCCATTGTATATTTTATTTCTGTGATGTCTTATATGGGCCTTGTCTATCTGGTTGTTATCTTCCTCTATATATCATTAATATATGCCACAACTTAAGTGTTTAGTTGTGGAGTTCAAATTTCTATAGGAAATTTTTTCCTCAATTTTAAGGTGGTGTTTGAATACTTAGTGGAAATGTAATAAAACTTTGAAATAATTTTGTTTTTTGCTAATTTTTATCAACAGGATAGTTCCATAGTTTATTGTGCCTCACTGCCTCTCTAAGAGGCTGCAATTAGTATCATGAAGTGTGAGAAAGAAGAAAAGTTATGAAACAATTAGACACGTGATTTTGATGGAGATCTTTAATTTTGTTTGACGTTTGAGAATTACATAATATTGTTCTTGGCCAGTTCTTAAAAACTGTAGAAGCCAAGTTGTTAAGTTTCTTAAATATTGTCCCATTGTTAAAAACCGTAGATGCCCTGTTTCTCTCCTTCTGGATATTCTGTTCTCCCTAGAAATGTTTTATTCATCTTTCTGCTTTTGCTTTCATTTTGTTTTTTCCTTTTTTTTCCTTCACTATTCTAACTCTGATGCATATTATTGTTAAGGCTTTCATATTCTGAAGCATTTCAATTTCTCTTCTTGCTTTCATATTAACACTTTCAGCTGGTTGGCATTCTCATTGAAATTTTTTCTGTGTTCTAATAATTAAATGATTTGAAAGCTGCTTATATTGTGCTAATCAAGGTTGTTAAAACCGAACAAGTCACCGGTTCAAGGTTTAAGGGTTTGATCAAGGTTAAACCGGGGTCGGACTGGAAATGGATTAAATAATATTTTTAATATAATATATCAAACAATAATAAACAAAAAATAACATAATATTCATAACTTCACAGTATTAAAAATTAAACTCCACCTAAAATGTTATAAGTCAACATGTAACATGCAAAATTACATATTAAACTAATGCAAATATGTCATAATAACATTCCAATATTAAATAGTCGCAAATACTACGACGTAAATACTCTGATAATAATATTAATGTATAAATTTATTTTAAATTTTTTATAGTATTTGATTAAATTTATCAATGTACATAAAAATGGATAAAAAATCTCATATGCCAAAAACAATGTCATCTACCATTTTTTTTTTAAAAAAAATTGGATTTTGATAGAACAGCCGGTTCCCGGTTTTCCAGTCTATTTCTGGTTTTTGCGCAGTTTTCCAGTTCAATCCCCAGTTTTCATGCAAAGCGGTTCTCAGGTTCATTTGAACCGGACAGAGGTCCAGTTTCCGGTCTGGTGCTAATACGTTCATGAAATCAACCATACCTCCTTGAAATATAACCTTGTTTCGCGTTAGCAACAATGACCACACCACTGCAATATAATATAGGCAAAATTACTCCAGAGGTCATTTATCTTAATTTAAAATTTCAAGTTAGTCCTTTATCGTTTTTTGTTTCAATTTGGTCCCGCATGTTTTAAAACGTTAATTTCGAGGCAAATTATTGGCTGATCTACAACGAGAGATGCATGTGTGCCATAAGGACAATATGCCCTATCAATTGTGCCACAAATCAGAACAAAAAAAGTTGTTGTAAAAAACGGAAAACAGAACAATTTGGCCAACATTGTTAATATTTTAAAACATATGAGACTATACTGAAACTAAAATTAACTTTAAAAGACTAACTTGACAAAAAAAAAGATAAATGACTGAAATAAAATTTTAAATTAAGATAAAGGATATATGGTGTAATTTTGCCTATAATATATCTAACCCCCAGAAAGCGCCTTCCACTCAAAAAATAAGCATGTTGCACAAAATGGTTTGTTCCTTCATTATGTAGGACAGTTATGAAGCCCAGCCAAGAAAAAATGGCAGTCCAAACACCGCGGCTAGGCTTGCTTGGTCACTATTTTTACTCTTTTGTGATGTTTGAACTTCAAACTTAATATAAATCATTCAAATTTTTTACTACTTTGTCATGCTTTTTTTTATTTAATTGGGATTAATAATCTAGTATTAGTATAAATAAATAATAGTGCTTTATTATTTTGATTATAAGTATTAAAATTAAAAGTATAATTATTTCATAAACTAAATAAAAGATTAGTATTTAAATAATAATAACAAAATATTAATATTTTTTGATTCTTTTTATAAATAATTTTTTTTTGAATTCCCGTGGATTTTGTTAGGGAAAATTCTGTAGGAAATTTCCCAATGAATTTTCTTACAAAAAATTCTTGAGAATTTACCTACAAAATTTCATGCGAAATTGGCTACAAATTATTTTGTAGAAAAATTACCTAAGGATTTTTTTTCAAGAAAATCCGTAGAAAATTTCCCTGGGGTATTATAATTTGTAGAAAAACATTATTCACAAAGGTATTACATGGGGGGACAAAAAACTGCAGAAAAATCTGCATGAAACTTGTTTCCTACGAACTTTTGAACAAAATCCACAGCGAAATCTATAGGTAATAAGAAAAATTCAAACCATTTTGAATTGGTCCTTTTCAACTTCTTAATTTGTTAATGTTCTTAAAATTTTCTTTAATCTAAATGATTTTTCGAGGCATTTTTTTTTGATAAACAAAAATATATTTTGTAGGGAGTACAAGGGGTAGTCCAACCCTTACATCATAGGCCGTTTATACTGACTGAAAACAACCCAAAGGATTACAACACCAATCTGAGTATCTAAGACTTGAATTTCTACACTCCCTCCAAATAAACCACCCCCATGACATTGTTTTTTATGAATGAAATAACATAAGTAAAGTCTGCTAACCCCTCCCTGAAAAATAATCTTATTTCTAAGCAATCATAGAGACCAAGTTACTGCATACCAAAGTAGATACCTCAACTTTTTTGCCTTTTTACCTCTGACCGGCCATTGCATCTAGCTGTAAAAAATGTGCAGCTCCTTGGTTATGAGAAATATTCTCATAGCCCATCCACCCATACACTGCCTGTCACACTTTGTAAGAAAAATTGCATTCAAAAAATAAATGGTTAATATCCTTAGTGTGTGCAAAACGGAAGACACATGAAACACCTTGCCGCGGATCAATCACACCCCTTTGTGACAAAGCCTTTCTTGTTGGTAAGCGATCTTGCAAGAGTCGCCAAATGAAAGCTTTGATCTTTGAGGGAGTTGAGGCTCGCCACAAACCAGATAAGGCTAATTGTAGGACAGGATCTAGGTTATTCTCCCTGTTTTGTCTAAGTAATTCTGCATATCCCGAGCTAACTGTGAATCCTCCAACACGGTCTAATGTCCAGACCCATGTATCTTCTAGCTCTTCATAATTTATGTAATTATTATAAAGTTTTTATTTTATAAAATATCTAATAAAATAATTTATCTTGTTCCGGATCTAAATCTGGCCCAAATCCAACTTAATGGGCCACAATTAAAGGCAGACCCAAATTAACATGGCTTCCATGACAAGCTTCATTTCAAGGCTATATAAGCCTATCACCACTACCAATTCAGGTATGCCTTATTCTAACCTCTTCACCCACCTCATTTATAGACTGACTTGAGCGTCGGAGTGCTTGTAGGTGACCACCACTGTCGTCTTCCACCGGAGCTCGGAACACCACCGTGACCATCACGTTCTTCCACCGTCCTCCACCGTGAGGTATTCATTCTCTCGTAATCCGTATGTTCACTCGAGAATATTGGCGCCGTCTGTGGGAACGATTTCTTGTTCTCAATTCTTGCTTCACGCTCACGGTGAAGAAGAGAATAGTTCTCTTTCTCCAACCTCCGATCTCCGGTGGTTTCTATGATTTCCGTGAAGGATTGCAAATGATCTCATCCAGACCAAAAGTTTCCGCATCGAGAATTCAGAAGAGCGACGAACATTGCCTTTTCATATCTAGAATCTCGACTGATTTTTGCTTCTCCAATCTCGTTTCATCTGTTCTAATATGTTTGGATCTATTTTTCGTCGAATGTTCTCATGATCGCTACAACGATGAAAGAGAAAGGATCAAATCAAGATTCAGGATCAAATCAAGAATCACGATTTGGCTCGAGAACATGAATTTTGTTTAGATTTTCAAACTCTCAACCACATCCTGTGAGATTCTTGCACGAATCCATGGTTGAACCTAAATCAAGATTCACGATTCACGAACAGTAATCTTCGTCTCCGTCATCTCTTGTGAACCAACCGCTCCATCAAATCAAGATTCACGATCTCGTATTTTGGTGGCGACTGTTGTGCCAAATCAGCAAGTGCACGAAGTTGTCGTCAAGCAATAAAATATCGATCCCACAGAGACTGCTATTACGCTAATTAAATTAATTCAAGAAATAGAATTTGTTGTTGTAACAGAAATAAAATAAATTTAGAACAATGTAATGAATGATTTTAATAATAAGGAAAAGCTTCTAAGACTGGGGGTACCACAATGATGATCTGAAATCCTAATTGACTACTCTCTTATTAACAAATGAATTCAATTGAAGGCAAGCTATCCCAATTTAGTAAAAGTTCCCTCCCAGGATACAAAAACCGTGTTTAAGCGATACAACTCCTACTCTCGTGGTAATTGAAATCGAATTAAACCCATGAAGAAATATGATAGCTTGTTTTATCTTCGAAGGACTAAAAACTACTCTCATGATTTTAGTCCTAAGTTCCGTTCTTATAGTTCCGATAACTAGGTTCACCTCTCAGTTCATCCCTAGAAATCTAACGCATATGAACAAGTGCGCACCAAATTCATAAGAAATATTAATAATGATAAAAAGGGAATCAAATTGCATTCAAAGCAATAAAAGAGTATTTCAAATAATCATTCAAGATACATCAAACAGCATAGCCGGAAATCCTAGATAAGGGAAACTACTCTAACATGGTAGATAAAATAGAATCCATAGAAATAAACATTCAAACCAGAAAATCGAGAGAGAAGAGACGAAGAGATTGATCCCAATCCTCCACCGTGCCTCCAAGAATCAAAATTCGAACACTAGACAAGTCCCTAAAATGTCTATTTATAGTCTAGGGTGAAAAAGGATGGAAGACAAGCTAAAATCACGAAATTCCGTGTCAGCTGGCTTCCACAGCACGGTCGTGCTGTCCTGTAATCCTGGGTGTGGAACGAATCAGCGAGGCACGACCGGGCTTGGTGGCACGGCCTGGCCGTGGAACGTTCTGTGAGATGGCCAAACATTGCTGGAATTTCTGCCTCGAAGCACGGTTGTGCTTCCCAGCATGGGCAGGTCATGCTTCACTTAATGTTGCTCATTTTTTATGCCTTGGCCTCCAAATTGGTCCCAACGTCCGTCCAAGCGAGTTTTCTCCGTTTCCTAAGGTCAAATACCTTCCTTTAAGCACAAAAGAGCAAAGATCAAGTGCATTATTCAAATTAAACAAAATACATAAATAACATGAATTAAAATGGTTAAAAAGACTGAAATGCAATGCAAAACTAACACTAAACTATATGCTATTTCGAACACATCAAATTTCCCTAAGCTTAGAATTTTACTTGTCCTTAAGCAATTGCTATGGCCAAAGATGAAATGGGAAATAAAAGATGCAACAGATAAGGAACCCGAGATAAAAGCATGATCAAGCAATAGGCTAAAGAACTAACAAAGATAATAGAGAAATCAAAGATCAAGTCCAATTAGAAACTTAGGCTCTCTGAAATCATGTCTCTCACTGATAAGGGCACTTTCCTTACCACTCTCCAAGTGTTTAAAGGTTAAGACAATTCGCTCAAATCCATCAATGAAAGTGCTCTACCATAGGCTTGACTATTAACCAAATCTCAGCAAATAATTAATGAAAACACATAAGAATCAAAAGGTCTTTCAAAAGGTTGTAACATGGCCATGAGATTTTACTTGTAAGGTGGGATAAAAACAAGAAAGGGAAAATTCAACGGCTAACAACATGAACAATCAAACCAACCCTTTTAAAGCAGAATAAGTGGAGCAATCTATTTTTCCCTTTTTTGCTTTCAAAACCTTTTTATTATTGCTCCTCTTCTGTTGTTTTTTCTTTTCTATTTTTTATTATATATATAATTTTTTTATTTTTTTATTTTATTCTTCCTCATTTGAAATTTTGCAATAATTATTGGGGAGAAACTAAACGAAAGAAGAGATCCCAAGATCAAGCATCAACATTCAAACAAGATCAAGCATTCAATTGCTCCCTTAAACATGCTCTAAAAGGTATCATAAACATTTGACAATGGCATGGGTACCAATGAAATTCATTTCAATCAAGGCTTCAAAAGGGGCAACTAATGGAAGCTTTCGTTCAAAAATCAGAGGTTTGAAACAAACATGCCTAAAATGCCTTAATCATATTCAAGTGTGTAATAAAAAAAAATTTCAAGTTTTGAAACGATTTCAAGTCAAGTTCTAGAGAGCATAATCAAGATGAATGCACTCATTCAAGGAGAAGGGGCATAAAAACATGATGAAGAACAAGCCCCAGTATAAGCTCAAGTCTCACATTTAGAAGTTAAAATCAGTGAAAAATGTCAAATCAGAGTGCCACATGCTAATTCTCAACTTATCAAAAGATCATCTCTATATACATTAAGAACACTGTCTTTAAGCCTATCACAAGAGAAAATAATTGGGTTCCAAATCATAGCAATCTCTAAATTCCACAATGGCACACATTAACAGAAATTGGGGTATAAAATGATGCATGCAAAAATTAAAATTAACACAAAATGCAAAAATTAAAATGCGATGCAAGACTAAATGCAAAAATGAAAGTGAAACTGCTTACCCCAAGCTTAAAAGCTTATATTGTCCCTAATGTAAGGAATTAAGTTGAAGCAAGGATGAGAAAAAAAGAACTCACTAAAAACTTAGGTTGCCTCCCAAGTAGCGCTTGTTTTAAGTCACTAGCTTGACCCTTGTAAGTGCTCAGCCCGGTTCCAACTTGGGGGGTGGCACTCCCCTTCACCTTCCAGATCTTAAGGATTCTTGGCCCCTTCACCTTCCCTTTTGTATCAGAAACTTTTCCTTTTGCATAAGGGGGCCAAGGGAGTCTCGATGGAAGTAGCTTCCTATGAGCACACTTCTCACCTTTGCACTTGGCCTTTTTCTGCTCTTTATCCGTCTCCTCCATGGAATTCCCGATTACCTTCTCTAAGGGCTCGGAAGGTCGGTCTCGATTAAGCAATTCTCCAATTGACTCCCCAATCATATTAATTATAGAGAACTTTTCAGTGTCATCGAGATGTCTCATAGCCTCAAACACATTGAAAGTCACCTTCTCATCTTGGCACCTCAAAATTAATTTACCTTGTTGGACATCAATCAAGGCTCTTCCTATAGCTAGGAAAGGTCTTCCAAGAAGAAGATGAACCTCCTTGTCTTCCTCCATGTCAAGGATCACAAAATCTGCCGAAAAAAGGAATTTGCCAACCCTTACTAACACATCTTCCATAATTCCATAAGGGTATTTGATTGACCTATCCGCCAGTTGCAATGTCATTCTTGTAGGCTTGATTTCACCTCCTCCCAGCCTCTTCAACATCGATAACGGCATCAAATTGATGCTAGCTCCCAAATCACAAAGGGCTTTGTCAATATTTAAATTCCCAATAGTGCAGGGAATTGTGAAGCTTCCAAGATCCTTCATCTTTGGAGGGAGCTTTCTTTGAATGATAGCACTACACTCTTCTGTCAAAGCTACAGTTTCATCTTCTTTGAATTTCCTCTTCTTGGTCAACAATTCCTTCATGAATTTGGCATATGAGGGCATTTGCTCAAGAGCTTCTGCGAAAGGAATGTTGATATGGAGGCGTTTGAAGATATCCATGAACTTAGAGAATTGTTCAGCCTTCTCCTTTTTCTTGTTCACAGGAGGATATGGCAGCTTCATATATGGAGGAACCACTTTGGGCTTATTTCCCACCTGCAGTTGTTTAGTTATAACTATGCCTTCCTCTCCTGAGTTAGATTTCTTCTTAACCTCTTTTTCTCTTCTTTTTCTTTATTTTCACTTCTCTCATTTTCAACTCCATCCACCTCACTTTTTCACTCTTTTTCTTCCCCTCAACTTCAGACATCATCTTGCCACTTCTCAAAGTAATAGCACTACAATTTTCACTCTTAGGATTATCTACTGTGCTAGCAGAAAACTTACCTTTGGATTGCTCCGCGAGTTGCTCTGAGAGTTGCCCAATTTGATTCTCCAGATTTTTGATAAAAGCTTCTTGGTTCTTGAAATAAGACTCGTGAGTCTGAAAGTTGGAGTGGATGTTCTGAAAATTGGATTGAGTCATCTTCATGAATTGAGTGAGCTTCCTCTAATGCATTTGGCTTCTCTTGCTTTTGAGGTTGTAGAGGGTTGCTTGATGATGAGTTATCTTGCTGTTTCCAAGAGAAGTTGGGATGATTCTTCCACCCAGGATTATAGGTGTCAGAATAAGGATTCTCTCCTTGCTTTTGAAAATTACCCATGTAGTTGGCTTGCTCATTCGAAACTCCCTTAGCATCACAACCTCCATTTTCATGAGGCCCTTGACAAAAATCACATCTCAAGTTCCTGTTCAACTGATTCACCTGAGCGGGAATAGAGGCTCCTGTTTTCAGCGCTTTAAGCTCCTTTGTGATAGCTTCCAATTGTTTAGAGACCAATTTATTTTGAGCCAAGAGTTCATCTTGTGTTTCTAGTTCAAGGACTCCTCTTTTACCCTATGTGCCTCTATCATTCTGACACAACTGCTCATTTGAAGCCATTTGCTCCACTAAAGTTCTTGCTTCTTCAGCTGTTTCGCTGTTAATGGTACTCCAGTTGAAGCATCCAGCATCATTCTTGCATTTGGCCTTAACCCATTGCAAAACATCTGCCTCTAATTAAACTCATCATATCCATGGCCAGGACATCTTTTCAGAAGAAGCTTGAATCTCTCCCATGCCTCGTACGGATTTTCGCTCTGGTTCTGCTGGAACCCATGAATTTCTCCTCTTCTTTTGATGAACTTGGAGAGTGGAAAAATTTTGTTCATGAATTCATCCTCCAAATCATCCCAAGTAGTGATGCTTCCTTGAGGCAAAGTGAGCAGCCAATCTTTTGCTCTATCTCGCAAGGTGAAGGAAAAAGTCTTAGTTTCTTGGCTCCCTCTGTTACTCCTTCTAGCTTCAAGGTGCCACAGATTTCATAGAAATTCACCAAGTGCTGATTTGGGTCTTCAACTTCATCCCCAACAAATTGGTTTTGCTTTAGAGTGTTCAATAAAGATGTTCTGATCTCAAAAGCATTTGCCTCCACCTGTTGGTAGGCAATGACAGTCCTCTGATGGTTGTTCCTTCTCCCAAAATCACCCAAGGTGCGTGGTGCTGGTGGTTGGTCCCCCATCACTGCTTGAGTTATGATTTGAGAAGTAGAAGTAGAGGCTTGATTTTGTTGTTGTCTTGCTTCTTTTGTCTTCTTCCTATTAGCCTTTGCTGTCTTTTCTATTTTTGGGTTAAACAACAACTCAATTTTTTGTTTACCTCGCATGCACAACACTAAAGGAAAAGGTAAGTAGCACAACAATAATTATAGAATAATTTTTTTATATTAATAGGAATTAATTTAAAAAAGCAATAAGACGCAGTCCCCGGCAACGGCGCCAAAAACTTATTGTGCCAATCCACAAGTGCACGGAGTTGTCGTCAAGTAATAAAATATCAATCCCACAGAGATTGCTTTTACGCTAATTAAATTAATTCAAGAAATAGAATTTGTTGTTGTAACAGAAATAAAATAAATTAAGAACAATGTAATGGATGATTTTAATAATAAGGAAAAGCTTCTAGGACTGGGGGTACCACATTGATGCTCTGCAATCCTAATTGCCTACTCTCTTATTAACAAATGAATTCAATTGAAGACAAGCTATCCTAATTTAGTAAAAGTTTCCTCCCAGGATACAGAAACCGTGTTTAAGCGATACAACTCCTACTCTCGTGGTAATTGAAATCGAATTAAACCCATTAAGAAATATGATAGCTTGTTTTATCCTCGAAGGACTAAAATCTACTCTCATGATTTTAGTCCTAAGTTCTGTTCCTATAGTTCCGATAACTAGGTTCACCTCTCAGTTCATCCCTAGAAATCTAACGTATATGAACAAGCGCGCATCAAATTTATAAGAAATATTAATAATGATAAAAACGGAATCAAATTGCATTCAAAGCAATAAGAGAGTATTTCAAATAATCATTCAAGATACATCAAAAGGCATAGCCCCAAATCCTAGAATAAGGGAAACTACTCTAACATGGTAGATAGAATAGAATCCATAGAAATAAACATTCAAACCAGGAAATCGAGAGAGAAGAGATGAAGAGATTGATCCCAATCCTCCACCGTGCCTCCAAGAATCAAAGTTCGAACACTAGAAAAGTCCCTAAAATGTCTATTTATAGTCTAGGGTGAAAAATGATGGAAGACAAGCTAAAAACACATAAAATCACGAAATTCCATGTCAGCTGGCTTCCACAACACCACCATGCTGCCCTGTAATCCTGCGGGTGGAATGAATCAGCGAGGCACGGCCGTGCTTGGTGGCACGGCCTAGCCGTGGAACGTTCTGTGAGATGGCCAACCATTGCTGGAATTTTTGCCTCGAAGCACGGCCATGCTTCCCAGAATGGGCAGGCCGTGCTTCACTTAATGTTGCTCATTTTTCATGCCTTGGCCTCCAAATTGGTCCCAACGTCCGTCCAAGCGAGTTTTCTCCGTTTTCTAAGGTCAAATACCTTCCATCAAGCACAAAAGAGCAAAGATCAAGTGCATTATTAAAATTAAACAATATGCATAAATAACATGAATTAAAATGGTTAAAAAGACTAAGATGCAATGCAAAACTAGCACTAAACTATATGCTATTTTGAACACATCAGTGACGTAACAGCAACGATCTGCTCAGATCGGAATGAATCTTGAGATTTCTCGTGTGCAGCTGATGGTAGATGCAGTGGCAGCGATCTGCTCAGATCTACTGGAACTCATGATCGAGCACGGGCCAGACTCGCGCATCGACTCAAGCTCTTGTCGAAATTCTACAATTCATGCTTGAACCTCGACACTTCGGGAACATCACACCGATGAGTATGCCGACGATACCGTCGGATCCAAAGTGAGTTCTAACCTTTCCTTTTATCTCCTTAACTAATGTTTATTCTTGATGAATTCAAGCGCCGATATCGAAAAGATGAAGGCAGCCGATGAAGCGCGGAACAAATCTCGATATCAGAGTCGGGGTCAAGGAGGATGAAGGAAGCCAACCAAGTCTCGTGTGAATATGAATCACAAGTCTAGAACTGAGCAATGGCTGAGATTTACATCATCTTCTTTGCTCCCGCATTCAATTTTCGAGTTGACTCGTGAGTGAAAACCGAAGTTGCTCTAGAAACCACATCCTCATCCGCGGTTCTAAGGTATTGATGTCATGACTCCTTCCTGAGGCTCTAACCTGACCTCGTTAGGGTGCTCTGGTGCACCTATTCGGTTGCCAGCATCACTGTCGAACATTGCTCAAATCTGTCTTGAATTACTCTAAACTGAGTTCGACGATGGGTTCTTTAAGAATCTATTAGTGCTTCTTCACGACGTTAGCATGCGATCGAGATTGCAATAACTCACAAGGTCATTATTCTTGAGACCAACACTGCCGTCAGATCCGAGTCCGATCTCCTGGATAACGAAGTCCGCATAACCCGACGTTAGGGAGCACCCCCCTTTGTCGGCATCCATAGAGTTGCTACAGCTATCTCAGATCTAATAAGGTGCAAGTGCAATTCCTAAAGGCTAAAAATCTTAATAAATAGAGATGGCTAACACTACCAGTACATGGAGCACAGCAAGGATATCAAAATGTGCTGCTTTCCCCGGTCAATATGACCTTGACATCAAGTAGAGGAATGGAAATGGCTGTCGCATCTAAGAAGACCAGAATCACCATCACTGAAAGGGGATTAACATCACTAAAATGGGTGATATTTATTATACTTGGATTTGAAGAGTTCCACATCCACATTGGATGCTCTCATATGGCGATACAGTCTTTCTTCAGAACTCTAAATGAGTCCAAGAAAAACAAATGGTGCATTCTTGCTCACTAAATTTTGAACAGGGAATTTATCGCTGTCCCACTACTGGTGGCATATCATTTAAGCTTAATGTTGAAATTCAAAGCAAATGGTTGTTAAGTGTCAGCAACTTAACTCCAAAATATTTTACAAGCACCTTTGCCAATACTCCCTGGTATGTTTTTGACCATACTAGATACAGGAATCATGGTAGTAATATCTACAATGTACTTATCATGTATTTTGCTTAGGCTGCACAAAGCATGCAGCCACCAAGACATTTTTGTGTTCTCACTTAAATAGTATAAGGAGCTGTTAAAAACAATTTTTGCAATATTAATAAACATGATCCAATAGTACATGTTTCTAATAATGAAGAGCCATTCTTGCTTACCTGTTATTTATGTTTTTTTTAGAAATCCAATAGTACAGGTTTCTAATGGTGAAGAGCCATTCTTGCCTACTTGTTATATATGGTTTTTTAGAAATTGTTGTTCTTTACAACTTTTATTTTAAATTTTAAAGAGGTAGGGAGCAAGAATTCCACATTGTATTACTTCCTTCCCACGCTCTATTAACCACTATCCTAGATAACACCAAAGTATATGAAAAATATATTCTACACCAAATCTATTTTAGCAGTATTTGGGGAAGCAGAATACTATATTGCCACTATTCAATGAATAACCAACATCCTATCAGATGCTTGTACTCTATTCTATTCGAACTTTTTCAGGTTCTTACTTCACATGTCTATCCAAAGCATTCAAACAGTGGCAAAGCCAAGCATCGATAACACATTACAGGGAAGTCACTTTTTCCTATCCCTGAGTAAATTCATGGTAATGTTCCTTGTCTTTGTTAAAAATATATGACAAAGCAAAGGCTATTGACGACATTCACTAGCATGTCCGTCATTCCCCAGGAAGATTAGCTCAAATAAAGAGCACAATCACACTCCGAAAAATATGGGTATTACTCCAACTAAATTAACACATTAATTTTTGAATAATATCTATGGAGTATGGTATATTTTTCCTAGTGTAGGAAATGATAAGTAGAAGCGGTTGACAAACCCTCCAGTAATTAGAGAATTATTCTAACACATGAATCCTTGTCAAAGCCAAGCAATGACGATACATGTTGCAGAGTAAAGGTTATAGGCAACATCCACTAGCATGTTCGCCATTCCCAGGAGGATTGGCTCAAATAAAGAGCACAATCACTCTCCGATTAGTATTAATATCACTCCCACTAACTCGACACATCACTTTTATAATAATATCTGCTTCGAGTTTGTGTATGTTTTTCCTAGAAGAGGATGATGATAAAATGACAACTCATTGTTTGCCAAAAAAATATGAGATATCTTAATCAAATTCATTTGTAGCTCATTCACACCCAATGTGAAGATTAATCCTATTAGGCTGGACTGCAGCCAAATATTTGTGTGGTGTTGTCTGGAAATTTCTCCTGGTGGAAGGTCGGGCAGGAATTGCCTATGCTTCCATGAGCCACGAACATTTGAATCTACCCTTGTCATTCTATCCAGCACTTCTGTTGGTGCTTCTGGTGCATATTTCAACCAGAACCAAATACAGTATCTGTCATAACTGGTTGATGCTCGTGAGTGAATTAGCAAACATTGAAATTCACGGATTAAGGGAATAAAAATGTGGAAAAACATATTAGAATGTTGAAACTCATCACCGAAAGCTGGTCAGACAAGATAGAAATCATACTATGCATGATTGATCAAATATTTTAAGGAAGCATCCAGCAATTTAGACAAGTAGAGATTCTCGGACCTTCCATACTTGGTCTTCTTTAATGAGGTATCAAAGCATGTCCACCTAAGGAGTTTTGCGAAAGAAATGTGAGTGTGTTGCTCTTGTCGGGAAATGTGAGAATTTTTTTGAACGCAATATAGTGTCAGGAAGACTCACGCCATCACCATTGCATCTCCGAATATCTATCTTGTTTTGTGTTTAGTCCTCTGTAAATAGCTAAGAGTACTGATACTGTTTCGAAAGCATGCATAACAACCTTAAGTTGAGATTCCATGAGAATACTCACTGCATATTTGTTTAAACATATGTTTAACATATTGCTTTTACTGTAATCTATGCATGGACCTGAGCAGGAACCAATGAATAGGGGGCACTAAAAATGAAGCCCCGAATAAATTATAAGACATATAATGGCTCGATTCCAGCCATGAAGTCTGAATAATTGTTTCCCTGAAGCAAGGGATATCTAACCATTTTATCTTCATTCAACACATGAAGGTTCAACGCCAATGAAATGGCGCAGTAACCCCAAATGGTAAAATCTGTTCATATACAATGGTATTTCATGTTTTGGAATATGTGTTTTCCTTTGTGTAGGGACTATATTATAGAGAAGGACTTCTGAATATATTAGAGGAACTGCTATAAGGGCAAGCTCCCAATAAGTTAGCAGAGACACCATCAGAAGCATATCTCAGAAGTTTCCAGAAGCAAATTAAATAATTCTATGGGACTACCTACAATCTTTGATCCAAATTAAATAATTCCTGGTTTAGGGGCAACTGTTCTGGATCTAAATTCGGCCCAAATCCAACTTAATGGACCACAAGAAAAGGTAGGCCCAAATTGACATAGCTTCCATGACAAGCTTCATTTCAAGGCTATATAAGCCTATCACCACTACCAATTCAGGTAAGCCTCACTTTAACCTCTTCACCCACCTCATTCATACACTGATTCGAGCGTCGGAGTGCTTGCAGGTGGCCACCACCGACATCTTCCACTGGAGCTCGGAGCACCACCGTGACCACCACATTCTTCCACCGTCCTCCACCGTGAGGTATTCATTCTCTTGTAATCTGCATGTTCACATCAGAACATTGGCACCGTCTGTGGGAACGATTGGTGCGTTCTCCTTTTCTGTCTTGTGATCGTGGTGGAAACAGATGGAGACTCAAGAAAATCAGATCAAGAATGTGTCAAAACGGGATCTAATCGGATCTGAGAGAAGATAGCGGTTCCGTGGTTGGTGAACCCTAATTCCATTCTTATATTCAATTCTACCACCAAATCTTGAAGATTCTGGGTGAAATTAATGATCGATACAGCCATGGCAAGAACTTGGCTTCATCAAGTGAGAGTTCTTGAGAAGTTTGGGATCGATCAATACAAGCGAGGTGACAAAGAAATTCAAGAAGGACGATTCAATCTCGTTCTTGTTTATGTTCTCGGACGGATAATCGTTCTATGAGATCCAGAGAGAATTCCTTGATCAAAGAACAATTATCATGATCGAAGAATTTCTTGATCTGTCTCATTCTCGTTTGATGAGGAAGCAAGATCCGCATGAACCTCAGAGTGTCCGCGACTCCGGTATGCCACTGGTGGAAAACCTCTGATCTCGGTGGCAAATCTTGAACCTGATGGGAAACCCTAACACTGCACAAGAAAAGATCCATGAAGAGCCATATCACGCGTCGCGAAGTAGTTTCCAGAACCTTTCTTCACTCTGTTTTCATCTTCAGGAGTGTGCAGGAGGCTAAATGAAAATGATCCCTCTCGTTCTCGTGTATGGCGCCAAACATGGCTCAATTCTATCTTGATTTGAATCGATCAAAAACTGAGTTTGGCTATGGCACTCTTCTTGACGCTACTGTCAAATCTAAGGTAAGGTCTGAGCCTTTCTTTTATTAATTTTTGCTAATCTGTTTGTTCATGGTGGATATCGGCACCGACGTCAAAGAAAACCAAGGTGACCGACGAGGCTCCGACGAACTTGCCACCATCTGATCGTCGATCTCCACCAACGTCAAGCTCGACATTGAGTAGAGAAAAATGTAAAGAAAAATGGATGCCCTGTCGAATGCAAGGAAGCACCACGCCGATGTCCTGGCGCTGTTCTAAGGCTTTGGTACGATCTCATGGTGGCACTCCAATGCATTGATTCAGTCGCCTCACAACGATGAGAACGAGGTAAGCCATAGCAGAGAGCTCTCCAGTTGCAACCTTTGTTCTGAAGTGCGGACCTCAACGGTTCTATTCACTTGACATCGGGCATTGTGGAGATCGGAACGGCATCGGTTTTGAACGCATATAGATCCAAGGCCCCGAACATTGCTCAAATCTGTCTTAATTTGAATCGCTCTAAACTAAGTTTGACAATGGGTTCTGTGCAATCGAGATTGCAATGACTCACGAGGTCATTATTTTTCAGACCAACACTGCTGTCAGATCCGAGGTGAGTTTTAAGCCTTTCTTTTATCTCAACTAATGTAGGTTCTTGATGAATTTGACTGCTGATGTCGAAAAAGACGAAGGCAGCCGATGAAGCGCTGAACGAATTCAGATATCGACATTATCTTCTTTGCTCCCGTGAATTCAATCTCCGAGCTGACTCTATTGATCGACGCCAAGTCCGATCTCCTGGACAACGAAGTCCGCATAACCTGACGTCAGGGAGCATCGCCCTTTGTCGGCATCCATAGAGTTACTGCAGCTATCTCAGATCAAATAAGGTGGAAGTACAATTCCTAATAGCTGAAAATCTTAATGAATAGAGTGGCTAACACTGCCAATACATGGAGCATGGCAAGGAACCAAAACGTGCTGCTTTCCCTAATCAATATGACCTCGACATCAATAACACATTATAGAGAAGTCACTTTTTCCTATTCCTGAGTAAATTCATGGTAATATTTCTTGTCTTGTCTTTATTAAAAATATGCCAATATATGACAAAGCAAATGCTATTGGCGACATCCACTAGCATGTTCATCATTCCCCAGGAGGATTGGCTCAAATAAGAAGCACAATCACACTCCAATTAGTATGGGTATACTCTGACAAGCATTTTTTAGGTGCAAGCACCTCTGATTTTGAGTCCTGTCAGTAAATTAAAATCTTTAATCCATTGTCTTGGCATAACTTTATTATTGATAATTGTGTGCTTTGGCATATGTATACACATTTTTCTCTAGCTTATTCGACATGGAGTGAATTAGCATGATTTGAGTATATACTTGTACTCCAAACTGTCTAATTACAATATCTTGGTTGTCACTGACTGCCACTTACATGTGTATAAGCTGGTTTTATTTCTCCTAAATATGATGATAAAGCATGCAGCTCATTAGGAAAAATACCTGTAGCTCTTCAAGATATATCGTCTCTATTGAAGTTGCAGGGAAAATACTAAGAACTAGTTCCATATGTGTGTGTGTGTGTGTGTATGCCATGTACTATAAAAAATATGAAGAAATGATTAAACCTCCAGAGGCTAATGTCAGTCTTGAAATTGCTCTCTGAATATTACACCTATTGTCTATCATCCAGTTCCATCGAATTGTTGAAGTCAAGGTCTGATGAAGCACACCTCTTACCACTTGTCCTTGAGCTGAAGCACATGAATTGAGTTCTCCTAAGTCTGGGAATTATTCCTCTATGTCAATTGTCTTGGACAGTTGGACACTCCTTACTTGCATAAAGCATGGGAAAAGATGTTCCATTGTTCTTACCATCATTAGCTACAAATGAATTAAGGGAACCACATGTTGTATTAGTTCCAAACAAAGGACATAATCACTAATTGGAGTCCTTACACTCCTATGAATATGGTTATTACTCAAATAAGCTCAACACATATTATTTTATAATAATATCTGCCTGGAGTCTGTGTACATTTTCTTTATGCAGGAGCCGATAAGCAGTGGCCATTGTGAACCAATTCCCAAATTTCCAGCCACTAACTGGGCTTCAACCTATATTGGAAGGAGCTGATAACAAAGAAGCAATATTATATGAAGTGCTGTTCTACTTTAGCGGCGTGCTCTAAAAAGATCACAGGCATTCTAGATTGTGCCTGATGTAGGAAACTCATCGGTTTGATCATATCCTCGAAATTAAATACGAGTCAAAATATGTTGTTGTGCAGATTTTTCAAATATAACATCAACAGATTATACAACCTCATGCTTGCAAGAGGAACTAGAAAAGCTCAAGCTGGAAGATACACTTATCTTGTTTGGCATTAATGTTACAGAATCTAGATCAGGATTCTGTCTATAGAAGGAATTTCTCTTATGAGTACACCTTAACTCATTTGAAAGTCCTTCAAATACATCCTTTATCTTATGCTGTCATCATGAGTAGGTACACAATCATGTGCAGGAATACTGTTAAAATTCCAGAAGCCTATAATCCATGATAGATTAGTTGTTTCTGAGGATATGCTCAATTTTCTGGAGGCCTGCCACCAATTCTTTGCAACTGCAATGTGACTTCTAAGCAATGCCTGATGTCGATGTCAGTCACGGGTCTGATTCTGCATAATCATCTTCAAATGACATCATTTATTGTCTTCAAATGTTGCCACACAGGTTTCCTTATAATAACAATTATTGGATATTCCTCTTTAATAAGTGGCAGCTCGCTCCTAATGCTCAACAACATCTGAAACTAAAGAAACACCGGTAATGGTAGCCTTCTCCCATTTTCTATATGCAGCGGGACTATAGTCCAGAATATTAAATTTGCGAAACAGATACTCCACCTCAAGGAGTGAAATATATTTCAAATGAGACCTGGAGTTAAAGAAATTTCAGCAACTACAAGAAATCGAAATCCAGTACTTCGGATAGCCTCAAAATCTATTACTTATAGTAGACAATTTTCATATAATTACTAATTATTTTTCAATTGGAAGTTGGTCAACTTTTCTCTTACGCAGGAACTAGACACTACCTAAATCGTCAAAGTGAAAGCGAAATAGCTTCACATGACTACCTCGGATCCCATAGCACCGACATTCCCCTTCGAGCTCCCATGCTTGGTTGAGAGCGAATTCGGCACTTCGACACTCCTTGTCATCAAGGATTTCAGTAGGCCCCCCCGACTTTCCTAGGCACCAAGTCGCTGAGGGTCATGCCGTGATCACATCCAACCGAGGTTACGATGTTCACTCTGACCGCTGGGGCAGAGGAGAAACTCCCTGGCCGGGCTATTTCTCCGAGTAGATGACACGGTCAAAAGAGACGACCACTTCGACATCAACAAGACTAGGTTTCCCCACCAAGCTCTTAAGCATGGATGAGGAGGACCTCAGTATCTCGACATCACATCTCGGTCCTTCGATGAGGTATACATTTTCATGCTTTATGCTTATCACTTCAGTTATCAGAACCTAAGCGGCACTTGATGCCAATTTAAAAATAGTTAAAACAAACTCGCAAAGGGATTTGCTCCCAAACGTATATCCCCACCACACTGACTAGATCGGGAGGGAATACCATTTTGCTTAAGCTCTATAGATCTTTTAGAAAGAAGAAGAGCTGCTGATACAAAATTCAGACACTGTGAAGCTACTATTCCAGAGATTAAGAATGGCAATAGCATATATACATTTAGCTCTCTTGTATGCAAGGCCATAAAAGCAGTTTATGGCTGCAAATTGAGATCTAAGAGGCTCGAATTTTGTAGACAGGGCAAGTGAAGAAGCTCGAATTTTGTAGACAGAGCAAGTGAAGAAGAACTAGCCAAGACATGCAAACATTTACAAAGGATTGTCAATTGTTGGCTTAAGAAAACAAATGATACTGCACACGTTGATTAATCATGTGAAGTCAATGAAATGAAAGAGAAAGTGCTAGTCAATGGAAGCGAAAGTGCTGCATCATTGCTTATGTGTAATTATTAGGCAAGCAAAGATGTTAGTGGTGGAGTTTTCTTATCAACTCCGTGAAGCCATCACGTGCATCCTGTGTTTGGATGCTTTATGCTTAATTACTGCACTTTAATGACTGATTTATGCAATTTCAGCTCTTTAATTACTACTGCTGCAAAAAATATTATCCATGTGCACATGGATATTGACAAATTCAGAACTGAAGCACTAAGAATTCCGGAGGTTCTTTGACTGGGCTATATAACATGCAACCTTCGTATTCTGAACCTTTAATTTCTTATTACAGAGAATTTAGTGCCTTATTGCTCATGAATAATTACGATGCATCCCTCAGTGTATGGATGCCTTCTTCAATGATCTCCAAGCTTTAAATGCTTTGGGATGGAATTGATTTCTAGAATATGTTTGCATGCTCTTGCAGGGCACACCTAAATCTTATTTGTCCAGATTGTGTAAGCAATTGCTTATCTACTTGAGACAATCTTTTAGAATGTTGATACATATTTTTGTTGTCTCTAAGAACTTGGCAGATTTTCTGTGAAGTGGTTGTGTTAAAGCCTCCTATTTTAATGTTGGTAGGAGCTGCACCCAATTTCGCATGAGACCTTATTACCTCTAAGAGCAATTGAAGCAGCTTCGTGATGACTGTATTTTGTTTTAGACTCTAAGAGCAAATTCATATTTTAGACTGTTGTATTCCGTTTTGAATGCTTGTAGGATTTCAGCAATACCGAGATTCCCCTTCTGAGCTCCTACGGTTAGTTGAGAGCGAATCTCAACATCTCATCAGTTTTTCCTCGTTAAAGCTCTTATGCTCGGATGAAGACTTCGATGTCACGTAGAACTAAAACAGCATATGACTTTGCCTTGGTGAAATTATTCACCGATCTAAATGTGACTTACATGCCAACCGAATCAATAAAAATGGACTCTAATGTCTGCCAGTGGCTTTCTTTTCTCTTAAAAGCATGTTCTCTCAGATGCTGACGAATCACTATATTCACCCCCAGCGCTTGGATGCTTTATGATAAAACAGAAATGACTTCCAGGTCGTGACGGATAGGAATTATCTGAGCTATTTATAATAGCATTTTACTTCTGGAACATACCAGCACGCTTCCACTTGGGGGCACACATGCATCCATGTATTTCACCTTGTGAAAATTAAATGTTCATCTAAAGCACCTTTGTTGCCGTCAAGAACTTTGACTTCACAGGTCTGTGACCATGTGAGGGTTTGCTATTCTTACAAGTCAGCTCCACATTACATGAGCAACCGACTTGGGAGGCAACTGTTCTGGATCTAAATCCGGCTCAAATCCAACTTAATGGGCCACAAGAAAAGGCAAGCTCTAATTGACATAGCTTCCATGACAGGCTTTATTTCAAGGCTATATAAGCCTATCACCACTACCAATTCAGGTAAGCCTCATTCTAACCTCTTCACCCACCTCATTCATACACTGGCTCGAGTGTCGGAATGCTTGCAGGTGGCCACCACCGACATCTTCCACTGGAGCTCGGAGCACCGCCGTGACCACCACGTTCTTCCACGGTCCTCCACCGTGAGGTATTCATTCTCTTGTAACTTGCATGTTCACATTAGAACATTGGTGCCGTCTGTGGGAATGATTGGTGCGTTCTCCTTTTTTGTCTTGTGATCATGGTGGAAATGGACGGAGACTTCGGAAAATAGATCAAGAATGTGTCGAAATAAGATCTAATCGGATCTAAGAGAAGATAGTGGTTTCGTGGTTGGCGAACCCTAATTCCATTCGTATATTCAATTCTACCACCAAATCTTGAAGATTCTGGGTGAAATTGATGATCGATACAGCCATGGCAAGAACCTGACTTCATCAGGTGAGAGTTCTTGAGAAGTTTGGGATCGATCAATACAAGCGAGGTGAAGAAGAAATTCAAGAAGTACGATTCGGTCTCGTTCTCGTTTATGTTCTCGGATGGATAATCATTCTATGAGATCCGGAGAGAATTCCTTGATCGAAGAACGATTATCATGATTGTAGAATTTCATGATCGGTCTCGTTCTCGTTTGATGAGGAAGCAAAATCCGCACGAACATCAGAGCATCCGTGACTCCGGTACACCACCGGTGGAGAACTTCTGAGCTCGGCGGAAAATCTTGAACCTGATGGAAAACCCTAACACTGCGCAAGAAACGATCCATGAAGAGCCATATCACGCGTCGCGAAATAGTTTCCAGAACCTTTCTTCGCTTTGTTTTCATCTTCAAGAGTGTGTAGGAGGCTAAACAGAAATGATCCCTCTCGTTCTTGTGTATGGCGCCAAACATGGCTCAATTCTATCTTGATTTTTCTATCTTGATTTGAATCGATCTAAAACTGAGTTCGACTATGGCATTCTTCTTGACGCTACTGTCAAATTGGCACTGACGTCAAAGAAGACCAAGGTGACCGACGAGGCTCCAATGAACTCACCACCATCTGATCCTCGATCTCCACCAACGTCAAGCTCGACGTTGAGCAGAGAAACATGCAAAGAAAAATGGACGCCCTGGGCTTCCGCGCTGTCAAGACATTTCAACAGGAGAGTGGAGAGCCCTATTCGGTACATGGTACCCTCGACAATGGAATAAGAGCATGCTTTCCTCCGGATTTTGGCAGCTTCTTTTCCCTCTTCGGGGAGCTCGTCAAGTTGAATGAATTTTCGAATGGGCGTCATCCAATTATCTCCTAGATCGACCACGTCATTTACACATGGATAAGATATTCTGAAGCAAAATATTGGAAAGACCTCCGCAAGGGTGATGGTGGTAGTGTTGACTACAAAAATTATGCTGGGCTTGGCCAGTGTTTCCTGAATTACAGATCTGTTGTTCCCCGAGGTGTGCGTGCTAGCAAGTTTGGACAAAATGTCCGCTCGGGTGTTTTGTTCCCTTGGGACATGAGTCATCTTGACTGCCGTGAAGTCGTTCATTTTTTGTTTCACCAATACAAGATTATTCCTTAGAACAGTTACCTCTGAGTTCTTCATCCAGCAATCCAGACAAGTAGAGATTCTCGGAACTTCCATACCTTGTTTGGAAATGTGAGAATTTTTCTGAACGCAATATAGTGTTAGGAAGACTCACACCATCACCATTGTAGCTCCTAATATCTAGCTTGTTTTATGTTCAGTACTCTGCAAATAGCTAAGAGTACTGACACTGTTCCAAAAGCATGCATAACAACCTTAAGTTGAGATTCCATCAGAATACTCACTGCATATTTGTTTAAACATTTGTTTAACATATTGCTTTTATGGTAATCTATGCCTGGACTTTTGTATATGTTACCTGAGCAGGAACCGATGAATATGGGGCACTAAAAATGAAGCCCCGAATAAATTATAAGACATATAATGGCTCGATTCCAGCAATGAAGTCTGAATAACTATTTCCCTGAAGCAAGGGATATCTAACCATTTTATCTTCATTCAACACATGAAGGTTCAATGCCAATGAAATGGCGCAGCAACCCCAAATAGTAAAATCTGTTCATATACAATGGTATTTCATGTTTTGGAATATGTGTTTTCCTTTGTGCAGGGACTATATTATAGAGAAGCACTTCTGAATATATTAGAGGAACTGCAATAAGGGCAAGCTCCCAATAAGTTAGCAGAGACACCATCAGAAGCATATCTCAGAAGTTCCCAGAAGCAAATTAAATAATTCTATGGGACTACCTACAATCTTTGATCCAATTTATGGGCTTAATATGAAGAGTACAGGTGCTGTCTCAAAACAACCCGTACTTGGTGAAAGTTTGTGAAATATGGATAAAGTCATTACTTGCAAAAAGCATGAGAAAAGATACACCACGTATAATAATCAAGGGAACTGCATGTTAGGCTTTGATAATTCAAAATCTGAATTTGTTCTCCATGCCTATCCAATCTAGCTGATGTGTATAAAGGAGAAGAGAGTAAGAAAATTGCATCATATTATTACTGCATGGACCATTTTAATGTTCCTTGAAGTCGCACTCCACTTCACAGGAGACTTATTGCCTTCAACAACAATGAAAGCAGCCTCATTAAATTATAGGCAGTAACCACGAATGCTACAAGGATCAGATAGCGTTCAAACGTTGCAATGCTATTAGTTGCAATAGAGAGCCAATTCAAGCGTTCAAACGATTTGCTATTTGAACTGTACTACAAAAGTTATATTCCAGAGAATAAAATGTGAAACACTCACAGTCCACCTCAGAGAGTGAAGCCTATTCCAAATGAAGAAATGAAGTTAAGAAAAATCCAACAGCTACAAAGAAACCAAGTTCGACACTTCGGAGAGCTTGAAAGTCTACTAATAGTAGATAATTTTTATGTGATTACTAATAATTACTAATAATTTCATAGTTGGAAGCTGTGCAACGTTTCTCTTATGCAGAAACTAGACACTACTTAAATAGTCAAAGTGAATGCGAAACAGCTTCACATGACTACCTCGGATCCCGTAGCACCGATATCCCCCTCCAAGCTCCCATGCTTGGTTGAGAGCGAATTCGGCACTTCGGCATTCCTCATCATCGAGGATTTCAGCAGGCCCCCCGACTTGCCTAGCCACCAAGTCGCTGAGGGTCACCCCGTGATGACATCCAGCGAGGTTACGATGTTCACTCTGACCGACGGGGCAGAGGAGAAACTCGTTGGTCGGGCTATTTCTCCGAGTAGATGACACGGTCAAGAAAGACGACCTCTTCAACATCAACAAGACCAGGTTCTTCCTCCAAGCTCCTACGCTTGGTTGAGAATGAATCTTGGCACCACAATGGGTTTCCCCACCGAGCTCTTAAGCTCGGATGAGGAGGACGACATCTTGACATCACATCTCAGTCTTTCGACGAGGTATACATTTTCATGCTTTATGCTTCAGTCTTCTGAACCTAAGCGGCACTTGATGCCAATTTAAAAATAGTTACAACGAACTCACAGAGGGATTCGCTCCCAAATGTAGATCCCCAACACACCAGCTAGGTCGGTACGGAGGCAACACAATCAAAACACGTTCATATTGGGCACATCTTGTATTTTTTCGACTAACATATGTAGGACAACAACTCCTTACAAGTCGGCTCTACATTATAGGAGCAACCAACTTGGGGGCTACTGTTCCGGATCTAAATCCGGCCCAAATCAAACTTAATGGGCCACAATTAAAAGCAGGCCCAAATTAACATGGCTTCCATGACAAGCTTCATTTCAAGGCTATATAAGCCTATCACTACTACCAATTCAGGTATGCCTCATTCTAACCTCTTCACCCACCTCATTCATAGACTGACTTGAGCGTCGGAGTGCTTGTAGGTGGTCACCACCAACGTCTTCCACTGGAGCTCGGAGCACACCGTGACCATCACGTTCTTCCACCGTCCTCCACCGTGAGGTATTCATTCTATCGTAATCCGTATGTTCACTCGACAACATATCTTAAGTTTAATTTTACATGTTTTAATTTTTTATAAATTTATGTTAATTTATTATTTGAAATATTACGCAATATATATATAATTATTATTATCTGTTAAAACATACTTTAATTATAATTGAATTATTGAACCACGAATTAACGTGCCTTCACATGCCCAAACACTAGTCAGTTTTTACCTTTTTTTCCTTCGAAATATCAGTAGTTTACATACATATATATATATATATAAATTTATGTTAATTTATTATTTGAAATATTACGCAATATATATATATATAATTATTATCAGTTAAAACATACTTTAATTATAGTTGAATTATTGAACCACGAATTAACGTGCCTTCACATGCCCAAACACTATTCAGCTTTTTACTTTTTTTTCCTTCGAAATATATATCAGTAGTTTACTTATATATATATATATATATATATATATATATATATATATATATATATATATATATATATATATATATATATGAGGAGTGTTCAAGTTACTCTAGTTAATATCTCTCAATAGACACTAAATTTCATCAATCGGACCGTCAGATTAAAAGTTCTTATTGAGTAGATCAACTCCATAAAATTTCATAAAATTTTAAAAATATTTGATACTTTATTAGATCACTTCAATTCAACGTATACTATACGTTTTAATATACAAGTAAAATGTTGACCATATGATTACATAGCTATTGATGTCTAATTTATTTAGAATTTGGTATACATGATCATTAACATAATATGATGATATTAAACGGTTGGATTGATAAAATTCAATATCTACAAAGCGATATTAATCGGATTAACTCAGATAAGAGTTACTCCTGAAATAATTTGAACGCTCCTATATATATATATATATATATATATATATATATATTTGAAAACATATTTTAATTATAGTTGAATTAATGAATCACGAATTAACGTGCCTTCGCATGCCCAAACACGAGTCAGTTTTTACTTTTTTTTTTTTTTTTCTTTCCGAAATATCAGTCGTTTACTTTGACAGATTAAAATATTCATTTGCAAGTTATGCATGATGTAAGCGATATTGATCAAAAAGAAAAAGAGCAACATACTACGTAAGGGGATAACAATTTTTATTTCGTTCTAGAGGTTGATTGTATTTAAGTGAAGATGACACTCTAATTAAAATACGATTATATTATAAAATATGATTATATTTATATAAATTAAAGTCTACGCAATACTGACTAATAGTTTTTGCAAAAATACGATTATTGACTTTTTTACCGACTAATAGTTTGGAATAAAAGAATGCATGATTACAAAAAATGTTCCAAACCAAACCAAGCGGCCATGAAAACCCCGAGACAAACAGTGATGGGTTTATATTTTTATTATTTTATTTTACTTTTTAAGGCATAGGAAGAGATTTTGACCATATGTGTTCTCAAAACTTTAAAGTGATATGTTAATGAATATAACCTCTTATATATTGTATATTTTGTTGATTATTAAACGATGTGTAACTATCTCACACTTATCTCCCCCTCAGTTGTCCCTCAAGTGTGAGTCTCAGATACGTATGTGTGCAACCCGCTATGGGAGATTGTGGATCATTATTAGACATTATGTCAACGGGCTCTGATACCACTTGTTATATTATTATTTTTTTGTTATTTTGTTTTCATTTTTATAGGAGTATCAAGAGACTTTGACCACTTTTTTTCCAAAACTTGAGGATAGGTTAATAGGTCTGACCTTTTATATATTCTATATTTTGTTGATTATTGAGCAATATAAGACTATCTCACATTTTGACACCCAAATAAGTTGAGTTTCTTTGGTTGTTAATTCTATTGGATAACAATTATAAAAATCGGGTCTAAATATTCTGATCAAATCAATAGTTAATTAGTTTCAAAACCAGCAAGAATAAAGAGATTGCTAGCTAAAGTAGAGCAATAAGGATACCTGATGATGATACAAAGGAGTTTAAATTAAGTATAGGATGTGTATCTTATGTAAGTTTAAGAATATATATTGAACATAGCTATGTTCAAATTCTGCCATGCATTAAAATATTCACAACGATAGTTTTCTTACTATATATATAACGACATTGCAATAAAGTCTACGCAATACTACCAAGGATTCGTTCAATTCTTCGCAACATTGTATAGATTTTCACTAAAAAACAAAAATAAGAATAAGTTGTCCTAATCGCTAGATTCGAGAGTCTATTATTAGAATATGTAAATAATCTTTTATTTTTAGAATTTGTATAGGAGATATTCTCTTAATTTGACTTTCACTCACCTACTCCACCCACGACCACCACTCATGAAGCCCAATCTTCTCCTGCCCAAGTCGCTGACTCACCAGCCCAAACCACACCTCCTATGCAGGCCCAGCAAATACAAACCTCCCCCAACACATCTCCTACTCGGACCTCATCACCTCAAGCATCACCGACCGAACCAACCTCTCCCAACAACCCAAACCGGTCCACTACACAGACTGCATCCCCTTCCCCCACAAATCAACCCAACACTCACAGTCCATCACAGCCAGTGCAAATCAACCCACTTGCCAATCCACCAACCTCTCCTCAAATGACAACAAGAGCCCAACATGGAATTTTTAAGCCCAGAAAACTTCTTAATCTTCACACTTCGGCTAAAAACTCTATTTCTCCTTTGTCCACCAATCTCATTAATGCATTAAATGATCATAATTAGAAAATGGCCATGAAAGACGAATACGATGCTCTTATTGAAAATAAGACGTGGGAATTAGTACCACGTCCAGTTAATGCTAATGTCATTCGAAGTTTGTGGATTTTCAGGCATAAGAAGAAATCTGACGGTTCTTTTGAGCGGCATAAAGCCCGACTTGTAGGTGATGGCGCAGGTCAACAAACTGGCATCGATTGTGGTGAGATTTTCAGTCCAGTGGTCAAACCGGCAACTATTCGGACGGTACTAAGCATTGCTTTATTTAAATCTTGGTGTCTTCATCAATTAGATGTAAAGAATGATTTTTTACATGGAAATCTCGATGAAACTGTCTATATGCACCAACCTCCTGGCTTCCGAGATTCTAAACACCCTGATTATGTATGCCTACTAAAGAAGTCTCTTTATGGGCTTAAGCAAGCCCCTCGTGCTTGGTACCAGCGCTTTGCTGATTATGTGTCTACTTTGGGTTTCTCTCACAGCATTTCAGATCATTCTTTATTCATTTATTGTCGGGGGAACGTTATGGCATATATTCTTCTTTATGTGGATGACATTATTCTTGTTGCGTCTTCAGATGCTCTTCGTCAATCCATAATGTCTAAGCTTGGTTCTGAGTTTGCTATGAAGGATCTTGGTCGTCTAAGTTATTTTCTGGGCATCTCTGTTACAAGACATTCAGGAGGTCTTTTTCTTTCACAAAAGAAATATGCGAAAGAAATTATTGAGCGGGCCGATATGTCTTCTTGCAAGCCATCTCCTACACCGATGGACACAAAAGCAAAACTCAGTATCTCTTCAGGTAATCCCTATCATGATCCAACTGAGTATCGCAGTCTTGCCGGAGCCTTACAATATTTGACTTTCGCGAGACCGGATATTTCCTATGTTGTTCAGCAAATATGTTTGTTTATGCATGACCCAAGAACACAACACATGTCTGCTTTGAAGCGAATCATTTGCTATATTCAGGGCACTCTCGATTTCGGTCTCCATATTTATCCCTCTTCAATTAATAAGCTCATTTCATACACCGACGCAGACTGGGGTGGATGTCCAGACACCAGACGATCGACTTCTGGCTATTGTGTCTATCTTGGGGATAACTTGATTTCATGGTCTGCGAAAAGACAGCCTACTTTGTCCCGGTCCAGTGCTGAGGGTGAGTACCGCGGGGTTGCTAATGTTGTCTCTGAATCCTGTTGGATTCGAAACTTACTTTTGGAGCTACATTGTCCTATTACGAAAGCCACTTTAGTCTATTGTGACAACGTTAGTGCGGTGTACCTTTCCGGCAACCCGGTTCAATATCAACGCACTAAGCACATTGAGATGGATATTCATTTTGTGCATGAGAAAGTCGCTCGTGGTCAAGTTCGTGTTCTATATGTCCCTTCGCGTTATCAGATTGCAGACATATTCACTAAGGGACTTCCGCTGCAACTCTTTGATGATTTTCGAAATAGTCTCAATGTTCGGCAACCTCCCGTTTCGACTACGGGGGTGTATTAGAATATGTAAATAATCTTTTATTTTTAGAATTTGTATAGGAGATACTTTCTTAATTTGTATAGGAGATACTCTCTTGATTTGTATAGGAGATACTCTCTTGATTTACTTAGCAAAATTATAGCCAAGAGATTATCTAGAATTTTGTATATATTATTTGGAAAATCAATAAAACGATCACGCAAACAATTCTATCATCTATAAATAAGAAGCAGCATCTTAGCAAACATTACAAACACTTAGTCTCCCCTTAATTAATTTTAATGCAATGGAAGCTCATTTGTCCTTCCTTGTGATTCCCTTCTTTCTGTTCATACTGTTGCATTGGCTTGCAAAAACCAGCCTCGCTCACAAACTGCCACCTGGACCATGGAAGTTACCTCTCATTGGCAACCTCCAGCAACTAGCAGTAGCAGGAAAACTTCCACACCATGCTCTTCGAGAACTTGCCCATAAATATGGCCCTCTCATGCACCTACAACTTGGTGAAATTTCTGCAGTGGTTGTTTCCTCCCCCAAGTTGGCCAAGGAGGTATTGAAAACACACGATGTTACTTTCGCAAATAGGCCACAACTTCTTTCTCCTCAAATTATGGCCTATGGATCAACAGATATTGTTTTTTCTCCGTATGGTGATTATTGGAGACAAATGAGGAAAATATGTGTTTTAGAGCTTCTAAGTGCAAAAAGGGTTCAGTCTTTTTCTCATATTAGAGAAGATGAGACAGCAAAATTCATAGAATCAATTAAGTCATCTGCTGGCTCGCAAATCAATCTCACCAGTAGAATTTTCTCGTTGGTAAGTTCTACTATTTCTAGGGCAGCATTTGGTGACAAATCAGAGGACCATGATGAATTTGTATCTTGTGTCAAAAAGACAGTAGCACTAACAGGGGGATTTGATCTCCCTGATTTGTTTCCTTCGATTAAACCTATACATATACTAAGCGGGATGAAACCCAAACTCGAGAAAATTCACAAGCAGGCAGACAAAATCTTAGAAAGCATTGTCACAAAGCATCAACAAAAGCGAGCAAGAGCAAAAGATGGCAACAACATTGAAGCTGAGCATGAAGATCTTGTGGATGTTCTTTTGCGAGTCCAACAAAGTGGCACCCTTGACATCCATATAACAACCAATAACATCAAAGCTGTGATTTGGGTTAGCAACACTGAACTCATAATTTTTTTATTTTTTTATTTTAAATATTCTGCAGAAATTATCAGCCTTACAATTCCTCTTTCCTATATTATTCCCATTAAATACAACACAAATTTAAGGATAAAATTTTTTTTTTTTTGAATTATAAATGTTAGTTGTTAATTTGTGTTATGTTAATAGTGAGAGTTTGAACTCTAGATTTCCTTCTCCAACTCCTTAAAGTGTCTCAGTTTAACTACCTAAAATAGGTCGGGGGAACAATTTTTTTGAACACAACAAATGTTAGTATTTACCTCCTTGTTAGTGTTAGTGGGCCGGGAGCAGGGATCGAACCTAGTACCTCTTAATTAACAACTCTTTGTGTATCCTCAACTCACCATGTGAGCTGACCCTCGGACAAAATTAAGGATTGGACTGTTTAGACACCATATACATTTATTAAAACACATCTTACTACGGTTTATACCAAAAAAAAAACACATCATAATATGGTAAACAAGCGACAATTACTACAAGTTGAAAGGAACACATAAGATTTTCAAAAGAATAATATTCACACAAATATGTACATGCAAGTGTGTGTAGATATCAAGTGCATCGAGAGATGAAAGGAACTAATATTGATCATACAATTATATATGTTGATAGTTAAGATTCTAATACTCATCATCTATATATAATTTTATAATCAAGGTCAACATTTTTCATAAGAACATATTTTCACTTGATATATATGCTCCTTGTATGTCTAGCATTGGGTAATAATCAAGGATAACATTGGTTGGATAATGATCAATGATAGTAATGCATTCTTTTTGACATACTCTTGAACATACTATTTTATTATTCATGTTTTAGAAAGTCTTGCCTCACAAGTTATCACTTTTTAAAAAATATATTGACTTTTTAATTAGAGAATAAGAGGTTGTTTAAAAGTGTGCAAAAGAGTATATTCTTTCCATTCCTCTTGCATAATAATAATAATTAAAATTATAAGAGTTTCGCTCTAGGACCGATTCACGAGTTTTTCGTTTGGTTCAGTCTGTATAAACTATTTCATATTTTTTAAATGGTCTTAATTAAGTATATACAAAATTATTTACCAAATTGAAGGTGCAATTGCCAGCCCAATCTTATATATAGAGCTCTGTTTTCGTACTTTTTTGGGTAATTTTTTTGTTTTTCTATTCTTATAATATATAAAAAAATATGTTGACCCAGGATGTATTTGTCGCTGGAACTGATACAACAGCGACAACAATAGAGTGGGCTATGTCAGAAATGATGAAAAACCCAAGAGTGAGGGAGAAGGCACAAGCTGAATTAAGACAATCATTCAGAGGAAAGAAAACAATCTACGAAACCGATTTAGAAGAACTTAGCTACTTAAAGTTAGTAATCAAAGAGACGTTGAGGTTACACCCACCATCACCTTTGTTGGTCCCTAGAGAATGCACTGAATTAACCAACATTGATGGGTATGATGTACCAAAAACGACTAAAGTCATGATAAATGCATGGGCAATGGGAAGAGATCCCCAATTTTGGATTGATGCTGAAAGGTTCTACCCAGAGAGGTTTGATGGTAGTTTTGTTGATTTTAAAGGGAATAACTTTGAGTATATTCCTTTTGGAGCTGGAAGGAGAATGTGCCCGGGCATGTCATTTGGTTTAGCTAGTGTTGTGCTTCCTTTGGCTCTGTTACTCTATCACTTCAACTGGGAACTTCTAAATAAAATGAAACCCGAGGATTTGGATATGACTGAACATTTTGGAATGGCAGTTGGAAGGGAAAGCGAGTTGTGTTTGATTCCCACTGTTTATGGTGTCTGACTCCATGATACTCATATATCAACTCAACTATACTCTAGGGTAATGTAATTTTAGAAATAAAAGTCAAACCTTAGTCATTATGGAAAAATGAAAATAATAAATGTTGTAGCATATGGTCTTTGGAATTTTTGTAACTCGTTTACATTATCAAGCAAATGAAGTACAAATAAAAGTTTGACCTTCTTATTTAAGGTTAAATTATACTTTTAGTCCCTTATGTTTATTTTAGGTTTCGATTTGGTCCCCTGTATATTAAAAGTTTCGAATTGATCTCTTATGTGTAAAAGTTATACCAATGTGGTGCCTTTTTTTTTTTTTTTTTTTTTTTTTTTTTTTTTTTTCCTGAAATAGTCTTTATGTTACAAAAATTATACCAATATGGTCCCTCTTTTACCCCTTAAAAGAATCTCAAAACATGATTCCAAGAACCAAAGCTCAGTAAGTTGAAGAACCTAATTAAGATTCAACTTTTTTTTGTTGTCAAAAAATGAATTTTATTAGATTAGGTGATAAAGTTTTTTAAGTTCTGTCATAATCAATGACTTTAAAAAATTTATGTATTACATATATCTAACAACAATCCACTACAAGAAAAGTCGGGCTTACCGACAGCCAAAAGGCGTCGGTAATACCAAAAAACCGTCGGTAAGGTGAAATTTTCGATGGATTACCGACGGCCACAAGCCCGTCGGTAAAACGGGAGTCGCGAATGTTTACCGATGGGTTTTTTTTTATCATCGCTATTACCGACGGGTTAAACCGTCGGTCAGAATCCGAAGGTAATTTCCGACGGGCAAACCTTCGGTAATTTTCCGACGGTTATGGCCGACGGTAATGCCACACTTGTTTTTCCGACGGCTAGACCCGTCGGTAAAGCCGAATTTTTTTCCCAACAGAATTAATTAAATAATTAATTAAATTAATTGATTAATTTTTATATTTAATTTAATTAATTAATCGATTTATTTATTTAATTATTAATTTATTCCCATATTAAAAAATGTGATAGATTTATTTATTTAATTTTTAAATTAATTAATTTCTTTAATTAATTTAATTAACTATTACTAGTAATTTAATTTAATTAAATTGATTATTTTTAATTATTAATTTATTCTCATATTAAAAAAATGTAATAACGTAAACCTAAAAACAAATTAAAAAAAGAAACGTAATAAATAAATAAAAAATCTGAACAAACATCAGTAATTAAACAAATATTCGAAAATATTAAAAAATATCAATACAAACATCACTAATAGTCCTGGTAGTCCTGATCATGATCGAGATGCTCTACACCACTGCGTCATCGACATTATCAGTACTGGGAGGCAGACGCGGAGGAGGCTGCTGGCGAGCTAGTAACTGGTACATCTGGTCCTGTCGCTGCAGCACCTGAGCCAAAATGGCATTCATCCGATAGGTCTCCTCCTGCTGCTCGGCCACCTTTCGCTTCAGCTCGGCTATCTCCTGCTCATCTGCGACAGAGCGACGACTGGCACCACCACTACTCGATGACTCTCCGATGTGAAGGCGGCCGGTCCCTTTCCTGTTGTTGCTGGCAAGGTCTCCAACACTGTATAGGTGACCATTCTTCTTGCCGCCAACAACATCTGCCCAAACCCTGAGCGGTGCAGATGAATCCTCAGGGCTTTGAGACGGGGAACATGATGATGTCTGAGATCTAATCTGAGATATCCTCGCCTCAAACTCCTCCTGTCAAACATAAACAAATAAGTCAATTTTTTTTCGTAAGAAAACAATATAAATATTATTAAAAAACTATTCATTATATTTACAATTACCTGGGTCCGCCTCGACCGATCATTAACAAAATCACTGGTACTCCTCCTAATATGAGTTGCACGATGGAGCTCGTGCAACTGTACCTCTCTACCCAACCTCCTCGACTGTAATTATTTAATAAAAAACCTTAAATAAATTATTATTATTACTATTATTATTATTATTATTATTATTATTATTATTATTATTATTATTATTATTATTATTATTATTATTATTATTATTATTATTATTATTATTATTATTATTATATAACACGTACAAGTCGAGCTACGTGCTGCGCTTGACTGACAGAACCTCCAGTGTGCAAGCTCCCACCCTTCTCAGAGGCTCTATTCTTCTTTGCCTTCTCGCTGGTCGCCTTGAACCCAGGGAGTTCCATTACACTACCAGCTACTGCCAGAGCTGATCCCCAATCCAGTGGGGCTATCCCCCGAGGCGGGCATCTCTAAGCATATCAGAGAGGCGGTGGGAGGTCTTCATATGGAAGTTCTTCTCGATCCGCCCTTCATTCTCTTCCTCCCAAGCAACCCTCGTCTGTATCAATATAATACATTATTAAACATAATTGAAATTTATGAAATAAAAAAATAATATGCAACAAAATAAAAATTACAACTTACTCCGAAAGATCTGAACGTATGCCTCCGCTCCTCGTCCTTCAACATCCCCCAGGTGGGCCAAAACGTGTGGTAATTATCCTCAATTACTGCTGTGATAGCCTTCGCAGCTGGCTTTGAGGGAAGGAACCTAAAAAAAAAAGATGCCAAACAAATATATATATATATATATATATGCATGTAAATTATTAATAACTCGGAAAAAAAAATGTAAATACTTACCCTTTACCAGCCGACCTGATAATAACTCGGCCATCATGCAGCATCTCAAGATCCTCAGCGACCTGCTGCTCAACTTTCTGTTACTCATCCTTGTCGTGCTCAACCCCGGTCTGAGCAGGTGTATGGCCCGTACTATACTCATTGTCGGACTGATGAGTATCGGGCACCGTCTCAGGCACAACATGGGAGGAAGAAGCGTCATGTGTCTGTAGGAACCCCGGGTTGGGGATCATGTAAATGGGAGGTAAATGGGGTGTCGGTGCAGAATGTTCTGGATGCTGTGATGTGCAAAAGGTGCTGAAGGTTGTGTAGGGGCCGAACGCGCTGGAGGCTGTGTAGGCGTAGATGTATGCGGACGTTGTGTGGATGACAACGTCGAAAAGCCAGTAGCGTCACGCCTAATAACGTTTGGCCTCCTACGACTGGGGGGTTCGATGGTGATGGCCTTCCCCTTCCCTTTACCACTAGTGGGTGGTCGGGGGGGTCAGGTCCTGATCCCCCTGATGCCATATATGTCTATAGAGCAATTCAACTACAATAGTCATGAACTATTATATTTAAACATAACAATATTAAAAATGAATTCCATAAAAACAAACAACAAGTTATGAAAGTAACTGACAAATTAAAATATATTGTTAGACATTAATTTCTCTAATTGTAAAAAGTTAAACAATTTCATTCTGCCCATTCTGCCCACTCTAATTCGGCATCTTCTTCAGATCTTGATGGCTCTGCCACTTCTTTATTTAATTCCTCATCTCCATCTACATCTTCATATGTGATTGGATTGTCACGTAGTCGAGAAATGGGTTCCACTTCATTTACCACGTTGACTTGAGACATCACATCCACTTGATAAGCTATTTCTTCCTGTGGATCATCTGCTTCAATGCGACCCCTTGGTTTGGTCTTTATTGCAACACACCAACCTTGTTTGTCCCTTCGAGTTGATGGATAAGGGACATAATACACTTGTCTTACATGTTGTGCCATGATAAACGGATCAAACATTTGGTATCTTCTGCTCATACGCATATCTACAGTATTATATTTTCGATCCACTCTTGTGCCTCTACTTGATATATCAAACCAATTACAATAAAATAGCACTATTCTTTTAGTATAGTCTAAAGTATTGTACGCTAGTTCATATATATGTTGAATCATGCCGTAGAAGTCGTCTTCACCTCCATCTGTGGCACCTTTTACATAAATTCCGCTGTTAATTGTTTTTTCCCCCTCTGTTTTTGACTGGGTTTGAAATTTGTATCCGTTTACGAAAAACGTGTGCCATTCTTTTACACGTGAGTTGGGACCATGAGATAAATTTCTCAAGTGTTCGATTTTAGGTGATTCTGCCTCACTGTACACCTGCGCATACGCCATAGGCAAACAAATTCTGGTTCCTTTTTTCAAACAATCTTTTGTATTTTCAAACAATAAATAGTTCAAATAGGACTAAAAATACATACCTGGTTCATAAACGACGTTGGGAAATATTCACGAATATAGGCAGAAGAGTCTTGTTCGCTTGTGGGCTTATTTAACAAGAAGGCCCTGATCAAGTCATTATCAAACAAATGATCATGAGTAGTTGTGGATAAAAGAAATTGAAAGTGGTCAAAATGATACATACGTAAGATATGGTGATACTTCGACACAGTTGATCAACACGTGAACGTAGGCTGACTTCCACGCTTCTCCCATTAACCAATGAGTCAGCACCTTTCCAGCGTAACGACCGGGAAGGCAAAATACTGATAAGGCTAGCGGGTGTCTTTCACTTTCAATTTCTATTTCATTCCTATTATTTGTAGGTGTCAACATGAAGTTCGTAAAATAATGGGAACAGAAATGGATCGTCTCACGGTGTAAGTAAGTTGTACAAATTGATCCTTCAACCCTGGCCTTATTTTTCACCGATCGTTTTGAGTCACCCATAAATATACAAAATAACAAGGTTGATGATAAAAATTGATACATTTAACCCTTCAAATGAATATTTATATTAAAGAATATTTTATTATATTACCTTTCGAATGGATACATCCATCTGTATTGAACCGGTCCACCAAGCCTAGCTTCATGTACAAGATGCACTGAGAGATGCTCCATAGAGTCAAAGAAACTAGGGGGAAATATTCTCTCTAACTTACAAAGAATGACTGGTATGTTCTGCTCCATCTTTATAATATCATCCTCTCTCAATGTCGCAGAACACAAATCTTTAAAAAATTGGCTGAGTTCAGTCAGTGGATTTAAAACATTTGACGGCAAGGAACTAAATACATTAGGAAGTAAACACTCCATTAATACTTGACAATCATGGCTTTTCATCCCAATCATGGTTCCTTTGTTTACATCGGCACATCTTGCAAAATTAGAAGAATAACCATCTGGCATTCGAAGTTCTTTTATCGACCAACAGACTGACCTTGCCTCCTCAGCAGTTAAAGAGTAACAGACTTTGGGTTTCAGGGTTTTTCCATCCGACCGAGTCGTCAAATGCAAATCCTTTCGCCTACAGTAAAGTGGTAAGTCCAGTCTGGCCTTATCATTGTCTTTCATTTTTCCTCTAATGTTCATCACTGTGAGAAAAATGTAACACCGGTAGTTTTACTACGGCTTAATTATCGCTACTGTATTGTAATTCCCTGTATTACGCATTAATATGCATAATTAATATTTCGTGTGCTGTTAATCAAATGGATGAATTTAACTAAAATAAAATTATATTTGGGACTTAATATATTATATTAAGTCACAGTTAAATTTTCAGTTCAAAATTCCACCATTTTTTGGTCGCGTTTTGAACTACCCGGGTAAGTTTTTGCCCGATTGAAAACTCTAATTCGACCCGAATATTTAAATATTTGGGAATTTGATGTTTTATAATATTTCTGATTTATTAGAATTTTTTTGGCAATTTTACTTAATTTTTAATAATAATGTATTTTCTACGCGCTGGAGACGCGAGACACGTGAAACCGAACGTGCGACGAAACTGGGAGCTGAGAGAACCTTGAGGGAGGGGCGAAAATCAGAATAAAAAGGGATTAGATTGTGGTAGATTTTAAGTCATGACACAAAGAGATAGTGATGTGATTAACCTACCAAAAATTAAGTTTAGTTCCATTTATGGTAAGAGTTAGTAAGGTCTTTATGCTAGCTTGCACCCATGGATTTGGCCAAGATTTCCTCCTCTCCTTTTCAGCCCATATTGGTCGCATTATGCAGCTGATTTTGAGGAAAATTCCACTCCAAAATCATTCACCAAAATCTTGATTTCATGCCTGATGATTTCCTATCTTTTCTTACCATCTCCTAAGATCACTTCAACACCAAATCTCCTTTTTTTTAACATCAAAATCTCCTTATTTGCTGGCTGGAAATCAGCCCCTTTAAGTGATCAAATCCATCACTTTTCTTGTGTCATTTACTAAGCACAAAATGAGGAACTCAAGGGTAATAACCATGAAATCTTTTGACTAGTTTTTAACCACTTGAGCAAGTAAAATTCTGCCCATTTCCACTTCAGTTTGGCATGCCCTCAAGGCCTATATAAGGCCAACAATTTCAGCTCATTCACTTCATTAAGTTGAGAAAAAAATAGTGGAAGAAGTGAGGTAGTTGGAGAGAGTATTGAAGTTGTTTTGTTCACAAAAATTCTGCACTTGCTTCCCTTTTCTTCAAGCTGCGACCAGCAGCTCTTTGTGGTAAGAAATACCATTCTTCTTCCTTCTTAAGCTCACTTTATATCACTAGTAGTTGGCCATGATCCCTACTTAAGTTCTTCCAAAGCAAAAGAAAGATTTTACACTACTTATGTTGCCATTTTCCTTCCATAGTTCTAGTTACTTAAGCATGTGTTTTCTTTTCATTTCAAGCTTGATGAGAAGCCAAGAACATAGATGGATACATATATATATGTGTCATGAATGGTCTATGTAAAGGCTTGAAAGCATTTCTTTAAAGTTGTGACTTGGGTTTTGTTGTTTAAAACTTGCTTGAAAGATTTCATTTTGTTAATACTACTACCAATATTTTAAGATAAGTTATAAACTCCAATGAGCTTGATGAAACACATAGAGGCTTGATCATTCCAAAGGTCATGACCCAAGCGGTTGAGAGCAAGGGAACTCCATTTTTTTCACTCTTTCTTGTTGAAGAGTTTATGGATCAAGAACCTCAAAGAAAAGAACTCTACTACATCATTTGTAATATAGTAATAAAAAGGTTTTGAACCAACAAAATATTTTCTTGTTGCTTCTTGTTGACCGCCTCTTTCTCCATTTTGGGGGTAAGAATCAAAAATTTCCTCCTTACCTTCTTCAATACCATGAGTAGAGAAAATTATGTATATTTTAAAAACTCCATTGTTTGGGCTATGATCTAAAAGAGAGCCTCACTTTGAATGGGTGAAACATCTACTTGATGAAAGGATGTAACCCATGACAAGTTTCTTACTACTTTCATTCTCTTATCATAATTTGTTGATAAAGGGAATGGATATTTAAAATAAGAAAGAATGATCTAGGCATTTTATGGCCTTGTGGCCGTGAGCTAGAGGGAGTGAATCTTCCATTCTTTTTGGTCTTGTGTTAATAGTATAATGTTTTAGTAGTTAAATAAACCTACACTTTTTAGTAGACTTGAACTTTCAAAGGAGTAAAAATAATGAAAGGAAACAAACCCCCCATTACCATTCTATAGAGGAGACCGTGGTCTTAAGGTAGAAACTAGGGCTCTAGTTTGAGTTCTAACTTAGTTGAATAACTTGATTGGTTGAAGGTGTGAGAAAGTAAACTTGTAGAGAAAAATCGTGCGTTGGAAGGAAAACGTCTATGGTAAGGGCAACTCTTAGATATTGTTAAGGATTATGCTTTATATGTTATGAGTGAGGGCAACTCTTAGATATTGTTAAGGATTATGCTTTATGTGCTTGTATTTTACATGCTTTATATGCTTGTATTTTACATGCTTATGTTTCATATGTTTTATATGCTTGTATTTTACATGCTTATGTTCCATATGCTTATGTGTAAGAACATCTTTAAGTGTGTATATTAGTAATATGTGAATGCATAAATTAAGTATGTGACAATATGATGAACAATGTGATGGAATGATTTTCTCGAATGATGCCTTGTGATTATGATTATTGTGTTGTGATCATTTACTATATTTGAGAATATATTGTTAAATAACTGTGATAATTTGGGGAAGTGCCGAGAGCACGTGAGTTGGGTTACCGTCGCATCAACGTCAAATAAATCTTGGATTTTGAAATAAAAAAAAACTAAGAGGCATTTTATTAAAATCAAAGAGACACTTAAAAATAGATCTTTCTAAAACCCTAATTAGTAATGGACTAACCACCTTTTCATTAAAAAGAATTAAGTGAGAGTTAGAATAATTAAATTAATTATTTTGAACTATTAGTGGATTTCCAACATAAATCATTTCATAACTAATAGGAGATTTTCTAAAGAAAAGAGACTTAGGACTATAAAGGGAGATCTTGAGCCGAAAATATGGGGTTCTAATTAAGGGAGTTAGTACAAGAATAGATGATCTCGGACACTCCGTGTGAGTGATCCCGTCGAGGTAAACTAACTATGATGATAGAGTTGCTTGTTCATGCATACATCGATGCCAGAAGAGAGGTGTCGTAGAGTCGCCCAGACCTAGGTGCGAGCACGTACCGACAGTCAAGCGGAAAAACGGGCGTTGTGTCATCAGGGGGATCGCTCTGGGCACAAATCCCTGCGGGGAATAGCGTTTGAGAAGGCCTGGTAGCGGACTCCAGAGCTCCTAAGGCCCTTGCAAGGGTGATATTCCGGAATCATGTGCATTGGCATATAGACTGACAAATAGGGATTTGTGGTGCATCTTATTTTGTGGACTATTCGTTATGATATTGTGTTATGTTTGCCTATTCGTATATGTTGTCATTATTTATGTCTTGTTAAGAAGTTGACCCTTGCCCGTGGTTCTTTCAATCAATGAATGTAACCCAGACGATGACAACGATCGAGCTGACCCCGCTAGTCATGTCGTCCATGACGACATTTGAGTTCCCGGACTCGGGAGCCCCGTTCGCCTGGGAGGTAGACCACGCCTCAGGCCAGGTGACGTACACAGGGAACGTGGTCGAGACGACGCATACCGACAGATAGGCTACACACATGGGGATCACGCGCCGAGTGATGCGGTTTCCGGTGCCCTTCGCACACATATTAGCTGCTTGGGTAGACGCACACCCTGATGGAGACACCTCAGTTTCAGAGGGCATGTCCGAGATTCCACGCCGGACCACTTTTCGCAGCGAGCCTCGAGCTACGGATTTAGCGTTACACGCTACTCCCCTTAGATTTGTACGGCGCATGCGACCCAGGAGGATGGACGTCAGAGCACCCTCTTCTCACGCCGCTGTAGACCCGTCGGATTCCCCTGCTAGATCTGTATCACCCGTAGAGTATACTCCCTCGTCTCCGATTCCTATCCCTGAGACTACCACCTCAGCGGATCCTTCTGTATGCCCTCGCTGTGGCCAGGTAGGGTGTGGATCCGGAGGTTGGATCATAGATTCATCTGACGAGGAGGATAGTACTAGGGATGCACCTCTCGATATTCCTACTGTTGACGCCACTGGTGACGACGACATCATTACACCCGTGGTAGACGATATGGAGGAGGATTCGATGGTGGAGGATGAGGAGGAGGAGGGGGGACTTTATGAGTGGCAGGCATCGCCCTTGGTAGTTCATTTTGAGGCGGACCGAGATCACATAGCCGCCCCTGCTGCTTGAGTTAGCGTGTTGATCAGCTTAGTGTTTCTTATGTCGGAGTCTGTCTGTTGTATTTTGGGATTATGTCTGTACTTGTAGTAGTTTAGTAGTCGAGTGAGGCTCTACTTTTGGAGCAGCCCTCTGCGTAGGTGTCTGCCGGGAGTACCTCAGATGTATGAGTATTTCTTATAGGAAATTCATATGTCAGATGTATTCCTATTTTGATGTTGTATTTTGTAAAACCTTGTAGGATGTATTGCCTCAGGATTTTATATATGTATTCCAGACGTATTTCCTTTTATTCTTTTTGTATGCCATGTTTTGTCAACGCTGTATTTACTCTGTCATGTTAATTGCGAAAGGGTTTTATATAAAAAAAAAAAATTTACCGTGATTTCTAGCGAACAGTATCAAAACTATTTCATACTTGGTGGTTTTTGTCTCGTAAGTAGCGCCTAGATTTCGGGGTGTTACAAAAAATATTGTCAAAAAAGTTCTTCTCAATATGCATAACATCAAGGTTGTGTCTCAATAAATTATCTTTCCAATATGGAAGATCCCAAAAAATACTTCTTTTAGTCCAATTATGTCATTGTCCATATCCTTCAAATCGATCCAATTCACCATAATCTGTGATTTTTGGCAGATCCATAACTCTGCTCCAAATCTATTCGGATGTCAACCTTGGGGGCGGGCCATCTAATTCAACTTCCCCCTTCTTGAAGACGTTCTTAATCCATCTAAATTGATGATCACCTGGTAAAAACCTGCGATGTGAGTGAAACCAAGAACTCTTCCCACTAAATTTTAAGGTAAAGGCCTTTGTATGCTCCATGCAATGGGGACATGCCATTTTACCATGAGTACCCCTACCAGACAACATGCCATATGCAGGGAAGTCATTAATTGTCCACATCAGAGCTGCCCTCATTGTAAAATTCTTCTTTCGTGTAATTTCATAAGTCAAAACGCCATTCCATAACCTTTTGAGATCGTCAATGAGAAGCTGTAAATAGATGTCAATACCATCTTTTAGATTATCTGGACCCGGTATAATACAAGTCAAGAACATATAAGGCTTAAACATGCACATTTCGGGAGGAAGATTGTATGGGGTAACAATAACTGGCCAGCAAGAATAAGGTTTCATCGTTGATTGAACATACGGGGTAAAACCATTAGAGCATAAGCCAAGTCATACATTACGTGGATTTGCTGCAAATTCGGGATGCACACGATCAAAGTGCTTCCAAGCTTCACCATCAGATGGGTGGCGCAACATACCTGAAGTGCTTTTATTCTCATAGTGCCACATCATTTTGTCCGCAGTTTGTGTTGATGCAAACATTCTCTACAGCCTTGGAATAATTGGCAAATAAAACATTGCCTTCACTGGAACTGGTTTTTGTCTACCTTTCCCATTATCAGTGTGTGAAATATACCTTGGCTCATCACAAAATTTGCATTCAACCAGCACACCCTCATTTTTACCGAATTCATTTCGTAATATAACATACACCCTCTCACACAACAATCAATCCTTTTAAATTCCAACCCCAACTTGGACACTAAGCTTTTTGCCTCGTAATAACTTTTTGGTAAACTATCTCCGATAGGTGACGAGTCCAACATCATTTTCGTTACGAGATCCAAGCACACATCCATAGCACCACAGTTGGACTTAAGAGCTAAAAGCCTCACACGCATTGATAACTTAGAATCTGCAGATCCTTTAAACAACGGCTTATTTGTTTCTAACAAGAGAATATAAAATTTTTGTGCTGTCTCATTTTGAAGTTCATTTGTGTCTTCATACTGTTGCTCCTCGAATGATACATTGACCCCCAAGGCATCACAAACCATATCCTGCATCAATTCAATTTGCTCACCATATCCCGTATCTAAACAACTGCTTGAAGCACCTGTGCAATTATCGCTAACCCCTAAATCAACCTGAGGCAACTCTTCAACATGTCTAGTCCAAATCCAGTAATTAGGCCTAAATCCAACTCTCTACAGGTGATACATGACCTCACTTGGGCTCTTAATCCTTCTGCAATCGCAATTAAGGCACGGACATCTAATCCCTCCCTTAATTATGAAATCTTCATGTGCCATTGCGGCTTGGACAAAGTGATCAACCCTATCGCAAAAAGATTGTTTCAAACCCCCTCTCCCGGGATACAACCTATCGTACATCCAACTATGACTCAAAGGAAAAAATTCCATCTTCTGCATGTTAAAAAAAAAAATTAAAATTTCAGCAGCACGACGTTCTTATAACTGCTCTCTTTCTTTAAATGGTATGACCCTATCCCATTCGAGGAAAATCTTTTTCAGAACTCGTATAATAGTGCTTCCTTAATTCTCATATCTTATACTTGACAAAATTTCGGCAGTATTTCCCATTGATCTCTGAGTACAATAAATGATCGTAGTTATGAATACCGCGATCAAGTATGCACCCAGAGAACAAAAGGAAATGAATCAAACCGAAATTTCATCAAATATAAAGATACGAGAATTAAGCAATAACTATTATACGAGTAAAGAAAAAGTTTTTTCTCAAACTGTCCGACTTGGAAAATTCAAGGTTCAATATACAATGAACACGTGGTACCCTAAAAGAGTACATGTACTCAATGATATATTGAACCTCAAATGGGAAGCTAAGGCTTTTCTCCGATACTAATAACAAGCATAGAAATAAAACAATAAACTAAATAAAATATATTTAATAAAATTTAATATCGGTTTTTCCCCTCCAAGCCTAAGTTGTTTGAGGCCTCAACATCACTTTTCTTTACAAATCGTCCTACGGTACTCCTTGCCCTTCTCGTAGCATGCTAATGTCTAAGGGATTGTACCCTTCGATACCACGCCAAAAACACATTCATAACTAATCCTAAGTGCTTTTAGTTCGTTAAACACGTTATGATCAAGTTTTCACAAAATCAATGTTCCTAAAAAACTATATAACTTGGGTACTCATCTTCCCCAAGGTTCCGGCACGACAATATTACGGCTACGACAGTTTATATCACTAACATATATGCACATATCACAGCAAATACATTATTCATCCATTTCATCAATAAACACTTCGTACTCGGGGTGTAACACTGACCAATTCGTGATCATAACCCTTTCCTAGACTCTCAAATATAAGTAAGGAATACAAAAATACTCACTCACGTATATTTGTTAGCTAAAACATACATCACTTCAAAATTCCCTCTGTGGAGAGAACTATGAAGGAAATCAAAGAAATATGTCGGTGTGGGGGTCAACAGCCAACCCTTTTCCACCCAAAAAGAACCGACATTTCAAGCATCAAAGCATGATAGAAAAATATTCAAACATGCATCAATCTATCTATCTATTTACATAAAAGTCACAAATCATACAGTCTTTAATTATTTTTACAGTCCCTAATCATACAAAATTACTACGATTCCTAATCAAACAAAATTACTCGCACGATAAAAACTCATAACGAACCAACCTCGATCGCAGACTAGTGGTAGAGGCACGGGCGGTGGTGGCGGCTGTGGTGGCGCGGCGAAGTGTGATGCTAGCAACTACCAAGTCAAATTCATAAAAATTCCCAATCAACAATAATCTCATTTTTCAACAACTAACTTATACAAAGAATAATAATCTCATTTTTCTAGCAGTGTATCAGATCCATAAACCAATAAACCAAATATATATAAAAAACACACGCTAAATTTTGAAAAAACCACCAAAAGCTAACGAAAGAAATAAAAAAAATTCCAAATTTTGCAGAAAAACCACCAACACATTCTTGAAACCTTGAAAGAACAAAGCTTTCCAAACATTCATTCTAAATAAGGTGTTAAAGTGTCATTATGCAAAGAAGAAAATGCATTATGCGTAAAAACTCTTCCCTAGGCTCCAATCTATCATGTCTCTCTATTCTTGATTCAATTTGCAAAGGCTGCACTCAAGACATGATTTATCAAGAAGTCTGCAAATTGTGACAAGTCTAATGCTGGCTTATGAATTCAATTATGCAGTTAACAGCTAGTTATAGTGCAACACTTAGTTAAATTGCAAATTACGCTCACGCACCCTCACCTAGTTACCAATTAGGGTCTAGGCTATCCAAAACTAGCAAACTATGTCAGTTTCTCTCCAAATTCTGTATCAAGGTTCTGTTATGTATTTAAAACTTGTTGAGCTGAAATTCAAGAATCAAGTTTAAGTTTTTTCTACTTCACTTGCTCTTATCTTATGTTCAATGTGTCGAACTCATGCCCTAGCAATTTAATCTTGAGTTTCGCATTCGAAAACATTTTAACATCGAGATATTACAGTAAAACAGAATTATGCCACTACCAAGACCTCTTCTTAAGTTCAATTTTGAGCTCACAATTTTGACTCCAAGCTGCAAGATGACAAATTATGCAGTAAAAAAGAATTATTCATGCACTCTTGTACTCAAGCAACACTAGTTTGTCACATTTTACTTTTAACTAGCATCTATTGCAACTTTCTAAGCAAAGCAATGCCAAACAAATAATAAAACTTAGGGAAACAGCAACCCCAGAGCAACAAAAAAAAAAATTAATCCATACTTGCAAAAGAGAAGACTGTGGCGTGTGGCGAACTGGAGGAAGGAAGAGGCGAAGTTGTGTGGTGCAGCGAACTGGAGGAAGGTGAGGCAAAGGCAGAGTTGTGTGCGGCAAAGCTATGTGTGCGCCATCAGAACTTGGATTACTTATACTAATGATAAATAAGTATTTAGAATCACAACATATGAGAGAGATGGATTAATCGTAAGAGAGCAAACTGGGACACTTAAGGGCAATAAAAGCATACTTCACTCACCTATAATCTTAAATTGCAACGGCTCTTCCTCTGTAGCACCGTTACCCTCTGTTCTCTGGGCGATTTGCTGATTTTAGGGAAAACATAAACTAGGCAACTCTTCTCGTAGAAAGAGAGCCTCGTGGAGGTGTGTGAGTAGCTGGGCGGAGCAGATCATTGCGTCTGTGTGGTGCGATCACCGCGTTTGTGGGGGTGGTGGGGTGACAGTGGCGGTGGCAGACAAAGGGAGAAGGAGAAGTGGTGGTTGCAGTCACAGCCACGACAGAGAGAGAGAAAGAGAGGGATGGTGGACGAGATGGTCAGAGAGAGAAAGAGAGACAGGGATAGGGATGGTGGCAGTGGTTGTGTGGTGGCGGTGGTTTAGTGGTCGGAAACGCGTTCTACATAGAGAGGAAGAGATGATAGAGTGCAGAGGTTTGTGAACAATGAAGGAGGAGAAGGCTATGTTCTGCTTCATAACGAAGCATACCGACGACCACCTCTTTACTTACCAACGGCTTATGTCCGTTGTTTCTCTGTGCTGCTTTACCGACGGGACATTTCGAATACCGACGGCCTTGCCCGTCGGTAACCTAAACAGTCAAATGGCCTTGCCCATCGGTAACATAAACGGTCAATTGACCGTTTAGGTTACCGACGGGCAAGGCCGTTAGTATTCGAAAAACAAGCGGGAAACTAAAACGTTGTTGCGGGCATACCGATGGCCTATTACCGATGGCCAGAACCCGTCACACAAAACGCGACATTTTCGAAGGCTAAAGTCGTCGATAAGTGCATCCCGTCATACTCTAAACTTTACCGACGACCTCCGCCGTCGGTAACATTTAGCGTACGACGGGTTGCACTTACCAACGACTTTAGCCGTCGAAAATGTCGCGTTTTGTGTGACGGGTTCTGACTGTCGGTAATAAGCCGTCGGTATTCTCGCTATTTCTTGTAGTGATCCTAAGTCCCAACGAGGAAACAAGTATTGGCTTGGATTGAGTTTGTCAGCATAGTTTTATTGTCATTGGGGACATATCAATTTTATGCATGTATTTATTATTTATAAATGATTATTTTACTTTTGAGTCCTGATGGGAAAACATGTAATGGCATGACTTTGAGTTTATCGGTATAGTTTTATCGTCATTGAGCACATATCTCACTATAAGAAATTCGACTTGCCGACAACCATGGGGCGTTGGCAACTATCTCATTGGTAAAAAAATTACTGACGACCAAAAAAAGCTGTCGGTATTACCGATAACTTTATCGTTAGAAAAAATGACAACGGCTGTCGGTAAATCTAACGAAATGACAAAAAAATTTGTCGGTATTAAGCCGTCGGTAATCCAATAAAAATATAAAAAAAACACAACCAGCCACCATTCAGTGCGAACAGCAGTGGCATAAAATCGTTCATCCAAATGACAGCATCCCGTAGCCACCCTGAATTTTGCTATCAACTTTCTTCCCCATATTCATCACAAAAAAATCCAATAACCCTACATTATCTTCCTCAATCACGCCCACCAGAGACAACCACTATCACCATGAATCTATACAACTAAGCAAACTCATTCATGACACCAGTAGCAAAATAGTTTCAAAATCAATGGTAGAAGAGGGACAAATAGTGAAAACCCATGCAAACCCACACTACAAGAATTAATTGTATTACCTACAAAATTTTTCTAGGGTCACTGATCCTAGAAAATTACCCAGGGTCAAAACAGTAGGAAAAATACCATATCTTTTTTCCTAGGGCTTTCAAAAAACCACCCTCGGTTATGAGACAGTGAGCCTTTTATTTTATTTTAAATTTGGGCTTTTCCTAGGGACTAAGCCCTCGGATCATCCAACACACACACACACAAACACTTTAACCTAATCTTCACTCTCTCTCACATGAACCACAAAGAGATAATAAAAAATGCAGAGACGAGAGAGACACAGAGACGAGAGAGACACAGAGAAAATAAGTTATTGGTTCGTGATCAAATTGAACCAGAGAACCAATGGAGAAAAGATGAGAAAAGAAGAGCACTACAAGAAAAAGCGGGAGTACCGACGGCCTTTTACCGACGGTCTCTGCCCGTCACCAAAAATATGGCCTTTCCGATGGGTTTAGCCGTCGGTAAACCTAAGCCGTAGTTACCAACGATCTAGGCCGTCGGTAACATTCCCGCCTTTGGATTCCCTCCTAGTTTTCAAATACCGATGGCATTGCCCATCAGTAAACATCCCCAATTTCCGACGGCCCTGCCCGTCAGTACGCGAGAGAAAAAAACTGTCAGAATGTACAGACGGCCGACCTGTCAGTATTTAAATCGACCAGTCAGTAAAATTAACTGGGCCATCGGTATTCGACTTTTAGTTGCAGAATGGAACCCGGCCCTTTCCCTTTCTTCTTCTTCTTCTTCTCTTCTTTATTCCTTTTCTTCTTCTTCTTCTTCTTCTTCTTTTCTGGTTCCCTTTCTTCTTCTCCCATTCCACCACCGCACCACCACTATATTCAACCGTGCCACCACCGTGCGGACACCACGCCTCTCCACTTCCGCCACTGCGCCCCACTGCTGTATTTTTCCATAGCACCGCCGCGCCATACCACCTCCTCGCGACGGCTCACCCGTGCAGAGATCCGACGGATTCACGTTGGGAATTGCGTTCATGCTGATGGACAAGTTCTTCTTCAACAACAACAACATCCTTCAGTTGTCCTCCTGTGATACTAGACTCTCTCTTTCCAATTCCAACTCTCAGATCTCTGTGTTTAGACCCAAGGTCGACGAGATCTCACTCCTCACCGTCAACTCTTCCTCCTTCGTCGTTGTTCTCTCTCTATCCCTCTACTCTGCTTCTAAATTTCATTTTCGGTCGTGAATACTTGTTTGATTTTTGAGAGTTACTGGTTTGTGTTGTTAGTCATGAAAATAACCGAATTCAATTAGGGAAAAATTTCTTTGGTGTTGATGATGATGATTGATGTCATTTAAATGTTGGTTAATTTATATGCTTTTGACTCTCTTTGTGCTGTTGCCTACACATATTTGTAAAATCTAGCAGTGAATTGTAATCGTTGTTGTGGAATGCTAATAACTGGAGAATATCCCCTGAACCCTAATTTCACTGTACTTTGGACTATGATGGCTTTGATGACGATGCAATTCCTGTGGTCCTCTACTTGTATAATGATCGATGATTTTGGGTATATAGATAACTATCTCATGTTTTGGCTATATGATTGTCACGTCTGACACGTGTGTGTGCGCTCGGACACACGCAACCAATTCACCAGACGTTGAGTTATGATGCACATGACAAATAAAATGCTTATACGTATACATGCTTATGTCATACCAGATGCTGAGATGATGCTTATCATCTGACGCTGAGATTAATCATTCTTCTATAAGATGAAAATTTAAATTTCTTCTTATAAAATCGAATCTATCTTCAGCAAGGGGTTTTGTAAATATGTCACCCTTGATGATCGGTGTCTACAAATTTTATTTCGAGAATACCCTACGAACATAGTCTCTTATAAAATGATGCTTAATCTCAATGTGCTTGGCTCGTGAATGCAATATGGGATTTTTAGTAAGACAGATTGCGTAAGTATTATCACAAAAGATAGGAATGTTACTCTCTTTTATCGATAGTCTTCAAGTTGATATTTCATCCGCGAAGTTGAGAGTCGCAACTTCAGCTGAAATATATTCAGCTTCATGTTGAGAGTGCAATCGTGCTTTGCCTTTTGCTTGACCAAGACACAAGATTTGCTCCAAGGAATTGGCGGCCTCCACTTGTGCTTTTTCTTTCAATTCGGTCTCCAAAGAAAGTCGGCATCACGTAAACCTACTAACTTGTAATCTTTTGATTTCTTATAAAGCAAACCAAGATTAGTAGATCCTTGCAAATATCTAAAAATTCTTTTAACAAAGACTCAAGTGTGATTCTCTAGGATCCGATTGAAATCTAGCACACGTATGCACGAACATAATATCAGGTCTTGAAGCTGTAAGATAAAGTAGAGATCCAATCATACCTCTGTACATCTTCTGATCTACCTTTTTACCAGTTTCATCTTTACCAAGAATGCATGTGGGATGCATAGGAGTGCACATAGATTTGCAATCCACCATTTTGAATTTCTTTAGCAATTCCTTGATATATTTGCTTTGATGTATATAGATACCATCATTGCATTGTTTGATTTGAATTCCAAGGAAAAACTTCAGTTCACCCATCATGCTCATCTCGAATTCAGCCTGCATTAGCTTAGAAAATTCTTTGCAAAGGCTTTCATTAGTAGCTCCAAAAATAATGTCATCAACATATATTTGAACAATTATAAAGTGCTTGTTTGATGTTTTTTTAAAGAGAGTAGTGTCAACTAGACCTCTGGTAAAGCCATTTTTCATCAAAAATGTACTTAGTCTTTCATACCAAGCTCTGGGAGCTTGCTTAAGACCATACAGGGTCTTTTTAAGCTTGAAGACATGTTCTGAAAATTCAATGTCTTCGAATCCAGGAGGTTGTTTTACAAAGACTTCCTTAGTTATAAAACCATTCAAGAAAGTACTTTTCACATCCATTTGATAAAGAATTATATCATGATGTGCAGCAAAAGAAAGTAAAATGCGTATAGCTTCTAACCTTGCAACAGGTGCAAATGTTTCAGTAACATCAATACCTTCTTCCTGTGAGTAACCTTGAGCAACCAATCTTGCTTTGTTTCTCACAACCTTTCCATCTTCATCAAGCTTGTTTCTAAATACCCATTTAGTACCAATAGCTTGCTTATATTCTGGTAAAGTAACTAGCTTCCATACATCATTTCTTTGGAATTGATTCAACTCTTCTTGCATGGCCAGAATCCAACCTTCATCTTTCAATGCTTGATCAATCGTTTTAGGTTCCATTTCTGAGAGTAGTGCCATATCTGCATGTGTTGGTGTAAGCCCTAGAGGCCAATGTTTTTCCTTTGGACTTATATTTTGTATCATGTCATTTATTTATTATATGAGGCATTTTCAGTTATTATGTTTGTTTCAACGTAATAAAGTCCTTGAGTAAAAGTTTGTTTTCAATAGAACATCGAGTAGACGACTCGGTTGTGAGATACTAAAGAACTTACTCTAAATATCCGTAGTCGAGTATTATTATTATTAAGGACAATAATAATGCATCAAGACTATTATGTGGGTGGACTGATAACCTCATCTCACAAAGTTATAGATATGAGATATCAAGTCACCACATAGGTACACGTTAGGTAATTGTGTACTGGATTGACCCGCCATGAGAATACTACATAGTGTGTTATGTAAGTGTCATGAGTTATTCTCATAGTGATAGTGGTGTATGCCACCCTCAGACCTGAAACCACTATGGTCCCTACATGTGGAGTTGGGTGTTTTATTGCCGTCAAACATTATGCATGTAACAGACAATTATAAAGTCGGTTAACTAGGCACTCAACGAGTCATGCAAAGAGACATGAGTGACCTAGATGGGATTTGCCCCTCCTACATAACAGAGTAATATCTGTGGGCCCCTTGATAGAGTATGATCAGAAATGCATGGCCCGTCGAAATAAGTCAATATGAGATATTGATCTTATTTGTTGTTACTAAGTCTACTCGGGCATCAAGGAATATAATATTGAACTATACAAAGGTGACACATACTATGCCTTGTGTTCAATATAGATATAAGGGCAAAAGGGTAATTATACACATGATCATTATCACGGAAAGGTTACATCACAACACCGACATTCTCGTTACTTGGGTAGTAGTGATGTGTTGCTAGACACCGCCATCGCTTATAATATTAAATAGTGATTTAATATTATTTCCAACGCGTTACGGAACCTACAGTCACACACATGAGAACAGGCTAATGGGAGATTAAATAAATGAGTGAGACTCATTTTATTCGGTGGTGCATTCTTACGATGCACCAGTGAGTCAAGAAAGACGCAGAACACGATAAGTTACGGTGCGCCGAGATCACACGGTAAGCTACGGTAGCGCTAGGTCGATCTTAAGTGAAGTCTATAAATAGACTCGTTAAGATCAAGTCAAAACACTGGAATTAAAACCCTAGCGCTTTCAAAGATCGTGACTTGCATCGTGGATCGGTTCCGCACGTCGCCTAGCAATCGTGATCGAGACTGCTCCCATTCGAAGGTTGTTCGTGTGGACTACGTAGAGGCGTTGTTTTCTGTGTGACGCTCGTGCTCGATTCCAATTTTTGTCTGCAAACGATTTGCGCTACATGAGGTAATTCATATAACCCTGAGTCATGACCATTCGCAAGGATCCATGGAAGGGAAAGTTTAAATTTCCGCTGCGTTTTTAATCTCTGTTATTGCGCTATTTCCCTACAAAGGGTATCGAGCCACTTATAAACCATGATTCGGTTTACTATGGTTACATGTGTGTATGACATGCATTCTTGTATGCTAGATTACGAATCTGTTGGTTTTATGGTAGATTATGAATCTGTTCGCTTTAAAAATTATACCTTGTATGATTGCGAAAACCCGGTTGAGCATATATGTGATATATATATGTTGCTTCGAATAATCTATACATATATGAGATATATATATATATATATATATATATATATATTGTGATTCTGTATATTTGTTTGATTCGGTTTTTGTGTCAAGTGTTGATGCAACATGTTTTACTGCGGGTTTAAGGATAGGCATCGATGGGTCCAAGTGTTGGTACCCAGAACCGTGTTGGTAACAACGTGAAACGGCGATGTTATTACTGTAACAACGTGAAACGGCCTCCCCTTGACCCCCGTCCGCTGACCGGGCAGCGGAACCCCCGTGCTGAATCTGCGAAGCGAGTTTTTTGAAAGTTTTAATTTTTAATTAATTGCTTTTAATCACTATTAATGACAAGATTAATAGTAATAAATGTGTATTATTATTATTGATTGTCATTAATGTTTTTGTGATGCATGGTGAGTGGTTATGGCCTTAGTCCTTTTTATTTATTTTGGAATTTTAAATACGGCCTGCGTGCCGTGCCTTTTGTTTGGTTTAAAAATACGGCCTGCGTGTCGTGCCTCTCTTTTAATTCTGAATGTAAATTCTCTTCTCATCTCACTCCCTTGTATGTAAAACGAGTACTCTCATTAATGTAATGAAGGAGACAAGAAGGCAAAATCATAAGAAGGCTACATTGAAGGTCACACTTGGAGAAGTATGATCGTTCCTAGGTTTAGCTTAGATTCTCTCATTGGCTTGTGAGAATCAATGCGTTAGGGGCCATAACCACATCACATTTATTTACTATATATGTATGAGATGCATGTATAAATATAGTAGGTTAAATAGTTTAACAAATTTTGTATGAGATGCATGTATAAATATTATAGGTTAAATAGTTTAACAAATATGTATGAGATGCATGTATGAATTTGGTAAGTTAAATAGTTTAACAAATGGTGAGATCAACTTTAATAAAAATCCCTCAAAAGAAATATTAAGTTTAAATGCCTTCCAAAGCTGGCACTCATCAAGGCTAATATCGAAAATGTGGGTTCGCCAAAGCGGAGTGCATTTTCCATACTAGTAAGATGCGATGGGATAAATGTAATATCCAACTGCTATCTTTGGGTCTAACTTAACTAAACCGAGTATAATAGGATTGAAAGGTGTAGAGGCAAGTGAGTTGGGAACCATCCATATGATGGATTAGAATAAATAGTTATTCACCCAACTATCCGAGAATTGTATAAGATACAATTGGAAGGAGTTCCTACCTAAATAATTGAATTTTAAGTGATCACCAAAGTGACTTAAAATAAAGTGAAATATGGATCTCGGCCACTAGAAAATCTTCCAACGGGATTTTTCGAATCAATGATGAGGTCATTGGTTTGAGTAAAATAGTGGGAGGCGTATTTAATTAAAGACCTAATTAAATATGTTTATTGCATGATACTTATATTCTCGTGATATTTTCTTAATGTAGATTACCATGGCATCAAACACTCACAATAACTCATCGCGATCAATCCTTGAGAAGGAAAAGTTGTCCTGGAACAAACTTTCTGGATCGGCAATCGAAACTTGAGGATTGTCCTCAAGCAAGAGAAAAAGTGTATGTTCTTGAAGAGCCAATACCCCAAGAGCCACTGGCCGCTAATGCCCCTAGGGCTGAAAAAGATGCTTATAAGAAGCATCAAGATGATGCCCTAGAAGTTGCTCGCCTCATGCTAGCCACCATGAACTCGAGCTTGAAGCAACATGAGCTCATGGAAGCGCTCGATATGATCGAACACCTCAAGATGCTCTATCAAGAGCAAGCAAGGCATGAGCGGTATGAAGTTTCCAAAGCCCTTTTCCAAAGCAACCGCGGAAGGATGCCCGGTAGGTCCTTATGTACTCAAAATGATTGGGTATATTGAGAACCTCGATCGATTGGGTTTTTCCTCAGCGTGAGCTTGCGATTGATCTGATCCTCGCAATCGCGTTTGAGAGTTTCAATCGCTTTGTCATGAATTTCACTATGAATGACATGGACAAAACTCTGCCAGAGTTAAGCATGTTGAGAATCACGAACATAACATCAACAAAGGGAAAGGGAAGGCCATTTTGATGGTCAATGGTGGAAAGCGGCAAGAAGCGCTTCAAGAAGCCCGTGAACAAGTATAAGGGCAAGGGCAAAGGAATTAACAAGCCCAAACTCGCGACTTATGCTTTGAAGCCTAAGGCGGTGTGGCTAAAGAAGGCAATTGCTTCCACCGCGGTGTGATCGACATTGGAAGAGGAACCGCCCAAAGTACCGGAAGAAAAGAAGAAGGGAAGTGAGACTTCCACCTCGTATTTTTGTTATAGAAGTCAATTTATCTACTGCATCATGGGTATTAGATCTTTGGATGTGGGTCTCACATTTGTACTAATGTGCAGGAGCTCAAAAGGAGTAGACCGTTGTCAAAGCGGCGAAGTTGATCTACGAGTTGGCAATGGAGCAAAAGTTCTTTGCTTTATTTGTCGGAACTTATGTATTAACTTTGCCTAGTGGGCTTATTTTTCGCCAGAGAATCGTTATTTTGTGCCTGCAATTAGCGTGAATATTATTTCCGCTTCTTGTTTGGACAACTCGTTTTTCATTTATAATAAAGGACAAATGTTGCTCTATTTATTTAAATGATGTTTTCTATGCTAGCGCACAAATGAGTAATGGACTTTATGTCCTTGATCTCGAAATGCCCATTTATAACATCGATACCAAAAGGATAAAACCAAATGAGTTGAATCCGACTTATCTTTAGCATTGTCGCTTAGGCCATATAAATGAGAAGCGCATTTCCAAACTTCATAAAGATGGGTTCTTGGACTCTTTTGATTATGAATCATTTGAGACATGTGAGTCTTGTTTATTAGGAAAGATGACAAAAACCCCATTCACAGGAAAAGGTGAAAGGGCTAGTGATCTTTTGGGCCTCATACATACTGATGTATGTGGACCACTAAACACATTAGCCGAGGGGGTTTTCGATTTCATTACATTTATCGATGATTATAGTAGGTATGGATTTGTGTATCTCATGAAACACAAATCGAATCTTTGAAAAGTTCAAAGAATTCAAGAATGAAGTACAAAACCAACTAGGTAAGAATATTAAGATCCTTCGATCGATCGAGGTGGTGAATATTTGAGCCTTGAATTTGATGATCATCTGAAAGAGTGTGGGATCCTATCCCAACTTACCCCTCCCGAACACCGCAATGGAATGGTGTTTACGAAAGGAGAAACCACACCTTGTTGGACATGGTCCCGTCTATGATGAGTCATGCAGATCTTCCAAATTCCTTCCGGGACATGCTCTATTAATCGCAGCTTTCACACTTAACCGTGTTCCATCCAAAATCGTGGAAAAGACACCATATGAGATATGGACTGGCAAGAAATCCAAAGATGTCTTTCATGAAGATTTGGGGTGTGAAGTGTATGTGAAAAGACAAATTTCCACTAAGCTTGAGCCCAAATCGACAAATGCTTCTTTGTGGGGTATCCTAAAGAAACCAAGGGATACTACTTTTACAATCCTTCCGAGGGCAAAATGTTTGTCGCTCGAATCGGGTGTATTCCTAGAAAGGGAATTCGCTTTCCAAAGGAATTAGTGGGAGGAAAGTAGAACTTGAAGAAATTCAAGTATCACAGAGTAGTGACACATCTATGGAGGAACAAGAGCAGCCTGCACAAGATGTTGTGACAGAACAACCTGCTCAAGTAACACAAGACCAGCATAGGTCTAGCAGGATACGTCACCAACCCGAGAGATATGGATTTCTCATGACTCAGCAGGGTGATGTATTTCTCATGGATCAAGATGAGCCTGTGACTTACCAGGAGGCCATTACTGGCCCTGAATCTGAGAAGTGGCTTGAGGCCATGAAATCTGAAATGGATTCCATGTACACTAACCAGGTATGGATCTTGGTAGAGCCACCTGAAAGGGTTACTCCCATAGGGTGCAAGTGGGTCTTCAAAAGGAAGAATGACATGGATGGTAAGGTTCATACCTATAAGGCACGACTAGTTGCTAAGGGTTTCAAGCAAATTCATGGTGTAGACTATGATGAAACCCTCTCGCCGCCATTGCGATGCTTAAATTTGTTCGGATTTTACTTGCCATCGCCGCATACCATGACTATGAAATATGGCAAATGGATGTCAAACCGCTTTCCTTAATGGAAATCTCCTCGAGGACGTGTACATGACACAACCCGAGGGCTTTGACACTCAGATGATGCCAAGAAAGTATGCAAGTTGCAGCGATCAATTTATGGATTGAAGCAAGCTTCCAGAAGTTGGAATCTTCGTTTTGATGAAACTGTGAGACAGTTTGGATTCATTAAAAATGAAGATGAACCTTGTGTTTACAAGAAGGTTAGTGGGAGCATAGTTGTATTTCTGTTGTTATATGTGGATGACATATTACTCATCGGAAACGACGTCCCTACTTTGCAACAAGTTAAGACTTGGTTAGGGAATTGCTTTTCTATGAAGGATTTGGGTGAAGCTACCTACATATTGGGAATCAGGATCTATAGAGATAGATCGCAAATATTGCTTGGCCTAAGTCAGAGTACATACATAGATAAAGTGTTGAGACGCTTTAATATGCATGATTCCAAGAAAGGGTTCTTGCCCATGACACATGGCGTATGCCTATCAAAGGCACAATCCCCTTCAACTCAGGAAGAGAGGGATCGCATGAATAAGATTCCATATGCATCTGCAATTGGATCTATCATGTATGCCATGTTATGTACTCGACCAGATGTCTCGTATGCCTTGAGCACAACGAGCAGGTACCAGTCTGATCCCGGTGATGGTCATTGGGTTGCTGTCAAGAATATCCTTAAGTACTTGAGAAGAACTAAGGATTCTTTCTTGGTATATGGAGGTCAGGAAGAGCTCGCTGTAATAGGTTACACCGATGCTAGCTTCCAGACAGATAAAGATGATTCTAAATCGCAAGTGGGTTATGTGTTTTGCCTAAATGGTGGGGGTGTGAGTGGAAGAGTTCAAAGCAGAAACATCGATTCTACTACAGAGGCCGAGTATATTGCTGCTTCTAATGCAGCAAAGGAGGCTGTTTGGATCAAGAAGTTCATTACTGAACTTGGTACAGTTTCTAGCATTGTGAACCCCATTGATCTCTTTTGTGATAACAATGGTGCCATTGCACAAGCTAAGGAACCCAGATCTCACTAACGATCCAAACACATACTTAGGCGCTTCCATCTCATTCAAGAGATTATCGATAGAGGAGATGTCAAGATATGCAGGGTACCAACACTTGACAATGTTGCTGACCCACTTACAAAGCCTCTTACCCAGCAGAAGCATGATGGTCATACTAGATCTATGGGTATTAGGTACATGCCTAATTGGCTCTAGTGCTAGTGGGAGATTGTTGGTGTAAGCCCTAGAGGCCAATGTTTTTCCTTTGGACTTATATTTTGTATCATGTCATTTATTTATTATATGAGGCATTTTCAGTTATTATGTTTGTTTCAACGTAATAAAGTCCTTGAGTAAAAGTTTGTTTTCAATAGAACATCGAGTGGACAACTCGGTTGTGAGATACTAAAGAACTTACTCTAAATATCCGTAGTCGAGTATTATTATTATTAAGGACAATAATAATGCATCAAGACTATTATGTGGAGTGGGTGATAACCTCATCTCACAGGTTATAGATATGAGATATCAAGTCACCACATAGGTACACGTTAGGGTAATTGTGTACTGGATTGACCCGCCATGAGAATACTACATAGTGTGTTATGTAAGTGTCATGAGTTATTCTCATAGTGATAGTGGTGTATGCCACCCTCAGACCTGAAACCACTATGGTCCCTACATGAGGAGTTGGGTGTTTTATTGCCGTCAAACATTGTCTGTAATAGGACAATTATAAAGTCGGTTAACTGGGCACTCAACGAGTCATGCAAAGAGACATGAGTGACCTAGATGGGATTTGCCCCTCCTACATAACAGGAGTAATATCTGTGGGCCCCTTGATAGAGTATGACTGTAAAATGCATGGCCATGCTGAAATAAGTCAATATGAGATATTGATCTTATTTGTTGTTACTAAGTCTACTCGGGCATCAAGGAATATAATATTGAACTATACAAGGGTGACACATACTATGCCTTGTGTTCAATATAGATATAAGGGCAAAAGGGTAATTATACACATGATCATTATCACGGAAAGGTTACGTCACAACACTGACATTCTCGTTACTTGGGTAGCAGTGATGTGTTGCTAGACACCGCTCACTGTTTATAATATTAAATAGTGATTTAATATTATTGCCAACGTTACGGGAACCTACAGGGTCACACACATGAGAACAGGCTAATGGGAGATTAAATAAATGAGTGAGACTCATTTTATTCGGTGGTGCATTCTTACGATGCACCAGCGCGAGTCAAGAAAGACGCAGAACACGATAAGTTACGGTGCGCTGAGAGCACACGGTAAGCTACGGTGCGCTAGGTCAGTCTTAAGTGAAGTCTATAAATAGACTCGTTAAAACTGAAGTCAAAACACAGAATTAAAACCCTAGCCGTTTCAAAGATCGTGACTTGCATCGTGACTGGTTCCGTACGTCAGCTAGCACTGTGACGGAGACCGCTCCCATTCGAAGGCTGTTCGTGTGGACTACGTAGAGACGTTGTTTTCTGTGCGACGCTCGTGCTCGATTCCAATTTTCGTCTGCAAACGATCTGCGCTACAAGAGGTAATTCATATAACCCTGAGTCATGACCATTCGCAAGGATCCATGGAAGGGAAAGTTTAAATTTCCGCTGCGTTTTTAATCTTTGTTATTGCGCTATTTCTCTACAGCATGCTCTTTAAAAGAGGATCTGGTTCTTACTCTATCTCCAGTTTTTCCTATGATTTGATCTTTAGGATGATTGGCTTTGTACTTCCAGCTCTTTCTGAATTCAGCTTCTGAAGATTCTGGTGTCTGGTCTCCACCGGACGATGAAGATATAGGTTCACTATTTGTAGTATTACCTATATTTAACTCTGAAAATAATTCATCTAGCTCTGACATGGCTATGTCAGGCTTCTTGTCATCAAATTTGACATGAATGGATTCTTCCACTGTCATAGTTTCTTTATTGTATATTCTAAAAGCTTTAGATCTTTCAGAATATCCCAAAAAGATTCCTTTGTCAGCTTTTGAATCAAACTTACCAAGCTGATCCTTAGTATTTAAAATATAACACGTACAACCAAATGAATGAAAATATGATATGTTTGGTTTCCTTCCTTTCCACAGTTCATATGGAGTCTTCTTCAAAATAGGTCTAATAGAAATTCTATTTTGAATGTAACAAGCTGTGTTTACTGCTTCTGCCCAAAAATGTTTTGCAATGTTAGCCTCATTGATCATGGTCCTAGCCATTTCTTGGAGGGACCTATTCTTCCTTTCTACAACACCATTTTGTTGAGGTGTTCTAGGAGAGGAGAAATTGTGGGAGATGCCGTTATCATCACAAAATTTTTGAAAGCTTTCATTTTCAAATTCTCCCCCATGATCACTTCTAATAGAAGAAATACAAATTCCTTTTTCATCTTGAACTGTTTTGCAGAATATAGCAAATACCTTGTATGACTCATCTTTGTGAGCAAGGAATCTAACCCATGTCCATCTAGTAAAATCATCAACAATGACTAACCCATATTTCTTTCCAGTTAAAGAGACTGTCCTTATTGGACCAAAAAGATCAAGATGCAAAAGCTCAAGTGGTCTAGAGGTTGAAACAACATTTTTTGAATGAAAAGAAGTTTTAACTTGTTTTCCTCTTTGACATGCCTCACAGAGAGCATCGGATTGATACTTAAGATTTGGTAAGCCTCTGACAAGACTGTGCTTGTTTAATTTTGAGATTAATCTCAAATTGGCATGACCCAATCTCTTGTGCCAAATCCATTGTTCTTCGTCAACAAACATGAGACACTTGACATCTTGTTTTGCAAGTTCAGAGATATCAATTTTGTAAATATTTTGTTTCCTCTTAGCAGTAAAGAAAGTAGAGCCGTCTTTCTTGCTTTTTACTAGACATCCAGTTTCTGTAAAGATGACTTCATAACCATTGTCACATAATTGACTTATGCTCAATAAGTTATGTTTAAGTCCTTCAACATAAAGTACATTATCAATAGAGGGAAGAGAGCCTTTACCAATGCGACCAATTCCAACTATTTTACCTTTCTGATTTCCTCCGAAACCAACGAATCCAGCTTCTTTAGGCCTTAGTTCTTGGAACATATGCTTTTCTCCCGTCATGTGACGCGAGCATCCACTGTCTAAGTACCAAGATAGGTGTGTTGACTTTGTTGCTAAGCATGTCTGCAACATAGACTATTTTATCTTTAGGTACCCATATCTTTTTGGGTCCTTTCTTGTTAGTTCTTGAAGGAAGCTTATCCTTCACAGTTTTAAAAACAGTACATGCACTTTTCAAATGACCAGGTTTATTGCAGTAAGTATAATGCAAGCATTTACTATGATTATTGGATTTATCAGATGCTGAATCATTTTCTAAAAGAGGTTCATCTGATATATAACCAAGACCATGAGTTGTCGTTTTACTGACGCCCCAAATCATTGAAGCTTGCTTGCTTCGAGTTACACTCTCTGCAAGAAACTTTTGAAATGCATATTCATAATTTGATTTGCATTTAAGATTGCCTGTAACTTTAGGGCTTTCAGCTTGAGAGCTCTCAGCTTCTGGTTGCTTGTTAGCAGCCCGACGTTGGTTATCCACCAGATGCTGATTTTCAGTTTTCAGCTTCTGCTTCTCTTCATTGAGTACATATTTTTCATTGTTTAAAGCTTGAAATCTTGTGATAATTCTGAAAATTTCTTTTTCAAATTCTTATACTCAACAGACAGAGTGGCAGAGTCCTTAAGAAGATCATCGAATGCAAGTTGAAGTTCAGAGTAGGAATCATATACTATTACCTCTTCAACTTCTTCTTCTGAATCAAGGTCAGTGTCTGCCATGAGAGCGAGATTTGCTTCTACTTCATTATCTTCCTTAGAGGAGGATAAATCTGGATCTTCCCATGTAGCCATGAGGCTCTTCTTCTTTTTCTTGAAAGAACTTCTTGTGGGCTTCTCCTTAAGATTAGGACATTCGGACTTGAAGTGTCCAGGCTTTTTACATTCATAGCAAATGACTTGAGCTTTGTCCTTGTCCTTGCTTTCCTTCTTGTCCTTAGTATCTTTCTTCTGAAACTTCCTCCTGAAGTTTCTCTTCTTCCACATTCTTTGTATCTTCCTGGATATAAAAGCGAGCTCATCTTCTGATGTGTCAACATCTCCTTCTGAAGCTTCATCCTCTGATTCTTCTTCTTCAGCCTGAAGAGCTTTGGAAGAACTAGCTTTATGTTGAGCGACTTTCAACGCAATAGATTTGCCCTTTTTGACAGGTTCTTCTTGGTTTAACTCAAGTTCATGAGCTTTCAACGAACTCATAAGATCTTCAAGTCGTAGGACATTTAGATCTTTTGCGTCCTGAATAGCAGTGACCTTGGGTCTCCACTGCTTAGTCAAGCTTCTTAAGATCTTTCTAACATGGTCAGGTGTAGTGTAACTTTTTCCAAGGGCCTATAACCCATGAACAAGTGTTTGGAATCTTCCAAACATAGTTTCAATGCTTTCACCATCTTCCATTTTGAACAACTCGTATTGGCAAACCAACATGCTAGCTTTGGTTTCTCTTACTTGGGCAGAGCCTTCGTAAGATAAAACGAGTGAGTCCCAGATTTCTTTGGCAGTATCAAATTTTCCACATTTATCATATTCTTTTCCTGTCATAGCACAGATAAGAATGAATCAAGCTTTTTGATTGATTTGATATCTCTTTTTCTACTCATCATTCCAATCTTCTCTGGCTATAGCAACACCACGAGGATTAGTGGGAGGAATGTAACCACTTTGAACTATATCCCACAACTCAAGTTATTGTGTCTCAAAGAAAACTTTTCTCTTATCTTTCCAGTAATCAAATTTTTCTCCATCGAATAGAGGAGGACGATTCATATGACCACCTTCAGTAGACATGTTCACAGTATAGGATGTTTTCTCTTAACACTGTTAAGTGCTCAACCAAGAGGCCGAGCTCTGGTACCAACTGAACGTGAACATAAGAAGGGGGTTGAATTGTGTTAAAAACTTTTCGCTAACTTTACGTAGAAAACACTTCAACACAGATTTTTCAAAACTGTTTGTATACCAGATGCAGAGAAATAAACCGGATGCAGAAAATAAAGCGCTTATGAAAACTTGTTTTACTGAGCAAGGTAAAGATAAATGTAAAGCAGTAAAGAATGAGACGCAGAGATTTATACTAGTTCACCACCAACTGGTAGCTGCGTCTAGTCCCTTCGTTCCTGAAGGATTTTTCACTATAATCAACTGATTACAATTTTCCTCAAGAGTATTCTTCTGTCACAAACTTGACAATACTCTCAACTTCTCAAAACGACTCAGTGCAGTCGAGCCTTTGAGGAACAAAGCCTTAACTAGGCTAAAATACAGTTTACAAAAGAGATTATACTTTTGAATACAGTCAAAATATCTCTCACAGAGAGGATGAAAATATTAAGCTCAAAACAGAATGACTTTCTAAAAGAAAGTATAAGACACTGAGTTCAGTTCTTTGTAGACCAGAAACTTGGCACGAAACTTGATTGCTCACTTGAGTAATTTTGCTTTCAGAATGAAGTTTCTTCGCTATTTTTCCAACTTCTCTTCAATGAATACCTTCGGGCATTTATAGGAGTCTTCAAGGGTATTACAGTTGCAGTAAAAAATATCTCATTTCCATTGAATGAGGTAATTTGAAATGTAGTCCTTTTCTTCCTTTCCAGAGAATATCAGAATAGTACACATTACAGTTTCCGTACTATCTGTAATTTGCAATTGCCTTGTACGATTTTTGTCTTATGCTAAAGGTGTCACCTTTGCTTCCTCGTACATCAAAATGAGCGCATGAAATCAAATTCGAATTCCGTTCCAGAACAGTCTGAGGCTAAGAGCAAAAACGTGATCATCACGTGCTTCATTAAAGAGATCAGACGCTCGCTCAGAACAGAGGACGGACGCTCGCAGCAATTGAGTATTCCACGTGTCAAGGAGTAACACTACTGGACGCTTGCTGTTAGCAAGACGCTGGAGTGAGTTCGGATGCTGACACTAGTGGATTGTATTCAATTCTTTTGTAAATTTCTTCTTCTTCCTTGAGTGTTTCGTACATATATATGAAGTTTTGATACCTGTACACTCAAAGATATGTTAGAAGATAAATTTTTCTTTTTGAAAATACTTTGTTATCATCAAAATTAATGAGGGTCTAAACTTCTCAATCGTTTAGGTTCCAACAGGCTGTGTATGGGCCGAACACGCTGGAGGCTGTGTAGGCGTAGATGTATGTGGACGTTGTGTGGATGACAACGTCGAAAACCCCGCAGCGTCACGCCTAATAATGTTCGGCCTCCGATGACCGGGGGAGTCGATGGCGATAGCCTTCCCCTTCCCTTTACCACCAGTGGGTGGTCTGGGGGGTCGAATCCTGATCTTGATACCATATGTCTATAGAGCAAATCAACAATAACAGTCATGAAATATTATATTTAAACATAACAATATTAAAAATGAATTACATAAAAATAAACAACAAGTTATGAAAATAACTGACAAATTAAAATTTATTGTTAGACATTAATTTCTCTAATTGTAAAAAGTTAAACAATTTCATTCTGCTCACTCTACTTCGGCATCTTCTTCAGATCTTGATCGTTCTGCCACTTCTTCATTTAATTCCTCATCTCCATCTATATCTTCATATGTGATTGGATTGTCACGTAGTTGAGAAATGGGTTCCACTTCATTTATTACATTGACATGAGACATCTCATCCACTTGATAAGCCACTTCTTCTTGTGGATCATCTGCTTCAATGCGACCCTTTGGTTTTGTCTTTATTGCGACACACCAACCTTGTTTATCCCTTCGAGTTGATGTATAAGGGACATAATACTCTTGTCTTACATGTTGTGCCATGATAAACGGATCAAACATTTGATATCTTCTGCTCATGCATATCTCCACAATATTATATTTTCGATCCACTCTTGTGTCTCTACTTGACGGATCAAACCAATTACAATAAAATAATACTATTCTTTTAGTATAGTCTAAAGTATTGTACGCCAGTTCATATATATATTGAATCATGCCGTAGAAGTCGTTTTCACCTCCATCTGTGGCACCTTTTACAGAAACTCCGTTGTTAATTATTTTTTCCCCTCTGTTTTTGACTGGGTTTGAAATTTGTATCCGTTTACGAAAAACGGTGCCATTCTTTTACACGTGATTTAGGACCATGAGATAAACTTCTCAAGTGTTCGATTTTAGGGGATTCTGCCTCACTATATACCTGTGTATACACCATATGCAAACAAATTATGGTTCCTTTTTTCAAACAATCCTTTGTATTTTCAAATAATAAATAGTTCAAATAGGACTAAAAATACATACTTGGTTCACAAAACACGTTAGGAAATATTCATGAATATAGGCAAAAGAGTCTTGTTCACTTGTGGACTTAGCTAATAAGAATGCCCTGATCAAGTCATTATCAAACAAATGATCATGAGTAGATATGGACAAAAGAAATTGAAAGTGGTCAAAATGATACATAAATAAGATATGGTGATACTTCGGTACAGTTGATCAACACGCGAACGTCGGCTGACTTGAACTCTTCTCCCGTTAACCAGTGAGTCAGCTCCTTTCCAGCATGACGATCGGGAAGGCAAAATACTGATAAGGCTAGCGGATGTCTTTCACTTTCAATTTCTATTTCATTCGTATTAGTTGTTGGTGTCAATATGAAGTTCGTAAAATAACGGGAACAAAAATGGATTGTCTCACGGTGTAAGTTAGTTGCACAAATAGATCATTCAACCCTGGCCTTATATTTCACCGATCGTTTTGAATCACCCATAAATCTATAAAATAACAAGGTTGATGATAAAAATTGATACATTTAACCCTTCAAATGAATATTTATATTAAAGAATATTTTATTATACTACCTTTCAAATGGATACATTCATCTGTATTGAACCGGTTCACCAAGCCTAGTTTTATGTGCAAGATTCACTGAGAGATGCTCTATAGAGTCAAAGAAACCAGGGAGAAATATTCTCTCCAACTTACAAAGAATGACTGGTATGTTCTGCTCTATCTTTATAAGATCATCCTCTCTCAATGTCGCAGAACACAAATCTTTAAAAAATTTGTTGAGTTCAGTAAGTAGATTTAAAACATTTGATGGCAAGGAACTAAATGCAATAGGAAGTAAACACTCCATGAATACATGACAATCATGGCTTTTCTTCCCAATCATGGTTCCTTTGTTCACATCGGCACATCTTGCCAAATTAGAAGAATAACCGTCTGGCATCCAAAGTTCTTTTATCCATCGACAGACTAACTTTGCTTCCTCAGCAGTTAAAGAGTAAGAGGCTCTGGATTTCAGGGTTTTCCCATCAGACCGAGTCGTCAAATGCAAATCCTTTCGCCTATAGTAAAGTGGTAAGTCCAGTCTGGCCTTATCATTGTCTTTCGTTTTTCCTCTAACATTCATCACTGTGAGAAAAATATTGTCAAAAAAGTTCTTCTCAATGTGCATAACATCAAGGTTGTGTCTTAATAAATTATCTTTCCAATATGGCAGATCCCAAAAAATACTTCTTTTTGTCTAATTATGTCATTGTCCATATCCTTCAAATCGATCCAATTCACCATAATCTATGATTTTTTGCAGTTCCATAACTCTGCTCCAAATCTGTTCGGATGTCAACCGTGGGGGTGAGCCATCTAATTCAACTTCCCCCTTCTTGAAGGCGTTCTTATTCCGTCTAAATGGATGATCACCTGGTAGAAACTTGCGATGTGAGTTAAACCAAGAACTCTTTCCCCAGAATTTCAAGGTAAAGGTCTTTGTATTCTCCATGCAATGCGGACATGCCATTTTACTATGAGTACCCCAACCAGACAACATGCCATATGGAGGGAAGTCATTAATAGTCCATGTTACACCCTCTACCCCGCATACTATAATTAAAGAAATAAACGAAAAGAAATGCAACTGCTGGAAAATACAGTTAAATAAAATTTTCATAAATAAAGGTAGAGTCATCACGCTCTTACATACTTGCGAAAATAATCAAATAACAATTACGAATAAAAATTCAAATGATAAAAACACCCCGATGTCGAGTTGACCTTAAGCATATACATCGAAAATAACAACAACGATAATAACTAAAACAACGGGAATCCTAGTCTACGGCGACCGCATACACAGATCACTCCTCAGCCACATCGTCATCCTCACCTGCAATCTCATCATCTAAACATACACAATGGTGTATGAGTAGCCACATCAAAAAGGGGTTAAACATCATATACAATCATAGCACAAAACGGCAAAGGACATAGCTTAAGCAATGCGCATACAACACGTTAACTTAATCAACACATAACATGAATGCTTGACTCAACGAGTACTTATGCAATCCTAGACAACGTCTACTTCACCGAACATGTGGATCCAAACTAACTCAGATGAGCGAGTGAGGAAACACTATCACTCTTGAGTACGAACAGTGTCTAGCCAGGGTAACCGGTATATTTATTGGTCACGCCCCAGCTGTGGTAGCTATCCACCGCCTTTATATAAGACGCTCCTACCCGATTGACCCCCAAGGCCGGGTACCTTGCCCATTATGGCCGATACTATATCGCATCATCATTACTCACTCCCAATAACGTTAACTTAACAAGACACATATAATGCATGAACACAAACCAAACAAGTGTCTAATAACAACAACAACAACAACTTAATAACTCACTGACCATCTCATCAAGCGGTCAGTTACAACTTATCAACTCACCGACCATCTCATCAAGCGGCCGGCTACAACAACGTTAACAAGGTACTACTCGTCAATAAACTGACAAGTTTCCCCCAATCTTGGAACAAGTCCAAGTTATCAACCTACCTCACAACACTAAGTCTAAGCTAGCTTAACTTAATTTCCAACTCTTAACTCAAGTGTTTCAACTTACTTAATTTGACCGGACGTACCGTACTACTCTACTAAAATTATAGGACACTATCTAAAAGTGTTTGGGTCAATACTTATTATATCTTGAATTTACAATTTCAATTAGTGAGACTTTGCTAAAACAATTCCAGACTTAGTCATTTTTTCTGCATAATTTTTCAGCAATACTATTACTCTAAGTTGTCAACTATGCTCATTCATGCTCCTAACCACTCGAACCTCTACCACATAAAGATCATCCTCATTCTTAAGTTCTAAGACTCCATTGATCATAACTTAACCATTAAAAACACTAGTCTTTCCTTATCAAAATTCTGCATAATTCATTCTTAGCCTATCATTCACAATTTCTACAAAATCACTTCCCACACTTACTAACTCCAAGTGAGACCATTCATACATCATAAAACTTCTACACATATCAAGCTATCAATGCTAAACAACACTTAGGAACATAACACAAGTCATGAGACAACATACCAACCACAAATTAACACTTTGGAATAAAGGCAATCAACATCACACTTTGCATACATGACATACCATTATCACATTAACTCAAACAGTACATTTTAAGACAAACTCAATTAACATAAGCATTATGACAGAGATTAATATCAAGTTTTCCCATCACAATGGCAATTGTACTTATCTTGCACAACTGCGCCATGTCTAGGGACCATGGGACGTCCCTATTGCCTAATTATATCCATAAGTCCACTAGTCTTGTATCCATCTACCCCCTTACCTCAATAAGAAGTTCGAAGTATTGCAAGGCGAAGAAAATTTCCTACAACGACAATTTGAACACCAAACAAGCACAGGGTAAAATTTACGGAAGAGCGAATTGCGGCTAGAAAAAATAACAATTAGTATAACATGTATTTTTTGGAATTTTTAAGGCTGAAATGAAATTAAAAGGAAGCAAAAAGAGTGACCAGAGAATGTCATACTGAGACAAAGGGGTTACAAGGGGTCCGGCATCAACTTCACCGAAACGAGCAAAGGAGTAGTGGCTTCTGAAGGTTTCAACGCGAGGAATCCGAAAATTACGTTCGTTTTTCCAACCGAAAACTGTGGTGTCTGAAAAAGGAGATTTACAGTCTGCCCAACAGAACAAAATGCGGCAAACAAAGTTGCGGTTGAACGAACAGAGACTGGAAACGTGTTCTGTGGTCGATTTCGAGTTGGGTGGTAAATTTTGGAATTTTTTCGTGATCTAAAGGATGAGAACTTGAAGAGAGAAGTTCAAAGTGTTAGTTTCGTAGACACAGTACGCCGTGCACGATTTCTTTTTGTGGGAGACAATGAACAGTGATACAGAAGTGGAACATGGACGTCGGCCGAAGGAAAACGTGGTCATAGGGTCTTTATAATCCTACCCCCAATGTTTCTTCTATTTATAAAATAAAATCATTTTCATACTAGCTTCTAAAATAAACTACTGTTAAAAACATTCATAATAAATTCAAGACTAATATTTAATAAAATAAGATAAAATAATATCATTAAAATATACTAATCATTAAGACAAACACACACAATTTGTCACAAGATTACCAATATAAACACACAATTTATAGGATCCTATGAATTCAATTTTGAGGGTGTTACAGTCCACATCAGAGCTGCTCTCATTGTAAAATTCTTCTTTCTTGCAATATCAAAAGTCAAAACGCCATTCCACAACCTTTTGAGATCGTCAATGAGTGGCTGTAAATAGATGTCAATACCATCTTTTGGATTATTTGGACCCGGTATAATACAAGTCAAGAACATATAAGGCTTAGACATGCACATTTCGGGAGAAAAATTGTATGAGGTAACAATAACTGGCCAGCAAGAATAAGGTTTCGCCGTGGATTGAACATACGGGGTAAAACCATCAGAGCATAAGCCAAGTCGTATATTACATGGATCTGCTGCAAATTCGGGATGCACACGATCAAAGTGCTTCCAAGCTTCACCATCAGATGGGTGGCGCAACATACCAGAAGTGCTTCTATTCTTATAGTGCCATGTCATTTTGCCTACAGTTTGTGTTGATGCAAACATTCTCTGCAGCCTTGGAATAATTGGTAAATAAAATATTGCCTTCACTGGAACTGGTTTTTGTCTACCCTTCCCATTATCAGTGTGTGAAATATACCTTGGCTCACTACAAAATTTGCATTCAATCAGTGCGCCATTGTTTTAACCAATTCATTGTCGTAATATAACATACACCCTCTCACACAACAATTAATCCTTTTAGATTCCAACCCCAACTTGGACACTAAGTTTTTAGCCTTGTAATAACTTTTTGGCAAACCATCTCTGATAGGTGATGAGTCCAACATCATTTTCGTTACGAGATCCAAGCACACATTGGTTGCACCACAGTTGGACTTAAGAGCTAAAAGCCTCACACACATTGATAACTTAGAGTCTGCAGACCCTTTAAACAACGACTTATTTGTTTCTAACAAGAGATTATAAAATTTTTGTGCTGTCTCATTTGGAAGTTCATCTGTGTCATCATACTGTTTCTCCTCGAATGATACGTTGATGCCCAAGGCATCACAAACCATATCTTGCATCAATTCAATCTGCTCACCATATCCCGTATCTACGCAATTGCTTGAAGCACCTGTGCAATTATCACCTGTGCAAGGAAACTCTTCACCATGTCTAGTCCAAATCTAGTGATTAGGCCTAAATCCAATTCTCTGCAGGTGATGCATGACCCCACCTGGGCTCTTAATCCTTCTGTAATCGTAATTAAGGCACAACCATCTAATCCCTCCATTAAATATGAAATCTTCATGTGCCATTGCGACTTAAACAAAGTGATTAACCCCATCGCAAAAAGATTGTTTCAAACCCCCTCTCCCCAGATACAACCTATCGTACATCCAACTATGACTCGAAGGAAAAAATTCCATCTTCTGCATGTTAAAAAAATGACAATTTCAGCAGCACGACGTTGTTAGAACTGCTCTTTTTCTTTAAAAGGTATGACCCTATCCCATTCGAGGAAAAACTTTTTCAGAACTCGTATAATAGTCATTCCTTAATTCTCATATCTTATACCTGGCAAAATTTTGGTAGCATTTCTGATTAGTCTCTGAGTACACTAAATGATCGCAATTATGAATACCGCGATCAAGTATGCACCCAGAGAATAAAAAGAAATGAATCGAACCGAAATTTCATCAAATATAAAGATACGAGAATTAAGCAACAACTATTATATGAGTAAAGAAAAAAAAATTCCAAACTGTCCGACTTGACAATTCAAGGTTCAATATACAATGAGAAATACAAGTTATTTTAAGGTGATATGACTTGGGAGCGTGAGGGTGAGAGTCGCCAGCAGTACCCACATTTATTTTAAGGTGCATGATTTTGGGGACGAAATCTCTTTTAAGGGGGTGGTAATTTAACATCCTCATTTTCTAATCTTGCTTAACATGTGTTTATGTGTAATTAAGTGTATTTGTGTGCCCTAGGTAGGTTTTGTGTGTATTTGACTGTATATTTGACTTTTCGGCTGTGTGTTCGTTTTTGGTGTGATTATGTGTTTGCAAGAGAGTATGTTGTGAGGTTTGGTGAGTGGTATGAGGTTGGAATAGTGTTTGATAGAGCATTGGTATGAGTCTTAGAAGTCTTGTAAAGTTTGAGAACGATCGCAGTCGAGATTAGGGTTTTGTTGTTCTTATAAAGGACTTAAGCGTCTCATCACATCTACTGAGTCATAATTATTTATGTCTTTCGATAAAATCTTTTCACTTAATCTTACTTTTCTTTTGGCGTCTTCATTTAATGAAAAGACGAATCTTCTTTTTTCTTTTCTTTTTTGATTTAATTTTTGTGTGGAAATACGAAGCGATTTTTTGAAAAAGGACTGTACCATTTTCTATCAACTTTCCCACTACTCCACATTTTTCGCTCCATCACTTCACTCTGCATTTTCTTGCAAAAACTGTTTTCTCTCTCTCTCTCTCTGTGTGTGATTTCGAACCCTAAAACCTCCATTACCCTCTCTGCAACTGCTACCATGGCTGATAGAAAGGTTGGACAATACACTGCTGCCTTCGATGTCTTCTCAGAAGCAAAAATCATGAATGAGAACATGATTGATTTTGAGAACTTCAAGCTATATGGTTTTGATTTTGAAGAAGGTTTGGAGAAACTAGGCTGGAAAAATTACTTCATCTGGGAACCAATGACGATCTTGAGCTATGCTATAAAGGAGTTCTGGGGGAACGCTTACCTACTTCCGGGAGAAATTATAGAAGGACACATCAGAGGCTTCAAGTTACGCTTAACCATCAACTCTATTGCTCAGACGATCAAGTGCCCTTGTGAAGGAATCAGTTACCATGCTAACTGGGTTGACGCTTACAAAGGACTGGAAAACGTCAACGAAGCCCTGTTTGAAAACTATCGTGAGTTGAAGAAGAAGAACATAACTCCCATTGCCAAAGACTTGAAAAGACACTACAGAGTACTGCACAAAATCATCACTAAGAGCGTGATTCTGAAGGCTGGCTCAAGCGACATAGTGAACTACGAGCAAAAGTTCATTATGAGAAACTACATGGATAGGAAGAAAATCAATCTGCCAAGGTTGATTATCAATAATCTGATAAATGCTCTTGTCTTCTCAAGGAAGAATGTCGATAAAAAGAATATCATCAAGGTTATCCCTTATGGAGTTCTTCTCTCCATAATGATGATTAAAGATGGTGTTGTGAGAAAGCTGACTGACTCTACCAACACAGAAGAAAAAGAAAAATACTTTGGTGTTGGCGCTGTTGTTCGTCCGGAAGTTTTTGGAGTCAACAGTCTAGTCAGAATGCAGCTGATAACTGGCTCTATGATAAATAAGGTAAAATTACAGCAATAGGAAGGAGAAGCTAAAAAGAAAACCACTAGAAGCTCAATGGCTGGTGTGAAGAGACCTGCTAAATCTCCTTTAAGGGAGACTAGAAGAATGAAACAGAAGGTGGCTCCTGCACCTACTGTTGAGGAACCAGAAGATGAGGATAGAATTCCCATCAGAAAGGTCTTGGAAAGAAAGAATAAGCCAACAGCTGAAAAGGATGCTTCAGCGTCCGGTCAAGGGAAGCAAGTCCCTCCTCCTCCTCCTGCCGTTGTTGCCCCTAGAGGAACAAAAAGAAGGCTGGTTAAGTCTTCTGAGCTTAACCCAAAGGTACTCGACTTTACTGCTGATGAGTCAGTATCTGTCTTTGATTCTCATGATGTTATTCCTGCACCCCCATTGTCTGTTTCACAACCACAAACACAACCACAAACCAAGAAAACCAGAATGAGCCTCCGACAAACCTCTACCCTCTCAAAACCTACCCAACCACCATCCAATACACTCAACCTTAACCTACCACAAATTTCATTAAATACCTCACTTACCACATACATTTCTAAACTTCACTCTCATCCCTTTAACCTATTATTCAAAGTACCTCCCATTAATCCCTTCAAACCCTACACACCTAAAACCTATACAATCACCAAAACCACTCCTACTTCACTCACCATTACCCATAGACCTACAGACTTTGGTGGAAGGAAGAATGTCTCATGTATTAACAAACCTTGGTTTGTTAAGTATGAGTCATATCACAGCATCTACAATCGTCCCTCTACATGGCATTTGAAAACCTTCACCTCTGGAGTTGTCAGACTGGAGATTGCCTCTCCAATGACTGCTACCTTCAAGGATGGAGAAGACCATTTTCAGATGTCATTCAAAGGAAGAATAAGACCATCATCTGGTAGCAGAGCAATTCCTTTCTCTGTTGACCTTCCTAAATCCCTACCACAAACTGAACCTCTCACACTGGAGGAGTGTGGAAGATGGATTACAGATGAAGAAGTTGCCTTCATGGCATACTGTCTTGAGATGAAGAAAATTGAAGTTATCAGACAGTTCAGGGATCCTTCTTCTGTATCCGTAAAGATTCTACCAGACAGACAAAGGTGGCTGCCTTGGTCTATCCCTGGAAAAAGGAAAGAACCTACTCCTGGCAAGCTGCCATTCAGCAAGATCGGGCTCATAGAGTATGAGAAGGCTCCCAAGAAGTATAATCTTAAAGAATTCTCTAAGCTTCTGATTGCCAAGATCACTGAGGATCATGCCAGAAGGTTTTACCTTAGTTCTCTGAAGGAAGGTGAATGGAGAACTAGCTCCTCAAACTGCTGCAATGCCGAGAAAGCCACAATTCCAACAGTTGGCACTATCAGCAGAGTTACTGACACCAATCTGGGAACAGTCTACTTTGATGATACATTCAGGTGTTCAGTAATCAGGCCACTTGACTGCATGAAGACATATGTCCAATGGGCTGCTGTGACCAAGCACTTTGACATTGGATTTACTTGGAGTCAATGGTCGGAGTCTTGGAAAGACAAAGCTATGTTACCATGCCTCGTCCCCCTAGTGCTTACAGAAGATGACAGGGAAAATCTGAGAAGAATATACCTGGCAGAAAATGAAGGACTTTCTTTTGCTTCTGAAGCATTGAGTGCCTTCATCAGAAGAATATGGGGAGAAGAAGCTGGAAACAAGTTTGATGCTTTCACTGCTGATGTGCTTCTGCATAGGGAAACTATCTTCATGGTTTGCTGTATCCAGAAGAGGTGGAGAAAAGAAGGAGAATTCAGTCAGAATCTGAGCAGAGGAAACTTGGAAGTCTCATCAAATGGTTTATACCAAATGATGTGTTCTTTCAAAAGGCTTAACAAAAAAAGGAACTGAGACTAAAGCTTTCCAACTGGGTGCTAGCAGAGCATCAGAAGATGAAACCTACACCAGAAGCTGGACCTTCTACTTCTACTCCTGCAGTTGAAATGGTCACCATTCCTAAAGCAGAGTTTGAAGAAATGAAGGCCACTAACCTGAAAGTCACTCAGCTGGAGAATGCACTGAAGCTATTATATGAACGTCTCAACATCCCTCCACCACCTCCACCAAACCCTTAAATTTTTTTTTGTGTGATATAAGTTTTTTTTTGGTACTCTTACATATATACTTATTTTTTTTACTCTAACTATCTGTTTATATATATATATACCTATATCTGATTATCTGTTTATATATATTCAAATTTTTCTAAGTATTATTTTGACTATGATGTGCTTTACACTCTTTTTGTCTGATGACAAAAGGGGGAGTAAAAGAAAGGTTTGATGAACACATGAAAGTCTGATTAACAAATTCACCGTTCGATGAATACACTAAAACTGAAAGTATCATGCATATCATTTCATACATAGTATTTGTGTGGATATTCATTGCTCTAATATCGATTAATGCGTTGATAGTCATTGACCCAGTACTACTCTAATAATGATCAATAATTTGGTACAATGAAAATCTTTTTGATAAAATGAAAATCAGCATCCAATCTCACTTTGTTAAATATATGCTCTGATACATCTACGTATTTTTGCAATGACTTAAATGAATTTGTTTATCAACAATCGCCTTAATACCTTAATTGTTCTTGTATATCTAAATTGTTAAATTCAGGGGGAGACCCTTGATATTATTTTGAAATTAAATTGTTCATCAACCTTGGATATTTGTCATCATCAAAAAGGGGGAGATTGTTGGAACCTAAACGATTGAGAAGTTTAGACCCTCATTAATTTTGATGATAACAAAGTATTTTCAAGAAGAACAATTTATCTTCTAACATATCTTTGAGTGTACAGGTATCAAAACTTCATATATATGTACGAAACACTCAAGGAAGAAGAAGAAATTTACAAAAGAATTAAATACAATCCACTAGTGTCAGCATCCGAACTCACTCCAGCGTCTTGCTAACAGCAAGTGTCTAGTAGTGTTACTCCTTGACACATGGAATACTCAATTGCTGTGAGCGTCCGTCCTCTGTTCTGAGCAAGCGTCTGATCTCCTTAATGAAGCACGTGATGATCGTGTTTTTGCTCTTAGCCTCAGACTGTTCTGGAACGGAATTCGAATTTGATTTCATGTGCTCATTTTGATGTACGAGGAAGCAAATGTTACACCTTTAGCATAAGATAAAAATCGTACAAGGCAATTGCAAATTACAAATAGTACGAAAACGGTAATGTGTACTATTCTGATATTCTCTGGAAAGGAAGAAAAGGACTACATTTCAAATTACCTCACTCAATGGAAAGGAGATATTTTTACTGCAACGGTAATACCCTTGAAGACTCCTATAAATACCCCAAGGTATTCATTGAAGAGAAGTTGGAAAAATAGCGAAGACACTTCATTCTGAAAGCAAAATTACTCAAGTGAGCAATCAAGTTTCGTGCCAAGTTTCTGGTCTACAAAGAGCTGAACTCAGCGTCTTATACTTTCTTTTAGAAAGCCATTCTGTTTTGAGCTTAATCTTTTCATCCTCTCTGTGAGAGATATTTGACTGTATTCAAAAGTATAATCTCTTTTGTAAACTGTATTTTAGCCTAGTTAAGGCTTTGTTCCTCAAAGGCTCAACTACACTGAGTCGTTTTGAGAAGTTGAGAGTATTGTCAAGTTTGTGACAGAAGAATACTCTTGAGGAAAATTGTAATCAGTTGATTATAGTGAAAAATCCTTTAGGAACGAAGGGACTAGATGTAGCTACCAGTTGGTGGTGAACTAGTATAAGTCTCTGCGTCTCATTCTTTACTGCTTTACATTTATCTTTACCTTGCTCAGTAAAATAAGTTTTCATAAGCGGTTTATTTTCTGCATCCGGTTTATTTCTCTGCATCTGGTATACAAACAGTTTTGAAAAATCTGTGTTCAAGTTTTTTTTACGTAAAGTTAGCGAAAAGTTTTTAACACAATTCAACCCTCCTTCTTGTGTTCACGTTCACAGCCTACGTCACATTCGACACCTACACAGCCTCCAACACCTTCTGCACCGACACCCCATTTGCCTCCCATTTACATGATCCCCAACCTGGGGTTCCAGCCAACACATGGCGCTTCTTCCTCCCATGTTGTGCCTGAGACGGTGCCCGATATTCATCAGTCCGAGCATGAGTATAGTACGGGTCATACACCTGATCAGACAAGGTTGAGCAGGATGAGGATGAGCAGCAGGAGATTGACCAGGAGGTCGTTGAGGATCTTGAGATGCTGCATGATGGCTGAGTTATTATCAGGCCGGCTGATAAAGGGTAAGTATTTATATTTTTTTCCGAGTTATTAATAATTTACATGTGTATATATATATTTATTTAATTTGTTTGAGATCTTTTTATTGTTCAGGTTCCTTCCCTCGAAGCCAGCTGTGAAGGCTATTACAGCAGCAATTGAGGAGAATTACCAAACGATTTGGCCCACCTAGGGGACGTTGAAGGACGAGGAGCGGAGGTATATGTTCAAATCTTTCGGAGTGAGTTGCAATTTTTATTTCGTTGCCAACATATTATTTTTTTATTTCATAAATTTCAATTATGTTTAATAATGTCTTATATTGATACATGAGAGGGTTGCTAGGGAGGAAAAGGATGAGGAGTGGATCGAGAAGAACTTCCATACTGGATAGGGGACAGCCCTACTGGATAGGGGATAATCTCTGGCAGGAGCTAGGAGAGCACTGGCGCTCCGCTGAGTACAAATCGATCTGCACGAAGGCCAAGAAGAACAAAGCCTCTGAGAAGGGTGGGAGCTTGCACACCGAAGGTTCCGTCAGTCAGGCGCAGCATGCAGCTCTAATTGTATGTGGTATATAATTATTGTTATTATTGCTAGTTATTATTTATTATTTATTTAAGGTTTTTTATTAAATAATTACAGTCGAAGAGGTTGGGTAGAGAGGTACAGTTGCACGAGCTCCATCGTGCAATTCATATTAGGAAGAGTACCAATGATTTTGTTAATGATCGGTCGAGGCGGACCCAGGTAATTATAAAATATAATGAATAGTTTTTTTCATAATGTTTATATTGTTTTCTTACAAAAAAAATTGACTTATTTGTTTATGTTTGACAGGAGGAGTTTGAGGCGAGGATGTCTCAGATTAAATCTCAGACATCATCATGTTCCCCGTCTCAGAGCCCTGAGGATCCATCTGCACCGCTCAGGGTTTGGGCAGATGTTGTTGGCGGCAAGAAGAAGGGTCGCCTATACGGTGCTGGAGACCTTGCCAGCAACTACAGGAAAGGGACCAGCCACTTCCACATCGGAGAGTCATCGAGTAGTGGTGGTGCCAGTCGTCGCTCTGCCACGGATGAGCAAGAGTTAGCTGCTCTGAGGCAGAGAGTGGCATCTTTCGAGGAGGAGACCCATTGGACGAACGCTATTTTGGCTCAGGTGCTGGCGCGACAGGAACAGATGTGCTAGATGCTAGCTCGCCAGCAGCTTCAGCCGCCTCCTCCGCCTCCGCCGCCTCCACCTCCGCCTCCTGGTACTAATGATGTCGCTGACGCTGATGGTTTAGAGCGTCTCGATCATGATTAGGACTACCAGGATTATTGTTTGTATTTTTTTTTTATATTTTTGATATTGTTCGAATATTTTTTTAATTTGTTGTTGATGTTTGTTCGGATATTTTATTTATTTATTACGTTTCTTTTTTACTTTGTTTTTTAATTTACGTTATCATATTTATTAATATAGAATAAATTAATAATTAAATAATTAAATAATTAATTAATAATTAAATTAAATTAATAGTTAATTAAATTTAAAGAAATTAATTAATTTAAAAATTAAATAAATAAATCAAGTAATTTTAATTAAATTAAATATAAAAAATTAATCAATTATTAAATTAATTATTTAATAAAATTCATAAAAAAAAACTAACATTACCGACGGGTATAGCCATCGATAATCACCGTCTAGATTTACCGACGCGCTAGTCCATCGAAAAATTACCGATGGCCATGACCGTCGGAAGTTACCGCCGGTTTTTAATCGACGATTTTGTAGTGGTCGTCGGTACGCCCGCGTTTTCTTGTAGTGGAGGAAGAGGCAGACGGAGGCCGAGAGCTCAGAGACGAGAGAGAGAGAAAAGACAGAGGCACGACAGAGATGAGGCAGACGGAGGAGACCACGATTTGCATGCAGTGGTGGTCAGAATGAAGACATCGAGGAGGCCGAAGCAAAACAGGGAAGACGGAGCGAAAAAAATGTGAGGAAGAAGAAGACCACCGCACCGGGGCGATTTCCGGCGCGGTGGTTCGCGGCTAAGAGCTTGCCAGAGGCAGCAAAAAGGTAATTTTTTTAAACTCATCTTCCTTTTCATCTTCGTCCAACTCCTCGCCTCCCGTTTCTCTTCTCCGTGTTTGAACAAATTTTTTTTTCCTTCGATTCGAGTAGGGAATTTTGTTGTTGAATCTATTGTTTTGGTGGGTGGCTGAGAATTTTGCTAAAGGTTCTGTCTTTTGGGAAATTGAATTGAAAGAAGCTACATTATGAATCGATTTCGTGGTTGTAAGAGACAAAGAAGGGTGAAATTGTTGGAAGCCTTACTTGGGTGCTGCTTAAGGGTTATATTGTGATTTAGAAGGGTTTTTATTGGGTTTTAATTGACTTTAGATCTGTTCTTAACTTGGTTTTGTTTTTAATTGACTTTAGATCTGTTCCATAGCTGATGCATTGGAAGTTTTAATTAACTAATTGGTTTTGTTTTTGAGTTATTGTTCTGTTCTTTCAGTGTTTATTAATGGTTCAGATTCTTCAGCTTTGAAATGAAAGTTAAGCTTCTGTAAATGGTCAATGCGTATATAAACAGATTATGGCTTTAATTTTTTTTATTAAAACATTGGCATTTACTAGGGTTTTTTAGATTTTGCCCACGAAAACCGTTTTCTACCAGCGAATAACCTACAACCACGTGAATCTCGATGGGCCCACGTAAATGTTGGCATTTCCTAGGGTTTTTGCCCTAGGAAATGACAGGTATTCTTGTAGTGCCATTCATAACCACCATCGCCGTCAACACCATTGTGCCATTGTGTGCGAGCTCTGCCCCCAGGACACCCCTCTCTACTATGTCATTTTGACATTTATAAATTGGGAGTACGAGGGAAGAATAATGGTTCCCATGTGCATTTTGGACCGTTGATGGATGGTGAATGAATGGTTGAGATGTGAGATTGGATTGTGAGCGGATTAATGACGTGGAAATTATGTTTTTCCGGTGACAGATGGTAATTATTGATGGCATAGCCGACGATGATGAAAAAAGCGCACAATTTGCATTTTTTAGTGATTTTTTTAGTCGTTGGTAAGCCCTCTCGATAAGAAAAAAAGCACACGATTTGAATTTTGTAGTGTCTTTTTCTGTTATGGACGGCTAAGTCGTCGGTAATTACCAACGTCTTAGCCGTCGGTAACAAAAAAACGCACAATTTGAATATTTTAGTGACTATTTCTGTTGCTGATGACTAAGTCGTCGGTAAACCCTTGGTAATTACCGACGGTTTAGCTATAAGTAACGAAAAAAGTGCACGATTTGAATTTTTAGTGACTTTTTTGGTTACCGATGACTTAGCTGTTGGTCCCTCAATAACGAAAAAAGTGCACGTTTATAAGTCGTCAGTAATTAGTGACGTCTAAGCCGTCAGTAACTTTTTAAAAAAATCAACTTCGTGTCTAACCAATGGTAACAAGTCATGGATAATTGACATTTTTCTTGTAGTGTCTATTTTATGCATCTATTTATTATTTACATATATCTATTCACAATTTTGAGTCTCGACGGGAAAATATGTAATGATTTGGATTGAGTTTATCGGTATAGTTTGATTTTGTTTAGCTTTGCTATGCCTTTAGTTATGCCCTTTCTTTTTAATTTTTGTGCTAATGGAATTGTCTTATTGGTTCTTTAGACTGGAAAATTTAGGATAACAAGCAAAATTTAGAGTACAATAGATAGATAAGATAAAGAGAACATGCTAACTGGATTCAAGAAATTGGTATTGCTTTACTCACGATGGATGTCATTTGCGGTGATGTACATTTGCCAAGTAAACCATTTATTCAGCATACTAATTATGTACATATATCTATTCACAATTTTGAGTCTCGACGGGAAAATATGTAATGGTTTGGATTGCGTTTGTCGGTATAATTTGATTTTTTTTAGCTTTGCTATGCCTTTAGATATGCCCTTTCTTTTTAATTTTTGTGCTAATGGAATTGTCTTATTGGTTCTTTAGACTGGAAAATTTGGGATAGCAAGCAAAATTCAGAGTACAATAGATAGATAAGATAAAGAGAACATGCTAACTGGATTCAAGAAATTGGTATTGCTTTACTCACGATGGATGTCATTTGTGATGATGTACATTTGCCATGTAAACCATTTATTCAACATACTAATTATTTACATATATCTATTCACAATTTTGAGTCTCGACGGGAAAATATGTAATGGTTTAGATTGAGTTTGTCGGTATAATTTGATTTTTTTTTTGTGGCTTTGCTATGCCTTTAGTTATGCCCTTTCTTTTTAATTTTTGTGCTAATGGAATTGTCTTATTGGTTCTTTAGACTGAAAAATTTAGGATAGCAAGCAAAATTCAGAGTACAATAGATAGATAAGATAAAGAGAACATGCTAATTGGATTCAAGAAATTGGTATTGCTTTACTCACGATGGATGTCATTTGGGGTGATGTACATTTGCCAAGTAAACCATTTATTCAGCATACTAATTATTTACATATATCTATTCACAATTTTAAGTCTCGACGGGGAAATATGTAATGGTTTGGATTGAGTTTGTCGGTATAATTTGATTTTTTTTTATAGATTTGCTATGCCTTTAGTTATGCCCTTTCTTTTTAATTTTTGTGCTAATGGAATTGTCTTATTGGTTCTTTAGACTGGAAAATTTAGGATAACAAGCAAATTCAGAGTACGATAGATAGATAAGATAAAGAGAACATGCTAACTGGATTCAAGAAATTGGTATTGCTTTACTCACGATGGATGTCATTTGTGGTGATGTACATTTGCCAAGTAAACCATTTATTCAGCATACTAATGCGAGCCATTGTAAATTTTGATTTTACTTTTGAAACATAATGTTTGCTCATTTGCATTATCATGTCATTTGTGTTCACGTGATTGCATTAGAACGATATTATTAACGAAATCATGGTTGTGAAATGTAATCTCTCTTTTTGTTAATCCATCGTACTCTAATTTTGTCCATCCCATTCAAAAGTTTGAAGGAAAAAAAAAGTATTGAGTCCTAACATATTTCTTTTTTGTTGTTGTTAACCCACCGTAATTATGACTTTTGGCTCCTCTGGCTCCTTAGTGGATGCCATAAAGTATCACCATAAGCTTAGGTTTTTTGAACTCGTTATGAGACTAATACCCGAGTCATAGTGGGACGTCCAGTGTTTTACACATAGGGTTGGTCTGTCTCTCAAATAGACCACTTCAGGAATCAAACCCGGGTTCTTTTCCGGATATCACGTTCCATTTTACCTTTTTTTGTTGTATAAAAGTTTTAAAAAAATCAAAAAAGAAAAACTTAATAACAATAGGGAAAAAAATTTAAGATACAAGCAATCTAAGTTCGGACAGCTCGCACTCCTCCCATTTTGAGCATAAGCACAGACATACTTTAAACCAAGGCAGACCTGCTTTCACAAGATTAGCTTTCAGTTTGCCTTTGTTTCTCTTCTCCTAGTTATGCTTCTTTGGCCTTGAGCACCACAACAGACAAATGAGACAATCCAGTGTTCAGAATGGAAGCTAGTCGTTTGTGCATAGGCTGGATCTGTTGTGATGCAAACAGGAGGAGTAGGCTGAAACAAACTCAGATATAAACAACTGAGCAAAAACGTGAATGAAGCAGAGAGTGGGAGAAGATGAAATTTTGGAATAAACAATTATTAATCATATATGTGTTGGAATTTTATATTCCAATAATTAATATGGGCTGATATTATTAATAATTATATTAGCTATTTATCATAAAGGAGCTATATTTTATGTGATCATATAAAGTTAAAATAAGGTAAGCTCATTGGACTCCTAATTTAATTGATATGGACCTTATATGAGTAGATGTAAGTGTGGCCCGATAAGGGGATAATGGGTACCCTGTTAGGTTTAACACACTATAAAGAAGGTTGGTCCCCAATACACCGAATCGTTGTCATTCATTCTCTTCTCCCCATCTGAAGAGAAGCTAAAGTCTCGTGAGAGAGCTCAAGAAGATTCGGTTGAGGAAGCACCATAAAGCCACCGCTAATGTGTTCGTTGTTTGTTGTCATGGATCCAGTTGCTCGTAGTTTGTTCGTGATCATTCATTTGGTATTCCGCTTCAGGTGATTGATTGTTATGGATCCAGGTATTCTTCTAATCCTTGATAATCCAACATATCGTAGATCCTAAGGGCAGATAACATGTTGTTCTTGTTGAGCATGCTTGTATATTTTTATAGCTTCTGCCTAAAGTATTTCTATGAGGTTTGAGCATGCTTGTTCTTGTTATTGTTATTAATAAGGAATTAATTTGAACAAGTGGTATCAGAGCGGTCTTCAATGTTGGTTTATTAGGATTACGGTTTCTGTTCTATGCCTGAGATTTGTTCTTGATTGGGTTTTATGTTCTTTCCCTTTTGTATGAACCCTGACCTTAAGATTTTGGGGCTTTTGATTTTTCTCCAATTTTTACAAAGCCTAAATTATTGAATTTGGGAATTATGAAAAGTTGATCGAATATCTTTTTTATCAGCATGGTTTTTTTTTTTGATTTTTGACTGAGAAGAATTAACTTTTCAATTGCTGGACGTGAGACTAGCAAGTATAGTTTTTTTTTATTCAATTGATTTATACAATAAAGATTTGTTATATATATATATATATATATATGGGAAAGATTTGTTGCCTTTTAATAGCGTTTAAATAGTGCATCACGAAATATTGTGATACATCAAATAAAGATTTGTTTCTTTTATTTCATATGGATTCAAAAATTGTTTGTTGTTTCAGTCATTTAGAAAATCTATCGAGATGTATGCGAAGGATTTGATGAGAATATGCTTTGGCATGATTAAATTTTTTTTGCCATATAAAGATTCAATTTTTATTTGATTATGATATATATCGATTAAATTGAATATATAGCTTTATAGCATGATAATGATGTTTGAGTATATTGTTATTAAGTTTCCTGCAATAATATGCTTTTAATCATGCTTTTTTGGATTTATATTTGTTCGCGCATCATGTCCAGAAAACGCACACTAGTACTTTTTTGTTCCAGATTGATAATAAAGTTATTATTATCGCAATTTGTTATATATAAAGATAATAATAGTAAAGAGTTGTTATTATTGTTCATTATTAAATAATTTGTGACATGGTGTACGGTTATGACCTTAGAATTTAGTGGTGTTTATTTATTTTAAATACGGCATGCCTGTCGTGACTTTCTCTAATTTATTTTATTTTATATATTATAATTGATCAAGAAAGACGAAAAGGGGACAACACCATATGAGGATGCCGGTGGGAGAAGCTTGAGAAGCTTGTTCATAGGATAAAGAATTGTAATAATTAGTTATTTAATTATTTTGCATTTAGGAGGTCATAACTATACCACCATATCTTATATGCATTATGTATGCGATGTATGAAGTGTATGCTTGTATGCTATATATGTTTTACATGCTAAACGTCGCACGCAGTTAGAACTTCGCCTCCCAACCGCTGGGCAATGAAGGGCACCACTCGGCAGTGGTGCCGATCTCAGTAGGCCACTGGGCGGTGGTCTCAGTTCGTCATCTTGTCGTATTTGAACCATTGAGCGGCCAACAACACCACTAGGCGGTGATGTGTGAGATACGTCTCTCGCTTTAGGACTGCTAAAGTGGTCTTTTGACTGATGTGTGGTGTTGTAAACATACAGTTATGGATATTCCTACACCTAGGTGTGGAATTTATGTAAACTAAGGCCCTCCCATTTTTTAATTAATAATTATCTAGTATCTTTAATTGGGTTGATTGAAACAACATGTTACCAAAGTAACCTCTGTTGCGTAGATTAGTTCAATTTAATTTACAAAAGATGTAGCGTGGAGTTATTCATGCGCGTTGTTGTCGGCCCAAAGGAAGGCGCAACTTGGCCGCATAATTCCATGCCTGCGATGATAAATGTGTGGTGATTATAAAAACAATTTATCCATGTGAGCAATTGGGATGCCCAAAGGAAACCATTGCTTGACAGGACTTATCGCCAATGTTTGATCGTTGCGTTGAGAGTACCGCTTGCAGTTAGTCCTTACAATCCAAAGATTGGGGATTAATGGTGCGCTTGGTATCTTGTTTGGGTCTTTAATTTACAGATAAAGAATAATTGAGCATGTCTTATTAATTATTTTAATTTGACGTGTCAATTGATGTTGTGTGGGTGCGTGTCCATGCGAATATTAATCGGCCCAAAAGAAGGTTAATATTTGGCCGGGTTGCATTCACACCTGTAATGGTAAACCTGTGGCGATTATAAGGATAATTTCTCCATGTGAGCAATGAGATGTCCAAAGACAACCATTGTTTGACAGGACTTATCGACAGTATTTGATCATTACAACAAAATACCAATAGCAATTAATATCATTGTCCAAAGACTTGGTATTAATGTTGCATCGGATATTTTGATAAGTATATTTTAGTACTTTTGTTCTCTTTGAACTATAATAGTTTGTGTATCTGCTGTTTTGAGTTCAATTTAATCCTTAAAAGTTTAGAGTTTTAGGATTAAAGACAGAACATTAAAGAAAGTTTTGGATTTAGACCTAACATAAGAATGGAGAAACCTACTTTCTCTCACTCAATTCGGTATCTATGAAGTGAGAATCAAGTATGAGAAGTAGGATTGCTCCAGCCGCATAAATCTGATGATCATAAAGTACAATATTTCAGAGACCTTTAGGGGTGTTATTTTCGATGATATAATTTATGTCGTAAATTTCCTTGCTGAAATTAAAAGTGCTTGCAAAATGCAATGATGCGAAAATGAGCACTCGTTGGAGAGCTTACTTTTCATTAAGTATGAAAGTAAAGGGAATATGAGGAGCACATTATGAAAATATTCAAATCTTGTCTTCAAACTTAAGGCGCTAAAACTTGAGCAGTCTAACGACTTGCTCAAACATTTAGCATTTGTATTCTTTCTTGCATAATTAGATCAGATTAAATCTGTTTACAACTGTCAAAGGAGGAAATAATCTTTAATAAGATTATTTCATAAGGTGTGCAAGAAAATAAATGGTGAAGCAAGAGAAAAAATAAAAGAGTGCTCATTTGGCAAATACCCCAAAGGATAAGGGCAAATAAAGAAAACTAAAGATGAAACTATTAAAGGTCTCTCTCAAAAGAAACAACTAAGGTTGTCTTAACTGACAAATGCCAAGTGACGCTAAAAGATGCATCCATATAGGAGTTGACAAAGTTGGTGAAGATTGAGACTCTAGGCATTTTAGATTGTTGTTACTGGCTTATATTTGAAATTAAAAGACAATTTGGTTGAATCAAATTTTGGGATAAAGTTTAGTTTTTTGTTTCTCTTTGAACAAATTAAGATGATTTTGGGTTTATTTTTTAAACAATGGATTCAATTTGTCTTTTAAATTCAAATATTGTTGGAGTCAATTGAGCTATGACTTGTGACAATCTATAATTTCTAAAAGTTCTGAGAGGTATAAACTTTGGTCCTAAGTTAAAGAAATTTTTTGAGACGGAAACTGCATAGTTCTTTAATGATATTGAGTTTGGGGGAGAGATAAGGTTAGAGAACAAAATTGAGTGAGGAAGAAGCGGTTCTAATTATTGAACCAATTCATACAGTTGCTATTGGTGTAACAAATTTGGATCCTCATGAGGACATTATTGTTCTTCCTCTCAATCAAGTTAAGGAAATTATTCATGAAGATCAAACTCAACACCCTTAAGAACTAGAGCATTGGGAGCCATAAAGAAAGGATTGACCGTAAAGAGTCATTCTATTTGGTTTTATTGAAAGACTCTTTTTCGGACAATCACAACACTTATTGCTCATTATAACTTTGGAGCTACATAAGATGGATGTCAAGACGGTGTTTCTTAATGGCAACATTAATGAAACAAATGTATATGGTGAAACCGATATACTTTGTGTCGATAGACCCAAAGATAGTTTGCGAACTGACATAATTCACCCATTAGCTAAAGAAGTTGTCTCATTAGTGATACCGCAAAGTCTCATCGGGTAATTGTCTCATTTGGTCTCGAGATGAGGATTGTTGACGAATGTGGGTATTACAAGGTCAGTGGGAGTAAGTTTATATTACTGCTACTATATGTCGATGATATTTTATCTAGTCAATAGCGATATAGTCTGGTTGAGCGAAACCGAGAAATCTCTAACGAAAATTTAGAGATGAAGGATCTTGGGGACGTCTCTTTTGTATTTGGAATTCAAAATTCTGAGAGATCTCTCTTGGAATATTCTGGGATTATCACAAAAGAGCTATATCGATAAAGTTTAAATAAATTCGACATGAAATATAGTAAACCAGAGGATACCTTAGTTACTAAGGGAGACAATTTTAGTCTCAATTTTTGCCTGAAAGAAAATTTGGAAATTTAGGAAATACTGGAAGTTTCCTATGCTCTAGCTGTGGGAAGTCTGATACATGATCTCATCTGTATGCATCAGGAAACGGTGTACATCGTGGGATCATGTGGCAGATACTTGAGCAATTCTAGTTTGAATTATTACAAAAGGCAACCATGAGGATCATCAAGGAGAACAAAAGTCTATATGCCCACATATCAGAGATCTGAAAGATTTGAGATCATCAAGAACTCTGACTCTAATATTCAGGATGTTAATAATATAGACATCAAATTATGGGATATGACTGAAATATCTATGTCACTAGGTTGCATATAGCAAAAGGTATTAAAATACCACTTAAGTTACAGTGTGACAGATAAGTCAGTCGTATCATACTTCAACAACAATAAAGAATGATATAATGTCTATTGACATAAAGGTGTTCGTTGTTGAAATAATGAATTCAAGATAAAATAATTTCTATAGAGCACATAGAGGCTAATTCCATGCTAGCTATCCACTGACTAAGGGCTTGACACCTAAGGTTTTTCATGAGCATGTTGCTTATATGGGTGTGTTGTCACTAAGGTTTCCTTAGCTTAGTGGGAGTCTTTATTTGTGTTCTATGTTTAAGATACAAACTTTATGTTATTTCGGATTTTCTGCAGAAATAAAGATTATGTTTATGAATACATTATAAACATGTTTGTATCTTGTGTGCAAAATTAATTTGCACATTAAGGATTTTGTTTTGCAGAATTAAATTTTACAAAATTGATCTCACCAAAGATTTAAGTAGGACCAGTTGGAAATAGGCATGATTGAGATCACATTCCATGTAATTTCCATGCTACTCATCCATATTGATCTATGTCATCAAATGTGTTGATATGGTGATCGTCGGGGTTTAGTCGCAATTTACAGAAGTGACAAAAGTCGCGGTGATTTCATTATTGATACATGGGGTGGACCAGATTGTAAGGAGGAAGTCTAAAGATAAATAGCATTCAGATATGCGCACTAAGGAATTCTGATATAATTATTACGATATATAGCCCAAGTGGGAGATTGTTGGAATTTTATATTCCAATAATTAATATGGGCAGATATTATTAATAATTATATTAGCTATTTATCATAAAGGAGCTATATTTTATGTGATTATATAAAGTTAAAATAAGGTAAGCTCATTGGACTCCTAATTTAATTGATATGGACCTTATATGAGTAGATGTAAGTGTGGCCCGATAAGGGGATAATGGGTACCCTGTTAGGTTTAACACACTATAAAGAAGGCTATGGCCCCCAATACACCGAATCGTTGTCATTCATTCTCTTCTCCCCATCTGAATAGAACCTAAAGTCTCGTGAGAGAGCTCAAGAAGATTCGGTTGAGGAAGCACCATAAAGCCACCGCTAATGTGTTCGTTGTTTGTTGTCATGGATCCAGTTGCTCGTAGTTTGTTCGTGATCATTCATTTGGTATTCCGCTTCAGGTGATTGATTGTTATGGATCTAGGTATTCTTCTAATCCTTGATAATCCAACATATCGTAGATCCTAAGGGAAGATAACATGTTGTTCTTGTTGAGCATGCTTGTATGTCTTTATAGCTTCTGCCTAAAGTATTTCTATGAGGTTTGAGCATGCTTGTTCTTGTTGTTGTTATTAATAAGGAATTAATTCCAACAATATGGTGATAAAATCAGCTCAGCAAACACAATGCTCAAGATTACCGGTCCAATCTTTTGCCTCTCTGAGGATCCTACCTTTAAAAGGAGAGCAAAAAAAAAAAGACACAAAGTAGAGGACGGAGAGGAAAAATGAAGAGAGTAGAGGAGGAAAATGAGTGCTCTGGTGAAAGAGTTGCTTAACATGAAACCTTATCGCTCTGCATAGCCCCCACGGTTCCATTCCTTTTAAGTTTCAACATCTCCCTGTGAAAATATAAAAACCGGTAGCAGTAGGGAAAGGGGACACGATAGATAGGGGAAAGGAGAAAATCAACACTAGAAACCAAAAGGAGCGACACCACCATGATTCCTCAAGCTACCTACCAAGCCAAGCCAAGCCATGGCCGCACGACCACGACTTCTCATCCTCGCCGGCGTCCAGAGCGAACGGAATTGCAGCAAAGCAGCCAAGTTGTTGTCCCCTTTCGTTAGACATTCCTCCGTTTGCAGATCCAGGGGATTCGCCCCTATCTTGTACTCTATACGCCCCAAATTATGAGAGTATTTTGACTTTTTTATTTGTCCTATTTCATAACCCTCTTTTAAAGTTTGTTTATAGTATTAATTATTATTTTTCTCTGTTACTGTTATTTAATTTACCTTTGTTTTAATCAATAAGTTAAATGAAGTGTAATCTAATTTACTTTTCCAATAAATTTAAGAGTAGTTTAGGTAAAACAATAAAAAATTTAGACAAATTTATTGTTTTTTTTGTACATGACAAATTTATTATTTTTAACTACATTAATTATATTCCTTGGTGAAAAATATTTTATCAAAAGGTTCTTATAATTTAGGACGGAGGGAGTAGTTTTATTAGGTATGGGAATTCAGTGGTCAATCATTTGACGCCACATTATTTTTTTATCCCTATATTAAGTGAAATTAAATTCTTATCTTTTATACCGGTTAGTGTGAGGGTCTACGGGAATTTAATTAAATAATTTCTATATTTATTAATACATTTTAACTTTCTCTAAAGAGTCTTTTTATTTTTCTCTATTTCCATTATTTTGACCTCTACTTAAATAAATTTTTTTTTTGAATGGAAAAATATATTAATAAAGGGTACAAAAGGTATCCAACCCAATACAACCAAACAATGAAAGTTGATCGAATAGCCTAAGGCCACCGCAACAACAAAACGGAAACATGCAACCAAAACAACAAGACAACCAACAACTAAGCCTACCAATGCCAAGACAACCAACAACATGCGATGAGGTCAACAAACCATTCGTAATACAAACACGGAGAAGATTTTACTCTTGATAGGAACCACTTCCAAGACAATGAACGGATGTGGTCCACCAATGCCGCTGCATCAGTCACTCTACCAGAGAATATACAGGCGTTCCGAAGGTCCCAAATGGCCCACAGAACAGTGTGTCATATAAGTGTCAATCCCGGCCTGCTTTGAGACCTCCCCCTAAGTGGGTAAACATAGCAAAAGAAGAAAATAGATCCGGGGCTGCACATAATCCATAATATTCTAAGGTTTAATTTTATTCATAGTTTATTCTTTTTATCTTATTTCATTCCTAGTAATAAAATTGTTGTCACTTGTGGCACATTAGTAGATACTAGGTGAATTAGTTTTTGCTGGCCGGGCAGGGGTTTGTTAAGTTGGTTATCAACTAATTCAGTTTTCTGTTTTGTTTCTTCTGTATCCTTCTAGAATTCAGTTGTAACAACTTTTAGGCCAATGTCATCTATATAAGGCTTGGCTTAATAGTTGATTGGAGGTTTTTTTTTTTTTGATATTCATTGATTCACACTTTTATCTTTTCCTGAGAGTTACTAGAGGCAGAGGGAAAAAGCTTAGGCTCGGGTGTAATATGGGAAGAAGGGTAGTGTGAGACTTTGAGTGCAAGAAACACTAGAGGGATCACTTTGTGTGCTGTACATTTGTAATTAACTCTAGAATATATCTAGATTGAGGCATTGCTCAATCCTGCAGATGTAGGTATCAATTCTTGATACTGAACTGTGTGAACAATTCCTTGTGTGTTGTTCTTCTTGCATTCTGTTCTTCTTGGTTTTACTGTTCGATTGGTTCTAGGTGGTTGCCATTTATTGCTACTGGTTTTGCTGCATTATTGCTCATCCTGGGAGTAGTTCTTGGTGTTTGGAACTTCAACAACTGGTATCAGAGCTAGTTGGGCAAGGAATCGGGAATCATGGCAATAACAAAGTTTGACATTGAGAAATTCAATGGCAAGAACGACTTTGCCCTATGGAGAATGAAGATGCGGGCCATTCTTGTTCAACAAGCCCTGGAAGAGGCCCTGGAAGGAGGGAAGAGACTGCCAGCCACGCTCACTGATAGAGAGAAAAAAAAAAGATTCTGGACAAGGCACATAGTGCCATTATTTTGTGTCTTGGTGACAGGGTTCTCCGCGAGGTATCTAAAGAAAAATCCGCTGCTGCATTGTGGCTGAAGCTGGAGAATCTTTATATGACAAAGACATTGATAAATCGGCTCTATCTCAAACAAAGATTATACACATTCAAGCAGCAACCGAATGTGTCAATTGATGATCACATAGATGAATTCAACAGAATAATTCTTGACCTCGAGAATATTGATGTCAAGGTGGAAGATGAAGATCAAGCTTTACTCTTGGTCAGGTCTTTAGCCAGCTCCTATGATCACCTTGCTGTCACTTTGATCTATGGGAGGGATTCAATCTCCTTAGAAGAAGTGCGGGCTGCTCTTATGGCTAAAGAACTGTCAAGAAATTATGATAACAGAGAGGTTGAAGCAGGTGAATGTCTCAGTGTTAGAGGCAGAGGTGAGAAGAGGGAATTCAAAGGAAAGAATAAGTCAAGATCGAAGTCTAAGGGCAAGTTTAAGTGCTTCATTTGTCACAAAGAAGGCCACTTTAAAAAAGATTGCCCTGAGAAGAGGAATAAGAAGAAAAACTTCAATGATGATGGAGGTAATGTCTCTGTTGCTTCTGATGACTATGATAGCTCAGATGTCCTGGTGGCAACCAACAACCAGGGTGAGTCCGAGTGGGTCATGGACTCAGGATGATCCTACCATATGTGCCCAAATCGGGACTGGTTCTATGAATATAAACCCTATGCTGGTGGACAGGTGGTCATGGGGAACAATGCCACTTGCAATGTGATTAGTATTGGATCAATTAGGTTCAAGCTAATTGATGGTACTGAGAAAATTCTGGCTCGGGTTAGGCATGTGCCTGACCTTAAAAGAAGTATTCTGTCTTTGGGAACCTTGGAAGAAGCAGGTTACAGCTTCAAAGCAGAAAATTCAGTGATGAAGGTGCTCAAGGGATCAAGGGTTGTAATGAAGGTTGAGAGGAAGATAAATTGTCTCTATGTTCTGAAAGGGAATGTAGTTACTGGCACTTCCTGTGTTGCAGAAAAAATAGAATTGAGTAAGGCTATGGTTTGGCACCAGAGGTTTGGGCATATCAGTGAAAAGGGATTGAAGGAGCTTCAAAAGTAAGGGCTGTTATGTGGAGACAAGCTGGGAAATCTAGACTTTTGTGAACATTGTGTTTTTGGTAAGCAAATTAGGGTGAAATTCAACACTGGAACTCATAAGACCAAGGACAAGCTGGACTACATACATTCAGATTTATGGGGGCCATCAAAGACTCCAACACATGGAGGTAATAAGTATTTCATTACTTTTATTGATGACTTTAGTAGGAAAGTTTGGATCTATTTGCTTAAAAGTAAAGATGAGGCATTTAAAACATTTGTTGAATGGAAGACTCGGGTAGAAAAACAATGTGACAGAAAGGTAAAAGCATTAAGGACTGATAATGGATTAGAGTTTTGTGGAAATGAATTTAACAAGTATTGTAAGGAACAAGGAATCTACAGGAATCACACAGTAAGGCACACCCCTCAGCAAAATGGACTTACTGAGAGGATGAACATGACCCTTTTAGAAAGAATTAGATGCATGTTATCTAAAGCCAACTTGTCTAAAAGCTTCTGGGGAGAGGCTGCTCACACAGCATGCTATCTTATCAACAGATGTCCCTCATCGGTTTTGAACTTTAAAACTCCTCAAGAGGCATGGAATGGCAGCCCTGCTAACTATGAAAACATGAGAGTTTTTAGTTGTCCTGCCTACTTTCATGTGAATGAGGGTAAGCTTGAACCAAGAGCAAAGAAGGGTTTGTTCAGGGGATATCCAGAAGGGGTTAAGGGTTTCAGAATCTGGTCAGTGGAAGAAAAGAAGTGTATTACCAGTAGGGATGTTAAATTCAATGAAACTGTGCTGCTAAAGGGAAATGCTACTGCTGAAATTGTTGGAAGCACCAGTAAACATAAGGAATCCGAGTCTGAGGTGGAGTTTGGAAACAAGGACACTGATGGGAAAACAGAAACAGAGAAGAACCAGTATGAGTCACTGTCAGAAGGGGAAGAAGAAACAGAAGCTGCAGGGAATGATGGAGGTGAATATCTGCTGTGTAGAGATAGAGAAAGGAGAACCATCAATCCACCAAAAAGGTATGGGTATGAAGATGTCATAGCCTATGCCTTGAACACAGCCATAAGCCTAAACCGTGATGAACCGAGTACATACAAAGAAGCCATCAATTCAAAGGATCATGATAAGTGGTATCTAGCAATGGAAGAGGAAATGAAGTCTCTGCATAAAAATCAGACCTGTAAACTTATCAAGAAGCCTAGCAATGCTAAATTGGTGGGATGCAAATGGATATGCAAGAGGAAGGAGGGCAGCTCAGAAAAAGAACCACCTAGGTACAAAGCTAGGTTGGTTGCAAAAGGCTATACTCAAAGAGAAGGGATTGATTTCAGTGAGATTTTTTCTCCAGTGATGAAACATAGTTCAATTAGAGTAATCTTGGCAATGGTTGCTCAATTTGGATTATGTCTTGAGCAAATGGATGTTAAAATAGCCTTCTTGCATGGAATGCTAGAGGAAGATATTCTCATGAAACAACCAGAGGGATTTAAGGTCAAGGGAAAAGAAGATTGGGTTTGCTTACTTCAAAGATCTTTGTATGGGCTGAAACAGTCACCAAGACAATGGTATAAAAGGTTTGACACTTTTATTTTGAGCATCAAATTTAGGAGAAACAAGTATGATAGTTGTGTCTACTTCAAACATTTGACTGACAGCAACTTCATCTATCTTCTCCTTTATGTTGATGACATGTTAATTGCTAATAAAAACATGGAAGACATTACTGACTTGAAGGGTTTGCTGAAGAAGGAATTTGAGATGAAGGATCTAGGGCCGGCCAGAAAAATTCTGGGAATGGAAATCTGTAGGAATTTGAAGACTGGTGTGATGAACATTACTCAGCATGCTTATGCAACCAGGATTCTGCAGAAATTTAATATGACAAATGCAAGACCAGCAAATGTTCCTATTTCCTCGAGTTTCAAATTGTCAAGTGAAGATTGTCCTGTTACTGTGGCTGATCAAAAGAAAATGGAGCACATTCCTTATGCTAGTGCTGTTGGGAGTTTGATGTACTCCATGGTGTGCACTAGGCCTGACCTTGCTTATGCAGTCAGCCTAGTTAGTAGATACATGGCCAATCCAGGAATTCAATATTGGGCAGCTGTGAAACATGTATTAAGGTACCTAAAAGGATCAACCAAGGTGGGATTGAGGTATTGCAGTAAGAACTCGAATTCAGGTGGAGCACTTGGTTATGTGGATATAGATTTTGCTGGAGATAGGGATAAGAGAAGATCTCTCACTGGTTATGTGTTCACTTTGTTTGGCAACACAGTGAGTTGGAAAGCTACCTTGCAACATGTTGTAGCTCTTTCCACAACAGAAGCCGAATACATAGGTGTGACAGATGCTATTAAAGAAGTCATTTGGCTGAAAGGTTTTGTGAATGAACTTGGTATAGATCAAGGGAGCATCAATGTTTTGTGTGATAATCAAAGTGTTATCCACTTATGTAAGAATAGCACTTATCATGAGAGGACTAAGCACATAGACACAAGGCTACATTGGATCCGTGACATCATTGAAGAAGGCAAGGTACAAGTTCAGAAGGTGCACACTGCTGACAATGCAGCAGACTTCATCACAAAAGTGTCCCTTTGAGCAAGTTTACTCATTGTTGTGACTTGCTCAAAATAGATGCTGGCTAAGCATCTTGGAGTTTGGATTGAGCATGCTGATTCAGGTTGTCCAGAGTTCAAACAATGTGCCAAGGTGTAGATTGTTGTCACTTGTGGCACATTGGTAGATACTAGGTGAATTAGTTTTTATTGGCCGGGCAGGGGTTTGTTAAGTTGGTTATCAACTAATTCAGTTTTCTGTTTTGTTTCTTCTGTATCCTTCTAGAATTCAGTTGTAACAACTTTTAGGCCAATGTCATCTATATAAGGCTTAGCTTAATAGTTGATTGGAGGTTTTTTTTTTTGATATTCATTGATTCACACTTTTATCTTTTCCTGAGAGTTACTAGAGGCAGAGGGAAAAAGCTTAGGCTCGGGTGTAATATGGGAAGAAGGGTAGTGTGAGACTTTGAGTGCAAGAAACACTAGAGGGATCACTTTGTGTGTGTAATTGACTCTGGAATATACCTGGATTGAGGCATTGCTCAATCCCGCAGATGTAGGTATCAATTCTTGATCTTGAAGCTGCGTGAACAATTCCTTTGTGTCTTTGTTCTTCTTGCATTACATTCTTCTTGGTTTCTTGTTCGATTGGTTCTAGGTGGTTGCGATTTATTGCTACTGGTTTTGCTGCATTATTGCTCATCCTGGGAGTAGCTCTTGGTGTTTGGAACTTCAACAAAAATGATATTTTAATTTTATCAATTTTTTCTATTGTTTTACTTAATTCTTTATACATGACTTCAATTTCTTTTGATATTTCAATTTACTCTTTTATTTAGAGTTCGTTTTATAGTTTTTATTTATTTTATTATTTATAATTTATGTTTGAATTATAGTTTTTTATTTTTATTGGAATTATTTTTATCCTTTTAATTATTTTTATCCTTTTACGGATGAGTTTCGATACTCACATTTCTTCGTGGGTGCAGAAGAATTTACTTTTTGTAATTTTAAGTAGAGCGGTACGGTTCGAACCCTGCTCCTAGTGTTCACACAGCTCTTACGTATGTTTTACCACCTGGTTGTGCTCTTTGGACTACTTTTTGTAGTAATTTTATGTTAACATATTATTCAAAATATTATATAATATTAAAATACGCATTCAATTATAGCTGAATTAATGAACCATGAATTAACGTGCCTTCACAATTTCACATGGACAATAACTAATAAGTTTTTTGTGAATTTTTTTACTTTTATCTAAATCTCAATCGTTTATCTTTGAGAAATGAAAATATCCATTTCCTTTTTATGTAAATCTCCTTTAAAAGAAAGTCATAATTAGTCTAAACGAAACAGAACAGAATACAACGCAAGAGGATGGCAAATTTCATTTTGTTCTTAGAAGAGGTTGATTGTACGTAAGTGAAGATGGGACTCTAATTTATTTATTTTTTTGGTAAGCAAAAATTATTAAAAGATGGGACTCTAATTAAAAAGTAAAAATTTAATAATTATGCACTGGTAAATTATTTTAACTAAAACGTCTAATCATATTTCGCATTAATATTATATCATATAATTATTTCCTAACATAAGCGCAGAAATATCTAAATTATGAGATGCTATTAGATTTTTGAGTAAAACTTTTTTCCATAGTCAGTACACAATTAAATTAAAAAAGTAATATTATGATGATATATATGTAAAAGCTGTTTACATCCGTGTATAATTTTCACACTTTTATCAAATAATAATATTGTTGGAAAAAAAAACTTATTACTATCATTTTATGTAGTTTATTCTCTCACTCTATTTAATTCAGCTTTTACTTTTTTCATTCTCTTCTTTAAATAACCAAAACACGCCGGTCCCAAATAGATAACTCGGTTGGCGAGCTAAGGAACGCTGAAGGAGTACAAATTGGAGGTCCCGGGTTCAAACCCAAGAAACTAACAATTCTAACAATTACTAACAACTAATATTTGCCTATCAAAAAAAAAAACTAAAACACGCCGGAGGATATAGGGGTGCTAAAACTAAAAGAATCCACCATCTATCAAATTCATCTAAACGTGAATCCAGTCAATCCATTCCGAACCAAAAAAATAATAATAATGGATTAGATCCATTCTATTCAATTTTTTTTTAAGGATGATTTGTTACTCATCCACTATTCTTGTAATTTCATTGGATCACGTTAAATAAAAATAAAATTCATTGAATAAAATAGTAAAAAATAAAAATTGTCAGTCGTTGGGTCGTTTACCCTCCCACCGGGCGTCATGCCACCAATTGCTAATATTAGGCAGGCCGACGACCCTGATGACCAGTGACTAGTGTGAATACATGCCTTGACAGGATGGTTTTGATGATTGACAAAAGGGAGCTTTGCAAATAGTCAACCGTGCAAAAAGTGGAAAAGAATACCAAGACGCGTATCAAGAATGATAGTTTCTCTAGTCTTTGGGTTTTGGGTATTTATTTATTTTTATTAAGACTATTTGTAAGTAGTAATAAAAAGCTCTCAATTAAAATAAAATCACACACTCACAAAATGATTTTTATTTTAAAATTGATTTTATGATAATTTTTCCTAAATTATTTTTAGGCACAAAGTACTTTGAAAAATTCTTAAGTTGTATTCAAAATATTGTTTGGAAAATATTTCAAGTTTTCTTTGGAAAATATTCTCCGTGTCGAGCTGTGAGGAAGTCGCGTGCCGAGATGAGGTCGCGTGCCGAGCTGTGAGGAGGTCGCGGGCCGAGCTGAGGTCGCGTGCCGAGCTGTGAGGAGGTCGCGTGCCGAGCTGTGAGGAGATCGTATGTCGAGCTGTGTGGAGAGGTCGTATGCCGAGCTGTGGAGAGATCGTATGCCGAGCTGTGGAGAGATCGTATGCCGAGCTGTGTGGAGAGGTCGTATGTCGAGCTGTGTGGAGAGGTCGTATGCCGAGCTGGGGAGATTGTATGCCGAGCTGGGGAGAGGTCGTATGGAAATACGATGTCGAACACCAAGTGGTGTCCGAGAATCTTTTCCGTCCCCGTGTTTTCAATTCTTCATATTCAAAACGCATAGCGGACAAATCCCTTTAATCTGCAGCGGAAAAATCCCTTTAAATCTTTGCAGCGGACAAATCCTTTTAATCTTTTAGCGGACATTTCTCTTAAAGTGACGCTCCTCTCGGTGCCTATAAAAGCACTGCACCATGAGCATTGTTTTCAACATAACACAAGTGCTTAATTTTTGTGCTAAAACTCTGTCAAATATTCTCCATCACTCACACTTATTTGAGCACAATTTTTGAGAGTCTTTTTATTCTACATAATTTGAGTTGTATTATTTGAGCATCAATTTGTTATATCTGCACTATTGAGTGTATCTTTCTCATCTCATTTTATTTGCGAAAATCATTTCTTTTTGGGTATGAATCCCAATGTGTTCATAGAGAGGTGATATCTCTTGAACGTATTGCTCTGGTATAGAGTTGTAAAGGTTTCTAGCTGAACCTGATTTAAAAGCTAGTGATTTAGTGAAAATCCCATAGTGCTTTGCTTTGGGGACAGGACGTAGGCCACAGGGGTGTTTGGTGGCCGAACCTGTATAATTTGCTGCGTGCTCTTCTTTGCTCTCTGTCTCTTTATCATTCAAGCACTTTATTTATTTTTGTTCTTTATTTATTTTTCGGTCATTTATTTTCTATCATTTATTTATTGCAATTTATTCTTCAAGTTATTTATCTTTTCGCAAGTTATTTCTTTCAAGTTTTTTTTTAATTCAGTAATTTATCTGTAATTTTTTTTATAAGCACCGCTATCACAATTCACCCCCCTCTTGTGTTTGAAGTCACTTGGTAACAAGTGGCATCAGAGCTAGACTCTTGTATAAAGGACTTAACCGTCTCAAGAGAATGACTTCAAACAATAACGAGGGAACCTCCATGAACAGACCCCCATTTTTCAATGGTGAGGGGTATGGTTATTGGAAGGATAGAATGCAAATCTTTCTTGAGGGTGTTGATCTTGATATTTGGGATGCTGTGAAAAATGGTCCATTTGTCCCCACTCAATCAATTAATGATGCAGTGGTAGACAAACCAAGATCACTTTGGACCGAAGATGATAAGAAAAAGGTCCAATACAATTTGAAAGCTAAGAACACCATCACTTCTGCTTTAAGCTACGATGAGTTCTATAGGGTCTCAAATTGCAAGACTGCTAAAGAAATGTGGGACACCCTTCTATTGACCCATGAAGGTACTTGGTAATGACAATTCTTTTGTGAGCTTCTAAGTAAGGTATAACATGACGGGTAAATTGACTTTATATTTATATAGAAGATAGATTTTCATGGGGACCAAACAAGAAGCAATCAAGAGTGATCCTCACTAATAACCCATTTTTATTTAGAAAATTAAGATACTTGTAATGACTAAACGGGAAGCAATCTCGAGTGATCATTACTAGTAAATTAATTTTCATGATTTTTATCATGTGATTTTCAAGAAAAATAGGGTTTCAAAATTTGTATGTGAAATTTAATTGAATGAAATTGTACTAGTTTGACTAGTAAAAAAAAAGGTGTTCATGTTTATTAAATAAATGCTAGAGAAAAAGGGCTTGACAAATAAAAAAAAGAGGAGTTAAGTGGGCTAAAGCCCAAAGAGTAAAAAAAAAAAGGAATGGGCTGAGCCCACTAAAAAACAAGAGAAACAAATAAAAAAATAAAATAAAAAAAATAAAATAAGTAAAATAAAATAAAATAAGAAAGGAATGGAAGCAGGGAGAGGATTGGGGATTAAAAAAAAAAGAATTGGGGAGGGGGTTTACGCTAGACCTAAAACACACACATACACACACAAAGACACACACACCTAAACACATAAAAAGAAGAAAAGCACCACACAAGAAGAAAAGAAAGAAGAAACGAGAGTGAGGGAGGGAAAGAGAGAGAGAGAGGGAGAGAGAGAGAGAGAGAGAGAAGGGCGGCAAGAGGGTGAGGGAGGGAGTGCAAAGGCCGCCAGGCGAGAGAAGAAAAAGAGAGCGCGGCTGAGAAGAGAGAGAGGAAGGGGGAGAAGAGAAAGTGAGAGAGAGTGGTGGGAGAGGGAGGAAGGAGAAGGGAAGAGGAGGAGCGCCTTGTGTGCTTGGAAATGGAGGGGGGCGGCGAGAGGAGGAGAAAACAAAGGGGAGGGAGATCGTGGGGAGAGAGAAAAGAAAGTGAGAGAGTGGTGGGAGAGGGAGGAAGAAGGAGGGAGAGAGATTTTACCCTCTTCTTCACTTCTTTCTTCTTCCTCTGTTTCTTCTTTCTCTGCTTCTTCTTTCTTACATTTGCTTCTTCCTGCGTTTTTTTTGCTTCTGTTTCTTGTTTTTTTTTCTAGTTCTTCTCTTTTTTCTCTCAATTTTCTCTCAAATTGTTGTGTATAATTGGTACCAAGAATGAGATATCCAATTCTGAAATTAAGTGAAATTTTTCCTCCAAAATTCTCTTCCCCCTTCCCCCTATTCTCTACTGCTATTTATAGAAAAAACAGAGGGCTCAGTTTGTCCACTTGCAACTACAAATTGGGGCTGAAATGATGGTTACTTGCTGCAGAGTTTAAAATAGCATTAATGGTTTGAAAAAATATCGCAATGGTTTGAAAAAAATTGCAATTAGCCGTAATAGCTTTTTGGAAAAAATTGCAGCTAGTTTGAAAAAAATTACAGATAGCCGTAATAGCTTTAAAAATGTGCAGAAAACAACGACTTCAGTGGCTGAGCGGTGCTCCTTTCCTTTTTATTTTATTTTAATGTTATTAGTCTTTTTTTTTTGTTTTGCTTGGGCCTTTCATTTATTTTTCATTGCAATTGGGTTGAAGTTAGTTCAAATGAACTAACACAAAATACAAGCCCAATAATTATCAAATTTAGCCTGCTTCATTTTTAAAATAAAAACACAATAAAAATAAAAATAAAAATAAATTAAAAGAGGATAAAGGATAAAATTTGGGTATAACAGCTGCCCCTCTTTAGTTATATTTTATTAGAAAATGCAAACAACAATGGTTGTTATATTTTTGTCATAAAATAGAGCTAAAGATAAATACACTAATTTTGTCTTGAACTTGACGTGAGGAATGACAATGAGGGATCAACGCTTGATGCGTTTAATCAGAAAGTGATAAGGAAGGATTACGGCCAGGTCGGGTACTGACGCAATGATCGAAAAAGCGGTAATGAGTGATTAACGCTTGGCGCGTTTATCAGAAAACTATAAAGAAGGGTCACCGCCAGGTCGGGTACTGACACGGTGGTAGGAAAGCAAAAATGAGGGATTAACGCTTGGCGCGTTTATTGGAAAGCAATAAAGAAGGGTCACCGCCAGGTCGGGTACTGACGCGGTGGTAGGAAAGCAAAAATGAGGGATTAACGCTTGGCGCGTTTATTGGAAAGCAATAAAGAAGGGTCACCGCCAGGTCGGGTACTGATGCGGTGATCGGAAGGTTCGACGCCAAGTAGGGTATTGACGCGTCGATGGGAAGCAATAAAGAAGGATCACCGCCAGGTCGGGTACTGACACGGTGATCGGAAGGTTCGACGCCAAGTAGGGTATTGACGCGTCGATGGAAAGCAATAAAGAAGGACCAACATCAGGTCCGAAACTGATATGTTGGTCAAAAAGCAATAATGAGGGGCTACCGCCAGGTCAGTCGACGCGGTAATCTTAAAGCAATAAAGGGTGATGCTCGGCGCATTTATCGAGAAAACTATAAAGAAGGATCTCCGCCAGGTCTGCATCTTGTGCGGTGATCGGAAAGCAATAAAGAGTGAACAATACTTGGCGTGTCGCTTAGAAAGCAAAATAAAGGACCAATGCTAGGCGCATTGTTTGTAACCGAGAATGAAGGATCAAAATTTGGTGTACGGACCAGGTGGAACAAAATGGCTCAAAGGTGGTGATATGAAGATGATGCACGAATATATGGTATATGATGCATGTATGCAATGCGATTATTATTTTTACTGATTCCTCGTCCCGTATGATCTCTAGTGCTTAAAGATATGGGACGGACTGAGATTCATTAGATTTAGTCATGCTATGTCTTCGACTGGGAGGGAGCGCGAGTTATCCATGCAGCGCTAATTATTTTTTAAAGGTAATCCCTTTGCCCTTTTTGAAACTTATTTGTTGAGATTTGGCGTTTCCTCGTGATTCTTAAGATGTATATAATAACTGTAATGCTTTCCCATATCATCACATGCTTCACAATTCAGTGGCTATTATCATAAAACAACATTTTGAAATACAAGAATGGAGGTGTTTGGTATTCAAAAGAAGAGTTATGTGTACAAGGACTGAAGTTACACAGACTTGAAAATACATCAAGAAAAATGCAGGAAGAAGGAAAAACAAAAAAAGACAATAACTAGCGAGATATTTTATAGCTTGTGTCTTTGTAGGAACAAATGTCAGCTTCCCATATCCATAACTTTGATTACCCATTACTCTACTTCTGAAAATATATAAAACTGCCCCAGTTGGGTAAGAGCCCCTTAATGCATCAGCCTTCTTCAATGACCGATTTCAGACCCTAACTTCTGCTTGGATTGCTCTTTCAAGTTTTCAATCCAACGGGTCGCTCTGATTTTTGCCTAGGTCGCCCTTTCAGGTTTTCAACCTAGCGAGCTCACCTTTGCTTGGTTTTTATACGTTTTTTTTTAGGCATAATATTTTTTGACTGCATCAGAGTTCACTGGAAGTGGGAGATCTTCACCGTCCATCCTTGTGAGGATTAAGGCTCCTCCAGAAAAAGCTTTTTTCACAACATACGGGCCTTCATAATTCGGAGTCCATTTTCCGCGAGAATCCTTTTGGATGGGCAAAATCTTCTTGAGTACTAGGTCCCCTTCTTGAAATTCCCGAGGGCGAACTTTCTTTTCGTAAGCCCTCTTCATCCTGTGCTGATATAGTTGCCCATGACATAAGGCCATCACTCTCTTTTCTTCAATGAGATTCAATTGATCCAGCCGAGCCTGAACCCATTCTGCCTCTTCTAGTTTTGTCTCCATCAATACCCTTAACGAAGGGATCTCGACTTCAATGGGAGCACCGCTTCCATTCCATACACCGAAAGGGGTTGCCCTGTTGAGGTGCGAACCGAAGTTCGATAACCGCAAGGCAAAGGGAGCATTTCGTGCGGTCTCTAAATGTTACCACCATCTTTTGGACAATCTTCTTGATGTTCTTATTTGCGGCTTCAACTGCCCCATTCATCTTTGGGCGGTATGGTGAGGAATTATGATATTGGATCTTGAAGTCATTACACAGCTCCTTCATCATCTTGTTGTTCAAATTAGTCCCATTATCAGTGATAATCTTATTTGGCAAACCATAGCGACAGATCAAATCTCTCTTGATGAATTTGACAACCACATTTTTTGTCACACTCACATATGAAGCCGCTTCAACCCATTTAGTGAAATAGTCGATTGCGACAAGAATGAAACGATGTCCATTGGATGCCTTAGGTTCAATGGGTCCAATGACATCCAATCCCCACATTGAGAAAGGCCATGGTGTTTTACCATGATAGCTAAATCCATCACTATGGGTGATGAGGGATCTTTTATTATGTTTTTGATATTTATCTAGTTGATTCTATGAGTTTCCTATTATCCTGTTGATTGTATTATTCTTAGCATGCTTAATCCTATAAGGCTTGATCCCCCTTTATTAAGTTAATTCAATTGGAGGCGATCGTACCACAATTAGTTAACGAAACTCTAGGAATAATTGAACTCGCGTATTATGCCGGATCAAGGATAATTACTTGTTTCTAATCGGTTATTAAATTACAATTCCACTGTTGCTTAATGCTCGTCCTTCTATTTATCTTGCATGATCATTGGGGGTATTGTTGGAACCTAAACGATTGAGAAGTTTAGACCCTCATTACCAAGTACCTTCGGGGATTACCAAGTACCATATCCTTATTCGTTATGGTACGAGTAATGGCCTCATTATAAGCATCAGCATACTAAAGTAGAAGCAAAAAAGAATTGTCGGTATAATTTGATTTTTTTTTAGCTTTGCTATGCCTTTAGATATGCCCTTTCTTTTTAATTTTTGTGCTAATGGAATTGTCTTATTGGTTCTTTAGACTGGAAAATTTGGGATAGCAAGCAAAATTCAGAGTACAATAGATAGATAACATAAAGAGAACATGCTAACTGGATTCAAGAAATTGGTTTTGCTTTACTCACGATGGATGTCATTTGTGATGATGTACATTTGCCATGTAAACCATTTATTCAACATACTAATTATTTACATATATCTATTCACAATTTTGAGTCTCGACGGGAAAATATGTAATGGTTTAGGGCACGTCTAGATATAAAGAACTGTTGCAGTGTGTTGCTTCTTTCATTCATGCATTCGCATCTGTTCCTGAATGTTAATAGAAACAACTATATTCTTCAGTGACACCAGTTCTAGGACTTTCAGGCTCAGCTGTCTGAAAACAATGTTAAGTTTTCCTGCATATTCTTCTTCATTTTCTACAATTTCCACCATAGATTCACATTTGGTTACCTTCTTGCTGTTGAGTTGAACCAAGCTTGTAGCGGCCGATAGTGGCATTAATTTTACTAATGCATCACAATTAACCACTTCTAGGTTTGTCAAGTGATCGTAAGAGATACTGAGAAATGAATTATATTGCCTAAACGAGGACAATTCTTTAAAATCAAGATCTCTATCCTTTGATGAATTATATGTCTCGTTCAAACCCACAGCCCTGGCATACATAGCATGTCATGTTGGGAGCTTACGCTCTGTTAAGTTGGCCTGGATTGGCAAATTTTAAGTTGGGAGTTTTGCTCCGTATATTTTAAGTTGGGAGTTTTGCTCCGTATATTTTAAGTTGGGAGTTCTGCTCCAATGGTACCACATGCATGTGCATTGTAACGAGTCGCATTCCGTGTTGCATATGTAAGTTGTTGGGTTGATCAATTCTGATGACAGTTGTTGTTTGAAAGTCGTGAAGTGGTGATTTTATATAATCTGATTCTAATATATTATTTATCATACACTCGATTATATGGTTCGATATCTCACCCCTTCTGTTTGAATGTTACCCTCTGTTGGTAACGTGCAGGTAATCAAAAATGAAGGCTGCTTACCTTCGTTAGTTCGAGTCGGTGTCCTCGCTCTGATACGTAGCACTTTCGAGGGGATGAGCGATGATTTCTTTGTTGTTGAATTTTATTAGGATTGTTGAATTTACAAGTTGTTTACCTTAAAAGACATGATGTCTTTAAGTTGTTTGAATTGGACAAGATGTTATGGTATTTTCAGTTGAACTTATGGATCCGCTGCGTAATAAAGAAATTTGTTTGATTTTTTTTTAAGACTAAATAGGTTGTTATCGGTTCATCCGAAATTTTTCGTGCTATGTATCCGAACTATAAATGATTGCATGTTGTTGTTCTAAGTTGAAAGTGTAACATTCCATATGTTTGATGGAAATTTTGTAACTCTGATTTTTATATTATTCGTTGGGTAGAAATGGGGTGTTACAGAATGTACTTAGGTAGAATCTAACCTCACTCTACCGTGCCGTGTTACCGTGCCGTGTTACCCTTCCACCACCCAAACACCCTCCACCGTGCCGTCGTCCACCGTGCCGCGTCACCACCTCCACACTACTTCTTGTTCCTCTCTATTTCAAATTCCTCAATCTTGCAAACTCGCGACGCTCCCCGTGCTCTCCTTCACCGGCGAGAAAATCGGCGAGTCCACGCTCGACTTGAAGTTCGCCCCTCCGGACACCGCCCGTGCCGTCGTCCACCGTGCCGTCGTAACCGACCTCCAGAACAAGCCTCCACACTAACCCGCGGCGAGGTCAGCGGCGGGGGCCGAAAACCCTATCTTCAACTCAGATCTGTAAGATATGTGAAACTGTTACTTATTTCTCTGTCCAATATGTATTTAGTATGTGCCACAAATTAAAACTACGGCTACCAATCAGTCTAAAAATTAAAAGCCCCAGTTTTGCCTCCCATGTTACCCAAGTGTTATATGAAGGCCTGTGTGTGTTCTGTATATATGAGAATGTTGAGACTGAAAATGTTATACATGGTTTTACAGTGGCAACTAAAGCCTTTTTCTCACTGTGTGGATAGAGCAGATCGATGGAACCAGACACATAAAGACATGCATAAAAATCCCCCATTTTCATTTGGACTATTGATCATGAGTTGTGATTTTTCAAGTAACTTAAATATTGAAAGTGTTCCTCCAATTTTAATTAATGATATCTCACTCTTATATCTAACTTCATAGTTTTGGCTAATTTTAGGAGATTTGATCCAAGAAAAGAGTGCAATCTGGAAATATTCTTATCTCCAACTCTTTGATATAATAGGAATCCAGTGAGTCATTTTAGTGAGGATGAAATAGATTTTCACATTTACGAGTTCAACAAAGATACTTGGTGTTTTTGAGGTCTTCATTTTTTTATTTGTTTTTTCTTTCGTTGTTGTTGTGGAATTATCTATTTTTCTTATATACTTGACAAATTTGGTTTGGTTATGGATATAATAAACCTTAGTTAAGATATAAATCTCTCCTAAATGATTAAATATAAAATTGTGGCTTTTTCTTAGAGGAGTTATTGGGCTTACATGTTCGATGCTTAGAATCTTGTAAGCATGCACTTTATTGAAATATTTTGCTTTATGGCTCTTCAAATATATGTGCTGATTATGCATGTATCTTCCTTCCAAATAACGAATATATCGACCTTGTTTTCTTCTTCAAGATGTATATAATGTGCATAATAATGGTGAAATATATATTAGTTCTTTTATGTCTGCTTTCTTTATTTAATTTTTCTTTTTTCTGGTCGATGATGGCACAAAGGTTCAAACCTTGACTGCTCTTCTAGTAGCTTTTTCTTTACATTTCTGTTAGTTACATTTGCTTTGTTGGCTCTTTAAATAAATAATATTGAAGTGATATTAGAGTTGTCACCATCATCTAGCTGGACATCAATCCAATTATGATTTCTGTAAAGCACAGGTTCTACTTCTAACTGTATTTTGCCTATTTTCTGTGTGTGTGTGAGACAAACTTAACTATCACTGGTAATTATTTATATATTGTTGATAAGTATGAGGATCATGCATGCATAAGATATTTAAAATTAAGAATTTACTTACTTTTGTATCTGTCGATATTGTTAATGTAAGGAGATCATCCTTTCCATAATTATACTGTTCAGTCGAAATACAGGAAAAAATACCATGCAAGGCCATCACCGGGTAATGGTGGGATGTCGGACAGAACAGGATCATCTAGTTTGATATTAGCTTATGATTTAGTGAGTGAGGAAAGTGATGTTGGTGATTTTTTGAGTGATGGAGCAACCACTTTAAAAGATGGGGAGCAGAGCCACAAGTCTTTGCAGTCTAGTGAATCCAATGGTTTGAATAGTCAAAACTCTAGTTTAGGAGTTCATGCCCAAGGATAAGCATAAGACAAATCAATTCATTCTGTGATGATCCTTAAAGTTTAGGCTCCTGTTTTTAGCTCCCCTCAAGCCTTCACCTAGTATTCTGATTATTCTTTTAAGCCTCATTCTGATCCTTCCAAAGATGAAATCCAATTGCAATGACTCCTCTCCATACACCATAATTGATCCTTTGTGACCAGTTAAAGACTTCAAGGCTAGTCGCCTATGCCTATGCACACCAACAGCACCAAAGATGGCAATAGCAAGAAACTTTCATCAACATAAATAAATGCCTTGTCAGCTAGTATACTAGGAGATGCCCGAGTCAAGGCTTCCAATTTGAGCATCCTCCCTATTAAAATTCCTTTCTATCAATTCTTAAGACAACAATGCTGACTGCAAGCCGCCACCACCACCAAGATTTGGCAATATCATTTGAAAATGTCATCAAAATTCAGCAACAATTCTTTTTGTTTGCATGCTCTCTGTTCATGAACCTCTTCTTTTATATGTCCTAAGCTGGTTTAGCTTTGCCATAAATTACTTCATGCATGGTTCATAGGATTCAAATAATTTTGAAACCTCCATCATTCATAGGATTCAGAGAAAATAAATAGACAAGAAGACCAACTTTGCTTTGCTTCAAAGAAATCCCTTCATAATCTACCCTCACAGACAGATGATCCACAAAGGGAAGAAAGGCTAAAAGACAACCTGTATCTCCTGTCTGCGTAGTTCTTCCTTTCTTGCTTCTGATCTAGAACTTCTTTGCACCTCAAAGATTACAGCAGCTCCTGCGACCTAAATAAAAGGAAATTAAATTTATATAATGTAATAAATCTTATTAGTTATTAGAAAGACCACTGATGACAAATGTAAACCTTGATAGGTGGGTACAGATGAAAAATTCTTAGTATGCTATTATTCTTTTACCCAAGAAGCAGAAACAAAATAGTTTTAAACATACCAAGTTATCAACTAAAGACTGCATGGATACTTTGACAAGTAGAAAACCTAGAAATTCTACAAATTATTGGAATCACTTCTTAAATATAATGTTAACAATATTGAGTTTATAATAACAGGAAGAGTAACACTACAAATTAGCATGAACCTTTATCCTATGCATCAACCTTTGATTTGACCACCTTCATTGTTTTCAGTATGGATACCCTTTTGGTCTATATCTCCCTTTCACCTTGTGTTTTAATTTGGGTTTATTGAGAATTCTAGTATGACGGTTTGTTGATAGATACTAGTACTAGTATTCTAATATTGAAAAACCGTTGATATTCACCCTCTTTTTTTTGTGATCCTTGCACGAATAAAGCAATTATGAGATACTTTCTTGATATGAGATATGAGATATAAGATGACTTTGTTCTTCAGTAAAGGAGTGTATCTGGTATTGTTTGTGTGACGTAAGATGTTTTGGTTATCTTTTCTGAAATATGGATTTAGGATAACATGCATGTGTGAGCTCTGTAATGGGCTTCACTTAATAATAATAATACAACAACTTTTAGAATCTAGTTTTTTGGTGGCCATATGAAATGTCTTTTGATGTGCTGTTATGCATTTGAATACATGACAGAATTTTATTTTATTTATTTTTTTTGTGTGTTTGAAGGTAAGATAAAAGAATCATACAAGGAGAAGATAAAAATTACGCGGAAGATTATACTCAACTTTCGTTGGCAACATTGTTGAGGTGATTTAATGCTCCTAGTTCTTCCGCCTTCTATATTTTTTCTGCTAGTGTTTTATGATTTCTTCTCTTTTTATTTTTCTGTTTATTAAAATATGCTTCTTTTCTATTATTCAGTTTTCACATATATAAATTCATATTCAAAAAGAATCTGCAAGAGAGAAAGTCGGCAACTTTGTTATTTAATTTTTCTGGAGATGCATAGTGGTCTCCTCCTGGCATGTACGCTTGTAATTTTTCTGAACATATATAAACTTCTTAGTTTATCATATGAAGGACGCAACCAAATTTGTGAGGATAAGTTTGTTGCATTTTAAGATCAGTGCTTCTACCAAGATATTTTATGTTTTCTTCCTTATTCTTTAGATGAGCTGTTTTGTCGACGATTCTGCATTTACTTCAAAAGTCCCCTTGCTATGTCTTTAAACTCCCCTTGATGACTAATTGTCCATGGCCGAAACTCATGCAAAAAATTTTCGTAATGACTCATTCCATCTAAGCTAATTATAAACCTTTACAAATAGCAGGCCTTGAGTCTGGAATAGTAGACGTAGTATAGTGTTGAATTACCTCCCTTAGAAGATGAGTACAAGGAGAGGTCTGCTGTTTATTTATTTAATTTGAATTGATGTAGTATATTGTTACTCCTGAGAGTTTATCATAAGGATTGGGAGGAGATACGAAAAGTTGCCGGCAAGGAGAAATCTAGGAGTCAATCGGAGAGTTAGAGCAACCTTCAATCCAAGGTAAGGGTGGGGTTCTGACTTCTAATGGGTTGTATGATAAGTAGTAAGGGGATGATTATTGTAATTGGGAATATTTGAGGAAATAAGTGGAGAGGTTATCCTTGAACCCTATTGTTTGATTTTGCTATTTGTGTGATAAATGTAAATTTGGTCTGTTTAGATTTGTGTGAAATATATTTTCGATCACTTGGTAAAAATTCGTTTTCCGTTCTTCATTGGTTCATTTGCTCTATTAGTTGGTTAGCGCACAAATTGAGAAAATCGCCCAAGAAAATCACGCTCTGTTAAGTTGTTGTGTCGCCTGTTGCTGTTGTTGTGCCGCCTGTCATTGTTGTTGTGTTGTTGAACTTCATAATTATTGAAGCATACATAGCATGTCATGTTGGGAGCTTACGCTCTGTTAAGTTGGCCTGGATTGGCAAATTTTAAGTTGGGAGTTTTGCTCCGTATATTTTAAGTTGGGAGTTTTGCTCCGTATATTTTAAGTTGGGAGTTCTGCTCCAATGGTACCACATGCATGTGCATTGTAACGAGTCGCATTCCGTGTTGCATATGTAAGTTGTTGGGTTGATCAATTCTGATGACAGTTGTTGTTTGAAAGTCGTGAAGTGGTGATTTTATATAATCTGATTCTAATATATTATTTATCATACACTCGATTATATGGTTCGATATCTCACCCCTTCTGTTTGAATGTTACCCTCTGTTGGTAACGTGCAGGTAATCAAAAATGAAGGCTGCTTACCTTCGTTAGTTCGAGTCGGTGTCCTCGCTCTGATACGTAGCACTCGGGGGGGGGGGATGAACGCATGATTTCTTTGTTGTTGAATTTTATTAGGATTGTTGAATTTACAAGTTGTTTACCTTAAAAGACATGATGTCTTTAAGTTGTTTGAATTGGACAAGATGTTATGGTATTTTCAGTTGAACTTATGGATCCGCTGCGTAATAAAGAAATTTGTTTGATTTTTTTTTAAGACTAAATAGGTTGTTATCGGTTCATCCGAAATTTTTCGTGCTATGTATCCGAACTATAAATGATTGCATGTTGTTGTTCTAAGTTGAAAGTGTAACATTCCATATGTTTGATGGAAATTTTGCAACTCTGATTTTTATATTATTCGTTGGGTAGAAATGGGGTGTTACAGAATGTACTTAGGTAGAATCTACCCTCACTCTACCGTGCCGTGTTACTGTGTTACCGTGTTACCGTGCTCAATAGACAACGGTTTTATAGACATTGGTAAGAATGTACAAATTTCATCCGTCTTTTTGGATTTTGAACTTACAATCGTTGCCTCTTTTTTATCTAGAAACGTTTTAAAAAATGTGGGCATGTATAGGCCACGGTTATGAAAATGTTCCCGCTTGAGGCCACACTTATTAAGCTGTGGCCTTTAAAAGTTAAAAAAGAACTGTGGGCTAAAAGTAAAGACCACACTATTTAGACGTTAAAAACCGTGGATTAAAAAAAGTGGTGTTTCATTTACCATTTAAGATAGGCTACATTGAAAAAAACGTGGACTAAAAGTTTAAAAAATAACAATAATAAACCCGCGACCCAACCCCGCCCTAATGCAAATTTGAAGCACAATACCTCTTCTCACATGATCAACCACCCCCCATACCTTGTTCAGAATTGACACTCCTTTGAAATCATCCTAGAGAGTCTGAAATTTGGTCCTTCGCTGTCCCGGGGCTTGTGGTACCAAAACTTCAAGATTTAGACTTAGGATTGAGGGAAAAGAACTCTAGAAAGGAAAAGGAATTACAAAACAGTGAGGATCACGAAATTATAACACTTGAACCGAAAAGAGACTAATGGAAAGGAAGAGGATACTCTTACGATTACAGCCCCACAAACAGCGATCGAAACGGTGGAGATTCGAGCGAGAACGGAGGAAAACGGTGAAGAACGTCACTTATAGGCTTGGAATCTCTTGAGAGCTCTTATCTAAGTTGTAACTGAGGGTTTAGAGCCTTAAGATGCCTAGGGTTTTGTTTTAGGTTGTGCATAAGGGTCCTATAATGGGCTGGGAATGAATCGGGCCGAAACGAGAGGATCTGCTGATAAAAAAACGCTGACAGCGTATGTCAATCGATTCCTGTCATGTGTGAATCGATTCAGATGTGTAATTTTTCCTTGGAACGTGATTTTAATGAAGTGAATCGATTCCCAGAAGTGTGAATTCGATTCACAGAGTCTATCTTGGACATTACTTAAGTTACAGGCGTTCGATTGAGGCGTTCTTGGTGGCATTACAATCCGTGACATCATTGAAGAAGGCAAGGTACAAGTTCAGAAGGTGCACACTGCTGACAATGCAGCAGACTTCATCACAAAAGTTGTCCCTTTGAGCAAGTTTACTCATTGTTGTGACTTGCTCAAAATAGATGCTGGCTAAGCATCTTGGAGTTTGGATTGAGCATGCTGATTCAGGTTGTCCAGAGTTCAAACAATGTGCCAAGGTGTAGATTGTTGTCACTTGTGGCACATTGGTAGATACTAGGTGAATTAGTTTTTATTGGCCGGGCAGGGGTTTGTTAAGTTGGTTATCAACTAATTCAGTTTTCTGTTTTGTTTCTTCTGTATCCTTCTAGAATTCAGTTGTAACAACTTTTAGGCCAATGTCATCTATATAAGGCTTAGCTTAATAGTTGATTGGAGGTTTTTTTTTTTGATATTCATTGATTCACACTTTTATCTTTTCCTGAGAGTTACTAGAGGCAGAGGGAAAAAGCTTAGGCTCGGGTGTAATATGGGAAGAAGGGTAGTGTGAGACTTTGAGTGCAAGAAACACTAGAGGGATCACTTTGTGTGTGTAATTGACTCTGGAATATACCTGGATTGAGGCATTGCTCAATCCCGCAGATGTAGGTATCAATTCTTGATACTGAACTGCGTGAACAATTCCTTTGTGTGCTGTTCTTCTTGCATTCTGTTCTTCTTGGTTTTACTGTTCGATTGGTTCTAGGTGGTTGCGATTTATTGCTACTGGTTTTGCTGCATTATTGCTCATCCTGGGAGTAGCTCTTGGTGTTTGGAACTTCAACAAAAATGATATTTTAATTTTATCAATTTTTTCTATTGTTTTACTTAATTCTTTATACATGACTTCAATTTCTTTTGATATTTCAATTTACTCTTTTATTTAGAGTTCGTTTTATAGTTTTTATTTATTTTATTATTTATAATTTATGTTTGAATTATAGTTTTTTATTTTTATTGGAATTATTTTTATCCTTTTAATTATTTTTATCCTTTTACGGATGAGTTTCGATACTCACATTTCTTCGTGGGTGCAGAAGAATTTACTTTTTGTAATTTTAAGTAGAGCGGTACGGTTCGAACCCTGCTCCTAGTGTTCACACAGCTCTTACGTATGTTTTACCACCTGGTTGTGCTCTTTGGACTACTTTTTGTAGTAATTTTATGTTAACATATTATTCAAAATATTATATAATATTAAAATACGCATTCAATTATAGCTGAATTAATGAACCATGAATTAACGTGCCTTCACAATTTCACATGGACAATAACTAATAAGTTTTTTGTGAATTTTTTTACTTTTATCTAAATCTCAATCGTTTATCTTTGAGAAATGAAAATATCCATTTCCTTTTTATGTAAATCTCCTTTAAAAGAAAGTCATAATTAGTCTAAACGAAACAGAACAGAATACAACGCAAGAGGATGGCAAATTTCATTTTGTTCTTAGAAGAGGTTGATTGTACGTAAGTGAAGATGGGACTCTAATTTATTTATTTTTTTGGTAAGCAAAAATTATTAAAAGATGGGACTCTAATTAAAAAGTAAAAATTTAATAATTATGCACTGGTAAATTATTTTAACTAAAACGTCTAATCATATTTCGCATTAATATTATATCATATAATTATTTCCTAACATAAGCGCAGAAATATCTAAATTATGAGATGCTATTAGATTTTTGAGTAAAACTTTTTTCCATAGTCAGTACACAATTAAATTAAAAAAGTAATATTATGATGATATATATGTAAAAGCTGTTTACATCCGTGTATAATTTTCACACTTTTATCAAATAATAATATTGTTGGAAAAAAAAACTTATTACTATCATTTTATGTAGTTTATTCTCTCACTCTATTTAATTCAGCTTTTACTTTTTTCATTCTCTTCTTTAAATAACCAAAACACGCCGGTCCCAAATAGATAACTCGGTTGGCGAGCTAAGGAACGCTGAAGGAGTACAAATTGGAGGTCCCGGGTTCAAACCCAGGAAACTAACAATTCTAACAATTACTAACAACTAATATTTGCCTATCAAAAAAAAAAAACTAAAACACGCCGGAGGATATAGGGGTGCTAAAACTAAAAGAATCCACCATCTATCAAATTCATCTAAACGTGAATCCAGTCAATCCATTCCGAACCAAAAAAATAATAATAATGGATTAGATCCATTCTATTCAATTTTTTTTTAAGGATGATTTGTTACTCATCCACTATTCTTGTAATTTCATTGGATCACGTTAAATAAAAATAAAATTCATTGAATAAAATAGTAAAAAATAAAAATTGTCAGTCGTTGGGTCGTTTACCCTCCACCAGGCGTCATGCCACCAATTGCTAATATTAGGCGGTAGCGACCACGATGACCGGTGACTAGTGTGAATACATGCCTTGAGGATGGTTTTGATGATTGACAAAAGAGAGCTTTGCAAATAGTCAACCGTGCAAAAAGTGGAAAAGAATACCAAGACGCGTATCAAGAATGATAGTTTCTCTAGTCTTTGGGTTTTGGGTATTTATTTATTTTTATTAAGACTATTTGTAAGTAGTAATAAAAAGCTCTCAATTAAAATAAAATCACACACTCACAAAATGATTTTTATTCTAAAATTGATTTTATGATAATTTTTCCTAAATTATTTTTAGGCACAAAGTACATTGAAAAATTCTTAAGTTGTATTCAAAATATTGTTTGGAAAATATTTCAAGTTTTCTTTGGAAAATATTCTCCGTGTCTTTGTGAGGAAGTCGCGTCGAGATGAGGTCGCGTGTCGAGTGTGAGGAGGTCGCGGGTCGAGGTCGCGTCTTGAGTGAGGAGGTCGCGTCTTGAGTGTGAGGAGATCGTATGTCTTGTGGAGAGGTCGTATCTTGAAATGTGGAGAGATCGTATGCCGAGTGTGGAGAGATCGTATGTCGAGCTGTGTGGAGAGGTCGTATCTTGGTGGGGAGATTGTATCTTAGCTGGGGAGAGGTCGTATGGAAATACGATGTCGAACACCAAGTGGTGTCCGAGAATCTTTTCCGTCCCCGTGTTTTCAATTCTTCATATTCAAAACGCAACGGACAAATCCCTTTAATGCTGCAACGGACAAATCCCTTTAAATGCTACAACGAACAAATCCTTTTAATGCTGCAACGGACATTTCTCTTAAAGTGACGCTCCTCTCAGTGCCTATAAAAGCACTGCACCATGAGCATTGTTTTCAACATAACACAAGTGCTTAATTTTTGTGCTAAAACTCTGTCAAATATTCTCCATCACTCACACTTATTTGAGCACAATTTTTGAGAGTCTTTTTATTCTACATAATTTGAGTTGTATTATTTGAGCATCAATTTGTTATATCTGCACTATTGAGTGTATCTTTCTCATCTCATTTTATTTGCGAAAATCATTTCTTTTTGGGTATGAATCCCAATGTGTTCATAGAGAGGTGATATCTCTTGAACGTATTGCTCTGGTATAGAGTTGTAAAGGTTTCTAGCTGAACCTGATTTAAAAGCTAGTGATTTAGTGAAAATCCCATAGTGCTTTGCTTTGGGGACAGGACGTAGGCCACAGGGGTGTTTGGTGGCGAACTCGTATAATTTCTTTGCGTGCTCTTCTTTGCTCTCTGTCTCTTTATCATTCAAGCTCTTTATTTATTTTTGTTCTTTATTTATTTTTCGGTCATTTATTTTCTGTCATTTATTTATTGCAATTTATTCTTCAAGTTATTTATCTTTTCGCAAGTTATTTCTTTCAAGTTTTTTTAATTCAGTAATTTATCTGTAATTTTTTTATAAGCACCGCTATCACAATTCACCCTCTTGTGTTTGAAGTCACTTGGTAACAAGTGGCATCGAGCTAGACTCTTGTATAAAGGACTTAACCGTCTCAAGAGAATGACTTCAAACAATAACGAGGAACCTCCATGAAACAGACCCCATTTTTCAATGGTGAGGGTATGGTTATTGGAAGGATAGAATGCAAATCTTTCTTGAGGGTGTTGATCTTGATATTTGGGATCTTTGTGGAAAATGGTCCATTTGTCCCCACTCAATCAATTAATGATGCAGTGGTAGACAAACCAAGATCACTTTGGACCGAAGATGATAAGAAAAGGTCCAATACAATTTGAAAGCTAAGAACACCATCATACGCTTTAAGCTACGATGAGTTCTATAGGGTCTCAAATTGCAAGGCTGCTAAAGAAATGTGGGACACCCTTCTATTGACCCATGAAGGTACTACCGAGGTCAAGAGGGCTCGAATGAACACATTAACCCATGAGTATGAGTTATTTAGGATGAAACCAAGTGAAAACATACAAGATATGCAAAAAGGTTCATCCATATAATAAACCATCTCAGAGCTCTTGGGAAAGTCTTGATGAATGAAGATTTACTTAATAAAGTTCTTAGATGTTTAAATAGAAGCTGCAACCCAAGGTTCTTGCTATATCTGAATCTAAAGATTTATCTACTATATCATTGGCAACCTTGTTTGGAAAATTGCAGGAACATGAACTTGAACTAAATTGACTCATCGAAAGTGAAGAAAGTGATAAGAAAGAAAGGAATTGCTCTCAAAGCAATCGTAAATGAAAAAGAGGAATCGACAACAATGATAGTCTAGATGAGAATGAGGAAGACATAAGTCCGATGGTTCAAGGTTCAAAAGGTTCATGAGGCAAAAGGGGAGAAACGGGCAAGGTACAAAATCCTCAAAATAAAAATGAGGAAGGAACTTCTTTTAATCCAACTTGCTACAAGTGTGGTCAAAAGGGACATATAAAACCCGATCGCCTCATGGTCAGAGGAAAAACGAAAAATTTGATAGAAGACCACAAAAGGAATCAAAAGGAAGAAGAGCCTACATTGCCTGGGATGACAATGATATGGACTCGTCTGATGAATCAGAAAATGAGGAGGCCAACTTATGTCTCATGGCAAAACACGAGGAGGATGAGGTAAATGCTCTTGAACTCGAATCTCCTTTAACTTATGATGAGCTGCTTATTACTTGTGAAGAATTAAATAATGAAACGACTAGACTTCGAAAAATTATTTCTTCTTCTATGAAAACCATATCTTCTCTTGAATCTAAAATTATTTTCTTAAACCAAGAGATGGAAGTTTTTAAGGAAAAACAAGTTGTTGTGACTGAAGTTTCTACTTGCACCTTTTGTGAAAACCAAAAGATTGATACTTTCAAGTGTGATGAATGCAATGTTTTGAAAAACAAGATTGAAGATTTGGAAAACACCCTTGCCAAATTTACCATGGGAAGGGATAACTTAAACATTCTATTGGGAAAACAAAAGGGTACTTTTGGAAAAGCCGGTTTGGGTTATAATCCACAAACGCATGAAAAATCCTTTAAATTTGTCAATCACAACAACACTTCAAGCAGCCCTTTCATTAAATGCTTTCACTGTGGTAGAAATGGTCACACTGCCTCCATTTGCAATATTAGAAAGAACAAGAATGTGGTTGGCAAAAAGATATGGATTCCAAAGGGTACTTTGCCAAAAACTAACTCATCTGGACCCAACTTAGTTTGGGTACCAAAGGTTAAAAATTAATCTGTTGTTGTAGGTGTGCTTGAAAGCCAAGGACTTAAATTGGTATCTTGATAGCGGCTGTTCAAAGCACATGACAGGAGAGGAAAGCAAGGTCTCCTCATTTGGACCTAAGAATAGTGGTTATGTCCGGTATGGTGACAACAACAAAGGTAAAATTCTTGGGATTGGTTCTATTGGTAAGAGTCCTAATCCCACTATTGAAAATGTTTTGTATGTGGATGGTTTGAAGCATAATTTGCTAAGCATTAGTCAACTTTGTGATAAAGGGAACAAAGTGGTTTTTGATTCTTCAAAATGCATGGTTATGAACTCTGTAACTAAAAATGTTGTTCTTATTGGACCTAGAATTGGAAATATCTACATGGTTGATTTAGATAGAATACCTTCAAATGATGCATGTTGTCTTATTAGTAAAGAGGATGAATCTTGGCTATGGCATAGAAGAATGGCTCATATTCACATGGATCATCTTAATAAATTGGTTCGAAAGGACTTAGTAATTGGCTTACCAAAGCTCCGCTTTGAAAAAGATAAACTTTGCGATGCATGTCAAAAGGGAAAACAAGTAAAGGCTTCTTTCAAATCTAAAAATATTGTTTCAACAAATCGGCCTTTACAACTTTTACATATGGATTTATTTGGCCCTTCTAGAACTAAAAGCTTTGGTGGCAATTACTATGCTCTTGTTATTGTGGATGACTATTCTCGCTATACATGGACCTTATTTATTTCTCATAAAAATGACACTTTTGCTGCCTTTCGAAAACTTGCTAAAGTTATCCAAAATGAAAAAGGAATGAACATAGTATCCATCCGAAGTGATCACGGTGGGGAATTCCAAAATGAGGCATTTGAGGCCTTTTGTACTGAAAATGGAATTGAGCATAATTTTTTCGCACCTAGAACACCACAGCAGAATGGAGTGGTGGAAAGGAAAAATCGGTCTCTTGAAGAGCTTGCGAGGACGATGCTCAATGAGACCAACCTTCCTAAGTATTTCTGGGCAGACGCGGTAAGCACCACATGTTATGTAATGAATAGAGTCCTCATAAGACCGCCCTATGAAATTTACAAGGGAAGGAAGCCCAACATTTCCCACCTTCACGTATTTGGATGTAAGTGCTTTGTTCTAAATAACGGTAAAGATAACCTTGGTAAATTTGATGCTAAAGCTGATGAAGGTTTATTTCTTGGATATTCCACTTCTAGTAAAGCCTTTCGAATTTTTAATAAACGCATTTTTAACTGTTGAAGAATGCATGCATGTTTCTTTTGATGAATCTAACCCCAAATCTTGAGAAGAAAGTGTTGATGATCTTGCGAAGTGTTAGGAGATACCTATTTAGAGGAACAAGAGAGATCAAAAGTTCAAAAGGAGGATCAAGAGTCCTTGCCTCAACCCTCTCAAGAACTCTCTCACTCAAATCTTCCAAAGGAATGGAGAGTCTCAAAGAACCATCCTCTTGACAACATAATAGGTGATATCTCAAAAGGGGGAACGACTGAAACTCTCTTAATCATGCATGTCATCATATGGCCTTTGTCTCTCAAATTGAACCAAATGACGTCAATGAAGCCATCTTTGATGAGCATTGGACCCTTGCTATGCAAGAGGAATTAAATCAATTTGAGAGAAATGATGTTTGGGAACTTGTCCCTAGGCCTAAAGATCACCTAGTCATTGGGACCAAATGGGTCTTTCGCAACAAGCTTGATGAAAACGGTATCATTGTTAGAAATAAAGCTAGACTTGTTTCAAAAGGCTATAACCAACAAGAGGGCATAGATTTCGATGAAACCTATGCACCCGTGGCTAGATTAGAAGCTATTCGCATGCTTCTCGCATTTGCATGCATCATGGATTTCAAACTTTTCAAATGGATGTTAAAAGTGCATTTCTTAATGGCTTTATTCAAGAAGAAGTATATGTTGATCAACCTCCCGGTTTTGAAAATTTTGAATTTCCAAATCATGTTTTCAAATTGAAAAAGGCCTTATAAAACAAGCTCCGAGAGCTTGGTACGAGAGGTTGAGCAAATATTTACTTGAAAAAGGTTTTGAAAGAGAAAAAGTTGATACCACTCTTTTCATTAAACACAAAAATCATGACATTTTACTTGTTCAAATTTATGTTGACGATATCATCTTTGGTGGTACTAATGAGTCCTTGTGTGAAGATTTTTCCAAAATCATGCAAAGTGAGTTTGAAATGTCCATGATGGGAGAGCTCAACTACTTCCTTGGTCTTCAAATCAAACAAACAACAGAAGGAATTTTTATAAATCAATCCAAATATTGCAAGGAGTTGCTTAAAAGATTTGGAATGAGCAACGCCAAAGAAATCTCAACTCCAATGAGCACATCATGCTATCTTGACAAAGATGAAGGTGGTAAGTCGGTCGAAGTAAGTAAGTATCGAGGTATGATAGGATATCTTCTCTATCTCACTGCTAGTCGTCCGGATATTATGTCTAGTGTTTGTATGTGTGCACGTTTTCAATCAAATCCTAAGGAATCACATCTCTTAGCGGTAAAACGCATCATGAGATATCTCACTGGCACACAAACTATGGGTTTATGGTACCCCAACCGGTTGATCGCACACTTATTGGGTACTCGGATTCGGATTTTGCGGGTTGCAAAATGGACCGAAAAGCACTAGTGGGACATGTCACTTACTTGGGAATGCCTTGGTTTCATGGCATAGTAAGAAACAAGTCGGTGTGGCTTTGTCCCTTCTTTGAAGCGGAATACGTTGCGGCGGTAGTTGTTGTGCAGATCATTTGGATGAAACAACGATTGAATGATTATGGAATCAATCAAAACTGTTCCAATTAAGTGCGACAATACTAGTGCCATAAACCTCACGAAAAATCCGGTTTATCACTCCGGACCAAACACATAGAAATTAGGCACCATTTTATTAGAGATCATGTTCAAAAAGGAGATTGTGTGATTGAGTTTGTGGAAACATCTAAACAACTCGCAGATATTTTTACTAAACCTTTGCCTAAAGAAAACTTATTTTTATAAGAACCGAGTTAGGAATTTTAGATCAATCATGCATTGAATGACTGCGTGTGAGTGCATTTTATTATGAATAAGTTCTAACTTGGGCGTTGGAGTGTGCTAACATTTTTATGCAAGTTCCGTTACCAAGACTAAAAGTGGAGAAATGCAACCGTCCTTCCTGTAATCGTTAAAATAAAAGTTTGTGCAGGTTATGTTAATCGCAAAACAATTATGCGCTTAATATCGGTGAAGATGAGGAAACAATTGATGATGAGAATGAGTTGAACGAGGACTAGTAACTCTTATCCTAGTGCTTTATTTTTGCTATCTCCTGAATAATTTTTACCAAGGATTTCTTATGCTTCATTGAACCCTTGATACTCTATTATTTTTCGCCATCTAGTTACACGTATATGCATACGTTTTACATGCCTTTCCCTCTAATCTTTTCTGCTTTTTGATGTTGACAAAAGGGGGAGAGTTTTATGATTCAGGCGGAGTAAATTATATTATGCATATTGTGAGGGGGAGTTTTTCTAAATATTGTGCTTAAACTCTGATATCTTTTATTGAAAAACAATGCTTATATCTCATTCCTATATCATGATTATATTTTACTAAATTCCCTCCATGATATGTTTGTCATCATCAAAAAGGGGGAGTCTGTGAATACATGTATTGACAGGATGGTTTTGATGATTGACAAAAGGGAGCTTTGCAAATAGTCAACCGTGCAAAAAGTGGAAAAGAATACCAAGACGCGTATCAAGAATGATAGTTTCTCTAGTCTTTGGGTTTTGGGTATTTATTTATTTTTATTAAGACTATTTGTAAGTAGTAATAAAAAGCTCTCAATTAAAATAAAATCACACACTCACAAAATGATTTTTATTCTAAAATTGATTTTATGATAATTTTTCCTAAATTATTTTTAGGCACAAAGTACTGAAAAATTCTTAAGTTGTATTCAAAATATTGTTTGGAAAATATTTCAAGTTTTCTTTGGAAAATATTCTCCGTGTCGAGCTGTGAGGAGGTCGCGTGTCGAGCTGAGGTCGCGTGCCGAGCTGTGAGGAGGTCGCGTCGAGCCGAGGTCGCGTCGGCGTGAGGAGGTCGCGTCGAGCCGTGTGAGGAGGTCGCGCTGCCGAGGTCGCGTCTTGGTGTGAGGAGGTCGCGTCGAGTGAGGAGATCGTATGTCGAGTCGTGTGGAGAGGTCGTATGCCGTTGTGGAGAGATCGTATGCCGAAATGTGGAGAGATCGTATGGGGAGCTGTGTGGAGAGGTCGTATGTCGAGCTGTGTGGAGAGGTCGTATGCCGAGCTGGGGAGATTGTATGCCGAGCTGGGGAGAGGTCGTATGGAAATACGATGTCAAACACCAAGTGGTGTCCGAGAATCTTTTCCGTCCCCGTGTTTTCAATTCTTCATATTCAAAACGCAACGGACAAATCCCTTTAATGCTGCAACGGACAAATCCCTTTAAATGCTGCAACGGACAAATCCTTTTAATGCTGCAACGGACATTTCTCTTAAAGTGACGCTCCTCTCAGTGCCTATAAAAGCACTGCACCATGAGCATTGTTTTCAACATAACACAAGTGCTTAATTTTTGTGCTAAAACTCTGTCAAATATTCTCCATCACTCACACTTATTTGAGCACAATTTTTGAGAGTCTTTTTATTCTACATAATTTGAGTTGTATTATTTGAGCATCAATTTGTTATATCTGCACTATTGAGTGTATCTTTCTCATCTCATTTTATTTGCGAAAATCATTTCTTTTTAGGTAGGAATCCCAAGGTGTTCATAGAGAGGTGATATCTCTTGAACGTATTGCTCAGTATAGAGTTGTAAAGGTTTCTAGTGAACTCGATTTAAAAGCTAGTGATTTAGTGAAAATCCCATAGTGCTTTGCTTTGGGGACGGACGTAGGCCACAGGGGGTGTTTGGTGGCCGAACTCGTATAATTTGTGCGTGCTCTTCTTTGCTCTCTGTCTCTTTATCATTCAAGCACTTTATTTATTTTTGTTCTTTATTTATTTTTCGGTCATTTATTTTCTGTCATTTATTTATTGCAATTTATTCTTCAAGTTATTTATCTTTTCGCAAGTTATTTCTTTCAAGTTTTTTTTAATTCAGTAATTTATCTGTAATTTTTTTTATAAGCACCGCTATCACAATTCACCCCCTTCTTGTGTTTGAAGTCACTTGGTAACAACTAGCGGGTTGATGACCAACACGCCTATGACCGACGACACGGCCGGCCAGCGTCACGATTGTCTAGCAGACTGACTGTTTGATGACACAGTTGCCCGAATGGCACATCAGAATGGCGCCCGACAAGCTAACAGTCGAATGCCTTGACGACATGTGGTCTGACGCCCTGGTGAGAGCAAGGACAGGTGGTCCGATCCCCAATATAAACCAATTGTATTGTTAATTCTATCGGATACGAATACAATTTGGGGTATGTATTTAACCTCAAAAAAAAAATTACAATTTGGGACCAAAAATTTCGATCAAAAAAATAGTTAGTTTTAAAACGAGCAAAACGGAACGGTTTAGCTCAATATATAAGGATGATGATATAAAAGAGTTTATCGAAAAATCAAACTTATGGAAAAATATTACTATGACTTTTCAAGCTTAGCTCATTGTTATGGAATAAAACAACCATGACTTTTAACGTATATGATGTGATCTGATCTAAATTTCAAGTTTAAGAATAGATATGTAACCTAATTTCAAAATCTGCCATTGTATTAAAATGCGTATAAGACTAGTTTTCTATATAACTTGTTGAAAACTAGTAATCTTCTGTGACAGTAAAAAGACGGCGTAATACGAAGGACTCTTCGCTCGAGCTATATATATATATATCTCTTCACCATAAAAAATTAAAAAAGAAAATATGTATAAGTTATACTAATAGCTAGATTCAAGAGTCTATAAATAAGAACTAGTTCAGCATATCTCAGCATACAACACAAACACAAGTTGTATATACCATCTATCCCCTTAATGCCATGGAAGCTCAACTTTCCTTCGTTATTATTCCCTTCGTTCTTTTCTTACTGTTGCAATGGCTTGCAAAATATTACAAGCCAAAAACCAGCCTCGCTCACAAACTTCCACCTGGTCCAAGGAAATTACCTCTCATTGGCAACCTGCATCAACTAGCTGTTGCAGGAAAACTGCCACATCATGCTCTCCGAGAACTAGCCTATAAATATGGACCTCTCATGCACCTACAACTTGGCGAAATTTCTGCAGTGGTTGTGTCCTCTCCCAAGGTGGCCAAGGAGGTAATGAAAACACATGATGTTGCTTTTGCTAATAGGCCACAACTTCTTTCTCCTCAAATTTTGGCCTATGGATCAACAGATATAGCTTTTTCTCCATACGGTGATTATTGGAGACAAATGAGGAAAATATGTGTTTTAGAGCTTCTAAGTGCCAAAAGTGTTCAATCTTTCTCTTATATTAGAGAAGACGAGACAAAAAAATTCATACAAGCAATTCAGTTATCGGCAGGCTCCCCAATGAGTCTCACTAGTAGAATTTTCTCGTTGGTAAGTTCTACTGTTTCCAGGGCAGCATTTGGTGACAAATCAGAGGACCAAGATGAATTTGTATCTTTGATCAGAAAGGCAATAACACTGACTGGGGGATTTGAACTGGCTGATTTGTTTCCTTCAATGAAACCTATACATATTCTAACTGGAATGAAATCCAAATTCCTGAAAATTCACAAGCGGGCAGACAAAATCTTAGAAAATATTGTCAGAAAGCATCAAGAAAAGCGAGTAACAGCAAAAGGAAACAATACTGAAGCTGAGCAGGAAGATCTTGTGGATGTTCTTTTGCGAGTTCAACAAAGTGGCAACCTTGACATACATATAACAACCAGAAACATCAAAGCCGTGATTTGGGTTAGTAAAACTGAACTCGTAATTTTTCAAAAATTCTTGACCATCTGGGCCATGCACTCCTCAACTTATATACTCCCTCCATTCTAATATATACGTCACATTTACACACACACAAAAATTGTCCCAAAATATATGTCATTTTCTATTTTCAATATAATATTAAATAATTTCTACCAATTTTACCCTTAATATTAAATATTATCTGTCAATGTCACGTAATATTAAGTATTTTCTGTCAAAATTAATTTGGTAAAATTGTTGTTCTTTTTTTTTTATTTATTGTTTTTTCTTAAACTGTGCGATTTAGTCAAACATGACATATATAATGGGACAGAGAGAGTACATTTTGTTTCTCTTTGTTTAGTACATTTCGTTTCTCTTTTTTTAATACATTTTGTTTCTCTTGCTCAATCCCATGTGGCACTTCTTCTATTTTCCAACACTCCCCCTGAAGTCAAACTGGGCTTGTCTCCCTGTAGGCCCAGTTATGACTTGTTTCTTTTGGGCTTGTACTTCAAGTTTTTTTAGCCTCAGAGGCTACAGATCTATTTCATTATTTCATTTGGGCTTGTGCATGCATCTTCTTGAGTCTCAGTGGCCAATGAATCATTCAAGCCGTTAAACCATTTTTTACTCTGATACCATGTTGTAAATTCAAAGTGGGCCCATTGTGGGAGTGTGGTGGTCCAAAACGTCTTGATCATTTGGACTCATACACTCCTCAACTTATATACATTATGTTTCTCTTCATTCTATCCCAAGTGTAACTTTTTCTATTCTCCAACAACATCTATATCATGAGTGACTAATAATATCAACATATAAATTGACAACGGGAGAAATTACAATTTCCCAAAATTATTAATATCAAGAGTTCAAATACTGTGTACCAACCATGTAAAAAAAGTTTTACACACATGCATCTAATAATATCTCACCATATAGAAATTTATGAAGATGTTTTAGTAAGTAATATAACAAAGTTGCATCATAGTTAAATATGATTCAATACATGTATAAAAAAATTACATCATCACTGCATAGTCTTTAAAGTCTAGTATCAAAGTGAGGAAATATGCATGTAAACTTGATCGATCCTTGTATAATTAGGAGTAGAACACCATATTGAGTCACTTACAAGGTTATATGTAAGCATTTTGAATATTTGATCATCACCAAAATGGATCCCCTTACTTTATGGCGGGAAAGTCACCGTCATGACTTTTATGTATTTTATGAGAGACAAATATGTGAAAGTAAGGAGAGATAAAATGAGAGAGAGAGAGAGAATAATATAGGTGAGAGATAGAGAGAAAACAATAGTAACTTTCCCACCCTAAAGGTAGAGGGTATGTGTATGTGTGTGTATAGATATGGAGTATATTTATACTACTAAAAAAAGTTGAAATAGCGACGAAAATTAGAGACAAAAAAAAATTGGTCTATAATTTTGTTGTCTCTAACACTTACCGACGAAATAAGAGACGTATTTTACTTTAATTGCCGTCGATATTTAAACTTTTTCTAATAGTGTGAGAGGTGTGAGGAACTATAGTGATTATACAATTTTATGTTGATAGTTAAAATTAATTTTACTTTAATCTAATATTAACCATTTATATATGTCATTTTTTAATCAAGATCAATACTTTTCAGAAGAACATATTCTCACTTGATATGCTCCATGTGTGTGTAGCATTGAAATTCTTGGGTAATGAACAATGATGGTAACACACTCTTTTTGACATACCGTTAAATATAATATTTTTTATGGATTTATTTTTTAGAAAGTCTTGCCTCAATAATTATCACTTTTAAAAATTATATTCACTTTTAAGAGAATAGATAAATCATAAAGAGGCTTTTTTTCTCATAAAAAAATAGTTGAAATTGTAAGAGTTCGGTTGTGTACCAATTCATGAGTTTTCTGTTTGGTTCAATTTGTATAAACTATTTCAATTTTTTAAATCCTCTCAATTAAATTGATGCAAAATTATTCATATAAAAAAAAAATTAGGCAAAATTATTTATCAAATTTAAGGTGCAATCGCTAGCCCAATCTTATTGAACCCTATTTGTTCTTTTTTTTTTTTTTATATTTATTGATATATAAAAATTTGTGTTGATCTAGGATGTGTTTGCTGCTGGAACTGATACATCAGCAACGGTTATAGAGTGGGCTATGTCAGAAATGATGAAAAACCCAAGAGTGAGAAAAAAGGCACAGGCTGAATTAAGACAAACATTCCAAGGAAAGGAAACAGTCCATGAAATAGATTTAGAGGCACTTAGTTACTTAAAGTCTGTGATCAAAGAGACATTGAGGTTACACCCACCTTCTCCTTTGTTGATCCCTAGAGAATGCACAAAATTAACCAACATTGATGGGTATGATATACCAATAAAGACTAAAGTCATGATAAATGCATGGGCAGTTGCAAGAGATCCCCAATATTGGGTTGATGCTGAGGGGTTCATCCCAGAGAGGTTTGATGGTAGTTCTGTTGATTTCAAAGGGAATAACTTCGAGTATATTCCTTTCGGAGCTGGAAGAAGAATGTGCCCAGGCATGTCGTTTGGTTTAGCAAGTATTATGTTTCCCCTGGCTCTATTACTCTATCACTTCAACTGGGAACTCCCAAATCATATGAAACCTGAGGATTTGGATATGACTGAACATTTTGGAATGGCAGTTGGAAGGGAAAATGAGTTGTGTTTAATTCCAACTATTTATGATGTCTGACTCTATGATACTCATAGTATCTGTTGTTATCGATTCAACTATGCTCTTGTGTCATGCAATTTTAGGAATAAAAGTTGTAACTTAGTCATTGTGTAAAAATAAATTAATTTATGTCATACTATATGGTCATTGGAACTTTTGTGACTCGTTCACATTACCAACAAGATGGAGCAAAAATAAAAGTTTGATTTTCTTATTTAATTTCCATCCCAGGATTCAAAGTATGTATGCTATATGTCTAGTCTATACAGGGTGAGGATTCCCTATAGTCATGGGTCTCTATCTTTCTCCACTTGGATTTTTTTTTTGTTTATTTTTTTGACTAGTTAAATCAATGGCCATAAGAGTGAAGCAGGCAATCCAATGGGTGATATGGCTATGACAAAAGTGACTGCAACAAAAGTTGAATGCGGTGAACCTAGATCCGTCTATACAATCTAAAAAGTTACTAAAAGGATCTAAAAAATATGAATGGTCAATCAAGACTAGTTAGTTTGGCTTCCTACAGTAGCCTCTTTACCTTTATACCAATTACATGTGCCTATTAGTTTTTTTTATCCATTTACCTTTATACCAATTACATGTGCCTATTAGTTTTTTTTATCCATTTACCTTTATACCAATTACCTGTGTTTGAGTAAGCCATTCTATTTTTTTCTAAATAGAAAGTTATGAGGAGTAGGGATGAGAGAGTTTAATGTTGCTATGCTTAGTTTAAGAGAGAAAGAGAGAAGAAAGAAATAGGTGAGAGACAGTAAATGATGTGCAGTATTTGGCAAGAAAGAAAGAGAGGGAAAAGAAAACGAAGAGAAAGAAGTATTTACTTCTCTTTCCCCTTTATTTTGTTGAGCAGAAAAGTAAAAAAGATAGAGAAACAATATTATTTCTTAAAAGATGATAATGCCCTTGATCTAGTTTAAGTTTATTCTGAAAAACATAACATCTTTTTTACGTCTAATTAATACTTGGTTAATCGTATAATTACTAAAATTATGCAACTAGCTATCTAAAGCCTGGTCTTGGAAGGATAAAGAATTGACCTAAATGTATTTTATGGTAATATCAAAGATATGTATTGGCTAAACACTTTATATTAAGTAGAGAGTATAAGATGTACTCTAACTCATTACGACCAAGAAACACCAATCAAACTATAATCAAACATATCCAATACCTACCAAACTACTGCCTAGAGATACAATCCAACGGGTGATGAGATAGATTGAACTGTTGGAGAACAAAATTTCAAGAACTGAAATTTGTAGCAGTCCTGCACAAGAGAAGGTGAAGAATAAAGAGGATGGTTAACATGCGCGAATAAATAGAATAGCCGTGACAGGTTTTTGTAAAACATCCCATCAAAACCATACAATTATATCTTATAGCTAATGTAACGATCCAAAGGTTTAGGAGCCGCCACCAATTTTATTAAATTTAGAAAAAATTGGAAAAACCTAAAAAAAAGTGATCTTTGAAAACCATATTGAGTTCGGGAATCGATTACGCATGGAGAAGGGTGGAAACTAAACCCCACAACACTCCCAACACGCCTGTCCTATGACAGTTACCCAAAATTAATTGTGAAAACTAATATAAATATTTATTTCACTCCAAAATTAAATAAAATTCATACTAAGTGCAAAAATGAATAAGAAAAGGAAACTAAATTAGAAAATTTTAAATTTGACTTGACGGGGTTGACCCGCTCCTACGTATCCTCTGGTGCAATAAAGAACTCAAAAGTCACGTAGTTCTTCTAGAAAATATTTGTGTGTTTGATTTGATTTTAATTTTTAAGGGTTTAAGATCACCAAGTTGTCGCAACTCAGGCGTCCTAAACCAAAGATTAACAAGATGTCACATCTTAGCGATCCCATTTTATTCTAAAAAAAATAACTTTCTGTTTGACTTAATAAAATTAGACTGAAAAGTAAGTTAAATAAAATGTATGATTACAATTAGGTGATGAAATTAATTTAGGCTCGTCTGTTAACAGTGTCTATAAAATAAATAAAACAAAGCAAATAAATGAAAATAAAAAGAATGGGGAAGGGGTGTTCACGATGGGCAACAACCCAATATATAAAAAAACTGAAAAAAAGAAATAGAATGAAATAGAAAAAAGGAGGGGGAGTTTGGGAACCCTAAAATTGAAGCGCTGCAAGTAGCAGCCGTGACTTTGCAGAGAAAGGAAAAAAAGAAAGTGAGAAAGGGGGGACGGTCGCAGTAAGGGGAAGAGGTTGGGGAAGAAGGTGGCCGGCGCGCAGTCGCTACCAGGAGTAGACCGCGGCAGAGCCGCAAGGGAAGAACAAGGCGTGAGGGAGACGACGCAGGGAGGAGAGAAGGGGAAGGGTGCGAGAGAGAGGGAAGGGGGGAGGCCATGGCGCACAAAGGGAGAAGGGGGAGAGGTGTGGCGGCGAGGAGGGGGAAGGGAGAGAGGGCGCGGCCGTCGCACACCAGCCCCTAGCCGCGCACTGTCGCAAGCGCGAGGGAGGAGGGGGAGAGAGAGAGGTGCGGCTGAGAGGGAGGAGGAGAGGGAGAGGGAGATCGCGAGAGGGAGAAGGGGATCGCGAGAGGGAGAGGGCGCAGAAAAAAAAGGTGTGTGGCCAAACCTTTTTTCTTCTCTTCTCCTCTTTCTTCTTCTTTGGTTCTGTTTCTTCTCCTTTTTTCGACCCCTGTTTCTGGTTCTTCCTTTTTTTAGTTATTTCTCTGTGTTTGTTTCAATTTGGTGAATTAGGGCTTCAATGTGGAGCCTCTAATTCTTTGACTGGTAGTAGAACTCTCAAGAAAAACGCCCAGAATTTTTCTCTTTTTTTTTGTTCCTCCCCTGTGATTCTGTTGTTGTTGTATTTACAGAGTTGAGGGGCTCTAATAGGACAATGGTTACTGACCCTTGTATTGGCCATTTATTGCAGGGATGGTTGGTGGTTGCAGAGGATACAGGATGGTGCCTGCAAAGCTGTTTGGTCTTGACCAAACTGGGAGATAGGCTAGGAACATGGAGAGAGGGGACTCTGACTTGTTCCTCAAAGTGTTGCTGCTTGCTGTTGTTTGTTGTTAGCAGGACGCCATGCGTCCCTGCTTTGATTCTGTTTTTTTTTTGTTTCTGTTTTGTTTTGTTATTTTACTCAATCTGATTTTTGTAAATTTGGACATATAATGGACTGTTTGTAATTTTTTTTTTTTGCAATTTTTGGATATGTAATGGACATTGATTGGTTTATATTTTGGGCTTGTCCTTAGTTGTGGTAATTTGTAACATTTGTTTTTTTCTTCAACTTGGGCCAAGGGCCATAATGGGTTTACACAATGGGTCAGATAAAATAAAACAAAAGTAAGATAAAATAAAGGCTAAAAATTCAAATATGTGTAATGAAAATATTTTTGTGATTTTTCTTTTTAAAAAAATGTCTGGTCAAAATTGGGTGTTGCCCCTCTGTACTTACTTTTTCACTATGTGATATGATAAACCATGGTTGGCATCATAGTGAGAAATAAATATAGATATATGAACCTCAATTTTGGCCGGTAATGCATGAAAGCGACATACTATGAAAATGTCGAGAGAAATAAGACAGGCAGGGGACTGAACCGCCTTGCCTAGAAGAAAATAAAATATTCAACTACCGGAACCTTCTCGGTGAAATAAGAAATAAAATAGGTAGGGGATTGAACCGCCTCACCCAGACAAATAAGGAATAAAATGGGTAGCGGACTGAACCGCCTCCCTCAGCAAACAAGAAATAAATTGGGTAGTGGACTGAACCGCCTCCCTCGAAAGCAAATTAAATGTGCAATTGCCGAAACCTCCTCGGCAGACAAGAAATAAAACGGAAAGTAGACTGAACCGCCTTGCCCAGAAGGAAATTAAACATGCAAATGCTGGAACTTCCTCGACAAACAAGAAATGAAATTGGGTAGTGGACTGAACCGCCTCACCCAGACAAACAAGAAATAAAATGGATAGTGGATTGAACCGCCTTGCCCAGAAGGAAATTAAACATGCAAATGCCGGAATCTCTTCGACAGACAAGAAATAAAACGGGAAGTGGACTGAACAGCCTTGCTCAGAAGGAAATTAAACATGCAAATGCCGGAATCTCTTCGGCAGACAAGAAATAAAACGGGAAGTGGACTGAACCGCCTTGCCCAACAGACAAAAAAATTGTGCGATTGCCGGAACCTCTTCGGCAAAAAGAAAGCGGGCAGTGGACTGAACCGACTTGCCCAACATACAGTTAAATATGCATCTAGTGTCACGTTTTGACCTACCTGGGTGTGTTTTACAGGATCTGAGCCATTGTGGCGAACTAGAAAGCTTCGATCAATCAAACTCTTGTCATCTTGTTTTCACTAATTCCCCGCAGCAACATCGATTGTGTACTTTTCTTATCCCCTTATCGATGTCTGCAACTTCACTCTTTGTTTGTAGCCACATGGCACATTTGGATGACACCATTTCAAGTTTTGGGATTTGGACTTTTCTTGCCCCAGTTTATCATGAAGACGTCTGAATTAATTTCACCTTTATTCGAAACGGCCAGGGATTTTTATTTATTTATCCATTGAGGAGTTGTTAACGCAATCGTCCCAAAGTATTGTTAGACTTGAGTTATTTTACTTGAGACATAATTTAACAAATGAAACATGAATGCAAGAATGGATGCAAATAGAAAGAATAATTTGTGAATTGAATTGATGCCGAATTTTGATACAAATTTTCAAGGAAAGAGAAGCATTAAAATAGTAGGAAAGGGGAAAGATGATCACAATAAGAAATTTCACATCAAATTTGCCCCAATATAGGTCCCTTGATTCCCTATCGAGATCCCTTCTGACCCCACAGATGATTGATCCAGCCGAAGTTGACATTGTAGCTAACCATCATTATACTGCCCCATTGTAGGCTTGCCCCAAGATTCTTAAGCCAGTTTAACCACTATGCCCTTTCTCTTCTTTCTTTGCCTTAACTTTTGCCTAGACTGCCCTTTCGGGTTTTCAATCTAGCGGGCTTTTATCATCATTTTTTTTAGGCATAAAACTTCTTAACAGCATCTGAATATATCGGCCTTGACAATTCATGTCATTCCATGTCTCGGAGAATCAGGGCTCCTCCCGAAAATGCATGTTTGACCATATAAGGACCATCATAGCTAGGTGCCCATTTTCCCCGAGCATCCTCCTGATGAGGTAATATTTTCTTCAAAACCAAATCTCCTAGCTGAAATTCTCTTGGGTGGACTTTCTTGTTGAAGGCTCTAGCCATTCTACTTTGGTACAATTGCCCGTGACAAATTGCTGCAAGTCTCTTTTCTTCAATCATGTTTAACTGTTCATATCGGGCCATTATCCATTCTGATTCCTCTAGTTCTGCCTCCATCAATACCCTTAGGGACGGGATTTCTACTTCAATGGGAGATACTGCTTCCATCCCATACACCAAAGAAAATGGTGTTGCCTCAGTGCTCGATCATATGTTAATACGATAAGCGTGTAGGGCATAGGGTAACATTTCATGCCAATCTTTGTAATTAACCACCATCTTGGCGATGATCTTTTTGATGTTCTTGTTAGCTGCTTCCACTGCACCATTCATTTATGGTCTATAGGGAGTTGAATTGTGGTATTTGATCTTGAAGTTTTCACACAATCTTTGTACTTCTCCGCCATTAAGATTGGGTGTATTATCTGTAATGATCCTTTCAGGAATCCCATAGCGGCATATGATATCCTTTTTAAGGAACTTAACAAACACTTTTTGGGAAATACTGGCATAGGAAGACGCCTCTATCCATTTAGTGAAATAATCGATTGCGACCAATATGAATTGATGCCCATTTGAAGCTTTTGGATTAATTGGCCCAATCACATCTATTCCCCACATTGAGAACGGCCAAGGACTTGTTAGATTGTGCAGAGGAAAGGGAGGTGCATTGACTCGATCTGCATACAACTGGCATTTGAGGCATTTTTGAACATACGCTATGCAGTCTGTCTCCATAGTGGACCAATAGAATCCACTTCTCATTATCTTACGGGCCATAATGTGACCATTCGCATGTGTCCCACAGATCCCCTCATGAACATCAATCATGATTCGCTTAGCTTCCCGAGCATCTACGCATCTCAGTAGTGTTCCATCTTGACTTTGTTTGTAGAGGATTTCTCCACTCAAGAAAAATGTTATTGCCAATTTTCTGATGGTTTTCTTGTTCACTTCACTTGCACCAGCTTGGTATTCTCCGTGCTGAATATACCGTTTTATATCATAATGCCATGGTTCACCGTCTGGCTCTCCTTCTACATTAGCACAGTAGGCCGGCTCATCTTTTACCTTTATGTGGATGGGTTGAACCTCAGCATTGATGTTTAGTTTAAACATTGCCGCCAAAGTAGCCAGGGCATCGGTAAACTGATTCTTATCTCAAGTAAAATGGGAGAATGTTACCTCTTCAAACCTTGTTAATAGCTGAGTTAGATGTTTTTGATAAGGCACTAGTTTTGAGTCCTTAGTTTGCCACTCACCCTTGACTTGATAAATAATAAGGGCTGAGTCTCCAAAAACCTCGAATCGTTTCACACCGAGGTCAATGGCAAACAATAGCCCACTTGCACACGCCTCATACTCTGCAATATTATTTGTGCATTCGAAATTCAACTTGATAGCCACCGGATATTGCCTTCCACCAGGTGATATCACGACTGCCCCTATGCCATTTCCATACATGTTGACTGCCCCATCAAACTACATCTTCCAACTTTCATCTTCCTTTTCAACATCCACGATTTTTTCATCTACGTTTTCCTGGTTTGACGATTGCCCTTCTTCCAGAGGATTTTCAGCCAAATGATCAGCAATAATGCTCCTTTTAATCGATTTTTGCGTAACATACTTGATATCAAATTCTGACAAGATCACTTGCCATTTTGACACCCTTAGGGAAGCATGGGGGCTTTCAAATATGTACTTTAGTGGGTCAAATCGCGAAATCAACCATGTAGCGTAGTACAACATGTATTGGTAGAGTCTTCTTGAAGTCCAGACTAGAGCACAACACGTTTTCTCAATTATCGCATAGCGAGTCTCACAATCATTGAACTTCTTGCTCAAATAATAGATCGCTTGCTCTTTCTTCCCTGATGCATCGTGTTGTCCAAGCATTGCCCCTAGGGATGATGGCAACACTGTCAAATACAGAATCAAAGGGCGTCCTAGTGTTGGGGGTACTAAAATAGGAGGACTCGACAGATAAGCTCTTATCTTGTCGATTGCTTCTTGACATTCTTCATCCCATTCCCCTGGTTAGTTCTTCCTTAGTAACTTGAATATAGGCTCACACGTGCTAGTCAAGTTGGCAATGAATCTAGCAATGTAATTGAGTCTCCCCAGAAAACTCCTTACTTCTCGTTCAGTCTTGGGAGTGGGCATTTCCTGGATAGCCTTAACTTTGTCAGGATCCACCCTTATCCCTTCTCTACTCACAATAAAACCGAGTAACCTTCCTGACGATCCCCCAAAAATGCATTTGTTAGGATTCAACCGCAACTTATGTTTTCTGAGCCTTTCAAATAGCTTTCGCAATACTTCTACATGACTTTCCTCTTCCTTTGATTTTGCAACCATATCATCCACATATACTTCAATCTCCTTATGCATCATGTCATGAAAAAGGGCAACCATGGCACGTTGGTAAGTAGCCCCAGCATTCTTTAATCCAAAAGGCATTATTTTATAGTAGAATGTCCCCCATGGGGTGATGAACGTGGTCTTTGCTTTATCTTCAACATCCATAAGGATTTGGTTATATGAGTACCCATCCATAAACGAAAACCTGTGGTTCTTAGCAGTGTTGTCAACAAGCACGTTGATGTGTGGGAGAGGAAAATCATCCTTCGGACTAGCCTGATTCAGGTCTCGGTAATCCACGCACACTCTAACTTTTCCATTCTTGTTGGGTACCGGGACGATATTAGCTACCCATTCCTGGTGTATTGAAACCTCAAAAAATCTAGTCTCCCACATCTTGACCACCTCTTCTTTGATTTTCAACGACATATCCAGGCGCATCCTTCTCAACTTCTGCTTCTTGGGTTTTGCATCTGGATAAAGTGGAATCTTATGTGCTACTATTTCTGGGTCCAGGCCGGGCATATCTTTATAAGACCATGCAAAGACATCAAGATATTCTCTGAACAAAGCAATCATTTCTTCACGCTCTGGATTGTCTACCAATTTTAACTCTTTCTTATCCTCCTCAATCCCCAGATTGATGACTTGCCCTGTCTCATCGTTCAACCCAAAATCTTTTTCGGTTGAGTCTAAAAATTCAGCGAACTCTTTGACGACTTCGTCATCTTCATCTAACTCAGAACAATCCTCGTCAGAAGTCGCAAAGCAATCAAACAATAAGTTCTCAACATTCCCATAATGAGGCAAAGTTTTATTGAAATGTGAATCCCTAGAGAACAATTTATGGAAATCGGAAAGAGAATAACAGAAAGAAAAAGGGAAACAAAAGCATAAATGGAGAGTAAGGATTTCAAAAAAAATAAGACAAAATAGAACAAATGGATAGGAATGCATGCAGATTCATTAAATTCATGTCTCAAGCAAAATAACATAAGTCTTATAGCCTCAATCAGCTAATACAGTACAAGAAGGCGATTACATGAAAGCAACAACATCAACAACTGGCTCTGCCTGCCAATTGCTCAGTGATTCTTGATTGGTGATGGGGTGGATGACGCCATATGCCCTTGAGCTTCCATCATCCAACGTGTTGATTGCTGGCCTGTTCGGTGCACAAGCATCATTCTCAGGCGAAATCACTTCTGCGGGAGCGGGAAACGTATCCTTCAAGTGAGGGATTAGTTGTGTCTCCCCTTTGCCAATTGTCAAAGCTTTGAACTTTGCTTCAAGGTTATCTTTATAACCGATCCTAGACATGTCTGATTACTTTTGCAAGGATATAGGATCACGAATTCCTTGTAGGTGCTGACCCAAGCATTTCCCTTCTTCGTAGCCACTTTTTGCCATGATTCGTGTTGCCACCTGATTCACATTACACACTGGCGAACCTTTTTCATCACCTCCCGGCTTATACGCCTCAAAACTGTGGCATAGATTTGTTCTTTCTTCATTGGTGTTATCCACATACGGTAGGGACATAGGTTTTGAGACCATAATCTCTTCTTCATCGCGAATCGTGATAACAGACCCGTTTTCTACATATTTAACCCTCTGGTGTAGAGTGGAAGGTACTACCCCAGCTTCGTGGATCCATGGTCGTCCTAATAGCATAGTATATGTTGACTCAATTGCCATGACTTGGAACAATATGCAGAACACACTTGGGCCAATTTCCAATGGTAGTACTATTTCACCGAGGATGCCCCTCTTAGACCCATCAAAAGCACGAACTGTCATCGACTGAGGCGTTAAATCTTGTTCTCCCATTGTTAATGCAGTCAACGTGGACACTGGCATAATATTCAAAAAACCACCATCGATTAACACTTTAGCCACTACAAATCCCCGACATTTCAAGGTGATATGTAGGGCTCGATTGTCCTTTTTTGCCTGAGATACTATTTTGGCATCGGAGAACGTGATGAGGTTAACTCGCTGCACAGGATCGACCATGTTTACCTTGTTTTCAGGAGTGACGTCAGGCTTGACAAAAGCTTCCTCTAATGTCTTCAACAAAACTTTTCTATGTGCCTCAGAAGTTAGAATGAGAGAAAATAAAGATATTAGGGCTGTAATTTTCCTTAGTTGTTCCATCACATCATACTCACTCTACTTCATTATCTTCAAGAATTCTTCTTCAGGCTGCTCTCTTTCTTCAACCTCATTTCCTTTCTCTTTCTTTTTCTTTTCAACCTCTTCCGGGCCAAAGTATCGGCCACTCCGGGTTATTCTCCCAACACTTACTATATTAGTAACTGACTCGTCAATCTTGCTTTGTTTGCTTGTCTCGCATGTTGAAGGACCTCTCACCACTTCAACTCTTGCCTCATAATTCCAGGGAACTGCATGAGTATCTTTGCAAGCAAGGGGTGTGGGTTTTTTTACAGTCATCGCCACCTTTTCTGACGCAAGTGGCTGGTTGAGTGGTGGAAGTCTAAGCACAAAGGGTTGAATAACATCGATCTCCTCATGAGGCATTGACTTATTGGCTTGCACTACCCCTAGTGACATTAAACCTTGGACTCAAGCCTTGAAATCCCAATAATCTTCGATGTCATGACCTACACAACCATGGTGGTATACGCATTTGTCCTCTTCATCATACTTTTCGTACCTCACCATCCCTTTCACTAGAGCTAGTGTCTCATACCCGGCATTTCGTAACCCCTCCCATATCTCTATCATGGGTGTTCGGAGTTTCAAAACACTCTTGACAGGCCTTTCATCTTCTCCTACTACACTCACTAAGTTGCCCCTGTTGTGATTTGGGAGCGAGTTGTTGACAACGTTTGGCCCTTTTCCTTCCTGGATATCCAATTTCCCATGAGCAATCAGCTTTCTAATAGAAGTCTTGAAAGCCTCACAATCCTCGATGGAGTGGCCTGCGACTCCCATATGAAATTCACAAGTCGAGTTTGGGTTATATCAAGCCGAAAATGGGGGTTCCATTGGCTTTACCGGAATTCCCGCAATCAGATAGGCATTATAAAAACGTTGAAATAGTTCTGCATTGGTGATGGATATCCTGGGAAATGGGGGTAGGTTGGATATTCTATTTTGGCCTGAGTTTTGGTATGGGGGTCGGGCTTGGTGATAGGTTGGGCGATTATATTGGTAGTTTGGACGTGGTTAAGGATAGGTAGCAGGAATGTTATTCAAGGGAAATGATGGTGTGGGTGATGGGTTTGTGTTTGGGGTGATTTGGTATAATGGATAAGGCATTTTGGGACGAGGATGGTTATATTGTTGATGTTGGTGGGAGTAATTTGGTGTGGCTCGAACAAGACTCACTTCTGGATCTTTTTTCTTTTGTGGGAAATTCTTCTTTGACTGTCCAGTCTCTGTCTGTTCTATTGGCAACTTTCTGGCTCTTGCCAACATCTCAATTCTCTCTCCAGCAGCTATAAGGTCAGCAAAGTCTTTGTATGTAGCTCCAGCCATTGCTGCAACATAAGGAGTCCCCAAGGTCCCCAAGAAATAAGAGCATGTTTCAGTCATAGTGAGCGGCGGCTAGACTTGTGCAGCAAGGGCTCTCCACCTCTGAGCGTACTGCTTAAAGGTCTCTTCGCTCTTCTTTTGCAGTATTCCCAACTGCTCACGAGTCGGAGCCGTATCCAGGTTGAACCTGTATTGGCTCATGAAGGCATCAGCAAGATCTTTCCAACCATCAATTTTTGAATGGTCTAACTGGATGTACCATTCTAAAGCCGGTCCGGTCAAGCTTTCATGAAAAAAGTTGACGAGGAATTTTTCATCTTTGGACCATATCGACATTTTGGTGCAATAGGTCCTTAGGTGCAGCAGGGGGTTAGTGCTTCCATCGTATCTTGTGATGTCTGGGACTTTGAAATCTCGAGGAATTACTACCTCTGAGGTTGGGCAAAGTTCCTCTAATCCCAAAGATCCAAAATTATTGGGCCTCTGCATCGCTTAATCTTTTCCTCCATCTTTTCCATCCATTGCTTCCTAGCCTTGTCTTTTCGCACTGATGCATGCCCTTCCTCTGTGTTGTACTCCACATGTGGCACTCCACCACCTCCACCTCCGTTATACTGGTTTTCAACCCCATGGTGGCCCATAGCTTCATACCCCATTCCTATTGGGATGGTGAATGACCCTAATGCTTAGTTGTGCACGTTTTCTGCGTTGACATGGTTATGGGTCCCTACTCCCATGAAAGTGGGTACTCCAGAGATATTGACATTCTGGGTTCCCATGGTGGTCCTATTCGTTGCCAACATAGTGAACGCTTCTTTCATGGCCAACAACGCTTCTTCAATACGAGTTTGAGCAGCGACCATCTCATCCATTCTCTCTTTCACTGTGTCCACTTCTTGAGTCAAGTTCCTTCCCTGTAACTCATCATCACCCGACATTCTTGCTCGTCTCCTAGTGAAGTACACTCGAGTTTGATTTATCTTTACTTTCCTGGAACGCGCAATGGCTGCTAAATCCCTAGATGCCATAAAAACAAAATTTGTTTATTTATTTATTTAAACAAAATTAGATTACCCCTTATTATGGATTCGTTGAAGAATCGTGAAGGATTGTTCTTGAAATCTGGAGCGAGTATCTTTGGTTCAATCTTTGAAAAATTAAGTGACAAGGTTTATGAATGGAATCACAAAGGAGAAAAGCAAAGTAGACTTTCATTTCATGCATAAGTAGAACATAGTTCAAGTACAACTCAGATACATCAATTTTCCCTAATGCTTTTGATCAGCTTTTCAACCTCATCAACTAACTCTTTATAAACATCAATCAGATCAATTGCCTCTCGCGGAGTAACTGCTGCATCTGCACGGCGGGTTAACTGCTGCATCTGCATGGAGGACAAGTGTGGGGATCCTTTCAATTTCCCTCAACCTGTGAGCCGAATAGTTGAACTCCTACCTGGCATGTGAATGGTTCTCCTCAGCGTTCCTTATTAGCCCCATATAGTGATTTCTTTCCGTTGCCCAGTCATTGATCTCTTCATTTTTCTCTGCGATGGTTGCCCGATACATTTTGATCACCTCCCTGAACTCATGCTTGTCATTCTTGATTCTTGCTTCATATTCAGCAATCATGTCCTTCATTTGCATGTCGAGGGCGTTCAGATACTGCTGGGTTTTCGGCTGACTTTCCTTAATGTTCATGATTTATCCCTTAAGTTGCCAGTTTTCTTCTAGCAAGTCTTCCCTTTCTTTCAAGAGCTTGTCTATCTCCCCATGCTTCTTCTCAAGATGCCCCTGATACCCTCTTATCGCTTCTTCAAAAACTTGGTCATCAGTCCTTCTAGTTATTTCAAACTTGGAAGCTTGCTCCTCTAGCTGGCTCTTGAGGGCGTTCAATTTCTGCCTTACCTCCACATGAGCCCTTCTCAGTTGCTTATTTTCTTGTATGACCCTATCTCGTTCTGCGTTTCGAAGCCTTAACTCCTCATTTGCAGACCTTAGACAATCCTTGGTTCTATCCTTGGAATCTCTCTCAATTCTAGCTCTTTTGTTTGTTTGTTCCAATGATTGGGCTTTCTCTTTATGCTCCATGTGACAACCACCCTAAAAATTTAAATGGAGTCGCCACCTAAAGTTTATTAAGGAAAAACAATAGGAAAAACCCCTTTTCATGAGAATAATTAAAAAAAATAGTTTTTGAACCAGATTTCGAGCCCGGGAGTTATTTACGCTTAAGGAAGGTGTTAGCACCCCTAATACGCCCATAAAATGGTACCATTTTAATTGTTTAGAAAGAAAAACTTGCTTACCATTAAATAAATTATTCCCAAATGAATTTTCTGGAAAAAGAAATATAAGTTTATCAGCTACCACGTTACAAAAATAATAAAGGAAACTTTGAAAAAAAACTCAAATATTCTACAAAAATCATTACTTACTCCTTTTTAATGTAACAAAAATAATAAAAAAAACCTAAAAGAATACAAACTAATTATGTTAATAAAAAAATAGATAAGAAGAGAAATTTTTTTATTTGCTTTTATGCCCTTTATCAATTCTTTATTCAATTCTGACTATTTATGAGAATAAAAAGGAAGCAAATTTCAAATTAGTCCCTGGATCGGGTTTAGCCCCATTGGAAGACCAAACCAAATCCAGAAATTTTAATTTTTACTTTTAAGCCCTATTTTAATATGATAATTGTAAATTGGTCCCTACAAAGGATTTGGCCCCATTGAAAGACCAAACCCTAAAACATGATTATATAGAACGGAATCAAAAAAAACCTATTTTTGCATCTATACCCCTCTTAATTACATATTTGCAAATTGACCCCTATTTAGGGTTTGGCCCTATTGGAAGGCCAAACCCTAAACCTAATTCCAATTCAGAACTGTGGGTACCAAAACTGACACCAACACCAACAACAAGGACGATAATGACGATAACAACAACAACAACAATCAACAACAACAGCAACAGCCAACAATTACAAAAATAAAAGAACGAAAATGAAGAAAAGTAGGAGAATGTAACAGAAATTGATTACAACATTCAATTTAGGTCTCTGTTACAAGATTGTATTTAGAAAAGGAAATAAAAGGGAGAAGATGAAACCTGGGTATCAGCTCTTTCCCAGAAAATTACAGTAATGAAGAGAAGGGGCTCAAAAAGACCTAAGACTAATGGTGTTTAGTTTTTCTATTTCTAGTAACCTCACTGGGTTGTGTGGCCGCGGTTCCTTTCCTGCCTCAGCCTCGTCTTCTTTGTTTCGCGCCCAGTCCTTTCTTCACTCTGGATTTTCTCCCCTAGGGTTCCCTCCTCCTTATGCGTCCTTTTCCCCTCTTTTATAGCCTTCTGATTCCTTTTCAAGACCTGCGAATCAAAAGGGAAAGAAATCAATGGTGATTTTAAAACATAAATAATAAAAGAAATAAATAAAACAGAAACTTCCCTTTTGGAGGTATGGATCTCTGATTGAGAGTGATTTGAGGAGTGGTTGGGGCTGCGGCCATTTTCTAGGGTTCACCAAGTTTAGGGTTTAGTGGTAAAAGGGGTGAAGGAAGAAAAGATGAGGTTAGGGGCGAGAAAGTAGGGGACGGTTTAGGGTTTGTGAGGAGAGATGAAAAAAAACGAGGGAAGAGAGCGTGGGAGTTGCTGTGGCGTGAAGGGAGACGAGGATGAGGGATGCAGCGCCGTTTAACCCTTTAGGGTTTGAAGATGGATGAGATTAGGATTTAGAGGAGGGGATGAGAGAATGGTGGGAGAGAGGGCGTGAATGGTGGAGGAGAATCAGGGATATGGATGAAGATGAGGGGAGGAGAGGGAGAGATGAGATTTGGCGTTTGGGAGCTAGGGTTAGAGGATGAAGAGGGGAGAAAGGAACGCCACAGGGGAAGAAGGAAAGGAGAGGAAAGAATGAAGGTGAAGGTTTTTAGGGTTGTTGGCTTTTAGGTTAAAAAAACGGGTTGGGCTGCGTGAGAGTGGTTGGGCTGTGCGTGTGTGAGATGGGCTAGGTCGTGGGGCATGAGATAAAGGAAGGAGGGGTGCGAGCAGCAGGAGGAAAAGGGAAGGTGTGCAGGGGGCTGAAAAATGAAAAGGGGGGTGCGTGAGTAGAGGATGGAAGTGGTGGGCTGCACACTTGGGCTGGATCACCAGCTTGGTTTATTGCTGTTTGCACCACCCAATTTTATTTTTTACACACCCCTTCTCAAATAAAAAATCCCATTTTTCTTATCCATTCTTCTCTTCTCCTTTTTAATCTCTTTTAAAAAATATTATTTTGTTTCTTATTACTACCACTACCAATAATAAAAATAAAATTAAAAAGGCCGGACAAAATTAGGGTATTACACTCCAGCTTCAAGGCTTCAAAAGCTGAATGAACCTCTCTTAATTCGACTCCCAGCGTGCTCTTCTCGGCTTCTACCTTTGCCAACATCCCCTTCAGTTCTTTCATCTCTTCGTTTTCCTCTAGGACTGTGTCTATTTCTGATTGGTTGCTAGGATCCGGCTTGTGAAATGGCAGTTTGATTTGTTCCGCTCTATCTCGCACCCATTGCTTATAACTGTCCTTAGCCCCGCAACTTCTGCGCCCTAAATCCTTTCCCTTACGGGTGACTTTCCCCCATGCTTGATAAATTCAATCGAGCATCATTTTATCTTTTAAGTCGGTCACAAAAGGAACTGTCGAACTCTCAGTTGGTGGGCCCATCACCAGATAGCACAATTGGCGTAGTGCTAAACTTGGGTTGTAATTGATGCATCCCAAGGTCCCTACTGATGGTACATTCAGGAGTTCACCACATTGGCAGATCACTCTTCTGTTCCCATCCACTGTGGATACCAGTGCACTGATTCCTCCTTGAGCGTCACAAAAACTTGCACCCATTCCTTAGCGTCACGAATCTTTAAACCCAGCCTCCTCAGATTGACAATGGGACAATAGGCTTCATAACCTCTGCGGAAAACATGAGCTATCAACCACACATACAATACCGGTATGCAACATAAAATCCTTTTTCCCTTCTTATCATGGCAGAAATTCATAGTGTAGTATACATATTCAAGGATTGCAAATGTTGAGTTCTCCCCTCTGCACTTACGAGCCATAAACACGTCCATCGCAGCAGGGCCCACTAAGTTACCAGCACTCGGGAACAGAACTAGGTCATAAATTGATAGAGCCAGTACATCTGTGAGGGTTTCCCAGTCTTCGTTCACAACCAAATTGTTCACCAGTTCTTCCAAGCATACCCTCGGGATCCCCTCAGGAGTTTTCTCCTTTGGTTTCTTATTGTTCAACTGATTTGGGTCAACTCCCAATGCCTTAGCAACAGTCTCAATGAGTGGGTAATTTCCTTGGAAGTAGTATGGCTTCCCTTTATTCAAAGGTTGCCCCACGATTCGTGAAAATTCTTCAAGAGTAGGGGCCAATTGGAAGTTAGAGAAAGTGAAACACCTTAGCAGGGGATCATAATATTGGGTCAATGCAGAAACCGCTTCTACCTGAATATTCACAATTAGCAAGTCCAAAATCTTCCCATATCTTTCCTTAAATTTGGACCTCGTCTCGTCAGGCAATACCTAGGCCAAAGCTTTCAACCCGTCCACTTTTGGGTTCTGAACCTTGAACTTAAAAGTCCTCCTTGTTGCTGGCACTCCTTTCTCAATTGTGGATTCCATGTTTTTTTTTCTTTTTTTTTCTCAAAGATACTCGCTACCAGATTCAGAACTTTGATTCTCCAACAAATTTACCTGAAAAAGAAGGGATAATTGTAGGGAGGTGAGATCATAAGAAAAATAACGCATGTAAAAAAAATGAAATAGGGGTAAGAGGTAGAGTAGCTCCCTTTGTGACCTACATCGATTCACCCATACTAACGGGCCTAAGTCTAATGGATTTAAGCTTTTTCTACAGTGTATACTCACAATAGGTGGTTGTTGTAACCTACAAGCATTTAGGTTTCTAGAGCTAAGTACCCTTTCGAGATGTTGACCACACCAGGATGTACATCCAAAATGTGGGCACCCACAAAAGAGTCGCACTCTAGATGAGGAATTCATGGTAGCCACACAAGAAGTGCATCTGAAATGGCTTCCACTACACAACCTCTTACTAACTTAGGCTTCAATCAGGCCCGGATATAGGGCCCCACTCAAAGTGTGTGTTCAAAGTGTAAGTGTGGTGTGTGAAAGGAGCATACAAACCTCGAACACTAAAAACAAAAATAAAAATCAGCTCAAACCTGCAATGTAATCCATAAAACAAAAGCACAAAAATATAAAGTGTCTTCTAACCTAGGGTTCAATATTCACAAAAATAATTAAGTAAAAATAAACATATATACAAACATGTGAAATATAACAAATAAGGAAACAAAATAATACTAATAAAAGGAAACAATAAATATTTATAAATCAAGGAAGCATATTAATTTATATTAGCATTTAAATGTATAAATAAGTAAGCAAATTAATCAAATAATAAAAAAACAAATCAATCAAATAAATGAATCACCTAAAAATACGAAGAAAAGAAAAATAGTAAAAATAAAAAAAATAAAAAAAAGAGTGAAACAAACTAGATATGCACAACCAATCAAAATGGGCTTGATTTTCAAACTCCCCAGTGGAGTCGCCATCTGTAACGATCCAAAGGTTTAGGAGCCGCCACCAATTTTATTAAATTTAGAGAAAATTGGAAAACCTAAAAAAAGGTGATCTTTGAAAACCTTACTGAGTTCGGGAATCGATTACGCATAGAGAAGGTGGAGACTAAACCCCACAACACCCCCAACACGCCTGTCCTATGACAGTTACCCAAAATTAATTGTGCAAACTAATATAAATATTTGTTTCACCCCAAAATTAAATAAAATTCATACTAAGTGCAAAAATGAATAAAAAAAGGAAACTAAATTAGAAAAATTTAAATTTGACTTGATAGGATTGACCCGCTCTTACGTATCCTTTAGTGCAATGAGGAACTCAAAAGTCACGTAGTTCTTCTAGAAAATATTTGTGTGTTTGATTTGATTTTAATTTTTAAGGGTTTAAGATCACTAAGTTGTCGCAACTCAGGTGTCCTAAACCAAATATCAACAAGATGTCACATGATCCCATTTTATTCTAAAAAAAATAACTTTCTGTTTGACTTAATAAAATTAGACTGAAAAGTAAGTTAAATAAAATGTATGATTATAATTAGGTATGAAATTAATTTAGGCTCGTCTGTTAACAGTGTCTATAAAATAAATAAAACAAAGCAAATAAATGAAAATAAAAAGAAAAGGGAGGGGGTGTTCACGATGGGCAACAACCCAATATATAAAAAAAGCTGAAAAAAAGAAATAGAATGAAATAGAAAAAAGGAGGGGGAGTTTGGGAACCCTAAAATTGAAGCGCTACAAGTAGCAGCCGTGACTTTGCTGAGAAAGAAAAAAAAAGTGAGAAAGGGGGGACGGTCGCAGCAAGGGGAAGAGGTTGCAGAAGAAGGTGGCTGGCGCGCGGCCGCTACCGGGAGTAGACCGCGACAGAGCTGCGAGGGAAGAACAGGGCATGAGGGAGACAACGCAGGGAGGGGAGAAGAGGAAGGGTGCAAGAGAGAGAGAGAGAGAGAGAAAGGGGGAGGCCACGACGCACAAAGGGAGAGGGGGAAGAGGTGTGGCGGGGAGGAGCCGCGCGCGGCCACGAGCTAAAGGGAGGAGGGGGGAGAGAGAGAGGCGCGACTGAGAGGGAGGAGGAGAGGGATAGGGAGATCACGAGAGGGAGAAGGAGATCGCGAGAGGGAGCAGAAAAAAAAGGAGGTGTGTGGCCAAACCTTTTTTCTTTTCTTCTCCTCTTTCTTCTTCTTTGGTTCTGTTTCTTCTTCTTTTTTTGACCTCTGTTTTTGGTTCTTTTTTTTTTTTTGGTTATTTCTCTGTGTTTGTTTCAATTTGGTGAATTAGGGCTTCAATGCGGAGCCTCTAATTCTTTGACTAGTAGTAGAACTCTCAAGAAAAACGCCCAGAATTTTTCTCTTTTTTTTTTGTTCCTCCCCTGTGATTCTGTTGTTGTTGTATTTATAGAGTTGAGGGGCTCTAATAGGACAATGGTTACTGACCCTTGTATTGGCCATTTGTTGCAAGGATAGTTGGTGGTTGCAGAGGATGCAGGATGGTGCCTGCAAAGCTGTTTGGTCTTGACCAAAATGGGAGACAGGCTAGGAACATGGAGAAAGGGGACTCTGGCTTGTTCCTCAAAGTGTTGTTGCTTGCTGTTGTTTGTTGTTAGCAGGATGCCATGCATCCCTGCTTTGATTCTGTTTTTTTTTTCTGTTTTGTTTTGTTATTTTATTCAATCTGATTTTTGTAAATTTGGACATGTAATGGACTGTTTGTAATCTTTTTTTTTTGGCAATTTTTGGACATGTAATGGACATTGATTGGTTTATATTTTGGGCTTGTCCTTAGTGGTGGTAATTTGTAACATTTGTTTTTTTCTTCAACTTGGGCTAAGGCCCATAATGGGTTTAGACAATGGGTCAGATAAAATAAAACAAAAGTAAGATAAAATAAAGGCTGAAAATTCAAATATGTGTAAAGAAAATATTTTTGTGATTTTTCTTTTTAAAAAAATGTCCGGTCAAAATTGAGTGTTCACAGCTAATATTTAATCCTTTAATCCCTCATAATAAAACACTCATCTCACTTGATACGCCTATATATGTATATATATTGTCGAGTTTCTGAAAATATTAGTGGGGGCATTTGCCCCCCAATCCCATATGAATAGACTCGTCCATACACTATCTGTAAGTCTACAAGTCTATCATAGAGGACGACTTCTGGTACATCCTAGATCGCTACTTCAAGTAAGATTGTGCCTGAAGGTAGCTCCTTATTTCCACCGAAATTTCGTGGTCTCGTCATTGCTCATAACACATTTAACATGATTCATAATCTCCCCCAAGGCTTTGACAATACCATTCCAAGCATTTAAATTAATATGATTGAAGTCTACCTTCAGAATGACCTATAGTCACACTCATACTTCCTGCAAAGAACTTTCACCATAAGGAATATGGCTTAGTAACCTCATCCATGCTTTATAATTAAAGCCTTATTGAACAAATAAAAATCCTTGAAACCCAACCCTCCTCCATCTTTTGGTTCTCTTAAACGACCATAGTGAGTGTCATTTCCTCACATCACCATTTGACTACAAATGAAATTACGATAAATTCTTTCAAGATTGAGACACGCCATAGGATAAAGTGTGGTTTGCTTGGTGTTTGGAAAAATCTACACGCGCCACTCTGATTTATCTACACACGCTCAAGAATATTTGATATCAATGTTGGGAAATCTCCACACACACAAAAGAAATAATAAAAGACACAAGAATTTACGTGGTTCGACACCTTTTTTTTTAATGGCAAACATTTTATATATACATATACATATATATATATATATATGTATGTATGTATGTATGTATGTATGTATATATAAACAGCAGGGGGAGTACTAGTGGTACTTCAACCCAATATAGTTATCAGAGCAACAGACGAACGGGTGATGGTGCCCAACACCGTCCAACCAGAGCAGCAATCAGAAAAACAAGAATACTATCGCCTAGTAATGCAGCCTAGTGGGTCAACAAGCCACTCATAATACAAACATGGCGAGGACCTTCTTTTGGCCAAAAACCACCTCCAAGACAATGTTTTGATACAATCAACCGTGTGTCCTAAGTCAGCAACCCTCCCAGAGAAAACACAGGCATTCTGGAGTTCCCAGATGACCTAGAGTACAGTATGTCAAACCATGGTCAAGTTGGGCACACATCTCGATATGTCTCTCAACGCACAAAAGACAGAGAAACAAGTGAAGAAATCAGGTGGCATCACGAAATCACCCCCAACCAGCTGACGATGTCATACCACACCCCGCAAGAGAAGTGACATCTACCAAAGAGATGTAAATCATAAAGTTATAATTAGGACATAGATTAATAATTCTCTAAAAGTATAAAGATAACTTGGACAATTTAGTAAAATATAAGTATATTGTTGTTTGTCTTTCATGAAACCTAAACTTAAGTAGATTTCATCTCTAATATTTTCATTGCATTCAAAAACTATGTTGACATGTTCTCGAACCATGTAACGACCGAAAAATCCGGAGGGATTTGTTCGAGTTTAATGGAGCTGCCACCAATAATTTATTTCAAAGGAAAAAACATTGGAAAAACCTTTGTTGAAGAAAATGGTCATTGAGACCAGATTTGGGTTCGGGAGTCGATTATGCGTAGGAAAGGTATTAGCACCCCACGACATCCTTTCGAAAAAAAGGTTACCTCTAATTAATTGTGCAAAATTTATATTAACTTCTAAAAAATATTTATTTCCCTTTTATTTTAAAAAAATAGACAAGAATTTACAATGATGAAATAATAAAAAAAAGGGCTTAATAAATGTTGTTTATTTTTGCGCTTGACAAGAGTGTGCTCCTGCTCCTACGTATCTCCGGGTGTAGTGGAGAAATCAAAGGCTATGTAGTTCTTGGGTATAAAATGGTTGTGTGTTGGTTGATTTTAATTAATCAATTTGACTTAAATTTTTATGATTTGCGTAGTGACTAAACCAAAAGTGGATTTGGCGTAATCACTAATAATATTTTAAGATATTTTATTAAGATTTTTGTAATGACCAAACCATAAAAGGATTTGAAGTAGTCATTGATTTTAAGTTTTTTGAAATTGAAAAAGGGTTTGCGTAGTGACCAAACCAAAAGTGGATTTGGCAATGTCACTACTAATATTTATTAGATTTGTTTTAGGAAATTATGATGACCAAACTAAAAGAGGATTTAGAGTAGTAATCGAAAAAAGTTTGCGTAGTGACCAAACCAAAAGTGGATTTGGCGTAATCAATACAAATATTTTAAATTATTATTATTATTATTATTATTTTCTAAGCTAGAAACAATTATTAATAATAGCAAATATAACAAAAGTATCTAACATTATAAATAAAGACAAACATAAACATACTAAAAAAAATACAGAGAAAGAAAAAGAGAGAAGGAATTAATGCACTTACCTCAAGAGAAAATATTTTTTTGTTGGGCGCAATGCGTCAGACCCACAAACCCCTCCAATCTTGAAGGTTGAAGAGGGATAGTAACCATCTCATTAAAAAATTTTGACTAAAGCAAAGGCCCTATGCTTTGCACTAGGCCCATTAATCCATTTTTCTAGGATTTTAGTGCTTGGTGATGCACTCCTTATATAGGAGAATGAGAGGTTGAAAGAGTGTGGATTTTTTCAATGTGGGACTTCAATAATAAAGTTGGGAGTTGGCTTCTTGAGTTTGATATTTTAAATGTTCAACAAAACTAAATAGCCAACTTTGAGCACTAATACAACACTTAAACAACTTTATTGTGCTTCATGACCTTCATAAGAATTATAGATATTGTTTCCAGCTTTCAAATGGCACAGATTTCATCTCAAAAGGATATCTAAAACTCAAGATATTGTCAACACAAGTGGCTGTCCCGAACAACACATGTAACATCACGTCTCGAACTTCATGCTCGATTTGGTCCATGATAGAGGTCGATCTAGGTTTGTAATCCAAAATAATAGTTTTAGATCTTTTTCTTATCTTTCCAACAGTATAAAGAACACCTCATTTGGACAAGTATAGCTCAATATATGACATTTTCTTTGAACGTTATTCAACATAATGTGTTGTCCGTTTTTGTGCAGTTTTATAACTTTCATACTATTTTAGAGCAGTAAATCGTTAGAATCAAGTCCCGAATCCTTCATAACATTTGTAGCCAAGGATGTTAGCTTTCAAATGGCGTTAGTTTCATTAAAAAAAGACTTATACAACTCAAGATATGATCTAATCTTTACATACTGTTCAAAACCATTTTCAGCATACTTGTTCTTACTTCCAAGTCAATTTGGACTTAGTAAACTTCAGATTTGACTCTTCGGTTCCTCATCAAAGTTGTAGAGTTTTGTTTTAGCTTTCTAACAAGATAAAAATCACTTTAATACCATCTCCACAACATTAATTATACCCAGAATACATAAGCTATACCAAAGTACAAATTTCTCAACCTCTTTTCTCTTCAAGATTTCTTTCTGCTTTTTTCTTCTCTACTACTATTTTTGTTCTTTTTGAATGTTATTTTTTACCGGACAAAATTAGGGTATAACAGATGCCCCTCTTTAGTTATATTTTATTAGAAAATGTGAACAACAAAGGTTTTCATATTTTCGTCATAAAATAGAAGTAAAGATAAAGACACTAATTTTGTCCCGAACCAGGATAGGCAAAGGATGGCAACGAGGGATTGACGCTCGGTGCGTTTAATCGAAAAGCAATAAAGATGGATCACTGCCAGGTCAGGTACTGACGCGGTAATCAAAAGGCAATAATGAAGGATTAACGCTTGGCGCGTTCATCGGAAAGCAATAAGGAAGGGTCACCGCCAGGTCCGGTACTGACGCGGTGATCGAAAAGCAATAATGAGGGATTAACGCTTAGCGCATTTATCAAAAAAATATAAAGAAGTATCTCCGTCAGGTCGGTTACTGATGTGGTGATCGGAAAGAAATAATGAGGGTTCGATGCCAAGTAGGGTATTGACGCGTCGATGGGAAGCAATAAAGAAGGATCACTGTCAGGTCGGGTACTGACATGGTGATCGAAAGGTTCGACGCCAAGTAGGGTATTGACGCGTCGATAGGAAGCAATAAAGAAGGACCAACATCAGGTCCGAAACTGATATGTTGGTCAAAAAGCAATAATGAGGGACTACCGCCAGGTCGGGTACTAACGCGGTAATCTTAAAGCAATAAAAAGGGGGTGATGCTTGGCGCGTTTATTAGAAAACTATAAAGAATGATCTCTGCCAGGTCGGGTACTGACGCGGTGATCGGAAAGCAATAAAGAGGGAGCGATACTTGGCGTGTCGCTTAGAAAGCAAAATAAAGGACCAATGCTAGGCGCATTGTTTGTAAACAAAAGTGAAGGATCAAAATTTGGTGCACAGACCAGGTGTAACAAAACGGCTAAAAGGTGGTGATATGAAGATGATGCATGAATATATGGTATGTGATGCATGTATGCAATGCGACCATTATTTTTATTGCAATGACTCCTCATCCCATATGATCTCTAGTATTTAATGATATGGGACAAACCAAGATTCATCGGGCTCATTCATAATATGCTTTTGACTGGGAGGAAGCGCGAATTAGCGATGCAACACTAGTTTTTTTTAAAGGTAATTCCCCTTTGAAACTTATTTGTTGAGATTTCGCGTTCCTCATGATTCTTAGAATAATCGTAATGCTTTCCCATATCATCACATGCTTCACAATTCAGTGCCTATTATATAAAACAACATTTTGAAATACGAGAACGGAGGTGTTTGGTATTCAAAAAAGAGTCATGTGTACAAGGACTGAAGTTACACAGACTTGAAGATACATCAAGAAAAATGCAGGAAGAACAAAAACAAAGAAAGACAATAACTAAGCAGATATTTTACAGTTTGTGTCTTTGTAGGAACAAATGCCAGCTTCCCATATCCATAACTTTGAATACTCATTACTCTACTTCGAAAAATATATGGAACTGCCCTAGTTGGGTAAGCGCCCCTTGATGCATCAGCCATCTTCAATGTTCGATTTCAGACCCTAACTTTTGTTAGGATTGCTCTTTCAAGTTTTCAATCCAACGGGTCGCTCTAATTTTTGCCTAGGTCGCCCTTTCAGGTTTTCAACATAGCGAGCTCACTTTTGCTTGGCTTTTTATATGTTTTTCTTTTTTTGGCATAATATTTTTTGACTGCATTAGAGTTCACTGGGAGTGGGAGATCTTCACCATCCATCCTTGTGAGGATTAAGGCTCCTCCAGAAAAAGCTTTTTTCACAACATACGGGTCTTCATAATTCGGAGTCCATTTTCCACGAGAATCCTTTTGGATGGGCAAAATCTTCTTGAGTACTAGGTCTCCTTCTTGGAATTCCCGAGGGCAAACTTTCTTTTCGTAAGCCCTCTTCATCCTGTGCTGATATAGTTGTCCATGACATAAAGCCATCACTCTCTTTTCTTCAATGAGGTTCAATTGATCCAGTCGAGCCTGAATCCATTCTGCCTCTTCCAGTTTTGTCTCCATCAATATCCTTAACGAGGGGATCTCGACTTCAATGGGAAGTACTGCTTCCATTCCATACACCAGTGAGAAAGGGGTTGCCCCCGTTGAGGTGTGAACCGAAGTTCGATAACCGTGCAAGGCAAAAAAGAGAGCATTTCGTGCCAGTCTCCAAATGTTACAACCATCTTCTGGACAATCTTCTTGATGTTCTTGTTTGTAGCCTCAACTGCTCCATTCATTTTTGGGCGGCATGGTGAGGAATTATGATGTTGGATCTTGAAGTTATTACACAACTCTTTCATCATCTTGTTATTCAAGTTAGTCCTGTTATCAGTAATGATCTTATTTGGCAAACCGTGGTGACAGATCAGATCCCTTTTGAAGAATTTGACAACCACTTTTTGGTAAAGCAACTGCAATGAGGAGTTTATATGGATTTTCCCTTCCAAAAATCAAGTTTTGAGAAAATATGAGCAATTTGATTTTGATTAGAATAGACTTTATTAGGGTTGTAACGTGGCCAGGGGTTGAAGGGTCACAAAAGAAAGGATATTTCAGGCTCAAAAGGTGTTTGAGGGCTTTTTTTTTAACAAGGATTTTTAGTGCAAAGATGCACTTTGATGGTTGCTAGCACAATTTTTTTTGTTTTGTTTTGACATTTTTATTTACTGATTTTTTATTCTTGCAAGCGTCTTTGATACGTTGTATTTGCCATTTGCTTGCTTGCTTGCTTTGCCCTTTTTTGGACAGATGAAATTGAATAGACTATTGTGCTAACCTCCAATGGATGAGTGATCCTTGTATAGGGTATTTGAAAGAAATTTTTTTTTAGGGCTCAAAAGGGGTAGCAAGGGATATACATTTTTTATTTTTTTGAGATAGAGAAAAAAATGGCCAAACTTCATCTCAAAACCTCATTGCTCAAATTTTCATAAAATTTAATTTTGGAAAATTGTGCATTTGCTTTACCTTTTTCTTTCTATTTTTATTAACTACTTTTGTCACTTTCAGTACTCATTTTGATTATTTCAGATTCTTCCTCGTGGGGTTGTATCACTTTTACCTCTTGTTCCATCAATCTCATCGGTTCAGAAGGGGTTTCCCAATTGTCCTCATGGGGTAGTCAAAGTTATAGTATGAGTCACTGACATCGTCATTTTCAAAGACAATATTTTTTGGATCTGCATTAGTTAAAATCGACGAAAAGAAAAAACAAAAAAGAAGAAAGGGAATGGAAAAGATGAAAAAAAGAAAAGGGAAATGATTGGAAAATTCAAAAGTGCATTTTATTGATAAAAATACTGAAATGAAACATGTGGGCCCTTTTGACAATAAATCATCCTAAAGCCTTAGGCAGAGCAATAGGATTTGCATTACAAAATTATTTTGAATCCAACATCACGGGAACCTCAACAATCTCCCAATTTCCAAGTTCTTCATTTAAAGGGCAAGAGTGGACAAGGTTGACAATATTGTCTTCAGCGCTGTGATCATCTTTGACAGTTGCTATCTGGTTTGGGTTCAACATTCTTGCGCTCTGAAAGCTTTGTCTGATGTCGCAAATAGAGACATTCTTATCATTTGGTTCCCTGCCTTCCGATTTAGCTATTAGGGGTTGCTCCCCAAACTCCTCAGTAATGGCATTGACTGCTGGACCTTCATGACCTGGAAGGGGATTATTACCCACATTAGGGCCATCCTCTTTAAAACTCAATAATTTGGCATTGATCAGATCCTGAACCACGTACTTCAAGGCTTTGCAGTTTTCGGTTATGTGACCTACTGCCCCTACATGATACTCACATTTGGCGTTTGGGTCATACCCTCTTGGGAAGGGGGGTTGGAGCGGTTTCATTGAGCACGGGGAGACCAAGGAATTACTGATGAGGTGATGGAATAAATTAGTATAGGTCATGGGAATAGGGTCAAATTGGACTGCCTTTCTCTCTTGGTCGTTTGGCTGTTTTTGGCTTTGGTTTGGCTGAGTGGGTGGATTATGAGAGGCAGCGGCAATGTATGGAGGTGGAAAATAAGGGTATGAGAAAGGCTGCGGGAAGCTAGTAAAGAAATGGGGTGACTTTCCTTGGGTATGTCCTCCCTGTCTCGTCATCACAGCATTAGTTTCCCCTTCCTTCTTCATGAAGTTTGTCGGGAGTCTCTTGGTATCACTTACTCCAGCATAAAAGGGTGATTGAAGAGTATCCATGAACATAGCCACCATTTCTTTTTCGATCAGAGGTGGTTCCACTTGGGCTGCCAATCCTCTCCATCGTTGGGCATATTCTTTAAAAGTCTCATTGCCCCTTTTCATCATATTTTGCAACTGCGTTCTATCAGGAGCCATATCAATGTTGTATTTATATTCCTTCAAGAAAGCATCTGCCAAATCCTTCCAACAGCGAAAATGAGATCGCTCAAGGTGTGTATACCAACTCGACGCTGCCCCTGTTAAACTATCCTGAAAAAAGTGAACCAGAAGTTTGTCATCATGTGCATAAGATGCCATTTTCCTACAGTACATGGTCAAGTGGCTTTTGGGGCAAGTTGTCCCTTTATACTTATCAAAGTCTGACACTTTGAACTTTGGCGGTACGACGACATCTGATACGAGACAAAGATCCGAAGCATTACTTGAACCGAGATAACATGCTCCTTCTACAGCTCTTAGTCTATCTTCAAGAATTTGCCACTTAGTATCAGGTCGTTGGTTCCCGACTGGGACACTCAAATTGGATCCCCCCATGGCTGGAGACCAGGCAACACGGTTAGTTTGGAGATTTAATGGGTTTCCTTGAACATAATAGGGGTGGACAAATGGTTGGGGATTCACCACGGGGGTCACTACGGGCGTACTGACTCCTTGAGTATTCCCGACATGGGGTGTTGCATAACCAGGTGGAAGGGTGTATGTCATGAAGACATGAGTTAAGCTTTGAACTGGTATGGTTTCAGTACCAGAGCCGGATCCTTGAGCTACATCTTGTACAACAAGTGTTTGGGAATCAGTTTCTGCAGAGTTATTGTTAGCACCCGGCGGTGTGTAACCGGGCGGGAGACCAAATAGCAGGAACTGTTGTGCGTGGAGGCCTTGAGGATTATGGTTCGCAGTATCATCATTAGCCACAGGTGGCGTATAACCAGGTGGGAGTCCGTAAAGTGGGAACTGCGGTACTTGATTCTGAGGGTTGCTAGCTGGTGAATGTGTAGGACCATGTGGGTAAACTGCAAAAGGTACCATCATCCCTTGAGTATTGAGACCATATTGCAACTGTATAGGACCGAAGCCAGGTGGGTGGGAAGGTGTAGCTTGACTTTCATCATTCACTGCTGGAGATACCCCATCTGCAGTCTTGTCTTTGTCGAGAGACTGCAGAAGCTCTAAAACCTTGCTCATTTGTTCCTTCAGCTGATTGACGTCATCTTTCATCTCTTGGTCATCCATGATCTTTGATTGAGAGCGAGTTCGATAAGGGTGTCGAGGAACCAGTTTGTTTGATTATTTTCTGGCGATTTAAAAAATGATATGAGTATGTAAGAAAAGAAAAATGAATGAATGGATGTGGATGCATGGATCTATTTATTTATGCCAGGGAACCGTAAGCTTCATTGATTTGGCACGTATGAGTTTTTTTGAAACTGTTTTACTACTTGATCTCATGTTATTTTGCCGATCACAATCTAGCTCTTCCTTACGATTCCTTGGCGAGCCTACCCAGAAATTAAATGAAATGAGGATGGATGCAATATGCTAAAGTTCACTAATATCAAACTTTATCATGTCGATTATAAAAGAATGCATGGGCGTGCAGACTAATGCAATTATTAATGAAATGGACAACAAACAAAATGTGATATGCCTATTTTTTTGAAATATTGTAAATGATGGAATGCCTATGCTGCTTGATGAATTTTTTTTTTATAAGAAAGAAAGGTCAACCGGAAAAATAGACCACCTCGTTGTGTCCTAAATAAAATTACCCTAAATCAGAGGATTTCTACTTCTAAGGGCCTATAAATCATCCGATATGTGAGCACTTTCACAGGTGGTACTAATAACTTCCTCACCAAAGGTCTCTAGAGCCAAGTACCATTTCGGGATGTGACCACCAATAGGAAGAAGATCCTACGTGTGGGCACCCACGGAACAGTCACACTCTAGATGAGGTTCTCATGATACCCAAATCAAAAGTAGATTCGAAATGACAATCACTAACAACCTCTCACTCCCTAAGCTGCACTCGGGCCCTGGTATAGGGTCCCGCTCATAAGTGTGTGTAAAAGGCATGTAAGTGAGGTGTGTCATGGAGGCAACCTAAAATTACCCAAGCCGCAAAACAAATGAAATATACAAAATATGGTCTTCTAACCTAAAGTTCAATATATGCATAACGAATATTCACAAAAGAACAATAAATAAATAAATAATAAAATAAATAAATAAATAAATAAAAGCAAGAGAAACTAAACATAAGAGTTAACTATTTAGCACAATCAATTACTTAGGCTTGACTCTCTAAAAAAAATGTCCCCAGTGGAGTCGCCAGCTGTAGCGACTGAAAAATCCGGAGGGATATGTTCGAGTTTAATGGAGCCGCCACCAATAATTTATTTCGAAGGGAAAAATCTTGGAAAAACCTTTGTTGAAGAAAATGGTCATTGAGACCAGATTTGGGTTCGGGAGTCGATTATGCGTAGGAAAGGTATTAGCACCCCACGACATCCTTTCGAAAAAAAGGTTACCTCTAATTAATTGTGCAAAATTTATATTAACTTCTAAAAAATATTTATTTCCCTTTTATTTTAAAAAAATAGACAAGAATTTATAATGATGAAATAATAAAAAAAGGGCTTAATAAATGTTGTTTATTTTTGCGCTTGACAAGAGTGTGCTCCTACTCCTACGTATCTCCAGGTGCAGTGGAGAAATCAAAGGCTACGTAGTTCTTGGGTAGAAAATGGTTGTATGTTGGTTGATTTTAATTAATCAATTTGACTTAAATTTTTATGATTTGCGTAGTGACTAAACCAAAAGTGGATTTGGCGTAATCACTAATAATATTTTAAGATATTTTATTAAGATTTTTGTAATGACCAAACCATAAAAGGATTTGAAGTAGTCATTGATTTTAAGTTTTTTGAAATTGAAAAAGGGTTCGCGTAGTGACCAAACCAAAAGTGGATTTGGCAATGTCACTACTAATATTTATTAGATTTTTTTTTAGAAAATTATGATGACCAAACTAAAAGAGGATTTAGAGTAGTAATCGGAAAAAGTTTGCGTAGTGGCCAAACAAAAAGTGGATTTGGCGTAATCAATACAAATATTTTAAATTATTATTATTATTATTATTATTTTCTAAGCTAGAAACAATTATTAATAATAGCAAATATAACAAAAGTATCTAACATTATAAATAAAGACAAACATAAACATACTAAAAAAAATACAGAGAAAGAAAAAGAGAGAAGGAATTAATGCACTTACCTCAAGAGAAAATATTTTTTTGTTGGGCGCAATGCGTCAGACCCACGAACCCCTCCAATCTTGAAGGTTGAAGAGGGATAGTAACCCTCTCATTAAAAAATTTTGACTAAAGCAAATGCCCTATACTTTGCAGTAGGCCCATTAATCCATTTTTCTAGGATCTTAGTGCTTGGTGATGCACTCCTTATATAGGAGAATGAGAGGTTGAAAGAGTGTGGATTTTTTCAATGTGGGACTTCAATAATAAAGTTGGGAGTTGGCTTCTTGAGTTTGATATTTTAAATGTTCAACAAAACTAAATAGCCAACTTTGAGCACTAATACAACACTTAAAACAACTTTATTGTGCTTCATGACCTTCATAAGAATTATAGATATTGTTTTCAGCTTTCAAATGGCACAAGTTTCATCTCAAAAGAATATCTAAAACTCAAGATATTGTCAACACAAGTGGCTGTCCCGAACAACACATGTAACATCACGTCTCGAACTTAATGCTCGATTTGGTCCATGATAGAGGTCGATCTGGGTTTGTAATCCAAAATAATAGTTGTAGATCTTTTTCTTATCTTTCTAACAGTATAAAGAACACCTTATTTGGACAAGTATAGCTCAAGATATAACATTTTCTTTGAACGTTATTCAACATAATGTGTTGTTCGTTTTTGTGCAGTTTTATAACTTTCATGCTATTTTAGGGCAGTAAATCATTAGAATCAAGTCCCGAATCCTTCATAACATTTGTAGCCAAGGATGTTAGCTTTCAAATGGCGTTGGTTTCATTAAAAAAAGACTTCTACAACTCAACATATGATCTAATCTTTACATACTGTTCAAAACCATTTTTCAGCATACTTGTTCTTACTTCCAAGTCAATTTGGACTTAGTAAACTTCAGATTTGACTCTTGGGTTCCTCATCAAAGTTGCAGAGTTTTGTTTTAGCTTTCTAACAAGGTAAAAATCACTTTAATACCATCTCCACAACATTAATTACACCCAGAATACATAAGCTATACCAAAGTACAAATTTTTCAACCTCTTTTCTCTTCAAGATTTCTTTCTCCTTTTTTTCTTCTCTACTACTATTTTTGTTCTTTTTGAATATTATTTTTTACCGGACAAAATTAGGGTATAACAAACTACAACAAAAAATTATGAAGAATTCTCGGTGTTGAGTGCCTCTTTTCGCTTGATTAATTCCAAATTTAAAGTTACTAAATAATCTTCAGCTTCATCCACAACACAATTATAAACATCACTAGCCACAATCAAGAAAATACTCTTTAAATTAATAAAATTTCATGATTTGAATATTATTAATTTATAGAGGTTTGACTATACATACTTCTACAAAAGTTTTTTTTTTAACGACAGTTTTACAAATTAAAAGTTCTAAATGACAGAAGTAACAACAAAGAAAACATGCGGTAGATAAACTAACCGATAGTTGGGGCCGACCCAACATATGTGTAGGCCTAAAGCAAAATTTGAAATGAGCTCTTTCTAAAGTTAACAACAAAAAATTTATAGACTTTTTAGGGCTAATTAATTTTTACAATATTAAATAACACAAAAATAAATATTAAATGCATTCACATGATTGATTAATTTTATTGTTGAATTGATTAATAGCAAAAATAGTGAATGAAATTAATTTTTGACGCCTAAAATAAATAAAAACTAATGAAATTAATACTATTAGTTAAATTAAAAAAATAATTTTGAGGCCTAAATCGGTTGCTTTATTGGCAGCCCTCTTAGGCCAGCTCTGCTGATAGTGGATGATTTTATAGCTAAAAATTAAGTAATTGATTTTGAAGTGCCATAAATATATCATTTATTTTTTATTTAAAAAAATTATCATTTTCAATTTTTTAATTTATTTTAAATTATTGATCATCTTAAAAAAGAGAATATAAAATTTTTATATTTTAAAATACTTTATCAAACGAAATAACATGTTAATATGATTTTTTATATTTTTTTGCTTTCTACAAAATATTTTTTTAGAAATTTGAATTTCTTTTACTTGTTGAGGAAATAGTTTCTGTAATAAAAATAAAAATAAAAATATAAAACAAGTAATTCGTCACAATTTGCATAAGAGAGTATTAAGGAGTAGATACTTTGGGTAGTGTGTAGAAAACGCAACAAGCTAGTGAGATGAATTTATTTTCCAAATACTTCTACTTTGGTCGAACAAACTTACAAACGATTCATATACACGATCATGCTAATGGAACCTACGAAACATAACCAAAATATATTTTGTTAGTTAGTATTATATTTTATAATATATATGATGTATTTTTCATTTCAAAAAACAATTTTTTATATAACTACTTAAGCTATGCTATTTATAAAATATATAATAAGATCTTTTATATATAGTAACTTAAAATTTTAATTACATTTGTTACTTATAATTTTATATTAACTTCTTATTCAAAATATTATCTAACATTAAGCATTATTCTTTTCACTGGGGTATGGAGTGGCACACTATGGTATGGAGTATATGGCTAATGAGGAATAACATGATACTTAATGGTTGCAGTTTTTATTTTTTGTCTATTATAGATCTTATCAAAACTAGGTTTTGGTCTTGGGTAGTTGCATTGTTTGAAGGTGCTGACATAAGATATTCTGACTGTTTAGCCGTCCCTTAAAATGTCTTGTATATCTTGAGCATCACGTTGATTTTGTAGATAGATTGGAGTACTCCTTATACTCTTTTTAATAATATTTTATTTATAATATATATATATATATATATATTTTGTTATAGTTGAATTAATAAACCATGAATTAACGTGTCTTCACATGCTCAATCCCTAATCGGTTTTCTACCTTTATTTTAAACCTCAATCCTTTATCTTAATTTGAGAAATGAAAATATTCATGTGCAAGTCATGTATGTAAGTCATATTAATTAGTCTAAAAGAAGGAGAGCAGCCATACTACGTAAGAGGATGACAATTTTCATTAATTGTGATGCTATTTACTGTGAAAGGCATAGTCACAATAAGCTCACGAAAACAATTCAACCAATTAAGTTGTAGTATTTTCGAAAAATACGATTGGTAAAGGTTAACAATAGGAAAATGTTAAATGTCACGAAAAGCTCTCTCGTGAATTTGTCACGAATGACGTGGCATCAGCGTGTAATAGTTATTTTGATTTCTCTCTCTAACTTTCGAATTTTATCCAAATAATGGACTTGGCCTCTGCATTCCACTTCACTGGCAATGATTCCCTGTGGCAGGAAAAAGTGTACCCACTTCCAGAGCATCCTACGATTTTCCACTGTGGCAATCGTAAATGTGAGATTTAACATCCCTCTTGATGTTACCATTTTGAAATGGAAAAGGGAGGTATCATAGACATAACAAAAAACAGAACAATTGTGGAAGAAGAGAAAAGGTGGGGTGACAATGAGTAAGAAGAAATGAGAGAGGGGGAGAGAGTCCCATACTCTCCATCTGTCTTGTGTACTTTTGAATCAACATAAGGCAAACCTGCATGCGAGAACCTGAATCTCCTCCATCTCATGTAGCCTGAGGGAGATAGAAATAGGGAGAGTGAGACGAGAGCACCTCCACGACAAACACCTCTTGTCGGAGCTCTCTCTCACAACCACCAAATTCCTTCGCGCATTGTTTCCTGTCACCGCCAATTCGTTAGCTCCTTCTGCTGAGACAACCACACAATACCAGCAACCACCCAAGTCTCTCTCTCAAAGCGCTACTCTTCTAGGACTGTGTCGTTCGCTCGCTGTGTTATCAGATTCTAGCTATGCAACAACATATTATTTATTTTTTTAATAGTTTTTTAACTAAAGAAATATAAAAGGCGGAGCTCATGACATTCGTGAGGAAGTTCGCTTGTGAGATATAACACAACTCTTAATAATATTGTGTCGCGTCTCTTATATCTTTGTTTGTAACATTTTCGTTACATTCAGCATTACAAATTTTAGTCAGAATGTTCTTTGAACAAAAGTTGATTGTATCTAAATGAAGATATGGAACTCTAATTTAAAAAATAAGAGTTTAATATTAATGCAATATGGACACAGTAAATTTCTTTTACTCAGAACGTTCAATTATATTGTGTCAAACATAATATTATTTTCTAACATAACTGCAATTGCATAATATTGTTAACTTGGCAAGATCGCTCACAGCTCGACCCCTGTGGTCCTAAACCCAAGTCAGCATAAAGGCTTGGTGGGCTCACTCGCAGCTCGACCCCTGTGGTCCTAAACCCCAAGTCAGCATAAAGGCTTGGTAAGCTCGCTCGCAGCTCGACCCCTGTGGTCCTAAACCCAAGTCAGCATAAAGGCTTGGTGGGCTCACTCGCAGCTCGACCCCCGTGGCTTCAAAGACCCCAAGTCAGCATAAAGGCTTGGTAGGCTCGCTCGCAGCTCGACCCCTGTGGTCCTAAACCCAAGTCAGCATAAAGGCTTGGTGAGCTCACTCATGACTCGACCCAGTGGTCCCGAAGACCCCAAGTCAGCATAAAGGCTTGGTAAGCTCGACTCCTGAGGTTTCCAAGACACCAGGTCAGCATAGAGGCCTGACAAGCTCAAAAGCAGCTCGGAAGGTCGCCAGTCGGCCTAAACAACCATTGTGGTTTCAAAGACACCTGTCAAAGATAAAGGCGTCTGAGAGCTCAAACACGGTAGCGATAAAGACCAACCCCCGCGGTTCCAAAAATTTCAGTCAAAGATAGAGGCCTGGCGAAGCTCAATCAAGCCGGTTTGGCCACAACTCGACCTCAGAAACACCTCTATGGTCTAAATCATCAAGTCAGCTCGAAGACCTGTCGAGCTCTACTGCTGCTCCACTTAAGCTACCTCACACAGAGCATAAAAGAAATACAAACTACTCAAAGGTATCCCCTTGGACTCCTGTTGGGCCACCATCAGCAATAATTCTCTACGTTCGCAGCAACCGGCTTCTCCCTTGCTTCTTCGGGATCACCTTGGTTGGTCTTTTCGGCTTCATCATCCTCCTCCACAATCTTGCCATCCTTCGCAGTCTTGGTGAAGTCAAGCTCTGAGATATCCAAATCGGGGGCAACCACCCTGATTTGGGCAAAGGCATTATCAAAGCCCTCCTTGAACTGTAGAGCACAAAAACTCTTATACTCCTCCGCCCGAACAGCTTCGGTCGAGGATTTCTCAATCGCAGGGTCGAAAGCCAAGAGATCTCTCTCATTTTGCAACTCTTTTTGGTCCTCCAAGTGCCTCATGTCGCTCTCACAAGTTCGGTTACGACTTGCTCGGCCACAGCGAGCCCAGATCGAATAAGCTCGACCATGACCGACCATCCTGGAGAAACAACAAGGATGCTGGAATAAGTGCAGCCGCGACGCAGTTAAACAATTAGGGGCTTACGTCCCCTTGTAAAGACAGGAAATAAGGTTAATGCCTGACACATGTAGCACATGAACCAAGGAAGACTGCGTGATCAGTCGAGGTCCAGTACCTCTCACCAGCTCAGACCTCAGAGATCAGACCTCATAGGTCATCTCAGACATTTAGACATCATGCCTCGCAGATCAGATCATCCGACCAGTCATTATATTATTGACAGTTGAAACCCATGTAATCGATCGTGGCACTTAGATGGGTCCAACCCGACCTACTACTCTCTAGAAATGCTCAGCTGATCGGCAAGCAAGTCTCGGGGACTTATGGTTCAAAATCAACAACGGATCACTCCCCATTCAATAGCCCTCATTCATAGGGTCGAAAAAGAACAAATAATATAGACTTCTTAACTTTTCAAGTTAACAAGTCTAGGGGGCTTGTGTTATGGGCCGGCCTCCGAGCTGGGCTCCTAACTGGATCACCGAGCTGAGCCGAACCAATCCGAGCCCTACATTTACGAAACTGGATGTAGATCTAGCGGTTCAGGCCGCATCAGATGATCGACGACGGGAAAAGGAACGGTTGAGCAGACGTCCCATCTAAGTCCCATCACGTGGCAGAACGCCGAGTAAAGGTGCAACACGTGGAGCATGACCCCCCAGACAAACAAGCTTCTGCTATATGCCCCCGACCTCAACAACTCGACTCGGATACCGACCCAAGAACAATAGATAGACCCTCCGCCCTTTCGTGCAGAGAGTCTAGGGGGCTTGTGTTACGGGCCGGTCTCGAGGCGAGTTCTAGTGTGCTCACCGAACCGGGGCGGATCAGCTCGGTTCCTGCTTATCCGAGCTCGACGGATTGCCACCGACCTGAGGCAAGCCAGACCGACCTGACGATCGCCCGATGATAACACCGAGCGTATGGGCGAGCCGGCCATGGCCCTCGAACCTTCTAGAAAGCGGATACACCTGGAAAGCGATGCTTGACGTTGCCACACCAGATCGAGGATCACGCAATGCAGACGCGACGGATTTGGCAGGTGCAAAATATCAGGAAGAGGAGCTGATCCTTGCAGCGCGAGGGAGGGTCATCGCGCTGCAGATTCCTGGACGGTGGTCACCCTCCTTCTGCGCAACTCCACTATATAAAGGGGGCTGGACCCCCCAGGTTGGGATTCTCTACACTCTCTCTAAACCCTAAACTCATCTCTATGATACGAGCTCTATGCTCACCCTAAAAAAGCCCTATCTAACTTAGGCATCGGAGTGCCTTTTGCAGGTACCCCACCCGCCGGTCTGAAGGAGGAACGACATCACGCCCGGAGGAGGAGTACTCACCACGGAGCTCATCGCCCAACTACCCAGCAGAGGAGCAAAGGTACGGCCTTGCACCATTTCGTGCATTAACAGACACAGTAAATTTCTTTTACTCAGAACGTTCAATTATATTGTGTCAAACATAATATTATTTTCTAACATAACTGCAATTGCGGAATATTTCTGTAATTTTTTACACCATCATTATAGTAATAAAATTCAAAAAATAATATTATGATGATATATATGTAAAATTTGTTTACCGTGTCGGTCTATGGTTTTTAGTCTCTTTTATTAAATAATAATTTTGTGGATTTTTTCATGTTTGACTAAAGGAGCATGAAGGTAGCTTTGGTCAATCGTGTATTGGGACGACAAATTTAGCTACTGTTTGACACTATTGCGGTGAAAAAAAATCTCATACAAACATGCCTTTTTATTCTCTCACTCCATTTAATTCTGCTTTTACTTTTCTTATTCCCTTCTTTTCTAAATCCAGAACACGTCAGTTTGTTTAAAAACTAAGCCGAGTTTCTTTGATTGTTTATTTCAACTGGATACTAGTACAATTCGGGCTTTAAATATTCCGATCAAAACAATAGTTATTATCAAAACCAGCAAAACGAAATGGTTTAGCTCAATATAGAACTATAAGGATGACGATATATGGGAGTTTATTCAAAATTAAAATCAAACTTAAGGAATAAAAATAATATGACTTTTAACGCATAGGATCAGTATCTGATCTAAATTTCAAGTTTAAGAATAGATATTGAACCTAATTTCAAAATCTGTCGTTGTATTTTTTTTTGACTATAAAATCTGTCATTGTATTAAAATGTGTATAATGCAAGTTTTCTATATAACTTGCAGAAATGTAATTTTCATGTGACTGAATAAGACTACGTAATAGGAAGGACTAGTTCAATTCTTCGCACCAAGTATTCATCAGTCCTCACCATAAAAAATATAAATAAATATGTATAAGTTATCCTAATAGCTAGATTCAAAAGTCTATAAATAAGAATCAGTTCAGCATCTCAGCATACAACACAGACACCAGTTGAGTAGTATCTACTATATATCGATCTGTCCCCATAATATTGCCATGGAAGATCAACTTTCCATCGTTATTATTCCCTTTTTTCTGTTCTTGTCATTGCTTTGGCTTGCAAAAAATTACAAGCCAAAAGCCAACCTCGCTAAAAAATTGCCAGGCCCAAAAAAGTTACCTATCATTGGCAACCTGCACCAACTAGCTGGAAAACTTCCACATCATATTCTCCGAGAGTTTTCCCATAAATATGGACCTATTTATCAACTACAACTTGGTGAAATTCCTGCAGTGGTTATATCTACCCCCAATTTGGCCAAGGAGATATTTAAAACCCACGATGTTGCTTTTGCTAATAGGCCAAGACTTCTTTCTGCTAAAATTTTGGCCTATGATTCAACAGATATTGTTTTTACTCCATATGGTGATTATTGGAGACAAATGAGGAAAATATGTGTTTTTGAGCTTCTAAGTGCAAAGAGGGTTCAGTCTTTTTCTCATATTAGAGAACAGGAGATAGCAAAATTCATAGAATCAATTAAGTCATCTGCAGGCTCACCATTCAATCTCACCAGTAGAATTTTCTCACTGTCAAGTTCTACTGTTTCCAGGGCAGCGTTAGGTGACAAATCTGAGGACCAAGAGGAATTTGTAGCATGTGTTAGAAAGACAATAGAACTTACTGGGGGGTTTGATCTCCCTGATTTGTTTCCTTCCATTAAACCTATACAAATACTGAGTGGACTAAAACCCAAACTCCAAAAAATTCACAAGCGCACTGACAAAATCTTAGAAAGCATTGTGCGAAAGCATGAAGAAAAGCGAGCAAGAGCAAAAGAAGGAAACGACACTAACACTGAAGCTGAGCAAGAAGATCTAGTGGATGTTCTATTGCGAGTCCAACAAAGTGGCACCCTTGACATCCCAATAACTACCACAAACATCAAAGCTGTGATTTGGGTTAGTAAATAATTTCGGTTTCCTATATTTTTCCCTTTAAACACAACACATAATTAAGGATAGAACTATTCGGACATTTTATTAAACACTCTTAATATGGTAAACAAGCATCAATTACTCCTAGTTGACAACCCATAAAATGCTAGGATATTAATTTAAGTTTATCATGTAGCAGCTGCATTTTAAAATTTGCTAACATTTAATACCATAAAGAGGTTATCTAAGAGTTTTTAAAAAGAGCATGTTGTTTTCGTTCCTCTTTGATAATAATAATAATAATAATAATAATAATAATAATAATAATAAGGGTCTTGCTAGCAAGTGCCCTTGGAGCACTATAGTTAAGAAATACAAAAATAGAAATTTTGTATTGGAAATAACAACATTTAAATTTTCAAGTAATTGAATGCACAACTTCTAATATAAAATTTCGATATTTAGTTCCTTAACCAGTGTCTTTAGGGCATTCGTTAGTATTTGCCTAATAATAATTAAAATTGTAAGTGTTTGGGTCTAGTGCAGTTTCATGAGTTTTCTGTTTGGTTCAATCTATATAAACTATTTCAATCTTTTAAATGGTCTTAGTTAAGTTGATAAAAAAAATATTTATTGACTTGAAGGTGCAATTGTTATCCCAATCTTATTCGACTCTATTTTTTCTTTTTTTTCCTACTTTTACTAATATTAAAAATTTATGTTGACCCAGAACGTATTTGTCGCTGGAACTGATACATCAGCGACGGTTATAGAGTGGGCTATGTCAGAAATGATGAAAAACCCAAGAGTGATGGAGAAGGCACAAGCTGAATTAAGACAAACATTCAAAGGAAAGAAAATAATATCTGAAACTGATCTAGAGGAACTTGCTTACTTAAAGTTAGTGATCAAAGAGACATTGAGGTTACACCCGCCTTCTCCTTTGTTGGTTCCTAGAGATTGCAATGAATCAACCAACATTGGTGGGTATGAAATACCAATAAAAACCAAAGTCATTGTAAATGCATGGGCAATGGGAAGAGATCCTCAATATTGGACTGATGCTGAGAGGTTCATCCCAGAAAGGTTTGATGGTAGTTCTGTTGATTACAAAGGGAATAACTTCGAGTATATTCCTTTTGGTGCTGGAAGGAGAATGTGCCCAGGCATCTCATTTGGCTTAGCTAGTGTTGTGCTTTATCTAGCTCAATTACTCTATTACTTCAACTGGGAACTCCCAAATAAGACAAAACCTGAGGATTTTGATATGGATGAACATTACGGAATGACAACGGGAAGGAAAAGCGAGTTGTATTTGATTCCCACTGTTTATGATCTCTGACTCCATGATCCTCGGTGTCTATTGATATTAGTTCATCTATACTCTTGCGTTATGTGATTTTGGAAATAAAAGTTGAACTTTAGTCATTGTGTAAAATTAGAAATAATGAATGTATTGACCATTGGAAATTTTGTGACTCGTTCACATTATGAAGCTGATGCAGTACAAATAAAATTTTTATTTTCTTATTTAATTTCCATCTCAATATTCAGAAACTGTATTGACTCAAAAGCCAAATAACAATCTCGCTCAATTTCTCAAAACAATTCACTCAATTGATTGAAACTCGATTGATGCAAAACACAACAAAGCCCTGTTTATACTATTCTTGTAGGGTTATTTGTGTCCTAAGAGAAGAAATAATTACATCATGGTTGAGAAACTCCTCTATATTAATGAATGAGTCATCTATCATAGGTGGTTAGTGAATGAATGGTGATAGGTTGGCTTGGTTTGTGTAGTGGTGAGGGTCCTCCATTGAGGGTGGTGTGGGTGGTGGTCTCATATCATTCTCTCCGGGTATGCCCATAAAAAATCTGGAAATTTTTCGAAAATAATAGAGTCTCCACCAAAATTTATTTGGATAGGGAAAAACATTAGAAATTTTGTGTTAACTATATTTAGAGTTTCAAGGATCGATTATGAATAGGGAAAATTTTGTGTTAACTTCAAAGATATTTATTTCACCTTTTAAACGAAAAAAAAATCAATTTTCAAATGAAAAATGATTTTGAAAATGTTTTATTTATTTATTCCGTAATTTTATATTTTTTGAACAAGGATATATTTTTGAAGAATTTATTTTTGAAATAAGAAGAAATATGTGAAAACTTATTTTTGCGCTTGACAAGAGTGGTCCCCTGCTCAAATGTATCTCCGGTAGCGAAGGAGAATTCAAAGCTCATGCAATTCTAGGTAGAAAATGGTTGTGTTGGTTGATTTTTTTTATTTTTTAAAAGAGATTTATTTAATTTTGTCTATTTTTTAAAGGAGATTTTAGGATTTCTAATATTTTTCTTATAAGTTAACTCATAACAGGAAGATTCTAAGTGGTTATAACAGATAACTCATTTTGTGTTTTGAAACAGAAGATGCTCGTAATGACCAAATAGGAAAATAAGAAGTGATCATCCCTAACAACCCATGTAAAGTTTTATTGGGTATGTTTTATTAAAATTTTATTCAGTTTTAGTAATATTCGGATTAATTAGTTCTAACAATATTTGAGTTTTAATTAGTTTAATTCACAATTCGAGAGGGTAAAACTTTCCTAATTCTTTAATTTAATCTTCATAGCATATTTTAGATTCTAATTTACTCAATTTATTATCTAGAGCATTTGATTTGGACTGACCCAAAATCCAAACGAATGCAAACTAGCATAAAAACAAATAGCAGAGTCTCGATCCTAACTCATGCGCATATACAGAGATGATAAAAGGGCATTATTAAATGCACCCCACCTTGGGGGTACACCCCCCCATTTTTCGAATTTCCCAAAACACCTCTCGAATAAAAACAGCAAAAATTCTTTTTTTTTATTCTGAACATTTTACCGGAAATTACATTTTCTGGTATACAATTGCATTTTCCGGTATACAAATTGTATACCGAAAATTGCAATTTCCGGCAACAAATTTTAAACACAATGTTACCGGAAATTGCAATTTCCAGTAAGAATTTTTTGTAATATTTACCAGAAATGTTAATTTCCGGTATACAAAGCACGAACAAGAAATTGCTCCTACGATGTGCATGTAACCAGAAACACATTGAAGAGATATGAAAGAGATAATTCTCTATTGGGGGGAAACTGAACCCTTTGATTAAGGATCTTCACCCATACTGTCAATAATCTCTCGATGCATTCGGACTAGCTTACTTAGCAAAGTAACCTAGTCCGAATGCATCGAGAGACAATCGTTGATAAACAGATGTCAGCTTATGATGGTCGAAAGAGCTTATTTACGACAGATTCATTCCCCTTTACATCAAAGGATTTTGTAGTCAAACACTCATTTTTTATTTTTTTTACACTCAGACTTGGTGGAAAACGCTCTCATCGTACCAGAAATACGAATTTCCGGTACGTATTTTGTTTCGTTTTGAACTTTGTTCCGGAAATTTCAATTTCCGGTATACAAAATGTATACCGAAAATTGTAATTTTCGGTAACGTTGTTTCCGAATCAAATTTTCTGGAAATTGCAATTTTCGGTATACTATTTCTATACCGAAAGTTGAAATTTTCGGTAGACAGCATTAAAATAACGTACCGGAAATTTGCAATTTCCGGTAAAAGATTAAAAAAACTGTGTAACGAAAATTGTGAATTTCCTGTATGCAATATTTTTAATCTTTTACCGAAAATTCGCAATTTCCGGTATGTTATTTTTTTTTCAAACTTTTTTTCCCACGTAATAATCTATTGTTTGTTTCATTTTAGTTTCATTGAAAATGGATGATTTTAGTGGCTTCACTCGATTTAAGTCGACAAGCGTACCGACGTTTCCCAACATTTCGATTGTAGTGATGTATTCACTACTACGCAGGTAATTTAATTATTGTTTGATATTGTGAATATGTCGTATTTTTTTAGCAAAACATTAAGATTAATACTTTTTTTTAGATATTTCCTACACGAGATGACCTTTTGTATTGGGCTCGAGAGGTTGGGAAGGAAAACAATATAGTTGTTGTCATTGTAAGATCAGACACAGAAACAGGACAAAGAGGAAGAAAAACAAAAGTCATTATGGGTTGTGAAAGGAGTGGAAAGTATAGATCAAAGTCATCAAGTTCTTCAAAGTCAACTAGATCTCATAAGTGTGAGTGTCCATTCGCGCTTAAAGGAAGACCTCTGTCAACGTGTGAAGGCTGGATACTTAAGGTCCTTTGTGGAATTCACAACCATCGGATACCTGAAAGCATGATGGGTCATCCATTTGTTGGTCGTTTAAACCAAATGAGAAAGAAATTGTTCATGATATGACAAAGAACAACGTAAGGTCGGGAAGCATTCTATTGGCACTGAAAATTCGCAATGTGGCCAATCTCACTACCATCAGTCAAGTATATAATGAGCGGCGTAAGTTTCGATCAACATAGAAAGGTCCAAGAACTGAAATGTAACACTTGTTGAACTTAATCCAATGTGATCGATATGTGTCCTGGTATAGAAGACATGAAGGTTCTGACGTTGTTGGAGATAGTTTTTGGACACATCCAGATGCCGTCAATTTATTGAATACATTTCACGTTGTCTTGTTCATGAACATCACCTACAAAGCCAACAGATATCGGCTGCCACTGTTTGAAATTGTTGGTGTTACCAGTACATCCCTTACATACACTGTGGCGTTTGCCTATTTGGATTCTGAGCAGCAGGATAACTTTGAATGGGCACTCTTGAAGTTAAAAGGACTGTTTGTGCGACAGGAATCATTTCCTCAAGTTATTCTTACCGATAGAGATCTTGCTCTGATGAATGCAATTGCGTCTGTTTTTCCAACTTCGGCCAATTTGCTGTGTCAATGGCACATAGGTAAGAATGTCTATGCGAAATGCAAGAAGTTGGTATTTCATGAAGACAAACATGAGGCAGTGAAGAATGCATGAGATGGTGTTGTTGATGCGACTGACGAGTTTGAGTATCAGCAGCGGTTGATGAATTTTGAGTGTGTATGTTCAGAATTTCCTATTTTTGTTGAATATGTCAAGAATACATGGTTGAACCCCTTTAAGGAAGAGTTTGTTACGGCATGGACCAACCAAGTGATGCACTTCGGAAATACAACAACAAATAGGTATGCTTAAACTAGTAGATAAAATTATGTTGATAATTTTTTTTTTAGATGGTGTCATTGGTATTTGATGTGGTTTAATTTTTGTTTGTTATTAGGGCTGAGTCTGCACATTGGACATTGAAGAGGAATCTACAAAACAGTAGGGGTGACCTGTGTCATTGTTGGGAAGCTATGAACAATATGATTGCACTGCAACACACTGAGATAAAAGCATCATTCGAAAGAAGCATAAACGTAGTGGAGCACAGGCATAACAACCGTTTGTTTATCAGATTGCATGGATTTGTATCAAGAACTGCACTACAACTTATTGCCGACGAGTGTAGCAGAGTGAATTATGTGGGTATCGATAAATCTACTTGTCGTTGCCTAATCAGAATGACACATGGGTTACCTTGTGCTTGTGAGTTGGCGGGTTACTTAAGACTGTTTGCACCTATTCCATTGGAGGCAGTTCACTTGCACTGGAGGAGTTTACATTTTGGTGAATACTAATCGCAACAACACAAAGTTGAGACAGAAGGCGGGGTGTCAGAGGAAGAGCTGGCGCTTTCAGTGGGATGCATTGGTAAATCGATTTCGATCACTTAATGTTATTGGCAAGAGGACACTGTTTGCCAAAGTGTGTGAACTTGTATTTTCGGACACAACTTCAATGTGTCCACCTCCTCAAAAGGTGAAGACCAAGGGAGCACCGAAAAAGGGTAAAGGTAAGGCCCCAGCAATGGATGGATATGATGTTAGGCGCGACCCATCATATTTTGAGCATGTGGACAACATGTATTCTGAGCATGTGGGCAACATGTATTATGACGTACCATCTGGGAATACATCAAAGGCATCTAATGTACCATCTAATGTGCCCACAAGGAAAAAGAAACGATCTGATGTACCATCTAATGTACATCAAATGCCTTACCTGAGCCAATTTCCTCCACTGTTTCATCCATATATTGAGCAAATAGTGGATGTCGAAGATGATGGAAACTGCGGATATCGTTCCATTGCAGCATTACTTGGTAAATCTGAGGACGGATGTCCTATAGTCCGGCAAGACTTGGAAAAAGAGATCAGAATGCATTATGATTTATATGGTCAGCTTTTTGGAGATCAATATCAAGCATTGAGGGAGTCGTTGATAGGTGTAACTGGTACCTGCTTTCGTGACAAGTGGATGACCTTACCAGACATGAGTTACGTAATAGCAACCAAATATAAATTGGTTCTAGTCTCTTTGAATGAGTGCAGTGGAACGTGTTGGACATTTTTCCCTCTTAGGGGCATGTGTCACCCAACCCAGCCAAACAACGCCATAATTTGTATTGGGTTTGTCAACAAAAATCACTGGGTACAGGTAAATTTTTTTTACAGCAATGTGTTTTAACTTAAATTTATCTTTTTTTTAATGTAAAATGTGTTTAATTAATCTGCATTTTTTCAGGTATTTCTTAAGCCCGGATGTCCATTGCCTAACGTCGCTCCCAGTTGGCGTCAATATGCTTATCCGGAGGCTCACTCATGGCAACACTGTATGCTGCTCGATTGCAAGAATGGTTCACATTATTTCTGCCGTTGCTTCATACTACACGACAGTACCCAGATGACCGTGTACGATTGGACGACGATTGATTACATTGTAGTGATATGTAGTACACTTTATTATTTTTAAATGTGGGTTTGGTTTTTTTAATGTTGAATTGGCATCCAGAGTGAATTATGTTGTTGGTTATGCAATGTAATGTAATGTGACGTTGGTTTTTTTTAGTGTTGAAATTGCAGTCCAAATGTATCATTTTTTTCTATAAACCTCGTGAAGTTGGTTCATTGTTGGGAGCGTAGGCTACGCGAATAAGAAAGAGCGAGCGAGTGGCCACGATTAAACAACATAAAAAAAGAAGCGCAAATATAACAAAATGTAAATATAACAACAAAAGATGTCTAAATATAACAAAAAAAACATAATAAACATAAAAAAAACCCTATCGTCTCCGCTGTCGACGCTTCGCCCCAGATGTGGTCACCTCCGTCCCACCCTGCGCTATCTGTAGTGCCTGGGCAATATACTCGGCAAGCAGAGAGGGGTCCATCATCTCATAGTCGGTCTCAGAGGCTGTTTGGAGAATGCTGGTGACTGAGGCCAGCCTCTCAGTCATATCATCACAATGCGACTGCAAATTATAACAAGACATCAGAGAGACATAAGAGAAAATAAACAAACACAAAAAATACATAATGTATATCTAATCACTTACACAATCAGGAGCAGCCGCAACCTCAGGAGCATCCGGATTGATCAGGAGTGGATGCGACATCCTGCGATATCACTCCATGTACCTGTCAGTGCACTCCGCTGGATACGAGGCCAGGTATAAATCGGGGACAGTCGACATGATAGATTGCATAGGAAACTGTATCCATGCATCCATAATCTCCACAGCTGTGGGACGCGGTGGTGGTGGCCGGGGAATGTCCTGGATGTAGCCGAACTGCCTGACTACCCTCTCAGGCAGGTACGGCATAATAAACGAGGCACACTGGATGTACCCCGAAAACAGGCACGCGGGATGACAACCCGCCCTAATGCCCTCCCACGGTCTCCAAACAACATCATCGACTGTCAACGCATCCAATGCTCTCCTGAAGGGCCCCACCTGGCCGTCACCCTTAACCGGCAACCACCTCATGGCTCGTGTCATGCCCAGGGTGATGTCATTATCCTTCCTCTTGCAGAGACGAGGGAAATACTCATATATCCATGCCTGTGACAACAATAACGAATCAACACGCCATACAAAAATTTTAAATAAATAATTGTTTACAAAAATAGGCTGTGTACCTGAAGAAGTGTCATGTATCCGCCAATCTGCTTAGTGTCATGCAGGCTAGCGTCTCCCAGATATCCGTACAAGAAGGCTAGTGCAGCACTAGCCCATGACACACTACCAACCGCCCCTAAGTCACGTACCAGGTCCAGGTACTTGATGTCAATATATATATGGCTCTTGTCTGCCAAAATGGTACAGGCCAGCAGCAACATTATCATGGCCTTGGCTGCACAGTCCCACTGTTCATCGTAAACGCGCTGGTCATATGTCTTCATCAAGAAGTCAATACTCATATGAGCGCCCCTCACATCTGTCGTCTCCTTGTTTGTCTCTTCATATGTACACCCCAGCAATGTCTGTAAATAAGATATGGAATGTCTGGATTCATCACTGGGGGTACATAAAAAGAGCCGCTGACTTTAAGGCCTAGGAGGACAGACACATCATCAAGCGTGATCGCTATCTCTCCAAAGCGGCGATGGAAGTCGCTGCCTCCCGATGCCATCTCTCGCAAAGGTCGACAAGAAGGCCACATCAACCATCCTGAAGCTGCAGTATAGCAAGGAGGTTAGGCCGGCCTCCGAGAGATGGTCATTTACATGAGGAGGCGGTGGTACTCTTCCACTCAACCATTTTTGCAACTTCAGGCCGTGAGAGGCCACCTTAAGCGCATCACGCTCCTGCACACAAATAAACATCATTGATCATATAAAAAAATAAACATTTGATCAAATAACAACCAGATATATACCTGCCCCTGCCATATCTGATAGGCAACGTGATGCTGATAATCTGTAAGCAACGACCCATCGTAAGGTCCTCCAGGAAAGGGATCCTGGTCTCCAGCTATGCCATGGTCTCCTCCAGCTATATCCTCTGGAGCCTCGTATACAAAATGGGGATCCTGGTGGCCAACTACATCCTCGTGCGGCAGCCTGCTAGCAATACGCCTCTGACGCTCAGAGGCAGTCGGAGGCTGCCGTTGTCTACGTGGGGGTGCACTACCAGAAGTGGAAGCTACTCCTCTCCCTCTCGACTTAGGCATATCTGAAAGACAAATAAATCAATTATATTAAAATGCAATAAAATAAAAATTGTACCGAAAATTGTAATTTTCGGTACAAAAACTTTAACCACACTATCACCGGAAATTGCAATTCTGGTATACAATTTGCGTACCAGATATTGCAATTTCCGGTACAAAAATTATAACCACACTATCACCGAAAATTGCAATTTTCGGTACAAAAATTATAACCACACTATCACCGAAAATTGCAATTTTCGGTATACAAATTGTATACCGGAAATTGCAATTTCCGGAACTATGTTTAAAAAACAAAAAAAATACGTACCGAAAATTTTCAATTTCCGGTAAGATCAGAGCGTTTTCAGTTTCAAGAATTTAGAATTTCCGGAAGCGTGAGTGTGAGTGAATCGGGGTGAAGGTTGAGTTTTTGTTGTGTTATTCAAGGGGGCATTATGAGAAATTCGCAATTTGTATACCGGAATTGCAATTTTCGGCAACAAATTTTAAACACAATGTTACCGGAAATTGCAATTTCAGGTATACAAATTGTATACCGGAAATTGCAATTTTCGGTAACATTGTGTTTAAAATTCTTACTGGAAATTGCAATTTTCGGTAACATTGTGTTTAAAATTTATTGCCGGAAATTGCAATTTTCGGTATACAAATGGTATACCGGAAATTGCAATTTTCGGTAAAATGTTTAGAATAAAAAAAAGGAATTTTTGCTGTTTTCATTCGAGTGGTATTTTGGGAAATTCGAAAAATGGGGGGTGTACCCACCAGGTGGGGGGGTGCATTTAATAATGCCCTGATAAAATCATTCATGAACCAATAGAACAAAGCAAGAAAAAGGAAAATGGGCTCAAGCCCAAGTGAAATAATTCTTCAGTGAAATCAACCCACACCCAACAAAAACATGAACTTGACTAAGAGGGGATGACGTTTTATGCTTTGGATTTCTGTAGATTCCAAGGTGAAAACAGAGGCAAGTAGCTAGGGTGGGATAGAGATGGAGATAGTGCAGGGGGGTCGATGGGGGCTCTGGTGGGGGTGATGGTTTAGGGTTAGTCTACGGGTGGTGGCTCAGGAGGGGGTCGGGTGCCCTCCGGTAGTGATGAAAGTGGTGGTTCACCCCCACCATGCGAGGAATGAAAGGTCATGGGGAAGGAAGAGGAGCTAGTGGCTACAACTCTGAGACAGGGCAGTGGTGAAGACATGAGAGCAGGACAGATCTTGAGAAAGATAGATCGGAGACCGGAACCTGAGGAAGAGGGAGATGCAACAACAGAGGAGCCAGCGATGGTGGGCCGTCGATACCAACCTAGCAAACCTAGATATCGTATGGCTTTGGCTTTGTCCATGCAATGAATGTGATACCCTTGACCAAAAAAAAATGCATCAAAGAAAGAAACCTAAAAAGGAAATCAACACAAGCCCTAATTAATCATTTCTCCCCTCCCCGTTTCATCATTGTATCTAAGAGAGGTCTCTTGAGTATACCTCTCTCTCCTTATGTATTGCCTCCTCTAATCTTTTATTATTGTTGAATGTGGCGTCGTTGCTTTCGTATTTTTTGGCAAAATTGCACTAGATGTTTTTTATCTTAATTTAAAGTTTTGCTTCAGTCCTTTATCATTTTTTTTATGTCAAGTTAGTCCTTTAAAATTAATTTTAGTTTCAATTTAGTCACAGATGTTCTAAAATATTGACAATGTTGGCAAAATTGGTCTGTTTTTGCCTTTTGGCAACATCTTTTTTGGCTCTGATTTGTGGCACAATTGATACAACGTATTGTGCTTATGGCAAACATGTATTTCTCGTTGTAGATTAGCCAATAGTTTGCCTCGAAATTAATGTTTTAAAACATGTGGAACTAAATAGGAACCAAAAAAAAGATAAAGGACTAACTTGAAACTTTATGTTATCTGTTTATTGATTGTGGGTTGATTCTATTGGAACCTAAACGATTGAGAAGTTTAGACCCTCATTAATTTTGATGATAACAAAGTATTCACAAGAGAACAATTTTTGTTCTAACAATTCTTGAAGTGTGCAGATACTAATATTACATATACTTCTAAGCCACTTAAGCAAGAAGGAAGAAGTTCACAAGAGAAGGATACACTCAATGTGTCAGCATCCGACTCATCTTAGTATACTGTCTTCATGAGCATCTGGAATTATCTTTTTATGACACAAAGCTTATCCATTTGCTACGAGCGTCCGACCTTCCTGTTCTGAGCAAGCGTCTGAACTTCATTTTAAATCACGTGATGGTCACGTTGTTGCTCGTCCTCTCAGAAGCTTCTGGAACGGATTTCGAATTTGATCTTATGCGCTCAAATTGTTGTGCGAGGTATCAAAGGTGACGCCTTTAGCTAAAAGACAAAAATCGAACAAGCATTTGTGAAAAGCAAGGTAGTACGAAAACGGTAATGTGTACTACTGAGATATTCTCTGGAAAGGAAGAAAGAGACAGCTTTTTGAAATTATCTCACTCAATGGAAAGGAGCCATTTTTACTGTAACGGTAATATCCTTTAGAACTCCTATAAATACCCCAAGGTATCCATTGAAGAAACTGCCGAAACTCTACAAGAGAATATTGCTTCATTTACTGAGAACAAGCACTGTTGCTATACACTACAAAGAGTCAATACTCTAAAAACACTGCTTCTGTGAGCAATCAGGTTTCGAGCCAAGTCTCTGGACTACAAGAACTGAACTCAGCATCCGACACTTTCTTTTAGAAAGCATTTCTATATTGAGCTTAATTTTTTATCCTCTCTGTGAGAGTTATTTTTGCTTGTATTCAACTTACTTGTAAAAGTTGTTTTGGCCTAGTTAAGGTTGTACCCTCAAAGGCTCGAATGTACTGAGTCGTTTTGAGAAGTTGAAAGTATTGTTAAGGTTGTGACAGTAGAATACTCTTAAGGTTTTGTAATCAGTTGATTATAGTGGAAAATCCTTCAGGAACGAAGGGACTAGACATAGCTACCAGTTTGGTAGTGAACTAGTATAAATCTCTGTGTCTCTTGCTTTACTGCTTTATATTTATCTTTATCTTATTGTGTTAAAAACAAGTTTTCACAAACTGCTTTTCCAGCGTCCGGTTTATTTCCAGCGTCCGATATACAAACTGTTTGAAAAACCTGTGTTCTAAGTGTTTTTAACTTAAAGTTTGCGAAAAGTTTTCAACACAATTCAACCCCCCTTCTTGTGTTGACGTTCAGTTGGTACCAGAGCTCGGCCTCTTGGTTGAGCAGTTAACAGTGTCAAGAGTAAAGATCCTACTGTGAACATGTCTGCTGAAGGTGGTCATATGAACCGTCCTCCTCTATTCAATGGAGAAAAATTTGATTACTGGAAAGATAAGATAAAAGCATTCCTTGAGGCACAAAATCTTGATTTGTGGGATATAGTTGAAAGTGGATACATTTCTCCCGCTAATGCCCTTGGTGTTGCAATACCTAGGGAAAACTGGACTGATGATCAGAAAAAGAGATATCAAACCAATCAGAAGGCTAGATTTATTCTCATCTGTGCTATGATAGAAAGAGAATATGATAAATGTGGTAAGTTTGATACTGCCAAAGAAATATGAGATTCTCTTGTTTTGTCTTATGAGGGTTCTGCCCAAGTAAGAGAAACAAAGGCTAGCATGATGGTTCGCCAGTATGAGCTATTCAAAATGGAAGATGGAGAAAACATTGAAACTATGTTTGGAAGGTTCCAAACACTTGTTCATGGGTTGCAGGCCCTTGGAAAAAGTTATACTACACCTGACCATGTGAGAAAGATCTTGAGAAGTTTGACTAAGCAGTGGAGACCCAAAGTCACTGCTATTCAAGAAGCAAAAGATCTAAATGTCCTTCGGCTTGAAGATCTTATGAGTTCTTTGAAAGCTCATGAACTTGAGCTAAATGAAGAAGAACCTACCAAGAAGAGTAAGTCTATTGCTTTAAAAGTTAATCAACATAAACCTAGTACTTCTAAAGCTGTTCAGGCTGAAGAAGAAGAATCAGATGATGAAGCTTCAGAAGGAGATTATGATGGATCAGACAATGAGCTAGCGTTCATATCTAAGTAGATCCAGAGAATGTGGAAGAAGAGAAACTTCAGAAGGAGGTTTCAGAAAAAAGATACAAAGGACAAGAAGGAAAGCAAAGACAAGGACAAAGCCTAAGTCATTTGCTATGAATGTAAGAAGCCTGGACATTTCAAGTCCGAGTGTCCTAATCTTAAGGAAAAGTCCACAAAAAGCTCTTTCAAGAAAAAGAAGAAAGGTCTCATGGCAACATGGGAAGATCTTGACTTATCCTCCTCTGAGGAAGATAAAGAAGAAGAAGCTCACATTGCCCTCATGGCAGACACTGATCTTGATTCAGAAGAAGAAGTTGAAGAGGTAATAATATATGATTCTTATTCTGAACTTCAACTTGCATTTGATGATCTGTTAAAGGATTCTGCCACTCTTTCTATTGAGTATAAGAATTTGAAAAAGAAATTTTCAAAACTATCACAAGATTTTCATTCTTTACACAATGAAAACTCTGTACTCAATGAAGAAAACCAGAAGCTGAAAACTGAAAATCAGCGTCTGGTGGATAACCAGCGTCTGGAAGCTAACAAGCAACCAGAAGCTGAGAGCTCTCAAGTTAAAAGCTCTGTAGTTACAGGCAATCCTAACTGCAAATCAAATGACTATGAACATGCATTTCAAAAGTTTCTTGCAGAGAGTGTAACTCGAAGCAAGCAAGCTTCTATGATTTGGGGTGTCAGTAAAATGACAACTCATGGTCTTGGTTATATATTAGATAAACCTTCTTTAGAAAATGATTCAGCATCTGATGACACCAATGATCATAGTGAATGTTTGCATTGTACTTACTGCAATAAATCGGGTCATTTGAAAAGTGCGTGTACTGTGTTTACAACTAAGAAGGACAAGTATCCTTCAAGAACTAACAGGAAAGGACCCAAAAAGATATGGGTACCTAAAGATAAAATAGTCTATGTTGCAGACTTGCTTAGCAACAAAGTCAACACACCTATCTTGGTACTTAGACAGTGGATGCTCGCGTCACATGACGGGAGAAAAGCATATGTTCCAAGAACTAAGACCTAGAGAAGCTGGATTCGTTGGTTTCAGAGGAAACCAGAAAGGTAAAATAGTTGGAATTGGTCGCATAGGTAAAGGCTCTCTTCCTTCTATTGATAATGTTTTATATGTTGAAGGGCTGAAACATAATCTATTGAGCATAAGTCAATTATGTGACAATGGTTATAATGTTGTCTTTACAGAAAATAGATGTTCAGTAAAAAGCAAAAATGATGGATCTATATTCTTTACAGCAAAGAGGAAACAAAACAATTATAAAGTTGATCTTTCTGAACTTGCAAAACAAGATGTCAAGTGTCTTATGTCTGTTGAAGATGAGCAATGGATTTGGCACAAAAGATTGGGTCATGCCAATTTGAGGTTAATCTCAAAATTAAACAAGCACAATCTTGTTAGAGGCTTACCAAATCTTAAGTTCCAATTTGATGCCCTGTGTGAGGCTTGTCAAAGAGGAAAACAAGTCAAAACTTTCTTTCATTTAAAAAATGTTGTTTCAACCTCTAGACCACTTGAACTTTTACATCTTGATCTTTTTGGTCCCACAAGGACAGCCTCTTTAACTGGAAAGAAATATGGATTAGTCATTGTTGATGATTTTACTAGATGGACATGGGTTAAATTCCTTGCCCACAAGGATGAGTCTTTTAAGGTATTTACTGTATTCTGCAAATCAGTTCAAAATGAAAAACGCATCTGTATTTCTTCTATTAGAAGTGATCATGGGGGAGAATTTGAAAATGAAAACTTTCAAAAATTTTGTGAAGAAAATGGCATCTCCCACAATTTCTCCTCTCCTAGAACACCTCAACAAAATGGTGTTGTAGAAAAGAAAAATAGGTCCCTCCGGGAAATGGCCAAGACCATGATCAATGAAGCTGATATTGCGAAACATTTTTGGCGAAGCGATAAACACGACTTGTTATATTCAAAATAGAATTCTTATAAGACCTATTTTGAATAAGACTCTTATGAATTGTGGAAAGGTAGAAAACCAAACATTTCTTACTTTCATCCTTTTGGTTGTAGTTGTTATATTTTGAATACTAAAGATCGACTTGGTTAGTTTGATTCCAAGGTCGACAAAGGAATCTTTTGGGATACTTTGAAAGATCTAAAGCTTTTAGAATATACAACAAAGAAACTTTGTGATTGAAGAGTCCATTCATGTCAAGTTTGATGATAAGAAGCCTGACACTGCTATGTCAGAGCTAGATGAGTTATTTTCAGAATTAAACCTCGGTGACAAGTCAGACGGTGAACGTGCATCTTCATCATCCGGTGGTGACAAGACGAAGAATTCTACTCAAGCAGAAGCTGAAACAAGAAAAATCTGGAAGTACAAAACCAATCATCCAAAAGATTAAATCATAGGAGAACCTGGTGATAAAGTACGAACCAGATCGTCTTTCAAGGAGCATGCTGATTTTGCACTTCTCTCTGAAATGGAACCTAAGACGATTGATCAAGCATTGGAAGATGAAGGGTAGATTCTAGCAATGCAAGATGAGCTAAATCAGTTCCAAAGAAATGATGTATGGAAGCTAGTCACTCTACCAGAAGATAAGCAAGCTATTGGTACTAAATGGGTATTTAGAAATAAGCTTGATGAAGATGGTAAAGTTGTGAGGAATAAAGCAAGGTTAGTTGCGCAAGGTTACTCACAAGAAGAAGGTATTGATTTCACTGAAACTTTTGCACCTGTTGCAAGACTAGAAGCTATTCGCATTTTACTTTCATTTGCAGCACATCATAAGATAACTCTGTATCAAATGGATGTAAAAAGTGCTTTTCTAAATGGTTTTATAACTGAGGAAGTTTATGTTAAACAACCTCCTGGTTTTGAAGATATTGAATTTCCAGAACATGTTTTTAAACTTAAAAAGGCTCTATATGGTCTTAAGCAAGCTCCCAGAGCATGGTATGATAGACTAAGTTCCTTTTTAATGGAAAATGGATTTACAAGAGGACTAGTTGACACTACTCTTTTCAGAAAATCTTCTAACAAGCATTTCATACTTGTTCAAATCTATGTTGATGATATCATTTTTGGAGCCACTAATGAAAGCCTTTGCAAAGAATTCTCTAAGCTTATGCAGGCTGAATTTGAGATGAGCATGATGGGAGAATTAAAGTTCTTCCTTGGAATACAAATCAAGCAATGCAGTGATGGTATCTATATACATCAAAGCAAATATATCAAAGAATTATTGAAGAAATTCAAGATGCTGGATTGCAAGCCTATGTGTACACCTATGCATCCTACCTGCACTCTTAGTAAAGATGAAATTGGTAAGAAGGTAGATCAGAAAATGTACAGAGGTATGATTGGATCTCTACTTTATCTTACGGCTTCAAGACCTGACATTATGTTCGTCTGCTGTGTGCTAGATTTCAATCAGATCCTAGAGAATCACACCGAGTCTTTGTTAAAAGAATATTCAGATATTTGCAAGGAACTACTAATCTTGGTTTGCTTTATAAGAAATCAAAAGATTACAAATTAGTAGGTTTACGTGATGCTTTGACTTTCTTTGGAGACCGAATTGAGAGAAAGAGCACAAGTGGAGGCTGCCAGTTCCTTGGATCTAATCTTGTGTCTTGGTCAAGCAAAAGACAAAGCACTATTGCACTCTCAACAGCAGAAGCTGAATACATCTCAGCAGCAAGTTGCAGTTCTCAACTTTTGTGGATTAAGTATCAACTTGAAGACTACTTGATAAAAGAGAGTAACATTCTTATCTTTTGTGATAATACATCTTCCATTTGTCTCACTAAAAATCCTATATTGCATTCTAGAGCAAAGCACATTGAGATTAAACATCATTTTATAAGAGACTATGTTCAGAAGGGGACACTTGAAATCAAATTTGTAGACACTGATCACCAGTGGGCCGATATTCTTACAAAACCCCTTGCTGAAGATAGATTCAATTTTATAAGAAGAAATTTAAATTTCCATCTTATAAAAGAATGATTAATCTCAGCGTCTTATGATAGATATCATTTGAGCATCTGGTATGACATCATCATCACACGAATAAGCATTTTTTATGTCAACTGCATCATAACTCAGCATCCGATGAATCAGCTATGAGAATCCGAAACACACACGTGGTAAGCTCGTGTGGAACTTAAGCGTCTCATCTCACCTAATCTGAGTCATGATTATTTACGTTTTCAATAAAATCTTTTACTTTATTTTGGCAACTGCATTTAATGAAAAGAAGTATCTTTATTTTAATTTCTTTTTAAATTTATTTTTAATACTCGGATAATGAAGAGGTTTTTTTGAAAAGTAACTGTACCAATTACAAAACCTTCCTACTACTCCTTCTTTTTCGCTCCACAATCACTCTCTCTGTTTTCAGTCTGAAAAACAGTTTTCCTTCTCTTCTCTTCGTGACTGTTCTAAAACCCTAAACCTCCATTTCTCTATCTCTCAACTGCAATCATGTCTGGTGTAACAACCTCCAAGTATACTGCTATTTACGATACCATGGCTGAAGGAAAGGTTTTGTTGGAAAATCGAGTTGATTTAGAGAACTTCAAACTCTATGGCTTCGACTTCTACAGTGGTTTCAAGGAAATGGGTTGGGAACACTATTTCTTTTGGAACCAGGTTGAGGTTCTAGTTACTGCTATCAAGGAATTTTGGGGTAATGCTCGGTTACACCAAGGTGGTATCTTTGAAGGAACTGTGAGAGGTTACAAGTTCATTTTTACCATTACCAACATCTCTGAAGTCACTGGTTGTCCCTGTGAAGGTATCGTTTACTACACAGATTGGGCTGATGCATTTCATGGCCTTGAGAAGGTCAATGAGGTTTTGTTTGAGAACTATAAACAGTTGAAAGAATCTGGTGAAACTCTACTGCAAAGCATTTGAAGAGTCATTACAAAGTTCTTCACAAGATAATCACCAAGAGCGTCTGGTTGAAGGCTGGTTCTAGTGACATAGTCAACTATGAACAGAAGTTTATTATGAGGCACTACATGGCTGGTCACAAGGTAAACCTGCCAAGATTGATCTACAACAACCTGATTAATGCACTGGTTAATTCGAGGAAAGGAGTTGCTAATAAGAAAAACACCTACAAGTGCATTCCTTATGGTGTTCTGCTCACTAAGATGATGGCCAAGAATCTGGTTCTAAACAAGCTGACTGCTTTGCCAGATCAAGAAAAGGTGAAGTATTTTGGCACTGAAAGTGTTGTGATTCCTGACACCTTTGGAGTTAACAGCTTGGTCAGAACAGGGAATAGAATCTGGTCCCTCTCTTAGCAAGAAGTCTACTACTGACAAAACCACCAGAAGCTCAGTAACTGGTGTGAAAAGGACTTCTGATTCTCCAGAAGAGGAGACAAGAAGCAAGAAGTAGAAGGTGGCTTATGCACTCAAAAGAAAGACTGAATCAGAAGATGAGGACCGCGTTCCCATCAGTCAGATTCTGATGAAAAGAAGCAAGCCAGAAGCTGAGAAACAAGTTTCAGTGTCCGGTGCACAGAAGAAGGCAATTCAACGTCCGCCTCCGCTACTTGCCCCTAGACAGACGTGAAGAGATTGGTCGTGCAATCGAGCTTGAACCAAATCTTGAATTCTTCCGATGATTCTGTATCTGTTTTTGAAACTGATAATACCATTCCTGCTCCACCTATATCTGTTGCACAACCATCAACCATTCAAACCCGTGCACAGAAAGCCAGAAATACAACCACTTCCATAGCCCTCAAACAACCTACCCAAACACAGACCAATACACTAACCATCTCCTCACCTCAAATCTCCACATATACCTCCCTCACTTCATACATTTCCAAACTTCATTCTCATCCTTTTAACCTCCTTTTCAAAGTCCCTCCATTTAATCCTTTCAAACCCTACATTCCTCCCAAGTACAATATCACAGTAGTGACACCAAAAACTACTGCCCTAATTCCAAAGAAACCTGTCCCTCTTGACATTAGACCAAAATTTGTAGATATGAGTCATATAACTCTATCTACAATCACCCATCTGTATGGCACTTGAAGACCTTCACTTCCGGAGTTTCAAGACTGGAGATACCTCCTCCAATGAATGCTGTCTTCAAGGATGGCAAAGAAAATGTTGAGATGTCCTTTAAAGGAAGGCTGAGACCCAAACCGAACAGCAGGGCTATCCCCTTTTCTGTTGATGTTCCAAGGTTCCTACCCCAGAATGAACCTCTTACATTAGAGGAATGTGGTAGGTGGATCACAGAAGCTGAAGCCTGTATGATGGCTCATTGTTATGAGCAGAAAAGGCTTGAAGTCATGAGACAATATAGAGACCCGTCATCTGTCTCTATAAAGATTGTTCCAGATAGGCAAAGGTGGTTACCTTGGTCTATTCCTGGAAAAAGAAAGGAAGCTGCACCTGGCAAAATGCCATTCAGTAAGATAGGGCCTAAGGAATATGAGAAAGCCCCCAGAGACTACAAGGTCAAGGAGTTCACCCAGCTTCCGGTAAAGAAAATCTCTGAAGATCATGCCAGAAGGTATTACCTGAGTGCTCTGAAGAAAGATCAATGGAGAACTGGATCCTCCAACTGCTGTAATGCAGAGAAGGCAACAATTCCTACTGTTGGCATCATCGAGAAGGTACCTGAATCCAATCATGGAACTTCTCATTTTGATGATATGTTCATGTGTTTTGTGATTAGACCGCTCAACTTGGTGAAGCTATATGCTCCATGGGATCTTGTCTGGAAACACTTTTACATTGGATTTGGCTGGATGCAATGGTCTGCGTCTTGGAAAGACAAAGCCATTATGCCTAGTTTTGAGCCTCTGACTATTGACAAGGATGACAGAGAAATTTTGAGGAGACTATTCATTGCTGAAAATGAAGGCCTCAACTTTTCCTTTGATGCCCTTAGTGTCTTCTTAGGCAATATGTTTGGAGAAGGTGCTGCAGAACAATTTGATGGATATGCCAGAGACATTCTTCAACACAGAGAAATGATCTTCAATTATCTTACATTTCTCGATCTGGTTGAGCAAAGAAATGAAGCCCTATATGAGTCTGAAAGAAGAAAACTTGGAACAATTATCAAATGGTTTCCACCAGGAGATAATTATTTCCAATGGGCAAAGGATAGGAAGAAGATAAAATCTGAATTGTCTCAAACTGTTCTTGAAATCCATAAGAAGATGAATTCAGAAGCTACAGGTGTTGCCAGTGTACCAGAAGCTGAATCTTCTCCCTCCACATCTTCAGTGGAAATGGTTACAATTCCTAAGGAGGAATTTGAAACCATGAAGGCAACTTGTTTGAAAGTTCCTGAACATGAAATGTAGCTGAAACTCATCATGGAACGAATCAACCTACTACCTCAAAACCCTTAAACTTTGTTTTGTTTTAAATTTTTATTTATTTTTTGGTACTGAGTGATATTTCTTAATTTTTGGTACAATTATATTGTGACTTTATTACTCAAATTTTTCTTTTATTTTGTTTTTTGACTATGATGTGTTTTTACACTCTTTTTGTCTGATGACAAAAGGGGGAGTAAAAGAAAGGCTTGATGAACGCTAAGATAAACATGCTAAGAAAGGCTTGATGAACGCTAAGGATAGATAGATAGATATACATGCAAATCAATCATTCATAACATCATTTCAGCATCCGATCTCAGCGTCTTTTATTGCTATACTTATCTAAGTTGTTGAACTCAGGGGGAGACCCTTAAAACTCTTATTTGAAACTTAAAATTTTTCATCAACCTTGGATATTTGTCATCATCAAAAAGGGGGAGATTTTTGGAACCTAAACGATTGAGAAGTTTAGACCCTCATTAATTTTGATGATAACAAAGTATTCACAAGAGAACAATGTGTGTTCTAACAATTCTTGAAGTGTGCAGATACTAATATTACATATACTTCTAAGCCACTTAAGCAAGAAGGAAGAAGTTCACAAGAGAAGGATACACTCAATGTGTCAGCATCCGGCTCATCTTAGTATACTGTCTTCATGAGCGTCTGAAATTATCTTTTTATGACACAAAGCTTATCCATTTCCTACGAGCGTCCGACCTTCCTGTTCTGAGCGAGCGTCTGAACTTCATTTTAAATCACGTGATGGTCACGTTGTTGCTCATCCTCTCAGAAGCTTCTGGAACGGATTTCGAATTTGATCTTATGTGCTCAAATTGTTGTACGAGGTATCAAAGGTGACACCTTTAGCTAAACGACAAAAATCGTACAAGCATTTGTGAAAAGCAAGGTAGTACGAAAACGGTAATGTGTACTACTGAGATATTCTCTGGAAAGGAAGAAAGAGACAGCTTTTTGAAATTATCTCACTCAATGGAAAGGAGCCATTGTTACTGTAACGGTAATTTCCTTTAGAACTCCTATAAACACCCCAAGGTATCCATTGAAGAAACTGCCGAAACTCTACAAGAGAATATTGCTTCATTTACTGAGAACAAGCACTGTTGCTACACACTACAAAGAGTCAATACTCTGAAAACACTGCTTCTGTGAGCAATCAAGTTTCGAACCAAGTCTCTGGACTACAAGAACTGAACTCAGCGTCCGACACTTTCTTTTAGAAAGCATTTCTATATTGAGCTTAATTTTTTATCCTCTCTGTGAGAGTTATTTTTGCTTGTATTCAACTTACTTGTAAAAGTTGTTTTGGCCTAGTTAAGGCTGTACCCTCAGAGGCTCGAATGTACTGAGTCGTTTTGAGAAGTTGAGAGTATTGTCAAGGTTGTGACAGTAGAATACTCTTAAGGTTTTGTAATCAGTTGATTATAGTGGAAAATCCTTCAGGAACGAAGGGACTAGACGTAGCTACCAGTTTGGTAGTGAACTAGTATAAATCTCTGTATCTCTTGCTTTACTGCTTTACTGCTTTATATTTATCTTTATCTTATTGTGTTAAAAACAAGTTTTCACAAACTGCTTTTCCAGCGTCCGGTTTATTTCCAGCGTCCGATATACAAACTATTTGAAAAACCTGTGTTCTAAGTGTTTTTAACTTAAAGTTTGCGAAAAGTTTTCAACACAATTCAACCCCCCCTTCTTGTGTTCACGTTCAGATTCTCTCTCAGATTTGTCTTGCTTATGATGCAGAGCAAGCTAAACATGTTGCATGTTGTGTCGTTGATGCAGAGTAGGTAGCCATCGATACAGAATAAACCAGGAATCTACAGAGCTAAGCTACTTTGGTGCCAAGAGACATTAAGCCAGCAAAGACTAAGTTGAGTTACACCCAAAATAGAAGGACAATTGCATGCGCAAGCTGTCCAATTTTTGTTTACTTGTGTTTTATTTTTTTTGTATTTTTGTGTTATTGTTGATGGGCGTATAATTGGGCCCAAAACTGAGAAATCATGGGGTTGTATTTTTATCATTTTTTTTATTTTGGATTTTAATTAAAAAACTAGTATATTTACCCGTGCTCGCACGGGTTATCTGTATGAGTTATAAATGTATTCAACATGCAAGATTAAATTTGAAGTTTTTTTTCCAAAAGAAAAATTATTAGCAAATTTAATTTTTTCAAAAAATATTCTAGATAATTCATTATACATATACTCCAATTTCAAAATATAACAAATAAAACAGAAAATATCGGTTCTATTTTCTTTATATTTAGAGATGGTTTCTCAACTTTGAGTTAAAAAAAAATATAAAGCACACAATTGAATGATTTATCTAAATTACAGTAAGATAAATTTGAAATAAGTAATATGAAAAAGAGATAATCAATTATCTATGCTCGATAACAAATTAATCCTAAAATAAATTTTGGTTTTTCTCGTATATAATATCGGAGCTTTAAGAAGGAAAAATAAAAATACATATTGATTTAACATTTATTATAATTATAATTAAACATAAACAATCACGTGAATACTAAAATTCTGAAAATACTTATATTTCAATGGAATGCTAGAAACTTTTTAAATTTTAATAATAAGTAACAGATAAAATATACAAATTATGAAAAAAATTGAAATTTAACATTATATAGTTATGATTTTTAAATTACATTTATTGTGTGCATAGTAATATTAATCATTCATGAAAAGTTATAAAATTAAAAGCAAGCAAATTTATATGGTAAAATAACTATAAATAGTGTTAGTAAAAAAATAATGATGAATAGTTACTAATAATTGATATAATTAATAAATAAAAACAGATAAGTCATTTACGAAAATATATTAATGATTTACACAACGAAATTATTGTTTGACATACTTGGAGGGAGGGGAATCGGTGTGCAGACCGGTTGGCAAACCACAGTTTCGTAGCAATTTCTTGGGAGGTTCAAGTTCTGGATCTAGTGCCTCAGGAGTTGCAACTCTTGATGTTTGAGGACTATTCAGGGGCAACTTTGCCTAGGAATATTAGTCTTGCTAGTTAGTTCTTTTTCTTTTTTGTTGGGCTTTAGCCCTCTTTATGTACAAAAAAAACATAACAACAAAATAAAAGAAATTAAAATTGGTTTAGGTAAAAAAAATTTAATGATTCTTATATTGTCACATGACTTAAATAATATTTTGAGGGTGACGAAGGTGAAGATATGAGAATTAATTAATAGATATGCTTTAATTTATTACATTTTAGATTTGAATTTGATTTAATTCAAAATTGATTGAATGATAAAAGTCTAGATATAAGCATTAATTGAATGATATGTCTTAATTAATGAAATATCATGAATTAAAAAATAAAAAATAAAATATTTTACATTTTGGCCGGAAAAAAATGAATGTAGCGTTGCCACGTGGCATAAATCTACGTGGCAAAACTCTATGTTATATAATATAGTAGATGTATCCTTGCAAGTGATGGACCTAAACACTGGATCTTTTCTATTTTTATATTTTTCTTGTGTTTTTTTATGGGAATTGAATTATCCAAGTTGCTGTGGCGGTGGTTTTTTTTTTCGTGTTTTTTAACAAAAAAATAGAAAAAGAGTGAAATAATGCACACAAGCAGCAGCTAAAAATTCAATATACGTAAACAAACATTACTTGGGATTTTTCTAAAAAATTTGAAAATATCAGACAAAATTGGGGTACGAAAGTTGTCCCTCCTTAATTATATTTTACTAGACAATATGAACAACAACAATTTTCATACTATCGTTGTAAAGATAACTAAGGATAAGAATCATAATTTTGTTTGAAACTACGTAAAAATAGCGACGAATTTGGAAATCAACACCCAAAACTTGTCGTTAGGACAGACAAAAGATGCAGTGAAAATGAATGATCACCGTCAGGTTAAGTACTGAGATAGACAAAGGCTGCAATGAAAATGAATGATCACCGCCAGATTGGGTACTAGGACGTTGATCAAAAAGTGGGTAAAATGCGAAAGTAGTCAATGACCTTATAATGCGAAAACAGATAAAATGTGAATGCAAAAGCACGTAAAATATGAGTGCGAAATTAGGTAAAATGCAAAATGGGAAAGCTAGTAAAATGCGAATGCAAAAGCTAGTAAAATGTGAAATCAGGTAAAATGCGAAAGCAAGTAAAGTGCGAAAGCAATATATGATCTTGTGAAAGCTGGCAAAATGTGAAGGCAGTAAATGATTTTGATAATGTGAAAGCAAGTAAAATGCGAATGTTGTAAAATATGAAAGCATGCCAACGCCAAATGCAAATGCAAGTAAAATGTTTAGATGCAAGTGCAATGTCTTTTATTGGCAAACTGGTGTGATATGCCATGATTGATTGAATAAATGAAACAAGCAACAATGAAAAACATGACTGCTTATCCAAGGAGAATTCATCTAATCCAACTTTTAAAGCAATGGGATTTTATTTCCAGAACTTATTAGGTAGTTTATATCATAGGATTTTATAATATTTGAAAGAATTTAATGTATTTATATCATAGGAATTTACAAGATTTGAAAGAACTTTATGAATTTATAAAATTTGAAAAAAATAAATTAGAAAGAATAATTGTAGTGACAATTTTTTTTCAATACCTCCAATTTTCTTAACGCTTAAGATTTTTCTGGGTTCCCTTAAAAAAGATTTTTATGTGTTAATAGTGTTAGTATTCTGTTATGTTTTATGGACCTGTCACCCGCTTTGTTATCGCCAAATGTAGTAGCCTCCTCAACAACACAGTTGAATCCAATCCCCACTTGAGAACTCCTTTTGCAGAATCAGAATTTCCCGACCCATAAATAAAAATAGGTTGCGTTCTTGCCACTGTGACATTTGATGAAAATGTTTTATGGTCAAACACATCTAGCTGTAGGCCACACCCCAACGCCAATGACATTATAATCGATATGGACAAAAATTTTATAGTGAGAAAAAACGATAAGTTAGATGATTATGACTTAGGTACATAACATTCAAGGGTCACTGAAGATTGTGAAGGAAGTGTAACATCCTCATTTTTCTAATCTTGCTTAATGTGTGTTTATGTGTGACTAAGTGTATTTGTGTGCCCTAGGTAGGGATTAGTGTGTTTTGACTGCATGTTTGGCCTTTTGGCGGTGTGCTCGCTTTCTGTGTTGTGTGAAAGCATGTTTGGAGGTTTGATATGTTATTTGAGTTTGGTATAGTGTGTTATGAGGTTTTGGTTTGAGTCATCGAAGCTTGGTTAAGTTTGAGAACGATCGGAGTTGAGATTAGGGCTTTTAGTTATTCGTACCTTTGAGCGAGTGAGAGTTTTCGGACGAGTATATGAGGCTTAAAACCTTTGTTCTTAAGTCCATTTGATGTCCTCTTGTGTTAGGAATCATGTTTAAGTGTTAGGGTATCGAGTTCAGGATCGCACGGAAGTCGCAATCGAAGAAATCGCGCGAAAACGGACAAGTGTGTGCAGGAGCGCGTGACGCGCGCCTGCTATGCCTAAGAATGCGCGTGACGCGCGTTGGTGCACCATGGGCCAGTAGCTGAGTCAGCGTGACACGTGGCACGCATGCAGCAGCAAACTTCTGGACGAAGTTTCCTCTGAATGGTGCACGTGGCGTGCACCCAAGCGCGCATGACGCACGAGGAGACAGAAATTGTTTGTAACGATGCACGCGGCGCGCACCCGAGACGCTGGGGAATGCACGTGGCGCGCACCTGTGTAGGGAATTTTGCCTATTTAAGGCAATTAACCCCTCAGATCAGTTTTTTCACCTCCTTCTTCATTTTTACGTCCAGAGCATCCCCTTCAACCTGAGACCTCCATTTTTTAGGGTTCCCAAGCTTTGGTGATCCATCCAAAGCAATCTTGTTCATTCGTTCTTCAATCCGGCGGTGCTAATTCGTCTGTTACCGTTCGAGCTTGTAGGGCTTATCTCCGATCGCCATTTCGTTGAGGTAAACTCTAAACTTGTCCTCTGATCACCTCTATTTCAGTTTGCCAATTCTTAATCTTAGATTGATTCTTGTTCTTAACCCTAATCAGACTGTGTTTTGAACCCCGATTTGACCGTGCGGGTTCCGAACGAGCTAGGGTTTTGCCGGAACTCCCAGAGGAGATTCCATGGGTAACGAAACAGAGATAGGAGTCTCTGTTCTTCATGTCCCAGCTCTGTTTTCGTGGTAGACTTGTTGGTTTGAATGGTCCCTCATTATCTGTTCTTCGTATTTTAGGGTTTTGGCAATAGTGCAGTGGTAGGTTGGTGTGGAAGCTTGTCTGGAGTTATTTTTGGGTAAGTTATGGTTCTGGAACTGGAAGACCATCCCCTGGCCGTGGTCTTTCTTGGTGTTTTAATTAGCTTATTAGTTGTCCTAATTCTAATCCGAGTGCGTTTGTGTGTTTCCGATTAACTGTGGACTGTTTGGTAACATTGTTGGTAACTCTGAACTTGTTTCTTGTTGTTGGCCGAACCGGATCATAGTGCGGGAGTGTTGGTGTGATTGTTGGTGAGTTCGTGGTTACGTCCCGGTGTTCAGTTTTCTCCCAAGTGCTTCAATTACCAGTGGGGGGAAAGAATTCACTTTTATTGGGTTCTGTATTGTAGATATGATTGTTTGGCATGTGTAGGGTGACCTAAACCCTACTAGGGGTTTATGTCAGTAACACCTAAGGATAGGGGTTACGATATGCCACCTCTAAGGATAGGCGTGGTAGACCCATCAACTAACTTAGGATTATTTTATTATTAAACGTGATTGTCTAATAATATGCTAAAACTGTGAGATGTGACATATGTGCTCTAGGTGAATAGTGATATGCTTAGGGTGACATGATTAAATGTGTATTATGTGTATTATGTGAAATATGTGTTGTACATTGCCTTAGCATGCTATATGCTTGAGTATGGTTTCTAATATGCATTAATATGATAAAAAGGGTATATTTGGGAATGTGTGCATAATATGATGTGAGACATATGATTATGAGGTGTTGAGATGCATGCACATGATATTGCATTAGTAACCACTCCATTCTTAACGGGAATGTGATGTGGAGAGAATCCCTGACGGAAATGGGGGATATCTCACCTAGTAGGTTTGATCCACTCCGTTCCCTATCGGAAAAGGGGGAAACGGACGTCCCTATCGAAAAAGGGGGAGGAGGATTCCTAATGGAAAAGGGGAATACCTCGTGGACTAGGCTAGTGTCGCCTTGTGCTCTATCGAAAAAGGGAGGCAGGAGTCCCTAACGGAAATGGGGGACGGCAACCTAACGAAAAGGGGGTTCGCCAATAAGTATTCCTAACGGAAATGGGGAGTACAGTGACAATAGAAAGAAAAGATGTCGAAGCGCACAACTCATTTATTCATTGAGAGACATGGGAGTAAGTGGAAGTGGGTAGCTAGGTCATATTTGTTTATATGTGCTTGTTTGTCTGGTTTGTCAATCATTCATTCTACCTATGCATTTCCCGCTTTTTGATGATTGTGTTATTCTTACCTCCCTGTCTTTGTATGCCTGTGTGTATATGTATTATTGTATGTTAGACTTTGTTGAGGAGGAGGATGCAGCCGCAGCAGCACCCGATGGAGCAGTTTACACTGATGCACCCATCGATGCTCCTTCCCCCACGGATCCCCGTATGGGGTGATTTTGAGATTCAGTACCATGATTTCGATGGCATGGGGTGGGAGATTGACCATGTGCGTCAGGCAGTGATCTATACGGGTACCATCTCCATCTATTTCAGGATTCCAGGTTTTCCTATAGCCAGCTTTTCAGGAGACTTCGGGATATGTCAGAGACTACCATTTCAGCAGATGTGGCAGGCTCCAGGGTTTCCACCAGGCTTTGGTTACGGAGGTTATCCTCCGATGCCTCCTCGGCCGATGCCGGTGCAACTTGTTAGCCATCACAGCGAGTTTAGCCACTGTGGACGATAGAGGCGTGGGAGAGGAGCGACATTTGGTCCTTCTCACCACCCGACAGCTCATGACTATCGCGCTTGTTTCCTAGGCAGGCGGGTTCTCAGAGTGGGAGCTCTCAGTTTTTCCCTCGCTGAGGTGTTTGGTTATTTGTTGGCCAGGAGTTTTGATACTATGTTATATCTATGTTTTACTGTTTTGTTTAGTTGAGGCAGCAGGTTAGCCTCACAGGTTTACTTCTTTTTGGGATAACTGTATCATTACTATCTACACTATGCACTTTGCACTCTGATAGTAAGTACTTATCTATGTACCTGCATGTGAGACACTTAGTATTATTTCACCGTAGCGCGTCGTAGTCTTATTCGTGTTGCGATTTTTATTCCTCCGTATGTTTTTATACCTGTTAATTACGCGAGTTAGGCTAATTATTAGAATAAAGCATGGATGGGACTTCGGGGTGTCATAGGAAGAACACAAATGCAAGGACCAATTTTTTTGGTGCACGATCATATACACTAATCATTGCTTATTATTTTTTGGTTCCAGTTCCAGACAATTGAAGGAGATGAGTAAGATCAAGAAGAGTATAGTGGAAATGGTCTATAAAAATTAACAAAACATCACAGAGGGAGAGGGGAAGAGAGAGGCAGAGGTGGGGGGACAGAGAGAGGCGAAAGAAAATAAACATTAAGAATCCTGAGAAATCTCATGTGATAAAGGAAGACTTTTTACTACTTAAATATCACTACAAAGTCCAATAAAATCCATTTTAAAAAACAATCAATCAAAATTAGAAAGATTTCGAATACCACAAGACTTGTAAAAAATCTTGATTGAATACCACTAGATTTAGACACCTTGTTTAAAAAATGATAAAACTTAGATCAAGTTCCAACTATCAAGTTCCTCATGTTTATAACTTAGAAAAGCAAAAAAACTGTCGCTAACTGCTCTACCATATTTCAAAGAGTGGATAAAGTAAAATTGTTGAGTGAGTATTAATGTGTATTTAACAAAGAACACGACGAACTTGATAGTTAGAACTTAATATAAGTTTTTTCCCTTTAAAAAACCCTAATTATCCTGCTTGAATAGATAAGACTTTTTCAGATTACTTAAAAATCTGTTACAGTATTAGCATAGTGTAATCGTATTTGCTGCTAAAAACTATGTTTACTTGCTTTAATTTGGGCTTCTGTCTTTGTAATTAAGAATAGCGGTTGTGTACTGTTCCATTGAGTGAGGTCACGCGATTTACTTGTTTAGGCGCTCAGGTGTGTCAGATGTGTAGGGGAATATTCCCACAAAACTCTTGTAACAAACTCGCACGCACTTATATGCCATGCGGCCAATGAGAATGATCAATCATCATCATTTCATAAAAAATTTCTCTCTCTAAAACTCTCTCTATGTTCTCTGCTTTGGCTCTATCATCCGAAACCCATTATTCCATTGGGATTCCTTGATTGAGCTGCGATTCTCTTTGGAATTAATTCCCTAGTGAATCAAAACCATCACAATTAGTATCAAAGCACTATCCTGGTGCTTCATCCATGACTTCCCGCTCGGCAGCTACCATCTCCGATCTGGAGAAGAAATAAGATGAACGCTATGCAGAGCTCAGTTCTCGCCTCGAGCAAATGAGCTTGGGAATGGAGGAAATGCACTCGATGATGTGAGAAAAGAACAACGACGATGCTTCCTCTAACAACCGACACTCTCGCCAAGGTGGTCCTGAAGGTAACAATCAAACAAATCCTTATTCTACCCGCATTTCGAAGGTCGAGTTTCCCAAATTTGATGGGAAAAGGGTGAAGGAATGGTTATATCGTTGTGATCAGTTCTTCCTCCTTGATGGAACCCCACTGGAATCCAGGGTACATGTAGCTTCAATTCATTTAGAAGGCCTAGATCTCCAATGGCACTTAAACTACATTCGGGTCAAATTCGATATATATCCACCATGGACACAGTATGTGACTGACGTTGTAGCTCGCTTTGGTGATGCCTTTGAAGACCTCTTTCTGCTCTGATTCAGGTGAAACAGATCAGCAAGGTTCAAGACTATGTTGATGCTTTTGAGCTTGCTCAAACCCAGGTAACACTACTTCCCGAGCACTCTTTGAGTATTTTCCTTACGGGACTTGAGTACAACACACAAATGCACGTTAGGATGTTTAACCCTTCAACCATTGCTCATGCTGCAAATCTGGCTTGATTGCACAAGTCTTCTAAGACGCCTTCCTTCAAATTTAACCAATGCTATTCCCCAACTACTAGCCTAAACACTAGCCAAAACACTCCACCACAAGCCCAGAAAAACCATGTCACTTAACCCCAAACCCTTAACCACTAGCCAAACCCAAAACACAAACCAAAACACCCAACCCCTGTTCCCCAAGGCAACCAGAACTTACTCTGCTGTAGAGATGGAAGATCGATGTGCCAAAGGCCTATGCATGTTCTGTGATGAGCCTTTCACCCCTAGTCATCAATTTAAGCACAAACGAGCTCAACTCATGGTGATGTAAATGGAAGATGACGAGTCAAAGGAGACTGAAGTAAGTGAGGAGCCTAGTGAAGTTCTAGTTGATAACTCCCAGTTTGGTAACCCTCAACTATCCCTTAATGCCTTAACTGGGACCCCTAATTACCAAACCATGAGGGTGACTAGGTTACTCAACAAAAAAATCGATCCAAGTACTGATTGATAGTGGAAGTACTCACAACTTCCTTGATTTAGATGCTGTAAGGAGACTTGGTTGCCAACTTGATTCGGTTCGGCCTATGTCAGTCACAGTAGGAGGGGGAAACAAAATTGAGGCACCTTACATGTGCAAGAATTTTAGTTGGCAGCTGCAACACTCATGCTTCACTGGAGATGTCATAGTAATGCCACTTATATGTTGTGACTTAGTTTTGGGAATTCAATGGTTGAAGTCACTTGGTCAAATCATTTGGGACTTTGACAAATTGCAAATGGAGTTTTCGGTTAATGGAAAGAGGTGTGTCCTGAGAAGTGCACAAGCTTCATCTGTTAAGCTTATTAACAACAAAAAGCTTAACCAAATTGTCCAAGAGGGAGCTGAGATTTGTTTCTTGTACCTTGATCAAGGTTCTCCTTCATTTGAAGTCCCTACTTGCCAATTACTCTCACTACAACAGAAAAAGACGTAGACAACACTTATTTCTGGCCTTCGCCATCGCTTAAAAGTGCTGCCTAATCACCCGCTGGGGATTGTGCTTCAAAAAGACAGCGTTCGGCGAGCGCTGGGAATTTTGGACATAGACAACGCTTTCCCAAGGAAGCGCTGTTAAAAGTGGACTTTTAACAGCGCCCACTTGAGGAAGCACTGTTAAAAGTAGACCTTTGGACATAGACAGCGTTCGGCGAGCGCTGAGAATTTTGGACATAGACAACGCTTCCTCAAGGAAGCGCTGTCTATTCCTCTCTTTTTAAAAAAAATAATAATAATTGATTTTTCACATTTCCTCTTTCATTCACCATTCAAAAAAGGTGTTTTTTAGTATAAAAAATCAATAAAATAAATATTTTACTAAAATTGCATTTAGTGCTCCAGACATGGTCAACAAAATTATAAGTCAATATAAATATCTAAATCAGAACATAATATTCCAGACATGGTCAATGTTGAGGATTTCGGCAAGTGTACCGAATCGCACAAGTAATAAAGTGATAAGTAAGATCGTCTCCACAGGAATTGCGATTGATTATTTAACTCAACAAAGTTCGTATCTATTTTGAACGGAAACCAATTCTTAGTATTTGGAATCAATGATATTTGTAACAACTGAAAAATAACAATAACAACGATTTGAAAATCAAAGGATTAAAAACGACTAGGGATCGAATCCTCTTGTTTCCACTCTTATGCATTCAATCTACAATCAACGCAAGTTATTCCATACAAATTGAAGTTCGAATCAACGATAATAGATTAAGTACAATTCCTTGTCTCATAAACCCTTTAACTAAACCAAAAATCCCTAATTCCTTAGGTGACCAATGATACAGTTAAGCATAAAGATCAATAATTCATAAGAACACATGCTCATAAGGTTATATTCCTATAATCCTCCTAAACATGACCAACAAACTCAGTTCAAGTTCAAAACCCCAGTTTCCCAATTGTGAGACGAACCCAAAATTAATTCAATAGTGATCAATTACCAAAAGCATTAAGAATAGAGATGAAAGCTCAAATATAAATGAAATAAACTTGCATTGATATAAGTAAACCAAACTACATAAGAGTTTCCACAAAATTCATCTAACCCTAGCCTAAAAAGCTTAGTTACTCATAGAGAAACTAGAACCAAACCAGAAAAATAGAGAAAAGGTAGAAATCCACTCCATTGAAGGCTCTAATCCTTGTTCCCAAGCTTGAATCCTCTTTGGAGATGGAGGAAAGTGAAACCCTAGCACCCCTTAATGAGCCCCACGACGTGTTAGGTCTTTGGAACGGTAAAGAATGACTCAAAAATCGTAAAAATCGTGTTTTTAAGCAAAACAGCGCGACCAGTGCGCGCACAGAGACAGCAAGGGACCAGAATTCGCGCTCCAAACGCGCTCCGCGTGCACGTGATCAATCATGCACCCATTCTTCCATGTTGTGGTGCATTTTTCACCTCTGTAAATTCTGAATTAACTCAATGTGTCTTCATGAAAGTTGAAGCTATGGATCTTAGCTTTCCAATGGCACCAGTTTCATCTCATTTGGACACCTACAACTCCAGATATGATTAAAATATCGAATAGGTGTCAGGCTGGGGCAATATCACCTTATCAACTTGTAGCACAAATTACCCCAACTTAGAGATTGATTTAGGTCTCAATTTCTTCACCAAAGTTGTAGATAATTCTTCTATCTTTCCAACAAGACGAAGATAATCTCATTTGGATTTGTATGGCTCAAGATATAGCTTTGGGAATCTTCTTTGTCAGGAAACAGCGTTTCCAGATGTGCCTTAAGTCAATCATTTGGCTATGCTCCAATTCCTGTACACTTAGAGATAAAAAATCATAGAAAACACTAATGCACAAATGTTAGAACGAATCCATGTGAATACACTAAATCATCCAATTTAAGCAAATAATCACTTTGAATTCTCTTTAATCACAACACAAATATCCAATTAAGCACTATAAATCTACATGTGATGAAGACTTATCAGTCAACAAAATTCCAATGAAGCTTCATAAAAGTATTCTTTGTCACACTTATAAATACAAGACTAACATGATATATCCATACCCACAACATAATACATTTGACAAATATATTCAGAATCTGAAGCTAAAAACCTAGATAATGATCAATGAGATATTTCATAACACTATCTAGCACACCCAACCATAACATCTGAAATTTCAACAAAGGAATCACACTTGTAGCTCATGCTAACAACCTGATTTCTCTGATAAGTGATGATGGCCAAGGAATTGTAAACTTGAACTGTATGCCGCCTGAAGTTTTTTACCAGCAGCACAAATGAGTATTGTAGTGACAACATCTACAATCACAAAAACCAAACTATATCAAACTATATCCAGAATTGAGTTGATATTTACTGTTTAAATAAGTACACTATGTGCATCATGAGAATAACAAGGGCAAAGAGGAAGAACTAAATACACAAGTTATGTAAGGAAAAAGAATAAGGATGAAGATCTGTGTCATTTGGATTATATATAGAAACAATGGCAATCAAGAAGATCAATAACATGTAAAGATCATTTAGTAGCGGGGTAGGAACAAATTAAAAGTGCAAAGGAGCAGTTGCAAAATAACTCATTAACAAAGATAAATATAATTAACGAGCAACAAAGAACAAAGGAAGTTACCTGCATAAAAGATGATCGGGTTGTCCTTCAATTCTGCATCACCAACAAGGTTTTCAATGTCATTATAGGAAACGAATTACAACTCCAAGTTATGCTCCCAAGAAGGCAAGAACAAGAAGCAAAAAAGTTATTTAGAATGCGAAACATGTATCACCAATAAAGTTTGTGTGCTTTTACATATAAATAATGCAGAGGATACCTGTCTAACGTGCTAGCAGCAAAAGTGAGGATCCAAGGAGCAACATTGCCCGGAAGATGCGTGGCAAAACCGAAGTTTCAAAGCAGGAAACAAGAATTCCCTTTTGGAATGCATGGAATGCTCCTACACTGAGTGCATGCTCAAAGTAAATTGGCTAAGGAGGATCAGGGCCAAGGGAAAGGGAAAGTATGTCAAGTTTGACTTACTTATGGTAGAAGTATTCAATAACCAAAATTGATTCCAAAAATAGAACACCCTTTTAAGTTTGACTTACTTTCCTTCATAGACTTTGGCATGAGCGCCTTCCCCAATTTTTGGACCAACAAATAGTTGTTTGGGATCTATAAGCCACTTAGCATCTAAATTGAACTCTCCAACTGAGAGAACCTCGTTGCAAGATCCTATTTCAATTTAGCATCTAAATTGAACTCTCCAATTGAGTGAACCTCGTTGCCAGATCCCATTTCAATTTTTCTCTCAAGAAGATATTATAGAACTATCTAATAAGTAGCATTAACACATTCACTCACATTCTGCATTACAAACATGGATAGGAGGCAAAGAATGAAACCCCACATGTTTAGAGACACTCAACAACAAACCCAAAACTTAGAATAATAAGCATTAAAAAACAAATCAAAGTTCCCACTTTCCAATTGTGATCTAAAAAAAACTTCACAAGGTTCCAATTTATTTCAACCTTAGATTCAAACAAGCTCAGCAAACAAATTTGTTACCTATGATAACAACAAATGAAAATATTAGGGCTCAAGAGGAAGCCAATTCAAACACAAATAAGAGTATGATAGTGCAGGGCGAAAATAATAGTCAATTAGAAACACATAAGCCAATTCAAAACATCTATTCATTTTTATAACATCCTCTGTTTTCACCTTATCACTGCACATATTAAATCTACAAAGGGATGAAATTACATTATCAGATTGTGAATATAAATGTCATGGAAGGCTTTGTCAAGATTATGTTTTTCTTCATGGCATTGAATGTGCTATGTGGATTAATCCATCACTTGGTATCATATGTCATCCAAGTATAATCAATCACCTTGGTAAATTATAAAACTAGAGACACAGGCTTTTATACAGAAGCAAGCATTCCAAAATTTAACAGGACAAAAATACAGTCTAATCCAGGGATCTTATAGGACTAATGAATCATGGGGTACGGCGTGGAGTGGAACACAAGGGCATGCCAATAATATACACAACCAACATCATTATCATAATAATAATCATCATCATCATCTTACCTACAATTATGTATTGTACCTATCATTAGCCAGATTCCAAGCTTCTTGCCTAAGTTCTGGAGGTGTTTCAAGGGTAGCAAGGTAATTTGAAATAAACTTATGAGGATGTTCAACATGACAAATGAATCCCATTTCTTTCAAAATATGTCTCTCTGTTTTGCTCAACTCCATTTTCAAATCAACATATTTATGTTCAAGAGAAAAGAAAAGAAAATCATTCAAATGACTATAATTTATTGAAACAATATTCATTGCATCTAAGTGTATTAAAAGAATTAAGGGGGGATAATGGGAACATTCTGACCTTGGAATACGAGTCTAAATGCTCCATGGGCAAGTTCTCCCTTCTGCATTCCATCCTGTGAAAAAACAACGATTACTTGTCTAGCTTTTCTAGGGTTTTCCTCCAGTTTTGAAGCCAGTCACACACAGCTTGCAGCAACTTTCTACAAAAAGAGATGCTATAAGCATTTTGATTCATTAAGCACAGGAGAGGAAGAAGAGGAAACTCTACCACATTCAATGATAAGGATTCAAGGTAACAGCACACTGAACCAACAGGTTACTCTCATCCACGACATCATAATCTTGGTATTCACTTAAAACCATCACAATCTCAAAAGGTCTAAATGTTTAATATTTGCTATTACATTTTAGTCAGAAAGTGAAAGTCTGAGCCCTAATTTGAGAAGTGGGAAGCAAGCGAGATCATACCTTAACGGAGGAAGATGACGGTGAGACAAGAGTGAGCACGGTTCTCTTGGCGATTCGCTGATTTGAGGAAAAACAAAAACGAGACAACTTTTCTCGCCGAGGAAGAGCTCATGGAGATGTGCGAGAAGCTGGGCGAAACCAGATCTGTATCAACCATGTCCACGTTCCACCAGATCTGTCATTTGTGCGCGAGATCGTCAACAAGTTCGATAACGACGATGAGAAGATGTCGAGCTCGGAACTGAAGGAGTTGCTTCAAACGCGACTAAGGGCGAGGACTAGATGGAGATTTGCTTCAAGCGCTTCAAACTCTGAAGAAGCACAGAAGCAGAACCAAACGGCGGGTGAATTAGAAGATGAACAGGATCGTTTGGGTTTGAGAAAGAAAAAGAAGAAGAAAGGAGAAGAAATGAGGAGAGTGGGTGAGGCTGCGGCGTTTTCGTGTTTGAAGAGAGGGAAAAATGATCCTGCACGTTTGCTTTATGTACTGCGTAGAATATTAGCCAGCGCTTGCTTGGGGAAGCGCTAGTTAAGATTAGATAAAAGACAACATTTCGTTAAGGAAGCGACGGTTTTGTTAAAGAAACGTCGTCTATTTGTTAATAAGAGACAGCGTTTTTTCAAAGAAGCGCTGTCTAAGCTCGAACCTGATATTTACCAGCGCTTCTTTGAAAAAACATTGTTTAAAGTCAATCATAGCCAGCACTTTAGTGGCAAGCGCTGTTTATGTGGTGCCATTTTTAAGACTTTCTGTTGTAGTGTCTCTATGGAACCTGAAATACCAAAGCTGCCACAAGAGATTGAGTGTCTCATATCAAACTATGCAGACATTTTTTCTGAACCGACTCAACTGCCTCTATCCATACCAGGATTTGATCACAGGATCGCCTTGAATGAAGGTATTTCTCCTTTTAATTTGAGGCCTTACAGATACTCAATTGTGCAGCAAAATGTGGTAGATAAATTGGTCAATGACATGTTAGAACAAGGGATAATTAGGCACGGTAACAACCCTTTTGCTTTTCCTGCTATCCAAGTTAGAAAAAAGGATGGCTCATGGAGGCTTTGTGTTGATTATAGAATGAATCAGCATACTATCAAAGATCGATTCCCGATACCCCTTATAGAAGACCTTATGGATGAGTTAAGGGCCGCAACCTTATTTTCTAAACTTGATCTAAGGTCTAGGTTCAACCAATTAAGAATTGAGCAAGGTAATGAGTTTAAGACTGCCTTTAAAACACATGGTGGCCATTTTGAATATTTGGTCATGCCCTTTGGCCTTACAAATGCTTCTGCCTCTTTCCAATCATTAATGAATCATATCTTCCAACCCTACTTGAGAAAGTTTGTTATTGTCTTTTTTATGACATTTTGATATATAGTCCAACCATGGAAGATCATATTGCACATTTGGAGCAAGTTTTTGTCACAGCTTGAGCTCATTAATTATTTCTCAAGATGAACAAATGCCATTTTGCCACCACTAGAGTTGAGTATTTGGGACACTTTATTTCTCAAGGATGTGTTTCAACCGATCCATCAAAAATTAAGGTTGTACAAGATTGGCCAATTCCCAAGGATATCAAGCAATTAAGAGGTTTTTTGGGCCTTGCTGGCTATTATAGAAGGTTTGTGAAGGACTTTGGTAAAATTGCTAAAACCTTAACCGATTTATTGAAGAAGGACAGCTTCTTGTGGACTGAAGCAGCCACCACTTCTTTTGAAAATCTGAAAACTGCCCTCACAACCTTACCAGTCTTGGCTTTACTCGATTTTTCCAAGACCTTTATAGTTGAAATAGATGCATCAGGCAGGGGAATTGGTGTTGTGTTGATGCAAGATAGGCACCCTATTGCCTATTTCAGCAAGGCTATGGGGTCCAAAGCAGCAAGCCATGTCAATCTATGAAAGGGAATTACTTGCAATTGTTCATGCCATTCAAAAATGGGGCACATATCTCTCACACAAACCATTTGTGACCAGGACTGATCAGAAACACATTAAATACCTGCCGGAACAGAAATTAAATACACCATTTCAACAGATTTGGATGTCCAAATTGATGGGATTTGACTTTGAGATTCATTACAAGAAAGGGATCACAAACAAGGCTGCAGATGCCTTGTCAAGAAGGTCAGGAGCTGAGCTGTTTACAATAATGCTTGGTAATGCTCATTAAGATCTTCTAGGACTGATTAAGGCTTCATGGAAATCTGATCCTGCTGTGAAGCAACTAATTGATGACTTAGAAGTTGATGGCTCCTTTCATCCTAAGTTTACTTGGTACAAGGGTGAACTTAGAAGGAAAGGCAAGCTGGCTTTAGGTGCTGACTCAGACCTCAAACTGCTTATATTTCAGTGGCTTCATGACTCTTTTGTGGAAGGCCACTCCGGACGAGATATTACAGCTGCAAGGATAAAGCCCATCTTCTATTGGAAGGGCATGAATAAAGAAATACAAACACTACTAGAAATTAGCTATTTAGCGACCGATTTAGAGACCGAATTCTTCGAGTTATTGATAAAAAATGTTTGGTCGCCAAATCGGTTGCAAATAATAAATTAGCATCCGATTTACAGACCGATAATTAGCGACCGAAATATCGGTCTCTAAATCGGATTTTTATTCGCATTAAAAAATTTAAAAATTATTTTTTATCTTTAGCGACCGATTTAGAGACCATAATTAGCGACCGAAATATCGGTCTTTAAATCGGATTTTTATTTGCATTGCAAAAATTTAAAAATTATTTTCTAGCTTTAGCGACCGATTTAGAGACCGATATTTAGAGACCGAAATATCGGTCGCTAAACTTAAGGTTTTTTTTTTTTTTGGTGCTGAAGCTTAAGTTTATTTTATTAAACCCTCACTCACTCATTCTTCGACTCAATTTCCCTTTTCACTATTCTTCTCCTAAAACCCTAACAACAGCAGCCACAAACCCTAAGCCATGGAGAACAGATGGTTGCCTCCACCGCAACCCAATTTGTTTTATGAGCCTATTTAAGTGGGGAGGGAGAGAGAATGGCTAGAGTCTCCGTCGTCTTCATCGTGGTGTGGGTGACAATCCTCCACCGACTCGAAGTCTCACCGCGCGCACGAGGTCAGAAGAGGGACGAGAACAGAGTGGTTGCCGTCGGAGCCAGCGGTCAAGGTCTTACGTATAGGGATGCTGGCGTTGACATTGACGCTGGTTCCTTACTAGTTCAAAGAATAGCAAAGATGGCGCCTGGAATTGGAGGCATTGGCGGCTTGTTCCCTCTCGGTACGCGCTTTTTCATCTTCACTACAATCACTTTTGTTTCGTTCCTTGTTATTGAATTTTGAATCGGCTTGTTTTGAGTAGGTGATTCGTACCTTGTTGTCGGTACTGACGGTGTGGGAACTGGGAACGAAGGTGATGCTTGCCTTCGAAACTGGCAGTCATGACACTATTGGGATTGATTTGGTAAATTTTGTGGAGAATTGATTTTTGTTTTTGGAACTGTGTTTCTGTTATGAGGTTAATTTGGTTTTGAGCTTTGGTCGTTGTTCTATTTAGGTTGCGATGAGCGTCAATGACATTGTTACTTCAGGGGCAAAACCTTTGTTTTTCCTTGACTACTTTGCCCCTGGCCACCTTGAAGTGGACGTTGCTGAACAAGTAATAGATATTCTTGATTAGTTTGGTTTGATTTGAACTTTGAGCTTGTTGTAACAATGCTTGATCGAATTTCTCTCCTCATTTAAATTCTTCTTCAGGTTATAAAAGGCATTGTTGATGCATGTAAACAATCTGATTGCATTCTTCTAGGAGGAGAGGTATTGAAATATTTTGTGGTTTTTTTAATGACAGTATCTAAATGGATGCCCTCTAGTCTTAGCAAGTCATAATCTAATCTAATCAGGTTAGACATTATCAAGTAACTGGAGTTTAATGGAGCTAGCTGAGAAGGGTCAAAGGAGTTGGCTCAGAATGATTCTACTTCTTCAAAGTATGTTATATCCAATGAAAACAAGGTAATTCACTCTTACCCCCACTTTTATCCCATAATATAGAGTTAGTAATAATGGTTCAGTAGTTTACTATTATGTTATTACTGAGTTATTTTATGAAGAACTATAGAATAATCAATCGTATCTGTGCTTTTTTCTTTTGAGGATCTGTCGCGTTGTCAAAGTTATATGTTAAAGCTTTCTTAATTCAAATAGAGCTTAAATTTTTGGCAGGACATTGGCGAAAAACTTTCTGAAGTTGGAGGCAGGCTGGATTACCCAAGCCTCACCAAGTATCTTGCAAAGGAAATAGAGACTCCGTGGGAGGATGCTGCCACTCAGTGGCCAGGTGCACCTTGATTGCTTTACCTTAATCCATATACATAGTTATTTTTTGTCATCAATTACTTAGTATGCATGTCTTGCTCAAATTACTTAGGTGTTTATGCCTTTTCCCTTTGGGGTTATTTTTAGAGTTTGTGCGGATTTGAAGTTAATGTTATATATATATATATATATATATATATATATATATATATATATATATATATATATATTCATTTTCATATACGGGAAGGTAAAAGGCGCTCTAAATCAGACGAAAATGACTCCACATTTGGAAAGGGATCTATCATGTGGCATGGTCTCAACTGTTTCTTTTGCTCTTGATATAGCACTAGGAATCGGTGGTCTTCCAAAGGTATCCACATATATTTTTCATTTGTTGTTTGTACCTGAACCAAGATTGGACATTTTATTTCAATATACTGAACAAATTGCTCTTGCTGATGACACAATCCTTTTTTTTGGCTCAATTTGTGAAGTTTCTGCTTACACTTCTTTTGCATATTTGCTTTTGGCAAGTATATGTCATTTATACTTTTATTCTCGACTGATTGAAACACACACACATTGAGAAAGAGACTTTTATTCTCGACTGATTGAAACACACACACATTGAGAAAGTGCAAAGACATGCAATGTAATAGCTAAGTGCTGATTATCATATGCAACTGTAATATCTGTAAGAACATACTAGTGTTTAACTAAATGAATGCAGTTTTATTCTGCTGCAATATTGTTTTGCTGCTTGATTCACTAGTCATGCTGCAATGTTTTGATGTGATTTGTTGCCTTCTTTGTTTGAATACTTTGTTATGTACATTTAGTCCAAATTTCATGTTTCATCTATTTGGTTTTTACGATGTGGATTTGTTCTTCCCTTGCTTTTTCTTTTACTGATATAGTGACGATGTTATTTTGATTGCTCCATATGGATGATGTCAAATGTCATGAAGGTTGTACAAGTGGGGACAACACACCACATAGAGCCATTATATTGTGTCAAATAAGCATGTTTTTGGCATTTTTTGCAAGACTTTAGAGAATAGGAGTTAGCTCAATTTGCTTTGTATAGACTAATAGTAATTTACCATACTTTGCTTTGTATAACTCAATTTTTGAATTAATTACATATATGATTACTTTGTACATAAGTGTTGACTTAGGACATATATCATTGCTATATGTTGTAAATATAATATTTTAAATAATAAATGATTGACTTAAAAAAAGTTTGATACTTTTTTTGTCAATTTTGGATTGTTGAATGGTGAATCCAAGAAGGATGTGGAAATCAATAATTTTATTTTATTTTTTTTGAAAAAAAAGGAACTATAGAGGAGGTTTTTAACCCCCACAATATAGCCTCTGCAAAATGAAATCAAATTAGGGAGGTTAAAAATCCCCGCAAAATGAACATTAAAATAGCGGCGGTCGAATACCAGCGTTTTCTAATAACTCCCGCAAAAAGGTTGCGGCACATGTAATTGAGGCGGTTTTCATAACCCCCGCAAATCAATTTGCGGGGGTCAAAAACCTCAGCAAATTGACAAAAAAAATCCCGCAAATTGACTGTTTTTTGGTAGTGTTGGCCTTTAATAAAATTTATTTGATTATAAAAAAGGTAATAAAGTTTAAGGAATCTGATAAAATGTGTTGAAAAATAGATTTTTGAAAGTTTAATTTTTTTTAAACTAAACATAAATTAGCGACCGATTTAGCGACCGATTTTAGAAACCGATTTAGCGACCGATTTTAGAGACCGATTTAGCGACTGATTTTAGGGACCGATTTAGAGACCGGTTTATAAAAATATAAAATCAAATTAGTCAAATTCGGTCTCTAAATCGGTCTCTAAAATCGGTCGCTAAATCGGTCTCTAAAATCGGTCACTAAATCAGTCTCTAAATTCGGTCTCTAAATCGGTCGCTATATGTTCAGTCACTAAATCGGTCGCTAAAATTAGCGACCAGTGTTTTAGCTATTGATTTTTGTTGGTCTCTAAATCGGTCGCTAATTCGATTAGCGACCGATTTTAGAGGTTTAGCGACCGAAAAATCGGTCACTAAAAACTGATTTTTTTGTAGTGAAAGCTATGTCAGAAATTGTGTAATCTGTCAAAGAAACAAGCCTGACTTGGCTCCTTCCCCTGGCCTTTTGCAGCCTCTCCCAATCCCTAATCGAATTTGGGATGAACTCAATTTGGAATTTATTGAAGGCTTGCCAAATTCTTATGGCAAGCAGGTTATATTTGTTGTAGTTGATCGGCTGAGCAAGTATGCTCACTTCATTGCCTTATCTCACCCCTACACAACTATGGATGTTGCTCATGCTTTCTTAGATAATGTATTCAAGCTTCATGGCTTGCCAAGTACCATCACAAGTGATCGGGATCCAATTTTCCTTAGTTCAGTTTGGAGTGATTTGTTTCAGTTGCAGGGTGTTTCTTTGAACAAATCTACAACTTACCACCCACAAACCGATGGCCAAACTGAGATTGTCAACAAGTGCCTCGAAACCTATCTCCATTGCATGTGTTCAAAGAAGCCTTCCTCTTGGAGTAAGTGGCTTTCCCTTGCTGAATGGTGGTACAACACTCACTTTCATTCATCCATCCAAACTACCCCTTATGAGGTTGTCTATGGTCAAGCACCTCTAATTCATTTGCCATACCTTCCCAGGGAGTCACCCATTGCTGAAGTTGATCGCACCCTGAGTGCAAGGGAGGCAGTCATCAAGCTCCTCCAATTTCATCTCATTCGGGGCCAAAATCGCATGTCACAACAAGCTGATAAGAGTAGGACAGACAAGGTTTTCTCAATTGGTGACTTTGTCCTTCTCAAATTGCAGCCCTATAGGCAATACACTATGAGGCAGCAAGCCTACCATAAGCTTACTCCTAAATACTATGGCCCTTTTCAAGCCCTTAATCGAATTGGCTCAACTGCTTACAAGCTTGATCTCCCTGCCTCTGCTGGAATTCATGATGTGGCACATGTATCTCAATTAAATCTTTGCAAAAATCCTACTTCTGCTCCTGTCATTCCCCTTCCTTCACAGGTTGCTACCTCTTCACTTAATGAACCTGCTGCCATATTAGATCGCAAAATGGTGATGCGGGGCAGGATGCCAGCAACCAAGGTTCTAGTTCAATGGAAAGACATGCCTCCAGATGCTGCCGCATGGGAGTTTTACTATGATCTCCTCAAGAAGTACCCTCATTTCCACCCTTAAGATCAAGGGTGCCCTTCAACGGCGGGGTATTGTTACAGTATTAGCGTACTGTAATCGTATTTGCTGCTGAAAACTATGTTTACTTGCTTTAATTTTGGTTTCTGACTTTGTAATTAAGAATAGCAGTTGTGTACTGTTCCATTGAGTGAGGTCTCGCGATTTACTTATTTAGGCGCTCAGGTGTGTCAGATGTGTAGGGGAATATTCCCACAAAACTCTTGTAACAAACTCGCACGCACTTATATGCCATGCAGCCAATGAGAATGATCAATCATCATCATTTCATAACAAATTTCTCTCTAAAACTCTCTATGTGTTCTCTGCTTTGGCTCAATTATCCGAAACCCATTCTTCCATTGGGATTCCTTAATTCAGCTGCGATTCTCTTCGGAATTAATTTCCTAGTTAATCAAAACCATCACAAAATCTTGATAGAATACCTCAAGATTTTTTAGATTACTAGTAATTCGGTACTCATGCCTGCGAGTCGCGAATTCATACTCTTGTACCAGTTCGCGGTACTCTTACGAACCAATTCGCACAAATTCCCCTTCAATTCACAGAAACCATGTACCGAGATATGTGGGTGGAGATGGAAGGGAGACAACCGAAACAGGGATTCATTTCACAGGGAGACAACCAACATCCATCTCCTTCCTGAGGCATGAGTCGATTTCTTCTCCCCTGTGTCCCTACTAGGCTACTACTACTACAAGTCTGCAACTGAAACCTGTAAGAAGCTAAGGCATCGCTATTCGCAAACTTCTTCAAAATTTTCAGAAAATATGACTCTGATAGGTAAGTGTTCTTCGAATTTTTTTTTTCAATTTCTCCTTCCTCTTATTTACAATAAACTTTGATTTTGTCTTCAATTACCCCTTCCCGTTTGATTTCTTCAATTTTGTCTTCGACTGTTGGAAAATCTGGGTTTGAATCTGGTTTATCGATAAGTTCAGATTCGGTTAGAATCATATTTGGCTTCAGAGCTCCATTTCAACATGGTTTAAGAGCAATGAGAAACCTAGTGCGGCGTTGGTGAGGAGGTACTTGCTCAATCCATTTGTGTTCTTTCTTTGTATTCTGACACATTTGTTCTGTTATTCAAATATCGAGTTCTATAGCAAATAATAAGGTATTTTTTCGTGCATGTTCAAACTTTTAGGGAATGCGAAGATTGAGTTCATCTTCCATTGGTAGTTGTGCTTTCCTTGGTATTGCATTCATCTTCAAAGGTTCAGATAGATTTTTGACGTAAGTGCTTCTGAAACTCACATGTTGAGTTTGAGTTTGAAGGATATCTTATCGTATTTATGTGTGCTTGTATTACGTTCTTTCTCTTTGTGGAGGATATTTTGCCCTTCTCAATCCCTTCCTAATTTTTTTTTTGGAGATAAGATATTATTGTTAAGCTGTTAGTTAGCTGTGTAGCTTGATTGAACTAATCTAGATTTTCATACAAGAGAACTATATATCAGTACTCAACCTACAATTACCTAGAAAAGAATTAAGTGTTCTACTCTCATTTTTTTTTTTTTGTGGTCAATTTACCTGTCAAAATTAGTGACAATGTAAAAATAGAACTATGTTTCTTTGTCTGTCTTATCTACAATTGCAAGGATGCATAAATCTTTTCGAGTGTTCACTTCCTATGAACTTCAGGAATATGGGGTGTCAGTTGAAAACAACTTTGCTGTGGAACTGAGTGCTTGCCTTTCCTGTGAAGACATAGTAAATATATATATATATATATATATGTTAATTATGCTAACTAATTAGTGCTTGAAAAGCACTCTTAAAAATTTTCAGATTATTATAGCCTAATTATGAAAAAGGATTTTTTCCTTCTTTTGCAGTAATCCTGCTTAATGCAAGATAATTATTAGAAGGCCATCCTAAAGTATAATTCATCTTTATTTGGAGAAAAAGAACTTGAAAGGTCTTAATTTAATTAAATATATGTACAGGGATATGATGTTGAACTTGAGTTTTTCTTTCCCTACTACAATTAGAGTTTTTAGCAACATTTCATTGTTTACGTTTATTAAAATATAAATATTTATAGATTTTATCCATAAAGGCTAAGTCTGTAAAAGTTTCTTATATGCTTATATTATTCTTTTGTTAAATTTTCTCTAACCTGCTTGCAGACTCCTAACAGATTGCCATGAAATCTTTTTGAACATAGTTAGCTAACATTATATGTTGTTTTTAAAGGTCCTGCGCGCAATATTGTAATACTTGTACCATTTTTTAATTTCAACTTCGTTGAATGTGTTATGAAGTTTGACTAGTTTATGTTATTCACAAATTTTAGTTAATACCGAGTTTTACTCTTATGGACTATAACATTAACATTATCAAGTATCAGGAAAGGTGAATTGTTTGTGGCAAATGTTAATACCCAGTTGAAGATACAACTTGTAATGTGAGTTTAACATTTTTGTTTGGATATTTGTTATTCTCTGATCTCTACAAAAAAAAAAAAAAAAAATTCTTCTTCCCTACAATATAGGAATATTTGCTTTTTATTTTTGTTGTTTCGTTTTAATCTTTGTAATATTTTCATGTTTGACTGTAGTCCCTGGCATTAGAAGACTATCAATTTATGTGAATTGCAAATGGAAAGAAGACTAAATCTGTGCCATGTCTCGAAGCATTCTCCATTTGGGCCTGCAGTTGTTCACATTGAAAGCTAAATTGTCGAGTTTTGATTTATATTAATATCAATACGTGATAAAACCTTTTTAGTCACTATGCCTTTGAGTTTAGTGTTTAGCATATATGTATTATTTATGTGTTGTGTACTCTACCATAACGTAACCATTATGATACTATAACAATGACGAGCAAGTTCACGATGGGAAAAGAGGCAAGGAAAAGTCTTGGTAAGAACTCTTATTCACATCCACCTTTTTTTTTTTTTTGCTTCTTAGTTGAAGAACCACTTATTTGCATGCAGTTAATTTTATGAGAATTTTCATGATTTCTCCAACTAATCATAATATTAATTTAACCATGTTGAACAAGGGGTAATAAAACATATTGTGCTGATTCTGAATTTGATACGTGGTCGCACAATGCATTTTGACTCTTACCAAGAGGTATGGTCACACAATGAGTATGTTAACTATTTCAGAAACTAATTGATCTACAAACATGATCTCTGCTTAATCAGTAACTTTATTTACTATCAAACTGCTGCACTCATGTGTATCATGTAAAACTCCTATAAATCTACGTTGTGCCAAATTAATGTATACTATTATTATTATTATTATTATTATTATTATTATTATTATTATTATTATTATACGTTGAAATAGTCCTAAAAGAGAATTAATAGATTAGGAATAGTAGACTAGGTTTATCTGTTTCCATGGTTTATGTTATCATGCATGACTATATGGGCACCATGGCTACTACTCCACACAATACACAGTTAGTACACTGTTCTAATTGTACCCACACAATGTGCAACTCTAGCAACTTTTTTTATTTTTTATCTTAGTTGTGGAATAGGATGTTTGCTATGAAATCTATGTGCTTAAGCCATTACTGGAATCAAGTGATACTGATCCAGAAAGATACGGGGCTGAATTAATTCAAGCCAAAAATCTGCAACAGCTTCTGTTCATAAAATGGTTTGGTAGATTTGGATATGTCTGAATTACTGAAGCAAAAACTAAAGAACAGTTGTAGTATTGTCTTTTGTATAACCCTGCTTAAGCTCATTTGTACATAATCAGTGAAAGAATGATTAAAATAATACTATATTAGAGGTATTCTCTTTTTCTAGTTTCTAGGAACAGGGCAGCCGAAGAATTATTTAAATAGTATTGTATTGGTTTGTTTATGACAGCCGAACTATGTTTATGCCCTCTGTTAATAACCTCAGTTTAAGTTAGTAACTTGTTCTTTCTATTCCGCTTTGAAAATTTAGTCCTATCCATTTTCGTTGATGGATTGAGGTTACTAAATGACTTAGACAAAGTTTCCTGTTAGATGTAAATTTATATTTTTAAACAGGGGAAGCGAGGGATGCTGATAGAAATGGACCAAAAGGAATTATTAGTGTTGTTGTTCATCGAGAACCACATGCTTTTGGTATGATATGCATCAGAAGCTGTCTTCATTACAATTAATGCCTTTGTTGATTAATTTTGTTTCAAGGGAAGCATGTTGAGCTATAGTAATATAATAAGTTTACTAATTAATGGATTTTGTACTTCTCTAAAGGCATGCTGCTTAGAAATGCAATCCTTAGGGCCCCCACCCAAATAAAAGGATGTATACATACACACAAGAAACTTGCTTTCACTGTCAATAAATCTTTTAACTACATTTAGTTTTGGTGCAATTAAATTCTTAAAATTGCTAGCTTTCCCCTAGATTTTTTTTAGGACTATAAACCCAGTACAGCTCTGCTATTTAATGTTTCATTTTTGGTACTTACTTTACGACCTCAACCCCCCACATCATTAAAGTGAGAGTATCACATAACCATGACCTGCCATTAAATTCCTGTTTGATGGCACCCGTAAACTTACATATCCTATATGAAGAGACATGGATAAACACCAAATTTCTAAAAATGCAGTAGCAGAGGCACATTTAAAGAGTAAAATGGCTATACGGGAAATCGTGCTCATGGATCGAGAAGCTCAAGTGAAAATCAAATAATGGTATAATTATTAATTAGACCTAAGATTCAATTATAACTTCTACCAGTTATATATAATCTGTCCAGCCTATGTTTTATTCTCTTAAAAATCAGGTTGACGGAGAACCAAGTGCAAAACCGGTGAAGTACTGTAGTTCATGTATGAATGCAGTAGTTCTGCTGCTAAGTCAGCAATTTTTTTTGGCCATTATTAAATGCACCCCCCACCTTTTGAGTACACCCCCCAAAAATTGCGAATACTCCAAAATAGCCCTGTTAAAAATAGAAAATGGGGATGCTTTCCAGAAATTCTAATTTCCGGTATGTACAAATTCCGGAAATTCGAATTTCCAGAATGTGTTTCGCATTTTGAAAATTAGAATTTCCGGTATACACAAACCGGAAACTCTAATTGCTGGTATACAAAAAACATACCGGAAATTAGAATTTCCGGTAGGACTGTGTTTTAAAAATTTTGCATACCGGAAAATTGAAATTTTCGGTAAGTCGAATTTTTTTTTATCATCCAAAAATTATGAATTTTCGGTATGCAAATTTTTTTAAAACATACCGGAAATTCCAAATTTCCGGAATACTTTTTTTGTTGATAAAATGTATTTATTTTTTAACCACAAAACAACATTACATTACATGACCTACACCATTACACCGAATGCAAATTCAACACCACACTACAACATTAAAAAAAATCCAAACGATCTCATCAGCTAGTCACCAACAACACAACACACAACACAACAACAACACAACACGCACATTACATGACCTAGTCACAAGTTCTAATCCTTGGCTATGGTTGACGACATGCTTCAAGGATCTCATCAACCGATCTACCAAGCACAACATACAACTTTATTTTTTTTTTTTACAAAGAAATTGATTTTTTAAAAAGATAATAAATAAAAAGTTTGATGCTATCTGAATCGTTAAAAGTGTCAGTTGCATCTCGTCGGTTGATTTTTTTTTACAAAGGAATTGATTTTTTTTAAAAAGACAATAAATAAATAGCTTGACGCTATCTGAACCGTTAAAAGTGTCGGTCGCATTCTGTCCGTTGATATTTTTTTAACAGAAATGGAAAAAAGCACAATAAATAAAAAGCTTAAAAAATAATAAAGTTTACTTCAAATCACAACAATACAATAATAAAGTTCACTTCAGATCACATCAATCGTCGTCCAAGCGTACACGCTCATCTAGGTATTGTGGTATATTTTGACGCAACGGTGGAAATAATGTAAACCATTCTTGCAATCGAGCAGCATACAGTGTTGCCCATGAATGAGCCTCCGGATAACAATATTGACGCCAACTGGGAGCGACGTTAGGCAATGGACATCTGGGCTTAAGAAATACCTGAAAAATGCAAATTAATTAAACACATTTTACATTAAAAAAGCTAAAATTAAGTTAAAAATAAGACATTGTTGTAAAAAAAATTACCTGTACCCAGTGATTACGGTTGACAAATCCAATACAAATTATGACGTTTTTTGACTGGGTTGGGTGATACATGCCCCTAAGAGGGAAAAATGTCCAACACATTTGACTGCACTCATTCAAAGAGACTAGAATCAATTTATATTTGGTTGCTATTACGTAACCCATGTCTGGTAAGGTCATCCACTTGTCACGAAAGCAGGTACCAGTTACACCTAGCAACGACTCCCTCAATGCTTGATATTGATCTCCAAAAAGCTGGCCATATAAATCATAATGCATTCTGATCTCTTTTTCCAAGTCTTACCAGACTATAGACCATCCGTCCTCAGATTTACCAAGTAATGCTGCAATCGAACGATATCCACAATTTCCATCATCTTTGACATCCACTACTTCCTCAATATATGAATGAAACTGTGGAGGAAATTGACTCAGGTAAGGCGATCGTTTCTTTTTCCATGTGGGTACATTAAATGGTACATTAGATGCCTTTGATGTATTCCCAGATTGTACGTCGGAATACATGTTGTCCACATGCTCAAAATATGATGGGTCGCGCCTAACATTATATCCATCCATTGCTGGGGCCTTACCTTTACCCTTTTTCGGTGCTCCCTTGGCCTTCACCTTTTGAGGAGGTGGACACATTGAAGTGGTGTCCGGAAATACAAGTTCACGCACTTTGGCAAACAGTGTCCTCTTGCTAATAACGTTAAGTGATCGAAATCGCATTACCAATGCGTCCCACTGAAGCGCAAGCTCTTCCTCTGACACACCACCTTCTGTCTCAACTTGATGTTCTTGCGGTTGGTATTCACCAAAATGTAAAATCCTCTAGTGCGAGTGAACTGCCTCCAATGGAATAGGTGCAAACTGTTGGAACCTAAACGATTGAGATGTTTAGACCCTCATTAATTTTGATGATAACAATGTATTCACAAGAGAACAATTTATGTTCTAACATTTCTTGAAGTGTGCAGATACTAATAATATGTATATTCTAGGCCACTCAAGCAAGAAGAAAGTAATTCTCAAGAGAAGGATTCATTCTATGTGTCAGCATCCGGCTCATCCTTGTGAGCGTCTGGAATTTCCTCTTTATACACTATGCTTATCCAATTGCTACAAGCGTTCGAACTTCCGATTTTGAACGAGCGTCCGAACTTCCGATTCTGAACGAGCGTCCGAACTTCCGATTCTGAGCGAGCGTCTGAACCTCACTTCTAATCACGTGTTAGTCACGTTGCTGCTCTACCTCTCAGAAGTTTCTGGAACGGATTTCAAAATTGATCTTGAGCGCTAAAATGGTTGTACGAGGTATCAAAGGTGAAACCTTTAACTACAAGACAAAAATCGTACAAGCAAGGTAGTACAAAAACGGTAACATGTACTACTGGGATATTCTCTGCAAAGCTAGAAAGAGACAGCATTTTGAATTTACCTTACTCAATGGTAAGGAGCCATTTTTACCTTAACGGTTATATCCTTGGAACTCCTATATATACCTCATGGTATCCATTGAAGAAGGAACGAACGCACTGTGAAAAAGCTTGCTGAAATTCTGCTGAAATATTTACTGAGAACAAGCACTGCTTCTGTGAGCAACCAAGTCTCGTGCTAAGTCTCTGGACTACAGAACTGAACTCAGCGTCCGACCCTTTCTTTAAGAAAGTTTTTCTATAGTTGAACTTAATCTTTTATCCTCTCTGTGAGAGTCAATTTTAACTGTACTTCAACTCTTTTGTAAAAGTTGTTTTGGCCTAGTTAAGGCTGTATCCTCAAAGGCTCGACTGTACTGAGTCGTTTTGAGAAGTTGAGAGTATTGTCAAGTTGTGATGAGAATACTCTTGAGGAAATTGTAATCAGATTGATTATAGTGAAAATCCTTCAGGAACGAAGGGACTAGACGTAGCTATCAGTTTGGTAGTGAACTAGTATAAATTTCTGTGTCTCCTGCTTTACTGCTTTCTATTTATTTTTATCTAGCTGTGTTAAAAACAAGTTTTATCAAACTGCTTTTTCCAGCGTTCGGTTATACCCAGCATCCGATAAACAAACTATTTTGAAAAAACTTGTGTTCTATAGTGTTTCTAACATAAAGTTTACGAAAAGTTTGTAAACACAATTCAACCCCCCTTCTTGTGTTCACGTTCAGTTGGTATCAGAGCTCGGCCTCTTGGTTGAGCACTTAACAGTGTCAAGAGAAAAGATTCTATATTGTGAACATGTCTACTGAAGGTGGGCATATGAACCGTCCTCCTCTATTCAATGGAGAAAAATTTGATTACTGGAAGGATAAGATGAAAGCATTCCTTGAGGCACAAAGTCTTGATTTGTGGGATATAGTTGAAAGCGGGTACATTCTTCCCGCTAATGCCCTTGGCGTTGCAATATCAAGGGAAAGCGGTGCGATGATCGTAAAAGAGATATCAAACCAATCAGAGGGCCAGATTTCTTCTCATCTGTGCTATGACAGAAAGAGAATATGATAAATGTGGCAAGTTTGATACTGCCAAAGAAATCTGGGATTCTCTTGTATTGTCTTATGAGGTTCTGCCCAAGTAAGAGAAACAAAGGCTAGCATGATGGTTCGCCAATATGAACTATTCAAAATGGAAGATGGAGAAAACATTGAAACTATGTTTGGAAGATTCCAAACACTTGTTCATGGGTTGCAAGCCCTTGGAAAAAGTTATACCACACCTGATCACGTGAGAAAGATTTTGAGAAGCTTGACAAGGCAGTGGAGACCCAAAGTCACTGCTATTCAAGAAGCAAAAGATCTGAACGTTCTTCGGCTTGAAGATCTTATGAGTTCCCTAAAAGCTCATGAACTTGAGCTAAATGAAGAAGAACCTACCAAGAAGAGTAAGTCTATTGCTTTAAAAGTTAATCAACATAAACCTAGTACTTCTAAAGCTTTTCAGGGTGAAGAAGAAGAATCAGATGATGAAGCTTCAGAAGGAGACTCTGATGGATCAGATGATGAGCTTGCATTCATATCTAAGAAGATCCAGAGAATGTGGAAGAAAAGAAACTTTAGAAGGAAGTTTCAGAAGAAAGATTCAAAGGACAAGAAGGAGAGCAAAGACAAGGACAAAGCCCAAGTCATTTGCTATGAATGTAAGAAGCCTGGACATTTCAAATCCGAGTGTCCTAATCTTAAAGAAAAGCCCACAAGAAGCTCCTTCAAGAAAAAGAAGAAAGGTCTCATGGCAACATGGGAAGATCTTGACTTATCCTCCTCTGAGGAAGATAAGGAAGAAGCTCACATTGCCCTCATGGTAGACACTGACATTGAGTCAGAAGAAGATGTTGAAGAGGTAATAGTATATGATTCCTACTCTGAACTTCAACTTGCTTTTGATGATCTTCTTAAGGACTCTGCCACTCTCTCTCGAGTATAAGAACTTGAAAAAGAAATTTTTAAAACTATCACAAGATTTTCATTCCTTACGTAATGAAAACTCGTACTCGATGAAGAGAACAGAAGCTGGCGAAAATCAGCGTCGGTTGATAACTGGCGTCTGGAAGCTAACAAGCAACCAAGGTGAGAGCTCTCAAGCTAAGAGTTTTGTAGTTACTGTGAGTCTAATCGCAAATCAAATGACTATGAACAAGCATTTCAAAAGTTTCTTGCAGAGTGTAACTCAAGCAAGCAAGCTTCAATGATCTGGGGTGTCAGTAAAACGACAACTCATGGTCTTGGCTATATACCAGATGAAACCCTTTTGGAAAATAATTCAGCATCTGATAAATCCCATAGCCATAGTAAATGCTTACATTGTACTTATTGTAATAAATCTGGTCATTTGAAAAGTGCATGTAATGTTTTTAAAACTAAGAAGGATAAGCCTCCTTCGAGAACTAACAAGAAAGGACCCAAAAAGATATGGGTACCTAAAGATAAAATAGTCTATGTTGCAGACATGCTTAGCAACAAAGTCAACACACCAGTCTTGGTACTTAGACAGTGGATGCTCGCGTCACATGACGGGAGAAAAGCATATGTTCCAAGAACTAAGACCTAGAGAAGCTGGATTCGTTGGTTTCGGAGGAAACCAGAAAGGTAAAATAGTTGGAATTGGTCCCATACGTAAAGGCTCTCTTCCTTCTATTGATTATGTTTTATATGTTGAAGGACTGAAACATAATCTATTGAGCATAAGTCAATTATGTGACAATGGTTATGAAGTCATCTTTACAGAAACTGGATGTTTAGTAAAAAGCAAAAACGATGGATCTATATTCTTTACAAAGAAAGAGGAAACAAAATGTTTATAAAGTTGATCTTTACGAACTTGAAAAACAAGATGTCAAGTGTCTTATATCATTGAAGATGAGCAATGGATTTGGCACAAAAGATTGGGTCATGCCAACTTGAGATTAATCTCAAAATTAAACAAGCACAATCTTGTTAAAGGCTTACCAAATCTTAAGTACAAATCTGATGCCCTTTGTGAAGCTTGTCAAAAAGGAAAACAAGTTAAAACTTCCTTTCATTTAAAAAATGTTGTTTCAACTTCTAGACCACTTGAACTTTTACATCTTGATCTTTTTGGTCCCACAAGGACAACCTCTTTAACTGGAAAGAAATATGGTTTAGTCATTGTGGATGATTTTACTAGATGGACATGGGTTAAATTCCTTGCCCACAAGGATGAGTCTTATAAGGTATTTACTGTTTTCTGCAAATCAGTTCAAAATGAAAAAGGCATTTGCATTTCCTCTATTAGAAGTGATCATGGGGGAGAATTTGAAAATGAGAACTTTCAAAAATTTTGTGAAATGGCATCTCCCACAATTTCTCCTCTCCTAGAACACCTCAACAAAATGGTGTTGTAGAAAAGAAAAATAGGTCCCTCCAGGAAATGGCCAGGACCATGATCAATGAAGCTGATATTGCAAAACATTTTTGGCGAAGCGATAAACGACTTGTTATATTCAAAATAGAATTTATATAAGACCTATTTTGAATAAGACTCCTTATGAATTGTGGAAAGGAAGAAAACCAAACATTTCTTACTTTCATCCTTTTGGTTGTATTTGTTATATCCTGAATACTAAAGATCGGCTTGGTAAGTTTGATTCCAAGGTCGACAAAGGAATCTTTGGGATATTACGAAAGATCTAAAGCTTTTAGAGTATACAACAAAGAAACTTTGTGATTGAAGAGTCCATTCATGTCAAGTTTGATGATAAGAAGTCGACCTTTGCAATGTCGAGCTAGATGAGTTATTTTGATTTAAACCTCGGTGAAAAGTCAGACGGTGAAAATACATCTTCATCATCCGGTGGTGACAAGGCGAAGAACTTCGACTCAGCGGAAGCTGAAGCAAGAAAAAGCTGGAAGTACAAAACCAATCATCCAAAAGATCAAATCATAGGAGAACCTAGTGACAAAGTATGAACCAGATCCTCCTTCAAGGAGCATGCTGATTTTGCACTTCTCTCTGAAATGGAACCTAAGACGATTGATCAAGCTTTGGAAGATGAAGGGTGGATTCTAGCTATGCAAGATGAGTTAAATCAGTTCCAAAGGAATGATGTCTGGAAGCTAGTCACTCTACCAGAAGATAAGCAAGCTATTGGTACTAAATGGGTATTCAGAAATAAGCTTGATGAAGACGGTAAAGTTGTGAGAAATAAGGCAAGGTTAGTTGCTCAAGGCTACTCACAAGAAGAAGAATTTTCTAAGCTTATGCAGGCTGAATTTGAGATGAGCATGATGGGAGAATTGAAGTTCTTCCTTGGAATACAAATCAAGCAATGCAGTGATGGTATTTATATTCATCAAAGTAAATACATCAAAGAATTATTGAAGAAATTCAAGATGCTGGATTGCAAGCCGATGAGCACGCCTATGCATCCTACCTGCTCTCTGAGTAAAGATGAAATTGGTAAGAAGGTAGATCAGAAGCTATACAGAGGTATGATTGGATCTCTACTTTATCTTATGGCTTCAAGACCTGATACTATGTTCAGCGTCTGCCTGTGTGCTAGGTTTCAATCAGATCCTAGAGAATCACACCTAAGTGCTGTTAAAAGAATATTTAAATATTTACAAGGAACTACTAATCTTGGTTTGCTTTATAAGAAATCAAAAGATTACCAATTAGTAGGTTTCTGTGATGCTGATTTTGCTGGAGATCGAATTGAAAGAAAAAGCACAAGTGGAGGCTGCCAATTCCTTGGAGCTAATCTTGTGTCTTAGTCAAGCAAAAGGCAAAGCACAATAGCACTCTCAACCGTAAGCTGAATACATCTCGACAGAAGTTGCGCTTCTCAACTACGTGGATGAAGTATCAACTTGAAGACTACTTGATAAAAGAGAGTAACATTCCTATCTTACGTGATAATACATCCGCCATATGTCGACTAAAAATCCAATATTGCATTCTAGAGCAAAGCATATTGAGATTAAGCATCATTTTATAAGAGACTATGTTGAAGGGTATTTTAGAAATAAAATTTGTAGACAACGATCATCGGTGGTGACATATTTACAAAACCCCTTCTTGAAGATAGATTCAATTTTATAAGAAGGAATTTAAACTTTCATCTTATAAAAGAATGATTAATCTCGGCGTCGATGATAAACTAAATCTCAAAGATCTCGATATGACATAAGCATGTATGTGCATCAGATCTTATCATCATACGCATCATAAATCATCATCCGGTAAGTCGGTTGCGTGCGTCGAGCATACCCACACGTGTCACACGTGTTAAGGACTCAAGCGTCTCATCATACCTCTTGAGTCATGATTATTTACATTCTTCGATAAAATCTTTTACTTTTATTTTGGCGTCGCATTTAATGAAAAAGCGAATCTTTATTTTCTTTTCTTTTTGATTTATTTTTATAAGAGAATACGGGCGATATTTTTGAAAAATAATCGTACCATTCTCCTTTAACTTTCCCACCACTCCACTTCTTTCGCTCCACTCTGCCTGTACGCTAAAACCGTACTCGTTCTCTCTTTTCCTCTCTCTCTCTGTGTGTGTGCTTAAACCCTAAAACCTTCATCACCTCTTTCTCTCAATCGCACTCATGGTCGGAGTATCAACTTCTGAATATACGGCTATCTTTGATACCATGTCTGAAGGAAAAGTCTTGATGGAAAATCGAGTCGATTTGGAAAGCTTCAAACTCTATGGCTTCGACTTCTTCAATGGGTTCAAGGCAATGGGCTGGGAACAGTATTTCTTCTGGAACCCGGTTGAGGTTCTGGTGACTGCGATTAAAGAATTCTGGGGAAATGTTCGGCTACACAAAGGTGGTATCTTTGAAGGAACATTGAAAGGATTCAAGTTTGTTCTTACCATCAAGAATATTTCTGAAGTTACTGGGTGTCCGTGTGAAGGCATCGTCTTCTATTCAGAATGGGCTGACGCATTTCATGGGATTGAGAAGGTCAACAATGATCTGTTTGAGAACTACCAAAGCCATTGAAAGAATCTGGTGAAACACTCCATCGCCAAGAATCAAAAGTCATTTGAGTTCTTCATAAGATAATCACCAAGGCGTCTGTTGAAGGTCGGCTCTAGTGACATTGTCAACTTCTGAGCGTAAGTTCATCATGAGACACTTCATGGCGGGCAACAAGGTGAACTCCGCCAAGGCTAATCTACAATAACCTCGCTCAATGCACTTGTCAACTCAAGAAAAGGTGTTCACGACAAGAAGAACACCTACAAGTTCATTTCAGATGGTGTCTTGCTCACCAAAATGATGGACAAGAATCGGTCATAAACAAGTTGATCGCTTTACGGATCAAGTGAAGGCAAAGTATTTTGGTCGATAATATTGTGATTCCTGACACTTTTGGAGTCAACAGCCTGGTAAGAATGAAATTGCTTACTGGGTCCATGATGAAGAAGGTGAAAGTTGAACAACAGGAAGAGGAAGCAGAAAAGAAAACCACCAGAGGCTCAAAGCCTGGTGTGAAAAGACACGCTGAGTCTCCTTCGAGAGAGACCAGAAGAACAAAACAGAAGGTGGCTCCTGCACCTACTGTTGAGGAACCAGAAGATGAGGACCGAGTTCCCATCAGTCAGGTTCTGAGGAAGAGGAGCAAGCCAGAAGCTGAGAAGCCAGTCTCAGCATCCGGACAACAGAAGAAGGACATTCAGCATCCGCCTCCAGCATCTGCCCCCAGTCAGAAGCTCAAAAGATCGGTTAGGCAATCTGAACCTGAACCAAAGGTACTGAATTCTCCTGATGAATCTGTATCTGTTGTTGCATCTGATACCATTACTGCTCCACCACTATCCTTTGCTCAACCACCACAACATCAAACCCTTAAACAGAAAACCTCCATTGCCCCTAAACAACCTATCCAACCATCATCCACTACACTCAATCTTAACCTACCACAAATTTCCCCAAACACTTCACTCACTACATACATTTCCAAGCTTCATTCTCATCCTTTTAACCTACTTTTCAAAACACCCCCCATAAATCCCTTCAAACCCCACTCACCAAAAGCCTACAAAATCACCAAAGCCACTCCCACCTTACTTACCCTTACCATAAAACCAACAGACTGGTGAAAAGAAAATATCTCATACAAACCTCGGTTTGTAAAGTATGAGATATATAACAAAGATCTACAACCGCCCTTCAACCTGGCATTTAAAAACCTTCACTGAGCCGCCAGATTGGAGATTGCCGATCCTATAAGTGCAACCTTCAAGGATGGAGATGATCACATCCAAATGTCTTTCAAAGGAAGGTTGAGACCACAGTGAAGCAGAGCAATTCCCTTCTCTGTTGATCTTCCTCTATCCCTTCCTCAGTCTGAACCACTCACATTGGAAGAATGTGGAAGGTGGATCACAGATGATGAAGCTGCCTTCATGGCACATTGCCTTGAGCAGAAAAGGCTTGAAGTTATAAGGAAATATCGAGACCCATCATCTGTCTCATTAAGATAGTACCCAGGATAGACAAAGGTGGCTACCTTGGTCTATTCCTGGGAAAAGGAAGGAACCCGCTCCGGGGAAGCAGCCTTTCAGCAAGATCGGGCTAAAGGAATATGAGAAGGCACCTACCAAGTACAATATTAAAGATTTCTCTCAGCTTCCGATTGCCAAGATCTCTGAGGATCACGCCAGAAGGTTTTACCTGACTTCTCTGAAGAAAGATGAATGGAGAACTGGCTCCTCAAACTGCTGCAATGCTGAAAAGGCCACTATTCCTACTGTTGGGAAAATCAGCAAAGTTACTGACATCAACTTCGAACAAGATACTTGATGATATGTTCAGATGCTCGATGAATCGCACTTTGACCGCATGAAGATCTATAACCAATGGGCTGCTGTGACCAAACTCTTCGATATTGGGTTTACGTGGAGTCAATGGTCTGAATCGTGGAAAGCCAAAGCCTTATTACCACGCCTCGACCCCCTTGCGCTAGAAGAATATGACAGGGAAAATCTGAGAAGAATCTACCTGGCAGAAAATGAAGCACTCTCCTTCACTTGTGAAGCTTTGAGTGTCTTTATCGTAAATTTATGGGGAGAAGACGCTGGAACAGGTTTGACTCTTACACGGTGATGTTTTTCTTCATAGGAAACCATCTTCTTGCATTTGCTTTATCCGTAAGATGTGAAGCATCAATGGCAGATTCGCATGTAATCGAGCTCGGAAGACTGGAAATTTCATCAAATGGGTCATACCAAATGATGCATTCTTCTTGAGAGCTCAAAGGAAGAAGGATTTGAGACTGAAGTTATCCAACTGGGTGCTAGCAGAGCATCAGAAGATGAAGTCTGCATCTGCATGCTTTGGACCTTCTGCTTCTTCTTCTGCAATGGAAATGGTCACCATTCCCAAAGCAGAATTTGAAGAAATGAAGGCTACAAACTTGAAGGTTACTCAGCTAGAGGCTGCACTGAAGCTACTCTACGAACGTCTCAATATCCCACCTCCACCTCTTCCAAACCCTTGATTTTTTTTACTTGTGTGTGATATAAAATCTATTTGGTTGATACAATTATATATATATAAATATGTTTGATCTAATTATCTGTCTTTTGTTCAAATTTTTCTAAGTCTTATTTTGACTATGATGTGTTTTTACACTCTTTTTGTCTGATGACAAAAGGGGGAGTAAAAGAAAGGTATGATGAACACGAAAGAAAGGTACATTGAACACGAGAGAATCCGATTATCCACCATCCGATGGATACACTGGAACTAAAAGTATCATGCATATCATTTCATACATAGCATTTTTTTTGCGCTAATATTCATTGATCTAGTGCTATGATAATGTTTAATAAATTTTCGGATTTTTCGTAAATCAATCTATTTGGTATATAATCAGCATCCGATCTCACTTTATTAAATACATGCTCTGATACATTTAGTGATTGAGATGTTTAGACCCTCATTAATTTTGATGATAACAATGTATTCACAAGAGAACAATTTATGTTCTAACATTTCTTGAAGTATGCAGATACTAATAATACGTATATTCTAAGCCACTCAAGCAAGAAGAAAGTAATTCTCAAGAGAAGGATTCATTCTATGTGTCAGCATCCGGCTCATCCATGTGAGCGTCTGGAATTTCCTCTTTATACACTATGCTTATCCAATTGCTACAAGCGTCCGAACTTCCGATTTTGAACGAGCGTCCGAACTTCCGATTCTGAACGAGCGTCCGAACTTCCGATTCTGAGCGAGCGTCTGAACCTCACTTCTAATCACGTGTTAGTCACGTTGCTGCTCTACCTCTCAGAAGTTTCTGGAACGGATTTCAAAATTGATCTTGAGCGCTAAAATGGTTGTACGAGGTATCAAAGGTGAAACCTTTAACTACAAGACAAAAATCGTACAAGCAAGGTAGTACAAAAACGGTAACATGTACTACTGGGATATTCTCTGCAAAGCTAGAAAGAGACAAAGATTTTGAATTTACCTTACTCAATGGTAAGGAGCCATTTTTACCTTAACGGTTATATCCTTGGAACTCCTATTTATACCTCATGGTATCCATTGAAGAAGGAACGAATGTACTGTGAAAAAGCTTGCTGAAATTCTTTGAAATATTTATCGAGAACAAGCATCGCTTCGTGAGCAACCAAGTCTCGTGCTAAGTCTGCGGACTACGTAATGAACTCAGCGTCAGGCCCTTTCTTTAAGAAAGTTTTTCTATAGTTGAACTTAATCTTTTATCCTCTCTGTGAGAGTCAATTTTAAGCTGTACTTTAACTCTTTTGTAAAAGTTGTTTTGGCCTAGTTAAAATTTGTATCCTCAAAGGCTCGATCAGATCTTGAGTCATTTTGAGAAGTTGAGAGTATTGTCAAGTTGTGACATGAGAATACTCTTGAGGAAATTGTAATCAGTTGATTATAGTGAAAATCCTTGAGAACGAAGGGACTAGACGTAGCTATCAGTTTGGTAGTGAACTAGTATAAATTTCTGTGTCTCCTGCTTTACTGCTTTCTATTCATTTTTATCTAGCTATGTTAAAAACAAGTTTTATCAAACTGCTTTTCCAAATATCCTATTATACCCAAAGATCCGATAAACAAACTATTTTGAAAAAACTTGTGTTCTATAGTGTTTCTAACATAAAGTTTACGAAAAGTTTGTAAACACAATTCAACCCCCCTTCTTGTGTTCACGTTCACAAACAGTCTCGTGTAACTCGCCAACTCACAAGCACAAGGTAACCCATGTGTCATTCTGATAAGGCAACTACAAGCAGATTTATCAATACCCACATAATTCCTCCTGCTGCACTCGTCGACAATTAGTTATAGTGCAGTCCTTGATACAAATCCATGCAATCTGAAAAACAAACGGTTGTTGTGCCTGTGCTCCACTATGTTTATGCTTCTTTCTAATGATGCCTTTATCTCAGTGTGTTGCAGTGCAAGCATATTGTTCATAGCTTCCCAATAATTACACAGGTCACCCCTACTGTTTTGTAGATTCCTCTTCAATGTCCAATGTGCAGACTCAGCCCTAATAACAAACAAAAATTAAACCACATCAGATGCCAATGGCACCATTTAAAAAAATATTAATCAACATAATTTTATCTACTGGTTTAAGCATACCTATTTGTTGTTGTATTTTCGAAGTGCATCATTCGGTTGGTCCATGCCGCAACAAACTTTTCCTTAAAGGGATTCAACCATGTATTCTTGACATATTCGACAAAAATAGGAAATTCTAAACATACACACTCAAAAGTCATCAACCGCTGCTCATACTCAAACTCGTCAGTCGCATTAACAACACTATCCCATGCATTCTTCACTGTCTCATGTTTGTCTTCACGAAATACCAACTTCTTGCATTTCGTATAGACATTCTTACCTATGTGCCATTGACACAACAAATTGGTCGAAGTTGGAAAAACGGACGCAATTGCATTCATCAGAGCAAGATCTATGTCGGTAAGAATAACTTGAGGAAACGATTCCTGTCGCACAAACAAACCTTTTAACTTCAAGAGTGCCCATTCAAAGTTATCTTGCTGCTCAGAATCCAAATAGGCAAATGCCACTGTGTATGTAAGAGATGTACTGGTAACACCAACAATTCAAATAGTGGCAGCCGATATCTATTGGTTTTGTAGGTGCTGTCCATGAACAAGACAACGTGAAATGTATTCAATAAATTGACGACATCTGGATGTGTCCAAAAAATATCTCTCACAACGTCGGAACCGTCATGTCTTCTATATCAGAACACATATCGATCACGTTGGATTAAGTTCAACAAGTGTTGCATTTCAGTTCTTGGACCTTTCTGAGTTGATCGAAACTTATGTCGCTCATTATATACTTGACTGATGGTAGTGAGATTGCCCACATTGCGCTGTTTAGGTGTCAATAGAATGCTTCCCGTCCTTACATTGTTCTTTGTCATATCATGAACAATTTCTTTCTCATTTTGGCTTAAACGATAAACAAATGGATGACCCATCATGCTTTCAGGTATCCGATGGTTGTAAATTCCACAAAGGACCTTAAGTATCCAGCTTTCACCCGTTGACAGTGGTCTTCCTTTAAGCGCGAACGGACAGTCACACTTATGAGATCCAGTTGACTTTGAAGAACTTGATGACTTGGATCTATACTCTCCACCCCTTTCACAACTAAGAATGATTTTTGTTTTTCTTCCTTTTTGTCATGTTTCTGTGTCTGATCTTACAATGACAACAACTATATTGTTTTCCTTCCTAACCTCTCGAGCCCAATACAAAATGTCATCCCGTGTAGGAAATATCCGGAAAAAAGTATTAAACTTATTGTTTTGCTGATAAAAAAATGACATATTCACAATATCAAATAATAATTAAATTACCTGCGTAGTAGTCAATACGTCACTACAATCGAAATATTGTGAAACATTGGTGGGCTTGTCAGCTTCTTCAGAACTGAAGGCACTAAAATCATCCATTTCCAATAAAACTAAAATAAAACAAACAAACAAAATAAGATGTGGGAAAAATGTTTTAAAGAACAATAACGTACCGAAAATTCACAATTTTCGGTATGGAATAAAAAAAAAATCATACCAAAAATTCGCAATTTTCGGTACACTATTTTTTATCTTATACCGGAAATACACAATTTCTGGAATACATTGTGCTTCGAAAATTGTGAATTTTCGGTACGTAATTTTCTTATTATATACCGAAAATTAACAATTTCCGGAACATACCGGAAAGTCACAATTTTCGGAACATAATATGTTCCGAAAATTTTGTATTTCCGGTATAAAATAAGAAAAATGTGTACCGGAAATAGAATCCCCTAGAAATTCCAATTTCCGGAATACAATTTGTATACCGGAAATTGGAATTTTCAGAACTAATTTCAAAACGCAAAAAATACGTACCGCAAATTTGTATTTCCGGTATGATTGAAGCGTTTTCAGACAAAAATTTGGAATTTCCGGGAAGTGTGAGTGAAAAAAATAAAAGTTGAGTTTTTGATGGTTTATTTAGGGGGATTTTTTTTGGTTATACTTTCATTTTGTTATATTTGCACATGTTTTTGTGTTTAATTGTTGTTTAAGTTATATTATTTCGTTGTTAAATCATTATAAGCAAAACATGAATTATTAACATAGTTTGAAAAACATGAATTATCAACACCCTTCCTACTCCCAGAGGTGCACCAGCAGTAGCAGAAGCTCCTCTCATCATAGACATATTTGAAAATATAAAAAATAATTTCAAAAAAAAAACTTGTACCAGAAATACATAATTTTCGGAATACAAAAAACAAATTTGTGCATACCGAAAATTGCAATTTTCGGTGTACAATTTTAATATCGAAAATTGGAATTTTTGGTAAATAACAAAAAATTTGTGTCTACCGGAAATTCTAATTTCTGGTATGCGAAACACATTTCGAAAATTTGAATTTTCGGAATTGGTACATATCGAAAATTAGAATTTCTGGAAAGCATCCCAATTTTCTGATTTTTGACAGGGGTATTTTGGAGAATTCGCAATTTGGGGGGTGTACTCAAAAGGTGGGGGTGCATTTAATAATGACCTTTTTTTTAATTACAGACATATATATTAATAAGGGAGTACAAGGGGTACTCAACCCAAGAATACACCAACAAGAAGGCCATATAGGCCAACAGGAAATACACCTAGGGATGGCAACGGGGCGGGGCGGTACCGGGGAGTGCTCCCCCGCTCCCCGCCCCGCCCCCCAAATTCCCCCTCCCCCGTCCCTGTCCCCGTCCCCGATCCCCGCCATAGGGAGCTTTCCTCCCCCATCCCCGTCCCCATAGATCCCCGCGGATATCCACGGGGATCCCAAAAATTAAAAAAAAAATACAAAAAATTCACTAAAATTCAACCATTACCCAATCTAACAACAGACTTTACATGTATAATTTTTTTCTAATTTTATTAAGATAGGTGCTCACAAAAAGAAAACGATGCATATATACTAAAAAAGAAAGAAAGGCAAACAACACGAACAGAGGCGAGGAGTATGCAGATAAAAAATTAACAAAACCAACATTGTAGAGAGTAGATGCAAGAAGAAGCAGATCTGCGAGCAAAGGCGAGAGGAAGCAGATTGCAGATTGCAGATCTGTGAGCAGAGGCCATGACAGAGGTGGAGACGGGGGCGACAGAGGCGGCGTCGACAAAGGCGGAGATAGGGATCAGACGCGACGGCAGCAACGATTTGGTCTCTTCTCCAGTTCTCCCTGCTGGCTACGGCTGATTTTGAAACTAGGGTTCTAATTAGAAGATGAGTGAGGGGGAGTGATGAGTCAGTGAGGGAGAGAAAATAAACGTTTTTGATGAGCGAGTCTGGGCTCGAATCATAAGTCATTATAAAATTATTTAGCTGAGTGTGGAAACAATGAGTGAAAAAAAAATTATAGTTAATATTTTTTTTTTAAAAAAAAGATGTAAAAAGACTAAAAGGGCCAGTACTTATAATCATATATATGGGTAATTATAAGGTTAATTATGTAATATATTCGGGCGGGGACCCCGCGGGGCGGGAGGTATGGTCCCCGTCCCTGTCCCCCCGACCGATTGAGGGATTTCCTCCCCATCCTCGTCCCCACTGGGGAAAATTCCCACCCACGGGCCCGACCAAGGGCCCTCACGGGATCCCCACTCAAAGCATAATTGCCAGCAGGTCTAGCACACTATATCCTTGTTATGCAACTATTTGGGTCTAAAACCACTCATAATACAAACACGGAGGTGACTTTTCGTGAGACAAAAACCACCTCCAAGATAAGACTATAATACGGTCAACCACATGGCCCAAGTCGGGCTCTTTCCAGAGAAGATGCACCCATTCCGAAGGTTCCAGATGGCCCAAAGCACCGTATGCCAGATGAGTGCCAATCCCCTCCGACATGACTTTCTCCCTCCAAGAGCACAAAACTGGGAGCACATAGATGAAAGGTCCGGGGGGAGCACGAAGTCAAACCCTAACCAGTTCACCACTGCGTACCACACCGTAGAGGAAAAATGGCATCTACAGAATAAGTGTAGAGACGATTCGCGGCCGAACCCACATAATATGCATGAGATCGCATCTGGGTCAGTGATAATACGTCTCCTGAACAAGTTTGTCCGAGTAGGAACTTTATCCAATAGCAACTGCCAAGAAAAGGCTAATACCTTGGACGGAGCGTAACTCTTCCAAAGCTTTCCCAGTACCGCAATCTCCTCCTCCGAAGATCGTACCACAACAGAAGAAGATTCAGAGAGGAAGCCATAAGCAGAAGAAACAGAGAACATACCACAAGAATTTCTGGTCCAGACCCACGTATCTGGCTCCGGAGACAGAGATGAAGCCGCCAACAAAGTGAAGAGATCTACCGCCAAAGCCTCCTCCCAAACAAATAGTCGTCTTCTCCACTGGATGTTCCAACTCCAGGCCCCATTGCTCCATAAACCGCAGGTCGACACCATAGACTGATGATCCGCTGCAATAGAATAAAGTCTGGGGAATCATCCGCACAGTGAGGAATCCCCCACCCATGTATCATGCCAAAAGGAAGTAGCCCTCCCATCTCCTACTCTCCTCCTAACACTCTCACTGACCCAATCTACCCCCTCACCCCCAACCCTCCAATCAAACAGATGTCCTTCCACCATGCCGATGCCAATGAAGGGGGTCTTAAGACTGGAAATAAGTCATAGAATTGACCCCCGACCCATATCTGGAAACCAACACCTTACTCCAAAGAGCCTCCCTCTCCCCAAGTAACCTCCACCTCCATTTACCTAACAGACTAATGTTCACCAATCGAAGATCTCTCGCCCCCAGCCCACCCCTACTCTTTGGCCTACACACATCCGCCCACTTTACCCACGGTATTTTTCTCACCCCCAACACTCCACCCCATAAGAATTCCCTCTGAATCCTAACCACCTGCTTCCAGACCTTCACCGACATCCTCGTAAGTGATAAATAGTAAATTTGGATGCTACTAAGCACCGAATTGAGAAGAACAATTCTCCCCTAGGCTAATACTCCTATGACGCCACCCCAGGAGCCTACTACGAAGAACCTCCACCATCGGCTCCCAAGTAGACGCACGTCGAGGGCTAGCCCCCACCGGGAGACCGAGATACTTAAAAGGGAGCATTCCAGACTTACAGTTAAGGAAAATCGTCGCCATTACCATAAACGATTCTTCTACATTGACCCCGATGAGAATGCTTTTGGCAAAACTAACCTTAAGTCCAGAAGCGAGCTCAAACCATCTGAGAACTGCTTTCATAGCCCAAAGATTATCCACACTAGCCTCCCCGATAAACAGAATATCATCGGCATACTGTAGGTGTGACACCAAAACCCCCGGCTCTCCCACTAAAAGCCAGTGAATAATCGTAGCTCAACCGTCCGACGCATGAGCCCACTCAACCCTTCGACCACCAAAAGGAAGAGAAACGGGGCTAAAGGATCCCCCCTATTTCAACCCCCTCTTGATGTTGACCTCCTCCGTTGGGCTGCCATGAACCAGCACAGACAGGCTTCCGGAGAATACACATGCTCAAATCCAAGCTCGCCACCTATCGTCAAAGCCAAACCTCTGTAACATATAGTCCAAGAAGTCTCAATTGACTGAGTCATAAGCCTTCTTAAAGTCCACATTGAATATCAAACACTGCTTACTCCTCTTCCTAGCAAAATCCACCACTTCATTAACCACCACAACCCCATCAACCAAGTTCCTTCCCTTAAGAAATGTCGACTGAGTAGGAGAAATCAATCTATCCATAACCCTGCTCAACCTCGATGCCAAAACCTTTGCCACAATTTTGTACAAGCACCCAAGCAATGAGATAGGCCTAAAATCTCTCAAGGAAAAAGGACAACGAACCTTTGGGATGAGGGTCAGAAAATACGATGATAAGCTTCTTGGCAACTTAGCATTTGAATAGAATTCCTCAAAAAGAGTACCAACTTCCACACGCAGGATATCCCAAAATGATTTGATGAAGCTAAAGTTGAAACTGTCGGGTCCCGGACTCTTATTCCCATCACAAGCAGCAACCACTCCCCCAATTTCCTCCAGAGAAAAAGGTACGAAAAAAGCTGACGATTCCTCCGCCGACAGTGTCGAAAAAGTAATACCATCAGGTCTGGGACGATCCCAATCCTCCTCAAAAAAGTGGTCCCTAAAATACCTCGTAGCCTCCGCTGGAATACCTACCGCATCCTTAACCCATCTGTCGCCGACACGTAAAGCAGATATTCTATTCCTTGCCCCCCGGGACTTGATACATCTGTGAAAATATCGAGAATTAGCATCACCTTTCTTAAGCCACCTCGTCCTAGATCTCTGAAAATCCAGACTATCTTTACTCTTCAGTAGGCGCCATAACTGGGAGAAGCTCTGCTTCCTACTCTCAACCTCTTGCGGAGAGAGACCCACCTCCTCACCTTTTAAATCAAGGGCCCTAATGCTCTCCACCAACATCTGGATTTTCGTATAAACATCCCCAAAGGTTTCCTTATTCCATTGTTAGGCAAATTCGCAAGTGTACGATTTCGTCGTCAAGTAGTAAATGTGATAAGTACGATCGTCTCCACAGGGATTGCGATTGATTATTCAACTAAACAAAGTTCGTAACTATTTTGAACGTGAACAAATTCTTTTTATTGGAATTGATGCTATTTGTAACAACTAAAATTAATAAAAAGTAATTGAATTCGAATAATTAAAAACGACTAGGGGTTGAATCCTTTTGTTTCCACCTTTATGCAATTGAATTCAAAACCAATGCAAGCGATACTCATGAACAATTGAAGTTTAAATCCTCTAAATTAGATTAACGAAAATTCCTTTGCTCTTAATCCCTTTGATTTAACTAATAAGCCCTAATCCCTTAAGTTCAAATTAATTAAATCAAGTATAAAGAATAAAGATTCATACAAACTCATACCAAATAGAATTATATTCCTATAACCCTATAGATATGTCCAACAATCTCAATGCTAGTTAAAAACCCCAATTTTCCAATCATGAGCATAACCCAAATTCAATTTAGTAATTATCAATTATCAAAAGGCATTAAGAACAGAGATAAAGGATCAATTAACATGAATAAACTTGCATAGAAATAATAAAATCCAATTACATAAGGGTTTCCACAAAATTCATCCAACCCTAGCCTAAAAGAGTTTAGTTACTCATAGAGAAAGAGAAACCAAACCAGAAAAATAGAGAAAAGATAGAAGTCCACTCCATTGGAGACTCAAATCCTTGTTCCCAAGCTTGAATCCTCTTGGAGATGGAGGGAAGTGAATCCCTAGCACCCCTTGACAAGCGCCACGGCGTTTTAGGTCTTTGGAATGGTCAAGAATGGTTCCGTTTCTGAAAAACGCGATATTTAATCGACATCTTTGCAGAACAAAGCGGCGCCAAGTGCGCTCCACGCGTGTTCTAAGCGCGCTGAAACAGAAAGACAGGATTTTTTTGCTCTCCAAATGCTCTTCGCGCCCGGAGAGACAGAAACAGTAGAAATTCCGCGTGCAGGTTGCTCTTAAAGTGCTCTTCACGCGCATTCTAACAACAGGGCATGATTTCCTGCTCTTCAGGTGCTCTTCTGGTGCTCTTCAAGCGCACAGGAACATTTATTTTGAGCAGAATCTTGGTGTATTGTGAAGGGCTTTGCTCTTTTGGTCTTTGCTCCTTGATCTCCTTCCTCTTGGCATTTTTGCTCAACGATCGTGCTCTAATTCCTGTGAAAAACAAAGATAGAGACCCAGCATAACACTGCACACTATATATTCGGGAACAAACAAGGAGAACCAACGAATTTATCAATTTTAAGCACATAAATGACTTCAAAAGTTCTTCATTCATCATGCAAAACTCAACTTTAGCTATATAAATATTCATGTGATGAAGATTTATCATCCATCTCTTAAGATCCCCTTCTAGCTTCTTTAACTTCTCTTTGAGGACAAATCCCATCCATCCCGAGCTAGGAGCGGACGACCAGCTCTGCAAAAGCACCTGTTTGAAGTCGTGATGCTCCAACCAATGGTTGTTGAACCTAAATGGCTTTAGCCCCCAACCCTCAGAAGAATACCTAATAACCAATGGGCAATGATCTGAAACATCTCACTCAAGAGCCCAAAGCACAACCTCTCCCCATGTATCCACCCACTCTTCCGGCACGAGGATTCGATCCAATCTACTCATCGCAGCCCCATTAGGTTGGAACCAGGTGATCTTCTGACCTAACAAGGGCAGGTCAATGAGACTTAAGTCTTCAATAAACCCACTGAACTCACAGGCGGCCATCACTTCTGCATGGCCAACATAGGTGCCAGTGCTCCTTCTCTCACTCGTAGAACACACAGAATTAAAATCACCCATTACACACCATATGCCCCACCAAAGCCCCTCCTCGACATCAACAACTCCCCCCAAAAGCCTCTGTTCCACAAGGTTACATTTCGCATACACATTCACCACAAAGCACCTCCTATGGTTTGTCCCCCACTCCAAACAAACACCCACGAAACCAAAACCAGAGAAATGAAAGACAATGTTACCTAAAGTACTATCCCATATGGAGAGGATACCGCCACTATTGCCAACAGTTGGAGAAAAATGTCGGTTGCACATTTGGTTTTCCCAGAGATGATGGCACAACGCATTAGATATCATCTCCAATTTAGTCTCCTGGATTGCAATGAACCCCAAATTATGGTCTCGAACAAGCTCCCTAATTTTATTCTTCTTGAGCCGTGTACCAAGACCCCTGATATTCATTGAGCACACTATCATTGTTCAACTATGTCAGCCTTCTTCCTGTCATTAACCTCTTGGTCCCGCATCTCCAATCCAACAAGCCGAGACACTGAATTATCCTCCCGAACTGCCATACCCATAGTGAGGCCCATATTGCAAATTTTAGAAGCATCAGCACACTCCCTGGCCGTGAGTGGAGTGCTTACTTCTCCAAGTGCGTGCTCTGGGATAGTGGGCAGCAATAATTGATTCAAGTCATGGCCTGAGATAGCAGGGGTGTGTCCCAAATCCACAAATAGATTCACCTCATCAGGATGATCCTCATTCGCCACCTGTACCTCATCGCAGAGAGAAGTAGATGGTCCCCCTAGGATCTTGGCACCTAAATTCTCATCAGAACCCAATAGATGATTAACTCCACTACCGGTTTTAGAACGTGAGAGTTATCCACCTCCATCACCACAAACCCTCCTCATAAACCTAGAGGAAGCAGAGAATACATCACGCATATAATATCCTTCACAACCCTTCCTTGGTTGCCGCCGTCTTTTCTCCTTGCACCGCCCTTTACTACCACCCTTTTCCAGCTCGTAATTCGCTCGAGGTTGAGCATTTCCCTCGTTGACCGACACAGAAGGCAAAGTGAGGGATGAGGAAGAGCTCGCCTGGAGCCATTGAGGCCTGAGGGAAATAAGCGGGGCCTCATTTGATAGACCCAGCCCATGAGAACGTTGCTGAGGCAAGGAATGGCCCACACCATGTGTTAAAGGCCCAGATCCAGAATTAAGAGCACCCACTGAGCCCACTCATTGCGATTTACAACTCGCGCACCCCTCCTTTCCACACTTCGTATCCCCTCCACAGTCCACCTCATTCCCATGGCCCAATGCCAAAATACCTGGGTCCAATTGACCAATGGAGAGACCCATTTTTTGGACTATATCGCTTACCTTTGTAGTGTCACAAGAGTCAAAAATAACTTCATCGTCCACAGTGCAAACCCTAGACCCCATCGCCCCATCACCATCCTCTGACCCCCTTGCAAAAAGCTGTAGCCATTGAGGAGAAGGTAGGGGTTGACTATCATCCAGAGGGAGATGATTCTCCATATTCAGGGTATGGTCCGAAAAGACCCTTTCTGCTCTACCAAATCACTCCCAATTCGTGAAACATCGAAAAAGCCTGACACCACCCCACCCTTGTTAGACATATAGCCTGCACTACTCTACTGCTGTGCCAGGAGCTACTGAACCAACTGACAATCCTCGAACCCTACCTCATCATCGTCCTCCTCCAAGAAGCCAAGCGCCACCGCTTCCCCACCACTCCACGCGACGGAACATGATGAAGATGATGGTGAATCCATAGCCGACTTTAGTGCTGGCGGCATAAGTGGGTGCCCTTTGTCGCCAAATTTCTCCTCCATGATACGAATTGAGTACACCACCCCGGCAACCCTGTCCATCGTTGAGCTAGTTGAAACTGCCACCTGCATCCTACCAACATCTACTCTTCTCATCTTAGAAGTTGCCACATCAATGGAGACTAGTTTTCCAAATTTGGAAGCCAAAGCAGAGAAGAAGGTATCCTCCCACGCATGGATAGGGACTCCCGTACATCTCAACCACAACCATCTTTCTTTGGCCAGAGTAGAAGGAGACCAATTTGAGAAGGAGCGAAATCAATTAGACCACCATGCCCTGTTGCTATAAATAGCTTTATATAGGATACCAGCTTCAGGGGGCCAAAGGAGCACCATATCCCCCCATTGGTATTACTTTGATGGAGAAGTAGCCCTCTAGAAATAGTTGGTCCTGTATTTGAAAGGCCCCAACATCTTCATAGAGTACACCCACCAAGCAATTTTCGAACTGAGTGGTTTTCTCCTCCGAAGCATCAATATCCAGGAAGATGTTATGTGGGTTATGTTGTTTTCTGTTATTACGGCCCTGTTTGCAAACTCTGGTATTATGAGAGTGTTTAAGCTTAAAGCTCTTGTGACCACCATCTTTGGTTTGAACAGCTTGTGCAAAGGATTTAGATTCCTCCACAAATCTATCCCCAGCACCAGTGTTGCGTTTTTGTTCCACCTTCTCTACAACTCCACCACATGAGGTAATATTCATCCCCTTTTTGACCTCATGTACAACATTTGGCCCTGTCTCATGAATCTCCCTAGAGAACTTAGTCAGGTTGACCCACAATTTTTTATCGCCAATCATAATTTTATCAAGTTTTCTTTCCAAACTTAGCCTGTTATCAACATCTTTGAACCGGACGAATCCAAATTTTCGACCATATTTATCGAGCTTATTGGGGAGAAACACATCCACCACCTTCCCATAGTAGAGAAAAAGCTTCCAGAATGCTGAACGAATCATACCATTAGAGAAATTTGTGAAGTAGAATGAAATGATGTTGTTGGTAGCATTTTCCCCCACCTTTCCTTTCATCCTAGCATTACGTCTCCTAACAGCCACCCACTCGCCCTGTTCAGCTGCCTCCTCCTCATTACCTATGGCCTCATGCAACCCCGCCCCTCTCACACCCTCTCTCTCATGTCGCTCTCTCATCCCTCTCTATAAAATCAAGTTATTTTTCAATGCCTGTCTTGTGTGTATATTATAGCTTTTGGATGCAGCATGGGTTGCAATGTGTACTTGACCTTGCACTTGGATGGATTTCTTACTGGCTTCCTGTTTTTGAGGAAGTTGGGTCTATGCAGATAATAGAACCATTGAAATGTTCAGCCACCACTGCATGGATGCTGCTAAGTCAGCAATCTCATATCCGTATCATATATTTGGCTTAAGCCAAACTATAAAGCAGCATTGCTGTATATTGAGTGTTTGTGTATAGCCTGCTGAATAGCATTGATGTGGCCAAATAACCTTTTATGCATGGAACTCCGACACTAATCTTATTGGAAACAAACAAAATTCACCAATCAGCCGTGTTATTCAGTGGCTTGCAATCTGTTTAGAGTGATTGATTATGTTACTTATTATAACTTTATTTTTAATTATGGTGTAGAAATTTTCATTTGATACGCTGTATATTTGGCGAGCATCTTCATTCATCATATCTGGCCAATATTGGATAGCAAGGATATTCATTCATGATGTTTGCATTATTTGGACTTAAACGTATTGGAACATTGACTTATTTATTCCAAATACACTTTGTATATATCTAACATTATATGTGCAACTGCTTCATTGAACTATTTAGTCCAAATACACATTGCTGACCTCATTGTTCATATATACAATCTTTATTAACATGTGTAAAAACAAACTAATGAGACCCGTGAAATGTACTGGGAACTCCCAAATCAGATGAAACCTGAGAATTTGGATATGATTGAACATTTCGGAATGGCAGTTGAAAGGAAAAGCGAGTTGTGTTTGATTCTCACGGTTTATGATCTCTGACTCCATGATACTCATAGTGTCCATTAATAACTTGATATCAACTCAACCATACTCGTGTCATGTTCAGTGGTAGACCTACATTACAGTGAAAGTATTTTTTTTATAGCAAAAGTATATGTTGGGTGGGTTCTCTCTTAAGTGGGACTCACAAGATATAGCGTTGTTTTGTTTATGTCAGATATGTGGAAGATATGTGAAAGATACGGTACATATATGTTTTTCCAATAAAAAGATGAAATATGGAATATTTACTAAGAAAAAATAAGGGAAAACATATCACAATAAATATAAAATAAATAAGTGATATATCTCAACAGAATCAGTGACATATCTCAACAGGTGCAGACCAAAATATGTCTTTTTCATTAGTTGCTCCTTTTTCTATAAATGGGTATGGTATACGAGAGAAAAATGTGGTGCAAAATATAGAGAGCACTCGAGAGAGAGGGGTAGTCATGCAACACAAGGACGTGACAAAAAAAAATAATGTAGGGTGGGCTTCTAAGTTTCAGACCAGAAAACTTGTACTGTGGGGTGAGTGTTATCATTCTTTGTAACTCTTGAGTGAGGTATTCGAGTTTGTAAGATGATACACAATTTGGAATAAGTTTTCATGTTTGTGCCAAAAAACTTGTTATTTTGTGGGGTGGGTTCACTACAACAGAATTGCAAATCAATAGCACTTATTTTTTGCCTTCATTAGCGCTTAAAAGCGCTACCTATTCACCCGCTAGAAACTGTGTTTCGAAAAGTTTGCGTTTGGAAAGCGCTAGCGAAATTGGTAATAGCTAGTGCTTCTTTGTAGAAGCGCTATCAATTATTGAGAATAGCTAGCGCTTCTTTGAAGAAGCGCTATCTATTCTCTAAATTAGACAACGCTTATCCAAAAAAGGGGTTGTCTAATTCTGAGAATAGATAGTGCTTCTATAAAGAAGCGCTAGCTATTTGCCTCTTTTTTTTTATTATTTTAGTATCATGCGACATGCGCATTTTGTAACACCCTATTTCTGAAGCGCTACTACACTAGAACTTGACTCTAAATGCAGCAATCTTTTTAAAATGATACTCTTTTGTCCTTTGAAAAATGCTTTTTTTTAAAACAAATGTCTTTCGCAAAACACAATAAGACTAAAGTATGAAGACCCTAACAAGTAGTCATACTTCTGGGGTACTCCCGGCAGTTACCCACGCAGGGGGCTACTCTAAAAGTAAACCTCCAGACCTATCCAACCACTACCACAAAAGACTAACAAGTCAACAGAGACTGGTCACCAACCAAAACTATGTACAATCAAACAGACGTCACCCACTAACCAAATCTACACATCACTACACATATCCTCTGATGGGTCCTCATCCTTGTCCTCCATAGGGTCATCCTCATCGTCTCCAGTCAAATCCACAAAAGGTATAGAAGCAGGTACTCCCTCTGGCCTAACCTCCTCCACTAATACGTTGTCAATCTAACCCACGCCACTACATCCAGCCTCGACACACACCTGACAAACAGAAGAATGATCTATGGGCGGGGTGGGTGTCTTAACACGCAAAGGAGAAGTCGGCATGGCCTCCGGCTCTGGCTCCGGATCCGCCACTGGGATAGGTGAATCTGCCACTACACGTGAAGTAGAGGCTCCCAACGCCCAATGTCTCATGCCCATGCTCTTACGAGCGGTCTGCCTAACCTTAGCACCAATGGGAATGGGTGCGTAACGAAATGTCGTCTCCCTAGGAATCTCAAAGGACTCGTCAGTCGAAGTAGAAGAAGTAGACGGTAGCACTCGAACCTGCTGAGTGCGACGCCAGCTATCCACAATCTGATCAATCATGATGGGAAAGCTCACAGTACACCGAGAGATCTTCTGTCGAACAACCAGTCCATTTACGCGGAAGGTCTCTACTACATCCCCTGTATATACAACCCGGCCTGAAGTGGGGTCAAACTCCATAGCCAATGGAATCTCCATATCTGGAAAGTCAAAGATCACCCCTGGCGACGTCGTCATCGCCTGGATCTCCACCGCATTCGCCATCCTCTAGGTTACCATCATCAATTGATGGAACCATGGGCAAGGGTCAACTTATTAAAGAAAAGCAGATAACACAGTATAACATAGTATACAATTCAACAAGAATGCATAAATGCTTTGCAAATGCCACTGTTTATGATCCCGGAATTCCATGTAATGGTCAATCGTTTTGTACTTATCAGGATCGATACTTTTACATGCGATGGATGATTAACGACATTCCTGAATTCCTTTGGCCTTGGGGCATTTCCACTTCCCCAAGATATTCAGGTCGAAGTTATACCACAGTCCATAACAATGCATTCCACCTACTCCAATGAACATATCATGCATATGATATTTCAATAAGGAATAATCAAATAAATATTCAATTATCCAGTACCACACCATAACATATTATCTCCACATGATAATACATATTCCACATATACCACATAATCAATTCAACAGTCCAACAATTCAGAATCACAATAATTCAGCAAATCCAATCAACTTACATCCACAATTCAATATTCAGCAAACATATGCATATGAACATAAACCACATCTCAGCATTTCAATATCTAAACTCTAATTATATCTAGAAGTAGCCCTTACCAAAAGTCCACAGCTCACGTGTCAAGGCACGCCGCTATCTTACTCAGCACGAACTCAATCCCCAAAGATTCCTAACAACACACCAAACCTTAGTACAATTCTAGTTCACCTAAAAATAATTTCCTAGGCCAGGTTTTATGCTAATCCCTAGGTTCTCAATCCCCAAAAATCTTTTTGATAAGTCACCTACATATGAAATGATAAACAAATTGAAAAATCAAATGTTTTTAAAGACTAACACTCACTTTCTTTTAAAACTTGAGACATGGACAACACTAAGATCAAATACTTTTCATCACAAAACTTAATTAAGGCTCCACTTGGCTTTAGGATTACAAAGAATCCATTTTGCCTTAAGTGTTTCATTGCCTTTAAAAATCGAAACATCTTCCAATTCAATCAAACTATTTCCAAACTCTTCCAAAACTTGAACACAATTCAATACAACTAATATAAGTCAAGAGCATCAAAAATTTTCTTCTCCAAGCTCTCTAGGAGCTCTCGGCCACACCTTTCTTTTTTTAAAAAAAAATTGCTAGACTTTCTAATTAACCAAACCACCTCATCCAATCACCTAATTCCTTTCCAAAACATCCAATTTTTACAAAACAAAACATTATGCAAGTCCATTACCCAATCATAGCCAATCCAAGCATCAAGGGTTTTCCCAAAAATTCACAATTCCTTTGATCAATACCAAAATTAACAACTACGACAACAATAACAAATATTAAGGAGCAAGAACCCCAATTTAATTGAATGATTTACATGGAAGATCACTTAACCCCTTTCTCCTAGACCATTGATCTAGGGTTTGAGAAAATTGGGGGAAAATATGTTCATCTCTCCCATGATTACATTCAAGCCACAATTAAAGCATTTAAACTAGAAAGAAGCAAAAAAAAAAAAAAAAAACAACTCCTACACCTAAAAATGGAGCTCACGGTTTTGGGGCTTAAAGGAGACAAGGAAAAATTGGTTTTCAAGCTTACATACAAGGTGATGAAGATGATAACAAGTAGAAGAAAAAGGCTAGGATCAATGGAAGTTGAAGAAAGAAAATGGAATCATGCCAAGAGGATGATGGAGATAGAAGCCATGGAAGCACCTTAAGTTTCTCTCTCAAAACCAAGTGAAAGAAAAATAAAATGAGGGTGACAAAGGGGAGGGGAGGTCGCGGCCTGACCTTAAAAGAAAAGGGGAGTGATTAAAAAAAATTAATTAAAAGGTAAAACACTTGGTTAAGAAGGAATTAGGATAATCATAAAATAATTAGTCACCAAAAATGTGACACCTACACCTTAAAAAGCTAGATTCTAATCTAATCACAAATCTAAATATCTAATCGCTCTCTTCTCATGATTACTCCCTAATCCTAGAGTCTTAAGTCCTAAAAATACGGCATCGAGTAATCGCGTTACCAATTAATTCTTTCGCCGATTAGATCGCGAAAATTAATTTACTTAGAAATTAATTCACCGCGTGATAATAATTTATCATAAATAATAAAAACAATTGAAAACACTCAAGCATAATTACAACAAGTTACGATTTGATTTTCATCGAAATCGGAGTTCGTTTAAAATTTTATCGCAGATAAAAACGATCCGGTGATTCCAAACACGGCGAAACTTCGATAGAATTTTTTGACGATTTTTGAACCACGAATTAATATATAATATTAATTCTCAAATTAAATTTTATCTTGATTTAATTCAATCAGTTACTTAATAAACAAGAAACTGCTTATTATAGCATAAATACGACAAATTACGCTATAGTAACGGTAAATACGCATCGTAAAAATTACGGATGTTACAATACTTCCCCACAAAATAGTTTCGTCCTCGAAACAACAAGTCAGATAAGGATAAGAAAACAAATCTGGGTACTGCTCGCTCATCTTCTCTTCCAGTTCCCAAGTTGCATCACCTGTCTTCTGGTCCCAAACCACATTGACTAGCTAAATCTCCTTGTTCCTCAATTACTTAGTCTTTCTGTCAATAATCTTTGCTGGGGATACTTCAAAGACAAGTCATCTCTCAACTGAATCACGTGAGATGGGTCAGAAACGTACTTTCGCAACTGCAAGACGTGAAAGACGTCATGAATATTAGACATAAAGGGAGGCAAAGCTATCTGATATGCAACTGGACCTATACGACGAAGAATTTGATAAAGTCCAATGAATTTAGGAGTGAGCTTTTTTGACTTGATCGCTCGACCAACTCCAGTTGTAGGTGTGACTCGAAGGAATACATGCTTTCCTTCTGTAAATTCTAACGGTCGGCGACCCCTGTCTACATAACTCTTCTGTTGACTTTGAGACGCTTTCATCCTCTCTCTAATCTGTCGTACTTTCTCAGTAGTCTGCTGAACCAAGTCTGGTCCCACGATGGAGCTTTTGCCGTCTTGATACCAACAAAGAGGCGTCAGACACTTGCGTCCGTATAGTGCTTTATAAGGCACTATGCCAATGCTCGCATGATGACTGTTGTTGTAAGTGAATTCCACTAGCGGTAGAACGTCATCCCAACTTCCTCTGTTGTCCAACGTGCAAGCCCTCAGCAAATCTTCAAGTGACTGGATTTTCCTCTCGTTCTGTCCGTTGGTTTGCGGATGATACACCGAATTGAGCTTGAGCTTGGTCCCCAAAACTTCCTGTAATGCTCTCCAGAAATAAGATGTGAACTTCAGATCTCTATCAGAAACGATATTAGAAGGCACTTCATGAAGTCGTACAATCTCTGCTATGTAGATCTTTGTCAGCTTCTCCACGTTGAAAGTCGATCTAACAAGTAGAAAATGAGCGGATTTGGTCAATCGGTCGACGATTACCCAAATCGAGTCGTACTTCTTCCGCGTCCTAGGCAACCCTACAACGAAATCCATGGAAATACTTTCCCACTTCCATTCTGGTATGTTAAGTGACTGTAGCATCCCGGCTGGTCGCTGATGTTCCACTTTCGCTTTCTGATATGTCAAACATGACGCCACAAAATCTGCCACTTGCTTCTTCATTCTAGGCCACAAAAAATGCTTCTCCAAATCGTGATACATCTTAGTAGCTCCTGGATGAATATCAATCTGCTCTTGTGCACTTCGTCGAGAATCAATCTCCTCAACTCTACCACGTCAGGTACACAAACACGTCCATTGCATCTCAAAATGTTATCCAATCCCACCTTGAATTCAGTCAACTTTCCTTTTGCTATCTGCTCTTTCTTCTCCTACAGTAGCTTATCACTAGCTTACTGATCCCTGATCTCATCTAACAATCCACTAGAAATAGTGAGCCTGCCAAACTTCAGCTTCCCCTATGACAATTCCACGTTTAGCTTCAAGTCTCGGAACTTCTCCAGTAGCTCTAATTCCTTAATCATCATCATCGAGACTAGAACGCTCTTCCTGCTCAAAGCATCTGCTACTACGTTTGCCTTCCCCAGATGATATTCCAATGTAAAATCATAGTCCTTCAGAGATTTTGTCCATCTCCACTGTCACATGTTGAGTTCCTTCTGGTCGAACAAGTACTTCAAACTCTTGTGATCGCTAAAAACAGTGAACATGCTCCCGTACAAGTAGTGCCTCCAAATCTTCATTGCGAACACCATTGCGGTGAGTTCCAAATCATGCGTAGGATAGTTCCTCTCATGAATTTTGAGCTGTCTTGAAGCATAAGTCACTACCTTCTTATGTTGCATCAGCACGCATCCAAGTCCCTGGTGAGAGGCATCACAATAAACCTCATAAGGTTCTTCTAGTTGAGGCAAAACCAAAACAGGCGTTGTCGTCAAGAGTTCCTTCAATCTCTGAAAACTGGATTCACACTCCTCAGTCCAAGCAAAAGGTTGATCCTTCCTCGTGAGTTGTGTAAGCGGTGCTACAATCTTCGAGAATCTTTCAATAAATCTCCGGTAGTAACTCGCTAATCCAACAAAGCTTTGGATATTAGACACTATCTTCGAATGCTCCCAGGCCAACACAACTTCAATCTTAGATGGATCCATAGCTATCTCGTCCTTAGTTATCACATGTCTAAAGAAATTCATCTCTTCTAGCCAGAACTCGCACTTGGAAAGATTCGCATAGAGTTGCTTCTCCTGTAGAATCTGCAACACTTGTCATAGGTGCCCTTCATGCTCTTCTCTGCTTCACGAGTAGATCAAAATGTTGTCTATGAACACCACCACGAACTGGTCCAAGAATGGATGAAAAATCCTGTTCATGTAGTCCATGAACACAGCTGGTGCATTCGTCACTCCAAAAGGCATGACTAGATACTCATAGTGACCATATCTAGTTCTGAATGCGGTCTTGGGAATATCTTCTTCCTTCACGCGGATCTGGTGATAGCCGAACTTCAAATCAATCTTGGAAAATATCGCAGCTCCTCGCAGTTGATCCATCAAGTCATCGATATGTGGTAACGGATACCGATTCTTGACAGTAACCTTGTTGAGTTGCCGATAATCAACACATAATCTCGATCGTCCGTCTTTCTTCTTCACTAGCAACACTGGAGCTCCCCACAGTGACACACTAGGTCGTATGAATTGCTTCAACTCCAAGTGTTCAATCTGCGACTTCAGCTCCTTCATCTCTTATGGAGACATTCGATAGGGCGCTATCAAAATCAGACCTGTTCCTGGAAGTAAATCGATGGAGAATTCGATTTCCCCTTACTGGTGGTAAACCTGTTACATCTTCAGGAAAAAACATCTGGGAATTCACACACCACTGGAACGTTCTTCAGCTCGATCTCTTGAGAAGCTTCTAAACTAGCAAGGTACATGTACTTCTGAGTTCTCTCTTTCAAGGAAACCCCGATGTGTTTAGCAAAAAGATATTTAGAGACTCCAAGATCCAGAAAATCTATTGCTTTTCGGGCACAGTCCAAAAGGATATGGTGGTAAGACAACCAATCCATCCCGAGGATAATATCAAGACTTTTTAGAGGCAAGCAAATCAAATCAATAAGAAACTTCCTATCCTGAATAACCACCACACAATTAAGGCATGCAGTGTTGACAACCAAAGTTTTAGTAGCCAGAGTAGTAACTACTAATTTGAAAAGTAAAGCAGTCACAGACAACTTCAAACGGTCCACGCAATCCATAGAAATAAATAAATGGGTTGCACCAGAATCGAAAAGTACGGATAAGGATTTACCCTCAATCTCATAGCCCCCTAAATAAAATCATTTGATTGCTCCGCCTCTTCGCCACTCATACAGAAGACACTGCCCTTGGCAGCCTAATGCTTCCCCTTCGCCTTCGCTGCGTTCACACTCGGTTCCACCTTCGGAGCTTTGCAATCCTTGGCGATATGTCCTGGTTTCTTGCAGTTGTAACACAAGTCACTCTCTTCAGTGCAATCACTAGCATAATGCCCCGGTTTGCCGCAACGATAGTATACTAGTCCATCTCTGGTCTTACTCCCACCACTTGGATTCTGAGCCATAGGGCGATACTACCCCCTGTTGTTTCCCTGAGGTCTGCTGTAAGGTTTCTTCTGTTGTTTTCCCTTCTGATTATATCCCTGACCTTGATTCTGGGATCTGATGGGTCCACCTGAACCACTCTATCCCTTGTCGTTCCTCACCACCTCTACCTCATTGCACCAATCAACCAATTCCTGGAAGTTCCCAATTCTCAGCGACACCACAGACTTATTGATGTCGAACCTTAAACCATGCTAAAATCTTTCACTCTGCCAATTCTCATCCGCCTGATCACGAAAAGGACTGAAATACCTCGACAATAATTCAAACTTAGTCGCATACTTCGACACTGTCATGTTGCCTTGATGCAAACAGAGGAATTCCTGCTCTTTCTCCATCCGTGCAATTTTTGGAAAATATTTCTCTAAGAACCTCCTGCGGAAAGTCTCCCAATCATTCTTCTGATGTTCGACAGTCAGCATCTGCTTAACTCCTTTCCACTAATACTCAGCATCTTCCAGCAGCAGGTAAGAAGCATAGTTCACCTTGACATTTTCAGGACAGTAAAGCACTTCAAAGATCTTTTCTATCTCTTGCGGTCACAGATCTGCTTTATCCGGATTTGGTTCTCCATAGAATTTCGGTGGATCATGCTTGTGAAAATCGGCCAATCCTCTAGCCTCCGCATTCCTTTCCGCCCTCTGCTATTGCTGCAAGTCCTGCTAGTTCATGGTTACTGTCTGTTGAGCTACCGCCGCTGCCATCTCAGTCATAGCTTGAAATGCCCTTTCCATGTTTGAGTTCTCTGTTCCAATATTAAGGTCTCTTCGTGGGCGCAATAGATTTCTACAATGTCCAAAACCTGTCAGAACCTCACACTCAAGTGATGTGTTAACACACATTGCTTCAATCAAAAAACAATTCAAACAATACTAAGCAAAGCTGTTTTACTCATCAAACAACAACAATACTAACACAACTAGCTACCCGATACAATAAAATCCGACACGGTGACCAGCTTAGTGTTCTCAACACACACAGTTCGGTTAGAACCGAACTGCTCTGATACCACTATTGTAACACCCCATTTCTGAAGCGCTACTACACTAGAACTTGACTCTAAATGCAGCGATCTTTTCAAAATGATACTCTTTTGTCCTTTGAAAAATGCGGTAATTTTTTTTTAAATGTCTTTCACAAAACACAATCAGAGTATCCACAGCGTTTTAGAAACATGATGGAATTCTACCATGCAAAAGACAGATGCCACTGAAATATAAACATATATTCATTTCCAAAATATATACATAACCAGCTTGTACAAGATACAAAAGTAAATAAATATCCACATGAGGAATACACCTAAAGTATGAAGACCCTAATAAGAGTAGTCATACTTCTGGGGTACGCACGACAGATACCCACACAGGGGGCTACTCCAAAAGTAAACCTCCAGACCTATCCAACCACTACCACAAAAGACTAACAAGTTAACAGAGACTGGTCACCAACCAAGACTATGTACAATCAAATAGACGCCACCCACTAACCAAATCTACACATCACTACCCATATCCTCTGACAAGTCCTCCTCCTCGTCCTCCATAGGGTCGTCCTCATCATCTCCGGTCAAATCCACAAAAGGTACAAAAGCAGGTACTCCCTCTGGCCTAACCTCCTCCGCTAGTACGTCATCATTCCAACCCACGCCACTACATCCAGCCTTGCCACACACTCGACAAACAGAAGAAGGATCTACGGGCGGGGTGGATGTCTTGATACGCAAAGGAGAAGTCGGCACGGTCTCCGGCTCTGGCTCCGGATCCTCCACTAGGCTAGGTGAATCTATCGTTGTACGTGAAGTAGAGGCTCCCAATGCCCAACGTCTCATGCCCACGCTCTTACGAGCAGTCTGCCTAACCTTAGCACCACCGAGAATGGGTGCGTAACGAAAAGTCGTCTCCCTAGGAATATTAAAGGACTCGTCAGTCAAAGTAGAAGAAGTAGTCAGTAGCACTCGATCCTGCTGAGTGCGATACCAGCTGTCCACAATCCGATCAATCATGATAGGAAAGCTCACGGTACGCCGAGAGATCTTCTGTCGATCAGCCAGTCCATCTACACAGAAGGTCTCTACACTAGTGCGAAAATAGGATAAAAAAAGAGGATTTTACGCCAGTTATTTAAATAACCGGCATTAAATGTGACGCGGTGGCATTTTTAAAATTATCGCATTACTTTTTACGCGGGTTATTTAAATAACCAGCATTAAAAGTGTTTGTTTTGGAAATATCGCGTACCTTTTGATGCCGGTTATTGAAATAACCAGCGTTAAATCCTATCTTAAAAAAAAAACTTTTACGTCAGGTGTGAAATTTCTGTACCTTTTACGCCGGGTGTTCTAAATAACTGATGTAAATTCCTTAATATAATATATTTCATCTATTTCGAAACCCTCACGATGCGGGTTCCTCTTGATGCTGTTTCTGTACCTATTTCATCTGTTTCTGTTCAGTGTTCTCTTCCCTCACTCTCACTGTGTTCTCTCACTCTCTCAATGGCATGTCCCTTGCTTGACCGGTAGCGACAGCGACCCAATCGCGTTCACCAGCAGCGGCCCACCATCTTCTTCTTTTCCCTCGGTCATTTTGTCTCCCTCACCTTCGTCTTCTTCTTCTCCCTCGCCACAGTCTTCCTGGCGTTCTCCCTCGCCACCGTCTTCTTCTCATCCCTCGGTATCCTCCATCCCTCATTCTCCCAGGTTCGTATTTTATTTTATTTTATTTTGCTTTTTATTTTATTTTGCTTTTTGTTCAATCTCAACATTGGGAATGGGAAGATGGCGGATGATCTCTCAACATTGGGAACCCTTCGTTGATGCCCTCGTCAAACGCCCCTTCGTTGATGCTTTTTGTTTTTTGTTTTTTGACCTTTTCTTTTGGTGGTGGAGCAATTGATGGTTTTAAGATCAGTTTGCATTGCTTTTGATGTTTTGTTGATTGCTTTCACTGTGCCATTTCAATCTGCTCTTCTGTTTCATCAAAAGGAAATGTTATTATATATATTTTTAAAAACAACCCTCTGATAGGGTGAGTTAATTCAGTGCATTGTTGGGTTAGGGTTTGATTTTGTCATTGGAAGGGGTTTTGGTAACCTTGGAAGTTTCTTTTTTTATTTGGCGGGGGGGGCGAGGAGATTGTTAGTTCACTCCAATTAGCATTTGCGAAATTGTTATTGATGATAGATTCTTGGTAGAGAGGTATTTCATGGATTAATAGTTGCATAGTTCTTTTGTTGAAAATGTTGGGGCAATATTTGTTGATGTGTTTGGATGTATTGTCTGCATGACAACAGCATTAAGAAGGAGTCTCTGGATGCTAGGACCTCGAGCTAGAGTAGTTTGGGAGAGCATGCTAAGATAACAGGTGTGTGGTAATAATATCTATCTATTGATTCATATTAGATTGTAAAGAGAGTCCATAGATTATTAGGCATATCTATGAATAGGAAATTGTTTTTATTTTATTTTTATTTAGTGGATATGGTCTCCTTCCAAAACTTTTGTGTTTGATTTGATACCCCTTTATCTACGTAGTTTTCATTGTTTGGATGATAGTGTTAAAAAGTAATTTTAGCAGAACTGTTGTTGATGTGAAAAAAATATGAAGATTCTATTGTTGTTGCTGACCAATTGGTTCCTCCTTTTCAGATAACTAGATTAGCAGAAAGATACCTGGGTTTGATGTCACTTAAAAGCGTAGATCTTTCACCAGCAAGTTGGATGGCAGTTACTTGGTAATTAATTTTCTCCTCCCAGCTACTCTAATATAAGTACTTCTTGAACTTTTTCTTTTTTTTATTTTTGTAATTTTACTAATTTTTCTAAATTAATACTACTACTATATTTGGAATTGATCTCATGTGTCCTTTATGTTAGGCCTTCTAGTTAGTATGAGAGCATTTTTCACGATCAATTGATGAATACTCATGGTTAATGTTTTTAGGTACCTGATTATATCATATCCTAATGGGAAGAACAATTTAGCTTCATATTGATTCATATTTTTTTTACAAGGAAAAAAAATCGATTCTTCCAGCTGACAAATTTGAATTACGTGTTTCACACACTGATAATAATAGCTAACAGGTGTCTTCTTGGAACTTTTGTTCATCTATCTATTGTTGGTTATATGTCATCGATGTGAATTCGATTTTTCTTCGGATGAGAATGGAACTTGAAGTATCATGCCTTTGTTTGTTATTCATCTCAATTTCTCTATTGTTGTACAATATTAATGAACTTTTTATTCGTTTGTGTTTGATTGCTATTTTAACAAGTTTGATTTAGGGGGTTCAACTATTGAATTTTTGGTTGGCACTTTGAGCTATTTGCTATTGCACTAAAATGTTGAATGACTTTTTTATTTGTTGAGAATGGATGTTAAATGACTTCTAGATTGTTGTGTTATGGCTACATTTGTTATTTGGCCAAGTAAGCAGAGTGATGTGTTGAATAATGGCACCTAAAATATTTTATAAAGAGTGAGCACAGTAGCTAAATATTATAAAGTGCACATTAGAATTCAAAGGATTGTAATTTTCTTATGGTTCATTGATTTTGCTTTTCTTCTGCACAATGTTATTTTTCCATTAAGCAGTAACACATCTAATTGACTTTGTTGTTCAGTGTCAAACATTGAATGAAGAAGAAATGTTTGAAGTTCAAGACAGCTTGTCACTTTTTACTTTAGGTTGGATACATGTAAGTGCTCCATTGTCTTTGGCTATGAAATTTGTATCATTGCTATCATGTTTGCTAATTACTTGTTTCAACAACCCGATTTTGTCCTCGGGAGCCCTTTAGTAGTTAGAGATATTTTATGACTTTTATATATTATTGTATTTGACTTCCAATATGAGATGTGTTCGACTTTTATATATTAATGTTTATTAGATGTATTTGATTTTCAATGTGAGGTAGAGTTATACCAAATATACGAAGATCGTGATAGGTGTGTGTATGTTATTTTAGAAACACAGTTATGGATCGTAGTTGGATGCAAAAGAGTTGTTTGTGTGATGAGTATAAGAATGGAGTGGAAGAGTTTCTAAGATTTGCCCAAACAAAGCTTCCTGATAATCATGGAACTTTTTATTGTCCTTGTGTTAAGTTTTTGAATTAAGCACACAAAAAGTTGGCGAAATATGAGATCGTCTTCGTGCTAATGGGATTATCCAAGGTTATACGACATGGACATGGCATGGTGAATTGTTACATACACCAAGTATGTCCCAAAGAGAGGAAGTTGAGGTAGATATGGGCGATCAACTGGAGGGCATGATTTATGATATTGGACAACACTCTTTTCAGTGAGCACATGTGTATGATACTCTAAGTCATGACAATTGATAACACCATTATTGCATCATATTTATACGGATATTAGAAGGTGATTTGAATAATTATTGAATATTATCGATTGAAATTCACCCCCTTTTAATGTAAATTGTGTAGGAATAGCAAAATAAGCAATATGGTTGAAAAGAGTGACATTCAAGGAGTTTTTAGCCAAGAAAAAACATAAAATTTGCTCCCAGACAATGCAACACGGCCAAGGAACAGTGAGCACGACCTTCGGAGGTTAGCCACGGTCTAACCGTGGCTAAAAGCTTTTTGACTGTGGCTAAATGGCGGTGTCAGGTCGGCAGCCAGCACGGCCTCTTCATTTGACCAGCACGACCTCTTCATTTAACCAGCACGGCCGTGCTCAGTAGGAAAATATCTCAGGACCTATGTCGGCAAACATAGAGGCAGCGCAGACGCGTAAAACAACCTGAAAAGGGAGCACGACCTTTGAGCACGGCCGTGCTTAGGCCGTGCTCAACCCAGATTTTTGCCTATAAATAAGAGTTCGCAGTTTTAGTTTAAAATGTCCCTTTTGAGTGCAGATGCATTTCCTGCCTCATTTCTTCCCTTTATAACTTTATTTTCTTCTGTTATTTTGTTATTTTAGTTTTTGTAATTTTATTTCTTTACTCTTTGAATTTTATTATGGATTCTAGAATTATTGTAGTGTTATTATCTCCAATTTTAATGTGCAACTAATTCTATTACTGTGGTGATGGGGAATCTTTTACTATGCTTATAATCTTAATCCAGTTTATAATATGAGTTCTTAATTCTTTTGATTAAATTATTCCTTGCGAATTTATTCTAATAAGAACTAATCATTATTTACTCAGTAAATTAATTGTGTGGCGATCGTACCTTCAACTAGTTAACGGAACTCTAGGGATAATTGAATCTGCATACTCTGCTTGATCAAGGATTGCGTGTTCATTTTCAGTCAAGCATTGAATTGATAAATCTATTGACGCTTTATGCACTTTCTGTTTACTTGCTTTGAATGATCAAACAAAGTAATAAATTAGGGAGAAGACTGTTAATATTGCATGATCATTGGGTGTTAATAGCTTTTGAATAGATGATTGGTAATCAATAAAGATATTTTCTTGCCTCTTTTTATAAATGGGTTAAGTGAATAAGTATCGGTATAAAGTGAACTCAGAACCTCAGTAACTCCATAATCATAGTTTTTCTTCTTATTCTAAATTTCTTTCTTTTCTCTTTTAATCAATTTCACCTCAAACAATTTGTCTAAATAACAAATTAATCTAAGTAGAGTAGTAATCATTCCAATTCCCTGTGGAGACGATAATATTTTATACTATAACTTGACGAGATCGTATACTTGCGATTTTGACTGAACAAGTTTTTAGCACCGTTGCTGGGGAATTGTTAATGATATTGATTGAAACGATTAATTGTTAATTTAGACGCTTTTTTTAATTATTTTCCTTTTTCTGGTTTTATTTTATTTTTATCTTTTATTTTTTTTCTTTCTTGTCATTTTAATTTTATTATCACCTCCTACATGGATGGTTTTACCTCCTATATGGACGGTTAGTTTTTATTTTTATATTTCGTGTCCTAGTTGGAAGACTTGATTTTATTTTGTGTAGCATCTCTTGGTTAGAAGACTAGATTTTCTTACTATTTTATTACTTAAACTTATTATTTAGCGTCTCCCGGTTGGAAGACTTGATTATTTTTTTCTTTCTTTTAATTTTTCTTTTCTTCTCTTTAAAAAAATATAGATTCTCTTTTCGTTTGTGAGTGTTGTGGTATTTTAACAAACACTACAGATGCAAGTCACAAATCCTTAGAGAGTAAAATATCAGTTTTGGCTCAATTGATAAACTAAAGAGAAAGAGAGACCACCTTGCTTAATCAACCAGAGCCTAAAGATGAAATCATCATTTCTGAGGATGATGAGAAGTTAATTGAAGGTACTGAGTCCGACACTTGGTCTCAGACAGAGTCTGACATTCAGGCCATGCTTGACATTTGGCCTGAGAATGAGTCTGACACTTGCCGTAAGATTGAATCTGACACTTGGTCTGAGACTGAGTCTGACATCTGGTCTGAGCCTAAGATTGAGCCTAAGCATGACTCACAACCATCCCTAAAAAAGATTAAATTTCTCACGGAAAAAAGTGATTCTGATGAGAGACAGAAAAACCTCCCAGTTTTTAATGTAGAGCAAGAGATGGAAACCCCAATTACTTTGGGACGGACTCTTGTTGTCAATATCGGTGAGGCAGCCATTGAAGTTCACAAAGGAAAGGTAACTATTAAATCTGGTAAGGAAGAGGATATTCCACAACTTCTAAATTTTAACCCCTCTCCTTCAATTTCTAGTTACTATATTAAAGATATGGTTGATGTTAACAAACCTCCTCTAAATTCTCTTGATTTTATTAATAGTGTGGTTGTTGTCAACAAGTCTATTGATTTAAGAATGCAGGATCCTTTGATATACATTACTAACTTGCAGGATTCTAGTATGTTGGTAGGGGATGTTAAAATAAAAATTGCATCATTCCATGAGAATTCTCCACTATCAAGAGGAAGCGGTCAAACAACTTGAACCATATGGTCAAGAAATGGCGAAGAAGGAATGCGCTAAATGCAAAATTCACTCTTGGAGAATTCGCTGGTTGACCACTTCTCAGCAATCCATCAAGCTCACGACGCTAAATAAAGCGCTTCGCAGGAGGCAACATGTGTTTATATTATTTCAGTTTGTTTTATTTTTTATGTTCACCCTTTTATTTTGTCGACAATTCTCTTTTCACTTACTTCATCTTGACAAACTATCGTTTTGGGAAGAAATTTGTCTACTGCACCTCCTCCAGAATATGCTCGTGAAATTTTCTACAGGGGAGTCCCTTTCCATTCTTTACTTTTAGCACTTAATTTTGTTTGTTATATCTTTTTGTGCTTATGCTGCAATTACTAGCATTGAGGACAATGTTAGAAATAAGTGTGGGGGGAATTTACCACTTGACATTTGGTTACTATTTTTTTAAATTGAAGCTACTAATTTTGGGGCGAAAAAAAAACTTGAATTCTTTCAGACAACTTTTGATGCTTATTGAAATGATATAAATCTCTGAAAGCTGAGAATTAGATATGAGCCCTTGATTGACATTTTTCCATGAAATAGCTTCTAAACGTGAGGATTTGAGCCTGATTTGGGTTTACGCATTACTGTCAGAATCATAAAACCCTATTCTTCATTTGAGTTGTTTTTCATTTACTTTAGTGTTCTAGAACTTGAAATGTGGCCATTCAAAGTGAAACTAATTTTTAGAATTTTTGGAAAATGATTGGGGCACTTAGGATTATTTCTAGCCTCCAACACTTTGAGTTGAATTTTTTACCAACTAGTTGCCCACTTTGAGCCTTAGAAATGAAATTCATTTGATACCTCTGATTTCTTTGAAAGACCTTTAAAATTGGTTATCATTGAGTTATAAAAGAGCAACTTGGCATTGGTGAAAAATAAATTGAAAAGAAAAAGAAAAGGGAAATTCTGGTGATGAGGAAGTTCAAGAAAAAGAAAAAGAGAAAGGAAAATTCTCGTGATAAGGAAGTTCAAATGAAAAGAAAAAAATGGTTCTCTTCACCTAAAATGCTAAAGTTGTGAAACAAGGACATATGCTCAAAAATAATTACTGATTTTTAGCCCTTGAAATATCCTTTCTTTGAATTTCCATACCTTAAATTTTCACCCCCGACCTCATTACAACCTTATGAAAGACCCCTTGATTTCAAGTTTATCTATAAATTATTAGTCGAGTTTTGGTCTATTGTCAAGCTTATGGTAATACATTTGTCTCTGGAAAAAATTGTGTGAAAACCCCTAAACCATTAAACACTTTAGAGATTGAAAGGAAGTGACATATTCTTAGTTGATTTAAATTTCAAGGTGCTTATTTTTCTAAATTCTTCAATCAAGTGAAAAATATTTCTCTCAAAGAGATAACAAGCTGTCTTTCAAAAATATTTGCTTTGTCCCACTAAATTGGTAAGCAATCATTAATAAAAGTTTTGAGAAATCAAAAATCAATTACTTTGCTCGAGGACAAGCAAAGCTCAAGTGTGGGGGAATTGATAACAGCATTATTGTATCATATTTATACGGATATTAGGTGATTTGAATAATTATTGAATATTACCGATTAAAATTCACCCCCTTTTAATGTAAATTGTGTAGGAATAGCAAAATAAGCAATATGGTTGAAAAGAGTGACATTCAAGGAGTTTTTAGCCAAGAAAAACATAAATTCGCTCCCAGACAATACAGCACGGCCAAGGAACAATGAGCACAGCCTTCGGAGGTTAGCCACGGTCGAACCGTGGCTAAATGGCGGTGTCAGGTCGGCAGCCAGCACGACCCTTCATCTTTCCAGCACGACCTCTTCATTTGACCAGCACGACCGTGCTCATCAGGAAAATATCTTAGGACCTATGTCGGCAAACGTAGAGGCGACGCAGACAGTAAAACAGCCTGAAAAGGGAGCACGATCGTGCTTAGGCCGTGCTCAACCCAGATTTTTGCTTATAAATAAGAGTTCGCAGTTTTAGTTTAAAATGTCCCTTCTGAGTGCAGATGCATTTCCTGCCTCATTTCTTCCCTTTATAGCTTTATTTTATTCTGTTATTTTGTTATTTTAGTTTTTGTAATTTTATTTCTTTACTCTTTAAATTTTATTATGGATTCTAGAATTATTGTAGTGTTATTATCTTCAATTTTAATGTGCAACTAATTCTATTACTGTGGTGATGAGGAATCTTTTACTATGTTTATAATCTTAATCCAGTTTATAATATGAGTTCTTAATTCTTTTGATTAAATTATTCCTTGCGAATTTATTTTAATAAGAACTGATCATTCTTTACTCAGTAAATTAATTGTGTGGCGATCGTACCTTCAATTAATTAACGGAACTCTAGGGATAATTGAATCTACATGCTCTGTCAGACAAGGATTGTGTGTTCATTTTGAGTCAATCATTGAATTGATAAATCTATTGACGCTTTATGCTCTTTCTATTTACTTGCTTTGAATGATCAAACAAAGTAATAAATTAGGGAGAAGACTGTTAACATTGCATGATCATTGGGTGTTAATAGCTTTTGAATAGATGATTGGTAATCAATAAAGATATTTTCTTGGCTCTTTTTACAAATTGGTTAAGTGAATAAGTATTGATATAAAGTGAACTCAGAACCTCAGTAATTCCATAATCATATTTTTGTTCTTATTCTAAATTTCTTTCTTTTCTCTTTTAATCAATTTCACCTCGAACCATTTGTCTAAATAACAAATTAATCTAAGTAGAGCAGTAATCATTCCAATTCCCTATGGAGATGATAATCTTTCATACTATAACTTGGCGAGATCGTATACTTGCGATTTTGACCGAACAAGTTTTTGAAAACTTGTTCGGTCAAAATCGCAAGTGCACTTTCTAAGCAACCGTGCTTCAGATTCTCAACAAACATACATACAGAATAAGATAACTGATGAGCAAAAAGACTGTTTCTTAGCGCCATACTTGAATAGGTAAGTATATTTTATTAAATATCGTCAAATTGATAGTCTTGTTTCATTTTGTCTCTATGTGCTTCTGATACACATTATTTTTGCCCAATATTCAATAACCATTGGCAGTTGATGATCATTTGTCCTAAGGACAATCTCATAATTTGGATATGCTCGTTGCATAAAAAGCCAAACTCAGCTTTTAAGCGCACAGTTGATATGTAAGCTTTTATTTTTCATACTTGTGATATATGTATTATTACTTAATTTTAGATCTACAATTAACCTACTTTTCATGAATATTTTTTTATCAGAGCTATGGAGGGTTATAATTTAGTGAAGCATGGTCTTAGAAAAAAGAAGCCTGATTGGGTGTATCCCCAAGTAAGTGTCTCAATAAAAATCATTAAGCTTTTAATAGTAGTTATGTGTATATATAATATTTACTTATTATATGCAACTATGCTATTTATTTGTAGGGGGCATACCAATTGAACGCTTGGGCGTGTGGGTACTACGTGATGAAAACCGTGTTAACCATTGTCACTACGGATATTATTAGTGGATGGATGGAGGTAATAGAATTTTTAATAAGTTTTTAGCATACATGATATATTTTTTCTGGTTAGTTAATTATATAAGTTTTGAACTTGCAGGTGTTCAGTGACTCATCTGAGTATACCACTGCTGAAATTAAAGAAATCCGAGAAACATGGGCTCACTTTTTTTTCAAATGCTTGAGGAGAAGAAACAAAGAGCAAAGGAATAAATTTGAGTTGGGTACAGATAGTGATGTTATTGTTGCTGCTATTCAATTGAGTTGAGTATGAGCCATTATTGCTGCCGTTCAGTTTTTAGGTTATTTGTGTCTTGAGATGGTGATTTTGAGGGGTTTTTGGGGTGATTGTTGTAAAAGCCTCTTGATTTTGGGTGGACAAAGGCATGCAATGGTTTTGATTGTATTTGTGACTTAATGTTCTTAATTCTTGCTTTCTGATATCAGTCCTAAATCCTGATACTTAATGATTAAATGTCTAGAAGGGTGGGATCTGAAAATTGTATTTAGGATTCATCTCAATCACACCCCAAGTTTCTTTTCTGAATGTGCTTTGCTGAGAATTTACTTTTGGTCTATTTGGGATAATGTGTTTCAGTAAAAAGTTCACGAAACCTTCAAGGCATACTTGATTGTTTTTCTTTTCAAGGATTTTTGTTATTGTGGCTCTAATAGTTTGGATCCAGACATTGAGGACCCCACTTGCTGTTGTTCTACTGCATATATGTAAGTTCAATTTATTTGACCATTAATTAATATGCATATAAAAGTTTATGATCTCTTTTCTCTTTTATGTGAGTGAAGCTCCCTCCCTCCACAGGCAGAAATTGCAATTTGGATGCTGTACATGTACAGTGGGTAAAATGAATTTAAAAAAATAAAAAAAATATTGACTCTTTACGTCGGTTATTATAAAAACTGGCATTAAAATGACCTTTTTACGCCAGTTTTTGGTGCACAACCGACGTAAAAAGGTCCTTTTAACACCAGTTTTTACAATAACCGACGTAAAAAGTCAATATTGTTTTTTAATTTTTTTCTCCATTTTCGAATAACCTTTTACGCCGGGTAAGTCAAAAGAACTGACGTAAAAACTAACTTTTAACGCCGGTTTTTTAACCAACATTAAGTGTCCCAACATTCAACACCGGGACTATAGATGCCGGTTAGAAAACCGGCGTAAAATGTCCAATTTAACCGACGTAAAAAGTCTTTTCTGCACTAGTGCTACTACATCCCCTGTATATACAACCCGACCTGAAGTTGGGTTGAACTCCATAGCCGAGGGAATCTCCATATCTGGAAAGTCAAAGACCACCTCCGGCAACGTCGTCATCACCGGGATCTCCATCGCATTCGCTATCCTCTGGGTTACCATCATCAATTGAAGGAAATATGGGCAAGGGTCAACTTCTTAAATAAAAGCAGATAACACAGTATAACATAGTATACAATTCAACAAGAATGCATAAATGCTTTGCAAATGCCACTACATGCCATTGTTTATGATTTCAGAATTCCATGCAATGGTCAATCGTCCTGTACGTATCAGGATCGATACTTTTCCATGCGATGGATGATTAATGATGTTCCTGAATTCCTTTGGCCTTGGGGAATTTCCACTTCCCCAAGATATTCAGGTCGAAGTTATACCACAATGCATGACAATGCATTCCACCTACTCTAATGAACATATCATACATATGATATTTCAATAAGGCAATCAAATAAATATTCAATTATCCAGTACCACACCACAGTATATTATCTCCACATGATAATACATATTCCACATATAATACATAATCAATTCAACAGTCCAACAATTTAGAATCACAATAATTCAGCAAATCCAATCAACTTGCATCCATAATTCAATATTTAGCAAACATAAGCATATGAACATAAACAACATCTCAGCATTTCGATATCTAAACTCTAGTTATATATAGAAGTAGCCTTTACCAAAATTCCCCAGCTCTCATGTCAAGGCACGCCGCTATCCTACTCAGCACGAACTCAATCCCCAAAGATTCCTAACAACACACCAAACCTTAGTACAATTCTAGTTCACCCAAAAATAATTTCCTAGGCAAGGTTTTATTCTAACCCCTAGGTTCTCAATTCCCAAAAATCTTTTTGATAAATCATCTACATTTGAAATGATAAGCAAATTGAAAATCAAATGTTTTTAAAGACTAACACTCACTTTCTTTTAAAACTTGAGACATGGACAACACTAAGATCAAATACTTTTCATCACGAAACTTAATTAGGGCTCCACTTGGCCTTAGGATTACAAAGAATCCATCTTGCCTTAAGTGTTTCATTATCTTTAAAAATCAAAACATCTTCTAATTCAATCAAACTATTTCCAAACTCTTCCAAAACTTGAACACAATTCAATACAACTAATATAAGTCAAGAGCATCAAAAATTTTCTTCTCCAAGCTCTCTAGGAGCTCTCGGCCACACCCTTCTTTTTAAAAAAAAAATTGCAAGACCTTCTAATTAACCAAACCACCTCATCCAATCACCTAATTCCTTTTCAAAACATCCAATTTTTACAAAAAAAAAAAAACCATTATTCAAGTCCATTACCCTATCATAGCCAATTCAAGCATCAAGGGTCTTCCAAAAAATTCACAATTCCTTTGATCAATACCAAAATTAACAACTACAACAACAACAAATATTAGGGAGCAAGGACCCCAATTTAATTGAATGATTTACATGGAAGATCATTTAACCCCTTTCTCCTAGATCATTGATCGAGGGTTTGAGAAATTTGGGGGAAAACATGTTCATCTCTCCCACGATCACATTCAAGCCACAATCAAAGCATTTAAACAAGAAAGAAGCAAAAAAAAAAAATCCAACACCTAAAAATAGAGCTCATGGTTTTGGGGCTTAAAGGAGACAAGGAAAAATTGGTTTTCAAGCTTACTTACAAGGTGATGAAGATGATAACAAGTAGAAGAAAAAGGCTAGGATCAATGGAAGTTGAAGAAACAAAATGGAATCATGCCAAGAGGATGATGGAGATGGAAGAATAAAATGAGGGTGACAAAGGGGAGGGGATGTCGCGGCCTGACCTTAAAAGAAAAGGGGAGGGATTAAAAAAAAATAATTAAAAGGTAAAACACTTGGTTAAGAAGGAATTAGGATAATCATAAAATAATTAGTCACCAAAAGTGTGACACCTACACCTTAAAGAGCTAGATTCTAATCTAATCATAAGTCTAAACATCTAATCCCTCTCTTTTCATGATTACCCCCTAATCCTAGAGTCTTAAGTCCTAAAAATACGGCATCAAGTAATCACATTACCAGTTAATTCTTTTGCCGATTAGATCGCGAAAATTAATTTACTTAGAAATTAATTCACCGCGTGATAATAATTTATCATAAATAATAAAAACAATTGAAACACTCAAGCATAATCACAACAAGTTACGATTCAATTTTTATCGAAATCAGAGTTCTTTTAAAATTTTATCGTGGATAAAAACGATCCGGTGATTCTAAACACGGCGAAACTTCGTTAGAATTTTTTGAAGATTTTTGAACCATGAATTAATATATAATATTAATTTTCAAATTAAATTTTATCTTAATTTAATTCAATCACTTGCTTAACAAACAAGAAACTGCTTATTATAGCATAAATAAGACAAATTACACTATAATAACGGTAAATACGCATCGTAAAAATTACGGATGTTACACATTTGATTGCTAGAGGCTGAGAACTATTTAAACTGAGAACATTTTAAGGTTTAAAATGTATATGAACAATGAAGCTGAGAACATAAATTAAAAACTACTATGATATCAATTTATATTTAAAATATTCAATATTTGAAAGAAATTTCTAACAAAATATTGGCATAATCTCCCATAAAATATTAACATTCCAAAATAACATACATGTATATACAACAAAACAGTACTAACTAAAACAAAGCCTCATATGGGCCAATATCATATCACATACTACTATACATGCAACAACACAAAGATCATACACGTAAAACAAACTTTTTTACCACGTAGGAGTACCACTCTTCTTTAAATTCAAGAATTTGAAAATCAGAGTGTGATTGGTATCTACCGTCGGAAAAGTACTGCGAAATAAAAAATAAATCATATTAGAATTAAAGTGGAAAAATGGTCAAATGTAAGAGTAAATATATTGTGTAAAGTAGAACAAATTGCATACCTCCTTTGGGATTTCCATTTGGTCGTGAACAATAATATCCTTCATATACTTTATAACATAGTACCCATAATCATTGTTGTTTGGTTGCCTGGGGCACTATAAAATTAAAAATATTAAATCAATATAGATTTAATTTTTTAAATTAAATAACTGCATAAGTGTTTTGATAAACACCTTTACAGTTATCCACTTAGTTGTGGTGGATGATTTAGATAATCGAGACTTGGGTTTTCCATCAAGTCCTCGATGAATCATCAAAGCCTTGAGTGCAAAAACAAACATCATTAATTTGGAATCATCAAAACTCAAAATTCATAGCACACCAAACTTAAATAAGCATAATTGGATAAGCACAATTTAACACTATACATTAGATATTTACTGCTCATACGTATCCTTCATTTTTTTTGCAGTAGCTCAACTCATTTTGCAAGGGATCTAAATAGTACATCGTGTTTTTATTGAGATTGATCGCTAACAATAACCCAATGATTCCTACAAAAAAGTTGATTAAGGAAATCCTAATTAGCAAGTAATCACATTTCACAAAAATTAGTATCGCGTTAAATAAGTCATACACACACACACACACACATATATATATATATATAATATTAAATTAAATGACTCATCCTGTGTTACACGGTCACAAAAACAAGGTCTTATACTCAGAGTTTGCTAATGCCAAGCGTTTAGTTATATATGTTTTTATCGCCATAAGGTCATATTGCAACCCTCATACAATGGCTTCTCCGCATCACTTATCAACTTCTCAAACATTTGAGGATAATCACGAAGATCTTCTTCAACCGCATTTGCCATCTCTTTAAAACAGTCGCCATTATATGTATTTGCACTGGTGTCATCTGACATATATCTCCCACTATTCCCCATATTAGAAGATTCACCTCTCGTCTCACTGTGTTTTGTTCAGCAGGTATAACTCTGATCAATTATATTGCTCACTAAATGTCCTTCTAATTCTTTAACATTAACTCGACCTACATAACAACAACTCAAACAAGGACATAAAATTCTACTAAGGTTTTTTTTCATGCCGAACTACAATTAAAATCATGCACTCCATCCTTATATTCCTTCGACAAACGATTGGTAGACATCCACTTCCGATCCATATTTTCCCAATCTACCATAAGAACACTATAGTACATCAAATCAAATTAAATAAAAAAACAATAGATCTCTCCTTGTACTCATCTTCCAAGTAAGGTAATTATACTAAATGAAATTCAAATTACAACAAAAGCATCAGACCTCTCCTTGTATTCATCTTCCAATGGAGGTAATTCAACACTATACTACATCAAATCAAATCAAATTAAATAAAAAACAACAGACCTGAGATTTTGAGCTTTGAGGATTAAGACTTCACTTGTAGAGCCGAGGAAGAAAAACGAAGAAGAGAGAGATATTGAGCTAAGTAACAAAGGAATTATGTTAGAATTAGAAAGAGAAAGGGAAACGAAAAAACAACCATCACCAACCCTTAGGCACAACCCTTAGAAAAGAAGTACATCAACTTACCTCACAGAAGCTCCAAACTATGAAGAAAACTTAGAATTCAGAATATCCAACCTAGAGGAGAGAAAAGCAAGATCCACTCTACAGCAAAATAAAAAATGATAATAAAAATTAAGCATCCAATTCATATATTCAAAACACTCTGTAACAAAGGTGAGCCAATATATAACATACTATCAGACCAGACTCAACAACAAGATCTACAAAGCCAGAAGCTAAAAGAGCATAAGCATAGCAATCACAACCATATAATAGAGTCTTCACCCGAACAACACAAATACACACCAAAATTAAAATTCACCTTACAACATGTAGTTGCGGCAATTTCATTTCCATGAGATGCTTATGAATTTTACAACATGGATAGATTAATGGTAGGTCCTACACAAGGTATCTGGCACTAAGATTTCTAAGAATCCATACAGTAAACTAAACTTCATACTACAGAGAACATGTGAACAGAAAATTGTTTCATAAACTAAACTTCATGCTCCTTGACCTGTCTGACTACTCAATTCATTATTAAAACAAAGTTAGCACCTATTGGTGAGTATCAACATCTCAAATTGACAAGTGTTGAGCTATATGTATGATTATCAAAGTGAAATCAAGCACTTATGTAACACCCATACCTCAATATGTATTGAAAGTACGACAATTACATTAAAGTACAGGAATACAAACTTGATTACAGTAATCTAAGTCATAAATTAAACTTAAATCATTAATCTAATACATAAATTACGACTTAAAGAATACTTGGAATGTCAAATTCCATTATAACGTAAAACTAATCTATGAGTCCCAAGTCTGGAGCTCCGCCTCATCAATCTTCGGTACCTGTTTATCTGAAAAACAAATGAAAGGAATGGGGTGAGATTATAAATCTCAGTGAGCCCTTCACGGACTTCTCACCATTCTCTCGTCGAATCATACTATTTGATAAGACTAACTTAGGCATTACACATCTGAACATATTTTTCATATACCATAAGGACTTGCTTGACAACTTATTAGATATCCTAAGCGAAAACGCCCTAGAATGTGCTAACCTGAACTTATAACTTAGTATATTGCGGGTAGGATAATTCTAAGTCCAATATACCACTTAAAGGCAAGCGAATAACTAGATACAAAATTGTATAGCAAACACACATTAATTCTATAAACACTCATTCTTAAACCTATGCTTAGCACATCTTTGATTTTCTTTATGCTATTGGATTTGATCTTAAGCTTTAGTCTATAGACTCCAATCAACATAGCTTGCTTGCTTTCTTAAGTGATCTTATCACAACTCTTACTACTTCTATGCGTCATTACTATTAAGTAATTTAGCATCTAAGGATTTTCAATCCATAATAACATTTACTTAATTAAGCTAATTCCAAATATATATGTATATATACAAGGAATTCATTAGCATTCTTAGACTTGAACATTACTAAGTTCATAGTCAGCTTTGCTTTGCTACTAAGCGCGTTCTAGCTATTCCCACCTGTTGAATCGATATTAAACAGGAAATCTTCGTTAACGGGTTTTGTCAAGGTTTTGGTCCCGAGACCCTGAGTAACGTCTACAATATGGTGGTTTGACGTCTTAACAGTCCAAGTGGCGTCCCACAAGGCTAACCATACCGTGCTTCTCCTTTAAATAGAGGAGTCTTGCCATGGACTTTAGCTTGTGCTTATGCTTATATGCATGTTTAGTAAATGCAACTTAACTAACTCAGATTTATTAGCATCATCCTCATTCAACTATTCAAGGAAATTTACAACTATTTCAATGAATCTCGCTTAAAATTAACAACATTCATTTCTAGATAACTACTCATTTAGAGATTAAAACATACTATATCCATAATCAGATTTATACCAAATCATGAATATCTACTATAAGCATTCTCCTATCATATAGTTCCTTTGGGTCCTTTACTCGACACCACTAACATAAATTAGGGCTCATTGGCAAGCCGCACAACTGACCAAAATAACAGACGAAACATACATTACCACATCCCTTGAAACTCTATGGAGTTTACAAGAGAGTAAACATCAAACATACATTCAAGTGTGGGGGGGTTGGGGGCAGCCATCCAACCTCTTGCAATCAAACCCACTATCAAATCTCAATAATAATATTAATAATAAACTATACTTCATATGGATATTTAAAATCCCTAACTTGAACCTAGGGTTCACATCATACTTAAGGAAATAAAATTCCTATATGTGGGACTTATTGGTTGCCTATCACCTAAGGGATAAAGAACTCACCATGATTCTTCAAGACCTTGAGCTAGAGTGGTTGAACTTTGCCCTCCTTGCTTTTCTTCAAGCTTTTCCCCTTTTTCTCAACTTAGGCTTCTCTAAATACTTCTCAAATCTTGAGTTATAATCTTCAATCTTCTTTCTCAATCCAAGAACTTGAGCCATCCTTGATGGAGCTTAGTCTTCTTCCCCTTCTTCTTCTTCTCTAAGGATTTTCCAAACTCTCACAAACCAAGGAGATTCACTCCCCAACTTGGATTCAAGCTAAGATTTAAGGAGAATCTAGCATGAATCCATGATTTCCCCTTGAAATGGTGAAACCCTAGGTGTTTCTTCTCTCTTCCCTCTCTTAATCGCCTTCTCTCTCTACCATTCTCTCTCAAAATCGCGAAAATGAGGGTTTTCTGCTACATTTTCTGTTTAAAAAGCAGTTGTGAATCGATTCACAGCATAGGGTGAATCGATTCATCCAGTCAGAAAAATACCAGATTCGAATTTTTAAGCGAGTGAATCGATTCCTATAGCTCTCCAATTCGAGTCCCAGCAACCTGTTTTTCTGTGAATCGATTCACAAGGGGTGTGAATCGATTCACCATTGCTCAACTTCATTTCCCAGAGAAAGTTACATGCTGGAATCGATTCATGAGGCCTGGGAATCGATTCTCACTATGCAAAAATCAAAGAAACTTGATTCTAGCACCTTTTCTTGAGTCCTTCTTCCTAATCCTTGCTAAACTAACTCAAAATACATTCCTAACATCACTTTAAAGCTAATTCAACTCATCTAATCACTTAGAATCTTGAAAGACACAATATCCTCACTTCTCAATTATGAAAATCAACTTGAATTTACTTGAAATTCACCATTAAACTACATTGAGCTTATGTACATAATTCTAAACTAAAATTGAGGGATTCTTGGGGGCGTTACAACTTACTTAAGTGAAGAACCAAATACTTATTTTAATTGAGATGTTCACATAAATTTAAAACTAATTCAAGCTGATAAAAATTAGAGGAACTACTTACTAATCCTAATAATCATAAATAACTATGAGGTGAACATAATGTAGTCTTTGGAAATTTATTAACTGTGCTTCTCACCAACCCCTTAATGGCGAAGCAGTACATATATGGTCCGAATATATGGTTAAAACTTGCAGATACAAAAAAGTCTTGCACAAAATGGTAAAATGAACAAGAAAGGAAATCAAATGCAGTAAAACCAAACATCAAAATCAAATGCATATGTGACCAAACACCAAACCCATTTCAGCATCTATTCAATTACCGAAAGGAAATCAAATACAGTAAAATCAAACATCAAAATAAAATGCAACTGTGACCAAACATCAAAACCATTTTAGTTTATAGCAGTAAAATCAAACATCAAACCCATTTCAGTCAAGAGAAGTCAAAATCAGTTGAAAGGAGAAATGAGTTAAGGAGAGAAACGTACCGGCGTGGTGGTTTGGGTTCACGGTGTGTGGTGAACGTCGTGCCAGAGAGGAGGATGAACGGTGCGAGGGGAGAAGATAAAACAGGGACTGGACGCGAGCTTGAACAGTGTGGTGAACGTCGACGGCGGAGAGGACAACATAATAAGGACATGAAAATTCAAGATTTGGCAATAAGACCAATAACAAGAGGGAGAGAAAAAGAAGATTAAGGAGCAATTCAAGAATCAAATGGCTTATTTGTTTGATGATAGCAAGAGTTCTAACATTGTTCCTTGTCTTATAAATCTTTTAGTAATTGAGATTGTTTAGATTTCCTTTAATTGTAATAAACTAAACTTTAAGTTTGTAACTAGATGATTAGACCATGATTTGGGTTTAAATGTGTAGGCATGTGTTAAACTCTTTGGGCCATGTTTTGGGCTTATATTTGGGCCTTGATTTGCTTGTGTAGCCATGGCCAAACCCTACCTATATAAGGCTTGGATGTGCTTCATGTTAGGAACCTTTTTTGATCATTTATGATATTGTGAGTTTAGAGCAAGTTGCTCCTCCTAGTTCTTCTTAGAACCTCCATGGATCATATCAAGGGCTTGATTGTGCTTGTGGCGGTCCAACAATGGGATTCATCATTCATTCTTGAATGTGGCATTCCTTCACTTCTTTGATCCATTTCTTTCTAGTCCACATTTTGTAAGTTCTTCATTTTTTTTATTTGATCTTATGTTTGGAAAAATTATGATGTATTGAATGATCCTTGGATTTTTAGTGAATCTACATGTGTGGTTCACATCACGACGAACGGGGAAGACGAACGTAATGAAGATAAGGAGGAGGAACGACGAAGGACAATGGCTGAGAGGCAGAGGATGGGGAAGACGAACGCGAAAGTTTTTGTTCTTAGTGAGGAAGAAGAGGCAAAGTGAATATCTGAGAGTGAAGGATGTGACATCCTGATTTTTAAAACAATATTAAATAACTGGGTGATAAACGAGTGTTAAAAACCTTAATTAGGGATAAAATTGGCTTAAATGAGATCCAGAAACCCTAGAAAAGAGATAAGAAAATATTAGAATAATCTAGAAGTCCCTAGAATAGTCTGAAATGCCCTAGAAAGACGTAAGAACATTAGAGAATCTTCTAGAACGTCAAAAATAAGATATTCCTGGTCAGCCTCTATCGCGACGCGATGAGGCTAGTGTAAAGTGTCTTGCGACGCGAGCAAGGTTGGTGGAACGGAGCGTGGGATTGCTGACACGTGTCCCTCATCGCGATGCAATGGCCTTTGTGCCTAGAGACCATCGCGACGCGATGGACCCAAAATGGCTATAAATACCACCCTTCACCCTCCATACTCCTCACCTTCTTCCAAGGCATTCTTGGGAGCGTGTGGAGGAGCTTTGGAGGCATGACGGGATGCGGGGACGGAACAGAGGTAGCGGCAGTCTTCTAAGCCAGGTAAGGGGGTAGATACCTTAATCACTAGGAAAAATAGGTAGTAGAGTAGTACTGTTAGCATGTGTAGGGGACCTTAACACTACTAGGGGTTGATAACAGTAGCATCTCAGGAGAGGGGCTATGACATGTGATAGTTGAGGACAGTTGTCAGAGGTCTGTCAACCATAGGAATGATCTATTAAAATCTATGAATGGATGTTGATTAATGTGATGCTGATGAATATGAATGCTTTATGATTGTGTGGCTGTTGATATGCTGATTGATAACATGTCAGTAGTAGGTCGCCTGAGCAACACTAGGGTTGATCTTTATGTTGATTAAAGATGGCTGATAATCTGATTAACATGCTGATATTTATGTACTGACAATATATGATATATATGGGTCCAATGTATGAAGGATACCGCCCTCTAGTTAGAGATTTGCGAATCCCTAGACGGTAATAACGAGAATTATCATCAATACTCTGTTATCAGTGGTGATAGTCGGGTCAGTGTACCCGAGGTTGGTGTACAGAGGTATCGACGGGATGGTAATGAGATAGTCTGTGGCCTTTAGGGTATATGTGGACTCGGTCTTTCCGATGAGTCTCTCCATATCCATGGTACCAAAAGTACGGAGTACTTTGGAGATAGTCGGTGACCATGAGGTTATGTGAACTCGGCCAAGACCTTGAGGGTATGTGGATTCGGTCTTTCCGATGAGTCTCCAGGACTCCACGTTTGACGGGTGGACAATCTTGGCCATTCCCTGTATAGGGGATGCCGTCCTCGTGTACGGGATGGTGCCTTACTCCGACAATCGGATATGGCAGTATGAGATGGCGTAACCGGTAATCGGAGATGGTAGCGTATCAGGATATGTTCCCGGGACAATCAACTTAAGTTTCGTTTCTGTACCCTGAGACTGGTGATCGGTCTAGGGAGTAGGGCGTTAATGGCCCGCAATATTCAGTGATGGTCTGGGACAGTAGGGCCGTTGATTAGCCTGAATGTCTGGTGGTCTGGTTTGTAGGGCCGGTGATCAGCCCGAAGGACCGGTGTTCTGGTCGACCTGGGACGATGGCGGTGATCGGTGAATGTCCGATGGTTTGGGTCTATAGTGGTGATCGGCCGAAAGGCCAGTGACATATGTCAATCTGTGGTATCAGAGTGTGATGTGGTCAGTATGGTCTGATTTGTGACCGTGTACTCAGAAGTTTGAGTGTGTGACATCTGTGGTAATAGTCATGATGATGATTGTGATGTCTTGATGTTTATGCTGTTATGTGTTGAGCTGAGCATGATAGCAGTCTCTCTCTACTATGTTGTTTTCCTGCTTTGGTGATTGATGAGTGTCTTGCCCCTTCGTTTTCTGTGTTTTCCATATTATATTATGATAAATGACAGATGGACAAGAAAATCAAGTACTTAGAGCCTGAGAAGCAGTGTTGCATCACGGCCAGTGCGTCCTGTTGCGTACTCTGATATTGAGTTGAAAATGCAATGTTGATGAGTCAGGATAAAATGACACCGTGTCTCGATGGGGTGTTACAAAGGAGAGTCGATCTGTTTAATTTTTAGGTAAAACGAATAGATAGCGCTTTTCTACGCACTATCTATTATCTAACCTATGCTAGCGCTTCCGTAGAAAAGCGCTATCTATTCTTGAAAGACTTTCAGTAAGGAAGCGCTATCTATTATCTAACCTACGCTAGCGCTTCCGTAGAAAAGCACTATTTATTCTTGCCATAGACTTTCAGTAGCATTTCTTTAGGAAAGCGCTAGCTTTAGTTGAACCTACAATAGCGCTTCCTTGGGAAAGCGCTATTTAAAGTCTTTCGCCTCTTTTCAGCAGCGTTTCAGTTGGAAGCGCTAGTGAAAGGGGCGCCATTTAATTGATAATATAGTATAGTGGTTACAATACAATCTTGTAATCTTATTTGTGATAGTGGATACTTTTATTGAGGTGTTCCGTGGACGTAGGCAAGAGGTGCCGAATCACGTAAATTCTTGTGTCTTTTATTTTTTTTTTTTTTTTTTTTTTAAGTGGAGATTTCCCAACACTGGTATCAGAGATCCTTGAGCATGTGTGGATAAATTAGAGCGTTGTGTGCAGCTTTTTCTGAACAGTATAATAATAGGGAGTATTAGAGGTACTCCAATCCAACACAAAGAAAGGCAAATGACCCAAAATGAGGTAACCACACTCAAAGAACACAACCACCCCTAACGAGAAAAGCAAAACAACATGGACGCCTACCATGAGACACACACAAGCTATAAGAGCTACTCCCTACAAAGACAATTAACAGGATCAGAATGTCACTCATAAAAGAGGCACTGGTCACTCTTGGCCTTCGCCAAAAACCACCTCCAGGAATGATACAATCCGTTGGGTTAGCACTATTTGGCACCAAACCCAAAAAAAATACAACTGTATCGCACCTCCCACAGTATCCCCTGGATTGTATACCAAATCAAGGTCAACCCCTATTTGGTATGAGACCCTCCCAAATGAACAAAACAACAAATACAAGGAAAACAGATATGTAAACAGGACAAGCTACCACCCCAACCAACTAACATTGGCATAATTAGAGTGAGGGCATGCAAGTGTACCCTCTCATTTTTTAAAAAAAAAATCACAAGTAAAATTTTTTTAATAGAAAATTACAAGTAAAATATTATATTTTTTGCTTCCTCTATTTTTATATATTTGAACCACCAACTCCGATTTTTATATATTAATTCTACCCTCACTAATCCACCGGTGAAGTTGGAAATAAAAGTTGAACCTTAATCATTGTATGGAAATAATAAATGTCGTAGCATTTGGCCATTGGAGCCTCTTGACTTGTTCACATTGTCAGATGGAGCAGAAATAAAACTTTGATTTTCTTATTTGATTTCCATTCCCAGATTTATTTAAAGCACGCACTTTCGTCTATACAAGCTAAAAAGTTATTAAAAGGATATTATATCAGAGTCATGAATGGTAAATCAAAACCTATATATTTAGCCTCTTTACAAACGTCATATCTTGAATTTTTTACAGTAAGACGCTAAAACAGCTACTCAAGTGATTTGGCGTTTATAATAGAATACCGTGGGATACAAGAACAATTCTTTTATATTTATATTTCTTTCTTTGATTAATTGACATCTTGACAAGCGTTTTATCATCAGTAGTTTATGTATAGTCTAGCTTCAAAACGTTAATTAAAAATGCTATTCTTACTGCACGTGGAGTTGACTTTCAATATTTTGAATACAAATTTAAGAAATTCGCTGTCCATTGTATGAAGAGACAAAACAAGGTTTTCAGTCTGGGCTTTCATGTTTGAAGTTTTACCTTTGAGATAATTTATTTTAATTATACTCAAATTTCTTCTTCCTGTTGGTAATTAAATTAAATCAAAGCATGGTCAAATTTGTGGGCGCAAAAAATATTTAATTTGTTCATGATGTAATCTGTGAAAGGCCACCACAAAATTTGCTAATCCAATGACTAGTAGATCCATTCGCTGTACACCAAAAAAAAAAAAAACTCTAAATCACACAAATTAAGGAAAACTTTTGAAATGAGCTAATTTTAATTAATAAGATCCACTGAATTGATACTCTTATATTGTAAGAAGTGGCCTATAAATGACGCATGTACGTTGGTAATCGGTGTGTTAAATTCCTACAGCGAATTATTTTCAATGCAAAACACCTTCCTCTTCCAATTTTATTTATCTCTTTCTTTGATACAATCTTCCAATTTTGTTTCTTCCGCTGCGTGTCTAGGTGTGTGTGTATTTGTGGAAAAGTTATGGCCTACTCATATCACTTCCAAGGTGATATCTTTGAATTTTCTAGAGTATGACGCTAAAACTGCTACTCAAGTGAATTTGCATTTATAATAGTAGAGTACCATATCTATGGGATACAAGAACAATTCTTTTATATTTTTATTCCTTTCTTTGATTAAATCACATTTTGACAAGCGTTTTATTTTATCATCAATAATCCATGTATCTAGCTTTAAAATGTTAGTTCCACGTTGAAAAATCCCATTCTTATACTGCTCGTGGGGTTGATCTAGAAAAATTTCGATATTGTAGTATTTTATGCAACTTTGAACCAAAACACTAACTTCTTTTTTAACGATTAACTTGAAATTGTAGTCGGGAGACAATTTAGCTCTTGAGATTAACATTTTATAATGATATCTGAAATGGAAAATCACCAATTATATTAGTCACTTTGAGACAATTTTCGGGGCTAAATTCACTGATAAAAAGGAACTAATGTAATCAAAAAATTTATATTTATATAACTTTTAAAATTTATACATTTAAACTTTTAGTTGTGTTTGTACAGATAAATAGTTTCGAAAGACTTATCTTACATGCATATGGTGTACACTATCAGCATAGCATCTTGATATAAGATTTGTAAAAACTGCGTAAGTAACTTTTATTATACTTCATCTTAAACCATTAATTTTTTTGGAGGTAGAAAAATGACTTACATCATCTAATGATAGAATTTCCTAATGAAAAAAATAATAATATTTTAAAGGCTGAAATACACTTTTGGTCTTTTATCTTTCACTCAAAATTTATTTCGGTACTTTATCTTTTTTTAAGCAAAAATGGTATGCAAAAGCATCACTATAGAGAAAGAGATCCCAACTATGTTGACACCTCAGACCCTAATAATCATTTGCAATTAAAATATTCATTTTGGTCTTTTATCTCTAATGTTAGACAAAGTAGTCATTTCCGTCAACTACATTAAAATGTGACATTCAACTTCATTTTTCAGATTTCATTTTAGTCCATTATCTTATTTTCATAACTTTTTTTTGGTATATTATTTTAGTAACTTATTTTGGTAACTTATCCTATTTTCCTAATTCATTTTGGTTTTTTATCTTATTTTTATAACTCATTTTGGTCATTTGTCATTTAAAAGATAAAGAACCAAAATAAATTATGAAAATAAGTTAAGCTAGGGACCAAAATGAATTCATTCATTGCTAGATTTAAGAAGGTTGACGGAAATGACTATTTTGTGTAACGTTTGAGAAATAAAGAACCAAAATAAATATTTTAAAAAATAAAATATCAAAATGAATTTTGAGTGAAAGATAAATGATTAAAAGCATATTTTAACCTATTTTAAATAACAATTATTTCACAATGATGTGTGTCGCCTATTACTACTTTTCTAGTCCAAGTGATGGCGCAGGGCGCTGAATCTTTTCTTCATTCATGATTATGTTTTCCAGTTGTGACTCGATCGAGAAACCCAGTCAAAAATAAGTTGCCACTTAAAGTATGGAAATAAAATACGGCACCGGGACTAAAGAATTTTTAAATAGGAACTAGTACTAGGAAATAAAATAACAATACACACTTTCTCAGCCGGTACCTTACTATATATCGTTAATATACATCATACATTTGAATTTGACAAATGACATGGTAGAATTGCCTAATGAAAACAAACTATTACTTTTCTAGTCCAAGTGATGGCGCTGCATATTTTTCATTCTTGAATTATGTTTTTCCAGTTGTGACTCGATCGAGAAACCCAGTCAAAACTTGACAAAAAAAAAAATCCAGTCAAAAATATGTCGTGACTTAAATTATTTTTAAGCAGTAGGAAAACTAGTACTTGAAAATAAAATAATAATACACACTTTCCAGTACCTTACTATCTATTGTTAAATAGTCAGAGATATACTCGTGATTCACAGGTGCACAACACATCCGAGAAAAAGAAAAAAATGAAAAAACAGTTAGTTTATAAGAACGGGTAAATAACTTTTCGCCCAATGTTATTACCGTATAGTTAATTTTCTAAAATAAATAATAGATACATACATTTGTTGTACAAAAAAAAAGATACATACATTTGAATTTGGTAAACTTCGCACTTAATTTTAGTGGGGTTGACACGAAAGACATAGGTGATAATTTATCTGAACCGTGGAACCATTACCCCTCTAGCAATTATGTAATTTCACTATTGCGAAAAGCAAAGTAAGTCCATATTTATCTATTCAGTTCTTGATTCTTGATATATATACTCCTCCAGCCCTTAATTATAAACAAAAAAATGCATGTATTTGGTCCAAAATAATACACTATACATATATAAAGATTTGGATAGAGTAAATACTCTTTACTGTTTGTACATTAATTATATCTCTTCCTATCTCTCTCCTAATTTTTTTTATTTCATCGATAATTACCCACTATCTCATCACATTCTCTCTTCTTTGTACATGTGTTGATTGGCCATGTGTTAGGCTGCTCCTTGGGTTAATATTGCGTGGGCGCCGTAACAAATTATGGGTTGCGCTCCTCGCATTCAATTCAAGTCAATCTCTAATTATCAATTATCAATCTCTATCTCTATCTCTACTAATTAGGAAAACAAACCCCTTATTAATACACGTGTCCCTTTTTGGTAAAATCTTATATACCCTTTAAATTAGGTGGGTACATATACCCATATTAAGGGGCCTAATAAAAATAGTCTATTCATTTAATATTTTTCATATACAATGCCCTACATACTGTGCGTGTTGTTCATCTCTTATATTAGGACAACTGGATTATATAATCCACCTCAGATTTAAAAATTGATAATTTAATAACCTCTGTTAGCTCTCGTCCTTGTTACCTCCGTTAACTCATTACACTATAACCGCCGCTGCCTGCAACAACCTTCCATCACCAAACTAAAACCGATCCTTAGTTTAGTTAGTGGTATGCAACAACCAAATTTTATATTAGATTTTTCCTGATAAATAAAATTTTAACCCACGTTTTACCTTCTCATTATCTCAATTCTTCAAGAAACAAATACGTCTTTGTTTGCTGCAGATTCAGGTTTTTGACCTAGCGCCTCCCTCTTCCTTCTCTCTAAACCCTCTCTCTTCTTTCTTCCTCATCTACCGGAGGGGGTGGTTTTTGGCCATTTTTTGGCCTGAAACCACCCCTCTACATCGTTTTTTCTCTTCTTTTACCTAAATAAGTGGTTTTTCCACATAGATCTAGTTTTTCTTTCGTATTTTTTTTTGTGTTTTCGTCGTCTAAGTGCGGCGCTGTTTTGTTCGTCGTCTTGGGGTGGCGTTGTTTGGTTTTTCGTCATGTTACGGGGTTCGTTTGGTTCAGATTGGCAGAACAACTTCGTTCCATTATAAAGTCAATCAACATGTAGGCGTCAACGTTACAGATCCGGAGTGCTAATGGTGGTTACCGCCAACCTCAGCATCCTTTCTCCCCTACAAATGACTCCTGAGCGCATGATTCGATTGGCCATCTCCGAGACCACCTATAGTCGATTTGAGTCTGCACATAGTATAGTAATGACCCGTAACTGGATGAGATTAAAGACTGTGGCTTCTCACTTCTCTTTGGCCATTGACCGTACTTAGAAGCTTTTGTTTTGGCTGTTAGGATTAAGATTGCTTGGTAATGCCATATTAGTTTATATTCTGATTATGTGTTTCGTTACCGTGTACTTGGGTAATTTAGATATTCGTGTTGATTTTTAATTATGGATGGAGAATGCCTCAACACATTCTGTTCAATTTGGATGTATGAATCTTTTTTCTAATTATTGAATGAAGTTTGATTACCGTCAAAAAATTTTTTATCTCAATTCTTCATATTATGCATTGGAGATGACAACCAATATTTGACATCAAAGAGATGTGCAGAAGGCATTCATGGCATGCAACGTGATGCGGACAATAATATAGAAAGCTTTGCAATTCTAATGTGGGCTTAGCATTTGTTAATAGATTGTGGGTTGTGATTTGGAATATATTCCAAACAGATTTGAGCCAATGTTCAAAAGTTTAGCAGATCCCAAATTGAAGGTAGAGATGAGGCCCACAAACCCGCGTGCATCATACTCGAATAGGAGAACACATTGCAAATATTAAAAAAATCGAGATCTTGATATCCAATGCGGAGGTAGAGACGAGCAAAGTTCCCTACCTTTCATGGAGACAAGAAAAGAACATATCAATCGGCGTCTTTTCCTTTGCATTCTCGTCGGCTGAAAAAGCGGCGGCAACCGCTATCATCTGATAAGTTAACGGAAGTAAAATAAAATAGGGTTAATTAACGGAAGTAAAATAAAAGAGGGTTAACGAAGGTTATTGTATAATCAGTTTTCAAATCTGACGTGGATTATATAATCCAGTTGTCCTATTATAAGAGGTGAACAGCAAAAACAGTATATAGGATATTGTTTGTAAGTTTCCTCCTTTCATATAACACTAAGACATACATTTTTTATTATTTTAAAAAATAATTAGTAAATTTATGAATGAAAATATTTTACAAACGTACTAATATGTTGCTCTTCCTCTTTCCCTTGGACGATTAGAATACTCATTATATTAGATAAAAGTGAAGAATAAAAAAGCATTAAATGTATACCGATGTCAGCTTGTTTTCGATATCTAGGCTTTATCGGAATAAGAGAAGAAATCAAATCTATGTTAAAAGAAGTAGAACAGTGAAGCGAGTATAAAGATATACCGCTGAGAAGTTTTTGAAAAAAAAAATATGTAATTTAAAAGGGGTACATTTACAATTTATAAAAATCAAATGACTGATTCAAGGTGATTAAGGTAAACTTAATGACATAATAAATAGATACAAATAGGTGTTTTTTATTAGTTTAGCTCACTTAAATACCAGTACCCAATACTTTAATCGGATACCCTAGTCCATCACCTTTGTTTCCTCCCTTTTATCTCTTCCGGCTAAGTAATCCCTCTCATAATTTTTCAATAGCTTCTCCATTCCCTCCTTTTTACACATTACACATATTACACATATTTCAGTCTCAATAAAAGTCAAATCAATTTATGTCAAAAAAAAAAAAGTCAAATCAAGCCGCCGAAACACTACTTCACCCTTGTCACTCACATCACAAATGAAAAATAACACTCATTGCCTCTTTTTTTATATTTATTTGTATTTATATCAAATTTTTTAAATGATAAATGAAAATTTTCTATTTATATTATTTATAAATGATAAATGACTATTTTTCTTTTTAAGTCTCGACAGAGAAATATTACGTATCGTCGGTATAATTTTATTTTCTTTTGGCACAAATCAATTTATAAATGCCTATATAATTCGTAAATGTTTTTTTTACGTCCCCACAGAGAAAAACTAGACGTTTTCAGTATAATTTTATTGTCTTTCAGCATGTATCAGTTTTTTAAATGTTTTATTATTTATAAATAATTGTTTTACTTTCGAGTCTTTACGAGAAACAATATATGTTACTGATATAATTCATTATCATTGACCACATAACAACTTTACAAATGTCTTTATTAGTTATAAATGAATATTTTGATTTTTAGTCCCGAGAGGAAAAAATTACATGTTATCGGTATAATGTCATTATTTTTTAACATATAACAATTTTATAAATGTATTTATTATTTATAAATAATTATTTTTTCTTTTGCGTCCCACAAGGAAAGATTAAATATTGTCAGTATAATTTTATTATATTTGAGTACATATGAATTTTATAAAATATTTTTATTATTTATAAATGATTATTTTGTTTTTAAGTCCCGACAGTGAAACATTACACGCTGTCTGTATGATCTCGTCTTCTCTTAGCATGTATCAATTTTATAATGTATTTATTATTTATAAATGATTATTTTACTTTTGAGTCTCGACGGGAAAATATTCTATGTTGTCGGTATCATTTTATTACCCTTAAAGGCGTATCAAATTTTATAAATGTTTTACTACTTATAAATTATTGTTTTACTTGTAAGTCTCTAAGGTGATTTTTTAATGTAAGTTTTATTTCTTTATTTCTCAATTTTTTATTTTTTTAAAATCTTAAAATTTATTTTTTATATTTTGTCATTATAAATGTCTTTATTATTTGTAAATGACAAATTATTATTTTTAAAATCCCAATAGGAAAATATTACATGTTACCGTATAATTTTGTCATTTTGAGCGCTTATCAAAATTTATAATTGTCTTTATTATTTATAAATGATTATTTTACTTTTCAGTCTCGACGGAAAAAACATTACAAGTTCTCGGAAAAACATTATTTATAAATGTTTTATCGTTTATAAATGATTATTTTACTTTTAAGTCCCTACTAGGAAACATTATATGTTATTGATAAAATTTCATTTTCTTTTAGCACATAACAATTTTTATAAATCTATTTATTAATTAAAATAATTGTTTAGTTTGTGAATTCAAACGGGAAAACATTACATGTTGTCGATATAATTATTTTTCTACTTGAAAACTTTCACTCTTTCTGTATTTTTAGAAAACTAAAACAACTAATTATGTTTATCATAATATACAACTTTAATTTTACAAGCAAATGTATTTCATAAAATGGGTAAAAATGACTATGCACAGGTATGTTGCTGGTTATCTATAAGTCTATAAGTAACAATAAAATGAGGTTTTCCAGAGACACGTGTCAATCTCTCGTCAATCATATTATTATTATTATTATTATTATTATTATTATTATTATTATATATATATATAATTTTTAAAATTTATAACATTTTTGTTTTTAGTTTTTTTTTAATTTTGATTTTTTACTTTTTTTGCTTATGTTGTAATTTTATTTTTTCTTACTTTTTTATTTTATTTTTATTTTTCAATTTTTACTTTTTCTATTTATTTGCTTATATTATATTTATTTTTTCTTAATTATTTTTTATTTTTTCTTACTATTTTTCTTTTTCTATTTTTTCACTTATTTTTTTATATACTTTTTCCTAATGTTGTTTCATCTTTTTTATTTTTTGAATTTGTAGTTTTTAAATTTTTTATTGTAATTTTCTCAACTTCTTTCCATTTTGTATTTTCTTAATATTTTTTATTTTTTATTTCTATTTATTTTTATTATTTTAAAATACTTTTTATTTTTTAATTTATTTTTTATACCAGCAAAAATGTATTTCTTATTTATAAATGATTATTTTGCTTTTTAGTCTCTCAAAAAAATATTACATGTTGTCGGTGTAATTTTATCATCTTTGAATGGATATCAAATTCATATATGTCTATGTTATTTATAAATGATTATATTGCTTTTTGTCCTTATGGGGAAACATTACATGATTTTGTTTTTATCGTCTTTTAACACATCAAATTTATAAATGTCTTTATTATTTATAATGATTATTTTATTTTTTAGTCCCTACAAGGAAACATTACATGTTGTGATTGTAATTTTATTGTCTTTTGACACATATCAATTTTAGAAATGTCTTTATTATTTATAAATTATTATTTTACTTTTCTGTCCCTATAGACATTATATGTTGCGGGTGTAATTTTGTCATTTTTGAACACATATGAAATTTATAAATGTCTTTTTTATTTATAAATTGTGATTTTGTTGTTTAGTGTCCCTACGGGAAAACATTACCCGTTGTTGGTGTAATTTATTGTTTTTGAGCATATATTAAATTTATAAATGTCATTATAATTTATAACCTACGAGAAAACATTACATGTTATCGTTGTAATTTTACCCTCTTTAAACACATAACAAATTTATAAATGTCTTTATCATTTATAAATGAATATTTTGCTTTTTAGTCTTTACGGGAAAATATTACATATTATCGGTGTAATTTTATCATCTTTGAACATATATCAAATTTATAAATATTTTTATCATTTATAAATGATTATGTTGCTTATTAGTCGCTACGGGAAACATTTTTTTTAACGGATCACTACAGGAAACATTATATGTTGTCAGTGTAATTATATCGTCTTTGAACACATCAATTTTATGCATCTATTTATTATGCTCAAACTTATTTGATTAGAGTTTAATTAGGAAGTATCTTTTCATATTTGATTTTAATTTTTATTTCAAATCTTAAAACTAAAATTAGACAATACTTAAGTGATATTTGAATTATTAGGGTTCATTGCGTCTATTGGAACTATGACTCTGTAAATTTTAATTCATTATTCTGAAATAAACATGTTAGATATTGATTGAGGAAAAATTAAGAGATGATTCTCTTTGTTTTTTTATGAACCGTTCGGGGTTATCGCTCAAAACTAACTTATCAACCAACATATTTGTAGCCGATTGTGGCATTTTTAACGCTCCACCCTTTACAATTTTAGTCCCGACGTGCTCTAGTTCTCATATCAATTATGCATACATCCAATGCCTGCATGGACGAAGTAAATGGGCGAAACTACCTATCTACCCTCACTCATGATTCACAATAATGTTGTTATAAAATATATGAAATCTAGGGTGCGTTTGATTCACTTTGCGTTTGAGATTTAGTTCATGGAGATTGTACAGAATGGTACAATACAAATGATTGAGTCACATCACAACTATTTGTTATTGTACTGTTTAGTTGACAATGGACGACACAATTAAAATAATATGAAATTTACTTAAATACGTTTTATAATATATAATTTTATATACATACTATATTATATAAAATATATTATATAAAAGTGAGTATTTTTGTAGACGTAAAAACATTTATGTTTCATGTACTATTACGTTTTAAAATAAAAGTGAGTATTTTTGTATTTTGAGTAGTTTGTTTTCGGGACAACATTTTGTCCCAGGTTTGGTGGAGTAAAATCATCGTCATTTCTCAAAACAATTAGAGGGTTCCATTAAGAGAGAGAAAGACACGTGAGTTTCAAATGATTTAATTTTTTTTTAATGATAATAAAAGTTTGATATATCAAATCTCTTATTTGTGTTTATCTCTCTACTAAATGGAGCCCTCCACCTCTCATGAGAAATAGAGAATATCTCAACTCGATTTGGCAAGGGATAAAAATATAAGTTTTTGTGTTATTCTTTATCCCATATTTTGTCCCGTCCATGTCCATTTTTTAATCAAACATGGAATAAGTCTTTTTATGCTGTACAATGACTACAATCCATTACTTTTTTACAAATCATAAGTCTTCTTATGCTGTCCAATCATTACTCTTTTACAAATCATTCATACTCACCCTCCGTGAATAAAGGCAAACTAATTTAATTATTTAAAGACAGGCTCTTCTTAGTAAAGAACAAAAATATTACAAATGCAGTCAATGACTTTGGAGTCACAATATTGCGGTATATATATCCAACATCGGACATCATACATCCACTTTTTTCCATGAGCACTACTTATTTATTTGAGAATACTATGACAATGTCTCTCCTTATTTTAAAATAATATTTATACATAAAAATCTCAGACTTATATTTTATCTATTTAGGAATAGGTTAGAAAAAGGGATTTTTTATTTTTATATCCCCTTTTTAATTATTATTTTCGTAAATATCCCTCTTTTCCCATTATTTCCCTAAATGCCCTACTTTTTGGGCAAGGTGAGAAATCGGTTTTGCTATCACCGATTTCTCACCTGAGTTTTTTTTAATTTTTTAACAATAAAATAACTTTAAAAACGAAAAAAAAAGATAGTTGAGAAATCGGTTTCTTCAAACCCGATTTCTCACCATGAGTGAAAAAAAAAACATAGGTGAGAAATCGGTGTTACTAAACCCGATTTCTCACCAAAAAGCTTAAAAAATTAAAAAAAAAAAACTCAGGTGAGAAATCGGTGATAGAAAAACCGATTTCTCACATTGCCCAAAAAATAGGGCATTTAGGGAAATAATGGAAAAAGAGGGATATTTAGGGAAATAATAATTAAAAAGGGGATAGAAATATAAAAAACCCTAGAAAAAGAAACATAACAAATTATGTGTTTTTTATTTATTAAAAAACAATATGAAAACTTTTATAGTAAGTATAGTTATTTAATAAAATGTATAAGACAAATAATATATAATGTCCTTAAAGCATAGGTTAAGCAAATTAAAAACATTTTATTGAAAAAAAAAATATATATATATATATAGTTTAAATTATTTATGTATTAAATATTATGATCCCCAATACTCTTTAAGTAATTTATCTTTTAATTTATCTATCTTTTTAACAAGACTTAATCACCGCTAAATAGGGATACAACAGCAACATCATTAAACTAATAACGTAATGGATTCATTTTGCACTTAATTAAGTAAAATAAATAATAAATCAATAAAATAAATGTTTCATATTATTTGTACATATATATATATTTTTTAAATATAATTTTGTACTAATTCATGTTTCAACTTTAACTATTCTTACTATGGTTTATTTTGTTTCTTTAAGCTAATTCACTAACAGTGAATAAGTCTCTTTATGTTTTCAATGTCAAACCACTAATTCATATTTTTTTTAAATTGTATTATTTATTTTTTAAAATTTTCGAATTAAAAAGTACAAAATTCAATATTTTCTCAAGTTTTGTCATATTTTTAAAATTTCAAACATTTAATAATTTCAAACTTTCAAAAATGAAAAAAATAATAGTTAATTATTTAAATATGTCAAGGATAAAACATTTAAGTTTATTAACAATAGTTGCTAAGAATTAGTTGAAATGAAATTAAAGTTAAAAGCATCCTCCATATCAGTGGCATATGGACCCACTCGGGTGTTTAGCTAGGATCCATTTAGCTGGCCGGTTTTCCTCATGTCTTGGTACGTTAGTGTTCCGAGCGGCCTTTCTTGGTCTTGTTTTGTTGGTCGCTGGTTTGAACTTGGGTCCCGTTATTTATACACACACGAGCGACAACAAATACGCGATATCAGTCCATATTGTACGGATTACGTATTTGTACATGTATAAACTCCCTTTTTTTTCAAAAAAAAAAAAATAAAAAAAAAATTTCAAAAAAATATTACATTTTTTTTATCTGGTTAATCATGTTCACATATCTGGTTAATGTCAAATCCTAAAACTTTGGACATCCCATTTTCTTACGTGGTTAATCAAGTTCACATATCTGGTTAATGCTATTCACTATCTGGTTAATGTCAGATCCTGAAACTTTTTTTTATCTGGTTAATCAAGTTCAAATATCTGGTTAATGCTATTCATTATCTGGTTAATGTCGTTAACCAGTTACAAAAATCTTAAAAAAAATATCCGTACGGATTCCATACGATCCGTACCATACGAACATATTGTGTCCATACGATTTTGTGTTAAATTAACATTTTTCTTTGAATTATAGGCCTCTTGATGTATATTGGGTTGGAGTATCTTCGTAGTTCTATATATATCTATATATATAAGCCTCTAAAGAATAGGTAAAATTATTAAACTAGACTATTAGATTTTTGTCACCTATTATTTTAAAGAGATAAATATGTCAATTTAAATAAAAATAAATTAAAATAAAATTTAAATTCACATAAATTTTTTTTTCTTATTTTTAACTTTTTCTGTCTATTTTTCACTTTTTTTCACTCTCTATGCTCTTTCTTCTTTCTCTCGGAATGACTCTCTCTTTCTCTCTTTCTTCGTTTTCTTATTTCTACGCATTCTTTGGTGCATTGTATCCTTCTCTGACAATTTCTTCTTTCTTATCATTCTATTACAATTCTTATAGCCATCTTGGACATGTCTACCACAACAGTATTATACTTTTCTCTGTGGAATGTATACTTATCGCCATAAAAATTAAAACGCACCCCAACTAATTAACGAGCCTAATTAACAAATCATACGTGCAGATTTATGATTTATGTATTCGCCTAGGAAAAGATATAAAATGAGATTTTTTTCATTTTTATTTTCAAGCTGATCGATATCTACAATAAATATAATCCCGTAAAGAATCGGCAAAATTACTAAACTAAGCTATTAAATTTTTGCCACCTATCATTTTAAAGGGTCAAATATGTTAATCTAAATAAAAATAAATAAAAATAAAAATTAAATTTGCATACAAAATTTATTTTTCTTCGTACTTTTAACTTTTTCTCTCACTTTTTATTTTTTTTTTCTCTCTTCTATTTCTTCACTCTCTCATGTCACTCTTTCTTTCTCTTTCTCTTTTTCTTTTCTTTCTTTTCTCTCAGTCAGCTTAATCTCTTATAAAAAAAAAAAGCAGCTTAATCCGAAGATTCTCTTTCAATTTCAAATTGGAATGGAATTATTATGTAATAATAATTTGTGTAAAAGTGTAGCTTGCTATTAATTAACAAGCAAAAAAAAATAAATTCAATCCCGGTCTTAATGATTGAGAATTTATAATCATAGTATAATACTTTTCTTATTTCCTTAAAACTTGAAGAGGTTCTGAGCGTTGGTCGCCCGCTTGATTCTGTCTTCTATAAATAAATATAAGCACCTAAAAGACAGGTAAAAATACTAAACTTATAAATGTTGATTATTTTTCTTTTGGATACAGATGGAGAAATATAAAATTTTATAAATTAACATAAAAATTTATAAATATCTTTATTATATATTATTTGTAGATGATTTTATCGTGTTTGAACACATATCAAATTTGTAAATGTGGGTGTAATTTTATAGATGATTTTATCGTATTTGAACACATATCCGTGAGTGTAATTTTATCGTGTTTGAACACATATCAAATTTACAAATGTCTTTATTATTTATAAATAATTATTTTACTTTTTAGTCTTTACGGGGAAACATTACATGATGTCGGTGTAATTTTATCGTGTTTGAACACTTATCAAATTTGCAATGTCTTTATCATTTATAAATAATTATTTTGCTTTTTAGTTCTTACGGGAAAACATTACATGTTATCGGTGTAATTTTATTATAAATAATTATTTTACTTTTTAGTCCCTATGGGAAAACATTACATGTTCTGGTGTAATTTTATTATCATTAAACACATATCAAATTTATAAATGTATTTATTATTTATAAATGATGATTTTACTTATTACTCCCTACGGGAAAATGTTATCGATGTAATTTTATCGTCTTCGAACACATATCAAATTTATAAATAATTTTATTATTAATAAATGATAATTTTACTTTTTAGCCCCTGCGGGGAAACATTACATGTTGTCAGTGTAAATTTACCGTCTTCGAACACATATCAATTTTATAAATGAGTCTTGGTACCAAATGTTAAGGAAAATTACAACAATGCATTACACATTATTAGTATAACTGTTTCATCTATCATATTATAAGAAAATTTATATTTATACTATAAGTATGAAATAAATCTAAAGCTAATCACAGTGAAGCTTTGATTTTAATATACCTACATTTATGATGCAGTCTTAAAAGAAAAAACAAATACAGAATTTCTTAGTATCAATGCCGCGCGACCCGTGCGTAAGCACGAGTATGTTACTAGTTTCCTATTAAAAAAAAATCCTCCATTTGTAAAATTAATACAAAACTTTTAGTCAAAATAATAATAATAATAATAATAATATAAAACTCAGAAGCACAGAACTAACTAATGGTGTAGGCTAATCCGTTCAACATTTGTAACCTATAAAAGCTCCAGACTTGATACTTCACACACATACTGATATCCATAGAAACACAATAAATCACCAAGGTTCACCCAAAAAAAAAATGGAGTTCAGTACCAATGGTCATGACACCGAAGAAACTGAACTGTATCATGCTCAAATCCATTTGTATAAGTATATATACGGCTTTGTAAGCTCCTTGGCACTCAGATCTGCCATGGAGCTAGGCATAGCAGATATAATCCACAACCATGGAAAACCAATCACTCTCTCTGAATTGGCCTCTGCTTTGAAACTCCACCCTTCAAAAGTTAGTCTCCTCTCTCGGTTCTTGCGCCTGCTAACACACAACGGATTCTTTGCCAAAACAACAGTGAACGGCAAAGAAAAGGAAGAAGAAACAGCATATGTTCTGACACCACCATCAAAGCTTCTCATAAGAGGCAAGCCAACATGTTTGGCACCATTAGTTCGAGGAACAATTCATTCAGATTTTCTGGACATATGGCACTGTTCCAAGAAATGGTTCACTGATGATAAGGAACTTGCTCTCTTTGAGACAGCAAAAGGGGAGACTTTCTGGGACTTTCTGAACAAAGATTCTCAATCTGATGAGCTGCGTATGTTTCAAGAGGCCATGGCAGCTGATTCTCACATGTTCAATATTGCCCTCAAAGAGTGCAAGCATGTGTTTGAGGGTTTGGAGTCACTGGTTGATGTGGGTGGTGGTACTGGAGGTGTCACAAAACTCATCTCTCAAGCATTTCCTCACCTCAAATGCACAGTGTTTGATCAACCACAGGTTGTGGCTAACTTTACTGGAACTGAAAAATTGAAGTTTGTTGGTGGGGATATGTTCGAGTCTATCCCTCCTGCTGACGCAGTTTTACTCAAGGTAAACATTAATTTTATTTTGTCCTAGATTCATTTCTTTCTCTTTTTTTTAATAAAAAATTCAGGTCAGCGTTATCAAATAAAACCATAAGTTTCAAAGAGCACTTACTTATTACCCATCAAGGAAATCATCACATTGACAGCGGGTTCGGCCCACATCATTATGGGATATGAACTGAACTGGATCAACCTAATTCATTTATAAGGAATAAATGGGTAGTAACCCAATTCATTTAATCTACAAATTACCAAACTAGTATACATTTTTTGATTTATTTATTTATTAAATAACTAATATCTCAATTTATTGATTTGCAGTGGGTTTTGCATAATTGGAATGATGAACTCTCCTTAAAGGTGTTGAAGAACAGCAAAGAAGCTATTTCTGGCAAAGGGAAAAAAGGAAAGGTGATTATCATAGACATATCGATTGATGAAACAACTGATGATCGCGAATTAACTAAGTTGCAATTGGACTTTGACTTGGTGATGCTGGCTATGCTGAATGGAAAAGAAAGAGAAAAGAAAGAATGGGAGAAACTCATATTCGATGCAGGCTTCAGCAGCTACAAGATTACCCCCATATGTGGCTTCAAGTCTCTCATCGAAATTTATCCTTAATTTTAATTAGAAGTTGTTGCTATCCAACTTTTGCTACAAATTAAATAAGTTTCTGTGTTGAAGTCAAGTTATGCTACAAATTAAATAAGTTTCTATGCTGCAATCAAGTTTCAAGTTGTGCTACAATTAAATAAGTTTCTAGAAAGTCAAATTAATACATACTTTATGTTGCTTTTGATGACATCATGACAAGTGTACCAATACCATATCAACTTAATGATTGTGGGTCAATATCAACTCACGAATTTAATTACTATTACAAGGAGAAAATAAAATTGATTTGTTTGAGTAAGTAAAATTAAAGAAGCATATTTAAGGAAATAGATTGATTTAAGTGATGGAAAGTGTTGGGATTGGATTTCATTTGATTTCAATTGAATTACCAAGATTTGATATTAATATAATTTCACTCTCTTGTTTTGTTTATCAAGTTCACAAATTTATTCAATTTCTAAATCATTAGGTAGATGAGTCTTTATTTCTAATTAAAATCCATATTCCTTAGGTAACTCGAGAGGAAAAAAAATCATTATATAAGATCAGAAACCCTTAACGAGCAATCAATGGCTATTCCTAGCCTAAAAATTTGCATGGTCTTTAATCTTACGGCACACTCATATATCAAATTCTCATTCAATAAATAAATCTATGAACATTCAAAGGATGACCAAACCCAAGAAAACATGAAGAACGTAGATATAAACCACAAAATAGAAGAGAACAAAACATATTAAATTTAAACTCAAATCAAGTAATAACAATATACCTATCAAAATCCACTTTTTACCAACACGAAAGGGATTTAGCTAGACATGAAACTTGAAATAACAATTAAAAGAGGAGGGAGAAATAATAAAATCTCCATGAAGAAATGAAAATGATTTGGGCTTCTGTCGTCTCCTCTATTATCTCGCTCATCGTGCGCTGCAATAGGGTCTCAAATACTCTCTAAGAAGTTAATTCAAAACTGTTTAAGAGAGCCTCGTCATTAGGTTTCCAAACTCCTTTTATATTAAAAAATGGTAAATTGGTTTTTTTTTTAACCAAAACAGAAGAGACACAACTAAACGTCTAAATGAGACACAGCTGTGTCGAGTCCAATTTAGCGCATCTTCACCTGCGACACATGCTATTTCACGATGGGATACAACCGTGTTGAGATTGTCAAAACAATTGCTACTAATACCCAGGTTCTCCTTCATAGTGGGCGAGCGCTTTCACTCAACTAGGGGTGGCAAAATGGATGGATTGGATAAATCCATCCATGAATCCTAATGGATGGATGGAAAAAATCCATTTATCACCATCCACTAAAATTTCATCAAAAAAATCCAATCCATCCATCATCCATTAAAAAAAAACCATCCAATCCATCCATTAACAATTTTTTTATGGATGGATATCCAATTCATCCACAAAAAATTATTTTTAATCACAAAAAATTATTTTTAATCATAAAATATATTTTTAATCATAAAAAATATTTTAATTACAAAAAACTTATTTTAATTACTAAAAAATTATTTTTAATCATAAAAAATATTTTAATTACAAAAAAATATTTTTAACTATTAAAAATATATATATATACACACATATATCTCTCTCTCCCCCATATCTCTCTCCCTCCTTTCTCTCCCCTATCTCCTTCCCCTCTCTCCTCTCTCCCCTTCTCTTCTCTCTCCCCCATCTCTCTCCTCTCTCTCTCATCTCTCTCTCCTATCTCTCTCTCCCTATTTCCTCTCTCTTTCATCTCTCCCTATCTCTCTCCCCTCTCTCTTATCTCTCTCCTCTCTTTCATCTCTCTCTCTCATCTCTCTCTCTCCTCTCTCTCCTTCTCTCTCTCCTCTCTCCCCTATCTCTCTCTCCCTCCTCTCCCCTATCTCTCTCTCCTATCTTTTTCTCTCTCCTCTCTCTCCTCCCTCCCCCTCTCCTTTCTCTCTTATACAAGTTTGTCGTTGGATAAGTGCTGCCTGAGAATAGAGTCGTAATGTCATAAAATGGCTTCAAAACTTCAAAACTTTCCTAATAGATGGATTGGAAAAATCCATTTATCCATTTACCATCCACTAAAATTTCATCAAGAAAATCCAATCCATCCATTTAAAAAAAAACCATCCAATCCATCCAGTAACAATTTTTTTATGGATAGATATCCAATCCATCCATAAAAATTATTTTTAATCACAAAAAATATTTTTAATCACAAAATATATTTTTAATTACAAAAAAGTATTTTTAATCATAAAAATATATTTTTAATCATAAAAAAAATTTAATTAGAAAAAAAAAATTTAATCATAAAAAAACATATTACTCCCCTCTCTCCTCTCTCTCTTCCTCTCTCCCTCTCTCTCCTTTCTCCCTTCCCTGTCTCTCTCCTCTCTCTCCCCCTTTCCCCCTCTCTCTTCTATCTCTCCCCTCTCTCTCTCTCCCTGTCTCCCCTGTCTCCCCTATCTCTCTCTCCTCTCTCTCCCTCTTTCACAAGAATCACACTTCTAAAACAAAATCATATATTTTTTCCCAAAAACAATTTGATTATTGTCAATCGTTTTATAAATGGTTTCAAAACTGTTAAACCAAATAAAACTGGTCCCGGTCACATTTCCGGGGATTCAATCACGTTTTCCCTTACCACTGACTGCTCTCCCATGTCGGTCGTCGGTATAGCCCCATCAAGAAAATTAATTACAAGATGAAATTTTCAAAATTTGTAATTGAATAATGTGTTGCTTTTTTTACTGAAGAATAATGTGTTGATGCTGACTATATCTTAGCATAATAATAATAATAATAATAATAATAATAATAATAATGATGATGATGATGATGAGAGATGAGAGAGAGGGGAGAGAGGAGGAGAGAGAGAGAGAGGAAAGATGAGAGAGATGGAAAGAGATGAGAGATAGAGGGGAGGGGGAGAGGGGGAGAGAGGGAGAGAGATGAGAGAGAGGGAGATAGGGAGAGAGATGAGAGGAAGGGAGAAAGAGATAAGAGAGGGAGAGATGAGAGAGAGGAGAGAGAGGGAGAGAAGGGAAGAGATGAGAGAGATAGAGGAGAGGAGTAAGATGAGAGAGGGAGAGAGGGAGAGAGAGAGAAAGATGAGAGAGAGGAGAGAGAGAAATGAGAGATGAGAGAGAGAGGGAGATAGGGAGAGAGATGAGTGAAAGGGGAGGAGAGAAGGGAGAGATGAGAGATAGAGGAGGAGGGAGTGAGATGAGAGAGAGGGAGAGAGAGAGGAAAGATGAGAGATAGGGGAGAGAGAGAGGGAGAGAGAGAGAGAGAGAGAGAGAGAGATGAGAGAGAGGGAGATAGGGAGAGGGAGGGAGATAGGGAGAGAGATGAGAGGAAGGGGAGAAAGAGACAAGAGATGGGAGAGATGAGAGAGAGAGAGGGAGAGAGGGGAGGGAGAGATGGGGAGATGAGAGATAGAGGGGAGGGGAGTGAGATGAGTGAGAAGGGAGAGAGGGGGAGAGAGAGGGAGAGAGAGAGAGAGAGAGAGGAAAGATGAGACAGAGGAAGAGAGATGAGAGATAGAGGGGAGGAGGGAGAGAAATGAGAGATGAGAGAGGGAGATAGGGGAGAGATGAGAGAGGGAGAGAGGGGAGGGAGAGATGAGAGATAGAGGGGAGGGAGTGAGATGAGAGAGAGAGGGAGAGATAGAGGAAAGATGAGAGGGGAGGGAGAGAGAGATGAGAGATAGAGGGGAGGAGAGAGATGGAGAGAGAGATGAGAGATGAGAGAGAGAGGGAGAGGGAGATAGGGAGAAAGATGAGAGATAGGGAGAGAGACAAGAGAGGGGAGAGGGGAGAGATGAGAGAGAGGAGTGAGGGAGAGAGATGAGAGAAAGGGAGAGAGAGAGACAAGAGAGGGGAGAGATGAGAGAGGGAGAGAGAGATGAGAGAGAGGTGGGAGAGAGAGATGAGAGAGAGGGGAAAGATTGGAGAGAGAAAAATATTTTTAATTAAAATATTTTTTATGATTAAAATTATTTTTGATTAAAATATTTGTTTATAATTAAAAATATTTTTTGTATTGAAAATATTTTTTATGATTAAAAATATTTTTTATGAACAATTCAAAAAATTATCCATTCCATCCATTTGTCACCCCTAGTGAAATCCAATGGATTTAGAAAAATAGTGGATGAATGACTAACCATCCATAAAATTAAATGGATGGATTAGATCCAATCCATTTAGTTTTTTTGTTTGTAATGGATGGATTGGATGGATTTCTTTATGGATGGATTGGATGGATGATGGATAAATGGATCACTTTGCCACCCCTACACTCAACTAATACCCCATTGGTGTATAGAATTATTTAGTGGCCATCGAAATTGTCAAAACAATTGTTGCTACTAAAAACTTTTGTTTTAGCGGCAATTAAATAAGTCATACCCACACTTGTTTTAATTGGTGGTAAAGCTTTTAGCGACCCTATATACACCAACAATGAATTCATTAACGATAAAACATTTGGCAGCTTTTATTGCCGCTAAAAGCAATATTTATTGCCAAAAAATAATTTTTTTTGTAGAATTAGTAGAGAACCAATCGAATTGATACAAAACTCGTGATAGAAGACTAGTTTTTTTGGTAAGTGAGATAGAAGACGAGTTTGAATTGGTCCTTTTTTAATTTCTTATTTTTTTATTGTTTTCTAATTTTTAAACATAATAAGATCTTTTGATATTAATTTAAAAATTATTTAGTCATTAGTATATTTTTTTTATCTTATAAAATATACACTACAAGAAATACAAGGTATACCGAGGGCCAGAAGCCCTTGATAACGTACAAAAACCGTCGCTAAGTGTGGTATTACCGAGGGCCAACTGAGGGCCACATAGTTGTAGGGTAAACGATGGTAGGTAATGTATACCGTGGGTTTTCGTAAACAGTCCGCCGGTAATTATAGAGGGCCTAACACCCCAGATAATTACCGTGGGCCTGAAGGCCGCCGGTACACCGTGATAAATGCCGAGGGTAGAGACCGTCGGTAATGTACGAACACTACAAGAAAACACGGGTCCCAAAAAGCTGTCGGTAATGCAGAATTTCCAACGGATTACCAACGGACAAAAGACCGTTGGTAAAACGGGCGTCGCAAATGCCTATCGACGACGCTTTCGTGGCAGTCGGTAAATCCTTTTTTTTAACAAAAAATAAATAAATTAATTAATTTTTGTAATTAATTTAATTTATTAATTAATTTATTAAATTAAAATATTAAATTAAATGACTAAATTAATTTATAATTGAATTTAATTTATTGAATTAATTAATTAATAAAAATATAATTGAAATATTTATTTAATTTAATGAATTTAATTAATTGAAATATTACATTTAATGATTTTAATTTATTAATTTATTTATTTATTTAATTATTAAAAATAATTGATTCTAATATTAAAAAATATTTATTTATTACTTTAATTAACTATTACTAGTAATTTAATTTAATTATATTTATTACTTTAAATTCTTAATTTATTCCCATATTTAAACGAAAAAATTAGTAATAATTAAAAAAAAGAAACATAATAAATAAATAAAAAAATCGACGAACAAAGATCAACAGTAACTAAAAAGATATCGGAAAATATGAAAAACTATAAGTACAAACAGAACTAATAGTCCTGGTAGTCCTGATCATGACCATCGTTACTAGGAGGCAGAGGAGGCGAAGGCGGAGGCGGTGGAGGAGGCGTCTGGCGAGCTAGCAACTGGTACAACTCCTCCTGTCGCTTTAGCACCTCAGCCAACATGGCACTCGTCCGACGGGCGTCCTCCCGCTGCTCGGTCGTGATCCGTTGCTGCTCGGCCATGGCCCGCTTCAGATCCGCTATCTCCTGCTCATCCGCGGCAGAGCGACCAGTGGCAGCACCACTACTCGACGACTCTTCGATGTTGAGGCGGTAGGCACCTTTCTTGTAGTTGCCGGCGAGGTCACCAGCACCGTAAAGGCGACCCTTCTTCTTGCCGCCAACAACATCAGCCCATACCCTGAGCGGTGCAGATGGATCCTCAGGGCTCTGAGTGGGGGAACATGATGATGTCTGAGACATCATCTGAGACATCCGCGCCTCAAACTCCTCCTGTCAAACATATACAAATAAGTCAAATTTTTTTGTCATAAAACAATATAAACATTATTAAAAAACTATTCATTATATTTTATAATTACCTGGATCCGCCTCGACCGTTTATCAACAAAATCACTGGTACTCCTCCTAATATGAGTTGCACGATGGAGCTCGTGCAACTGTACCTCTCTACCCAACCGCAATTAAGGCATGGACATCTAATCCCTCCATTAATTTCAAAATCTTCATGTGCCATTGCGACTTGGACAAAGTGATCAATCCCATCGCAAAAAGATTGTCTCAAACCCCCTCTCCCCGGATACAACCTATCGTACATCCAACTACGACTCGAAGGGAAAAATTCCATCTTCTGCATGTCAAAAAAAAATGACAATTTCAGCAGCACGACGTTCTTACAACTGCTCTCTTTCTTTAAATGGTATGACCCTATCCCATTTGAAGAAAAACATTTTCAAAACTCGTATAATAGTCATTCCTTAATTCTCATATCTTATACTTGACAAAATTTCGGCAGCATTTCCCATTGGTCTCTGAGTACACTAAATGATCGCAGTTATGAATACTGCGATCAGGAATGCACCCAGAGAACAAAAGGAAATGAATCGAACCGAAATTTCATCAACTATAAAGATACAAAAATTAAGCAACAACTATTATACGAGTAAAGAAAAAGTTTATTCCCAAACTGTCCGACTTGGACAATTCAAGGTTCAATATACAATGAGCACATGATACCCTAAAAGAGTACATGCACTCAATAATATATTGAACCTCAAACAGGAAGCTAAGGCTTTTCTCCGATACTAATAACAATAATCAAACATCCATTTCATCAATAATTAACATAACAATTTTCGTATAATAGCTAAGTTAATTTTCTATGCACGATTCACATGTAAAGAAGGATGCAAAGCAAATGATTCACTAAAAATCAAAAGTAGAGATGATAGAAGTAGAAAATTGACTTGGTCATTGTAAAAACAAATAGGTTGGAAGTTGACATCCTCTTAAAGGATAGAATTAGACAAGCAGAAGTGGCAAGAAAAAGAAGTACAGAGAGATGTGCAAAGCAAATTGCAGCTAAGGAAGCACTTAGGAAGGCCAAACTTGCACTGGAAAATTAGTTACTGGTGACTCAATGTTTATCCAGTGAATGTAGTGGAGTAGTTGTGAGTAGTGTACTTGATCTCTTCCTCCTACCCAGGGCCAATCTAACATATGTATAATGTATTATCAGTAGGTTTGTGTTTTTTTAACATTGGCAGTTTGAAAGACGCAATGATGATCATATTTCTCTTCTTTGTCATCTCACCTCATTTTCCAAGTAAGATGTAAGCCACCAAAGGAAGTACAACAAGGACAAGAAACAAGAGAGGAACTAAGGAACATAGGCTTCAATTCTGTTTTGTACTTCAAGTCTTTAAATAACAACATGTGTTCAAGTACACAACAACCAACCAAACCTTTTTTCACCTAATTGTATAATAGGTACTAATGGGACAATTCTTAGAGGGTTAAGCACAAGTCCTTCAATACTGTGTGTCGCTGCTTTAGTCACTACATCATTCATCCATTTCATCAATAATCATACATCTTACTAATGGTGGTTCGGTTTACACAACAAAACCTAATAGGATCACTAACAACAAAATAATCCTATAACATACAATTTAAAGCATGAAATCACTAACAAACATAAACCCTATAACATACAATTTAAAGCACGGAATCACTAATAGCCCTAAACCCTATAATATACAATTTAAAGCACGAAATCACTAACCACATATGATCAACTTTTCACAAAATCGGGGTGTGAGACTGACCAATTCGTGATCAAAACCCCTTCCTAGACTCTCAAATAGAGGTAAGGAATACAAAAATACTCACTCACGTATATTTGTTAGCCAAAACATACATCGCTTCAAAATTTCCTCTGTGGAGAGAACTATGAACGAAATCAAAGAAAAATGTCGGTGTGGGGGTCAACAGCCAACTCTTTTCCCCCAAAAGAAACCGACATTTTGAGAGAGTGAACACCTAATGTGCAGAACAAGAGAGTGCCAAGGAGAGTAGAACATCTTAGTCCTTCGATCCCAGTGGCATCTAGGAGAAGTGTGGCGGCCTCGGACAAAAAATACTGGAAAAACATATAAAAGTTAAACTAACAAGCTACCATAGCAAGTACTATTACGACAATTTTTTTTAAAAAAAACAAAGAGGTCACACAGAAAACATTTCAATTAAAAACCATAAACATAAAAAAAGTGTGCAGTAGCAGCCCTATACATGATCTAACCTAAATTCTAGGATCAAGCTTGGGTTTTTCCCACTTTACTTGCTCTCAGCTTATGTCCAATGAGTCTAACACTTGATGTAATCATTTTAAATACGAAATACTTCATTTTAACATCATGATATTGATATAATTATGTAGACGAAAAATGAAATCAGTAACTCTCAAAAATCAAAAATCAATTACATATGAAATGATAATAATATGTCTAAACTCCATCCACATCTTTAGGCAGATTTTAGGGTAAACAAAATTAGAGTTTAACATATCATCTAATTAGAGGTTTGAGTTCCAATTAAATCATCATTTTGGTTTTCCCTTCACAAGAGATACTGCAAAAACCTTAAATTAGGCTTAAAATTAGGCTTAGAGCGAGCTATTAAATCCTCTGTAGTTTCATCATTCTCCCAACCTCCCTTTAATGGCAAAGCAAAATAACAATATTCAGAAAATAACAATATTAAATCCTCTACAGTTTCATCGTTCACCTCCCTTTAATGGAAAAGAAAAAGCAATTTATAAAAATTCAAATAGCAGAGAAGTAACAAAAATGCAATTAGAGCGAGCTATTAAGATATAGACAGAGACGAACCTTGCGAAGAAATTGCGGTATAGTTTAGCCAATTGAAATGTGGGGTTTTGAAAACACACTAATTATTGATTCTCACAAGCATGGCCTCTCGCGAGTGTACCCAAATGGAAGCTGCAATTTGGAAAAATACTTCATAAACACCTTAACAGAACATAGACTGCATACTTGTGAAAAATACTTCAATATTCAACAATTTATGCCAAAAATATGTGTTTTTCAAAAGAGATTACCTAGAGGGCTTCAAGGAAAATGTTTGGGCAAATTCTTTGCAATGAATGTTCAAGTAACAAATTAGTCTCAAGAAGATAACCTGAAGCAAAGCAAACAATTCCGGACATGAAGCCAAGGCGCGTTTTTGTCGACGGGTTTCGGTCGTCGGTATGCCCGCTTTTTCTTGTAGTGGTCTTACCTGTATATTCATACGAAAAAAGGGATTAGTTTGAAGATGAGATCCGAGCTTTTCAAGGTGGAAAAGATGGCATCATGCCCTGTGTATGGGAGAACGAAATTTCTAGCTTTCCTCAGGTATTATTTCTAGCTTTCCTTAGGAACAATCAACTACATGTTTTGTTAATAATATCTAAATATTTTTTAATGGTTAGCTATATGAATAGATCTGTTTCTCTACTTTCTAACATAAAATATACATCAGACAAAATTCCCTCTGTGGAGATAACTATACATCCCTTCAACATAATAACTTTTTGGCAGCAAAAAAAAACACATCACTTCAAAATTCCCTCTGTGGAGAGAACTATGAAGCAAAACAAAGAAATATGTCGGTGTGGGGGTCAACAGCCAACCCTTTTCCACCCAATGAGTCAACCGATATTTCGTTAGAGTGCATACCCCGATCGCAGAGTAGTGATAGAGGCACGAGCGGTGGTGGCGGCTGTGGTGGCGCGGCGAAGTGGTGGAGGTGGCGGTCTCAGAGGCCTATGAAACAAAGCTTCTTCTGTTAGCAGAAACTAATAAGCTATAAACAAGAATATCAAAACCATCAAAACAACACACCTAATCCTAAAGAAATTGTCTAACCAAATGCAGAATATCCCAAACACAACAGACCAAATAAGTTTAGAGCTTAATGCAGTAATTTCAATACATATACAAAATCAAAATCAAATCCAACAATGCAAAAATTAACTACAAAATCATAAAGAGCTCAATTTCTCATCAAGAATATCATTAGTCCATTACTACTGATTAAAAAGTATTCAAAACCTTAACAGCCTTTTTAAATACACAATTAATCCTCTTGACATGTCAACCTAAATTCGTATTCCATTCTACCTACTCCAATACCAACATGACTTAATTCAAATACATATTTATTTTTGGGACATTAAAAAACAAATAAAGTAACACCAAGCAAAAATCACCCGTTCATTTAGTTGAAAAAACCACTGACCGTGACTATGCAATACAACTGACAATCAGTATACCATATCTAAGCTCACATACTCATTGAATCATAATTAGTATACCATAAATCAGCTCACATAAATCAGATCATTTAGGGACAATCAGTATACCATAAATCAGATAATTTTGGGATAATCAGTATACCATAAATCAACTCACCTAATTAATAAAAACTTATACTAATTACAAAATATATCTCGATAAATCTTAGATCATACAAACTATAACACGACATTTCCTAGATCATACAGACTATAATTAAAGCACAAAATCACTAACCACAAAATATGTCCAACAAAATGAGAAGTAGCAATGACAACACTGACCTCGGCACGACAACGATCTCACAATGATCCCGACAGGTCCCTGAAATTTTTACGGCCAATTACAATTAAATAAAGATTTTTTTTCACAGCGAAAATTCAAAATACGAAATACAAAATTTCAAATTACGTTAGAGAGAAGTGGTGGCATGGCTTGGCAGTAATGGTGGTGGAAACTGGTGGTGCAGGGTGGTGGCTTGGCAGTAGTGGTGGTGGCTGGCTTGGCAGAGAGACAATGAGGCAGTAGTGATGGTGGCTTGGCAGAGAAAGAAAGAGAGAGTGCGACAGAGAGGGCAGTGCAAGGGGAGGTGGCGTGGTGGAACAGTGTCAAGGTCGAGAGGTGGTGTTGCGCGGCAGTGGAATAGAGGAGAGGAGAGGTGGCGCGGCCACGTAGTGGAAGTGGCAGTCACGGTGGTCGAATCAGTGAGAGAAAGAGAAAGAGAGAGAGAGAGACGTGGTGGAGGACCAGTAACAGAGGGGCAGTGGACACGCGGTGGTGGCGAAGGCAGACGCGGCAGCCCTACAAGGGGAGATAGAGGAGACAAGACGAGAGAAACAGTGAGAAAGAGGGGAATGGGGAAGAAGAAGTCGTCCTCATGTTGTATCAGGACATTACCGACGGCTTAATTTAATTTACCGATGGTATCCACCTGTCGATAAACTTACTCGGCTTTACCAACGGTCACGTTCAAATACCGACGGTTCAAACCCATTGGTAATCTCAACAGCTAATTGACTGGCGAGCTTACCGACGGCTTAGCCCGTCGGTATTTGAAAACCCGGCGGGAATCTTAAAAATTTTCCAATTTATCGATGGCCTAGCCGTCGGTAACGATCTACCGACGGCTAAAGCCGTCGGAAATCCCAGTTTTTGTTCGACGGGTCGTGACCGTCGATAATAGGCCGTCAGTATGTGCACTATTTCTTATAGTGGAAGAGAGTATAATTTTTTTTAAAAATTTAATCAGCTTTTACTGATTAAATTTAATTATAGTTTTTGAAATTACAAAGTGGTCCAAATTTGTTTTGAGCGTAATTTTAGAATTTGTAAAGTGGTACAAATTTGAAAACTGGTCCAACTTTACAAGAAAACAAGTCTGTTTTTGCAAACAATATTTGTTGCAATTTTGCAAACAAGTCCATTTTAATTAATTGCAGAAATGGTCATATTATTTCTTAAATTACAGAAAAATAGAATGCAGAAATAAATTAGGGTTCTTAGCAACCCCAGAACACCAGAAATTCAACCCAGTAGAAATTGCATGCACCCAGAACACCAATCCAGAAATTGAAATGCAATTAATTGAACCCAGAAAACACCAACACAGAAAGTGAAATTATTAGGGCGACAAAAATACAAGAAAACCCTAAACTCAAAACGGAGAAGAAAAGAAGAAAAATACATAGAAGAAAAGGAAGAAAAATACTGAAAGAAAAATACATAGAAGAATAGAGAAGAAACTAGTGAAACCCTAAACTAGTGATCCCGTTCTCGTTCTTTCCTCTCGATTTTGTCCTTCTCTTGCTTCTTCTCCTCGGTTCCTTCTCCTCTCTGGCCGGGTTTCACTAGTTTCCTTTCATGGTTTGGAGAGGCTTTTATAGCCTCCTAAAATCTGCACACACAAAAAAAATCAGAGAAAAAAGAAGAAAGAAAAAGAATCAAAACGAGATGGAAGAGATACTCCCTAATCAAATCTCCACGTTTTTCATTTCCCTTTGAGACCTTGCATCTGGATTCGATTCAGTTTTAGTGAACAAAATAGGGAAAGGCATTAGGATCTGAAGGATTCGGTTCGAAAAAAGGAACGAATGAAAAAAGGAAATAAGGAAACAGAGGGGATAAATATTTGTTGCTAATGACAATCACCAGTTTGCGCTGTCGAACGGGATGTCGTCGTGAAGAATCGTGTTCTTCTTCGTAACTGCCAAGTCGAGCTCTCTGCAGATTATCTCGAACGTTACTTTGCTGATCTGCAAAAATCGTCGGAACTCCTTGTTTAGAAAAACTGGTTGGCCGCACCTTTCCTACAAGTCCTTGAAACTGTCCTTCACCTACCAATCTGTGGTTGAGGCTCTCCCGTTTGGAAAAACTGTCGTTTATGCGAGCATGATAGAGGGTTAGGGTTTTTCAATAAGGAAATAGGGTTTTTGAAGATGAGAGAGCTGAGGGGAGAGAGGTCGAGCAGTGAAGAGAACAGAGCGAAGGAGAAGAAAAGGGGAGGTGAAGATAGAAGGATCAGAAAGAGAAGAAGAAGGACGCAGGAAGAAGAGAGAATGAGAGACAAGAGACATGAGAGAGAGGGAGTGGTGCTGATGAATGAGGATGGATGAGGGAGGGTTAGTTTTAGGGTTATATTTTTAGGGTTATGAAATGGGTTTGGGCCAATGGTAATGGGCTTAGGGGGTGTGTGAAAAAAAATAGCTGGTGCGGGAGAGTAAAAAATGGTTGGTGTGGGCTAGGCTGGGTCAACAGCCTAGTAGCTTTTTACTATTTGTACCTGTTATAAAAATAATTTGCACCCCCTTATCCTTTATTTTTTATTTTTTTTTATTTTTCTTAATCTTTTTCTCAGTCCTCAATTCTTTTTCAATATATTTTTGTTATTTTTTGCCATCTTTTTTTCACAACAACAAATTATTTAAAAGATTGCTCCACATAAATCAACGACGCTTATCCATTGAAGTGTTGTTTAAAATTAGGAAGAAAACCTTTAACAACGTTTTATTAAACAAGTGTTGTTGATGGACAAAGGAAAAAACAACGCTTCCTATTAAAAACGCTACTTTATGTGATACACTGATTTAGGGCAACAGAAATAAACAGTGCTTCGTATGGGGAAGCGTTGTTTAAAAAACTACGCAAACATTAAACAGCTCTTGGCACTGGGAAGCGCTGATTTAGGGCACACAATAAACAACGCTTATACCATAAAGCGCTGCTTATTGTCATTTAAAAAAATAAATTTCAGTTCTCTCTCTTTGTTTCATTCGCGCGACCTACCCTCTCTCGCACAGCTCCCACCTCTCATTTCTCCCTCTCTCGTATAGCTCCCACCTCCCATTTCTCCCTCTCTCGTAGTGCTCCCTCTCTCACGCAGTACTCCCACTACCATTTCTCCCTCTCTTGCGACCTATTCCTCTCTCACACAGTGTACTTCGACCGCCATTTCTCCCTCTCTTGCGACCTACTCCTCTCTCAGGCCACACTCTCTGTCTCGTAACTCTCTCTCTCAAACGTTCGTCACTCTCTCCGTGACTCCCTCCGCCACTCCCTCTGCCACTCTCTCCGTCACTCACTCCGCCACCGGAGTAGGAAGAGGTGGAACCTCCCGGTTCCCAACCACCGCAGATCCAACGAACGCTCTCAGTCAACTTTATCTGTGATTCCTCTGTGTGTTCTGTGATTCCATGCCGTTAGGAAAGCTCCTTCGAACTCTCAGGTCATTACTCCTTCCTTTTCTTCTTTTGAATCTGTGTATTTTGAAGTTGGGATTTTGGGGACTGTGGAAATGGAATCAACAGAAATTTGCTAAGTGTCATTATGCCTTCATTGTAATTAATTTTGCAGGTAAACACACGCCAGCAAACTGAGAGAACACTCAAAAGGAACAAGCAAAGTTTGCTTCCTCAGTCCTCCAACACAACCACTGCTCCTGCTCCTGCTCCTGACATTCTTCTTCAGATCTACCAGGTGCAAATTAATGGAATTTCAGATATAATAAACACTTAGCAAATTTAGGGATTTTGGGGACTGAGCAAATTAAGGGATTTTTTATTTGTTGCTTGTTTCTCAGAAGGCTTCTCATGTTAGTTAAGCTTTTGTGTTATGAATATGATAACCATTTCCCCTGTTGTGATTTTTAGGGAAACGCCAAATTGCTTAATGTTTATGAGTTTATGAGTTTAAGTTTGAGCTTTGAAGTTCATTTCATTTTTAAACAATGTTATTAAATCAATATAAACCCGAATTTTGTGTGTTTAGTGTTGTATTATTTCTAAATAAAAAACTTGTGCATATCACATTTAGATAAACTTGATTGCTATCATATAAATTGTTTGGAGGTTTGATTGCACTAATGCTTTGCTACAAAATCGTTGGCCACACTATACTTGTGAATGTCCTTGAATTATTAGTGACAGTATGCTCTTATTGATTTGAACAATGAATTTTGGAATGTTGCCGGTATTGTATATATTTTGGAATGTCCATATTTTAGGGGAGACACTGCCAAAATTTTGTTAGAAATTTGATCTAGTCTGTGTGTTGATTTTAAGAGCAGTGGTAGTTTTAGTCTTATTTTATCTAATTGGACTTTTTTATGTTGTTTTAGCTCTCAATCCATAAGTAAATATGGATCGAAAGTATATGTCTGTCAATCGTTTGTCGAAGGAATATAAGGATAGAGTGAAATATTTTATTGGGTTTGTAGTTGGGCATACAACAAACCATAGGAGAATCGTATGTCCCTATTTAAGTTGTTGTTATACAAACAAAGTTAGTGTTAAGGAATTGGAATGACATTTAGTGAGCAATGGGATTGATCAAACTTATACCTATTGGACAAAGCACGGTGAGACAAGAGATGAATCTTCTAATATGGGGGGAATAGTGGGAGATATGCATCAGAGGACATTGCTACAAATACATATGATGGTGACCGCTTTGAAAAGATGGCAAATGCGGTTGAAGAAGATCTTCATGATTATCCTCAAATGTTTGAGAAGTTGATAAGTGATGCGGAGAAGCCGTTATATGAGGGTTGTACTAAATTCACAAGATTAACGGCAATGTTAAAGTTGTTTAACTTGAAGTCGGGCAATGGATGGACTGATAAGAGCTTTACGGACTTACTCACACTACTGAAAGATATGTTTCCAAATGATAATGTGCTTCCTAGTAGGACATATGAGGCTAAACAAATGTTACGCTCTATTGGCATGAGCTATGAGAAGTTACACGCTTGTCGTAATGATTGCATTTTATTTTCTAATGAATATGCATCGTTAAATTTGTGTCCTAAATGTGAAGCCTCACGGTATAGGAAGGAAAATTAGGCTCCAGAGAAGGTTTTGTGGTATTTTCCCAAAATTCCCAGATTCAGGCGTATGTACCGTAGTTTAGAAGATGCAAAAAACCTGACATGGTATGAGGATGAAAGGATTCAAGATGGCAAGCTATGGCACCCGGCAGATTCTCCTCAATGGAAAAAAATTGATATTGATTATCTTGATTTTGGGAATGAACTAAGAAACTTACGACTTGCATTGTCTACTGATGGATATAACTCGCATGGTGTTCAGAGTAGCTCTCACAGTACATGGCCTGTGATTTTGGTGATTTATAACCTACCTCCATGGCTATGCATGAAGCGCAAATATACGATGTTGTCTTTGTTAATTTCTGGGCCGAAATAACCAGGAAATGATATCAATGTATACTTGGCTCCTTTAATTGAAGACTTGAAGCAACTGTGGGAGATTGGTGTAGTGGTGCATGATGGGTATAGAGAAGAAAGTTTCACATTGAGGGCTATGATTTTTGGCACAATTAATGATTTTCCAGTATATTGGGATATAGTACCAAAGGTCAGTGTGCATGCCCTATATGTGAAGATAGTACATATTGGATTCGGTTGGAACATGGTAAGAAGAATGTCTTCCTTGGGCATCGTAGATTTTTGCATCCAAATCATCATTATCGGTCGTGGAGAAAGGCATTCAATGGGAATACAAAAGAACGTAGAGCTCCTTTGCCTTTGACGGGTGTACAACTGTTTGAAAAAGTAAAAGATTTGAATATTAAATTCGGTAAACCTTTTGCGGGAGACCTTGCCACATGAGGGTGGAAGAAAAGGTCAATTTTCTTTAAGTTGCCATATTGGAAGTCATTATATGTAAGACATTTCATTGATGAGATGCATGTTGAAAAAAATATCTTTGATAGTCTCAGTGGTACCTTACTTAATGTGCCTGGGAAGACTAAAGATGGCATCAAGGCAAGGCCGGACTTGGTTAGTATGGGATTGAGATGAGAGTTGGGACCGGTAAAGAAAGGGAAATGTCATACATATCTATCTCCAGTCGCTCATACTCTATCTAGAAAAGAGAAAAATAATTTTTGTAAGTTTCTTAATGGAGTTAAGGTTCCAGAGGGGTACTCTTCAAACATTAAGAACCTCGTATCGATGAAAGATCTCAAGTTAAAGGGTCTAAAGTCTCATGATTGTCATGTTCTCAGGGAGAATTTGCTACCCATAGCTATATGATCCATTTTGCCCAACAAAGTGTTGAATACCTTAACTAAACTCTGTTTCTTCTTTAAGGTAATTTGTAGTAGAGTGATTGACCCTAAAAAGTTGCGAGCCTCGCAAAAAGAAATTATTCCGACTTTGTGTGAGCTTGAGATGTATTTCCCGCCTTCGTTCTTTGACATAATGATTCATCTGACAGTCCATCTGGTTAGGAAGACACAATTGTGTGGGCTAGCTTACATGAGATGGATGTACCCGTTTGAACGTTACATGAAGATATTAAAAGGGTATGTGAAAAACCGATCACGACCAGTGTTGTATTGTTGAACGGTATATAGTTGAAGAAGCTGTTGAATTCTGTACCGACTATCTATCTGATGTTGAACATTCTATAGGGCTGCCACAGTCTCGTCACACAGGAAGAACTGCAGGGGGGATTACTGGACTTGAAATATTAACTATATCAAGGAAAGAATGGGAACAAGAACACTTATATGTTCTATACAATGTCGATGAAGTTGAGTCATATGTTGTAAAACACAAAGACATACTCAAGAGCTTGCACCCAAATAAGAGTCAAAATTGGTTAACAACAGAACACAATCAGTGTTTTATAAAATGGCTAAAAGAATACATTTCTGTAGAGTTTAGTAAAAATCCTAGCTCGGTTTCAGATAGATTGAGATGGTTAGATAAAGGTCCAGATATACATGTTAGTTCTTACACCGGTTATCTAATGAACGGGTACACCTTCTATACAAAAGAACACGATGATCGGAGACTCTTGTAGCTGAAACTATGCATATATCAAGTGTCAAAGACAGAAACCCGATATATGCGAATATGTCATACTTCAGGATCATTGAACGCATATGGGAGTTGGATTACAGGATGTTTCGAGTGCCTGTGTTCCAATGCAAGTGGGTTGAGAATAACAACGGTGTACAAATGGATGAGTTGGGGTTCATGCAGATGAACTTTAATAAGTTGGGATATCAAGATGAGCCCTTTATTTTAGCATCGCAAGCTCAACAAGTGTTCTATGTCACCGATCCAACTGATATGAATTGGTTCATTGTTCTATTGACTAATAAAAAAATTGTTAATGAGATTGATGATGAAGCACATGAATATGCTGATATTGAGGATGACCCTTTCTTCGGGACATCACAATCATTGTTTGGGGCAAGTACACCTATAGAGGATGATGTGTATATTAGAAAGGATCATAATGAAGGGCTTTGGATCAATCCGTTATTTCATAAGGGATGTGCAAATCTCAATAAAATGAGAAAAAGGAAAAGAGTTGCTTAAATGTACATGTATGTAGTGAATGCTATTTAATTTTTATTAATTTGTTGATCAATTAAATGTGTATACATTGATTTCTCTATTAAACCTATGTGATTATGAATGCCATTTTTTAATTACTTATGTGTCTAATTTTTTTTGCAGGTAAATGGCATCTGAAGGTGATGATAGTGCTCCCGAGGCCACCCAAAAGGGGAAGTCCCATGGTCTGACTTTTAAGAAGAAACTCATCCGCGAGAAGAGTAAAGGAGTTGCAAAACGTGTGGTAAGATACTTATCAATTAATCTAATTAATTGTTTATTTTTTTTGTTGAGTATCTAAATTTGTATACTTATGCTATTTTTTTACAGATTAAATGGAATGCTAGGGGTCAACCTATTGGTGAAAATGTTAGTGACTTTATTCAATTCATTGGGGCCACAGTGCGGAAGACGGTCCCAATTACCCGCGATAATTGGAAGGATAAGGATCCATCTTTGAAGGAGCTAAAAGATGAGATCTGGAGTGAGATACAAGTATATAAATATAAATTAATTAACATTGGTTAATTGTATTGTTTCTGAATTAATCTAAACATACTTATAGTCTACCATCTTGTTTATAATATTTTTGCAGAAACATTTTGACGTTGATGAGACTCGAAAGGATATTACACTTAAGATAGCTGGAAGATCACACCGGAATTTCCGAACTGCCTTGGCGAACAAGTGGTTGAGAGACGAAAACGGGAACATCAAACATGAGCCTCCAGCAAAATATGCGTCGTTCATAGAACATGATAATTGGAGCGCTTTTGTAAGAAGACGCACAGATGAAGAATTTTTGGTATGTACAATAATCTTTATAACTTGTATATATGACATTAAACCACGCATTGATATATTCTTATGTTTTTATGTAGAGAATAAGCAATGAAAATTGGCAAAGAGCGTCAAATCCTCCATACCCTTACAAAGGAGGGGTTAAGGGATATTCCCGCATTGAGGAAGAAATGATATGTACAATATCTTTAATTATAACTTGTTTTAACGCTTCTCTTAGTTTCTTTCTCAGTAATGATGAATTTCAATTTGTTTGTTCATATGTTCAGCTGTTGATGTCAGGAGAAGATGCAACATCTCAATTAATTGATCGATCTTGTTTGTGGATAGAAGCCCGCCGAAACAAGGAGGGTGAGATTGAACATCTTCCCACTAGAGAAATGGCTGAAAAAATTGTAAGTATGATAGCATTAATTAACGTTTTTATTTGTGATAATGATAATATTAAAAAATCTTTGTTAATAATAATTGTGTGTCGCAGGATGAACTATCAAACTCTAAGTCAGATTTGTCTGGCCAAGACATACTTTCCCAAGCCTTACCCATCAAGGAGTATCCTGGTCGGGTAAGGGGCGTGGGATTTGGTATCTCCCAAGGCGCTATTTTTGGATCACAGAAGCGCACAAGACGCCATGCTGATGCTAGTGAAACAGAAGACTTGATGAGAATGGTAGCTCAATTATATAGAAAAGTTCAGGAATTGGAAGATAGCAAGAAGGATAAGGAATTAGTGGAGAGGGACGAGCATGAGTCACCTATCCCTAACCCAAATAGTGTTAGAGATAGTTGCACTATTGTGTGTCCCAAGGTAATAATCGTTAGATTTATTTTTATACTTTGTCACCTGAGTATTCAATAGTTTAACATATTAATATTATGTTTATCATTGGTTTAAGGCATTCATGAGTGCAGCCTATATTTGACAAGCCTAACGCAACGAATGATCGGTAAGGGAATATTGTATAACGAACCAGGTGAGTTACTACACAACCTACCCTTACCTCGCAATCATGTGAAGGTTAGAGTTGACGTTGCATTTGAGGGGGATGCACTATTGCCTGTACCACTGGAGGCAGTAGATGTGATGACAGTGGAACAAGCAATAGGTACCTATGTGACATGGCCAAACCACCTCGTAGTTACAAGTGATATGGTACGTATATGTTAATAAATATGATTCATTATCATATACTGCATATATGTATTAAATTAGGTGATCACTAACTAATCAATATATTGGAATGCAAAATATGTAGGTATCCCCAACATCCAAAGCCAAGGACAAGGGCAAGGGCAAGATGCCTATAGCTACCAAGAATGTTGGCAAGCAGCCAACAAATGGGTCATTCACATCGCCACTGAAGACGGCCATGGTATCTCAGCCTCGTACAGCTCCTGCTACAGATTTTACAATTTATCTTAGAGTCCATGTGGCAACAAAGATGGAGGAGGCAGAAACCATTAAAGTACCAATGGTGGAATCAATTTTGGGTTATGAGCACGCCCTAAGGGCTGGTGCTAATGGTACAATTCAAGAAATTCTTAATGACCACCTATGGTTAAGTGAAACTGTTATTAGCGTATATCTCAGGTAGTGCATTAAACTTTCAAGTATCCAATGTTTTTTTATTCTTTGAGCTAAATATTTGTGTTATTGTTAATGCATTAATTTGTATGCATGTTTTAATTTAAGGTACTTGTATCAAGAGATATTGATCCCACAAGAACAGACTCAAAGGTTTGTGTTTTTGTGCCCCACAATGAACACATATGCAATCATGGAATGCTGACATGTCTGAATATATAGTTCAGCGCTTGGCAATAGCAAATCCCGATTCTGAGACTCTGTTTTTGTCACCTTGCAACGTAGTGTAAGTCATTTAATTTAATCATATATATATATATATATATATATATATATATATATCACTTCATCAATGATACTAAATTTATTGAAATGTGTTTACCTGCTTATGATTTTTTTCTGCAACATTTTTGTAGGGATCATTGGTTATTGTTAGCAATTAACCTAAGTCAAAACACTGTGTACTATCTAGATCCATGGCATGTACAGATCAACTTGCGCAAAAAAATGATAGAGAAGTACAATCAGTAAGTGTGTGTGTGTGTATATATATATAAGACATTTATGTATGTATGTATGTATGTATGTATGTATGTATGTATGTATTTTCTTAATATACATATATGCACTTTTATGCATGTATTGGAATGGTTATGCTATGAACTTAAACGTTTACAGATATTGTAATGTTGAAGTGGTTATTTGTTTATGTTTGGCCTAGATGACCCCTTGTGCTGGCTGGTATGGTATTTTATGTTGTTACAGACATTTTATAAATTTTAGAATGTCCATATTTTAGGGGAGACTCTGCCAAAATTTTGTTAGAAATTTGATATAGTTTGTGTGTTGATGTTAAGAGCAGTGGTTATAAATGTATTGGAATGTTGTTTTTTGGTTGGTAGAAATGATTATGAGTGTAAAATTGGATATTGAACGATTTTGTTTAATTTTGCACTTAGGGCTATCCTAATTTATCGAAGAAACAAGTCTTGGTTTCCAAAATCGACTCCACCTAAATGGATACCGATAAAGGTATTTATACCAAATTTTTTATGCAATTATTCAAATTACCAAATAAAAACAATTAATTTCATATTTTTTCCTTTATAGTGTCCTCGCCAATTGAACTTTGATTATTGTGGCCAGTATGTTTTAAAGTTTCTCAAGGATATTGTCGTTCATAACCAAATACAAATTCCAACAGAGGTATGTATGTAATAATTTCAAAGTTTATATAATTTTTTTACTTTTACACATACCATTTGAATGCATATGTTCAATTCTAACTTGATTTAATTTTTATTTCACAGTACTTTCCTGATTGTCATTTCGACACATACACTGATCATACTGAACTCAAAGAAGAGTGGTGTCGATATTTTGTTACGAATTTTATTATTTATAAGCAGGTAGAAGAAGAAGAAGATTAATATTTAATGTTCAGGTGAGTTTGTTAAATTTGGTTTTTGTGAGTTTGGTCTTGATGTAAGCAACAAGTTTATGTGGTTGAAAAATTCCTACACATTTGTTGAAGTTTAGCATACTTGAATTGGAATAGGTTCACATGAATTTGGGAGTAAAATTCTGCACTATTTAGCACATTTGTTGAAGATTAGCATAACTAGGTAGACTTGTATTAGATTTTATTATGTTTGGCCTATGTGTTTTCTTCCACATTTTTTCAATATTGCATGACAAGGATTTCCTTTTTATGTTGGCTAGTATTGTATATATTTTATGTTGGCTGGCTAGTATGGTATATTATGTTATTACAGGTATTGTATATATTTTGGAATGTCCATATTTTTGGGAAAACTCTGCCAAAATTTTGTTAGAATTTTGATCTAGTCTGTGTGTTGATTAGCAGTGGCAGAAGAAAGAAGAAGAAGAAGAAGAAGAAGATATTAGTGTTTAGGTACTATTTGTAGCATGACATGTGTAATGTTTAGTTAATGCATTTTAATGTTTTAGCGATGATAATTTGTTAATTGCGAATTTGACTGAATATTATATTGTAATTTATTCATGTTAATGCAATGGATCTGTATTGTTTCTATGAAAAAAATTATATTGTAATGTTAAATTTGGTTTTAATGAAGTTTGATGTTGATACAATTGAGTGTTGATGACAATTTTGGTGTGCATTTTGTGTTATCACAACACTGGATATCATGTGAATATGAGGGAATTAAAAAATAGGAGAATAAACAGTGCTTTATTAAAGGAAGCGCTGCTTATTGCACATGAATAAGTACAATAAATAGCGCTTCAATAAGGAAGCGTTGCTTATTCATATACAATAAACAACGCTTTAATAAGGAAGTGTTGTTTAATGTCATTTTTCAGCAGCGCTTCATAAACGCTATTTTTTCGAAATACATTCAGCAGTGACTTAATTTTCAACGCCTTTAAGCGCTGTTTAAGGAAAAAAAAAATAAGCGATGTTTATTGCTAAAACTGTTGTAGTGTTTTTAAGAAAAAATATTTGTTTTAATTTTTTTAAGAATGTATTTTTTATTATTTTTATTTTATACCAAAAGATTATTCATTTAATTTAATTTTTTTTTCATCTTTGATTGTCCAGAGAACTTTTAAACACTCAAACACTTATTAATCGTGATGCATAAATTACGTGACAATCAAAAAAACATTAATAAAACACTAACAGACATTACATTTAATAAATTAGTTAAAATGTAATAAGTACCATAAAATATAATAAATCCATAAATATACGTTGGAGACATGTCAAAAACAGGTGACAACAAAGCCTAAAGACCATCTGAAGCACCACCGTAATAATCATCATCATCGTTGCCACCATGAGGGAACGAGTAGTTAAAACCCGGCTCCAACATGCCTGTGAAATCACTGGCCACGTCGTCTAAAGATGTGGTGCCCTGACTTGCCTGTGGTGGCGCCTGCTGCATAGGTACCTCCGATCGGTAATACTGCTGTACATCTGGTAGTGGTGGTGGTGCTGGAGGTGCTGGTGGTGTTGGCATTGGATGATAATACTGTGATGGTAGGGGCGATACTGGCCAATATCCGTACTAGTACTGTGGCGGTTGTTGGTTCTGTGAATGCTGAGGTGGTGGCACGTAGTAGTACTGTGGAGTTGGTTGTGGCTGTGGCCGTGGTTGTGGCTGTGGAGGTGGATGTTGCTGTGGAGGTGGAGGTGGTCTGGCGCTCTACTGCATGAATTCAAACATCTTTTTATGAAACTCCCTAACCTCATTCCTCAAGTCTTCCTGCCCCTGTTTGGCCTCCTGCGCCTCCCGCAACAATTTGTAATTGCCTCTGGACCTCCAAATATTCTCTGTTTGTGTGCGAGCGTCCAGTACTGCTGCCAGAGGAAGAAGACGCATTAATATCTAGGTGAGAAACCCCAGGACTGTAGCATGAGGATAGGGCTCCAGCGCCGTACACCCGTCCCTTCTTCTTCCCGCCAGCAACATTCACCCAGTTTGTTAGCTCAATACGACTCAGTTCATCTGGGTTAGACTCATCATTGCTAGCATGAGAATTAGCTCGATACTGAGTCATATGGGCCTCAATTTCCTCCTGAAATGCATAATTTTAAAAACATGTAAGTCAAAATAAAATACCATATAGAAAGACTTGACAATAAATAATCAAAATTATGTATAATGAATATAATTACCTAAGTTCTCTACGACCGCTCATCAACATAATCGCTGGTTTCTTTCCGAGTATGGGTACGACGATGCAGCTCAGGCAATGCCACTAGTCGCCCTAGCCTCTTCTCCTATACACCGAGAAACACAGTATAATAGATGGAATGAGAAACAATTAATGTTAATTAACATCATAAATTTAAAACAACATTTAATATATATGTGTATACCAAGCGTTGCCGGATTTGTGCAATGTTGAATGAACCTCCTGTGTGGAAGGAACCACCCTTCTCAGATGCCCTATTTGTCTTATGCCTGTCAGAAACTTTCTTGAATTCCTCACTTCCCCAATGATGTTGCAACACAGCCCAGACATGTTCTCCTATCCAGTAGGGACGTCCCTTACGCGCGCGTCCTTAAGCATATCAGAGAAGTGACGTGCAACTATATGGTGAAAGATTCTTTCGACCTCCGCATTGTGCTCAGGCAACCAAATACATTTTTCCTATATTAACATTAGAGGTTAATACAAAATAATAAACCAAAATAACATATGCATGATATTAATCACCACTTACATTAAAAGCTTTCAACATTATGCTCCTATCATTTCATTTTTTTAATAGTCTCCTAAGTGGTCCAAGGTTGGTTATACGTCTCTTTAATTATAGCTGTAATTGTCGTAGAAGACAGTTTAGATGGAAGAAACCTATAAAAAAAGATGTTAAACAATAAAATTATATGATTAAGAATATTGAAATAATTAACAAAATTGTGTCTATACTTACACATTACCAGCAGGTGTAATAACAAATCTCCCGTCCGCCAACATCTCCACCTCCTCATCACTTACATCATGCAACCCAGTACTGTCGACATCATCCTCGTCGCCATCAGACGGTGCAGGAGTACCACTAGCAGTGTGGTTGGAACCTGCAGGGATCCCAGAAATAGAGGCCTGATGCGTCGGTACCTCGGGTGCGTGATGCGTCGGTACCTCCGTTGCGTGCTGCATAGGTACCTCAGGTGCAATTAGTGTAGTAGTAGTTTGTGTGAATGGAATAATAGATGGACTGCTTGTACTGCCCATAGTAAAAAAACTACCCACATCCTCAATAATGCAAGTTGTCAGCCTGCGACGATGAGTAGCAACAACCTTCTCCTTCCCTTTTCTACTAGTGGGATGTGTGTCGTCACCTCGATCTCCTGATGCCATATCTACACATTGATGCATGCAATTTAATATATTAAAGTGCAGAAAATTACAAAATCAATAACAGATCAACACAAGCAAAATAAGGCAAGAATAACCATCAGGCATATTTGATACTACATGATACTAGCATTTTTTTCAAAGCAAATGAAGGAAAAAGATTACTCTCCTATGTTTTATTAATAAAAAAATTAAAATACAAATGGGGGGACTAGGCCAAAACCCATGGAAAAATAAATTCTCAATACTAATATACCTCATGCCATTAGCTATTCGTCCCATTCTTCATCGAAATCTCCTTCAGATTCAATCTCATCCTCCCTGACTCGTTCTTCATTTGTAGTATCCAATATTTCTTCTCCATCCACTTCTTCACCAGTGTTTGGCAAGCCATCACTTAGGCGACTAATGTGTTCAACTTCAATCACTGCATTTACATTGGACATTTCATCGACCTGATAGGGCACTTTTTCCACTGGATCATCTACTTTTATGCGACTTCTTGGCTTCGTCTTAATTGCAACACACCAACCTCGTTTGTCTGTTCTTGTTGATGGATAAGGGACATAATATACTTGTCTGACATTTTGTGCCATGATAAACGGAACATACATCCCATATTGTCTGTTCACTCTTATATCCATCGTATTAGTTATTGGATTCAATTTGGTGCCTCTATGTAATGGATCAAACCAGTTACAACAAAATAAAACCACTTGTTTACGGTAGTCTAAAGTGGTGTAAGATACTTCATATATGCGTTGAATCACGCCATAGAAGTCATTTTCACCTCCCCGGTGTCACCTTTGACATAAACACCACTATTTGTAGTTTCTTTGCCCTCCGTCCATTCCTGGGTGTGAAATTTGTACCCGTTCACAAAAAATGTGTGCCATTCCTTAACACATTTATGAGGACCATCAGATAAGTTCCTCAGGTGTTCAATTAGAGGAGTAGGTTCTTGGCCATAAATCTACACATGCATACGAATAACTTATATATGATTTACAAACAGTATATCAAATATTTTGAAGACGTATGTACCTGTTGCCTAAACCAAATTGGAAATCTTGAATGAATGTGAGCAGTAGATTCGGATGACAAGAATACCTTGATGACAATCATGAACAATGAATAAACAATGTATAGTGTCTGGCTAACACAAAAAAATTAAACTATATACTTACTCTAGGTAGGGTTTGACTTCGGTGCAATTGATCAGTACATGAACATGCGTTGAATTGTACTCTGCATCTGTCAACCAGTGAATTGATTCTCTCCCATCATGACAACCGGGCAGACAAAAAAATTGATAAGGCTAATGGATGTCTTTCAGATGTAGGAACCTCATTCCTTCTAATTCGCTGAGTCAACGTTGTGTTGTTGAAATAATATAAACAAAAATGGGTTGTTTCGCGATGTAAGTAAGATGCACAGATTGATCCTTCAACCCTAGCCTTATTTTTAATTGATCGTTTTGAATCACCCATTAACCTATATAAAAGGTTAATTGAATTGGTAACTTTGACTAAAATGGATACATAAATTTGAAATTTAATTAAGGAAATATGTTATATATATATATCTTTAATAACAGGGAGGAGCACTCTTTTTCCTTCTAGATGTTTTTCCCTAAGTAGGGTTTTGCATCAGAAGGTTTTAACGAGGCTCATTTCCTTCATTTAAAAAAATATATATATATCTTTCAAATGGATACATCTATCTATACTGAACAGGTTCACCAAGAAGAGCCTCGTATGCAAGATGCACTGGGAGATGCTCCATAGTATATAGTTTAATTCAATATATATATATATATTGAATCTTGAATATATATCATATAGGTTAATATGATATATATTCAAGATTCAATTTATATATTGAACCTCATATCGATATTAAAATTAATGGTCCCCGATAGGTTCTAATCCCGTCGGTATAATGCTAACAATAAAATTATTGCTATAATTAAGTAATTTAACATACATTTTATGTAACACCCGTGTGTTACTTTTTTCCTAACATATAATTTATTATAATCCTAATAACTATTAACAATTAACATATATAATATTATCCTAAAGTATATTTCACAAATCCTAAAATAATAAAAGAAAATAGTTGATAAAAAACAACTTTATGATACAAATAACATATATATATATATATATATATATATATAACAATTTAATAAATTCATATTACTACAAACATATAAAAAAATATATAATAACATATAACATATATTAATTAAAACTATATATTAAAAATATACGTTTCCCTTCAAACAAAAAATCTCTAATCCTAAAGGTATTATTATTCAAAATTAACATAAATTAAAACTAACATGTATTTTTCAATTAAACGTATATTTCCTACCATATTCATTTAAAAAACAAATATATATACAATTAAACATAAATAATATTATCCTAAAGTACTATATTTCACAAACACTAAAATAATAAAATAAAATATTTGATAAAAAAACAGCTATATATATATAATAAAAATAAAAATCACATATTTATGTAATTAATAAATATTACCAACCTGTAAGTGAGTGCTTATGGTGGTGCTGTGAGTCCAACAAGGTGCTCTCTGCGAGGTGTGGTTCCGGATCTACTATAAAAAAAATATAAATACATTAGTGTAAATTTTTCATGAGAGAAAAAGAGAGAGAGACAGAGAGAGACTTATTATACAGATCTTTTTGCAGTGGGTAATTCTTGTCGTTCTAATGATCTTATTGATAAAGTTATTCCTTCAATTGTGACTGCTACAGATAATGATTTGCTAACCAGGGTGCCATCCTTTGAGGAGGTTAAGCAAGCGGTTTTCTCTTTAAATGGTAACAGCGCTCCGGGGCCTGACGGTTTTGGGGGTTTCTTCTATCATACTTATTGGGATATTATTGCCGAGGATGTTTATGCTGCGGTTACTCAGTTTTTCAGGCACGGTTGGTTACTTCCTAACTTGAACTCTAATTTGGTGGTCCTTATTCCCAAAGTCTCTGGAGCTGATAGGATTGACCAGTTCCGTCCGATAGCCCTAGCTAACTTTCAGTTTAAAATTATCACTAAGATTTTGGCTGACAGGCTTTCAATTGTGGCTCCCAAGATTATTTCTGAGAATCAAAGGGGTTTTATAAAAGGTAGAAGTATTTCTGATTGTATTTGCACTGCTTCAGAAGCTGTTAATTTGCTCCATAAGCGATCCTTTGGAGGTCAGCTTGCTCTTAAGATTGACATTAAAAAGGCTTTTGATACTATAGACTGGGAGTTTCTTCTTAGAGTCTTGTAGGCTTTTGGTTTTGGTGATACTTTTTGCTCCTGGATCAGATTGATTTTAAATTCTGCTAAGCTCTCTATTTACATTAATCTGGTCATGCGGTTGGCTTTTTCAATTGTAAACGTGGTGTTAGACAGGGTGACCCTCTTTCTCCTATCTTATTTTGCATTGCCGAAGAAGTTCTTAGCAGGGGTATTTCTATGCTCGTCAATGAAGGCAAGCTTCAGTTGATGACGGGTCCTCGAGGTTTCAGGATGCCTAGTCATGTTTTATATGCGGGTGATGTTTTGATTTTCTGCAAGGCGACTAAAAATCGATTTCCGGTCTGTTGCGTCTGTTCTCTGACTATGAGGCTATTTTCGGTCAGGTTGTTAGCTCGGATAAATCTAAATTTTATGTGGGCAATGTCTCTCCTTCTCGTCAGGATGCTATTTCTAATCAGTTGGGATTTGCTTCAGGTACTTTTCCCTTCACTTATCTTGGTGTCCCCCTATTTAGAGGCACTCCTAGAAAATCTCATCTTATGCCTATTGCGGATAGAATCAAAACTAAGCTTGCGGCTTGGAAAGGTTCCTTATTGTCTATCATGGGTAGAGTGCAACTGGTCAAATCGGTTATTCTCGGTATGATGGTTTATAGCTTTCAGGTTTACTCCTGGCCCTCGAGCTTGTTGTCTCTGGTTGATCAGTGGATTCGTAATTTTATTTGGTCTGGAGATGTTAATCAGCGTAAGTTGGTCACCGTTGCCTGGGACAAAGTGACTAGACCGTCTTTGGAGGGAGGTTTAGGCATCCGCTCTATTAAGTCTATTAATAAAGCTGGCATGCTGAAGCTTGCTTGGGATTTCAAAGTTTCAGACCTATATTGGACCTCTCTGTTGAAAGCTAGAGCGGTTAAGAATAATAGACTTGTAACTTACCATATCTCTTCCTCTATTTGGCCAGGTATTAAAACCTGTTTACCCTTTATTGACGAGCATTCTTCCTGGAATATTGGGGATGGATCTAAAGTTAACTTTTGGAGGGATAGGTGGTTGTCTCGACCAATTGTGGACCTTCGAACCTTCCTCCTTATTTGCGCCTTTCTTTGCATCACGAAGGTGAAAGATTTTATTGTTGATGGAGCTTGGTCTATCCCGCACAATCTTCTTTGCTAGAGCCTCTAGCGTTATGGTGAGATAAAAGAGATAGCTATTCCAAAATTTCGGACATCAGACGCTATTATGTGGGGGCCTAATGAAAAAGGTATTTTATCTTTTAAAGATGCTTACTTGTTTTTTGAACCCATTCGTAATTCTTTGCCTTGGTGTAAGATTATTTGGAGAAGTGCTATCCCTCCTTCTAAGTCTTTTCTGCTTTGGAGATTAATTCACAATCGTCTGCCCACTGATGATAATCTGAGAAAAGGTGGTGTTACTGTGGTTTCAGTCTGTAGCCTATGTGGCAATAATTCGGAAAGTTCGTCCCACCTGTTCCATGGTTGTACCTTTGCCTTGTCTCTTTGGCGCTGGCTTGAAAGCATCCTCGGCATTCATATTGACTGCTCCTCAGTTGGTACTATTCTAGAGGTTTGTAATAGAACTTGGAGCTCCCAGGTTCTGGATGTTGTTGTAGCCTGTGTGGTGAACATAGTCTGGGCTATTTGGTTTTGCAGGAATAAGCTGAGATTCGATAATAAGGTGCTCCCTCGGGGATCTGTTATTAATCTCATTATTGCTAATGTTTATCTTGTTGGTAATTATAGCAAAGGCACTATGTTCCCATCTATAGAGGAGTTTTCCATTTTGAAAGCTTTCAAGATTCTGTGTCACCCCAGACCAGCTCCTATTATTAAAGAGATCTTTTGGATTCCCCCTCAACCTTTGTTTTTTAAATGCAATACTGACGGTGCCGCGAAGGGTTGCCCGGGCCCTGCTTCCTGTGGGGTATCTTTCGTGATTATAATGCAGCTATTGTGGGTTGTTTTTCTGCTAATCTGGGTATTAAAAACTCTTTTCATGCAGAATTATTTGGCGCTATGTTTGCTATTGAGACTGCCTATCAGAAGGGTTGGCATCACCTTTGGCTGGAGTGTGATTTCCAGTTGGTTATTGGTGCTTTTAAGAATCAAAGTATTGTGCCTTGGCGACTTAAGAATAGATGGAATAACTGCATTGCTCTGACAAAGCATATGACTTTCCTTGTGTCTCATATCTTTCGTGAAGGGAATAACTGCGAGGATCGTTTAGCCGCTCATGGCCTTGGAATATCTGGCTTCATCTGGTGGAATTCACTGCCTAAGTTTCTTTATGAAGATTTCTTTAATAATAGATTGGGTCGTCCTTGTTATAGATTCAAGTAATTGTGCCTTGCTTTTGGCTTGTTTGCTTTTTGCAGTCTTTCGTTATAATTGTATCACCTTGGGGTTGGGTTTTACTTTGTCTCCCCTTGAGGTGCTGCATATGATTGTTAATGGCTTTGGTGCCAACATAGTTGAGATGAAAGCCATTATTGTGATGCATGTGCATGTCAAGCTTTGTTTTATCTTTTTAGGCGGGTGTTTCTTTCTTGCGGATCTCCATTTTGTTTCTGCTCATGGGTTTTGGTCTAGTCCCCCCATGTTTGTTTGTTTTTCCCTTTTTATTAATAAATTTTAGGCGGGGGTACTCTTTTTCCTTCTTGGTGTTTTTTCCCTAAGGAGGGTTTTGCATCAGAAGGTTTTAACGAGGCCTCTCTCCTCTCTTTTGCCTAAAAAAAAAAAAGGCCACAAGCAACAGTCAAATTATAGAGAGTGGGAGAATGATTATATGAGTGAGAGAAGGAAGAATGAGAGAATGTGGAGAATGAGAGAGTGGGAGGAGGAAGAATGTGGAGAACGAGGGAGAGGGTACACATATATATACACACACACGCTGCAATGGCTATTTTTTTGTAACGGTCACCTCCGCGGGATTATCGAGGGCCTCTGGCCCATGCTAACTCAAATGATTATTTGTTACCGGAGGTCATTGACCCACGCTAACACGCAACAACCATATTTAAAACAACCGAGGGCCTTGGCCCACGGTAATTCTAACCTTTTTTTCCTAGGGCCTAGGCCCGCGGTACTTAAATTTTTTGCCTACTAGCTGGAGGCCTTCGTTAATGATCGTAGGTACACATGCATATTCTAGTATTGATATAATAAGATCTTTTGAAATTAAGTTAAAAATTTTCATATGTTGATTTTTTATTTTATAATTTTAAGTTAATTTATAATTATATATATATATATATATATATATATATATATATATATTGGCGGATCCAGATATTTTTTTAGTGGGGCCAAAAAATAGTCTTTAATATTTTTATTGAAGAAAAATATTATAAACTTGTACCGGATACAGAATCTTATGACAAAAACTCAAATCTGATGTGTTTTGTGTCAATGTGTGTATTCAGTGCTAGAGGAGCATAAGATTAGTAACAATTTATTCTCTCCGTTATCTCTTTTAACTTTCTATATTCAATTAAAAAATTTGTCTTACGGGAACAACACATTTTTTTATAGGTGCAAAAAATAAAATTATTAAGTATGATCAAGTTTAAAAAATTACTTCGTGGTAATTGCCCCATTACTCTATATGTGCATCCGCCCATATGTGTGTGTGTGTGTATATATATATATATATATATATATTATCAGTTAAAACATAATGTAATGATAGAGAAATTAATTTTTTTAAAGGAATAATAGTTGAATTAATGAACCTCGAATTAACGTGCCTTCGCATGCTCAATCACTAACTAGTTTTTTTTTGTTTTTGGAAAAGGGCAAATTTATTTCATTTCATTCAAAATAAGGTCAAAGATACAAGCTGGTACATAATCATAATCTTGGTGACTAGCATAGAATTTTGACACTCTCGCTAAGGAATAGGCAACATAATTCGCTTGTCTCCTAATAAAACTAACCGAGTAGTTTGGAAAATGAAACAACTTTTCCTTGCAAGAATTGATAATAGCTCCCACCTCCGATTGGCACTGGGCATCTCCAAGAATATTGTCCACCACAAACTTACAGTCGAACTCAAAGATTACTTGACTATAACCCAAACTGCCTACCCAAGATAGAGCTTCCCACAATCCCCTTGCTTCTACTTCTGACGCTTGGATATTGCCTTCGAAAATCATAGATTTTGCATGGATGAACTCACCCAAGTGATTGCGGATACACATACCAACACCAAAGCATTGTTGCTATGTGAAAATGGCCGCATCTACGTTACATTTCAGCACCCCAACCTCTGGTTTTTTCCAAGTCTCGCATTGAGCTTGCTACTGCATATTACTGGTGTGATCTCTTCTAGCTTTGGCCAACTCCCAATCATGTAGCGCCTGCCTTGCCAATATAACAGAAACGGTGATTTTCTTCTCCTCTCTTAACCAGACTTTATTATTTCTCCTCTTCCACAAACACCATAATAGCATGACAATGACTTTCCTTTGCACCTGTGAAGTGCGACTCAGCAGGGAAAAAATAAGGTCCTTCAAATCCTTACCATGCTGAATACTCGAGGTGATGAGGTGATCAAGACCAGTAGCTTTCCACACATTCAAGGCATTGTCACAACTAATGAATACATGCCAATAATTTTCTTCCCCATGTTCACAAATTGGCAAAAGCTTGGATAGTCAACACCCTTGCGGCTTAGTCTAGACTGAGTTGGCAAGACCCCTCTAAGGATTCTCCAAGTAAGTAGCTTGACCTTAGGTGGTACCCTAAGCTTCCACACACTCATCCAATCACCTTGGACCTTGAGATGATCATTGTTCACTAAGTTCTCCAAAATTCCATAGTATGCGGACTTAACCGAGTAGAAGCCCGACCTGCTCAAGTCCCAAATGGGCTGATCTTCGGTTTGAAAACAAGGCAGAGGCATGTTCAGAATATTAGTTGCATCAGAGGCATTAAAAATTCATCTTACTACATCATGCTTCCAAGTGCTTGTTTGAGTATCAATAAGATTAGATACAGTCCAATGTTCTGTACCCATGACTTGAGGACTTGTCACAAACGGGCTCTCGGTTGACCGAACCCAAGGATGGTTCCAAATGCTGATGTTTCTTCCATCACCAATACGCCACCTCAATCCTAACTTGACTGCCACCCGGGAAGTGTGGATGCTATGCCAAAGATAACTGGGATTATGACCCAACTGACCCCCCAAAAAATCCCCATTTGGGTAGTATTTCTCTTTGGCAATCTTCCACCCTTGCTTCCCTAGCATAGCCAAATTAAAACAATAGAAATGACGGAAACCCATACCTCCATATTCCTTTCTCATAGCAAGCTTCTCCCAACTCAGCCAGTTGATTCCTCTCCCAGATCTTCTGTTGGAACCCCAACAGAAGGAATTTATCATCTTCTCAATCTCCTCCCCAAGTGAAAGAGGGAGGAGAAATGTACTCATGCAATAAGTAGGAATGGATTGAGCTACTGACTTCACTAGGATTTCACTTCCAGCTTTTGAAAGATGTTTGCCATTCCACTACTGCGCTTTCCTCCAAACCCTGTCACGTAAGTTAGCGAACACAGCTTTCTTGTCTCTTCCTAGACGGGAGGCCCAGATATTAGCCTGTGCCTATACACTCTGAGACTTGTAACAAAGAAGTTATATGCGTCCTTTCTTCAGGCTTGGTGTTCCTGCTGAAATAAATTTTAGATTTCTGCATGTTTATAGCTTGCCTCGAGGCTCTTTCATAGGTCTCTAGGATCTCCTTCATGGTCCTGCTCTCCCTGCAATTAGCCCTGAAAAATAAAAAAAACAATCGTCAGCAAATAAAAGGTGTGTAAGGGTTGGAGCACCCCCACACTCTCTCACTCTGTGTGTGTCTCCCCTCGCCTCCGCTCTTTTTATCAAGTGAGTAAGATCCTCAGCACACAAAATAAAAAGGTAAGGTGACAGTGGGTCACCTTGCCTCAATCCTCTCCCTGGGGCAATAGGCCCTACATTGTCATCGTTAACCATAACTGAGTACTAAACCGTCTCCAAACACATACCCATCCAATCTACCCATTTTTTAGAAAAACCCATTTTGAGCATCATCCCTTTTAGGTACCTCCAATCCACCCGGTCATATGCCTTGGTAATATCAATTTTGAGAGCCACTTCACTATCCTTACCATTAACTTTACACTTCATATGATGCAGAGTCTCAATAGCAACCATGACATTATCTAGCATAGATCTATTCTCCACAAACGTAGATTGCTCTTGAGAAATGCATTTTGGCAATAAAGGCTTCAACCTATTTGCAAGGACTTTTGAGATAATTTTATACACAACATTGTAGAGGGATATGGATCTTAGGTCTTTCATAGAAGTGAGATCCTCTTTCTTTGGAATTAGAACAATGTTGGTGTCATTTAGGTGTGGAGGAAAAAAACCCTCTCCAACCACGCTACTCTTGCATGAAAAATCTCAACTCCACAGAGGTCCCAGAACCGCTTATAGAAAGCCGGATTCAGCCCATCCGGCCCCAGGGCCTTATTCGAGTGCATTTGGAAAAGAGCTTTCCTAAACTCTGTAATGGTAAAATTTGAAATTAAGCTAGCATTGTCTTCCTCTGAGATTCTTGGAGTAACTAGATTGAGAACCGGTCCATAATCACCCAGACTTTAGGTAAAAAGGTCATCAAAATAAGACTTGGCAATATCACACATACCTCGATGATCTTCAACCTTAACACCATCACTCCTCTCAAGAGAATGAATCATGTTCTTCCTTTTCCTAGCACTTGCCATAGCATGGAAAAACTTCGTTTTTGCATCACCATCACGAAGCCAATAGATTTTTAGCTCTTTGCTTCTAAAAAGCTTCTTCACGGGCCAAGTGCACACTCATCTCAGTTTGGACCTCCTTATAGCTACGGTTACTCCCACGACCTTCTCTAATATCCTCCAACTCACGCCTACACTCTTCTACTGCCTCACGATATTTACTTCAAATCTTCTTCCCCCACAAATTCAACTCGGATGTGCACATGTTCAACCTCATCAAAAGATCATCTGGCAAACCTTTTTCCCACCCTTCCCTAACCACCATTTCGAATTCCGGTTCATCCAACCATGCGTTTTCAAACCTGAAGGTATTACACGTTACCCTCCTCTCCCTTTCGCAAAGCTTGAGGAGAATTGGTGAGTGATCGGATCTATCTGCAACCCCATTGATTAGCCTGCTCCGAGGGAAAATATCCAACCAGGTCTTAGTAGCAAGTGTTCTATCCAAACGTTCCTGGGTCGTCTCAGGGTCATCTCTACTTCTCCGCCAAGTAAACTGATAGCCTTCTAGAGGAAGGTCAATAAGGTTACTGTCCAACACCGCTTCTCTGACACCTCTAAGGAGCCAAGGAGGATGGTTCTCATCTCCACTAGTATCATCATTAGACAGGAGATCATTATAATCACCCATAGTACACCATAAAAGAGAACTATCTTCGGATAAAGTGCGGATAAGGTTCCAAGAATCCTATCTTCTACTCCTCTCTAGGAAACCATAAAAACCTGTGAACTTCCAACTAGGACGACCACTGTGAGAAATTTCAACATTTATAAAATTCAACGAAAAATTGATAATGTTACATTCAAAAGGTTGCCTACACAACAAAGTAAGCCCTCCACTTCTACCATGTCTATCCACAGCAAAAGCAAAATCATACCCCAAACACACACAAATCTCTTCAATCTTACTAGCTTGAACCAATATCTCGCAAAGAAAAATAACATCAGGGTGGTATTTCTGGACAAGATCCCGAAGAGACGGAACTGCCCGAGGGTTACCGAGGCCCTGACAGTTCCAGCTTAGGATACTTATTGTCCCCGACAGGCCTCTTTGTTGGGGCCTACCGATAAAAAATGTCCAATTTGTCCTTCAATCATGTTGTCTTGTTCTATCTGCCCATTGTTATTGTTTTTGTCATTTGCAAGTCCAGGTGAGTCCAATACAGGCCCATCTGATCCGTTTCTCTCCCCACTGGTGCTAGTTACAGCCCCTATGACTTTCATCGCGTCCCCTTTTCTTTTTACCCTCCTTGCTTCAACGTCTGTATCCTCAAGTTGACTCTCATGTGACGCATTCCCACATTCAGTTGGCAATGATTGCATGGGACCCACCATATCATTGAAAGGAAAATTTTATTTTGTAATAAGCAGCTCAGGATTTTTGAAAAACCCCACTAATTTCTCACGCCTTGATTGAGAATCATTGATGGGCATGTTACCTGCATGAGTTACGTGATTTTCGTAACTCGCATTAACTCCCAAATTATTGCCATGCGCTGATTGCGTTGCGCACATCGTACCCAGCTGGCCCTCCGATCGCAGCCATCGTGAACCACCACCACCACCACCTTGTTTTCTATTCTCAGCTCTTAACTCCGGTCCCCACCCCCTCCTTCCATCATCTGAATCAGTTGCAAAGAGCGCCACACAGAATGCATCTGTATGACCGAGGAAACCACAAAAGTAGCAATAGTTTCCCAATCGTTCATACCTAAAAGTGACCTCCGAAACTTCCCCACCCGGCCTGCGAATCTTCCTCATCCTCTGCAGTGGTTTCCTTACATCCACAAGAAACCCGAATCCGCATGTACCTTCTCCAGGCACTCGAGTTATTGCTTGCATCATACTCGAGAAACTCTCCGATGAAGTTACCAAGTTGCTGGCCTACATTCTCAGACATCAAACCGGCAGGTATGTTATAAGCCTGAACCCAGAAAGGCACCATATAGAGGGGCACCTGGCTCGGCCTTTCCCCTTTGTGACACCCTCTACCCGCATGTTATTATTAAAGAAATAAATTAAAATAAATATAACCACTGAAAAATACGGTCCAATAAAATTTTTCATAAACGAAGGTAGAGTCATCACGCTCGTACAAACTTGCGGAAAAATCAAATAACAATTATGTCAAGTTCAGAAAAATAAAAGCACCCCGATGTCACAACGTCTCAGAGCTGACCCAAGCACTTATATCGTAACAATCAACAACAATAAAATAATAACAACGAAAATCCTAACTACGGTGACCGCATCCACGTATCACTCATCAGCCACATCGTCATCGTCACCTGCAATCTCATCGTCTAAACATACACAATGGTGTATGAGTAGCCACAGTAAAGAGGGGTTAGACATCATATACAATCATAGCACAAATGGCCAAGGACATAGATTAAGCAATGCGCATATAACAACCTCAGTATAATTAACACATAACATGGATGCATAACTTAACGAGTACTAATGCAACCTAGACAATCTCTACTTCACCGAACATGTGGATCCAAACTAACTCAGATGAGCGGGTGAGAAAACATCATCACTCTTGAGTACGAACAGTGTCTAGTCAGGGTAACCAGGTAAATTGGTCAACGCCCCAGTATTGGTTGCAAGCCGCTGCCTTTATGTAAGACGCCCCTATCCGATTTACCCCCAAGGCCGGGTACCTTGCCCATCATGGCCGATACTATATCGCATCATCGTTGCTCACCCCCAATAACGTTAACTTAACAAAACACAATGATGCAAGAACACAAATCAAACAAGTGTCTAACAATAACAACAACAACGGCATAACAGCACACCGACCATCTTATCAAGCGGTCGACTACAACAACATTAACGAGGTACTATTCGTCAGTAAACTAACAAGTTTCCCCAATCTTGGAACAAGTCCGGGTTATCAGCCTACCTCACCATACTAAGTCTAAGCAAGCTTAACTTAATTTCTAACTCTTAACCCAAGTGTTTCAACTTACTTATTATTTTTTTTAACCGGACGTACCATACTCCCCCCCTAAAATTATAGGACGCTATCCGAAAGAGTTTGGGTTAGTAATTACTATGTATTGAATTTTACAAAATTAAATGAGTAAGACTTAGCTAGAACAATCCCAGAATTAATCATTTTTCTGTACAACTATTGCTAAATACTCACAACGTGAAATCTTACTTCTAAAGCATTTAAACTATCAACACCAAATGTCAACCGTCATATCCTAGTCCTAAGACTTGTCTATACCGTAACTTAAATGCAAAAGAAACATAATTATACATTAGTTAACTCCTAACAATCATACCCACCGTCCATACTTTATCCTTCACATAACCATGATATAGTACCTAGAGGAGTTAAGTATAACAAACCATACCCTATGATAATCTAGTTCTCACTCGACACAACAATTTCAGAACATCATATAGCAACAAGTAATCTCAGTTCAACCTATTTACCTCATATATACATTTATCAACAACAAGCCAAGACAAGCAAACCATCATATAATCCTTACATATCATAATATATCAACTCAAACAACACATTATGAGACAATTTCTATTAACATAAATATCATGACAGAATTCAACATGAAGTTTTCCCTATCACAATGGCAAAGGTACTTATTTTACACAACCGCGCCAAGTCTAGGGACCATAGGACGTCCCCATTGCCTAATTATATCCATGAGCCCACTAATCTTGTATCCATCTACCCCCTTACCTCAAAAAAGTTTGAAGTATTCCAAGGCGAAGAAAACTGGCTACAACGACAATTTGAGCACCAACTGAGCACAGGATAAAATTTTCGGAAGAGCGAAACGCGGCTGGAAAAATAATAATTAGTATAATATATTTTTTTATAATTTTTAAGGTTGAAACGAAATTAAAAGGAAGCAAAAAGAGTGACCGAAAAACGTCATACCGAGACAAAAGGGTTACAAGGGGTCCGACGTCAACTTCACCGAATCGAGCAAAGGAGTAGTGATTCTTGAAGGTTTCGACGCGAGGAATCCGAAAATGGCGTCCGTTTTTTGAATCGAAAACTGTGGTGTGCCAAAAAGTGAATTTACAGTCCGCCCAACAACAAAATACGCGACGAACAGAGTCACGGTTGAATGAACAGAGGCTGGAAACGTGTTCTATGGTCGATTTCGGTTGGGTGGTTGAAATTTGGAATTTTTTCGTGGCCTAGGATGTGAGAACAAGAAGAGAGAAGAAAAGGAATAAGGGTTTTTTTTTTCAACTGTGACCGATTGCTTCGAGAGGCGATGAGCAGTTTATAACAATTGAAAGTTTGAAGCAGTGACTTGGTGGGTCTTTGGAAAAAAAAAAGGAAAAAGTGGCCCATCCTTTTTGTTGATAAAAAAAAAGCCCAATCTTGTTTTTATATAGAAAGAATAACGTAGTGCTGCACAAGTACACATAAATATATATATAATTTTTTTTTAAAACAATTTTCACTTCAACAACATCATTCCATACTATTTCTAAAATATGCTATTATTCTAAAATGTCTATAATAAATTCAAGGCTAATATTTAATAAGAATAAAATAAAATAATATCAATTAAAATATACTAATTATTAAGGCAAACACACACAAATTGTCACGAAATTACCATATAAGCACACAATTTATAGATCCTAAGAATTTAAATTTTGAGGGTGTTACAATCCTCCCCTCCTTAGAAAAATTCCGTCCTCGGAATTGTCACTAACCTGTCGCGAACAACTGCGGGTAAAGCTCCTTCATCTTACTTTCCAATTCCCATGTGGCACTCTCATCCGTAGCTCCGCTCCAAATCACCTTCACTAGCGGGATCTCCTTTCCCCTTAACTGTTTCAATTTTCGATCCTCAATCCTTTTCGGAAGCGCCTCAAAAGTAAGATTCTCCTTCAATTGTATAGCATCCGGCTCGATCACATGACTCGGGTCATGAATGTACTTCCGCAATTGCGACACGTGAAACACGTTATGCAGATTCGACAGAAACGGAGGTAACGCCACCTGATATGCTACCTCGCCAACCCTTTTCAAAATCTGATAGGGTCCAATGAACCTAGGCGTTAACTTCCTAGCTTTCATCACCCTTCCAACTCCTTTGGTGGGCGTAACCCGTAGAAACACATGGTCACCTTCTTGAAACACCAAGTCCTTAGTTCTCTTATCGTGATAACTCTTTTGTCTGCTTTGCGCCGCCCGCATCTTCTCTTGAATCATCCTCACTTTCTCGGTGGTCTCTTGCACTATCTCCGGTCCTAACACAAGTTGTTCACCGGGTTCATACCAACACAACGGTGTCCTACACCTCCTCCCATATAGGGCTTCATACGGTGCCATCCCAATACTAGAATGGAAGCTATTGTTGTAGGTAAATTCTATGAGAGGTAAGAACTTTTCCCAGCCCCCAATCTCCTCCATGACACAGGCTCTCAACAAATCCTCCAAGGATTGAATCGTCTTCTCTGACTGCCCATCTGTCTGAGGATGGTAGGCAGAGCTTAACTTAAGCTTGGTCCCCAAAGCGGCATGCAAACTCTCCTAAAACCCCGATGTGAACCTGGGGTCTCGATCCGATACGATACTGGAGGGTACTCCGTGCAACCTGATGATCTCGCGAATATACAACTTAGTCAACTTCTCCAGTGAATACTCCATGTTCACGCCTATGAAATGAGCTGCTTTCGTCAACCGGTCCACAATCACCCAAATAGCGTCACAACCCGTTGGACTCCTCGGAAGTCCTGACACGAAATCCATGGCAATGCTATCCCACTTCCATTCGGGAATAGGTAGCGGCTGCAGCTTCCCAGACGGTTTCTGATGCTCAATCTTGGACTTTTGGCAAGTCAGACATGAATATACAAACTCAGCTATCTCTTTCTTCATTCCGGGCCACCAGAACATCTTCTTCAAGTCTTGGTACATTTTTGTAGCTCCGGGGTGAATGCTCAAACGACTCCTGTGACCTTCCTCCAGAATCATTTTCCTTAACTCCGGAACATCCGGTACACAAATCCGATCCCGGAATCGCAAAATATCATCTGTACCTTCGATGAAATCCGCTAACTTCCCTTGTACCATCAGGGCCCTCTGATCAACTAAGAACAAATCAGTCTTCTGTCCTTCACGGACTAGGTCCATCAGCTCACTGGTCACCTTCAGCATACCGAGCCTAACGCTCACTGGAGTCCTTTCACAAACCAAACTCATGTCCCTGAAATCTTCTATTAACTCCATCTCCTTAACCATCATGGCTGAGCAATGTAAGGCCTTCCTACTCAGAGCATCTGCCACCACATTAGCCTTACCGGGATGATAACTCAGCTCGAACTCGTAGTCCTTCAAGAACTCCATCCACCTACGTTGTCTCATATTCAACTCCTTCTGGTCAAACAGGTACTTCAAACTCTTGTGGTCACTGAAAACTTCAAATCTGGCGCCATACAAATAATGTCTCCAGATCTTTAGAGAAAAAACCACCGCTCCCAACTCTAAGTCATGAGTGGGGTAATTCTGTTCATGCACCTTCAGCTGTCGCGATGCATACGCCACCACCTTACCATGCTGCATCAACACTCCACCCAATCCTTGCTTGGAAGCATCACAATACACCACAAACGGTTCACCAAGGTCTGGCAAAACTAACACTGGTCTTTGAAGTCAACTTGTTCTTCAACTCCTGGAAGCTCTCCTCACACTTAGCATCCCATAGAAACACATGTCCTTTCCTCGTAAGACGAGTCAACGGTAGTGCAATCTTGGAAAAGCCTTCGATAAATCTCCTGTAGTAACCTGCTAGTCCCAAAAAGCTTCGAATCTCCATCACAGACTTAGGGGTTTGCCAATGCAAGACGGCTTCAACCTTGGTTGGATCGACTGCTATGCCTCCTTTAGAAATTACATGCCCGAGAAAACTCACCTCTTCCAACCAGAATTCACATTTCGACATCTTTGCATACAGTTGTTTCTCCTGCAAGACTTGCAAGACAATCCTTAGATGTCCTCTGTGTTCCTCTCGAGTCTTAGAGTAGATCAGAATGTCATCAATGAACACCACCACAAACTTATCTAGGTAGGGGCTAAAAATCGTATTCATATAGTCCATGAATACTGCTGGTGCATTTGTTATGCCAAAAGGCATCACCGAGTACTCATAATGACCGTAACGCGTTCGGAACGCGGTCTTCGGAATATCCTTCTACTTCACTCGAATCTGATGATATCCAGACCTTAAGTCAATCTTCGAGAAAATACAAGCCCCTATCAGTTGGTCCATAAGATCGTCTATCCGTGGCAACGGGTAGCGATTCTTGATAGTAACCTTATTGAGTTGTCGGTAGTCTACACACAACCTCATAGAACCATCCTTCTTCTTGACCAATAAAACCGGTCCTCCCCATGGCGACACACTGGGCCTTACAAACTTCTTCTCTAACATCTCTTCCAGCTGCTTCTTCAATTCTGCCAATTCTAACGGGGACATCCTGTAAGGTGCCATAGAGATGGGTCCCGTTCCCGGAACAAGATCAATTGCGAACTCCACATCCCGCTCCGGTGGTAGGCTATTAATCTCTTCGAATACTTCCGGAAACTCGCAGACAGTCGGAATGTCCTTCACTTCCAATTTCTTCTCTGCCACCATGGTACACAACATCATATAAGCTTGGGCTCCTTCCTTCAGAGATGATTCCACATGCTTAGCAGTGACAACATTTGGGTCCTTAGGCTCAGGTTCTACAAACATCACTGTCTTGTCAAAGAAGTTCAAAAACACCTGATTGGCAGCCAACCAATCCATTCCGAGTATGACCTCCAACTCTCGAAGAGGCAAACACACCAGATCCACTACAAAGGTCCTATCGCCAATCTCTATAGTGCAGTTCTTACATGCATAAGAAGTAATTATTGGATCCTTCGAAGGGAGGGCTACCTCCAAATCTAAAGTAAGTCGAGTCAAAGGTAGTTGCAAGGTTCTCACACAGTCATGCGAGATGAAAGAATGGCTCGCGCCAGAGTCAAACAATACTAAAACAGGAGTTCCTTGGATGAAACCAGTACCTTGGATGAGATTCTCTGATTCTGTTGCTTCGGTTCCTGAGAGAGCAAAGACTCTGCCAGTGGTCTTCATCTTGTTAGCTTGAGACTTCTGAGGTTTGCTTCCACTTGCTGGTTCAGACTTGGCCTCCCCACAATCCCTGCTAATGTGCCCCGGCTTACCACACTTAAAACAGATGACTGAAGTCTCCTTGTACTCCCGGGTGTAGTGATCCGAACCGCACTTCCCGCACCTGATACGACTATACGGCCAAGTGGCTCCTCCAGCTGGTCCCCCTGCATATGTGTTGTTCTTCTTGTTACCTTCATGCTTGAACCCTCGACCAGTAGGGGCTAAAGGATGCTTCCCTTTTCCTTGATACTGATTGCCTCTGGCGTTCCTCAGTGCACCTGCACTCTCCTTATAGGCATCCTCATAATCTCTGGTCTTCTTCACCAAGTTGCCGTAGTTGTTCATCTCCACAATGGCTATGCCCCGTTTGAGTTCGTGACGCAGCCCGTTCTTGAACTTCACACACTTAGAGCGGTCACTTGCAGCAGTCTGATAGGGAGGGTAATAGCGAAACAGCTCCTCAAACTTGACGGCATACTCATCCACTGACATGTTGCCTTGAGTCAATGCCAGAAACTCAGCTTCCTTTTTGTCACGTAACTGGCCGGAAAATACTTCTCCAGGAAATTCTCCTTGAACAGATTCCAGGTGACAACCACTTCAGCATTCTCCAGGCGCTGACAGGTGTTCTCCCACCAGTGCTCGGCTTCATCCATCAGTTTGAAAGTAGCGAAAGCTACCTTCTGGGTGTCAGTGCAAGTCATCACCCGGAAAATCTTCTCCATTTCACGAATCCAGTGCTGTGCTCCTTCAGGGTCAAAAGCTCCCTTGAACGACGGAGGGTCATTCTTCTGGAAGTCAGCAATGCCCCGAAAGTGGGTAGTCCTATCCCGACGAGCGTGGTCGCGTTCCATTGCCTCAGCAAGTCGGCCTAAAGCCTCAATCACAGTACGGTCAGTCCTGTTTGCCATTTCCTCCTTCACAAACAAACAGTAGAACGAGATTAGATTCGGTCTAAGTACGTACAATTCTGTAATCACATCTATTCTAGCATAGACATCCTTATAAGAGCACACAGAGAATACATAATAGACTCATACCACGGCCTGAAGAACAAGCCGAGCTCTGATACCACTAAATGTGACACCCTCTACCCGCATGTTATTATTAAAGAAATAAATTAAAATAAATATAACCACTGAAAAATACGGTCCAATAAAATTTTTCATAAACGAAGGTAGAGTCATCACGCTCGTACAAACTTGCGGAAAAATCAAATAACAATTATGTCAAGTTCAGAAAAATAAAAGCACCCCGATGTCACAACGTCTCAGAGCTGACCCAAGCACTTACATCGGAACAATCAACAACAATAAAATAATAACAACGGAAATCCTAACTACGGTGACAGCATCCACGTATCACTCATCAGCCACATCGTCATCGTCACCAACAATCTCATCGTCTAAACATACACAATGGTGTATGAGTAGCCACAGTAAAGAGGGGTTAGACATCATATACAATCATAGCACAAATGGCCAAGGACATAGATTAAGTAATGCGCATATAACAACCTCAGTATAATTAACACATAACATGGATGCATAACTTAACGAGTACTAATACAACCTAGACAATCTCTACTTCACCGAACATGTGGATCCAAACTAACTCAGATGAGCGGGTGAGAAAACATCATCACTCTTGAGTACGAACAGTGTCTAGTCAGGGTAACCAGGTAAATTGGTCAACGCCCCAACATTGGTTGCAAGCCGCTGCCTTTATGTAAGACGCCCCTATCCGATTGACCCCCAAGGCCGGGTACCTTGACTATCATGGTCGATACTATATCGCATCATCGTTGCTCACCCCCAATAACGTTAACTTAACAAAACACAATGATGCAAGAACACAAATCAAACAAGTGTCTAACAATAACAACAACAACGACATAACAGCACACCGACCATCTTATCAAGCGGTCGGCTACAACAACATTAACGAGGTACTATTCGTCAGTAAACTAACAAGTTTCCCCAATCTTGGAACAAGTCCAAGTTATCAGCCTACCTCACCATACTAAGTCTAAGCAAGCTTAACTTAATTTCTAACTCTTAACCCAAGTGTTTCAACTTACTTATTATTTTTTTTAACCGGACGTATCATACTTCCCCCCTAAAATTATAGGACGCTATCCGAAAGAGTTTGGGTTAGTAATTATTATGTATTGAATTTTACAAAATTAAATGAGTAAGACTTAGCTAGAACAATCCCAGAATTAATCATTTTTCTGCACAACTATTGCTAAATACTCACAACGTCAAATCCTACTTCTAAAGCATTTAAACTATCAACACCAAATGTCGACCGTCATATCCTAGTCCTAAGACTTGTCTATACCGTAACTTAAATGCAAAAGAAACATAATTATACATTAGTTAACTCCTAACAATCATACCCACCGTCCATACTTTATCGTTCACATAACCATGATATAGTACCTAGAGGAGTTAAGTATAACAAACCATACCCTATGATAATCTAGTTCTCACTCGACACAACAATTTCAGAACATCATATAGCAACAAGTAATCTCAGTTCAACCTATTTACCTCATATATACATTTATCAACAACAAGCCAAGACAAGCAAACCATCATATAATCCTTACATATCATAATATATCAACTCAAACAACACATTATGAGACAATTTCTATTAACATAAATATCATGACAGAATTCAACATGAAGTTTTCCCTATCACAATGACAAAGGTACTTATTTTGCACAACCGCGCCATGTCTAGGGACCATGGGACGTCCCCATTGCCTAATTATATCCATGAGCCCACTAATCTTGTATCCATCTACCCCCCTTACCTCAAAAAAAGTTTGAAGTATTCCAAGGCGAAGAAAACTGGCTACAACGACAATTTGAGCACCAACTGAGCACAGGATAAAATTTTCGGAAGAGCGAAACGCGGCTGGAAAAAATAATAATTAGTATAATATATTTTTTTATAATTTTTAAGGCTGAAACGAAATTAAAAGGAAGCAAAAAGAGTGACCGAAAAATGCCATACCGAGACAAAAGGGTTACAAGGGGTCCAGCGTCAACTTCACCGAATCGAGTAAAGGAGTAGTGATTCTTGAAGGTTTCGACGCGAGGAATCCGAAAATGGCGCCCGTTTTTCGAACCAAAAACTGTGGTGTCCGAAAAAGTGAATTTACAGTCCGCCCAACAACAAAATACGCGACGAACAGAGTCACGGTTGAATGAACAGAGGCCAGAAACGTGTTCTATGGTCGATTTCGGTTGGGTGGTTGAAATTTGGAATTTTTTCGTGGCCTAGGATGTGAGAACAAGAAGAGAGAAGAAAAGGAATAAGGGTTTTTTTTTTCACTGCGCGGCCGATTGCTTCTGAGAGACGATGAACAGTTTATAACAATTGAAAGTTTGAAACAGGGCGTGACTTGGTGGGTGCTGGAAAAAAAAAGGAAAAAGTGGCCCATCCTTTTTGTTGATAAAAAAAAAGCCCAATCTTGTTTTTATATAGAAAGAATAACGTAGTGCTGCACAAGTACACATAAATATATATATAATTTTTTTTTAAAACAATTTTCACTTCAACAACATCATTCCATACTATTTCTAAAATATGCTATTATTCTAAAATGTCTATAATAAATTCAAGGCTAATATTTAATAAGAATAAAATAAAATAATATCAATTAGAATATACTAATTATTAAGGCAAACACACACAAATTGTCACGAAATTACCATATAAGCACACAATTTATAGATCCTAAGAATTTAAATTTTGAGGGTGTTACACCCTTGCTCCAACATCCCCAAAATCAAGATATGATTATCGAACGCCCATGGACCCTGTTTCATGACCCGCTGAGCGTCCCTATGGTGAAAAAACTGGAACATAAATATCCCAGGCTCTGCCTCCGTGATCATCACCCCATAAACTGGCCTCCACACATCAGCCATTACATCCGTCATCTTGTGCACCCTAATGGCTCTATTCGTGAGGAAACGGCCAACCAGAGTGAACGATACAGTCTCCATCACTCCTTGCCCAATGATAAGTCTCCTAGGTTAACTATGGCAGCCATGGAAAAGTCAATGTTTAGAAAACGGCGAACGTACTCAGTTATTGGTTAACGGCTAAACGTAGGGTTTACTTCTCACTAAGAGAGAAAAACCTGCCCATACCGGTTAAAACATTAATAGTTATCTTTGAGAGATTAAAATATTCATTTGCATGTTATGTATGATGTAAGTCCATATTAGTCATAAAGAAAAGAGCAACATACTACGTAAGAGGATAAGTCCATATTAGTTAAAAAAAAAATCAGGCGCTTATCTCTTCATTAAGTGTGACTTTTCCATCGGCATCTGGCATGGGTCTTTAGTAGAGCTGGCCAAATGGGTAGCCCGATAAATAATATGGCTTGGGTAGCAAAATCAAAGCCAAAATAAAAATGGCTCTTTTTGGCCCGGCCCGATAAAACCCGAACCCGAACCGGGCTAACCCGACTGGGCCACGGGAGCCCGTTTGTATGACAAAAAATAAAAAACAACCGTATTTTTTATTTTAAGTTAGTGGACTGGTTTAAATTTTTAGTGGGTTGTGTCTGGTTTAAATTTTTAGGCACCCAAATTATGATTTATCAAACTTGCTAGTTCCTGCATATGTGTTTTTTGTTGTCATTAAATCCAAGATCCAGTGATTGTTACTTTTGATAGCTTGATTCCCTGATCAGCGCAAGCTTATTTTCTCAGTGAGATTTGTAGCATACAGATTGAATGCATGTCAGAATTGATAGAGAATACTATTATTCTATACAGAGACTCATAAGACTATTATTTTGGTTATGTTATAAAATACATGTAGACAAACCGGTGGATTTATGTTATGTCATAAAATAAAAATAATAGTTTTGTATAATCCGAGCCGGCCCAAAAAGCCCGCAGCTCGCGTAGGGCTGGGTTGGGCTGTACATTATGAGCCTAAATTTAACCTAGGGCTTTTTGGCCCAGCTCTATGAAGCTCGAACCCGATACGGGCCGGGTAGCCTATTTTGCCAGCTCTAGTCTTTAGGTGGTTGTGTATTGTGTTGGTGATGTACCCAATAACTTATTTGAGCTCTTTTATATTTTTATTTCTGTTTTTTTTTTTGTGGGGGTTGAGGGGTGTTTCATAGTAAGGGGCACAGAGGGGCTTGTCTTGATTTGACATTATGTGTCGTCGGGGATTTTGGGTGTGAGGAACAATAGAGTTTTTGCCAATAAGGTTGCGGATGTCTCTTCTGTGGTGGAGAGTGTTCAGGTGTTGTCTTAGAGATAATTATTGGTTATGACTAACTCGAAACATTTTCTATTCTACGAGTGGTGTGTTGATCCGTTGTAGTGCATCTTCCAGGGGTAGGATTTGTGTTGGGTTCTTTGGTCAGGGGTCTTTCGGTTGGTTTGTTTTCTTCTTCTTCTCTTTTGTGATTCATATTGTAGTGAGTTGAAATACTCCTTGTACTCCCTATTTTTCATTACTGCAGGGCTGTATGTGTGGTAAGACAACTAAGGCTATTGCCTTAGGCCCCACCAGCCATTCATAATTTCACTAGCTTTACAAAGGCCTCATTTTTTTTTTCTCAAACAAAGGCCTCATCTGAAGTACTATGTGATTAATAACATGAGTACAGCACTTAGCATTTAAAGGGCCCATTCCTATTTCCCAAGGCCCAGGAATGGTATTGTAAAAATAAAACGCCCAGTAAAGTCATATAAAGTTACAGATGGCCCAATGACCAATGCCAAAGCAACGACCCTGTATTGGAATTACCAGTAAAGAAAGAATTTTGATTACAAATTACATATACCAATGTTCAACACCCAACATCACTCCTCTGCAAACGCCAACATTATCTCTTTAAATTTTCTAATATTTGGTGAACATTTAATATTAATGGTGTTGATTAATTCATATTATGTTAATTTTTTCTGTTAGTTTCGTCTAAGGCCCCATATTTCCTAGACACGGCCCTGCATTACTGTATAATTATATTCTCGTTTGCCCTTAAAAAACGTAAGAGGATAACAATTTTTATTTTGTTCTTAGAATATAGAGGTTTAAGTGAAGATGAGACTCTAATTAAAATGTAATATTATGATATGATTAAATGATAAAATTTGACTAGACATATATGTAAAATTTGTTTACTATTAAATTCTTTTACTAAATAATAGTTTTGGTCAAAAAAATAAAAATAAAACGTACTATCATTCATGTATTTTTTTTCCCCACTCCCTTTAATCCAGCTTTTACTTTTCTCTTCTTTTTTTTTTTCTTGACGATAAGCTTTTACTTTTCTTGTTCCCTTCTTTTTTCTAAACCATGCGTCAGGAGGAGGATAAGTAAGCTGAGTTTCTTCAATTGTTAATTCTACTGGATGCCAATTATACATACAAATCGGGCTTAAATATTCAGATCAATTAAATCAATAGTTAGTGTCAACGACAACAATAATTTTTTTTTTTGAGGGAAGACAACAATAATATTTGGTCAAATAAACCAGCAATAATAAAAAAAATCGATGCTTAAAGATCAACAATATGCTCGTCAAAAATAAAAAGATCAACAATATGATGATATAAAGGAGTTTATTGAAAATTCAAACTTAAGATTCTCATTACGCCAACAGGATTGACACTAATGGGAAAACACAAGTCCCACGTAGACAAAAAATAAGACAAAAAAAGAGTTTATAAGTAAAGACACCCTCACCTTAGAAGCTGGTTTTGTAAGAATGAGTTAGGCCCAAAAATCCTAATATGGTATCAGAGTCTATCTTAGATCTATTGGGTCACCAATTGCATTATATACACACACAGATGGTAGGACTCTCGTTGAGGCCGGTTGTTCTCCCTAGCCTTGCAGTGTGCCTCTCCTAATCTGAATTATTTATTTAATATAAAAAAATAAATTTAGGCATTATTCTATAATAATACAAAATCCATTGACTTAACGTATAGGATTTGTACCTGTCAAAAAAAACATATAGGATGTGTATTTCCATTAAAAAAAACGTATAGGTTGTGTATCATATCGAACTTTAAAGTTTAAGAATATAACGTTCAAAATCCGCTGGAGTATTAAAACATGCAAACTGATAGTTTTCTATACAACTAGCTCGCGTCAAAAGAAAATATATACTATAACTACCTGAAAAATATCTTTCTGATGACACTGTAATAAAGATTACGTAATACCAAGGACTTGTTCAATTCTTCCCGCCAGCCACCAGGTATAGATTTTCACCAGAAAAGAAAAATACGTATAAGTTATCGTAATTAAATATCACTAGATTCAAAAGAGTCTATAAATAAGAACTAGCATCTCAGCAAACAACACACACACACTTTAAAGTTGAGTAGTCTCCTCTTAATATTACCATGGAAGCTCAACCCTCCCTCGTTGTTATTACCTTTTTTCTGTTACTGGTATTATACTGGCTTACAAAATATTTCAAGCCAAAAACCAACCATGCTTACAAATTGCCCCCTGGTCCAAGGAAGTTACCTATCATTGGCAACCTGCATCAACTAGCACTTGCAGGAAAGCTTCCACATCATGCTTTCCGAAAACTTGCCCATAAATATGGCCCTCTCATGCACTTACAACTTGGTGAAATTTCTGCTGTAGTTGTATCTTCCCCTAAGGTGGCCAAGGAGGTAATGAAAACACATGATGGTTCTTTTTCTGATAGGCCACAATTTCTTTCTCCTCAAATTATGGCCTATGGATGTACAGATATTATTTTTTCTCCATATGGTGATTATTGGAGACAAATGAGGAAAATATGTGTTTTAGAGCTTTTAAGTAACAAAAGGGTTCAGTCTTTCTCTTATATTAGAGAAGATGAAGCATCAAAATTCATAGAATCAATTAAGTCATCTGCGGGAACACCAATCAGTCTCACAAGTAGAGTTTTCTCGTTGGTAAGCTCTGCTGTTTGCAGGGCAGCATTTGGTGGCAAATCAGAGGACCATGATGAATTTGTATATTTGGTCAGAGAGGCAATAGCACTGTCAGGGGGATTTGAACTAGCTGATTTGTTTCCTTCAATGAAACCTATTCATATGCTAACTGGGGTGAAACCAAAACTGGAGAAAATTCACAAGCAGGCAGACAAAATCTTGGAAAGCATTGTGAGAAAGCATGAAGAAAAGAGAGCAAGAGCGAAAGAAGGAAACAACACTGAAGTTGAGAAGGAAGATCTTGTGGATGTTCTTTTACGACTCCAACAAAGTGGCACCCTTGACATCCCAATAACCACCAGAAACATCAAAGCTATGATTTGGGTTAGCAACACTGAACTCTTATAAACTATTTCAATTTTTTAAATGATTTAGTTGATGCAAAATTATTTATCAAATTGAAGGTGCAATGATTACTAGAGAGCAATCTTGTTTAACCCTTTTTTCTCTACTTTTTTATTTTTACTAATATTTAAAAATTTATGTTGGTCTATATAGGATGTGTTTGGCGCCGGAACTGATTCAACAGCGACAACAATAGAGTGGGCAATGTCAGAAATGATGAAAAACCCTAGAGTGATGGAGAAGGCACAGGCTGAAATAAGACAAGCATTCAAAGGAAAGGAAATAATATCTGAAACTGATCTAGAGGAACTTACTTACTTAAACTTAGTGATCAAAGAGACGCTGAGGTTATACCCACCGGCTCCTTTGTTGATCCCCAGAGAATGCACTGAATTAACAACCATTGATGGGTATGAAGTACCAATAAAGACTAAAGTCATTATAAACGCATGGACAATTGGAAGAGATCCAGAATATTGGAATGACGCTGAGAAGTTCAATCCAGATAGGTTCGATGGTAGTTTAGTTGATTTCAAAGGGAATCACTTTGAGTTTGTTCCTTTTGGGGCCGGAAGAAGAATATGCCCAGGCATATCATTTGGTTTAGCCGGTGCTGTGCTTCCTCTTGCTCTATTACTCTATAACTTCAACTGGGAACTTCCAAATAAGATGAAAATTGAGGATTTGGATATGACTGAACATTTTGGAATGGCAGTTGGAAGGGAAAATGAGTTGTGTTTAATTCCAACTATTTATGATGTCTGACTCCATGTATTAAAATGGTATGATAAATGTTGTAGTATCTAGCTACTGGAAATAAAAGTTGAACCTTAGTCATTGTATAAAAATGGTATAATAAGTGTGTAGAATTTTGCCATTGGAGCCTCTGTGACTTGTTCACATTATCAGATGGAGTAGAAATAAAACTTTGATTTTCTTTTTTAATTTCCATCCCTAGATTCATTTAGAGCACGCACTTTCGTCTAACTTTGTGCATTGAACTAACTTTCTTAATGTACTGCCACTATGTTCTAATTAATTAATTTTGTAGAATGCAATTGCCACTTCTTTTTCTGAACAGAAGCTGATGTGTGGATGAAACTAACCAGAGTGAGGATAACGATGGTAAAGTGAAAAAACTGTTTCTCTTTACATTTTCTTCACTCATGCGAACAATGAAAAAATTAGTGAGTCTCAAGTATTTATTTTTCTCTTCACAATTTCTTTTCTAAACCAAATGGATTCCATAGTGATCAGGAGCAGATCAACACTTAAACTAGGGTGTGCAAGTGCACCGCCTCATTTTAAAAACATCACAAGTAAAATCTGTTTCTCACAAAAAATTGCAAGTAAAATTTTAATTTTTGCATTTTACTCTCTTTAATCTTATATATTTGAACCCACTTAACTCAGTTTTTATATTATGTCTCCATTGACTCAGCGTCTTATATAGGCCACTGATAGTGATCAAGGAAAAAGGAAGTGAAAACCATCATAGTTAGATAGAAAATATAAGATCATATTAAGAAAGAAGGTTAGAAAATCATTGGAATTTTATAGAAGGATAAAATGTTTGAAAGGTGGGATTTTTTAAAAGGAGGAGGAAGCAGAGGAGTAATGGTTTTAATTATGGATGCAAATATGTCCTTGATCTATTGCTGACTCCTCTCTTAATTGACTAACCTTACCTCAAAATGTTCTTGAGTAATGAAGTGAAGACAACATCTAGCTGAGATTATTTCAGAATATGTTTGCTTTAATCTGAAGCTTCCATTTGAATTGGTGTTTTGATTACCAACCACAGTTACTTCATCTCCAGTTTGGGAAATAAAGAGATGCATAGGTTCGAAAGGAACAATTAAGATATCTTTTTTAGGTTCAGATTGAGCATGTAGTTGTGCATGATCACTCTCACTCCTTTCTAATCGTTTATAAATGCACGGTTAAGCGTTGTGACTGAAAAAATTAAAGGGATATAATTTTTCGTTTTTCATTAACCATTTCTTCTCCCTGTAAGAACACGAGACCAGAAAGCTGGTGAAGGGTTCAAAGCTTGATTTCAAGCGCTGTATGGACAGATCCTAGGATGTACCAGACTGTCTGTTGAAAATAGATACCACTGTCTGATCGATTACTTCCCAATCTCAGGAACAATTCTTTCATGTTAATTTATAGTAGCGTAATAACTCATGCAATGCACGGGTGAGATCTGAGAGTTACGAATCACGTGAAAACAAAAAGAGATGAAGTTATTATATAATAATAACAAATAATAATATGATTTTAAAATGAATCTATAGTCAACATTAATTAAAGAAAACTAAAATTAAAATATTGCTTATGTTAAAATTTTATTTAGTAATTTACGTGATATTAAATATTAATAACATCAACACTATGACAATCGTGCCATGTACGGTATACATTAAAAAAACTTTAAATTTTATTTTAAATTTTTTTTTACAAAGGTGTTATTTCTATGGATATATTCACATTGTTTTATATCATAAAATAATAATAAGTAGTAGTAACTATTAATAAGATGATTAAGTGATATTTTAGGTATAAATTAATTTGATTTCTGACTTAAGTCAACTTGATTTTGGAGCCTAAATCGTAAAATTTTACTTTATAATATATATTTATTATTAGATTATTTTGTATTTTAATATTAGATTATTTTAATTTATTTGAATTTCATTTAATATAATAAATATTTATTCTAAGAATAAAATTATTTTAGATAGAAGTAAAATAAATTTCATGCAGATATGTGACACGATATTGGCATGACAATAATTGATTTATTTAATAATAATAATAATAATAATAAGCATATTTTTTAATACCCTATAAAATTTTAAACATTTCTATTTTGAAAACACAATTTTAGTCCAATTTAAATTTAAATGGTAGATAAATGTTATGTATTTTATTGAAATAAAAAAATATTTCAATTGAAACGAATGAATTTTATATTTTTTAAGAATTAAGTCCAGACTTTTAGAATTTCCAAACATAATCTAACCATGGTTAATACTCTCAACAAAACAATCAATGACATTATCATATAAAATAAGCAATTCTAGAAAAATTTACAGAATTTGTTGAGCTATATATATTTTAAAACTTAATTTCAATAAGATCGGTTAAAGTTTTTTGCCTAAAAATTGAATAAAAAGTTTTTAGAAATAAACCTGAATATGTGACATGATACTCTAATTAAATACAAATCCTTGAAGAGAAAATCAAATAATATGCAAAAAAATTATGGATTTTCGGAGTTATCTTCCATATCCATTAACATGTGTTAAAAATTTATTTAAAATTCAAATTCAAATTATTAACATGAGACATTTAGTATCTTATATCACAATCACAATCTCGTTAAAATAGATAAAATTATTACTATTTAAACTAACCAATATGATCATATTTCTTAATTTTAGAAATTTCTTCTTTGCTAAAATATCTATGTTTTAAAAATTATTAAAAAAATTATTAAGAACTATGATCATATTTTATTATGATTGTACGTTTGTTTTAGAAATTTATTAATAATTTTTCATTTGTAGTAACAGTATTTTATTTTCTGGTGAAGCGTGTAGTAATTGTATTTAGGTAATTTAAAATAAAATATTAAAATAAAAAATAAAATTTAATATATTTAGCATTTGTTACTTAATAAATTAATGTTAATGAGTTACTATATCTATAGAGTAATCCAAAAAAATATGTATCAATGTTTGAGATTTGATTATGTAATCAATGCTGGATGTAATAAAAAAGCAATTAAAGCAGAATTAAATATTGGGAAATGGGCGAAAAATTGAATGAATGGAGAGCTGACATGTGGAATTTCATATATGAAAATGACACTAGTGCAAATTTGGGATTTAAAATCGGTTATTTAGGGTTTTAAAATCGGTTGGACAACCGATTTAGATGCTCTGGATTTAGTATGTCTGGGGATTTTAAATCGGTTATTTAACCGATTTAAATTAGACTTTTAAAATCGGTTATTTATAACAACCGATATAAAACTACTGAATACGAGTCAAATTGTGGTCATATTAGACTTTTTAAATCGGTTGTTTATAAAGAACCGATTTAAAAAGACCTTTTAAATCGGTTGTTTATAAACAACCAATTTAAAAAGTCTCACCTGGTCTAATTGAAATCTACCTTTTAAATCGGTTGTTATAAACAACCGATTTAAAAAGACCTTTTAAATCAGTTTTTTATAACAACCGATTTAAAAGGTCTAATATGTCCTTAAAATGATTGAAATCTACCTTTTAAATCGGTTGTTTATAAACAGTCGATTTAAAAAGTCTTTTTAAATCGGTTGTTTAAAAGGTTGTTTTTTTTTATTTTTTTTTGGTTTTTATAGCAACCATATATATAAACCTGTAAAAACAACCAAAACAACCACAACAATAGTTTTTCCAGCAACCCAATACAACCAGAACAATCACAGCAATATATTTTTTCCAGCAACAAAATACAAACTAAAACTAAACCAAATCAAAATACAAACTAAAACTAAAACTAATAGTCAAATACAAACTTAACTAAATCTAAAACTTAAACTGAAACTAAATCAAATACAACCCTGACTTCCAATTTGTTAAAACACAAGTCAAAACCAAGTCAAATACAAACTAATATTCAAATATAAACCTAACTAAATCAAAAACACAAGCTGAAACTTCACTATTTGTTTTTTCCACCATTTTTTCTATTCTTTTTCCTCTTTGGCTCGTATTTCAACTCGGTATGGAATTTGCAAAAAAATTCTGCCCAGAGTTGTCTTATGCTCAAAAGCTCATCATTTGACATTGGTGATGTGTCATTGAATACCTGTAAAAAATAATATAAACACTAGTTAATATAACCAAAATAATGCTTAATTAAGTACAAAATCAATTAAGCTTAATGAGTTTTTAAATATTACCTCCATCCAATTTCCGATTATCCCCGCCGAGATAATGGTCATCATATTCCTCATGACATATATCCCACATGCCCACCCGTCGGTTTGACGAGCCACCTCCAAATAAATATAAAAGATATGCACTCGGTTAATATTAAATATCCTAATATTTGTAAATGAATATTTTTAATTTAAACCACTTACTTTGGGCAACAACCATTCAGGCGGATTCCTTCTCCTAACTCCTTTAAGCCTGTTATAGCCATCGATTGCACTGATAAAAGAATATTCATGATAAGTCAAAGTTCTAAAATTATATCATAATGTATGTTAAGAATTAAATTGAATCTTACTTATTAATTCTTTCTACAATGGTTTGATTAGGCCGATAACCCAGGGAGCACAACCAGACGACAACGTGGTCTTACAAATGATGGCCAACTGTCAATGGTCACTACAATATTGGACAACAATAATGGTATGAAGAAACAGACAAACAAAAGAAAACAATATAAACACACGTAAATGAACTTACCTATAGCAGTATGGTGCTAAATAACATTGCCTCTTCTCTTCCCACATCTTGTTCTAGATGTATGCTTGAATTTCCTCTAATTTTTTGGGAGCAGACTTGGGACATAAAGAACCAATCTGGTAAGGCAAAAAAATTCCGTACCTATCATCATAGCCTCTATCCTTACATAGGCGCCAACAATACCTAATATATTGAAAAACATGTTAATTAATATTACAAATGATTTAAGCATGCTTACAATATAAACTTAGAATGACATATACTTACGAGCCCCATAATGCAAGGTGGCATAATTCAAGCCAACGTCCACCTATAGTAATGTCGGTTATCTCCTTCTCACCAATCCAGTAATGTTCAACAGACACGGGGTCATAATCCATCAGTAGCCCTTGTGACTGGCCCCCAAGGTCATATAACATGGCAGATAACTCTCTCAACCAATTAGTGGGGGTTGGCATCCACGGTTGGGACGGTGAGCAACTGTCCTTAGCGCTTTCGCGCATAGGAGTCTTCATAGAGTTGGGCTGGCCAGATGAGGGTTGACTTGCACAAGCCATATTTGCAAGTCTCTGCAAAATGAAATTTTATAAATGAAGACCATGTTGAAAGTTTACAGACCATGTTGAAAGTTTACTTAAACTACAGAATTTATATTGTAGCATTTTATACATACCTCAGCTACTGTCTTTTCTATCCTCTGACTAATTGTCTCCTGTAACTCTTGCATGTTGATGGTCATGGGTTGACTTACGCAACCCCGAGATGCAAGTCTCTGTAAATGAAATTTTATAAATTAATTTCTTCCTAAATCTAGTTAAATTAATCGCTTATTTTATATTGTAACATATTATACATACCTCGCCACCGCTTTATCTACTCTCGATTGAAGGTCTCCTCAGCTGCTGCATCAGCCTTGTCTTGAAGGACTCCATCTCCAGATAGGCTTTTGCTTTGCCACGAGGTGCAACACTTCCATAATATGTCTTCGCCGACACCAAAAGGCGGCAACGCGGGACGGCTTTGTGATCAGTGTCCCGATGGCGAGTCGGGATATCCATACGTGTATCGTGAACAAAAGTTCCTTGAGTGGCACGATCCACAAGGTCATCGACAACATATATGGTGTAAGTCAATGTTATGTAAGGCATTACACTAAAAATGATATATTGAAAGTTTTACTTACAATTTTTGAGGCAGCTGTGGTCGTCTCCTCATTTATAAACCCTCAGGTTGACTTTATTCGAGCCAACTTCCATTACTCGTGACGTGGTGGAGAATCAACATCATCCACCGTCAATCGCATATTGCCACTCTCTTTTGCATTTCCTTCAACCTATTCTCCTTCGGTGGCCTTCAAATATGCATAACCACCACGAAGTTACGTGGTAATACTTGTTCTTGGCCTGGTTTTGTTTTCCTTTGCTCTTTTCTCCTGTTAGAAATAATGTACAGGTAAATTAGCTAAACGAAAAATCAATTAATATGAGAAATTAAGAAAAAGTACTAACCAAAAACTCAGGGTCATGTCGACTCTTCACAAACAACTCCCATGTTTCTTCTGAAATGGATTTATACTTATAACATGGGGTCTTACATCCGTCCTTCTCACCAGGGCCAAAAACATAAGTCCTGGTGAGCATAGTCTTGTGTGACTTCCAACGAGTAGCAGCATAAGATAGCCATCTCTTCTTAAGCCCCTTATCATTAGGATCAACATCAAATGTTTCCTTAAATAGACAATAAAATGATATTAGTAATAAAGATTTAGTTAAATAGTATAAGAAATTAAAGGAGTTTGTAAAAAGAGGTATTACCGTCACATCCTGCCAAATGCACTCTTTTGTGCCGTCATCAACGTTCTCCCATTCATTTACCAATATGCTAACCTTGTTTCTAGCCAACATAGCCACAAATGTCTTGAACTTAGTTGCATAGTTCCCTTTAGGTTGGCCTGTCTCCCCATCAAACTCAATTGGATACCTATATCCAGTCGGACGTCTAGAAGTCAACTCCTGACAAGAAGTGGCTGATCTAGTCTTCTTTTTTGTAGATGCCGTACTTTCTACAGGATCGAGCCATGATATGTGTTTAGAGGACAGAAGATAAATGTCAAAAACAATAATATAGGACAAAGCAGAATAAAATCATTAATAAACACAATAACAGATGTAAATTTAAATATAAAACAAAATAAGCACAATCAATGTCAACAACAAATAGGTATTAACCTTTAAATTTATTCCATGGGTGAAATCTGGATGTTCTCCCATATCCCTTCATTATGATCACTACTTAATGGCACGCATATCGCCCACATCTCGTTCTTCTATGAAAGTAGGAATTTGTGTTGTGAATGAAGGAGTCTCGTAAATATTAAGGGTTGAATCTTCATTTTCATTATTATCATGAATGTTTTTCCCTTGTAGGACCAGCGACCAATTTTTTCTAGAAGGATCATTGACATAAAAACTTGTTTTGCCTGTTACGCCATGATGAAAGGCTCGTCCTTGTAACCTACTTTGTCAAAGTCCACCAATGTAAAACCCATTTCATCGGTTGTTACTCCTTTATTCGTTAACCCACTTACATTTAAAAACAGGCACCTTAAATTTGCGAAGAATCCAGCCTCCCAAATCTCTTCAATTACCCCAAAGTAAGTTATGGATGCAAGAATAGGGTTTTTATCCCTTGAACTAGAGAAATGCATCGAAGAGGCCATTACCATAACCCCACTCGCTTTGAACGGTACTCTTGTCATCCTGTGACTTTGTGTAAAAGGAAATATTGTTTATATCATACCCACTCCAACACAAGACATTAAAACTAGGTTCATGTGCTAGCCTACTTAATGTATCAGAAGCAGTATCATATTCCTTCATAACCTGTGCTTTGAACCAAGATAGGAACGTCTTGTTATGCTCTCTCAACACACTTTTTTCGTTCATTCGAGGTACTGGCCTTGACAATTCTTTTGTGAGCTTCTAAGTAAGGTATAACCTCAGCATTATTATTCAATATATACGGATGTGCTTGGAGCACCTCCACACGACTCATGCTCTTAACGGTTAACCCTCGTGTACCCTTACCTTCATATCTTCCAACATGACGAGTCTTACGAATCCCTACAGGTTCCACTTCTGACAAGTAGTCTGTACAAAACTCAATGGCTTCTTCTGTGATGTACCTTTCAACAATGGATGCTTCAGGGCGGTATGGATTCTTAACATACCCTTTCAAGATCTTCATATATCGCTCCACTGGGTACATCCATCTTAAATAAACGGGGCCACACAATCTAATCTCCCGCACTATATGAACAATTAAATGGACCATGATGTAAAAGAATGATGGAGGAAAGTACATCTCCAACTGACACAATATAATAGCAGCCTCGTTTTCCAAGTCGTCCAACTTCGTAGGGTCAATGACTTTGGCACATATAGCATTGAAGAATAAGCACAATCTAGTTATGGCATGTCGGACTTCTTTAGGCAAGATGCCACGGATAGCCACTACAAGTAATTGTTGCATCAATACATGGCGATCATGAGACTTTAAGCCCACTACTTTAAGGTCCTTGATGAGATTAGGTTTTTAACATTGGAAGAGTAACCTGTGGCACTTTAATTCCACGAAGACACTCGCAAAAACTTCTTCTCTCTTGTTTTGACAAAGTATGGCATCTTTGAGAGCGAGATATGTGGCATTACCTCTTGGTGTGGAGCTAATTTACATCTTATACCCATTGCAACCATATCTAGACGAGCATTCACATTATCCTTTGTCTTGCCCTGAATGTTGAGAAGAGTACCAATTACACTATCACACACGCTTTTTCTCCACATGCATGACATCAATACAATGTCTTACATCAAGATGGACCAAGATGGAAGATCGAAGAACACGCACCTCTTCTTCCATATATTTTTCTCGATGGATCGCTTTTGTTTCGCTTTCTTGCCAAATATGACTTTGATGTCCTTCACTCGTTGATACACTTCTTCCCCTGTTAAGGCATTCGGAGCTACACCATTTTCCTGACATCCATTGAAAGCCTTTTTCAACCTACGATACGGGTGATCACGTCGAAGAAATCTACGATGCCCAAGGTAAACAGTTTTACTTCCATGTTTCAATTGATTGTAGCAGGTGCCCTTTTCACATACAGGGCACGCATTATGCCCCTTAACACTATATCCGGACAAGTTCCCATATGCTGAAAAGTCATTGATGGTGCAAAATAACATGGCACGCAACTTGAAATTTTCATTGGAATATGCATCGAACACATCAACGCCCTCATCCCACAATTTCCTCAAGTCTTCAATCAGGGGACTTAGGAAAACATCTATGTCATTTTCAGGTTGTTGCGGGCCCGAAATCATCATGGATAACACCATGTATTTGTGTTTCATGCATAACCAAGGAGAAAGGTTGTAGACTACCAAGACAACAGGCCATGAACTGTGGTTGCTACTTAAGTTACCATACGGATTCATTCCATCAGAAGCAAGCCCAAGCCTAATGTTTCTTGGCTCATTGCCGAAATCTGGAATCAGAGTGTCAATTTTCTTCCATTGCAAAGAATCGGCAGGATGGCGAAGTTGTCCGTCACACTTCCTCTCATCCACATGCCATCTAATACTCTTTGCGTCTTTTTCATTGGCAAACAATCGCTTCAATCTTGGAATTATTGGAAGATACCATAAAACTTTTGCAGGCACACCCTTAGTGCTCTCATCGTCGCAACTGTCAACACCATCCTTCACCTTGTAGCGTGATAGCCCACACGTGGGGCACTTGTGAACATTTTCAAACTCTTTTCGGTACAATATGCAGTCTTTGGGGCATGCGTGTATTTTCTTATACTCCACACCCATCGGACACAAGATTTTCTTCGCATCATACGCACGGTTCGGCAATGTGTTGCCCTCTGGAAGCATATCTTTCAACAACTCAAGCAAGTCGGTGAAGCTCTTGTCAGTCCACCCATTTATTGCCTTCAGATTAAACAATCTCAACACGGCAGACAACCGTGTGAATTTTGTACACCCCTTATACAAAGCCTCTTCATTGTCTTTTGTCAAGGATTCATAAACATGTGCTCGTTTAAAAGACTCATGTCCAATATCACGGATCATGTCTTCTAATCGATCGTCCATTTCTACGTCAACTTTCTTTCCTTCAGACACACTTGACATTTCCTTCTTCTCACCATGCCATGTCCATGTTGTATAACTGCTGCAAATCCCATAGACAATTAGATGTTCCCGTATTTTGTCGACTATTTGTGGTGTCTGGTTCACACAAATAACACACGGACAAGAAAATGTTCTGCCACTTTTAGGAAGATTCGTTTGAGCAAAATTCAAAAACTCTTCTACTCCCTTCTCATACTCTTCACTCAATCGATTTTGTTGCATCCAACTACGATCCATAACTACGTTTTAAAAAAAATACAGACTTCAGGGAAGGTCAGCCATAACTTGTTATCGTCTACCTAGTTGAAATTCACAACTATTTCTAACTAAATTTCAATGGGTGCCAAGAATGGGTGCCAAGAATAAAAAATAAACAGTCTTGCTCCACCGAATGTCCTGATTGGTGACAAAGGTATCAGTTCCCAAATTTCAATCAGAACATCATTGTTCATGGCTAACCAAACCAGTTATCTGTTTGCACCAAAAGGAAAGAACTTTAGATTTGATTAGAAAATAAAATACCCTTTTAAGTATACTTTGACTCCCTAAGTAGAACAAAATATTCTGCATAGACCAGACCAATAAATAATCTAATAAGCATGAATGACGAAACAGATTTTTATATTCATTAAAACAGGAATAAAAAATGAAGACTTTTGGAGTTTGGATCATGCATGGAACTTTACTAGCAAAGAAAGCAAACCAATGAAGTGGATTATGGAACCATTAGTAGTTATTTGCCATTACAACCAAAAATTCTAATTCCAATAGTCTCAAAAAGGAAAACTCAACTCTCAATTACTGTTGAAAAGTACATGTACAATTCACAAGGCCAGAGAAAGAAAAACGGTAGAATAAAAGAATAAAAGCAAAACATTAAACAAAACAAATTGGGCAAAATTTGTGACTGGAAGACTCATAATCATGTTAAGGCAAACACACACACATAAACAAACACACACATACAGAGAGAAAAACAATTTCCAAAAGAGAAGAAAACAAGAAAATAAATAAACAAAGAAACTATTCACAAATCATTGAAGAGTTTGTTCCCTTTGATAAATGAAAATTTAATCATGTTAAGGCAATAAAAGAGAACCCCATATTTTTATTTTTATCATCATTCTTTATAACAATAGCATTTACATAAGGAGCATAGAAGAAAAACCTCACCTGAGCTAGGACCAAGACAATGTTTTTTTGTTTTTTGTTTTCTCTGACTTGTTGAAGTAGAAGTTAGCTTGAAGCTTGAAACAACCCAACGCAGCTCGTGACCAACCCAACACTGAAACATAGTTGGTGGGTGAATCAAAATACTGGCAAATGGTTCAAGCTCGTGACCAACTCAACGCATTCAGAGGAGTATGCATGTGTCTGTGTGTGTGCTGAGGGAAAAAAATAAAAAAATAGGAAACCTGGAGGACGAACGGAAGGAAGACCGCGACGGGAGAAGAAACCCGGGAGGACGAACGGCGAACAATGTCTGAAACCAGGGAGGACGAACGCCACTGCGACGGCGAACAATGTCTGAAGCTCTTGAGGAAGAACGCGACAGCGAATGGAAGAAGAAACCAAGACGAACGCGACGGCGAACGGAAGAAGAAACCAAGATGAACGGCCACGACGGCGGCGACCTCGAACCAGAACAAACGACGAACGAACGAACGGGGTGTGCGAAGCGATCGCTGACCAGAGGTCGTGTGTGCAGAAGCAGTCGCGGCCAACAGGAGGTCGTACGTGGCTTTGAGAGGGAAAACAAAATAAAAGTTTAAAGGGGTCTTTTTAAATCGGTCATCTTAAATAACCGATTTAAAAGACCATTAATTTTTTTCAATTTGGGATTTTACATCTGTTCTTTAAGATAACCGATTTAAATTGTTTTTTCGTAAACGATTTTAAATCGGTTGTTTTAAAAAACCGATTTTAAATGTGACGCACAATGTTAAAATTTCAACTTAATTTCAAAAATACTACCGCATTTCATTTTAAATCTGTTGTTTAAAACAATCGATTTAAAAACCCTGTTCCGAAAGTCAATTTTGTACTAGTGTGACGTGGCAAACATTATTTTAATATAAATAATAATAGATAACTAAAAAATTGATTCATATGTGTAGGCAAAAAAATAAAAAAATTAAAATTGATTTAGACAAAAAATTTAATGATTCATATGTTATCTCATGACTTAGATAATATTTTGATTATATAAAAAAAAGATAATATTTTGATTGAATAGCAAAGATCCAGATATGAGAATTAATTGAGTGATATACTTTAATTTATTATATTTTGAATTTGAATTAATTCAAATTTGATTGAACGGTAAAAATATAGATATAAGCATTAATTAATTGATATACCTTAACTAATGAAATATCATGAGTTGAAAAATAAAAAATAAAAAAAAATATTTTATATTTTAGTGGGAAAAGAATAAATGTGAAAATATTACATTACGTGGCATAACTTCATTTTATATAATATGTTGATTTCTTTCTTTGATTAATTCACATTTTGACAAGTGTTTTATCATCAATAATTCATGGATAGTATAGCTTGAAAATGTTCGCATTGAAAAATCCCATTCTTACTGCACGTGGAGTTGGCTTTCATGACTACGAATACAAATTTAAGAAATTCCTAATCAGAGACAAAACAAGGTTTGCAGAGGCGGAGTCTGGGGAGTCTGGGCTTTCATGTTTGAAGTTTTACCTTTGAAATAATTTATTTTATGTTGACCAAAAAAAAATTATTTTATTTTATGCTCAAATTTCTTCTTCCTGCAGTTGGCAATTAATTAAATAAAGCATGTTCAAATTTGTGGTCTAGAAAAATTCCATTCTTACTGCACGTGGATTTGATCAAGAAAATTTTTGATATAGTGTATCATAGTATTTCATGCCCATTTACTTCCTTTCTCACGATTAAAAAAACTTTAAAATAAATTGTTTGAAACTAGTTTATTAGGAGAGTGCTTCATTAACTAATAATTATGTTCTGTTTTGATTTTTTTCTTGCACTATGTATGTGTGAATCCCCGACTAGATCTTGAAATTGTAGTCGTCACACAGCTTAGTTCTTCTTGATTTTAACAAAATTTTAAAATATTGAAATTAAAAATCATCGATTACATGAGTCACTTTGGCATAATTTTGGGGACTAAATCCAAAAAAAACTAATGTGATCAAAGAATTTTATTTTCAAGATCATTGTGGACTAATATGCTAACAATGATTCCCAAGTTCGGACAATTACACTAAGGGTGAGATTGGTTCACGAGAGAAATCTGAAGAGAGAAATTGTGAAGAGAAAGTATGAAAAGAGGAAAAAATGTGAGAAATTGGGTAGATTTGGGGTATTGATTGGAATAAGAGAAAAGAGAAGAGAAAAAGAAAAAAGAGAAGTGTTGATTATTTTTTAAAAGACATTAATATCCTTGACTAAAAATTTAAATAATTTGAGATATAAGGAGAAAATAGAGGTATGAAAAGGAAAAAGTAAAAAAATTTGTGTTGCTGCCGTTTTCTTCACAGGATCGTGAAGAAAATAAAAGGACGTGGGACCCACCATTATTTTTTCTTTCGCTTCATTTTCACGCCATGCCAATCACGATCGCTTTCCATTTTCGCTGCATTCTCTCGACTAAGATTTTCTCTCGCCTTATTTCATGCGCAAACAATCAGAGGCTAAGAAAGAGAGTTTGTTTCTTAGTCATGTTTTCCTTAACTAGTGTTAAGTGTTGAAAGTTGATGTAAAAGAAAGGATAAAGGTAACAACTACATTAAGGATAAACTACAAAGAAAATAGGTTGTTTGATGGATTAATTGTGACAAATAATTTGCACAACTAGTATTTGTAGACTAAAACTATCTGGTAAACCTACAGCAACATTATTTGTCACAAACTTAACCCACTAACAATTTGCCATGCCAAAAAAAAAAACTTAGCCCACATTTCTCATCATGATCATGGCCAACAACAATAATAGTCAGCTAAGTTACAAACCAATAATGCTTCATCCATATTTTTGACTTAGTCTACTATCTACTATCTACTATCTATCTATCTATCTACTATCAAATTAAAAAAGTATACTACTAGCAAATTTACAAAATTAGAGCTCTTATACAAATGACACTTGTACTGATTAAGGACACAATGGTCAATTTAATTTGAAATGAGAGCTGCTTTTTTATTTCACGGACAAAAAAAAGAAACAACAAATTCAAAAAAACTCTGCTCTGCTCCAGTCCTCTGCTCCCGTCCTTCACCCATCACAGCTTCACAAATCTGCTCCACCTCTCTCACTCTCGATCTCCCTTCCTCTCCCTCTCCTTTCTTTATTTTGTCTTCTCTCTTCTTCTTCAGCTTTACTTCAAGAAATACGGGAAAGAAAGAGACAGGGCGACAATATGAAACAAAAATACCCTAACCCATTTCTTCCACTCTTCATCTTCTTCCCCTTTCTTCCACTCTCTCTTCTCTCTTCTTCTCTCACGGGAAAAAAATTTCTTTCCCTCTCGTCTGATTCCTCTTTTCTCTCTTCTTCTCATTTCAAATTTTTTTGAAATTCACCCCAATCGTTCCTTTTCTCCTCTTCCTGCGACCCGATTCAGCCATCTGAGAACGCAGCCTTTGACGTTTTCATACTTCATCCCCAGTAACGACACGGATGGTACATCTCATCGAATGGCAAGACTGAACCATTTTGCTTTTGTTGGTTCCTCTTCTCACGATTGGTACTGCTGCTTCTTCTTTGCTTCTTTATCTACTGAACATTAATTTTTAATCAGAATTTGGTGTATTTTCTTCTTTTTTAGGGTTTTTACATTTTTTTTGTTTTGTTCAGAATTTTGTCTTTACTGCGGTTCTCTGATGTTGCTGCGGTTTTACTTATTCTACCAGACCACAAAGCGAAATAAGAAAAGCTTCTGGGTATGAGGCTTCTGAAAAGAGTATTTTGAGTAAGTTTTGCATCTTCTCCGATGTTTTTTTTGGTGAACGAGTTATGTTTCTGAAATTCACAAAAAATAGGTTTTGTTTGCGTGTTTGCTGTTTGAAATTACAATGTTATATTCTTCTTTCTATTTTGGTGGTTCTGACACTGAAATTTGCTAAGATGATTACCCAAGTGCCTAATATGTATAGTGTTGGGTATTGCTAATTCAAATTGTATTTAACATTTTCTTTTTCTATTAGTATATTTTAAAGATGATTACCCAAGTGTTTGGTATGTATATTTTGGGTATTGCTAATTCAAATTGTATTTAACATTTTCTTTTTCTATTAGTATATTTTAAAGATGATTACCCAAGTGTTTGGTATGTATATTTTCTTTAACATTGTTGGATATTGCTAATCACATTTTAACTTCATTGAAGTTACATCTTCAAGCAGGAAGTTGTCAGGCATTCTCTGCAGTGGGAGCTGTGGAAGGCATCAATAAAATAGAATCAGGGAGGTTGGCTTCTCTGTCTGAACAAGATCCCATAACTAATATTCCTTTGCTACATTCATTTTTAATTTTTGGTTGTGGCTGTTGCTCTAAAGTTTTTTGAATTCTTGATTTCTATCTATTTCATCAAGTAATGGATGTTCCTGTTATCATAACACTATAGTTGGGTTTTAATTTTGGCTTGACTAGCTTCAATTCGATGGGTTTTAATTTTGGCTTGATTAGCTTCAATTGGATGGGTTTTGTTATGAGTTAGTCACAAGTTTAAATGAAATAGTGTTATTATAGATTGAGTTCTTTTTAAATGCAATGCTTAGACAACCCTGTGTGATTCCTTTCTAATATTTCAAAAAAACTACCATTCCAATCTTAATTTAAAGTTGCTTCACGAGAAGATTAAAGAAAAGGCCTACAATCATGATGACCATATTAGGATTATATACTTATGTTATGTTTCTAATATTTTGATGGTCAACATGCTACAAAATCCTATTTTGTTATGGCTTTTTTAGTTTTTTAGCGATTTTGATTTTTCTTATGTGTAGCCCTGTCTTGTTTGCTCTTACAAAATACTTATTCACTAAACTTCAATCATGTATGATGACTAAAGAATCAGTAATACAATATCCTGTTTTGCTTTGGAATCCTGTTTTGTTATAGCTATTACAATATCCCGTTTTGCTTTGGCTTTTTTAGGAATTTGGATGTTTTCCCGTGTAGTACCCTAATTTTGCCCGACCTTTTTATTTTATTTTATTTTATTATTTATTTTAACTTTTTTAAATTAGTAGTAGTAGTAGTAATAATAAATATAATAATATTTTTTGTCTTAAAATAAAAAGAAGAAGGCAAAAAGAAAGAAAGAAAAAGTGAAAAAACGAAATAAAATAAAATGTTTTTTTGAAGAAAGGGGATATAAATAGCAATACTGGGGGTGCATATAGCAGCATGGCCTAGTATGCCACAGCCCAGCGCCCCCATGCTCTTTACTTTGTGCACCCCTCATTTTCATGCGCGCAACCCCCCATTTCTTCATGCATCCTTCAAGCGCGCCCTGCTTCGCGCACCCCTTCTTTTCCTTTATGCGTCCCCCTTTTTTTAAAACCCACTAAACCCACGCGGCCCACACACACATTTTAACCCAACTCGTTTTTAACCTAACCTTTAAACCCTAATTTCTTCACTCCCCCATCAGAAAGAGGCAGCGCCTCCACCCTCTCTCTTCCTATTTTTCCTCTTCTATCTCCTTTCCCTTTTTAAGATCTTTAAAACCAAATCCTTCTCAGCCATTTATTACGAATCTCAGATTTGTTCGAAAATAGAGCAACAGGGCAAATCTCCACCAAATCAGGTCGAATCTGAATATTAATGACTTTGATTTTCTTTTTCAGGGAATACGAGTATAAAGAGGAACATTCGATATGAAACAAGGAGGAGAGTTTTCGGGATCTGAAGATAAGAAGCAGAGGCAGTGAGAATGAGAGCAAGAAGTTGAAGACAAAACAAGGCGCGGAGGAGACAGAGAGTGAAAATACAAACACTTTTTCTTTTTAGGCCTTTAGTTTTTTTTTCTCCTTTGAGTTTCTGTAGTTTCGATTTGGGGATCTACTAATAGCATTTCATCAGGTTTCAATCCTTTTCCTTTTTGTTTTCGTATTTTTCACGGACTGTTGGGTGTTGTATAATTAAGGGTGAATCTGAAATGTGATATTAACAATTTTTTCCCTTTTCAATCTTCTTCTTCATATGTTTAAAAATGTAGTCTCTTATTGTTATTTTTTTTTCTTCCTCTGTTTTGTTCATCTGGATCGAATTCATCTTCCCCAAATATTCCCTTGTATTTTTCTTTTTGAATTCATAGGATCTGATTTTGTTTAGTCTTTTTTTTCTTTCTCACGTTTTTTTAACATATTCATAGGATAATAATAGATCACAAAAGTAAATGTTTTCTCTTATTTCGATTATGGTTGTTTTTTATATAAGGAATCTGGTCATTGATTAGATGATAATAATAATAATAGGTAACAAATAATTACATAATTCAATACTATTGGAAAGTTTTTTATATTAAATAATGGGTTAATGGTAATAATAAGTATTAAATATTTTGTTACCAAAAACTATCATAACAAATCGGTATCTTTCAGATTGTGATGCAAAAGGATATTTCTTTTAATAAAAAGTTAGAAAATTAAGGTTTTTTTAAAGGGTTTTATTTAGCTCAATAATAAAATAAAAATATTATCTTTTAGGAAATAATTCATAATCATAATGGCAAACAAAATCTTTTTTCCAAACAATTAAAGATACCATTTTTATGGGCATTTTAGGGGTGTTAGTACCTTCCCTATGTGTAACCAACTCCCGAGCCTAAAATTTGGTTCAAAGACCTTTTTCATCGTTAAATTCAAAAATTCAAAAAGTAGGTTTTCCAATGTTTCCTATAAAAATAAATATTGGTTGGGCTCCATTTCAATTTTGGTGTGGTTGTCACATCCTGTTTTGTGAATTATAGTTTGCTAAAGTTATAGCTGTTGCATGAATATAATTTGGATTTTTTTATATTTGTTTGCATCTTTTTAGCTTCTTTGTGTTTTGATTTCATAAAGTACGCACTTGACATCTTTTATGTGTTTCTTCGGTGCTAGAAGTTGGTTTGTGAAACAATAAAAGGGGGAAATATTGTAGTATTCCCTCAAGATTCTCAGGTGCTTTCTTCCAAGTGATGTTAAGATTCTGATTTTAGTGTTTTTTCTGCATATCTTATTTCTATGCACTTTTTGATCTCATCCTGTCTATGGACTTTTTGATCTCATCCTGGATGGCTTGTTCATCCTACAAACTTGATGACATATAATTTATAGTTTTGTTTTTGGACAGCTAATGAAGACACAAAATGTATTGTTTCATGGATTTGAGCAATGCCTAAAACTGGCATACAAGGTTTGGTATTTCTTATAGTTTTGTTCATGTTTTATTGCTTTATGGTTAGTAACATGATTGCTTACTTTTAACCCTTTTGTTTTAAATTTGCATGAAGGTGAATTGCTGTTTTGAAAGGAAGATGATTGGTAGAGAAAGGTAAATGAGTTAATATGCTTGAGGTTAGTAAGATAAATGAGAAAGATAAATGAGTTAATATGCTTTTTTTAAAACTACTTCTTCGACCGCTCGATTTTTGAATGTTGCTTATCAAATGTTTCTATTTCAATGAGGCTTATCAAATGTTCTGATATTTGGTGTGTTCTTTTTATAAGAAGATTTCTTTGTTGTTGTCAAGAGCAGCTTACGTGTGTATAGTCAGTTTACATATATTTGCAAACAAGAGTATATGGGGCTTATATGCTTTCTGAGTTTGTTAATGTGTCTCCAGTTGGTATAGACAATTAGACATAAAAATTGTTTGAACTTGCACGCTGAGTCATAGTTAATGTGGTCCAAGTGTTGTCAAGAATTTGAAGTATTTTGGATGCATGATTAGCCATGGATTTAATTTGTTGAGACTATTTCATTGCTTCTGTGTACATATCAATTCTTTATAAATGATTATTTTTCTTTTGACTTATGTCGAGGAAACATCTAATGATTTTTATTGACTTTGTTTCAATTTTTTTGAGAATATATTTTTTATAAATACAACTCGACGGGAAATCATGTAATGATTTAGTATATATAAGCTTATTGTATATAACAGAAAATTTTAGGTCACTGTATTTCGAGTCCTATTAATTATTATATACAACTAATATTAGTATAGGGATCACTGTATATTTACTACGTCAAAAAACATTAATTGATATTTGATTTTAGATTTAGAAAATATCCACCAAAAAAAATTAGAAACATTTTTTTTTGATAATTTAGATTTAGAAACATAATTAGTAAGTAACGTGATGAGACCCGTGCGAATGCACGGGTATCGTACTAGTCAATTCATAAAACTAGTGTAACAACTCAATCAACAAAGTTATGGACCAAAATCCACTACTTAACTAACTGCTCATCAGTTGACCATCTTCGCCATATCCCTATTATCAACAGAGTGAGTTCATGCACATTTTTTACTTGGTCAACTCATGATCTGCTCAATCAGCTAAGTTTTTGCTACAAAATCCACTACCTCGGCTAACTACTCATCAATTGATCATATTCTTCATACACCTACTTTAAAGGGCGTGGACTACCCTTGATTCTATTTGATCAACTTATATCTTCATATTCTCTCTCCAAAACCATCTCCAAATATACCCAATAAACTAAGAAATGGTTACTTGGCTAACGTTGCATTTTGACTTGGTCAACTCCATATATGTTATTTATTTTTTGGACGTAATCAAAGTCCCTTAGGCCCATTTGATCAACATTCACACGAAACCATTAAGACCCAATAACGTCCTCCAAACCCAACTAGACATAGTAGTTCCATACAACTGATTTAGCATAAGCTAAGTCTCCTCGGCTAAACTAGGCTCAGTTACTACTTCTCAGCTACTTGTCTTAGTTACTAGCTGCCTTCAGCTCAAATGATCTTACTTCAACTAATCTTGAGTTAGCCATTCTGGATTCAGTTGATCTTGATTTTGCTGATTTGGATTTAGCTGAATTTTGGTTCAACTGATCTTATTTCAGGTGATTGGCGAATTCATGTCCTTTAGCTGAGTGGCCAATACATGATCTAACCCTATTTTTTGGTGTTAACATTTGCTCCTACATCTTTTAGTTGACGACAATAAGAGGAAGCTGAAAGATGTGTTGTGTTAGCCAAACTCCCCACTGCCTGCAACCCTTGACTCCTAGCTAATATCTCTAATGCATATAGAAGCTTAATCTCATGGAACTACTAGGTTTCGAGATAATAAACTTACAATGTCAGAACGAGACTACTTAATGCCCCCAATTTTATATGATTGATAAATCTTCATCATATGAAGATTTATAGTGTTAAATTGGATATCTGCTTGGTGAATGAAGAGAATTGAAAGTGATTTTATGCTTAAATTGTATGATTTAATGTATTCACTTGATCTCATTCTAACGTTTGTGCATTATTGTTTTCTATGTTTTTTATCTCTAAGTGCACAGGAATTAGAGCATAGCCAAAGGATTGACCTGGAAGCACGCCTGGAAACGCTATTTCCTGACAAAGAAGATTCCAAAAGCTATATCTTGAGCTTAACTAATCCAAATGAGATGATCTTGATCTTGTTGGAAAGATAGAAGAATTATCTACAACTTTGGTGAAGAAATCGAGACCTAAATCAATCTCCAAGTTGGGGTAATTTGTGCTACACGTTGATAAGGTGATGTTACCCCAGCCAAACACTTGTTTGATGTTTTAATCATATTTGGAGTTTTAGGTGTCCAAATGAGATGAAACTAGTGCCATTGGAAAGCTAAGACCCATAGCTTCAACTTTCATGAAGACACATTGAGCTAATTCGGACTTTACAGAGGTAAAAAATGCAACACAACATGGAAGAACGGGTGCAGGAGGGCACCCTGCTGTCGACGCATCGATCGCGTGCACGCAGAGGGCGCTGGAGCGCGTTTGGATTGCGAATTCTGCATCTTTGCTGTCTGAGTGCGCGCAAAGTTCGCACAGAGCAGGCATGACGCGCACCGATCGCACTGAAACTTTAAAATCTCGTGTTTTCACTAATTTGAATCATTCTTTACCATTCCAAAGGTCTAAAACGCCGTGGGGCTCGTCAAGGGGTGCTAGGGTTTCACTTTCCACCATCTCCAAAGAGGATTCAAGCTTGGAAACAAGGATTTGAGTCATCAATGGAGTGGTTTTCTTTCTTTTATCCATTTTTCTGGTTTGGTTCCTTGTTCTCTATGAGTAGCTAAACTCTTTTAGGCTAGGGTTAGATGAATCTTGTTTGAAACTCTTATGTAGTTCGTTCTTTTACATTAAAGCAAGTTTATTTCATTTCAATTGAGCTTCTAATCTCCATGCTTAATGTTTTTCGATACTTGGCCACTATTGAATCGATATGGGGTTTTTCACGATGATTGAAAAATTGGGTGGAGAACTTGAACTAAGATTGGTAGTCATAATCATGATGAGTATAGGAATATAACTTTGTGATTATGTGTTCTTATGAATCACTACTCTTATTGCTTAATTTAATTATAAATCACCTAAGGGATTAGAAGTTTTAGTTAGAGTAAAGGGTTTATGAGGCAAGGGATTGTCCTTAAACTAATTTAGTTGATTCGAACTTCAAATTGTATGAAATTGCTTGAGCTGATGTTGAACTAATTGCATAAGAGTGGATACAAGAGGATTCAACCCCTAGTTGTTTTTAATCATTCGAATTCAAATAGTTTGTTATTGTTTTTGTTATCGTCACAAATATTCTCAATTTTAAATACCAAGAATTTGTTCTCGTTCAAAATAAATACGAACTTTGTTAAGTTAACTAATCAATCACAATCCTCGTGGAGACGATACTATACTTTCACTTTATTACTTGTAAGATTCGATACACTTGCCGAAATCTATTAACAATGATCCAGCTGATCAAGGAAACTCCAACACTATAAAGACATTGGATTTGCAAACATTAGTCTCATGTTGCCAATTCGGTATAGTAAATGTCCTCCTACTTTGTCTTATTAACGCTCTTGTTTCTATGTCTATGTATTACCTATTTCTATTTATCCTTTGATGTAGGAATTGGTAATCCAAGTACTAAAATTATATGTAGGAATAAATCTGTATCAGTCTTCATCTCAACTATATCTTTGTCAACTAACTTAGATCTTTCATCCTTGGCAACATTCTCCTCAAGATCTCGTCCATCGTGTTATTAGCTGCTTAATCACGATGATAATCAAATGCATCTTCAGATACATCATAATAATCAATAGGGACTTAGTGTGACTCTATTTCCCATTTATATCACATCTCCCCTACCGTTCCTCAAGAATGAAACATTCAATCAGTGGAAAAAATGTTTAAAGAAGATTAAGGCAAACACTGGAATCCTTCTGTCTTTGTGGAGTTAGCAAAGATAGGAAAAAAGTTTTTATGTTTTGTCGTGTGTAATTAAGTGTCTAATTTGTCAGTTATGATCAGCTCTAGTCTGTGACATGATGGATTTGGGCCGAGTAACACGGGTAGGGGATGTGTTTCAAATCACCTGATTTTGATGTCCTGTGTAGGCATGGCAACGGGTCGGGTCGGGAGCGGGTTTTGCCTCCCCCGTCTCCGTTCCCATTTCCAAAGGGTTCGGATTTTGCCTTCCTCATCCCTGTCCCGATAGGGTCAGGTTTTTCCGCGGGCTCCCAACTCAACTCTAAATACATAGAAAAATCAAAATATTATATTTAAAATAAAATCATAATTATTATACAATGATAAAATAATAAAAAAAACAAAATAAAATGTTCTATTGAAAAGAGATTAAATTAAAAATAAACAAAATATATGAAACAAAATGAATAAATATACGTGTATAAAACAAAATCGGGTCGAGATCAGATGGGTACCCACGAATTCGGGTTTCGCCCCGCCTAGTCCTGTGTCATACGTGAATCAACGTAGCATCAAATTTCCAGTTCCAGTCTTCGACTCATCACTCAAGTACATCCCGTATCCTGTTCTGTTTGGGTGTGTTTTCGTCTTTGCACGTAAGCGAACGCCAAGTGTTTGATTAATTGCGTCACGCAGTGAAGAACAAAACGACTCCTAGTTTATGATCTACAAGCACCATTAATCTCGGCGGTGCTGAATGCCGATGCATTTGAGGCTGCTTTTTCGCGAGTTCAACAGATTAACCTTGCAACTCCATCTTCAAGCTCGTTCCTATACCCGTCGGCGTGACCCCTTTCCCACAAAAATTTGTCACTACCTCAACCGTGCGAAGCTAATTGACTCAATTCGACTTACTCTTCGCTCCAATAACCCCAATTCCAAGCTTCCCACTCTCTTAAACCACCGTCTCCTCGACTCTTTCGTAATCACTCATGCCCTGCGTTCTGCCCCTTGTGCAGATTCTGCACTCTCCCTCATACATTCCCTTGAAAAAAGTCCCCATTTTTCACATACCCAAAATACCCTCCATTCCCTCGCCACTGTGCTCGCCAAGTCTGGTCGATGTGCTGAACTCAAATCCCTAATTGATGCCATCCAAGCTAAACATTTCGGCAATGTTCGAATCAGCTTTATGAATCTTATGCAGTGGTATGCTGCAGCTAGGGACCTTGACTCTGTTCTTGAGGTCTGGGATCAGTATAGACTTGAAAATAACCATGTCTGTACTGAATCTTATAACATTGTTATGGCACTTTATGTACAAATGGGAAAGGACTATGAGGCTGTTGGAGTTTTTCACAGGATGGTTGATGAAGGGTCGCTTCCGAATTGCAGGAGCTATACTATAATAATCGAGCACCTTGTGAAATCCCGGAAATTTATGGAAGCAATGGATGTCTTTAACTTGTTGCCTTTGATGAGGATCAAACGAACTATGAAACAGTACTCAGTTCTAATTGAATGTTTTGCTAGTAACAAACTGTTTGATGAAATCCGAGTTTTAGTTAATGAGATGCAAGTTGATGGCATATTGCCTAGTCGGGCCATGAGTTTGACACTGCAGCAGATGGGGGAGGAAGGATTTCTTGAGGAGATGGATGAATTGTTTAGAGAAATTTGTCCTGATGAAAGAATCAAGAATGTAAGATATTCTATTGATGGCAGTGATGAGGATGAAAATGAGAATGAGAATGAGGATGGGGATGAGGATGAGGATGAAAATCATGCTTCTCAGTGTGATCATATTGATGGGGTACACTTGAAACCATGGCTGGATCCGCGGGCTTTGGCTAGTGCCTTACAGAATTGGAGTCCTGATGAGGTATCAGCACTAGAGGGTGCAAACTTTGTGTGGACAACTAGGTTGGTCTGTAAGGTTCTTAGAAGTTTCAATTCACCGGATACTGCATGGAATTTCTTCTGCTGGGTTGCTGATCAACCTGGATTTACTCATAATATATACACAGTACAAAGAATCATGACCCTTCTAGCACGCCATGGACGTACTGAATTGGTTGATGGACTCATCTCCAAGATCAGAAGAGAGGGAATGAGACTACCATTCAGTACCATAAGGTTAATCATTGACTTTTATGGCATTTCAAAAAATGCTGATGCTGCTTTGAAGGTTTTCAATGATGATCGAATGCTTTGTGGGTCCATATCAAAGGTTAATATGATGCTTCTGTATTCCTCTTTTCTAAGAACACTAACCAAGTGTGGAAGGAATTCTGATGCCCTGGACATGCTTGATGAGATGATTTTGAATGGTATTTGCCCAGATATGCAAACATTTTCAGGTCTCATGCACTATTTTTCACACCTTGGAGACATTAAAACTGTGCAGAAACTTTTTTCCGTGGTCAGGCAGAGCGGTTTAGAGCCAGACGCTTATCTGTTTAAGGTACTAATAGAAGGTTATTGCAAGTCGAATAGAGCCGCACTCGCATGGAGGCTATTTGAAGACATGAAGAATTCAGGTTTGATGCCTGATTCTGCGACCAAAGAGTTGCTAGTGAAGAGCCTCTGGAAAGAAGGGAGACGGAGAGAGGCTGCTGCAGTGGAAGAGAGCTGTGAGGAAATGAAGGCGGTCCTTCCACTCGCATTGCGTGGTCATGTATGGACTGTGAGCTCTGCAGATTTCACAAGAGTTTATAATATCTATTCAAATTGTTTTGCTTCAAAAGGTGGCTAGAGTTATCCATAATGCTTATATGATAGAGGTGTATTTCTTCATGCATGAAATCTCAACACACACTATAACAAGTGAAAAACAATACCCAAATTCCTCAACCTAGGATTTTATTACTTCTGGGGGGGGGGAGTTGCAAAAAATTGTTTGTGTTGTAGTAATTATTTTAGTTTTGAAAATATTATTGTTGCTGGCAAGGACGTGAGTTGATATTCAGAATTAGTTCTTGTTCTGATTGATACTTAATGCTTCGTTGTATTCACTTGGTCAAGTGCTAGAAATCATCTTGCCATGATCACAGAATTAATGAACCTTTGGTTGATGTGTTCAGAGCTACATTCAGTCGTCTGCTGACTTCTGCAACTTGCAAGGCATCTAATGATTGTCATTTTTTTTTATTGCTTATTTCAATTTTCGATTCCTTTTCTTTTCTTACAACTAGCTGAGAGAACCCGTGTTGTGGCAAAGAAAAACCGGAACCTATAACAGTTAAGTTTTTTTTAGTGTACTTAAGTTTTTTGTGGGAAAATAGTTTTTGGCAGGAAAATGGATGAATGAGTTTTTGCCACGTGTTCTTAGTGTAGTTAAGTTTCTTATATAGATAATAGAATAGAAGAGAGTTGGATTATAAAATCTTTTAATACGTTGTTTTCAGTTAAGATGAATATGAAGTACAAAAAGTCGTTGCTACTACTATAGGGAACATCTTATTCTCTCCCCCCCCCCAAAAAAACAAAAAAAAAAAAACAACAGAAAAAGTGAGAGAATGGCCCTTATTAAACGTCAAACCAAATGTACCCTTTGCCCAAGAGATCACAAGAATTGTAAGTCAAATATGACCCAAATCTTTTTGCGGGTTTGCCCCTTAAAAATCTGGTGAAGGCATCAAGTTAGATAGTAGGTAGCGGCCAGCTAGCTGACATTTTATTATATTCTGCGCATGATTACATGCATAATTTGGATTTGTCAACAGTGTCTATGATTCGGAAAGGGAAAAAAGGAAAAAATATGTTAGTGCTAATGACACAGACAGCAGCATATTTTTTATATCAAACCAAAATATATTTTATGTCCAAAGAAGAGATAAATAAAAAGTTAGGGACATCACAATAAGTTTTGACAATAACTTACATTTCTTCACAACTTCACAAAAATGGCTGTCTTCTTTCTTCCCTCTAGTTTTCCTCATGGTCTTTTTCTTGCACTCATGTTGTTCTTCACTACTACTATCTCAGCTCAATCACAACAGATCAGTGAAACAAACTTTTCATGCCCTGTTGATTCACCTCCTTCATGTGAAACCTATGTAACATACATTGCAGAGTCTCCAAATTTCTTGAGCCTAACAAACATATCTGATATATTTCATATCAGTTCTTTACCCATTGCAAGAGCCAGTAACATAGAGGCAGAGGATAACAAGCTGATTCCAGGCCAAGTCTTATTGGTACCAGTAACTTGTGGCTGCACCAGAAATCGCTCTTTCGCAAATATCTCCTACGAAATCAAGCTAGGCGACAGCTACTTCTTCCTCGCAACCACTACATACAAGAATCTCACCAGTTGGAAGGAACTGGAAGATTTCAACCCAGGTCTAAATCCATTTCTATTGCCACCAGACCTCAAAGTTGTAGTCCCTTTATTTTGCAGGTGCCCTTCAAAGAATCAGTTAAACCAAGGAATAAAGTATCTTATTACTTACGTGTGGCAGCATAATGACAATGTTTCCATTGTAAGTGCCAAGTTTGGTGCATCACAAGTGGACATATTAACTGAAAACAACTTGACTTCTGCAACAAACCTTCCAGTTTTGATCCCAGTGACACGGTTGCCAAATCTTATTCAACCTACTTCTAATAGAAGAAAAAACAGCATTCATCTTCCTGTTATAATTGGTATTAGCATTGGAAGCACTTTTTTTATTGCAGTATTAACACTATCAATGGTGTATGTATATTGTTTGAAAAAGAAGAGTTTGAATAGGAGTGCTTCCTTGGCTGAGACTGCAGATAAGCTACTTTCAGGAGTTTCAGATTATGTAAGCAAGCCAACAATGTATGAAATTGATGCAATCATGGAAGCTACAGTGAACCTCAGTGACGAGTGTAAGATTGGGGAATCAGTGTACAAGGCCAATATAGAAGGTCGAGTTTTAGCAGTGAAAAAAACCAAGAAAGATGCCTCAGAGGAGCTGAAAATTCTGCAGAAGGTAAATCATGGAAATCTGGTGAAATTAATTGGTGTGTCTTCGGATAATGATGGAAACTGTTTCTTGGTTTATGAGTATGCTGAAAATGGATCTCTTGATGAGTGGTTGTTTTCGGAATCTTCGAAAACCTCAGACTCTATGGTCTCTCTTACATGGTCTCAAAGGATAGGCATAGCAGTGGATGTTGCTGTGGGTCTGCAATACATGCATGAACATACTTATCCAAGAATAATCCACAGGGACATATCAGCAAGTAATATCCTTCTTGACTCAAACTTTAAGGCCAAGATAGCAAATTTCTCTATGGCAAGAACTTCAACCAACCCCATGATGCCAAAAATTGATGTGTTTGCTTTCGGGGTGGTTCTGATTGAGTTGCTTACTGGAAAGAAAGCCATAACAACCAAAGAAAATGGTGAGGTGGTTATGCTGTGGAAGGATATTTGGAAGGTCTTTGATTTAGAAGGGGATAGAGAGGAGAGGCTTCGAAAATGGATGGATCCTAAGTTGGAGAGCTTTTATCCTATACATAATGCTCTTAGCTTGGCCTCCTTGGCAGTGAATTGCACTGCAGAGAAATCTTTGTCGAGGCCAACGATTGCGGAAATTGTTCTTAGCCTCTCCCTTCTTAATCATTCATCTGAGCCAACATTGGAAAGATCATTGACTTCTGGGTTAGATGTTGAAGCTACTCAAGTTGTTACTTCCATAGCAGCTCGTTGATTAAGTGAAGGTAATTCAGTTTCTCATATTCAAGATATGGTACTTTCTTTACATGGTGATTACATCTTTTATCAGTAGAAGTGTGGAATTATATGGTCAGTTTAATTTAGGGGAGTGTTCTAAATTTCATTTTTTTCCCCCTCATCCGTGTTATTCTTTAATGCTTGACTTTCGGCAAAGCAAATTGCAACTGCAATTGAACTCTGAATAAATTTGCTTATTTCTATCTTTTTTTAATCAGATAATTGATAGGGTCGTATCATATGATGGAGTCGTCTGTTACATGTACAAACAAATTCATGCGAGACAGATAATTGCGTTTGAAATATATGTTTTACCACGGTCTGGATGCATCAAGCTTATATATATTTGCACAAAGATATGACTCAACTCATGCAAGTTTATTAATGTTTCATGAGATATGGGGTAACCAAGGTAAATTATGCATATTTGTCCAATACGATACGATATACCTAAGTAACTGCGTTTATATTTTACTCCCTCCAATCCATATTGTAAGAGACAAACCAGTCTAATTTTTTTGTCCAAAATTTAAGAAACATGCATTAATTTTTACGTATATTAAATACTAGTTTTCAATTACTATGTCCTTATTTAAGTTAGTGTAATTTGTGTGAATTAAGTATCATTAATTATCAGCCAACATTTATGGAAGTGGTATATTTGGAAGAAAAAAATTAAACTTTTAGATATATTAATTAGAATTAGCTAATTTCAAAATGGAAAATGGTAAATAATACGAAGATACTTGACACGAAATTCAACGCATTGCATGATGGCCGTGGGATGCTGTTTTGATCCAAATCTATTTTGTTTTTCATTTTTTTTATAAAGGTAAAACCACGTCACCATTGTGTTCGTCGGATTCGTAGTGAAAATCTTTCGTACGAAATAGCATTCTTCTTTCAAAATATTTCCTTGGTCTAAATAAATTAGAATTTTGTTTCTTATAATATATGGTAGAGAGAGAGTATTATATGGCCTCTGGCCAGCGCTAATGAAAGCAAACTAGCAACCTAGCTAGCTATGGCAGTGGCACCCATTTTTGTTGCTTCAAGTCAGCTAGCTAGCTTTTATATCCCCTTCTTTCTTGGGGATGGATGGGTATTCATGTAACGCGAAAGGCGCTTAATAAAACATATAACAAAAGTCGTCTATGTTGTTCCAATCATTGATGAAGGCTCCTACCTCTTCGTAAAAAATAACAAAGTACCATCGATAATTGAGTCGTTGAGAATTGTCAAACCGCGTCTAATTCTATATGTAGAGAATCTTTCATGAACATCAACAGTTATTTGCCTACTCTCTTGCGAGATCCCTGCACGTCAAGCCTGCTGGAAAAGGCCAAACGGATTAAAAATTTGAAACTTGAAGGTGATGGAGTCAGTATGATAAAGGAAATTGCAGAGTGCGGGTCATGACAACATTTAAAGTGGAGTTTGAGCTAATGTGTTACATGTAAAACTTTTGAAAAACCGTTCTGAGTTACATATCTTTTCCCCAACAATATCAAAATATAGTCTTTTTCCAATGAATATATCACAAAAGATATTCAACTCCTCTGCCCAAATTAGAATATAGAAAAAAATTATTATTATATTAAAACGTAATAAAGTACCTCTTGTTTTTATTAGATAAAGTATCTTTTTATTATATATTATTATTATAATTGGGTTTTTGGTTTTTATGGAAACGGTAAAACACACATACAGTAAAAGAAAAAGAAACTTTTAAACATAAAAAAGTGTCCAAGACGTATCCAGAACTTGTCAATCCGTATATGAATATACTAAGCCGTATCGGAGCCGTGTCTATGCCATATTTGATATTTTTTTCTAAAAAAATAAATAAATAATATTGTATACTTTTAGGATACGTATCGGTATCGGATACGTGTCAGATACTGATACTTTAGCGTTTTTAAAGTATCTGGGTCTCCCAGTCGTTACCTCAATCAGTCTCATCAGAATTTTTATTGTGCGAATTCACACACCAAATTAACCATCTCCTCGACTTTCTTTGCAGATTCATTCACGACGACACCATTTCCAGCAATCACTACGCGAAGAAGGCTCTTATAGCAATGTTTAGATAGCGTTTTCAGAAAGGAAAAAAAAATTATCTTCAAAACGCGCATGTAGAGGATATATTCGCATAATTAAGCAAGCACTATTTAATCAGACAACCTTAGATAGCGCTTTCTTAGTTATGCACTATTTAAGGTTTGACGGAAGTTGCTCTATCCCCCAGCCCGGTTTTGTGAGTGTGGTGGGATGGGTACCTGCAAAGGTATTTCAACACTCAAGTCAGTATGTGTATTAGCTTTTAACTAAGAGAATGGAACATAAAACATACATTTACATGGTGTTATGATGTTCCATTTATAGGTGGTGACTTAGAATCCACCAAATTCATTTGTTTAAGGTCGAGGTATGATCTCGCCAGAGGGTTAATCCCTCTTCAAAGTCGTCTGCTCTAACTCCTTGACGTATCGTCTTTAGTATTACACATAACCGGTACAGGGTAGTTGGAGGCTAGGTTTCTTGCGTTTTAGGGATACTGTGCCACCCATGCCTCTACACCTTATTTTTAGGGATTTAGCAGGGAAGGGCTTATTTGTAGGCCCCACATTATGGCCTTGATTATAGTTGGACTTACACTCTTTCAACTAGTAATGGGTCGGGTATATTATGCCGGATCAGTTGCTCCACAGCCCGAGGTCGAGGTAGCTTATACTTCAGCATCAGGATGCTTAATTGCCCTTTTTGGTAATAACTCATTGTACACATTGAATTTCACCCTCTTTGTGTCTCACTTTTTCTATAAATTGTGTGCTTTTTCAATTCTACTCATCAACCTTTCATTTTTTGTGAAGTATGGCTTTGCAAGCATCAAAGTTATTTTCCTTAACTTGTGTTGATGTAATTGGGAGCTTTTAACTGCCGACGATCTCCTAATTTTTGAATTTATCTTAGCACTCATTCGAAGGCCCTCCTTTATGTCACTCTCGACCTTTTTATCTCTAATGTATTTTGTCAGTGGAGATGGGGTAAGTATTTTTTCCAAAATCCTTCGTTCCCCCACCTCAGCTAAGCAACTCCTACACGTCTTTATAGTGTGGGTGTCAAGATTCATTTGCTGATTGAGCTATGTGGGATTCTTTGGGGATGGCGGTTGATCGTGCCAAGTGGTTGTAGGGGAAAAGATATACACCGTATGCATTTTCCAATTACTCTTGGGATTATCCTTGCCTAGAAGTTAATTGGGGATGTACCCATCCCCCTCCTGACTAGGAACAAATTTTCTTTTTATGCCCTTTGTGGCCTCGGATCCTTCTTTCCAAAACTCTGAATTTCCAAACTCTTTAAAGTTTGAAGGAGATCTTGATCAAATAACCTCGGACCCTTCCTTCCATACTCTTCAGAAGTTTGGAGGAGCTCGGTTTAAAAACTAGGGACCCTTTCTTCCAAAATCTTTGGAGTTTGCAAGAGGTTTAGTTTAATAACCTCTGACCCTTCCTTCCAAACTCTTCGTGGTTTGGATGGGAGTTGATCTAATAACCTCCGACCCTTCCTTCTAAACTCTGTAGGGTTTTAGAGGAAGGTTGATCTAATAATCTCATACTCTTCCTTTCAAACTTTTCAGAGTTTCGAGGAGGATCAGTTTAATAACATCGAACCGTTCCTTCCAAACTCTTCAGGATTTAGAGGAGGGTCAGTGTAATATCCCCGAACTTTTCCTTCCAATTTCCTGTTCTGTCTTTCTTTCTCTCATTTTTTTCCTTCTTTTGGTATTTTTCTTTATTATTATTATTTTTAACCTTTTTTGTTATTTTTGATGTTGTTGTTATTATCTTTATATATAAAAGTTGTTACTAATATGAAGGAACCAAAATCCCGCCTAAAACTTTAGCCTAAAACAGAGGCAAAATTGTCACTTCACACCACTCCATTTTATTTCTCTCCCCTCTTTAATTTTCTCTGTCTCATTTAATTCCCATTAATTCTTTCTTACAACACATAAAAAGAAAATAAAGAGATAAAACACAAATAAACAAAAAATAAACAAAAATAAGAAGTTTATATCTGTCCAGATAGAAAATTAAAAAAAAGTTTTTTTTCTTATTATTTGATTTAATAAAGAATGAGACGAAAGATGTTTATATTTAAAAACCTAAATTAAGGGTATTAACATAAATTACAATTTGTTAGCCATTATTTTTTACGATTTGTTAGTCATTATTTTTTAATCAGTATTATTATATTATTATTATTTAGTATGAATTGACTTCATGATAAATAGTCACACACCCACCCTGAATACTTAATCAGTAGAGTTGATAATATAATATATGATAATATTCGATTATGAATAATAAAATACAATAAAAATAAAAAACAGCAAATTGAAATAAAAAAAGTAAAAATACAATTACCGAATTGCATTAATAGTAATTTTGCAAGTTTAATTTTAATGTCTGATTTGATTTGAAGACTCTATTTTTTATTAAAAAAAAGTAAAAATACAATTAACGAACTTCAATATTAATAGTAATTTTGCAGGTTTGATTCATATGTCTGATTTGATTTGAAGATTCAATTTGTTATATCAATTTAATTTCAAATTGATATCATATTTTAATTGATTTGGTCAACTATTAAATTAGCAGTGGATAATTTTGAATTTTATATCAGGACAGATTGCATGTTTAATAAATGATAATTATTACCTTAATAGTGAATCACCAAAAAAAAATGTCTTAATAGTGTTTGCTTTTTAAAAAAAAATTAAAAAGTATTAACGTAGCTTCATACGAATTAATGTGATATGATATTTATTTAAAATATTCTAATTTGATGTCGGATAAATAAGGAAACATGTGCTTGATAATATAATTTTCCGTAACGGTATGCAATTGAGAAGATACATTTCCTTTTAATATTCATAATACAAAATATTTTAAAAAAAAATATTAGAAGAATAAATACCCAAATTGGTCTCCAACAAAAATTACAAAGACTAATTTAGTCTCTGAGAAATAAAAAGTACCAAATTGGTCTTACTCTTCCAATCGAACTATCAAAGTTGAGAAGGTTGAAACAATTTTACTTTTTTTTCTTTTGCAATGACTATAAATAAGAGTCAATGTCAACCTCTTAGAAATGTCTGTATATATCTTCCACAATCTATTTTTTCACATGGACAGTTTTATGTTGTCATTTCAAGGGTTACTTCAAGAGCTGTATGAAGATTCTTATATGTGATGATGAAGGACAAGTCTCCAACATGACTACAAAAGTAGTTTACAAAGAAGTCTTTCAGAATCTGAGATAGGTAATGCTTACTTTGAAATATATGTTGTAAAATGAATTATATATAATTTGTAAGATAGGTAACAATTCTTATTTGAATATTCAGGTGCTCAATTGAATTGGTTCTATAATTATCGTGTTTATTGGATATAACTTGATGGCTCACACAAATTTGGGCAGACTTTGTGTTGTGCATTTTCATTTTTTTAGTTTTTAGTGTTATTCCATGATGTACTAGTGTTATTAGAGACTTTTTTTCATATATTTTTTGGGTATTTGCAATGAATGTGCAATTTTGAAACAATTTTAATTTATATATATATAGTTGTTGAAAATCATATTGCTCCTGTTATTTTTTGTATTTTTGTCGAGATACAATATTAGTTGAACAACTTATTTTCTCGTGTATCACACGGGTATATGTACTGGAACTAGATAAAATTAGATGTTCTTATATATTAAATATTTTTATAATACTCTAAACTTGTGACACATAATTGCCGATGGTATTTAAGTTAGCACACAGATAAATCATACTTGCCTTAGAATTTTTTTTTACGGGAATTACATTAAAACTTTTAATACTTTGAAATCAAAGAAATACCATTATCAATGGCTTTTGAAAAAAAAAATCAAGATAGTTTTTTTTTTTTGACAAGAAATCAAGATAGTTTATGAAGTACATGATACCATGAACATTTTTTTTTTTGGCTCGACTTTGACAGGAGTGCCACTATTCCTGGCGTGTTCGGTGATATGTCATCTCAAAGGCGCCTTTTTTATTTGACAAACGGACAAATCATATACGGGTGTTTATAGTTTAATCATGATATTGTCGACATTTGTCCGCGTAATCTGGTATAAATCGAAAACTGAAGAAATAATTAAGATAAAAAAACAAGCATGGAGAATAAAGTAACATTAACATACCATACTTCCTCCCATAATGAAAATGTTTTTTTGATTGAAAAAAAAATAACCCCTCCCATAATCATATGTTATGAAATTTCTGTCTTTTCCATAGGAATTTATAAATTTTAATGAAACTGTTAAGATTGAGAAGAAGAAATGGAATTGGAGAGAAATTTTCATTCATTAAATTTGGATAGAAAATACAACTTGCTTAACTTCTACACAATATGTGAATCCTATATATAGATACCTTTACAAGCTTCTATGAGCCTAACAAACTAACTATCAATACAGCTAAATGCTAACTAAATAAAACTGTCTGAGTTGTTTGCAGCTGTTAAATAACTAACTTCTATTAAATCTTAATACTTCCCCTCAAGTTGGGAGATACAAATCAAAAACGCCCAACTTGGATATGAGTGAATTAAATAGTGGCTTTGGGAGAGCTTTGGTGGGTGGATCGGCTAGCTGATCTTCAAATTTAACATGAACTAGATTAATGAACTTGGATTGCACATGTTCTTTCATGAAGTGGGAATCATTGTCTATATGTTTGGATCTTTCATTGCATGTAGGATTGGAGGCAAACCGAATAGCTGAATTACTGTCACAGAGTACCATGGAAGTCTGCATAAGAATGCCAAAAGCTCGAAGTACTTGTTTTAACCACAGTAATTCAGAAGTCAACTTGGCCAATGCTCGATACTCTGCTTCAGCAGAGGAGCGTGCTACAGTGGCCTGTTTCTAGGATTTCCACGCAACAACAGCTTGACCCAAAAAAATGCAAAATCCTGAAGTCGATTTTCGAGTTGCTACACAACTGCCCCAATCAGCATCTAGATAAGCTGACACTCGTAAAGAAGACTAAGAAGGAAACAAGATTCCTTGACCCGTGTTGGCTTTCAAATACTGCAATAAATTATGAACTGCAGAAAAGTGAGAAGTGTGCGGTTTAGCCATGAACTGACTCAAATGATTGACTGCAAAAGTAATATCCGGTCTAGAGATTGTCAAATACATTAACCGGCCAATGAGTCTTCTATAAAGTGATGGATCAGGTAGGGGATCACCTGCTGAATCTGTAAGCTGTAAAGTTGGTTCCATAAGAAGAGATTGAGGTTTGACAGCCAGGAAACCCGTATCTGTAAGCAGCTGCAATGTGTATTTGCATTAACAAAGGTGTATACCCTTGGAGGATTTTGCTATTTCTAGCCCCAAGAAGTACTTCAAGTCACCAATTACTTTAAGTTTGAAGCAAGCTGTTGATAAGCACAGTGTTTGCTGCACAAGTTTCTGATTTGGACCAGCTATAATGATGTCATCCACATACACCATTAAGGTCACCAAATCAGCTCCACTACTACCTTTGGTAAATAGGGAATGATCAGTAGAGCATTTCTGAAAACCATGAGCCAAGATTATAGTGGAAAATTTGTTGAACCATTGGCGAGAAGATTGACAAAATCCATAGAGAGATTTGTTGAGCTTGCACACCAAATTCCCCCTCTTAATGTGATACCCGAGAGGTAGTTGCATGTATACCTCTTCAAATAAATCTCCATTGAGGAATGCATTATTGATGTCAAGCTGTAACATATGCCAATTTTTCTGTGCAGCTATGGCCAAGAGAATTCTCACCGTGGTTAACTTTGCAACCGGTGGGAATGTGTCTAAGAAATCAATGCCCACCTGTTGAGTGTAGCTTTTAGCTACAAGACATGCTTTGTATCTATCAAGTGATCTGTCAGCTTTGTATTTCACTTTGTAAAGCCACCTACATCCAATAGCTTTCTTGGCCTTGGGTAAAGGTTGAATGGTCCATGTATGATTTGATTCCAACGCAACAACTTCCTCATCCATAACTCTTCACCATTCAGGAAATTTCACAGCTTGCTGGTAAAATTGAGGTTCATAGATGGAAGAGACTTGGAAAATGTATTGATGGTAGCTAGGGGTAAGTTTGTGATATGAAAGCTGGTTTTGAATGAGATATTTGACATTGCAGACATAATCACTATATGAAAGTTGTCTACTTTGTCTAGTGGAATGTCTAATGGCTTGTGTATGAGGAATATAAGAGGTGCTGGGAGGAGCAGAGGATGCTGTTGCATTAGCAGCATCAACATTAGTAGGGGATGCTGTAGCATTAGGAGGGCTAGGAGGTGTAGGAGGCAAGCCATAATCCAATGGTGGAGTGGCTAGCAAACTGAGAGTAGAAATGTCAAAAACCGGTTTGGGAATTACAATATCTATAAATGGGTCAGATTTGGTGGATGGCATGGAAGAAAAAAGGGAACACATCTTCTCTAAATGAGACATCTCTAGAGATGATGATTTTGTGATGCTTAATGTCAGACAACTTGTAACCCTTGGAACCAAATGGATAACCAATAAACACACATTTGATTGCTCTAGGTGTGAATTTGGTTTTATGAATGGGAGTAGTGGAAGCATAGGCTAGACAGCCAAAGACTCTCATATTTGCATAATCAGATGCTTGTTGGTACAACAACTCAAATGGAGACTTCTTTTGCAGATTATGACTTGGTGTGCAATTGATAATGTGGACTGCAATGGCAAGACACTCTCCCCAGAACTGAATTGGCATCTTAGCTTGGAAAAACAAAGCTCTTGCCACATTGAGGAGTTGTTGGTGTCTTCTTTCAACTACAACATTTTGTTGCGGCCTATATGGACATGAGGTTTGATGCAGAGTGCCTTCATCCTGTAAAAACTGAGAGAGAGAAAACTCTTTGCCATTGTCAATTCTGAGCACCTCAATGGATTTAGAAAATTGTGTTTCACAAATATGAAAAAAGATTTGACTAGCTATTGTGTTTCAAATTTGTTTTGCATTAAATGTATCCAATTAAACTGAGTGCAATCATCCACAATTGTCAAAAAATAACACTTCTTATCATAAGTTGGATCAGCAAATGGACCCCAGATGTCACAATGGATTAAATCAAAAGGTTATTTAGCAAAAGAAGTAAGAGACTCAACAGGTAATTTCTTGAATTTTGAAAAAGGACACACATCACAGCATTGAGAACTAAAACTTGTAGAATGTTGAAAAGGTATTTTACAACTGAGAGCTTTAAGAGTTTTATCAGAAATGTGCCCCAATCGGGCATGTCATAGATTGGCTTTGTCACAAGTGATAGAGTTTACACTAATTATTGAATTAAAATTGGTATTCACAGTGTTACAAGAAATGGAATCATACAATGATCCTATATAGTTATGTTTGTGTGCAGTGTGAGATTCTAAAGATCCTACAAGTGGTTGATATAGGTAGAGGCCTTGATGGAGCCCACCCTTGCCAATCACTGTCTTATGTTCCCTGTCCTGCACCACAATGGTGTTTGCAAGGATAGAGACAGAGAAGTTAGTATCAAGAAGTAATGAACTAGTTGAAATGAGATTGACTTTAAAGGATGGAATGTAAAGGACATTATAGACTGTGATGTGTGTGTTAAGTGCAACACTTCCTATAGCTGTGACATTGATTTTAAAATTGTTAGGTAAGCTAACAAATTAGTTTTTAAGAAAGGAATAAGAAGTAAACCAAGAAAGGTCATGACAAATATGAAAAGTAGCTCCTGAATCAAATATCCAAGAGTTAGAAGGTGTATGAAGCATGGAATTAGACATAGTAAAGATCATACCTAGGGTAGTATTATCCATTTGTGACTGATCTGAGACAGATGCCTAAGCCATTTGTGACTGAAGGAATGTTATCATTTGTTGCAATTGGAGAGGACCGAGAGTACCATCATCAGCTGTCTTGGATTGAGCAGCAGTATCATCATCAAAATTGACAGAAGAGGTCTGTGAATTGCCTTTGTGCCTCTTATGACCATGGGGATATCCATGGAGTTTGAAGAACTTCTCCTTGGTGTGACCAAGAATGACACAATGAGCACACAATGGCCTATCCCAGGATTTTCCAGCATACTGTTTTGGCTTGCCTTGCGATTGTACTGCACAAGCCAATTGAGGATCACTGGGCACAGCAGTATTCCCCATTCCTTTTTGCTGCTTTTATTGCATGATCAGAGAATAAACTTGACCCATGGAGGGCAAGGGATTCATTAGTAAGATCTGATCTCTAACTTGTGTACAACTCTCATTGAGTCCCATCAAGAAAGGCAACACATATTCTCTTTGCAAGTGATCCAAGATAGGTTGAACACCACCATACACACAGTGATGAACAAGTTTGTACTCACTCAGTCCTCCCATACAGAACGAAATTTGTTAAAGTTCAGACCAACAGAGAGAGTACCTTGAGCACAATTGATGAGATCACGTTTCAATTGAAGGATCCGTGGACCATTTTGTTGGCAAAACCTGTCTTCCAATTCTTTCCATATTGCAAATGTAGAAGAAGAAATAATGACACTAGCAGTGATTTCTTTGGTCATTGCATTCAATAACCAACAAACAACAATGTTGTTATTCCTCAACCACAGAGGATATGTTGGATTGTCTTCACCATGAGGTAGAATTGAGCCATCAACAAAGCCAAACTTGTTTTTGGCTATGAGCGCAACCTTCATCGCATTACGCCATGAATGATAATTGTCAAAATTGAGTTGATTTGAAACAAGACAGAGGGTTGGATTATCAGATGTAGGATGAATGTAAAACAGATTTGCTGCAAGATCTTCCATGATTGAAAGCAGAATCGCACAATCGCAGAGAAACAGATCAAGAATGTAGAAAATGCAAAGAAAACGCAGATGAAAAACCAGAATCGAGAACCTAAGAGATCACACCGAATTTCAATGTGATGAATCGTAGAGAAACTGATCAAAGAATCCAGAAGCAAGAGAACGAAGTCCAGAAGAATCAGAGATGCGGAAACTCAGATCCTACTGATACCATGTTAAGACTGAGAAGAAGAAATGGAATTGGAGAGAAATTCTAATTCATTGAATCTGGACAGAAAATACCACTTGCTTAACTTCTACACAATATGTGAATCCTATATATAGATACCTCTACAAGCTTTTATGAGTCTAACAAACTAACTATCAATACAACTGAATGCTAACTAACTAAAACTGCCCAAGCTGTTTACAGCTGTTAAATAACTAACTTCTATTAAATCTTAATAGAAACATCACATATTTAATACTCCATCCCGACTTTTTTATAAGCAAAATAATATAATCTCATACAGATTAAGAAAATTAGTTATGTTCATTTAATACTCTTTATTTTATATAAAAAATAAACTTGATTTATTAATATACCCTTAATTTACTAATTTGTTTTGTTGGGAGTGTGTAATGCTTTTGGAAAGTTAAAGTAGAATTAAATAGGGATATATTTTAAAAAATGGCAGTAAATAGTGATGAGTTAGTTGAAATTTGATTATGTTTTGAGTCCAACAAATTTGGGTACGTTTATGCTTATAACTAAGTCCAAAGGGAGTATCTATTAAAAAACAGATAGAACTGATTTCCAAATAAATAATTAAGTCAAGTAAAAAATTAATATAAGAGAATTTATTTCCATAAATTGTATATTCGGTCTATCTAAAAGTTTTTCTTTTCTACTGCCTCTTGGTCTTTTTTATAAGGAAAAAAGGGGTCTTTTTTCAAATAAATTAAATATTTAATATCTATTTATACCCTTATTTATAGAGACTTATATTAGTGAGATACACATATATCTTACACAAGTTGTTTGGTTCATAAAAGGGGTGTTTTTAAAAAGAAAAAAGTTAAACCTTTAGAGGTATTTCTTAAAAAAATAATTTTCAATTTTTTTTTTGATACGTGTGAATTTGAGTTTTTTCTTTTATAATAAAGATTGGATTGGAAGAAGTATTAATTAAACATTTAAAGAGTTTACTTCAGGATAGTTGACTGCGGCTTAACTAGAATAGCATCATTTGTCAATCACTTTGAGAATTTAAGGTTCAATACGCAACGTTGTAGAGTCCACACGCTTATTCATTTCAGTGTAGGTAACAACTAACAAGGACATAAAATTATACTACTTCCGGAATGAATTATAAGTAAGTGAAGCTAAATTTGGTTCATTGAATAACTATAGACCAAATATATTGGTTATTCAATGAACCAAATTTAATTCCACTTGCTTATAATTCATTTCGGAGGGAGTAATTACTTAATTTACTGAAATGACAAAAATACATAAATGTGTTTCAGGAAAAAGTTAGAGAAATTCTTATTCATACATTGTAGAAAAATCATGAAGAGTTCAGTGACAGCTAAAATTCTTATTCATTCATGATTCATCATCACACCATACATCATATATGTCGATCTCTAAAAGCAAAGCTTAATAATAATAATACTAATAACAACAACAACATCAAGAGGCCCTGTTAAATGAAGAGTTCACTGACATTTCCCAACTCAATGAAGAGTTCAGTGTTCTTGACAGAGTTGTGACAACCTCTTGCATCGCAGGGCGACTTGCTGGATCCTTCTTTACACAATCATCGATCATTTCAACCACAAACACAGCAAGTTCTAATGGATAATTTCCTTGCAAAGACGGATCCATAAACTCCTTCAACCTCTCCTTGCCACTTCCCTCACCAATTATGCCACTTAAAACATCACACAAACTCTTATGACCACCTTCTCCCAAAATAGCATTAACCTCTTTTCCCGTAATAATTTCCAACATCAGTACCCCAAATGCATACACATCAAGCTTAGTAGATACGACACCGTTTTCCAAATACTCAGGAGCCATGTAACCTCTTGTCCCAACAATATGCCTTGTAGCAAGAAATTCATCATCCACTCCTTCCACACACCTCACATTACTCAAGTTTCCAACTTTTCCCCTTAAATCACCATCCACAAGAATGTTACCACACTTCAAATCCTTGTGGATATAAGGAGGAGAAATGAAACTGTGAAGATAATCAACTCCAGTAGCCACATCCAATGCAATCTGCATTCTCTGCCTCCAACTCAGAAACTTTCCATCCATGTTGTCAAAGTAGATCCACTCACTCAAGGCTCCATTAGCAGCATATTCATAAACAAGAAACCACTGCCCCTCATTGAAGCTAACCCCAGAGAGGCGTATAACATTGAAATGGTTGATTTTGTTTAGAATTTGAATCTCCTTTGACACATCTCCTTCTGTCTTTTTAATTGCAGCCAAATCTCCTTTAATAACACCTCGATAAACAGATCCTTTAATCCAACAACTTGGACTAAAATTATCAGTTGCACGCTTTAGTTCCTCAAATTCATACACTTTGAAGGATTCAGCTATGCCAGTTATCATCTCTGACAATTTTTCATCTCCTTTTGGTTTCTCAATTGCCTCATAAGTACTCTCAGACACAGTCACCAATTCATCTTTCTTTTCCCCTTTCCGATAACATGTACAGAAAACAAGAGCACAGAGAACTAATAGTAATACTAGTCCTCCAACTACTCCAACCACAACATACACCCATGTTTTGTTTGAACTTTTTGAAGAAGAAGGAGGAGGTGAGGATGAAGGAGAAGGTTGAGCTGGCAAAAGTGTTTGAAAATTTGAGGGCTTTTCATGAAGAGGCACTAGAAGTGTGGTAAAGGGATAAATAGTGGCTTGTGTCAAAGAAAGGCTATTAGCTTCAAGAGTTGTTTTAAAGTTAACACCAAATTTTTGACTAATGAGTGAAACAGAATCACCCCAATTGACCAAGTAACTTAAGAGGTACCTGATGCCTTTCTCAGTTTGATTCTTTGTAGGACAAGCACATCTAAGAGGAACCAAGAGTTTTCTACCAGGGTAAATATCACCAGGGTTATGGTTTTCATGCATCAAAGCTTGACAAGTTGAGAGGCCTTCAAAAGTGTTGTTAGCAACCAAAAAGTAAGTGTCTGTGTTTTGGAACACGTAGGATGTGTTTGCTTGATAATACTCACCAGCACAAGAACAGTTGACTGGAACAATCACCAACTTGTTCGGTTCAAACGTGTCGTTGAGGGAAACTGAGTTTATTTCAGCGAGTTGAGATGGGTTAGAATTCAATAAAGAAGAGATTGTGGAAACGGAACTGTAAATTGGTTGAGATATTCTGAAGGTGAGGTAGGCTTGGCAACTGTTACTTGCGCCGTTACAAAAGTAACCACGGATTGATTTTGAATCACCCTTTCGAGGACATGCATTTGTGGCTAAACCAATGTAAGGTTGTTGTCCATGAATGAAAGAGATGTTGCTGATCAATAATGATAGGGTGAAAATGAAGAGAGGGGAGAAGATAAAGAGACACATTGTAATGGAGCGTTTTGGATTTTGGTACATTCGCGGAGGGGAGAACCAGTAATTATATGAGACTTTATTGTATGAGTTATTGCGTGTATGTTTTATTTTAATTTTTTTATTCAATTGATTGATTCATTGGTTATGGAAGACAATTTCTAGGAAGAAACCAGGGTAGTGATTTTTTTTTTTTATCAGCAAAAAAATATTATTAATAACGCGAGTACGAGAAGTACTCAATACAAGCGAAGAGCCTCTAAAAACCTCCAAGCTCCAAAACCCAAAAAAAAAGACTAAAGGAGAAAAGAAGACACTCCCACCCAAGAGTCGATAACAAGCATAACAAAAAAACCCCATAACAGGACCAATCCCAATCCTACAACTCAAGAAAAACTCACGCCCCCCTCCAAAAACAACTACCAGAGTAGATCCCCACCCAAAGACACAAAACCAAGTACCTTCCTTACAAACCAAATCCATACTATGGACCAAAATCAAACCCAGCGCTCTCCCTGTACAAGAAGGCCTTTAACACACAGTACCAACACCAAGAAATCCTCATTTCAAACATTCGACCGGATTAATACACCAATCGGAATAAGACCGCTTTGAGAATCGACCATCCCGGGCTATGAACCATCTCCATGAGACTATCTTGATCCTTGACATTATTTCCAGAAAATCCACCCTGCCTAAATTGCATTACAAATAATAGAGATATCAATTGTCATTTGACTAAATAGCATTACAAATAATAGATATCAACGCTTGGAGGATACTCCGTTTACTTGACTTAGTGCCTTAACCTTGTCACTTTCATTTCGGTTTGGCAGAGGTTTTCTTTTTAAAAAAAAAAAATTGTTTCTATACTCCAACTTTGGGTTTTTCTAACACATAAAACCTATGTTAAGTCTTATTAAATATTTTAGACACAAAAAAACCTCATTAAATATCTACCTATGTTTTCTTATTAATTACTAGTTTTTCTGTTTATTTTTTCTCTTTAATTCCTCTCTCTCTTTGAGTAAATAGGAAAATTGATACTCCCTCCGGTCCTTTTTATAAGAGATAAAATGGTCTTTTTTTTTTGTTCTAAATATAAGAAATAAGCATAAATTTTCAAATGTATTAAATGATGAATTTCATTTATACTCTTATTTAAGTCTCATGTAAGTGGAAGTAATTAAAGAGATGTCATTAATTAGAACTATAAGCCACTATTTTTAATAAGGGTAGTTTTGGAGACAAGTTTATGTCTTTTGGTTTATTAATTAAAAAATTGTGATTTCAATGATATTCCTTGGTCTATGTGATTTAGGGTTTCTTATAAAAAGGACCGGAGGGAGTAATTAATAAAAAAAGATAGATATTTAAGTGTGTGTTAGAAAAACTCGATGTGAGTCATGTGATAAAGCCACCAAAGCAATGGCTTTAGGCCTCCTCTTCTACAAGTCAGTTTTTGTTTAAAGATTAGGCCTCTCTTTTTTTATAAGAAAAAAAAATTTGGCCTCTCGTCTTAAAAAAAGAGTTTAATTTATACGTATCATCGGTATAAAAAAATTTTACACATGCATTCAATAATGTGTTGTCACATTATTTAATGAGTATGACTAGTTATGTGTTTTTAAAATCATTAAATAATGTGTCATCGCCTCATTGGATGCATATATAAATTTTCGTTATACATACGTATAAATTAAACTCTTAAAAAAAACCCCTAATTTTATTTTCGTTGAATTAAAAATACTTCATTTGAAAATTTGCGGCCTGGTAAAACATTGGGTTGGCTTAGAAAAAACTGTTTTAAATAATTTAATGAGTAAATCTTAAATTGATGATTACTCATTAATGCAAAACTTAAATAAATGTCTAAAATTGAAAGAAATTACACTTACTTAAATGAGACTCCTACTTCCCTTGACTTATAAAATTATTAAAAGAAGTTATTACAGTTTGGCCCCATATTGGTACTACCGGTTAGTGTTCAGTAGTCACGGACCAATACTCTCTTCGGTCTCAAATATAATCAAAAGTCAAAATGTATATAGATTAAATTTGGACAAAATACATTTTGATTTTTGTTTATATTTGAGATGGGAAAGAGTAATGATGAACCTTACAGATAAATTCTTGACGTGACTCATAGTTGCATGTAAAACATATATTTACAATTATAATTTACATTTTTTTGTCGAAATAAATTATTATTTAAAAATTAATAATTTAAATTATAATGGAGTACATGTTTATATATAATAAATTGTAAAAATAATTAAATCTATTTATTATTTTTTTAATTAACCACTACGATTTTACATTTTGATTTTTTTAAAATGCATCTTTCACGCTTAAAAAGTTAAATTCTTTCTTCATTTTTATCACCATCGAGTAAATAAAGACTAGCTAAAATTCAATTTTCAATATCAAGCAACCATGTCGACAAATGAACTTTGAAAAAGGTAGAGAACTAAGAACACACCTTTTGACAGAGACACAGCGCAACAATATTTGACTAGTATTGCCACCCCCGTAAAATTAGCAAGTTTCCGTGTTTCGTCAATTTCTGTCGTGCCTAGCAAGGCATGATCAGGGATAGTAAATTGGACTCTATTTATGGGACGTCTGCAAAAATTACCTACAATAACTAGGGTAATTACCCGCGCAATGAGTAAAGGTATTAATATAGGTAATTGCACACAAATTTAAATAGGTATGAGTGTGGAAACTCTTTATAGACATTGAATGAATTTCATCAATCCATCCAACTGTTGAATATCGTCATATTATATTAACGATAATGCATACTAATTTTAAAAAAATTGGACTTCCGTTGCTATGCTATGTAATTACATGATCAATATTTTACTTATATTTTAAAAAATATATTATACGTTGAATTTAAGTTATTTAACGAAGTATCAAATATTTTTTAAATTCTTACGAAATTTTATGGGGGTTGATCTACTCAATAAGAATTTTGAATTCAACGGTCAGATCGATAAAATTCAATGTCTATAGAGAGTTACTCTTGTTGTTCAAGAGTTACTGCTATTGTTCAACGACATTGGATTTCTTCCTCTCCCCATCAGCCCTATCTCTTCTTGCGATGCCCCTCTCTCTCACCTCTGCCCCTTCTCTCCATTTCTCTCTCACCCTCTCCTTTCTCTCTCGTGCACGTTCCTCCCTCTCCAGCAGCCACCACCATGTGGCCTCACTCATCTGTCGCTGTACACGGTGGATCCTTCTCCCTAACAGATTCTGTGGTTCTTGCACTGTTTCGGACTGGGCCAAGGCCCAATCCAACGTCCACTCATGAAGAAGCCCACACTCAAGCTGGGCCCGTGAAGGCTTTCCATCACACCACAGCGAGATAGATCCAACGGCGATGCGCACATCATGCGAGATAGTTACACCGCCAACCTCACTATATATAGGACCTCGCCTATTACCTCAGGTACGTTTTTCTCATTATCTAAGTTACCTCACATTCGATCCAAACTGACTTAGGCATCAGAGTGTTTGCAGATACACACTACCCTGACGTCGTCTCTCACCACCGTGAGGTCCACCGCAGCGCTCGTTTCTGGCCATCTCCGAGTTCTTTTTTTTTTGGTCAAAGAGTCATTCAATTCCACAGGATAAATCATGCAAGACAGGCCCAGCTCAAAGGCTATTCCAGATTCAGCCCACTGGCTTAAACAAACCGGCGGCTCATACAACTAAAAATAAAGGGGTCTACATGAACCATAGCTGCACCGGATACAAACTTGAAACTACACACAACAAGTACAACTCTTAGTTCTTGTTGAGAACATGCTTGTTATTCGTTCCCTTGCCCATTTATAGCGGGTCAGTCGGGCAAATCTCGGAGCCCGACTCATAGTGGTACGATGGCATAATTGATTGAGATAGAAGGGAGGTAAGTGAGAGGAGATGGGTATTTTTTTGATGGTGCCGGACCGTCAATTTGTGAATTTGTGACGGTGGGAGGAAAAATTTAGATGTAGATAATCCAACATTAGATATGATACGATCACTTGATCCAACGGTAATGAAAAGTGGAGATGGTGCACCACATATATTACTGAGGCATGTAGAAATCGCCTTTGTATCATTGAATATATGTGAATTTTGTGTCGCGTTGTGCTATGGGAAACTTCTTTCAACCTTCCTTATTAGCGATTATACAGGCGGAATAATGTGTCTTATCATGGGATTCTTCTTTCATATACAGGTTTAGAGTCCTATCAATGTCAAATTTAATATAATTATATTTTCAATGACCTTTTTAATTGTGAAATTAAATAATGTAATCGTCACAAGTTATCGTTAACTAGATTAACATATATAATTTTATAGAACTTAATAATTATTTGATATTTCATCACACTAGTTTATTTCAATATAAAATACATATACCTAAAATAAATAAATAAATAAATAAATATCTACTCCTTCCTTTGGAACTCAATTATAAAAAAAAAGTTTTATGTATCTATATCATTTATATCAATCTGAAAAAACAAACTACCAACAAAAATATTATACTACCTATTTTTAAAATTGACATCTCATCAATTTTAAGGGTAGAATAGTCAATTTAACTTCACATCTTCCCTCTATTTCTCCTCTCTCTTCTCTCTTCTCAAATTTCAAAAACTTTTATTTCTCTTTTTCCTCCACTTATTGAGTTCACTTTTCTCTCTCTCCTATTAAATTTTCATTTTTTCATTTTTTATTTTTTATTTCCTATTTTTTAATTCTTTTATTTTTTTATTTCCCTATTTTTTATTTTATTTTCTTATTCTGATTTTAATCTTTTTATTTTTAAATTTGTTTACTTTTTAATTTTTCATATTTTTCTTAATTTTTATTTTTTATATTTTATCTTTATAATATTTTTATTATTTATAAATGATTATTTTACTTTTAAGTCTCAATAGGAGAACATTTCATTTTATCGGTATAATTTTTGTCTTTGATCACATGTCAAAATTTGTAAATATCTTTATTATTTATTATTTATAAATGATTATTTTACTTTTGATTCTCAACAGGGAAAACATTACATGTTGTCAATATAAATGATTACTGTTCTTTTGCATCTTTTTTTGTTTATTAAAATTTAGGGTGAGGGGATGGCGCCCCAGTCCAAGGCAGGGAAGACCTCCGGGCTCTTTGAGCACTTACAAAGGTAGTTACATTTACCTCACCTCAAGGGGACTAGTGGGGACTCGAACCCGCGACAAGTCAGATACCAGTCCTGTCATGCTCCACTAGGCCAACCCATTGGGGTTACTTTTCTTTTGCATCTAGGTGTCAAAACATAACATCTTAAATTTTATAAATGTTTTACTATTTTTTAAATGACTATTTTATTTATGAGTTCCTCATAGATTTGTTTTTTAATTTTAATTTTCTATTTTTTCTTAATATTGTTCATTTTTTTAATTATCGGTATAATTTCATTGTCTTTGAACATGTAACAATCTTATAAATATCTTTATTATTTATAAATAATTATTTTGTTTTTGAGTAATGACGAGGAAATATTACTTGTTATCGATATAATTTCATTGTCTTTGAGCACATAATAATTTTATAAATATCTTTATTAGTTATAAATGATTATTTGGCTTTTGAGTTTCGAATGGATACATTACATGTTATCGATATAATTTCATTGTCTTTCAGCATATATCAATTTTATAATATTTTTTATTCATAAAAGATTATTTTTGCTTTTTGAGTCCCGACGACGAAAATTAGATGTTATCAGTATAATTTCATTGTCTTTGAGCACATAACAATTTTAGAAATCTCTTTATTACTTATAAAAGTTTATTTTCCTTTTGACTCCCGGCGGGAAAACATTATTATTGGTATAATTTTATTATCTTTCAGCATATATCAATTTTATAATTTTTTAATTATTTATAAATGATATTTTTGCTTTGTGAATTCCGACGAGGAAACATAACATGTTAGTATAATTTTATTGTTTTTGAGCGCATAACAATTTTGTAAATTTCTTTATTATTTATAAATGATTATTTTAGTTTTAAATCCCGACGGGAAAACATTACATGTTGTCGATATAATTATTTTCTTTGTTTGAATACTCTCAACCTTTTTGCATTTTTAGAAAACTAAAACTACTAAATATGTTTGTTACAATTTAAAAATTTATTTTTACAAACAAGTGTATTTTTAAAATGCGTGAAAATAGAGTGACACGTGCGAATGCACGGGTATCTTGGTAGTTTGGTCTAAACTATAAGCAATTTTAAAGAGGATGCTAAGTAGTTAAGATTGCTTATATATTGGACCGAATACACTTTTTTTGTGTGTGCTTATAATCGAGTCTGAAGGGAGTATTATTTAATTATATGCCTTTGAATCTAAATTGTTTAGAATTTTGCATATATTTTCATCAAGATAATACAATATGATTCAAGATAATATAATACGATTCAATAGTTGGATTAATTAGTTTACCATTTTATAAAAAAAGTTATTAAAACTATAAGCATGCAAAGTTTGACATTTATTGTCAAACATTTTTTTTCTGAAAGGAATTTATTGTCAAATGTATCATTATCATTGTGTATGCATGTATGTATGATTTATCAAACGAAATGGTCATATTATGTGAGAGTGAGAGGAGTAAGTTTTGATCATAGATGATTTTGGATGCAATAGTACAAATTTAATATCCTAAAAATTGCAATATCTCAAAAACGCAGAGATTAAAGATAGTGCATCTTCAAATAAGTGTTATTTATTTGTTGCCTAATAGTTAGCTGATAACTCTTAGAAATAAGAGTTATTTATGCTTTTATGACTTTGAATCATGTGAGTTCAAGAGTAAATTAGGAGCTTTAATTGTTAGAATTGTTTAAATAATGTGATTTCCCTTGCTTGGAGTTGTTTGAGGCACTTAGGTGCCTATTGTGAGCATTTTGATGTGTTTTGATATTGTGCAGGATTTTATTGGAAAATGTTCAGTTCCAAGTCTAGTGCCATGGCACCGAATCATAATGCTGGCAGCCCCTAACCTTAGTGCAGCAGCGTGTTTAAAGCCAATTGTACTGGAAGAAAGGACTCTATCCTTTAAAGGAATGTCGATGCATGTGTTTCAATGGTCCCCACTGCAAAAGCAGTGTTTTCTCTCAGCTAGCTAAAGGACAAAAGCCTTTATTTTTGGGCCAAAAGACTACACATTTCATTGGGATTAGCATTGGGCAGCCCATTTGAGGAGAGGCTATTTAAGGATAATGACCTAATCAAAGGAGGAGGCTGCTTCTGGGATATTCCTTTAGAGCAGTATTTGTCCCCTCTTGTGAAGCAGCCGCATTCTGTCCTTCCTCTTCCAAAGCACCATTAACCAAAGTTCAAGGCCATTTTGATGGAGAGAAGCTTATTGCACAGTCATTGATTCAGCAGCTTCAGCAAGACATTGTTGAAGTAGGATTCTCTCTCGAGCTCACAAAGCTGGGAGCCATTTCTGTTACTATTTTATCAAATTCTATAATAGATTCTAACTCTTACTCGAGTGCCAAGGATTCGGTTTCTGGCACCAGTTTCTGTTGCTTTGTTTTTAAGCTCATGACGAGCTAATTTTCTTAAGCTAGGATGATGTGATTTTCTATTGAATCCTTGTTGGTGAATGTCTATCAATCTTTACCTTAGTACTTTTGACTCATGCGCATTTATTTATCATATGCTTGACCTAAGCTTGATCAACTTTTGTTGGGTACATGTATGTTAGGTGCTGAAAGGTAGTAATATGCTGATTTCATGAGTTAATGTGAGGGGTATTAATTAAATGACACTTTAATTAGTTTTGATTAAACTAGACATAGGAAATCTGTCTCATGGGGTGTTCTTGGCCACATTTATTAGACAAGGGGAACATAATGGGGCTTAGACATAAGGTACCCTTTACTTAACCCTGGTGAAAGTACTAAAAGGTACACATATTAGTGCCCTGCGCCCAGGTGCCATGGCACTGACTGATGGCACTGAAATCAACTTGGTGAAAATATAAATGAACTGATTCCTAGCTGCTTTTTATCCAAAGTTTACTTAATCAATTGCTAAATACTTTTCTGTTTCAACAATATTACCACAAAAACTTGATGCTTAATTTCTGTTTTTATTATTTACTCACTGACTTACTTGCTAAAAGAAAAATTTGTGAAAGAACTTAATCAATCCTCGTAGAAACGATCTCTCTTACTTTATATTATGTTAATGCACGAAATGGTGCAAGCTCCTCGACGAGTTCGTACCGCCGTTCTTCAGCGTGGTAGCTAGGTGGCGAGCTTTGTGGTGGGCTCGACCTTTGGGCGTGACGTCCTTCCTCCTTCAGACCGGCGGGTGGGGTACCTGCAAAAGGCACTCCGATGCCTAAGTTAGATAGGGCTTTTTAGGGTTTGGAGAGAGTGTAGAGCAAACCTGGGGGGTCTAGCCCCCTTTATATAGCGAGTTGCGTGGAAAGAAGGAAACCTATGCGCGCGGTAATCCCTCCGTCAATTCGGGAATTAGCTGATCTCTTCCTGATATTCCGCTCCTGTGTCGGCCACGTCCCGGCTCGGCGTTATCATCGGAAAATTATACCTAAGCTCCGTCCCGGGCGTCTCGTGTCTGGCAATCGAGCTCGTAAAGGTGAACCGAGCCGATCTAACCGAGCCGATCCGCACTGAGTCGGCGAGCCGCCCTGCAAGCAGTGAACCGAAATGACCGCACCAGTGCCTGGCGAGCCGCCTGCAAGCAGTGAACCGAAATGATCCGCACTGTGCCTGGCTGAAGGCATTCAGACTGGCCGGACCTGGCCCATAACATATTACTTGTTCACGATTGTGTATACGTGCACAACTCTTTATTTTTCACAACAATAGCACTATCCCAAAGATTCACTATATAAAATAGATGGAAAATTTAAATTTATTTTACAATAAAATTAAATGAGTTGAAACACCCAAGGAAAGATGGAAATCAACCTTTTTTTTGGTTCAAAGACAAGAATAAAACCTTTATGCAAAGCGAGGGGCTCCCATGGGCCCAAAAGAAAATGAACCGTCGTAGCTTTCTGATAGGTTTAAAGTGTTCTAGGCGTATCTTTAGTTTAGTTTGGTGTTAGATTTTCTGGGTTGTGATCCGGTGCCTCGTTTGTTCCTCTAGTGTATGATACACTGTCAAGGCATAATATGGATCTCGTTTGAGGCCTTAGGCCTGTTTGTATGGGCTTCAATCCTGCTTTTCAACTTGAATTAATGATTGAATCATGCTTTTCGTGACCAAAAAAAAAAGAGACAAATTAGCAGGCCTCATCGAATAATATCACCAGGGCCGTTTTAAACATTTTGGGGCCCTGTTCTAATCTTAAAAATTGGGCCCCTAATAAAAAAAAGACAATTTTAATAATTAAATATATTTCAAAATATTATTTCAAAAAAGGACAATCTTAAATATTATTTCAAAAAAGGCAATTGTTCTAATCTTAAACACTCACTTCAAGACAATAAATACAAAGAAGATTATTAAAATCTTATCAATACAACTTCAAGCTAATATCAACCTTCTAGCTACTTAAAAAGAGACATCCTTCTAATACTTTTTGAAGCAAATTCATCAACTAAGTCTTCATATTGTATTGTCACCAAAAGATCATTCTCAACTGCTATCAATGCTAATCCATTAAGCCTTTCCTGTAACATGGTAGACCGCAAGTAAGACTTCAACAACTTCAATTTTGAAAAACTTCTTTCTGCAGAAGCAACTGTCACGGGAATAGTCAATAAAATTCTATATGCAATAATTGTATTAGGAAAACAATCTAAGCCTTTCAAAAATCTTAATATATCAATATGTCCTATTTTTTTTGCAGGAAAGATTTCTCTTAGTAACTTTAACTCCACAAATAATTCATTCCCATCAATATCAGATTGCTAATTATGTTTCAATACCTGTTCAAAATGACTACAACAAGCCATCAAAGTTGCATCGTCCAATGATTGTAACTTGTGAGAAGTAAACAAGAAACCAAAAATACTTTCATACTCTTGGTATTGCTCAAATATCTTATTAAGAGAAACAACGGCTTGATCAACAAGATAAAGAAAATAATTAACCCTAAAAGATTCCTCTCCAGATAACTCAACTGATGGGGTATTCAAATTCTCATCAAACTGTCTTTTTCTTCTAATTATACGCTTTTGAGGAAATACTGAGTCGATATTCAATTCAATAGCAATTTCCTTAGCATTATCCAAAGCATTATAAAAACCAAATTCTCTATATCCCTCAAAAAATGAAATCAACCCTTTTATTTTTTCCATAGCAACATTAATAAGCATATCCTTTGATTGTAAAAGCTTGCTAACCAAATTAATTGCGGATAATATTTCAAACCAGATAATTATAGCCATTAAAAACTCAAAATCACCAAGCTCATTTGTTGCTAAGGATTTAGCTTCACTTCTTATTTTAGAATCGAGATCCTTTACCGACACTTCAAGTAAAGCTTCTCTAAAATCTGACATTTGAGCTCTTATAGCTTTGACACTATCTACACGACTCTCCCAACGAGTGGATGACAATGATTTTGGAGTCAACCCTTTTACATTATCTTTCAAAATTTGCCATCTCTTAGTAGAATTGGCAAAAATTGTATAAATGCGTTGAACAACTCCAAAAAAATCTTGTGCTTTAATACAAGAGTTAGCCATATCACACAATGCCAAATTAAGACTATGACAACCACAAGGAGTATAAAAGGCTCTCGGATTTATGTCTAGAAATTTCTTTTGTACACCTTGATGTTTTCCTTTCATATTTGACCCATTATCATAACCTTGTCCTCGCACATCAAATAAGTCAAGATCAAAAATTTTCAATTCATTTTGTAAAACATCAAAAAGCCCTTGGCCAGTTGTATCATTCACATTCAAAAATCCTAAAAAAGATTCCTCAATACTAACAGAATTTGAAGAAACATCCACATATCTTATTATCAAAGACATTTGCTCTTGGTGACTAACATCAGGAGTACAATCAAGTATCACTGAGAAATACTTTGCTTGTTTGATTTTTCTAATGATTTCAGTTTTAATTGCAGAAGCAAGCAAAAGAATTAACTCATTTTGGATGTTATGCCCAAGATAATGAAAGTGAATATTATCATTTGTAATACGTCTAACATGTTCTTGAACAATTGGGTCAAATTCTGCTAACATTTCAATTAAGCCCAAAAAATTGCCATTGCTATTTTGGTACAATCTCTCATTAGAACCACGAAAGGCCAAACTATGTTTAGCAAGGAATTTCACTATTGAAATAATTCTTTTTAAAACATTTTTCCAGTGATCCTTTTCTTTCTCAATTAGTCTTTGATTCATTTTATCAATAGTCTGATTCTTTTGCAGCCTTTGACGCAACTCATACCAAGTAGTCATATTTTTAACATGTTCCATGCCTGTCTCATGCTCTCTAAGTCTTTCACCAATATGTGCCCAATCACTAAAACCCTCATTTGTTAATTGGCCTCTACTAATCCCTATTTTAAAAACTTTACAACAAAAACAAAATACTCTATCAAGCTCTTTCGAATAAATAAGCCAATCTCTATCGCACTTCTCTCTATTTGATAAAACTCTAGTATACAAATTAGTCGTAAAGCGTCTAGAAAATTTATCTTTAGGACCATTCACAACGGACAAATCTCTTTTAGGACCTTTTGTAACTAATAAATCAATCATTTTAGAATCAAGAGCATCCCAATTTCTTGGATCAAATATATCAAACGAATGTTCAAATGGATTTGCTTGCTCTAATGGATTATCATCTTCATTATCAAGTGAATTATTCAAATTAACACCATCACCATTTTCAGCATCAACATTTAGATTATTCAAATTATCATTTTCAATGGGTACTTCACCTCTATTTTTCGGATCAATACTTTCATTCTCCACATTATTATTCTCTCAGTAGTAACCACAGTTTCAAGAATTTCAATATCAACATTATCAACATTCTGATTTTCAACAGGAATTTGTGGTTCTTTTCTAAAAAAATTATCAAGAGCTCCTCTTTGAGATTGAGTTAACTCTTCAAGTCTTTTCTTTTTTTTACGCTTCTCATATCCAGATTCATACTTTCTAGGACGCATAGTAAATAAGATTAAGGTAAAGAAAGAAACAACCTGAATTTAGAAGACGAGGTGCCTGTGACTGTGACTCTGTGAGGCTATGCCAGCGCCACTGCCACCTTCACCTTGCGTCCTTGCCCTGTTGCCCACGGCCCACAGGAGGACAGGCCCACACCTCAGTCCTCAGCCTGCAATGCAAATATGCAATTGCAATCCACAACAACAGTCAACCAAAAGTCAAAAATGTGTAAAGGTTAATTAATTAATAATAAAAAACCAGTCTATGTCTACCTATACCTAGTTACCTACCTTTTGTCAGTAAGACAGTAAGTAAGCGTGCCTTGTACGCTTGTAAGTCACTAAGTTGTAACATACTAACACTTCCAGTCCTCCTGCAGTCCACTAATCTAAGCGACTAAGCCCAGAAATGAGAAAACTCAGCGTGCCTACGGTGCCTTAAAGTAAAGCTCTTCTTCTTGCTTTAAAGTAAAACTCAGCGTGCCTACGCCACTAATCTCTTCTTCTTGCTTTCTCTCTCGGAAGTCAGAATGTTTTCCTTTCCTTTTCCTTTTCCAAATCAAAGCCCAGAAAAAGTTGCAGAACCACGTCCACACCCGGATCAAAAGAACACCATGAAAAGATGCAGAACCGCACCAGAGTCGCGGTCGCAGAGAAGAAAACAGGGGACGATTTTGGAAGAAAACACCTCTGCGTTTCGATAGTGTCCAGAATCGGAAGATTCCGCCAGCGATTCAGGCAATTCGGTCATCGACGAGTGACGATGATGAGTCTACTGCTCTTCTTCGAAAGAGGAATCAAGAGAAGAAGAGGAAACAAGAGAAAGAGATTTTCAGAGGGAGAGGATTCGTACAGGAGTTTAAGGACTAGGAGAATGGAGAGGAAGCCCCGTTCTGTTGGTGAGGTAAACTCAGTGAACTCTACTCAAATGGAGTTATCTGTCAGGTATCGTTTTTATGAGTACGCCTTTGTAAAGCCTGTTATGAATCTCCTGTTGAGCTTGGTCATTTGGAGTACCCTGATTTTAGTGCTACAATGTACTGGGTTGGTTGAGGATTCAGAGATTTCGAACCATCACAATAAGACTCAAATGCCTATTGAAATACAACGCAACATACGCTTACTAGTGAGCCCCCTGCCTTTTGCCCCTTCCCTGCTTGGTAAACAGTCATGCATTGCCTATTTGAGCTGCATATGGAGCATACTGCCAAAGTTATCAAGCAGTGGACAAAATGATCAAGAAGGATGTGGTAAAACACTTGAGGTGGGCTCTAATCCAATGTTTGTTGTGAGAAAAGATAATATCCACCAGGGAGGAGCAATACCTTGCTTGTTTGTCCAAGTAGAGTGGTATGAGGAACCCAGGATTGGCCATACACTTCGGCCACCTGCCAAACCACCGGACTGTAGTCTAATTGCGATGTCATCTTTGTGGAGCTGTGAATTTGGTTTGGAATTATTGCTTAGGTTAACCTGTGTTGTGGTAGCTTAGGGACTACCTTTATAGTCAGGAGCAGCTCATGTGCTTAATGTTTTAGTTTCAAGCTTGTATGAGTCTTGTACTATGCCCATCTAGTGGATTGACAATTACACTTGCCACTTGGTGTATTGTTTCGAGGATTTGCCGTTATAAATGAAATGATGCGCCGTTGACAAAAAAAAAAAAAAGCTTTGACCAAAAAAAGAGACACTATAGCAGGGTCAGAAAAAAAAAATCAAGAACGTATTTTTATCTGACCAAAAATAGAGGATAGACAAATATTGATTACGTCGGAGTTTCCGTACTCATGGTGAAAAGTGATTGATAAAATTAAAATTATCATAGGCTCAACAATTCAGTTTGGTCGTTTTTTTCCCCTTCCTCTTTTGCCATTTTTACGTCAAAAGAAGCTATAACAATACACTTTTTAATACACTCTTTCCAATACTCTTTCTATGATTAGTTAAATTTTTAAATTGAAAAATCTCAAAATATAGGACCTATGTGTTTAAGATTATAAAAAAGTAATTTTCAGATAAAATAATTTACATCACTGGTATTACTGGTCCGAACGGTAATTGTCATAAGCATTTCCATTATGATTGAGATTCAAATGCAGGTAACAAGCAAAAAAATTATAAAATGATTTACAAATTATTTTTTAAAGATCTTTATGTGAAGTAGAAGCTGATTTGTTTTTTCCTACAATAATGAAAAAAAATCTTTTAATTTTTTCTCCCGTCTACACACTTGCTAAAATCATATTATTTCTCAGAACTCATTTCAACAAGAAAAAATATTTTTTTAGATTATGATTATTTTAGAAAGCTTAAATACACAATTCGCAATCCTTAAAAAAGATTTTTTTTTGTTAAAAAAATGATTTTTTAATCAAATGATATGTATTAACAAAGAGGTTCATATTCTAATATCGATACAAAATAAATTTAATGATGTTGCATAAATATCTCGTTATATCTAACTAATACCAATTGAAAAGTACTAGTATTGATTAAAACAAACAATAAATATATATTTTATTAAATAATTAATTGGAGAAAAATTCATATTAATTTGATCTAATATACAATAAGTGCCACAAAATGAAGGTGCAGAAAGAAACTATGTATTGATATCATTCGATTATTAAAACATAGAAGTCGAACTTATTACTTAACATATAATGTTGCAATGCATCGTAACATTTTTTAATATTATTAAATATACATACTTTGAATTACTAATTCTTAGTTTACAAGGCTCGAGAATGCAAATACAGAATATAATGGAGTTTCAACATATTTGAGGTAAAAGTCCTCGTCATTTGCTAAGTTAATTTAAATCCCATAATGGTGATGCCAGCTTCGCTTCAAGATTCCTTTTCTATGATCAGTTCAACAAATAGAATTTTTAGTGCATCGTAATGCGCCTGAGGAGCTTGTCAATGATCTCACAGATTTGGCATCAACAACTTTAAAACCTTGTTCCCTATTATAATTCGGCTTTGGCACATGTCCTCCTTTTGTTACCGCGAAGGAGGCTCCATTTTCAAAAGCATCCCTTACCGAATGAAATTCCCATTTGTCCCCATTTTTATGATCACCTTTTCTCCATGTTACCTACACTCACATTATATAATTAGCAAAATATCAACCATATATAGAGTATATATTGCATCTTCACTAGTCATTAACTAGTTGAAATTAATGGACTTGCTAAATTTGATTACCTCTTTACTCCCGGTTGTTGGTGCTATGAAAAGGTTAGCTTCGCTTTTGAGGCTAGGTTCCATGCTTCCACCGATGGCATATTGCACCCATCCTTGGTAAAGATTGTTGGCTACATGTGCATATCCAAAACGAATCCTACAACATTTTTATTTTTAATAATATATAAGACAAATTAATATTTAATATTGCCGAGTAAATTTACATTTGTATAGTTTAAGTACTTCATCATCAACAATCAATTACCTTGGCATTCTCTGGTTGCAGTTAGGTCCAAAATGGTTGTACACAACGGTAACCTTCATGCTTTGATCTCTCACATATCCATCATCATGCCCAAGAAGCATAACCTTATTTTGTTCTCTGAACCAGTTATTGGATACAGTCACGTTAGTGGAACCCCGTGTGACATCAAGAAGACCATCTTCGCAATCGTAAAGCGTATTATGATCAATCCAAATTTTTGAAGCGGTAACCAATCTGATTGCATCCCCATCTACTTGACCCAAAGGAATTACCTTTCCATTAGGCCCCATCACCATCCCAGGGGCTTGAGCTTTGCAGTGGTGTACCCGAATGTTATGGATGATAATATTGGTGGCCTAGAAACAAATACAAAATGGTAATTAATGCATGAAACAAAATTTATAATTGTTGAATTTTTAATTACCAAAAAATTAAATTAGCAACATAAATAATTGACGAAAAAATATGAAATTTGTCTTTAATTCTGACACTAAATTTAGTGACGAGAAAATTAGTGACAAAATTTATTTTTTCCTCGCTAATTTTTTTGATCGCTAATTCAATTTTTTTCAGTAGTGTTGGTCGGTGATTACCTTGAAGATCATCAAGCATGCATTATCAGCAATGTGGACGTTGACACCTCGACCATCAATGGTGGTGAAACTACTAATGAGAAGGGTTTTCACGAGTCTAATGTGCATGTCTCTTTGAAATGTGATCCACACTTTACCTTGAATCACTGAAGCTCCATACCTCAACGTGCCAGGTCTGGGATTTACAGGGTCGTCACTGGGGTCAGTAACCTTATAATGGACGAGGTCCTTACCAACGTTGTTTGTCATCTTGCCAGCATATCCCACAGAGCAAGTGGCTAGTTGAGGTCGGTGCCTCCTCCATTCAGGATTCGGTCTCCAGCATCGATCAATCACGTTCATTTTCAAGCCATTTAACTTGGATTGTTTGGCATAACTAAGGTTTGGAATGAAAAGAGAGACAATCACAATGGCCACAACAAAGCGCCAAAGGATGGAATTTGAGCCTAGAGAGGCCATGATGCAGGATAATTGTTTCTTGTTGAATTCGAATGACAGAAAAAGAGAGATAAGAAATAAAACTTTTCTTAGTTTATGTTGGAGAAGAAGAAGTATAAGGAAGTGATTATATAGGGTAAGAGTGGTCTTGTAGTTGGTTGAAGTTGTTTTGTGAAGCTATGGCCAAGGGAATGTCCCGTGCAACGAAGAAGTTATGAACTGAAATAAATAGAAAGGTTTTGCTACTTCATAATCTTAACCTCATGTTGTGACGATTACCTATGTTTACGCAATAACTATAGAAGCGAAATTACTAATTCTAATATGCTTCAACAATATTTTCAAGTACACCAAGAAAAAAAAAACAAACAAAAACAATATTTTCAAGTACACCAAAAAAAGCCAAACAACAACAACATTTTCAATGGCTGAAATTTAACATAATTCAAAATATAACTTTTTTAATAGAATTAAAAATAAAACATAACATTTTAAAATTAATTTAACGGCTTGTCTGATTATACATTGCAGATGTTATATTTTTTTAGACTAAAAGTGATACCCTCACAATACATAAAAAGAGAATTGATGTTATCAGTTTAGTCTATGGAACCACAGTTGAAATCCTTAAAATACCCATCCTTAAAAACTTGACACGTTACCATTTTTTAGGGTAAATAAGTCTCTTCAAATTCTTTCTTTTCTTTTTTCTTTTTTTCTCTAGAATCCTGCTCATGAGCCTCTTCCTTCCCTCTCTTAATTTCAAAAAATTTTGAATTCATCTTTTTCGTTCTTCCTTTTCCTTTCTTTCTCGCTGCCTCTCTCTATTTCTTCTCTCCCTTTAAATCGTTCTTCTCTTCCTCAAAATCCTATCTCCTTCAACTTTCTCTTTGTTTGCTGCTCACAATTTGTCTCCGGCTTCTTCTTTGCCATTTATCCCAAATTTCAATTTCAAATTCAAAAGTTTATCTCTATTCCTAGTCTTTGTCTCTCACCCTACCAATCTCTCCATCTTCATGTTTCCAAGCAACTATTTTTCCTCTTCCACCGCAAATTGGCTCTCTTCTGCCTACCCACACAACTTTTTTTCCTACCTTTTTTCCTTTACACAATAGGTGGTTCATGGAGTTTCAGTTTTGATCTCCTTTCCAAATTTAGCTTTGATTTCCTCTCCTCTCCTCTCCTATTCACCTGCCGTTGGCTAACTTTTTTTTCCAAGATCAGCCCGAGAAAGTTCCACGACGGTGCATTCTTCTTTGAATCAGCTTTCTCCCAACTCTACCATGATCACTTCAGCAGCTTTCCTATCAAAATATTCAAAGACATTGCAGTAAAATATTAAAAGTAACGAAAAATGTGTACATATTGTTATCACCAGAAAAAACATTTATCTTAGTCGATTCCATGTATCTTAGTCTTAGCCTTAGCATAGCGTAGATTCATCACACTCAACGCTTTCTGGAGCAGTTGGGGAACCCATAATCGAGAATCAGAGTTCCGTTCTCGGTGTAATCGCTTAAACAGGAATCAATTTGTCGGCTGGATGTTAGCCGAATCCCTCGGCTGATTTTTCCACGCAAACAAGTTTGGCACGCCCGGTGGGACCATAGGTGAATCGAAGGACATGTTTGATTCTCCAGGGCAGGATCACGCTTGGCGTATGAACCTGAGGTCCGGAAAGAAACTCAACAACAACATGGAGTCGAGTTCGAATCCCAAAAGAACCCCATCACGCAAGAACAACGAGTCAGCATACACCTTGGGTATGCCCATAGCGGTTGAAGAAATCCCAGTCTCCGCATCAGCCTCTGCAGAAATGAATAACCCACACTACAAGAAATAGCGGGATTACCGTCGGTAATAAAAAAATTTCGACGGATTACCGACGGCCTAATGTCCGTCGGTAAACTGCGCGTCGCAAATACGTACCGACGGCTTTAACCCGTCGGTAAATTTCCGACGGTTTTCTCCGACGGTTTTAACCCGTCGATAATTCCGATGACATTTCCGACGGCTTTAACCCGTCGGTAAGTTTCCGACGGCTTTTCCGACGGTTTTAACCCGTCGATAATTCCGATGACATTTCCGACGGCCATGGCCGTCGGTAAATCCGAACTTTAATTTTTTTTTGAAAATTGTTTAAATTTTTATTAAAAAATTATTTACTTTTTTAAATTATTTAATTTTAATTTCTGTAATCAATTTAATTCATTTATCCTTTTAATTTTTGATTATTAGTTATTACATTTAATTGATAATTTCTTCATATATTTAAAAATGTAATGCGATAACATAACTATAAAACAAATTAAAAAAGAAACGTAACAAATAAATAAAAAATTCGATTTAACAAAACAAGAATAAAAAATATACGAAAATATAAAAAATATCGATACAAACATAACTAATAGTCACGATAATCATGATCATGATCACTATCTACATCATCGACATGATCACCAAGACTATGAGGCGAGGCGGGCCGGTGGAGGAGGCGGTGGCGAGCTAGCAAATGGTATGCAGATCCTCCTGCCATTGCCGCAAAGACTGAGCCAACATGGCGGCCGTCCGGCGGGCCTCCTCTGGCTGGGCCGCGATTAGCCGCTCGGCATGATCGGCTTTGCGCGGCCATGGCCCGCTTCAACTCTGCTATCTCCCGCTCATCCGGCGGCCACGATCGCCGGCGACTCTCCAGAGAGCGGCGGGCCCTCTTGTAGTTCTTGGCAAGGTCGCCAAGACCGTATAAGCGACCCTTCTTCTTGCCGCCAACAATATTCGCCAAACCATCGGCCGACGCACTGGATCCTCTGGGCTCGAGGCGGGAACATGAGGATGTCACGAGATCTAACCCGAGACATCCTCGCCTCAAACTCCTCTGTCAAACATAAACAAATTAGTCAATTTTTATTGTAATAAAACAATATAAACATTGTTAAAAAACTATTCATTATGTTTTATAATTACCTGGTCCGCCTCGACCGCTCATCGACAAACTCACGGTACCTTTCCTAATATGAGTTGCACGATGGAGCTCGTGCAATGAACCTCCCTTTGCAAATCACGAGGCTGTAATTATTTAATAAAAAAATCTTAACTAAATAATAATAATAATAATAATAATAATAATAATAATAATAATATAAAACATACAAGTCGAGCTGCGTGCTGCGCCTGACTGACCGAACCTCCAGTATGCAAGCTCCCACCCTTTTCAGAGGCTCTATTCTTCTTCGCCTTCTCGCACGCCTTGAACTCGGGGAGTTCGATGCGCTTGTAGTCTTGCCAGATCTCATCTCCTATCCAAGTGGGCTGCCCATTGAGGCTGCATCTCTAAGCATATCGATAAAGTGGGAAGCCTTCATATGGAAGTTCTTCTTGATCTGCTCCTCCCGCTCTTCCTTCCAAGAAACCTCTCTGTATGAATATAATACGTTATTAAAAATAATTGAGATTCATGAAATAAAAATAATACGCAACAAAAAAACTTACTCTGAAAGAATTGAACATGTGCCTCAGCCACCGTCAGCGTCCCAGGTGGGCCAATAGGTGTGGTAATTTTGCTCAATTACTTAGTGATAGCCTTAGCGGTGGCTTTGTGGAAGGAACCTAAACAATAACAACATACCAAACAAGTTAAAAATATATAGGTTAAAGCTGTAATTTTCGTCCCTTATCCTTTTTAGTTTTCATTTAAGTCCATTAAGTTATAAAAATTACTTCAATTTAGTCCTTTCTTTTTAATTATTCTTTTTTTGTCTTAGGCGAAATACCATCTTACACGTGGCGCTTTGTTTTATTTTATTTTATTTTTACGCCACGTGTCGGATGGTGATTCGTCTAAGAAAATATGAATAAATAAACAGAAAAGACGAAATTGATGTGATTTTTGAAGTTTAAGGGACTTAAATGAAAACTAAAAAGATAAGGGACTAAATTGAAAACTAAAAAGATAAGGGGCAAAAATGTGTATTCAACCTACATACTCACCTCTACCAGTGGCACGATAGCAACTCGGCCATCATGCAAAGATCTGAATATCATCAGCGACCTCCTGCTCATCCTGCCGCTTTCAACCTCCTCGTCTGCTAAACCCGGCCTGATCAGGTGTCCGCCCACACTATACTCTGATCGGACACATGAGTGTCGCACCATCTCAAACACAAAATGAGAGGAAGAAGCGACAAGTGTCTACTGGAACCCTGGGGTGGACAGCATGTAAATGGGTGTCGATGCGAAGGTCTGCATCTTTGTGTAGGTGCCCAATGTGACGTAGAGGCTGCGTAGGGGCCGAACTTCGGCTGGAGCCTGTGTAGGAGTAGATGTATGCGACGCCGTGTGTGGATGACAACATCGCATAGCCAACATCATCAATCCTAATAATGTTCGGCCTCGACGGCGAGGGGGTCGACGGCGATGCCACTTCCCTTCCGTTGACCACTTCTTTGGGTGGTCGGGGTCGAGCTTGAACCTTCACGATGCCATATATGTCTATAGAGCAATTCAATAATACTTGATCATGAAATATTATATTTAAACATAACAATATTAAAAATGAATTCCAAAAAATAAACAAGTTATATGAAAATAATCGACAAAATAAAATATGTTGTTAGACATTAAATTCTCTAATTGTAAAGTTAAACAAATTTATTACGCCCATTCTCGCCCACTCTGCGGCATCGTCTTGAGATCTTGATGGTTACGCCACTTCTTCATTTAATTCCTCATCTCCATTTACATCTTCATATGTGATTGGATCGTCACGTAGTCGAGAAATGGGTTCAACTTTGTTTACTACGTTGACATGAGACATCTCATCCACTTGATAAGCCACTTCTTCACGTGGATCATACGCTTCAATCGACCCCTTGGTTTTGTCTTTATTGCAACACACCAACCTTGTTTGTCCCTTCGAGTTGACGGATAAGGGACATAATACACCTGTCTTACATGTTGTGCTATGATAAACGGATCAAACATTTGGTATCTTCTGCTCATGCATATGTCAACAGTATTATATTTGCGATCCATTCTTGTGCCTCTACTTGACGGATCAAACCAATTACAATAAAATAGCACTATTCTTTTAGTATAGTCTAAAGTATTGTATGCCAGCTCATATATATGTTGAATCACACCGTAGAAGTCGTCTTCACCTCCCTCTGTGGCACCTTTTACATAAACTCCGCTGTTAACTATTTTTTTCCCCTCTGTTTTTGGTGAGTTTGAAATTTGTAACCGTTCTGAAATCGTGTGCCATTCTTTTACACGTGATTTAGGACCATGAGATAAATTTCTCAAGTGTTCGATTATGGGCGATTCGACTCGCTATACACTGCGTATACACATGCACAAGTGATTTAGGGTTCCTTTTTGCAAACAATCTTTTGTATTTTCAAACAACAAATAGTTGAAATAGGACTAAAAATACATACCTGGCTCCTAAACCACGTTGGGAAATATTCATGAATATAGGCAGAAGAGTCTTGTTCGCTTGTGGGCTTAGTTAACAAGAATGCCCTGAACAAGTCATTATCAAACAAATGATCATGAATAGGTGTGGACTAAATAAATTGAAAGTGGTCAAAAGTATACATACATAAGATATGGTGATACTTCGGCACAGTTGATCAACACGTGAACGTGTGCTGACTTCCAATCTTCTCAGTTAACCAGGACTTGACTCCTTTCCAAAGATGACGACGGAAGGCAAAACACTAATAAGGCCAGTGGGTGCCTTTCACTTTCAATTTCTATTTCATTCCTATTATTTGTTGGTGTCAGCATGAAGTTCGTAAAATAATGGGAACAGAAATGAATTGTCTCACGGTATAAGTAAGTTGCACAAATAGATCCTTCAACCCTGGCCTTATTTTTCACCGACCGTTTTGAGTCACCCATAAATCTACAGAATAACCAGGTTGGTGATCAACATTTCAACATTTAACCCGGGGCAGTGAATAATTATGTTAAAGAATATTTGATTATATTACCTTTCGAATGGATACATCCATCTGTATTGAACCGGACCACCGAGCGTAGCTTCATGTGCAAGATGCTGTGGGAGATGTTCCATAGAGTCAAAGAACCGAGGGGGAAATATTCTCTCCAACTTACAAAGAATGACTGGTATGTTCTGCTCCATCTTGATAAGATCATCATCTCTCAATGTTGCGGAACACAAATCTTTAAAAATTAGCCGAAGTTACGTAAGTGGATTTAAAATATTTGACTACAGGGAACTAAATGCAATAGGAAGAAAACACTCCATGAATACATGATAATCATGGCTTTTCATCCCAATCATGGTTTGTTTGTTCACATCGGTACATCTTGCCAAATTAGAAGAATAATCGCATTCGAAGTTCTTTTATCCACCGACAGACTGACCTTGCTTCCTCAGCAGTTAAAGAGTAACAGGCTTTGGGTTTCAGGGTTTTCCCATCCGACAGAGTCATCAAATGCAAGTCCTTTTGCCTACAGTAAAGTGGTATGTCCAGTCTGGCTTTATCAATTTCTTTCGTTCTTCCTCTAACGTTCATCACTGTGAGAAAAATATTGTCAAAAAAGTTCTTCTCAATGTGCATAAAATCAAGGCTGTGTCTCAATAAATTATCTTTCCAATATGGCAGATCCCAAAAAATACTTCTTTTAGTCCAATTATGCCATTGTCCATATCCTTCAAATCGACCCAATTCACCAAAATCTATGATTTTTGGCAGATCCATAACTCGGTAAAAATGCATTCGGATATCAACCTCGGGCGGGCCATCTAATTCAACTTCCCCTTCTTGAAGGCGTTCTTATTCCGTCTAAATGGATGATCTCTTTGGTAAAAACCTGCGATGTGAGTCAAACCAAGAACTCTTCCCCCAAATTTCAAGGTAAAGGCCTTTGTATGCTCCATGCAATGGGACATGCCATCTTACCATGAGTACCCCAACCGGACAACATGCCATATGCAGGAAGTCATTAATGGTCCACATAAGAGTCGCCTTCATTGTAAAGTTCTTCTTTCGTGCAACATCATAAGTCACAATGCCATTCCACAACCTTTTGAGATCGCCAATGAGAGGCTGTAAGTAGATGTCAATACCATCTGTTGGATTATCTGGACCCGGTATAATACAAGTCAAGAATATATAGGGCTTAGACATGCACATATCAGGAAGAAGATTGTATGGGGTAACAATAATCGCCAAAGAAGAATAAGGTTTCGCCGTTGATTGAACATATGGGTAAAACCATCGAGTATAAGCCAAGTCGTACATTACGTGGATCTGCTGCAAATTCGGATTCACACGATCAAAGTGCTTCCAAGCTTCACCATCACATGGATGTCGCAACATACCAAGTACTTTTATTCTCATAGTGCCAAGTCATTTTGTCTGCGATTTGTGTTGACGCAAACATTCTCTCGCCCTTGGAATAATTGGCAAATAAAACATTGCCTTCCGTGGAACTGGTTTTTGTCTACCCTTCCCATTATCAAGATGTGACATATACCTTGGCTCACCACAGAATTTGCATTCAACCGGCTTATCGCTTTTACCAAATTCATTGTCGTAATATAACATACACCCTCTCACACAATAATCAATCCTTTTAGATTCCAACCCCAATTTGGACACTAAGCTTTTAGCGTCATAATAACTTTTTGACAAACCATCTCTGGTAGGTGAGGAGTCCAACATCATCTTCGTTCACGAGATCCAAGCACACATCCGTAGCACCACAGTTGGACTTGAGAGCTAAAAGTCTCACACACATTGATAACTTAGAGTCGCAGACCCTTCAAACAACGACTTATTTGTTTCTAACAAGAGATTATAAAATCTTTGTGCAATCTCATTTGGAAGTTCATCGTGTCATCATCTGTGGCTCCTCGAATGATACGTTGACCCCAAGGCATCACAAACCATATTTTGCATCAATTCAATCTGCTCACCATATCCCGTATCTACGCAATTACTTGAAGCACCTGTGCAATTATCGCCAACCCCTAATCCAACCCGAGGTAACTCTTCACCATGTCTAGTCCAAATGCAGTAATTAGGCATAAATCCAACTCTCTGCAGGTGCAACATGACCTCTCCTGGGCTCTTGATCTTTCTGCAATCGCATTTAAGGCACGGACATCTAATCCCTCCATTAATTTCGAAATCTTCGTGTGCCATTGCGACTTGAACGAAGTGATCAATCCCATCGCAAAAAGATTGTTTCAAACCCCCTCTTCCCGGATACAACCTATCGTACATCCAACTACGATTCGAAGGAAAAAATTCCATCTTCTGCATGTCAAAAAAATGACAATTTCAAAGAAGACGACATTCTTACAACCGCTCTCTTTCTTTAAATGGTATGACTTATCCCATTCGAGGAAAAACTTTTTCAGAACTCAGATAATAGTCATTCAGTAATTCTCATATCTTATACTTGACAAAATTTGTGACATTTCCCATTGGTCTCTCGAGTACACAAAATGATCGTGATTAGGAACAAGGCAATCAAGTATGCACCCAGAGAACAAAAGGAAATGAATCTAACCGAAATTTCATCAAATATCAAGATACGAGAATCAAGCAACAACTATTATACAAGTAAAGAAAAAGTTTTTTCCCAAACTGTCCGACTTGGACAATTCAAGATTCAATATACAATGAACACGTGGTATCTAAAAGAGTACACGCACTCAATAATATATTGAACCTCAAACGGGAAGCTAAGGCTTTTCTCCGATACTAATAACAACAATCAAACATCCATTTCATCAATAATTAAAAAGTAACATGTTGAAAGTTGACATCCTCTTAAAGGATAGAATTAAACAAGCATACCGACGGCAAGGGAAGCATAAATCCTTTTAACAATTTTTGTTTTCATAGTAGTTTGGCTTGGTATATGCCATGCAATTAGAGCTCCTATATGGTCACATCTACCATACATCCTAATCCATTAATTGGCCAAAAAACAATCATTTTCTGCTTCAGCTTAAAAACTAGCCTAGCACCGTAATCTACTACATTAACCAAGGAGTTGATGGTATCTCTAAACAACATAAAATTGGTTACTTTATTATTTTTAAAAAAATAAGATCATCACATAATTAAATTCATCAAATATAGGATTTTAATAGTTTATAATTAGTGTCCGATACGATTAATTTGGGAATCAATTTCCTCACGAAATTCATGTCTTTGTGTAATAATATGTCTTTCATATGTTAAATTTTTTAGTTTAATAAACGTTGTTTGTATTTACAGTATAGTATATAGTTATAATCTGTAAATATTTTGGAGATTAATATGGTTACTATCTCAATATAAATTGGTTTCTATAAGTATAGCGAGACGTAGCATGAACATAGGATCAGAGATTCACTTACTGAAATTGAGTTTATGTGTTGCTTGCTAAATGAATAATCTACATGCTACCTTACTCTAACATAAAATATACATCAAACAAAACTCCCTCTGTGGAGAGAACTATACATCACTTCAACATAAAACATCCTTTGTTAGCCAAAACACACACCACCTCAAAATTCTCTCTCTGGAGAGAACTATGAAGCAAATCAAATAAATATGTCGGTGTGGGGGTCAACAGCCAACCCTTTTCCACCCAATGAGTCAACCGACATTTCGTTAGAGTGCATACCTAATTCTCAGAACAAGAGAGTGTCCACGTCCTTCGATGTGAGTGGTAGTCTCGGAGCAATGTCGTGGCCTCGAACTAAAAATACAGAAAAAACATAGAAAATTTTAACTAACAAGCTACCAAATAGCAATCAACAAAAATGAGCAGGATGCCAACCAAACAACAATCATGTTATAAAATAATTCCAAATAAACCCCAAGTAAGCTTTTTGGCTTTCACTATTTTTATCAAATCATGAATTCTCAAAAGCTATTTAACCTCCTCATGTAAAACATATAATAGAGCATAATAGAGCGGTGGTGGTGGTGGTGGCGGCTGGTTTCATGAACAATCGTTGAAACGTTGGAATAATTGGAACTTAGGCTTAACACAAAATTAAATAGAAAAGCACAAATGTAAAGACATACATCATATATTATCCTAATACATTTATCCAATTAAAATGTTAAAGCGGTCAAATACTAATGTACATAACATGCATAATATAAAATAGAGGCTAGCTAGTAGCGGCTCCTTGAGGGTCCTCAGGACAAAATCGGCAAGAGAATCCTCAAGGAGTCGATGGAGTGTAACTGCTACGGTGGGAGAATATTTTGGTGTGGACTGAGTGTAATCCTCTCCGATTGGAGAATACTCCGGTGAGGTCGGAGTGTAATCCTCTCCGATTGGAGAATACTCCGGTGTGGATGGAGTATACTCCAAGATCTCATCGTCATCGCTGGAGACCTGAACGATGTATGTCCCTCGATGAGCATCACCGGTAGCTACAGGCCTCCTGGGGTCACCATGTTGGTTCATCAAATCACGATCCTCAGCACGATCCTTAGTCCTGATGACAAAGCTATTTCGATACTCCCTCGCAGACATCATCGGCCTCCTGGAAGGCATAGGAGGATCACGATGGCGAGCATCGCGATCCTCAATCGTCACAAAGCTATTCCGATACTCCCTTGCAGACATCATCGGCCTCCTGGAAGCCCTACCTCGACCACGGTTTCCATCTAAAGACATTGTCTGCTTATTGTCAACATTGGTCACCATGAGCATATAAACTGAAAATAATCGAATTCCACCAATACGAACAAAGGCATAGGTTTGCAGTATTTAAGACTTTATTCCAATATTTTTTTCAATATTTTTTTCAAATCATGATGCTAACCGAGGTGATGCTTAACTAGAATTGTTTTTTCCCTTCTAATTAGCATGCTTAAGACAAACTTTTAACCTTGGACATAATATAAGTATCCTAAACTTTTAAAACAACTAACAATCCACAAAATCAATAAGAAGCAGAGCAACCGTCAAACAACTAACAATCCACAAAATCAATAAGAGCGTAACAACCATCAAACAACTAATAATCTCACGCAAAGGCTACTCTTGCAAAGCTACTAAAACAAAAATCAAATACCAACAACAGGGAATACAAACAAACCTTAGTTCCCAAAATCACAGAACACAAAATTGGAGGTCAAGCCACAAAGAATACGTGATGCACCAAAACCTTCAAAATCACGTCAAAAACCTTCAAATCACTTCAAGAACCTTCAATCGTTCCTGAAACATCGAAAGGAACACCAAATCAATTTGGGATTCGGAAGAAAAAACACGAACAAAGAAGGACAGAATAGAGACAGAGAATAGACGGTGGTGGCAGAGGTGGCGGACCCGCGGTCTTTGTGGAGGTGGCGCGGAAGGTCTTGTGCGGTGGTGGTGGCGAGCGGTCTTTGTGGAGGTGGCGGAGGCGGACTGTTACGTGGAGGTGGCGGCGGATAGAGAGAGAGATGAGACAGAGAGAGAGATGCAGACTGCGGTGGTGGTGGTGGTGGCAGAGGAAACGCGGTGGTGGTGGTGACTAAGGCGTGGTGGTGTGGGCGCGGTGGTGGTGGTGGTGGTGGAGAGAAAGAGTGAGAACAGTGAGAGAACAGAGAGAATAGAGAGAATAGAGTGGTGGTGGTGGTGGTGGTGGCAGCCTAGTGGTGGTGTGGGCGTGGTGGTGGTGGCGGGGTAGTGATGGGGGCGGAGGAAGAGAGGGAAGTGAAAGAGAAGAGGGATGAAGATGGAGGAGAAAGGGAAGGCCTGGCTTCGGTTATTATCGCAAGACATCGACGGCTTTTTACCGACGGTCTAGGCCGGTAGAACTGCTCGCATTACCGACGGGTTTTTTAACTTACCGACGGTATAAGGCCGTCGGTATTTGAAAAATAGACGCGAAAATGAAATATCTTTGAAATTACCGACGAGCATTGACCGTCGGTAAATCAGATTCCATTTACCGACGGACTTGTTGTTTTACCGACGGCTTGGCCGTCGGAAAATCCAACGTTCAACCAACGGTCTCTGACCGTCGGTATATGCCCGTCGGTAAATCCGAATTTTCTTGTAGTGCCAGAGAATGCCGAAGCTCCAGTGGTCATGACCACTTCTTTCATCAGGCAGCAGATTGATATGGGAATTCATGACATTATGTACCAAGTGTCAAGGCAGTTGGCAGACATTGTCAGACCCATGGTGCATAAAGATTGATATAAAAATGTTACATAAATTAGAGTAAGTGACCCATGTCATGCAGGGGTAATTGGCGTTGGTGAAAATAGAATAGGAATTTTTAATGTGAAAAATAAGTTATTATATTTGAAATATGTTATTAATAAGGAAGAAAGGGACAACAATTTGTATAAAAATTATTAAGATTTTTTATGTCAAACTTGTACGGAAAACGCTCATCTTTGTGAATTAACTGAAATTTATGGTTTATTGTAAACCTCCTATTGCTTTTATTCAAATTTTATTCTCACATGTAACGTTTTATCTATGATTTCTATATTGATCAATTTACATATATGTTAATGTTTCTCCATGTAAAATATTAAGTTGAATGTTATTTTCTTTTGTGTTTTCTTGTAAAATTTTTATTCTCGTGTCTTATGCCTTGTATACTATCACTAGTGTAAAAAACACATTCCATAACAGAAATTTACATCAGTTAAATTATAACCATTATTAAAAAATAGGCGGCGGCATTTTTACAATTAACACGAATATTTTTACATCGGTTGTTCTATAAACCGATATAAAAGCAACTTTTTATATCGGTTAATATTGTAACAGACATAAAAAGTGTACATTTTAGATCATTTATCTCTTAACCGATCTAGAAAGATTGTGAAAAAGGTCGAGAAACCTCACACAATTGCTATTCATCTCTCGCTCCCTATTTTTCCCCTTACATTTCGTTGCGCCTCTCCCCAAAATCAAAAACCTAGGTTTGGAAGTCACAAGCTCTTCCCATAGAGTACCTCTCATCGCGGGATTCTACACACAAAAGCTTTTTCCGGCGGTTTCTCCTCCGTCCAGCCGTGTGCCACTCCGGCACTGCGAGGCTCTGGAAGTTTCTGTCGCTTCCCGTCATAGAGAAGCTCAGAGAGAAACTGAAACTCAACAATATCGCCGGCGCCGGAGATCGTCTCCGTCTAGGCGACCTCAACTTTGCTCCGGCACCGGGGTTGAGTGGCGGAAGTGAAATATCGGTGGAGGATGCGAGGAAGATTATGAGAGCGTTGCAAATGGAGAAGGTGAAGGCGAAACTTAGGGACATTCCGGAGAACTCGGTTTCTGACTTTGAGTTCTTGCGGATCTGCGTTGAGTCTTATCAGAATCACGATCAAGGCGTTGAGTTTGCGAAGATGTTGGATGACTCAGGCAACGTCATCGTTTTGGGGAACGTCGTTTTTCTCCGGCCAGAGCAGGTATCAAGGACTTTCAAGTCTATGATCCCCATAGAGTAGCTAATTTGGTTCAATTACAAAAGACAGAAAAAATTTCTTTCGGAGACAAGTCATGGAAGGGTGCGGTGAAGACGTAAAGTGATTTTTTTTTTTGTTTTAGTTAAAATGGAGCAATATGAAATTCTAGAATAGATTGGGAAAGGCTCGTTTGCTTCTGCTCTGCTTGTAAGGCACAAACACGAAAACAAAAAGTGAGGCCACCCTCATTCCTAACTCTTACTTCATTTAATTTGTGTTTTGCAGGTTTAGCATTTTAAGTAATGTGTGTGAACTCATTTCATTTGCTGTGTTTGGTGTTACTGATAAGTCGAGCACACACATGATTTTATTTTTATTATTTATTTATTTATTTATTTATTTATTTAATGTATTTTAGGTATGTGCTCAAGAAGATCCGCCTTGCTCGCCAGACCGACATAATCCGTAGAGGTGATTGATACTCCTCTGCTTCTTTTTACATTTTGTTTCTTTTCTTTGCAGCTTGATAATTTAACATTTATGTTAAGCCTAGGTTTTATTGTTCACTCATTATTTTATTTTAGTCGATGTAACGTTGGAATTTTAAGGTTTATATTTAAAATTTCTATTTATTGGTTTATATTTTAAAATGTGAAACGGGAAACTAATTTTGTCCATCTAATTCATTACATTAAGATGCTTTGCTTATTTTGCAGATGGAGCTTATCTCTAAAGTTCGAAATCCTTTTATTGTATAGTATAAAGATTCTTGGGTTGAAAAGTTCAGCCTTCTATAAAAATAAATGTTTTTTTTGTTGCTTTTTCTTGTTTTGTTATGTTCTTGTGATCTTGTCTGCTTGACTTACAAAGATTTCCAAGAGTCTAAATTTTGGTTCATGTCGACAAAAGTGACATATTCGGATCTCAGAAAAATTAAATGATTTATTGTTCACTTGTGTTATACCCCAATTTTATCCACCTACCTCTTGTAATTTATTTTTATTTTTGTTTTTACTTTATTCTTAGCAACAAATTTTGGGTTCATTTTTGTGTTAATCCTTTGGGCTAGTTTCAGCCCAATTGCAATAAAAAATGAGGTGCAAATAATCAAGCAAGCCCAAAATATAACCAATGTCCAATGTCCATTACATGTCAAAAAATATATACAAACCAATGTTTGAATGAATTAAACAGAATCAAAAACAAAACAAAAAACAAACAAAACAAAAGAAAAAGAGAGGACAGGGAGTGCTGCGTCCCTGCCACACCAACAACAACCAACAGCACCAGCAGCAACATTTTAGCAATAAGTCCAAGGCCCTTTCTCCTTGTCCCTTTGTTTCTTTTCCATTTCTTCTCCAACCAAGCAGCTTTGCAGGCACCACTCAGAACCACCAGCCCTCCTCTGCATCACCAACCATACCTGCAGCAAATGGCCAATGCAAGGGTCAATAGCCTTTGTCTCATTAGAGCCCCTGCACCATCAAAATATTCCTATAAATACCACAGAATTACAGAGAACAAAGGGGGGGAAGAACAAAGAAAAAATTATGGGCGTTTTTTTACCACCAATCAAAGATTTAAAGGCTCCACACTGAAGCCCTAATTCACCAAAGCAGAGACAAAAAACGTAGAAATAGAACAAAAAAAAGAAGAAACAGAGAAGAAGAAGAAGAAGAAAGAAAGTGGTGAAGAAGGTTTGGCTCTTCCCTATCCTCCTCCATCTCCCTCTCACGATCCCTTTCTCCCTCTCTCGCACCCACTCCCTCCTCCTCTTAGTCTCTCTCACATTCTCCTTCCCTCTCCTTCGCGACCGGTCCCTCCTCTCTCCTTCTCGATGGGCTGGCACGTGGCGGCAGCCTCGCCCCCTTCTCCTCCTTTCTCCAGCACCGTCCCCCCTCTTCCGTGTTCGTGACCAACACCCCCCCTTTTTCTTACTCGCGGCCGCGCACGGCCAAGGGCTGGCGCGCGCCAGCCGCACTCCCTGCGTCTTCCCTCTCCCTTCTTCTCTCTCTCTCTCTCCATTTTTTTCTCAGCGGCGCTTCTGCTCTTTCTCTGATTTTGTGTGTGTGTGTGTGTGTTATGTTTTAGGTTTAGTGTGTGTAAGTGTGTGTGGGTGTTTTAGTGTTATGTGTGTGCTGTTAGTAAGGGTGGTGTGTGTGTTTAGCGAGGGTGAGTGTGTAAGTGTGTGTGGGTGAGTGTGTTAGTGTTTTAGCGCGCGTGTGTTATGTGTGCGTTGTTAGTGTGTGCTAGTGTGTTAGCGTGTGGGTGTGTTTATTTTTTTTCTTTTTTTTTTCTTTTCTTTTTGTTTAAATTTTGTTCAACTAATTTCAGCCCCTTTTATTTTAAAATATAACAAAATATTAATAGTGACAATGCCAAATCCACTTTTGGTTTGGTCACTACGTAATTCTTTTCCGATTTCAAAAACTTAAAATCAATGACTACTCCAAATTCTCTTTTGGTTTGGTCATCACAAATTCTTAATAAAACATCTTAAAATATTAGTAGTGATTACGCCAAATCCACTTTTGGTTTAATCACTACGCAAACCATAAAAATTAAGTCACAAATTGATTAATTAAAATCAACTAATACACAACTATTTTTATCCAAGAACTACGTAGCCTTTGATTTCTCCATTGCACCCGGAGATACGTAGGAGCAGGAGCACACTCCTGTCAAGCGCAAAAACAAACAACTTTTATTAAGCCTTTTTTTTATTTATTTCATCATTGTAAATCCTTGTCTTTTTTTTTTAATAAAAGGGAAATAAATATTTTTTTAGAAGTTAATATAAATTTTGCACAATTAATTAAAGGTAATCTTTTTTCGAAAGGATGTCGTGGGGTGCTAATACCTTCCCTACGCATAATCGACTCCCGAACCCAAATCCGGTCTCAAGGACCATTCTTCTTCAAAAAAGGTTTTTTCCAATATTTTTCCTATGAAATAAATTATTGGTGGCGGCTCCATTAAACTCGAATAAATCCCTCCGGATTTTTCGGTCGCTACAACTGGCGACTCCACTGGAGACTTTTTTTAGAGAGTCAAGCCTAAATAATTGATTGTGCTAAATAGTTAACTCTTATGTTTAGTTTCTCTTGTTTATTTATTTATTTATTTATTTATTTATTTATTTATTTATTTATTTATTTATTTATTTATTTATTTATTTATTTATTTATTGTTCTTTTGTGAGTATTTGTTGTGAATATTATGCATATATTGAACCTTAGGTTAGAAGACCATATTTTGTATATTTCATTTGTTTTGCAGCTTGGGTAATTTTAGGTTGCCTCCATCACACACCTTTTACACACACTTATGAGTGGGACCCTATACCCGGGCCCGAGTGCAGCTTAGGGAGTGAGAGATTGTTAGTGATAGTCACTTCGGATCTACTTTCGATTTGGGTATCACGAGAACCTCATCTAGAGTGCGACCGTTTCGTGGATGCCCACACATAGGATCTTCTTCCTATTGGTGGTCACATCCTGAAATGGTACTTGGCTCTAGAGACCTTTGGTAAGAAAGTGTTAGTACCACCTATGAAAGTGTTCACAAGTCGAATGACCTATAGGTCATTAGAGATAGAAATCCTCTAATTTAGAGTAACCTTGTTTAGGACACAAGGAGGCAGTCTTACTTTTGGTTGACTTTTTAAATGCTTCTTTTCAAAATAGTATAGGCATCCCATTATTTACAAACATTTCAAAATATGTCCCTTTCATTAGTAGTTGCATCATTCGTCATGTTCATGCATTTTTTTTTTTTGATAATCAAACATGATAAAAGTTTGAACATATTGCATTCATCCTCATTTCATTTTATTTTGAGTAGGTTCACCAGGGAATCGTAAAGAAGAGCTAGCTTGTGAGTATTTGCAGCAAAATAATATGGGATCAAATAAGGAAACAGTCTCAAAAAAGCTCATACATGCCAAAGCAAAGATGCCAAAAATACAAAGTTTAAAAGAATTTGGGAAGTTGCTAACAGGGAAAAACCGCATAGCCTTCAATGATAAATATGGGAAGATTCTTGCATTAATGGAGGTAGATGTACAAGTAGAGGCTGTTACTGCACTAGCCCAATTTTACGATTCCCCGATGAGGTGCTTCACATTTCAAGATTTCCAAATGGCGCCCACTTTAGAAGAGTATGAGCAAATTTTAGGGTACCCTTTGGAAAATGCTAAGCCTTACCATTATATAGGGCATTATCCCTCGTACCTAACAGTTGCTTCAATTCTAAAAGTTGAGGAAAGTAAGTTGAAAGCCAATATGAAAAATCCAAATGGTGTTGATGGCTTCCCACTAGCATACCTAGAGGAGAGATTAAAGTCATTATCTGAAGGTGGGGAATGGGTTGCTTTCATGGATGTATTAGCCCTTGCCCTTTTTGGGATTGTTTTGTTCCCACAGATAGATGACCATGTTGATTTTGCAGCGACTGATGTTTTCATGGCAGTAAAAAACAAGGGCGAGAACCCTGTACCCGTTGTGCTTGCTGATACATATTACATCCTTAACACCTGTCATGAGAAGAAAAAGAAAAGGATATCTTGTTGCCTGCCGGCGCTCTATGTATGGCTTATCACCCATGTATTTCATGATGGGCAAAGAGCACTATGCCCTATTGTTGATTCCAAATGGTGCTCCGTGAAAACTAAGAGCAAACCAGAGTGGGCTCAATATCTACGCGACCTTAATGAGAAGACTATTCGTTGGTATCCCAAATGGCAAGAAGTGAACGAAGTAATCTACCAGTGTGGCAGTTTCCCAAATGTACCGCTCTTAGGAACGAAGGGTTGCATAAATTATAACCCCTCTATATCACTAAGACAATTGTGTTATCCCATCATGCATCCCCCAGCCGAAGAGTTGATAACCCCTTTCATTGTGTATGGGATAAATAAGAAAGATACGGAGGAGCACAAAAGGATCAGGCAGGCGTGGAACCAAGTCATCCGAAAGGGGAAAATACTTGGGAAAAGAAGCACCGACGCCAAAGAAAGCTACCGTCAGTGGGTTAAAGATAGAGTTCAGGAAATCAAGTTTCCTTTCAATGGGACACCTCCTCCTGAGCAAGAGACGCATGAACATATCCCTATTACAAACGAAGAGGTAGAAGAACTTAAGGCATCACTACTGAAGTCTGAAGAGGAAAAAGAAGGGTTACAAGCAAAGTTAGAAAAGGCACTTCAGGAGAACAGGAACTTACGTTCAGAAAACACTCTTAAAGGGAAATTCATCGAAAGAAGCAACAAAAGAGCAGTAATAGAAGAAAAAAGCAAGCATGATATACAACTTTGTCTGAGAGGTGCAAATGAACAATTGAGGTTGCGTAATCAAGAGAGGGATAAGGCTATAAATAACGCTTATATGTGGAAAGGATTGTGGAAAAAATCCCTGGTTACTGAAAAGAATTTGCAAGAGGAGCTTGAAGGTTTAAAACAACATCTTGAGAAGGTGGTAGCCGAGTATGAGAACCGAGCCCAAAAGGAGAAGCAATACAAGGAAGAAATGGAAGAGATGCCTGTGAAGTATCAAGATGTAAATGAGTTGCGGAATTATATTGAATACCAAGAAAAGATCTATGACGACCTAAAAAATGAAACCATGTATTGGGAGAATCGTTTTACAAAACTGGTCAGTCAGATAGAAAATCAAGAGCTCTTTAATGAACTGAGGAATGAAGGCATGCATTGGAGGACTGTTTTTCAAAGTTGGCAAGTTTGGTCAATCAAACGATCATAGATATCCCAAGGCGTCTAGAGGAGGCTGATGCGGCGATGCACCCACTAAATACTCCAGTCAATGTTTACAAGTTTATTGAATTTTGTAAAATTTTGATAGAAGAGTTGAGAGAAAAGGCCGGTTGTCCTATTAAGAAGAAAAAAAGGGCAGCTAATTGATGAGGTTTTAGTTTGAATGAATTGTACTATTTTTCTTTCTCATCAACAAAGGATTTGTTACTTTGCTTATTGATCCCATTGTATTCTCCAAATTACTTAATGCTTTTAAAGAAATAAACGGATAACTATAACAAAGCGATGAGGCCTACGGTTCCCGGTACAAAATGAATAGACTCATGCATCCACATTCATTCATTTTTCTTTTCTTACATACTCATGTCATTTTCTTTAAAACTCAGAAAATAATTGAACAAACTAGTTCCTCAACACCCTTATCGAACTCGCTCTCAATCAAAGATCATGGATGACTAAGAGATGAAAGAGGACGTCAACCAGCTGAAGGAACAGATGAGCAAAGTTTTGGAGCTTATGCAGTCCCTACACAAAGACAAGATTGCAGATGGGGTATCTCCAGTAGTGAATGATGAAAGTCAAGCTACACCTTCCCACCCACCTGGCTTCGGTCCTATGCAGTTGCAATATGGTCTCAATACTCAAGGGATGATGGTACATTTTGCAATTTACCCACATAGTCCTACACATTCACCAGCCAGCAACCCTCAGAATCAAGTACCGCAGTTCCCACTTTACGGACTCCCACCCGATTATACCCCACCTATGGCTAATGATGATACTGCGAACCATAATCCTCAAGGCCCCCAGGCACAACAGTTCCCGCTATTTGGTTCATTTTTGTAATTTATTTTTATTTTTGTTTTTACTTTATTCTTAGCAACAAATTTTGGGTTCATTTTTGTGTTAATCCTTTGGGCTAATTTCAGCCCAATTGTAATAAAAAAGGAGGTTCAAATAGTCAAGCAAGCCCAAAATATAACCAATGTCCGATGTCCATTACATGTCAAAAAATATATACAGACCAATGTTTGAATGAATTAAACAGAAACAAAAACAAAACAAAAAACAAACAAAACAAAAGAAAAAAGAGAGGACAGGGAGTGTTGCGTCCCTGCCACACCAACAACAACCAACAGCACTAGCAGCAACATTTTAGCAATAAGTCCAAGGCCCTTTCTCCTTGTCCTTTTGTTTCTTTTCCATTTCTTCTCCAACCAAGCAGCTTTGCAGGCACCACTCAGAACCACCAGCCCTCCGCTGCATCACCAACCATACCTGCAGCAAATCTCCAATGCAAGGGTCAATAGCCTTTGTCTCATTAGAGCCCTTGCACCATCAAAATGTTCTTATAAATACCACAGAATTACAGAGAACAAAGGGGGGAAGAATAAAGAATAAATTATGGGCGTTTTTTTACCACCAATCAAAGAATTAGAGGCTCCACACTGAAGCCCTAATTCACCAAAACAGAGACAAAAAACGCAGAAACAGAACAAAAAAAAAAGAAGAAACAGAGAAGAAGAAGAAGAAGAAAGAAAGTGGTGAAGAAGGTTTGGCTCCTCCCTCTCCCTCTCACGATCCCCTTCTCCCTCTCTCGCACCCACTCCCTCCTCCTCTCAGTCTCTCTCTCACTTTCTCCTTCCATCTCCTTCGCGACCGGTCCCTCCCCTCTCCTTCTCGATATCGGCCGCGCGCGGCGGCCGCCTCGCCCCCTTCTCCTCCTTTCTCCAGCACCATCCCCCCTCTTCCGTGTTCGTGACCAAACCCCCCCTTTTTCTTACTCGCGGCCGCCGCGCGCCAGTCCTTCTCTCTCTCTCTCCATTTCTTTTTTCTCAGCGGCGCTTCTGCTCTTTCTCTGATTTTGTATGAGTGTGTTATGTTTTAGGTTTTGTGTAAGTGTGTGTGGGTGTTTTAGTTTTATGTGTGTGCTATTAGTAAGGGTGGTGTGTGTGTTTAGCGTGGGTGAGTGTGTAAGTGTGTGTGGGTGAGTGTGTTAGTGTTTTAGCGTGCGTGTGTTATGTGTGTGTTGTTAGTGTGTGCTAGTGTGTTAGCGTGTGGGTGTGTTTATTTTTTTTCTTTTTTTTTCTTCTTTTTTTGTTTAAATTTTGTTCAACTAATTGCAGCCCCTTTTATTTTAAAATATAACAAAATATTAATAGTGACAATGCCAAGTCCACTTTTGGTTTGGTCACTACGTAATTCTTTTCCGATTTCAAAAACTTAAAATCAATGACTACTCCAAATTCTCTTTTGGTTTGGTCATCACAAATTCTTAATAAAACATCTTAAAATATTAGTAGTGATTACGCCAAATCCACTTTTAGTTTAATCACTACGCAAACCATAAAAATTAAGTCACAAATTGATTAATTAAAATCAACTAATACACAACCATTTTTATCCAAGAACTACGTAGCCTTTGATTTCTCCATTGCACCCGGAGATACGTAGGAGCAGGAGCACACTCCTGTCAAGCGCAAAAATAAACAACTTTTATTAAGCCTTTTTTTTATTTATTTCATCATTGTAAATCCTTGTCTTTTTTTTAATAAAAGGGAAATAAATATTTTTTTAGAAGTTAATATAAATTTTGCACAATTAATTAAAGGTAACTTTTTTTTGAAAGGATGTCGTGGGGTGCTAATACCTTCCCTACGCATAATCGACTCCCGAACCCAAATCCGGTCTCAAGGACCATTCTTCTTCAAAAAAGGTTTTTTCCAATATTTTTCCTATGAAATAAATTATTGGTGACGGCTCCATTAAACTCGAATAAATCCCTCCAGATTTTTCGGTCGCTACAACTTGCTTCTTTACAAATGCTGATTTTTTATCATCAATGTTAGGAATACTTTTGTAATTTGGCATATAGGTTTTATTGATTAGTTTGTAATTCTGAAATTTGAGAGCTGGTGGTACCTTTACTTCCAGGGTTGTTTTGTATGTATCGTAATTGGTTGTTGTGGAGGAGGAGATATGTAAGTCGTGATTCTTATTAAATTTGAGTACTTGAAACAACAATCTTGTCTTTTAAATGCTGATTTTGTAGTCCTTCTATAATTTCTTTGTTTTACAGGGCTGAAGCTATTAAAAAGGCTAATGGTGTTCATTTTCTTGAAGAGGTTGGTCACTCTTGCTGCAACTCTTTTTACTTCTGAACCTGGCATGAATGATTTTTTTTCCTATCTGAAAGCTTTTTCTTATATAATTAACTTTTTAATACAGAAGCTTTGCAAGTCACTTGTTCAACTGCTGATGGCACTTGATTACTTGCATGCAAACATCAAGAATGTGAATATGATATGCTAGAGCTTTGGCAATTGTCTATCCTGCATAAATCATTAATAGAACTAACTGGAACTATCATGGATTCTATTTTTTCCTCTACTAATTTTGTATACTGAATTTTGCTCATCTAGGTGCATGTAATACATGAATGGGTGTGGTCTGTACCCCAAATGAGGGTGCTACTTGGCTTCGTTTGCAGAGATTGGCTAATACATGGCATCGAATCCTTTTTGATACTTGTCACTGGAGGAGCCATTTTTGGCTTGGGCATCTAGTTTTCTTTTAGTAATGGGTTCTTACAAATTTTGAATTTTGATTTTCCATGGAATAAAAAGAGATGTGATATGTAATCTAATGTTAGTCCTCTTTTGAGAATGTTGGTATTGTTTTGGTTTGGGTTAGTCCAGAGTCTTTATGTATGACAAGTGATTTCTAATCCTTAGCTGTTTTTGCTGTACAGGCTGACTACTTTGGTATTATATATTTTTTGTTATTTGGTTTGTTTAGTTGTTGGTTATAGGATAATTAACATCGGTTATTCCAAAACTGATATGAAAAGTATGGTTTTAACATCGGTTTTTCCAAAAACCAATATGAAAAGTGAAGTTTTAACATCGGTTAAGATGAAAAACCGATGTAAAAGGTACCGTTTTAACATCGGTTATAGTAAACCGATGTTAAAAGTGAACTTTTAACATCGGTTCTTTTTCCGATATAAATAGCTCCCACTTTTAATATCGCTTGAATCAATAACGAATTGTAAAAGTCGTTTTTAACCGATGTTAAAAGACCAAACTGCAGTAGTGTATACTTAAAAAAATTGCAATTTTCTCATATATCTATAGCCTCGTGCTACGCACGATATATACTTAAAAAAATATAATCATACACTCATGGCTTAGAAGAAACAACATTTTGTATACATTTAAATAAAAATTATAACTAATATATATAATTCAAAATCTTCCCATTGCTCCAATTAGTACAAATATAAGTGTTTTTCCTGATAATTAAAAAGTTAATTTGGTCTTACATAAAATGTTTATTCCCTTAAATAAAGGGTAATTTTCTCTATTTACTTTTATATAAAAAAATATTCATGTGTTTTTTTTTTGGTAGAACAAAAAAATTCATGGGTGTTTTATTTATCAATAAATTCTACATTAATAATTAGAATATAATATTTTATTATTGTAAAAAATATTAATTTCTCAAAATAAGATAAACAATATTATTATTATTATTATTATTATTATTATTATTTTAAATTTCCCTAACGGTATTATGATTTTAATTTTAGTTTCTAATTTGAAGGAAAATTATTTTCTCATACTTTCTTAAAATACAATATTATTATTGAAACAATAACTATATTAGTATTTTACAATTGTATTTAAATTTTAATAGTAATGAAAATCAAGTAGATGATGATGTTTAAAGTTTAAAAAGTTACATTTTTCAATTAGTCAATCAATTTATATTATTACTTTTTCTAATAAAATCTTAATATCCACTTTTTAATTAATAAATAATGAATTTTACATTGAAATTTTCTATACTCTTAATAAGATGTATTTTTCCCGTAAAAAAATGTAATTTCTGATTTTAAATATGATCTTCAATAATATATAAATTAACATTTTATTAGTTACTAAAAATAATAAAATGAGAAATTAGTATTTTATAAATAAAATATAAAATAATAAATATAATCGGTAGCACAGTTAAAATTAAAAAAGTAAAAGCTTACTTTATGATAGATTATTATTATTATTATTATCATTATTATTATATTGGATATTAAATCTTTTTAAACTGATTTTACTTCGATTGAATTTAATAAATATTTATTCATAAAAATGAATTATTTATTTTAGAGATCGGGAGGGTATAATAGTTGAAAACCAAAATTATTTTTCATTTTCCCCATTTGACAAATTACCAAAAAAAAAAAATTAAATCAAGTTAAAGAACTATTTGTTTGTTTTTTATGTATCACATAATCATGAAAACTTTGAATTGAAAAAAAAGTTTTTAGTATTTTCAATTTTATGACTCAATCTAAGAAAAATAAGTTGAATATTTAATTATAAAGTCTTCCTTATTTTTAGAGAAAACAAACGTGAAATGATATAAAAAGGGGATCTTTTTTATTCTTTTTAATACCAAATCTAGAAAAAAAAGTTAAGAGAATGGAAAATATTTATTATTAATATTACTAGTGAAATTACCCGTGTGTTGCACGGATACTAATTAATTAAATTAAGTAATAAAAAACAAAAAATAAGTGTTGTCATATAATATATAATAATTATTAACTTTGTAAGGTAAGTTAATAATTATTTTATTTTAGTTTTAAATATAATAAATGATGATCGATAAAGATGAATGATATATAATTTAAAATAAATAAGTTATTTAAGAAAATATTTTTTTTATTTTTAATGACAATTAATAGAGATAATGTAATAATGATTATCTTAAAATATTAATAATTAAAAATTAATTTTTATTTTAGTAGGGAAAATAGATAAATATAAAGATGACACGTGGCATAATTCCACGTGATAAAACTTTATTTTATATAATATAGTAGATTATTATTATTATTATTATTATTATTATTATTATTATCAAATCATAAAATCAAATTCAAACCTTCTTTGTAATTTTACTTTTTTTAATCTAATCCTAAAAAATCTAAATGTAAATCGACTAAGGGAATCTATCTATTCCTAGAGGACAAATCAGATCTTTTTATCAAAAAAAAAAAAAGTTTAAAATGGAATCAAAAGAATTTTTTTAATTGGTCACCGAATTTGAAAGATCAAAACAAATATTCGTTGAATTGTTACCTACCATTTCACAATAAGATATGAATCTTATAAAAAAAAAAGGATATGAATATAGGAAAAAAAAAGATAACAAGGAGAAAGGGTAAAAGATTTGTTATTGTTATTTTTTTCTTCTTTAATTTTTACTCATTCAAATAAAAATGGCAGGGAAAAACATAAACAACTACTATTGCGGTGGCATCTAGGGTGAACTTTCTCATCATGTGGTTCATCGATGAACCACTTATAATATACCGTTAGATTTAATCAATGACTCAGATGACTTAGGAAAAAAATGAGCAACATCTACGTCTTCCCTCACCCAATCTCTTTCAATAAATGCTAGAATCTGTCATTATAACTACAAAAAAAATTTGACTAGTTAAAAAAATTAAAGATTTTTTATGGTTTAAAAAAAACTAAGGGTGGTTTGTTACAGATTAAAAAAAAAGTGATTTTGATCAAAAATAATTTAAAGATTACTTTTTTTAGAAATTTTTAAGAAAAATAAAAGATAAATTGTGTTTGTTTACAACTAAAAAAAATACTTTTTTTAAAAATATATTTTATCTTGTTTGGGTATAACCACGTAGAAGTAGTTTTATCCTAACAAGATAAAAATCATTTTTTAAAAAGTGATTTTTATGGTTGTAAACAAACACAGTTTAGGACTTGTTTGTTACAGATTAAGAAAGAAGTGATTTTGATATTCAAAAGTTTAGAGATTATGTTTTAGAGATTTTTATGAAAACTAGAATCTATTTTGTGTTTGTTTACTATCATAAAAATCATTTTTAAAAAAATTCAGGGCTGCTTGTTATGGACTAAGAAAAAAGAGATTTTGACATTCAAGAATTTAGAGATTTTATTTTAGAGATTTTTAAGAAAAGCATAATCTATTTTGCGTTTGTTTACCATCGTAAAAATCACTTTTTTGAAAAAACTGACTCTTACCCATAAAAAGCTAATGAGAGTGGCTTTTCATTTTACCCATAAAAATGATTTATTTAAAATGATTTATTTGAAAAGCTGTAACAAACACAAGTAATAGCACAAAAAATGATTTTTAACATTAAAAAAGTGATTTTTTTCATAATAAAAAAGGTAACAAACGAGATTCTTACACATAAAAAGCTAACAAGAATAGCTTTTCATTTTACCCATAAAAATGATTTCCTTGAAAAGCTGAAACAAACACAATCAATAACAATAAAAATGAATTTTAACTTACAAAAAGTGATTTTTTTTATTAAAAACTGTAACAAAGGGCTCTTAGCTTTTGCTTTTCCTAAAAATATCCCAAAAAATAATTTCTAAATTATTTTATATCAAAATCACTTTTTTTAATCTGTAACTAACGGGTCTTTAGTTTTTTGTAATCCATAAAAAAACTTTGTTTTTTTAAGAGATGAGGTGAGAGGAACGTACGTTATTTATATCTGATAATATTTTTTAACTCAATTTATTTTTTAGCAATTATGAAGATAGATTCTTGTTGAAAGAGATTGGGTGGGGAAAGATGTAGGTGTTACTCATTTTTTTCGAAGCTATCTGAATCATTGCTTAAATCCAACGGTATATTATAAGTGGTTCACCGGTGAACCACATAGTGAGAAAGTTCACCCCAGAAGCCACCCTACTATTGCTACTTTTTTCTCTTAACAACTACTATTGCACGCCTTCTTTTTTCCAAATTTGGATTGTCTACAGTTAGAGGGAGGAAGAATTCACGCATTCGGACGATCTCGGCCGTCCGATCCAGATCGGACGGCTTACAAAATACAAACATATTTTATTTTTTTAAAATCCTAATATACCGAGTTTGAATCTCGACTGTCTAATCATGATTGGGCGACCGAGATCGCGTGAATGTGTGCTCTTAGCGACCGCAGAGAATCCAGATTACTTTTTTCCTCTAATAATTTTTTCAATTCAGAATAGACAAAACTGTGGAAGTGCAAGGACTTTTGCAAATATTGATACTTGTAAATAAAATCACTTTTGTATAAATGAATACCAGAGTAGCAATATTGATCGCAATGAACCTTATTCATCTTATACCAACATTCATCAAATAAAAAAATATAGATTACAATGATGGTGATTAAGAAAAGTTGCAATAAAACTCTGACAAAAATTGACTCTCTCACAGATTTTTCCTTATCTGCTTCTACTTCTCATTTTGACGTCTTGTATTTTACTTTACTTTTGGTCTTCTTTCCCTTTTTTCCTCCCTAAAAGCTCTCTCATTTTTTCTCTAATGTGCCCGGTGGTGATTGCATAAACCTAGCTATTAGTATTTTCAGGCTATTTCATATACATTGACCAGAAGAAATGATACTTATAGACAACATTCTCAACGTAATTCTGGCTTATTTTTGCATTCATTCGGCGTTAATTAATTTGACTAATTTGTTATTATTATCACAATTTTTTGACCCGTGCGATGCACGGGATGAGCAAAGTTTGTCATATTATTTCTGTGTTTTTTTATTTGAAGAATATATTTTGTAATTTTTGTAACACAATGAGTGACCTTAATGAAAAATCTAAGATTAAAAAAATAAAAAACAAATCAAATTTCGTTTATAGCATGAAAACAATCATGTTCTTTCAAACTGAGAAAATAATGTCATAATTTTCTTAAATGTAATTATAAACATATAAAATGGTACGTCCCTGGTAAATAATAATTATGTTTTTTTTGACAAAGTTAAATAATAATTATATAAAGATAAACATTAGGCAACATATATAATATTATAAAAAGTAGCTTTATTTGCCATGCCAAGTTAATATGCAGACTATCAAAAATTAAGATTTGGTTCCTCTAAAATGAGCAATTCACTTTAGAGTGTAAAGTAAGTAATCTCAACCACTGATGAGAAAATCAAGGGTTGATATTACATATACATGCATAAAATTAAAAACTAATCCTTGATTTTCTCATTAATGGTTAAATTTACTTACTTTACACTTTATTCACTTTACAGGAGTCAAATCCAAGTAGAACACCTAACCATTAAATTCAAACTTGTGTATGCAAAAAGTAAATAAGATAGAGTTATGTATATTTCAAAAGTTAAGAAAATAATGCTAATTCAAACCATCTAAGCTAAATTATGAAAAACTTCTTTATAAACTACATTTGAAGTGGTGTGTAACATCCTGCCTGTAACACCTCGCCGAGACAGGGGATCACTTTATCCTGACCTCAGCAATCACACATTTTTAATCTAACATCAGAGTACGCATCAGAACACACTGGTCGTGATGTAACACCGCTTCCCAGGCTCTAAGTACTTGATTTTCTTGACCATCTGTTATTTAATAACATATAATAGAAAATACACAAGAAAACACTCGGGGGTAAGATATCCATTAACCACCAATAAATAGGAAAATAGAATAGCAGAATAACTGTCTTCAAGCACAACACGTTATATCATCAATACAATTAATACCATATTCAGACTTCTGAGCACACAATCATAGACAAGACCACACTGATACGTCATACTGACAAATCTGACCACACGGTCACAGACCACGTCATACTTTGATACCATAGACTGACACGTGTCACAGGTCCTTCAGCTGATCACCGGCTCTATAGACCCAAATCACTGGACATTCAGCTGCTCAATGGCTCTACTGTCCAAAGGCTAACACGTGACATAGAATACCGAGTTTTCGGGCTGATCACCGCCCTACTAACCCAACCACAGATCGCTGAGTATCGCGGGCCATTAACGCCCTACTCCCTAGACCGATCACCAGTCTTAGGGCACCGAGTAAGATAAGTTGGTTGTCCCGAAAACATATCCTAATATGCTACCATCTCTGATTATCGGTTATGGCATCCTATACTACCATATCCAATTACCAGAGTAAGGTATTGTCCCGTGCACAAGGATGATATTCCCTTTACAGAGAATGGCCAAGATTGTCCACATGTCAGACGTAGAGTCTTGGAGACTCATCGAATGACCGAGTACACACCTTTGGACTGATCACCGGTCCTCAAGTCCTCTCAAGATCACCAACTATCTCCAAACTACTTTGTACCTTTGGTCCGATCACCAGTCCTCAGGTACACTAACCTCGGATACACCGATCCAGCTATCACCACTGACAAACAGGATACCGACAGTAATACTTTATTACTGTCTAGGGTTTCGCAAACCTCTAACTAGAAGGCGTCACCCTTGACTCATACATCAAGTACACAGATATCATACCAAATCAACTAGCACATAAATATTATCATGTTAATCAAATTATCAACCATCCTTGATCAACGTAAGGATTAACCCTAATGTCGCTCAGGCGACCTACTATTGACATGTTATCAATCAACACATCAATAGTCACACAATAATAAAGCAATCATATCAAGCATCTCATCAATCCGCATCTATCCATAGATTTCAATAGATCATTCTTATGGTTGACAGACCTCCGACAACTGTCCTCAACTATCACAGGTCACAGCCCCTCTCCTGAGGTGCTGCTGTTATCAACCCCTAGTAAGGTTAAGGTCCCCTACACATGCTAATAGTACTACTCTACTACCTATTTTCTCTAGTGATTAAGGTATCTTACCCCTTACCTGGCTTAAAAGACTGCTGCCACCCGTGTCCCGTCGCTCTCCCTCTTTCCGAGCTCCTCCACGCCCTCTACTCTCTCCCAAAGGCCCTTGGAAGAACTTGGAGTGAATGGAGAGAGTCAAGGCCTATTTATAAGCATAAATTGGCCCATCGCGTCGCGATGGGAATACACATAACTCCCATCGCGTCGCGAGCTAGGACACGTGGCAGAAGATTCGCGGTGCTGATCACTGCCTTACTCACCGACTTAGCTCACGTCGCAAGCCACTTTGTACTGGCCTTACCACGTCGCGATGGAGGCTGACCAAAAATATCTCATTTTCAACCTTCTAGACGATTCTATGGTTCTCTACACCTCTCTATGGTATTTTAGACCATTTTAGGGACTTCTATTTCCCTTCTAGGGTTTCTGGGTCTCATTTAAACCCATTTAATCTCTAATTAAGGTTTTTATCACTCGTTTATCACTTAATTACTGATTCAATTATTCTTCTAGTATTATTTAAAAATCGGGATGTTACATGGTGGTCGTCACATCTCCCTTGTTGTTATATATGAGTATCTTCAATCCACTGCGTGATGTAACCCTTGATATTGCAACATATAGTTGACCATGAAAAAAACTGATTGTGGAAGATGGATACCCACATGTTTCAAAGACTGCCCCTGATATTTATTTATAGTCATTGCAAAAGAAACAAACACAAAAAATTGTTTCAAAGACTGCCCCACCAATAAATTACCAATAACATAAGCAGAACCCTCTTCTATTTGTCTTTCAAACATAGACATCAGAGTACGTTTGATGGTAGTCTGAATCTTTGTACACTATATTTTTGATGTACCACAAAGTGAAGTCATGAAATTCTTTAATTTAAAGATGAACTGTAGTACATTGATTAAATAATGCATGAATTAGTTACAATAAAATATCTGTTAATCAAGTAGTATAACAAATTGGCTATTTCTCCGGAAATACATTGATTTAATTTAGGAATAAATTGAACGATACACTTTATAAAGTAGTTACTATTATATTTGTAAAAAATTTAATTAATTTGTAAATTGAATAGACTTCCTCAAATCCCCGCAAATTATATTAATTGTTTGACTAATTATGGAATTTAACGAATACTCGTAAAGCATTTATAGCCAAGATAAAAAAATAAATGAATAATATTTTTCACTTACTATAGCTATTTCTCTCGTGCATCCTAACAAATTTATTAGTTTAGTAGTATAACAATAAAAGGACTTTTAAATTATAAAAAAAATCAAAAAAATAAGAAAACTGACTTTTTTTATGAAAAGTGCAAACGTGTTTCTAATATGGAACTATGAGATCCTTAAAAAATTCAAATCGTATCGCGGGCAAAATTGAGTAAAATTTATATGGATAGAAAATATATAAGAATGGGTCCAATAAATAAATTAATTTTGTGTGAAAATAAAATTGATCAATAATTAATTTATTGACTGAATATATAATAAAGATATTATATTCCTAAAATCATTATATTCTTTTTGTTTCTTCTAATGGTAAGAATGAATAAAAAATTTCTCCCGTAACTACATTCTATAATTACTATGACCATATCAATTTATTTGAATCATTTCTCAAATTCGGAATAGTTTATGTTGATACAGTAAATTTTATTTAAAATATATGATTTCCTTTTTGGTAGACGTATAATTTGTTTCCATTAGTACAAAGTTTAATAGCTAACTCAAAAATATGTTGTCCGTACTGTTCCCGTATGCTAATCAAAAGAGATATAAATGATAATATCTCTTTCCTTTTTAATTCAATCTTTTTATTTCAAAATAAATCTTTGAGTTCTTTAAATGCTAATATGTTGTTATATGAGATTTTTTTAGTGATCTGACCAAATTACGCTATAATTAATGCTTACTAACACTATTACTCTTAGTGATTTGACCAAATTGTCCTATAATTAATGCTTACAGACACTCATAGCTAGAAAAAGATAAAATATTGACGAATTTTAGTGACGAAAAAGTCATTTTTCGTCGCTAAATCTTTGGTCGCAAAGTTTTGTGACAGATATAATTTTAATTTCTTAATTCTCGTAATTCCTGTTCATGTTGACATAAAATATTTTGGAATCTTGTAAGTGATCTAGTTATTCTTTCTATTTCTTCATTATCCTTTTTTGTTATAAAATAATCTAACCTTTTACATAATAATTCTACAATATTTCTATTTTCTTTAATTAATTCCATAAGCTCATTAGTTCGTAATTCTTTTCTAGATCTGGTTGAACTCATTTTCTAATCTATTTATTTTCTGTTCTTGTGCTAAAATTCTATTTCTAATTTCTTGCCAATTTATTCTATTAGGATCCCTAACAAAATCATCTATAGTTCTATAAAGTCTCTCTACTTCTATCTTTTCTCGTCTTATTTTTTCTCTAATTATAGTTCTTTTATATTCTTTTATTTCTTCTAATGTTACTCCATACTCATCCATAAAACCAGAATATGTCATCAAATAATCTCAATAAATCAACCATTCTACTTATATATACTAATTCCTGTCCTAACAAATATCCATATTTTTCTATTATTCTCATTTTAACATCTTTGGGTAATTTTATTTTCTGAATTTTTCTTAACTTTTTGCAGAAAAATTCATCTACATAATAAATTCCCATATTATTATTTATTTTCATTACTACGTGTAATCCTTTATTAGTTTTAATAAGTCTAGATGAATTTCTCATTTTTTTCCTATTTTCGCAGGCTAGTTACCTGCTCTGATACCATAAATAATTCAACACTAAATAATTCTACACACAGATACATCAATAAATTCAACTCGATAAATAAATTCAATAGTAACATGCATTAATTCAACCATAATTTCAACTGAAGCATTAATTCAGTCTTGCCAAAATAAATTCAACTGAAGCATGTATTAATTCAACTCAACTATAATATGCATAATAAATGCATATCATGCACATGGCATACATAATAAATTTTCAATCGATGCATATATGAAGTAACTGAAACATACATAAGGCATACATAATAAAACATATATAATCCCATATAATTTTCCAAATAAATTGTGAGTATAATAAATCTTAAAATTTCTAATCATCATCTAGGAACCAATCATCTATGTCAAAATCTTCTAATGGTCCATCTAAATATATTTCTGGATAATTATTATCAGGTAACATAAATTCTTCCCACCATATAGCATCCATAATTTCATTATTATATACTATCCACTGTGCACATAGTTTTCCATAATCTTTGCATATTATTCTTTTTATTTCGTTTGGTAAATTTAACTGCCATATGCATCTTATTTTTTCATAAAAATCCCTATCTTCATCTTCAATTCTACTTGAGTATATAATGCTAGATCTTTCATTTAACTTCACTTCTATTTCCATAATTCTCTGATTTACGGAAAAAGTAGCTGTATTCATATTCTATTTTTTAGATATAACTCTAAATCTTTCACTTGATTTGCTAGCTTATTTATTTCACTATCTTCATTTCTAACCTTTTCTGGTTCTGAAAGCATAATTGGTCTTTCTATTTTTGTACTATATTTCTCTATCATATTTTTATAATCCTTATTTTCTACTGAATCAATATCGATATATTTCAGTTGCAATTTTTCTGGTAAATCTTCTATATTATTTTTTCTTGGCATATATATTCTTCCTATATCCATAAATAATTCAGAGAAAATTTATTTTATCATTATGTTTAAATTCTATACTATGATGAGAATTGCTAAGTGCAAAACTAACACAATAAGTAATTGAAAATACTTTTTCTCCTGATCTCATTAAATCTTTTCTGGCAAACTTATATGTAAGAGCCAAAGTTCTATCTAATCTTTTGGTATTTAGTGGGACTCCTATATTTGGAAAAACTTCAAACTTCACTTTTGTATATGCTAAGTTTGCGTCCATAATTTCTAAAATAGAATCATATTTATCTGTGATCCTATCATCCATCAGAATAATTTTAATTGGTGAATTAGTTCCATCAAAGATAAGTTGCTTTTAGCAAAATCTGTCCTGCTCCTATATGAATATATCCTATTTTCTTTCTATGCTCCTTGTTTTTAATTGTTCTCATGACATTATTAATATCTCTAGCAGTAATTAATTGTAAACTTGTATTTCCTTCAGTATCTTCAATATTAATAGTTGTCTCTACAAATTGATTTACCAAAATAAAGAATATTTTCTCTTTTATTAAAAACATTTATTGCCGATTTTAATTTTTCCTTTTTTGTTGACCCTTTAATATTATATCCTTCAGGAAGATCTATATTTTCTTTTTGTATTTCTTTAAATTTATCTCTATTTAAGACTATAGTAGAAGAATAATTTCCTGCTTCTTCATGAACTTCTAAGTTTTCTATATCCTTATATTTAGTTATATCTAAATTTTTTGACGTAGAAGCCATATTTAGAAATAATATAATTTTCCAAGATAGATACTAAATAATATAATTAATTCTAGACTCAAACATATATTTATCATATTTAGAAATGTGATTTTGAATATACCTGAGTGAGATCCATGCTTTTAAAGTGCCCACTTTGCTTCCGCTTGTTAATTGATGATATGGTTGGAAATATGTGAAGAGAGTATTTCTGGAAACTGAAAATATTTCTGAAGTATATAGAGAAAACTGGATATTTTTATTAATATTTCACAAGGATAGATACATAGGTGTTACCACTCTCAAGGCAACGATGTTACCAAGTGACTTCAAACACAAGAGGGGGGTGAATTGTGATAGCGGTGCTTATATAAAAAATTACAGATAAATTACTGAATTAAAAGAAACTTGAAAGAAATAAATTGCGAAAAGATAAATAACTTGAAAAATAAATTGCAGGAATTAAATTGCAATAAATAAATGACAGAAAATAAATGACCGAAAAATAAATAAAAAAAATTAAATAAAGTGCTTGAATGATAAAGAGACAGAGAGCAAAGAAGAGCACGCAGCAAATTATACAGGTTCGGCCACCAAACACCCCTGTGGCCTACGTCCTGTCCCCAAGGCAAAGCACTGTGGGATTTTCACTAAATCACTAGCTTTTAAATCAGGTTCAGCTAGAAACCTTTACAACTCTATACCAGAGCAATATGTTCAAGAGATATCACCTCTCTATGAACACCTTGGGATTCCTACCCAAAAAGAAATGTTTTTTACAAATAAAATGAGATGAGAAAGATACACTCAATAGTGCAGATATAACAAATTGAAGCTCAAATAATACAACTTAAATTATGTAGAATAAAAAGCTCTCAAGAAATTGTGCTCAAAATAAGTGTGAGTGATGGAGAATATTTGTGAGTTTTGGCACAAAGAATAAGTGAGTGTTGTTTTTGGAATGCACAAATACTGTCCTATATATAGGCAAAAAGAAAGAGCCGTTGGAAAGACGGAGAGAGAATTGGCATTAAAAAAACGTGTTTGACAGATAAACATTTGTCATTAATTGGTCATAAGATGACAGTGCAATTTGTTGAAAACATGATACACGGATGACATTTAAAAAGGGTGTAATCGATTATAAAGTGATCAAAAGACACGGAGGCGGAAATGATTCTCGGACACACTTGGTGTCCGACATCAGATTTCCATACGACCTCTCCCCACTCAAGATGCGACCTCTCCCCAAATTTCTAAGATACGATCTCTCCACACAACTCAAGATACGACCTCCACAAATTTCAAGATACGACCTCTCCACACCTAAGCATACGACCTCTCCACACACTCAAGATACGATCTCTCCACACGGCTAAGATACGATCTCTCACACAAATTTCTAAGACGCTGCACGAGATTTGCATGTCAAGATATCAACGCTCGACACGGAGAAGAGGAGCACGTCATAAACGATTATGAATATCCTTATAATCGTTTAAGGGTATTCTGTTTCTTGCTACAAGCCAAAGAAAACTTGAAACATTTTTCAGAAAAATATTTTGAGCACAACTTAAGAATTTTTCGAAATACTTTGTGCCTAACAATAATTTAGGAAAAATTATCATAAAATCAGTTTTAGAATAAAAATCATTTTGTGAGTGTGTGATTTAATTAGTTGAGAGCATTTTATTACTACTTACAAATAGTCCTAAAAACAAAATAAATACTTAAAAAAAACTTTGATCCTTGGTAGGCGTCTTGGTGTAATTTTCCGCTTTTTGCACATGACTATTCGTGGAACTCCTTTTGTCAATCATCAAAACAAATCCTGTCAAGGCATGAAATCACAAACGACTCAAATCTACAAGGATATGAGCACAACTTCCTATTCGGAGAAGGAAGATAAAAGTCTCTAACGAGAACTTTCTCACTGGAATTCCTCTCCCCCAGCTACATGCTTCAACCTTCTATTTATAATACACAAAGTTTACTCCTACTGACTAAAGAAGCTACTACACATTACTATAGCATTTTCTACACACTCCTATACGTGGCTCCTTTATTTTTCTTTTGCCACTTTTACTTTTCTTAGCATTTAATGCTCTTTTACAACAACATACTACTGACACATACTATTAGCCACACCTAATAAATTTGTTTTTATACGTGGCTAACACTAACAATTACGTAGCGGGTTTTTTTATGACACGTACCCACTATGACACATAACATATAGACTATTTACATGATATTTTGGTCTTGTTGCCCTTACATAATTATTCTATGATGTCATGTCTTACATCACTCTTCTATAATTGCTTCACATGATCCTTCTGAGAAAGCTTGGTCAGCAACTCCTGAGGATTCTGGCTTATCTTCAATTTTGTCTTCTTCTGGCTTTATTTTTTCTTTTTCATTATAGCATAGTTCACAGGCGTGATCTTGATAAACTTTGATAATTTCACACAGCTTCTTTTTGACAACTGGCGAATAGTTGATATTTGGTCCCAATAGAGTCAAAAATGGGGATTCAAAATTTATTATTCTGTCAAACTCTTCCTTCTTAATCGGGCGCCTAATTTTGGATGTCATTATTGTGCTGGGTCCTTTGTAATTGACCTTCAGAGGCGTATCTCCACGAACCTTTTGGGTTTGCTTAAATATATAGGATAGCTGATTTGCGATAATTGTTGTATATTCCTCCTCATTGTATGGTATTTCTGGCGGCTTATCCATGTATGGGAATGTACCATTGCAAATTCCCATGCTGATAAAATGCTTGGCGACCTGCATTGATTCGAACTCTGGATAACTTGAATACATCTTCATAAATATTGGCCGATCTCGAGCAACTGTTTGCTTATAGAACTTCATGGCTTCTTTAATTCCTGTTGGGAAAAACTGTAATTCTTGAAGATCATTAGATAGATAAATGCATTCAATTAATCCGAATCGAAATAATTGAACACTCTAATGGCCGGGCATCCCGGTAATTATCGCTTACTCCATATTTTCCTCTGTTCAGAACGTAGAAGTTATATATCTTTGTTTCCTCGTTCCAATTGAATAATTCAGAGATAGACTTGTTGAAATTTTCCTGAGAGAAACGAATCATTGCTTCGTGTTCCTCCCTTGTTATAATTGGAAGTGAATTGAGGCTCTGCTTATTTGGAATAAAAGTTACGCATCCTTCATTAAACCTCGCTTTTAGGTTTGGTATTTACTGTCCTACTGATCGGGTCCAGGAAAACTTGTGTTTGGTCGAAAACCAATATTTTTCTGGCTTTTTTGTTTTAGGGCTTCCCTTTTGTTAAATTCATCCAAGTTGGCCTTTGCTTCTTCATATGTCTTGAATGATTCTTGAAGTACATTAGGGATTTCATTTATATGAACGGCTGCTTTATGCCATGCATCATAAATTCCCAGCATTGGGCCATTGAACACAACCCAATATTTCTTTGGCTGTACTTCTTGAGGCTCCTCTTCTTCTTCTCCAAGTTGAAGACTGAGTAATTTGAGATCTGCTTTTAATAATTCCAGCTCCTTTTCTTTCTGCTTTATTTGGGCCTGCTTTATTTCTTTCTCTTTTTTCAGCTGCTCGCGTTCCATTCTCTGCTTAGAATGTCTGCTAGCACGTTCTTGTTTCCAAGAATTCTTGGTGCATTATGTATATCTGATGTTTTCTTAGCATTCTTATTAATGCTAAGGTTTCCTTTCCATGAATTGGATAATTTAGCTCATGATCATGAAATGAGCCTGACATATATCTACAGAGTAACTCTGTTTTTGGTTTATTTACTGGTTTGGCTTTCATATAGCCTCTCCAAGTTATATCGGACGCATCAGTCTCGATAATTATATAATCCTCTTCACGAGGGTGGTATAATTCGGGTAGATTTTTACACAACTGCTTTAGTCTTTCAACTATTGTAGTGTCTTCCTCTGTCCATTTCCACTCTGCGTCTTTCTTGAGTTTAAGCTGCAAAAGTCTTCTTTCTTCTGCAAGATCTTTAATAAATCCTTCATTTGAAATATACGTTAGTAATCCAAGAAACCTTTGTAATTCCTTAACATTCTTTATTTCAGAAGGCAATTCATGTAATTTTGTTAGGACATGTTTCTGCATAACAATATTTCCTCCATCTATTTCAAAGCCAAGATAATCTATTCTTTTTTGTCCAAGAACAGCTTTTTTCCTACTTAAGATAACTCCTTGTTCTAAACATCTTTCTAAAACTTTCTTAACATATTTAAAATGATCCAATAAATCATCCTTATCAGTAAAAATAAGAATGTCATCAATATAAATAACACAAAAGTCTTTAAAATCTCTTAATACATTGTCCATTCTACGTTGGAAAATACCTGGTGCTTGTTTTAAACCCATTGGTAATACATTCCATTCATATTGTCCATGAGGACAGCTAAATGCTGTTAAGGGTTTACTATCCTCATCAAGTCTTAATTGATAGAAACCAGATTTACAATCAAGACTACTAAATAATTTCTTTCCACGAACTAATTCAATTATATGATCCTTTCTAGGAATGAAATATGCATCACCTTCTAAAGCTTTATTCATAGCTTTATAATTGATCACCATTCTTCTCTTACCTCTTTTCTGCTCATTATGATTGTCTACATAAAAGGCTGGTGCAGAATGCTTACTTTTTGATGGTCTAATTAATCCTAAATCTAACCATTTCTTTATATCTTCCTCAAATTCATCTCTATCTTGTTTAGTATAAAACATAGGCTTACACTTAATTTCCTTGCTAGGATCTTTTAACCTAAGAGAAATTAACTCCTGGTTTTTATTATTGATTTTAGGATCAAGCGGGTTCTCACTACATACTTTGTCTAAAAGCTCTTCTATTTCCTGGGGAATTGGAAATTCTTTTTGGCCTAATACATATATTTTATTCTCAAAAAGCTCTAAAATTTTTATCATTTTATTATATATATCACCAATGCTTTTATGCCAGAAACTCTGATTTATATTTTGTAGCTTTATTTTGAGATTCATGAACTATAGGAATCGATATAAGATGTCTCTTTTGCTTTCCTGCTATATAGGGTGTCTTTATTTGAATAAATCTTTTATATTGACAAAAGGGTGCATATAATCGTAAGAAATTATTTCCTAATATTAGATCTAAACCTGATTCTTGTTGATATATAGTAGGTATAACAAATATATAATTTTCTATATATGCTATAGCTTTTCTAACAACTTTGCTAATTACCTTAGTAGAACCATCAGCAATCTGAACTTTCAAAGGATTATCTAAATTAATCCATTTATCTTTAGGAAACAAATATTTTGTTGCTAAACAAATACTTGCTCCACTATCTATATAGGCTTCCGTAGCATACCTAATCTTATTTATTTCTATTTCTATTCTAATATATGTGCTATTCAGATTCACTTTCTGAAGTTGCTCCATTATCACTAGATTCCGTACTATACTCATATATTTCTTCATCTGAGCTAAATTCTTCTTCTACTGGTTCATAATTATTTTTAAGAGCTAAATTAATTAACTTAACCTTTTCTTCTTTCTTACCTTTTTTAGGACACTCATTAGCATAATGTCCTTCTTCTTTACATAACCAACATGTACACTTCTTTTTTCCTTCAGGGCAATATTTCCTAGGGATCTTATTTGGGTTTCTCCTTTTAAAGTATCTGTTTTTCCTATATGATTCTTTTCTAGGATCTTATCTCCGAAATTTATATTTCTTTCCCTTCTTAAAAATTTTCTTTTTTCTATATGGTTTCCTAGAATCATCACATCCCCATTGGTTTGGAAGGTCTATATTTGGGTTCTTACAACAAATTCCTTTGTTATGTCTAATGGACTTCCTAATTTGCTTTTGCTGGCATTCACTAGCTAATAATTCATAAACAGTCGAAATAATTCCTCCTAAGGTATCTGCAACTTCAAGTCTCCTTTGTTGTCATAATTCTTTAACCTTCTCATTTATCGGGAAATGTAGTTTATTAATAAATGTATTCTTATATATCTCCTTAGACTGTTTATCCAATTGATAATAATATTTTTGGAACTCACAAGTAAATTCTTCAAAGTAACACATATTACATATATTCATATTATCTAGATGTAGCAATGCCTTCTCAAGCCTTGTTTTATCTAATTCTGCTTGTCTATATTCATTATCAAAACCAACAAACTCTTTATATATTATTTTAGTAATTTTTTGTATTATATCGGTATTTTTCTTGACACCACCCATTATATGCTGTCACTCAAATGCTCTAACACTATTTAGCATTTTTTGTACATTTCCTGATGTCTTATATAAGACTAAATTTAGTACTGCATCAAAATCTATAGTTTTTAAATATTCATCTGTTTGGAGAATCAGACTTATTTCATTTGTCCATTCATTTATTAATTCTTCCTTATTTATAGCACAGTCTAGGTTTAAAATATTTCTATATCTAAGTGTTTCTACCTTTGGTTTATAATCTGATGGATACTTTTCCCATTTTCCTTTCTTTCTATAATATCCACGTCTACCCATAAATGGTTCATCATAAGATTTCCAATAATTCGGATCATTGAAAAAGGTACCCCAAGTCCTTTTTCTTTGGTAATTTGGTTGTCTACTTTCTCCTTGGTTACTGCTTTCTTCTTTCATATCTACTCTTATATGCTCTTCATCCTCATCTTCATATCCTAAGATGACTTCTTCTAAATCATTTTCCTTTTCCTGATCATTATTTATTTTATATATTTTTGGGCTATTAATCTCATCCTTTAATATTTTTATTTCTTTCACTAGTCTACTTATTTCTTCTATTTACATTGCATTTTTATATCCTCTTGATATTCTCTAACTAATTCTTCCATAATCCTGGTGGATAAACTAAAGTTCCGCTCTCTTTCTTTACTAATTTTCTATCACCAAGGAATTCCTCTAAATCCTGTATAGTTATATATCTACTATTTTCTTCTTTTTCTAAAAGATTTTCTAATTGCTGAAGAACTTCTCTAATTCTATTAATGTCTCGATTATCATCAATATTTATATTTTCTAATGTATCCTGTATATTATTTATAGTATTTCTACCATTTTGGAAATTATTTAAAGTATAATTTACAATTTTATTAATTTTTTCTAACAATAAGAGCATATTTCTATTGATTTCTTCTAGTGTTTTATTTAATTCCCTGTATTTTAATTCCATTTCCTCGGATATTGTCATTTTATTATTTTTCCCTCTATTTCCGTCACTATTTTAAGTTTTTCCAGTAGTGACTATTACTTTTAATATTATATAAAGATAAAGATTTATAGTATTATATAATTAAAGATGAAAGTTTCCCTTATTTCTCTTATTTAACATCATAGGCTGATTAAGTTGACTAATTGATTACAACTAGTGAAATTACCCGTGAATTTCACGGTTACTAATTAATTAAATTAAGTAATAATGCATAAAAACTAATCATTGTCATACAATATATAATAATTTTTAACTTTGTAAAACAAGTTAATAATTATTTTATTTTAGTTCTAAATATAATAAATGATAATTGATAAATATGAATGATAAATAATTTAAAATAAGTAAGTCATTTAAGAAAATATATTTCTGATTGTAAATGACAATTAACTGAGATAATGTAATAATGACTATCTTAAAATAAGAATAATTAAAAATTAATTTTTGTTTTAGGCGAAAAAATAGATGAATATGGAGATAACACGTGGCATAATCCCACATAGTAAAACTTCATTTTATATAATATAGTAGATTAAAATTAAAAAAATATGTAACCTGTTTTGAATTAATTACGATTTTTTTATTCTAAAATTAAGAGTAAAGTTTATCTTATTTCTCTTTTAGGGATTCTATAATTGATGAAATTTATTTGTTTTATATACATCATAGAAATTTGTTTTTTTTATAAAAATATTAGAAGGTTTTACTAATAAATTTTGTTATAAAATAACAAAATATCATTTATTAACTTTTTAAGAAAAAAGTAATTTTTATTACGATTTTGAATTAAAAGAGTGTTTGATCTATTTTGAATTAACTACGTTTTAATTTTTTATTTTTCTTAGGCTAGTAAAATTTGTTGAAGGTTAATGGCAATCAACGACATTACTAGTCATTAAAAATGGTCAAAAATAACATGTCACATTAATTTTCACTATTAAGTATTATGATTATGTAGGCGACACGTCATTAAAATTTTGCTGACAAAGATTAACACGTAATTTTGAATTTGACATATCATTAAAATTTTGCTTGATAGGATGATACCTAGATTAATATTTAATAAGTTTTTTTGTGAGTATGCTATGTAGAGGTGTATTCAATGAGATTATTTTTAAATGTATATAGTATAGATTTGTATTTTAGTTGGTGCTATTAACTTTCATGTCATTCAGCGCTAATGTACGTAAAAATCTAGGAAAAAGGTTGGGAGTTGTACATGTTAGATTTCCTATCAAAATTGTTATACCCTAATTTTGTTCACTTGTAATTTATTTTTATTGTTGTTTTTACTTTATTCTTAACAACACATTTTGGGGTTATTTTGTTAAATCTTTTGGGCTAATTTCAGCCTAATTACAATAAAAAAGGGAGGAACAAATTGTTGGCCTTTTTGTTGCAAATCACAATCACAAGTATAAGTCCAATAATAATAACCATGTTCATTCCAATACAGTCCAAAGTACAAACCAAGCCCAAAAATCACAAAATCAAAAAAAAAGGGGAAAGCAAAAGAAAAACAGAACAGAACAAAAAAAAGAAAAAAAGCAAAAAAAAAACAAAATAGCAAAAGCAATGCAGGAACGCTGGCATGCAACAACCAACAGCAACAGAGGTTGGGGCAGAATCATTTTGAGAATGGGTCCAATATGCTTTCTTCTTGTTCCTTTGTTTCTTTCCATTTCTTCTCCAACCAAGCAGCTTTGCAGGCACCACCCAGAACCACCAGCTCTCCTCTGCATCACCAACCATACCTGCGACAAGCGGCCAATACAAGGTCGTGACCATTGTCCTATTGGAGCCCATTTGCACTATAAATGCAACAACAGAACAACAAAAAGGGGGGAATTCTGGACGTTTTTACCACCAATCAAAGAATTAGAGGCTCCACACTGAAGCCCTAATTCACCAAGTCAAAAAAAAACAAGCGAAGCAAAAAAAGAGAGGAAACAGGCTAAAGAAAACGCAGAAGAAGCTGGGAGAAGCGTAAGAAGAGGAAGGTAACCTCTCATCCCTCTCGAGGCTCGCACCCCTCCTCCCCTTCTTCTTCTTCCACGCCGCGCCACCCCTCCTCCCCTTTTTCTTCTCCCACGCCGCGCCACCCCTCCTCCCCTCCCCTTCTCGGATGCAAGGCCACCCCTCCTCCTCCCTCACCCTCTCACCATCCTTCTTTCTCTCTTTCTCTCTCTCTCTCTCTCCATTTTTTTCTGGTTCCAGCGGCGCTGCTTGTCTTCATTTGATGTGTGTTTGTGTGTGTGTGTGTGTGTTAGGTTTAGCATCCCCCCTTTTTCCCTCGTGCGCCCTGCTTCTTTTTTTTATTTTTATTCATATTTTTTTTCTTTTCTCTTCTTTGATTGGGCTCCAGCCCGTTTTTATCTTTTTTTCTTTTTTGGGCATCCGCCCATTTATTCTCTCTTTTTTTTTTTTTTACGCTTTGGGCATCAGACCACTCATTTTTTTTCTTTTACGCTTCGGGCTTCAGCCTATTAGACTTCTCCTTCCCCCCTTTTTTTTTTACTTGCTAACCCCTTTTTTTATATATAGTTAGTCTTCTCTTGTGAAGTATTGGGCTTTAGCCCATTTGTTTTTTTATCATTTATTTAATAAACATGAACATTTTTTTTATACTGGACAAACTAGTACAGTTTCATTCAACTAAACTTCACATACAAGTTTTGAGGCCCTATTTTTCTTGAAAATCACATGATAAAAATCATGAAAATTAATTTACTAGTGATGATTACTCGAGATTGCTTCCCGTTTAGTCATTACAAATATCTTAATTTTCTAAATAAAAATGGGTTATTAGTGAGGACCACTCTTGATTGATTCTTGTTTGGTCCCCATGAAAACCTATCCTCTTCATAAAAATAAAATTAAGTTTTTTTACTAGTAATGATCACTCGAGTTGCTCCCGTTTGATCATTACGAACACCGTTAATTTTCTAAACAAAATGGGTTATTAGTGAGGGCCACTCTTGATTGCTTCTTGTTTGGTCCCTACAAAACCTACCCTTTCTCCCATAAAAAAAATACAATTAAAATCAAAAAACACGCAACCATTTTCTACCCAAGAACTACGTAGCCTTTGACTTCTCCACTGCACCCGGAGATACGTAGGAGCAGGAGCCTACTCCTGTCAAGCGCAAAAATAAACCACTTTTATTAAGTCCTTTTTTTTATCTTGGTTAAATTTTTTTTTTAAATAAAAGGGAAATAAATATTTTTTTTAGAAGTTAATAAATCTTGCACAATTAATTAGAGGTAACCTTTTTCGAAAGGATGTTGTAGGGTGCTAATACCTTCCCTACACATAATCGACTCCCGAACCCAAATCCGGTCTTAAGGACCACTTTTCTTCAAAATAGGTTTTTCCAATATTTTTCATTCGAAAATAAATTATTGGTGGCGGCTCCATTAAACTCGAATAAATCCCTCCGGATTTTTCGGTCGCTACAGTTGGCGACTCCACTGGGGACCTTTAGAGAGTCAAGCCTAACATGATTAATCGTGCCAAATAAGTAACTTCATTTTTTTGTTATTCTTTTTTTTAATTCCCCTTCTTTTTATTTTTATTTTTATTTTTTTTCTTTTCTTTTGTAAATATTTATTTATTATTTATTTGTTTAATTTTATTTGTTGTGAATATTGTGTATATGTTAAACATTAGGATAGACGACTATATTTGTATGCTTTGTTTGTTTTGCAGCTTGGGTAGTGTTAGGGTGTTGCCCCTCTCACACACCGCACCTACACGTTCGCACACACATGTGAGTAAGGCCCTATACCCGGGTCAGAGCAAAGCTTAAGTTGAGTGGAGGTTCGGTGATGGTCAATTGGAATTTGCTTTCCTTCTGGCTATTGCGAGAACTTCATCTAGAGTGTGCTCCCTCTGAGTATTCCGCACCGGATAGTTATCTATCGTTGTGGTTAATATTCAGGAGGAGACTTTAGCTCTAGAGGCCTTTGGTGAGAATGTGATTTGAGCCACCATGAGATCTATCACTCAATACAAGACTATAGACCCCTTAGGCTAGAAAATCTCTAATTTTAGGTTTAACCCATTTAAGACACAAGGGCATCATGTCACTTTTGTTCTTCCACCAAAAATCTGTTATATCACGTCCATGCATAAAAAAGGGTCTACTAAATCACATATTTTTGTGCATGCTACATGAATAGTCATCATCATCACTCAACATTATATCTTCATGCATTCATACTTCCAAAAAAACATGTTGAATTTTAAAAAAAAAAATGTCATTCATTCTCATTTCATTTTAGGTGCCAGGGAAGCATAGGAACTCAAAGTTTGGCTGCAAGTATTTTGTGAGATAATATGGGATCAAGCGGCGAAACTGTCCCTTTGAAGAAGCACATACATCCGAGAATAAAAAAGCCTGAAGTAGAAAGCCTGAAGAAGTGTGCCAATTTAATGACGCATTCAACGTATAACCTTTATTGGAAAATATGGGAATATTCTCAAATTGCTAGAGGTGGATGTGCAAGTAAATGTCATTTCTGCACTTATCCAATTCTATGATTCCCCCATGAGGTGCTTCACTTTCAGGAATTTCCAAATGGCTCCCACACTGGAAGAATTCCCCCGGATTTTAGGATACTCGACCGAAAACATGAAGCCTTACCAACGCACCCGAGATTTTAATCTCCTACAAGAGGTTGCTATAATTCTGAAAGACAAGGAGGATGAATTAAAGAAAAGAAAGTTAAAACGAAATGGTGTCGAGGGGTTTCCGCTAGAGTATTTTGAATAAAAGATGAGGCATTTGGCTAGTGTTCAAGATTGGGCGTCTTTCATGGAAGTGTTGGCTCTTACAATTTTTGGCATTATGTTATTTCCACGCATTGATGGCTATATAGACTTGGCCTCGATTGATGTGTTCCTAGCCTTTAAAAAAGGGAAAGAGAGCCCAGTGTCAGCCATTCTTGCGGATACTTATTGTGCCATCACTCATTGTCATGAAAAAAAGGGAAGAAACTATCATGCTGCTTATCCACTCTCTATGTGTGGCTTATCACCCACATATTCGGAAATAGGAAAATATCATGTCCCTTTGCAGACTTCAACACATGTGATGTAGGGGTCAGAGATGGAGATCGATGGGCTGTAACTCTGGCAGATCTTGATGAAAAGACGGTCTGATGGTACCCAGGGTGGTTGGATATACATGAAATGATCTATCAGTGCGGGAATTTCCCTAATGTTCCACTCATAGGAACAAGAGGATGTATTAACTATAATCCTTCTCTGCTGCTAAGACAACTTGGTTATTCTATGATGAATCCACCGTCAGATCAGATGACGACCCCCTTTGTGGTATATGAGTTCGATCAAGGAAATGGTGGAATGCTTAGAAAGGTCCGACATGCTTGGGACCAAGTCACTCGGAAAGGGAAAGTTCTCGAAAAAAGAAGCATTGGTGCTACAGATAGTTACCACCAATGGATCGAAAGTAGGGTTCGAGAAATCAAATTGCCGTTCCATGGTACACCCCCACCGGAACCAGAAGCACCGGAATCTATCCCTATTACGAGTAAAGAGATGGAAGAGCTTAAAGTGGCCTTGTCAAAATCTAATGAGGAAAAGGAAGAATTACAAGCAAGGTTAGAAAAGGCACTTCAAGAGAACAAGTACTTATAGTCAGAAAATATCCTAAAAGGGAAGTTCATCGAGAGAAGCAACAAAAGGGCAAAAGTAGAGGAAAAGAGTAAGCATGATGTGCAACTTTGTCTGAGAGGGGCAAATGAAGAGCTAGAGCTGCATAATCAAGAGAGGGATAAGGCTATAGAAAACGCCTATATATGGAAAGGATTGTGGAAAAAATCCTCGGTTACCGAAAAGAATTTGCAAGAGGAGCTTGAAGGTTTAAAGCAACATCTTGAGAAGGTGGTAGCTGGGTATGAGAACCGAGCCCAAAAGGATAAGCAATACAAGGAAGAAATAGAAGAGATGCTTGTGAAATATCAAGATGCGCTGAAAAAAGAACAAGAGGATGCAAATGAGTTGCGGAACTATATTGAATATCAAGAAAAGATCTATGACGACCTAAAAAATGAAAGCACGTATTGGGAGAATCATTTTACAAAACTGGTCAGTCAGATAGAAAATCAAGCGCTTTTTAATGAACTGAGGAATGAAGGCATGCATTGGAGGGACTGTTTTTCAAAGTTGGCAAGTTTGGCCAATCAAGCAATCATAGATATCCCAAGGCGTCTAGAGGAGGCTGATGCGGCGATGCACCCACTAAATACTCCAGTCAATGTTTACAAGTTTATTGAATTTTGTAAAAGTTTGATAGAAGAGTTAAGAGAAAAGGCTGGTTGTCCTATTAAGAAGAAAAAAAGGACAGTTAATTGATGAGATTTTAGTTTGAATGAATTGTACTATTTTTCTTTCTCATTAATAAAGGATTTGTCACTTTGCGTATTGATCCCATTTTATTCTCCAAATTACTTAACGCTTTTAAAAAAAAAATATAAATGGATAATTACAACAAAGCAATGAGGCCTACGGTTCCCTGGTACAAAATGAATAGACTCATACATTCACATCCATTCATTCATTTTTACTTTCTTACATACTCATATCATTTTTTTAATCACTCAGAAAATAATCAAACAAACTGGTTCCTCGACACCTTTATCGAACTCGCTCTCAATCAAAGATCATGGATGACCAAGAGATGAAAGAGGACGTCAACCAACTGAAGGAACAAATGAGCAAAGTTTTGGAGCTTCTGCAGTCCCTAAACAAAGACAAGGCTGCAGATGGGGTATCTCCAGCAGTGAATGATGAAAGTCAAGCTACACCTTCCCACCCACCTGGCTTCGGTCCTATGCAGTTGCAATATGGTCTCAACTCAAGGGATGATGGTACCTTTTGCAATTTACCCGCATGGTCCTACACATTCACCAGTTAGCAACCCTCAAAATCAAGTACCACAGTTCCCACTTTACGGACTCCCACCTGGTTACACGCCACTTATGGCCAATGATGATACTGCGAACCATAACCCTCAAGGCCCACAGGCACAACATTTCCCACTATTTGGTCTCCCGCCCGGTTATACACCACCAGGTGCTAGCAATAACTCTGCAGAAACTGATTCCCAAGCACTTGTTGTGCAAGATGTAGCTCAAGGATCCGGCCAGCATCGAAACCATACGGTCAAAGCTCAACTCCTGGCTTCATGGCATACACCTTTCCACCTGGTTATGCACCATCCCATGTCGGGAATACTCAAGGAGTCAATACGTCCGTAATGGCTCCCGTAGTGAATCCCCGACCATTTGGTTACCCCTATTATATTCAAGGAAATCCGCTGAATCCCCAGACTAACCGCATTACCTGGTCTCCAGCTATGGGGGGACCCAATCTGAGCATCCCAATTAGGAATCAGTGGTCTGATACAAAGTTGCAAATCCTCGAAGATAGACTAAGAGCTGTAGAAGGAGTGAGTTATCTCGGATCAAGTATCGCTTCAGATCTTTGTCTCGTACCGGATGTGGTTGTACCGCCAAAGTTCAAATTGCCAGACTTTGACAAGTATAAAGGGACAACTTGCCCGAAAAGCCACTTGACCATGTACTGTAGGAAGATGGCGTCCTATGCACATGATGACAAACTTCTGATTCACTTCTTCCAGGATAGTTTAACAGGGGCAGCATCGAGTTGGTATACGCACCTTGAGCAATCTCATATTCGCTGTTGGAAAGATTTGGCGGATGCCTTTTTGAAGCAGTATAAGTATAACATTGATATGGCTCCTGATAGAATGCAGTTGCAAAACATGGCAAAAAGAGACACTGAGACCTTCAAGGAATATGCCCAACGATGGAGAGGATGGCGACCCAGTGGAACCGCCTCTGATTGAAAAAGAAATGGTGGCCATGTTCATGGATACTCTTCAATCACCCTTCTATGACAAAATGATCGGAAGTGTATCATCAAACTTTTCAGATATGGTCATCGTAGGGGAAAGAGTTGAAGGAGGGATGAGGAATGGAAAGATTGCCCAAAGTTTTGCTGGAACTAGTAACATCAAGAGACCCCCAACAAACTTCGTAAAGAAGAAAGAAGGGGAAACCAATGCTGTGACGACGAGCCTGGGAGGACAAACACAAGGAAAACTACCCCAATTCTTTACCAATTTCCCACATCCTTTTCCATACCCCTACTTCCCACCTCCATACATTGCCGCCGCTTCTCATAATCCTACCCCCCGGCCAAACCAACCAATGATGCCCTTTCGACCACCTTCACCCATTCAAACACAAGCACAACCAGTTGCTCCCACCCAACCGAACCAAAACCAGAAACAACCAAATGACCAAGAAAAGAAAGCAGTTCAATTTGATCCTATTCCCATGACCTATACGGATTTGTTCCAGCACCTCATTAGTAACTCTTTGGTCTCTCCACGCTCAATGAAACCACTCCAACCTCCCTTCCCAAGAGGGTATGACCCAAATGCCAAGTGTGAGTTTCATGCAGGGGCAGTAGGTCACACAATTGAAAATTGCAAGGCTTTGAAGTACGTGGTTCAAGATCTGATCAATGCCAAATGGTTGAGTTTTAAGGAGGATGGGCCTAAAGTGGGTAATAATCCCCTCCCAGGTCATGGAGGTTCAGCAGTCAACGCCATTATTGAAGAGTTTAGGAATCAGCCCTTGACAATGAAAGTGGAGGATATTCGTACTCCCTTAAGGGTCATTTATGCCAAACTCTACAAGTTCGGTATAATTGGGATGAAATACAATGAGAAGGACTTGTGTAGCTTGCATCCTGATGACAATCATTGCATAGAGGAATGCAAGGAATTCATGCAAATTCTCCAAGAATTGTTAGACAGACACTTGATACAGGTAGGTTGTGTGAAGAAAGATGAAAACATATTGACCCTTCAGTCAAATGAAGATAAAAACACGACCTTCCCAAAACCATTGGAGATTTGTTACAACAAGACAGTCCGAGGCGTGCCCAAATCGATAACTATTCATGTACCAACTCCTTTCCCTTTCAAGAACGTTAATGCAGTGCCATGGGATTACAATATGAAGGTCTTTGTGGATAATCTAGGGGATGACCAGTTAAAAGCGGCATCTGGATCTGGTAATCCTGCTATCACTAACATCTCGGGAATCGGTGGGATGACCCGAAGTGGACGAATTTATACCCCTATCGGACCCATGGACAAAGCTCGCAAGGGAAAAGGTAAAGAAGAAGAATCCATTGATAAAGATATGGGTAATAAGGCAAAGAAAGAAGAAGAAAACAAGAAAGTAGTGTCTGAAGAAGAGGTTTGCGAATTCCTGAAATTTATGAAGCAGAGTGAATACAAGGTGGTGGACCAGTTAAATCATACTCCTGCAAAAATATCTGTGTTATCACTGCTGCTGAACTCTGAGCGCCATAGGGAATCATTGATGAAAGTGCTAAATGAAGCTCATGTCACCCATGACATCACGGTGAACCAATTCGATGGGATTGTGGGTAATATTGTTGCTAGTAATTACCTTACCTTCACTGATGAAGAAATTCCAGTTGAAGGAATGGGGCATAACAAAACATTGCACATCTCTGTGAAGTGTGGAGACTATATCCTAGCTAAGGTACTCGTCGATAATGGGTCATCTCTAAATGTTATGCCAAAATTTACCTTGGCAAAGTTGTCTGTTGACGGATCATATATGAAGCCCAGTACCATGGTGGTAAGAGCCTTCGATGGGTCTAGAAGAGAGGTTATTGGAAAAATCGAGCTACCTATACAAGTCGGCCCTCGCACATTCGAGGTAGTCTTTCAGGTGATGGAAATCGTACCAGCATACAGCTGCCTCCTTGGAAGACCATGGATCCATTCAGCTGGAGTCGTGCCTTCAACCTTACACCAAAAGCTGAAATTTTCAATGGATAATAAGTTGGTGACTGTCTCTGGTGAAGAAGAGATGCTAGTAAGCAAGCCATCCTCCACGCGCTATATTGAGGCTACAGAAGAAGCTCTTGAGACGTCTTTCCAAACGTTGGAGATTGCGAATGCCACCTTCGCGGGAGAAGGAGTTCTAATGAAGAAACCAAGGTTGTCTGAAACCTCCATGATGATCGCTAAAGTTATGATGAAAGGAGGGTATCAGGCCAGATGTGGATTGGGAAGATATGAACAAGGGATCGTGATGCTGGTAGAACTTCCAGATAACAGAAACAGATATGGGTTGGGATACGAACCTAACAGGTTTGACAAAAAGAGAATTGCCAAAGAAAGAAAAGAAAAGAGGATAGCTAGATTGGAAGGCAGGGAGCCAAAAGATGAGAGTATCCCCATCTGTGACATCAGGCAAAGCTTTCGGAGTGCAGGAATATTGAATCCGAATCAGATAGCAGCTATCAAGGACGATCGCAGTGCAGAAAACGACAATGTCAACCTTGTCCACCCTTGCTCGCCGAATGAAGAACTTGGAAATTGGGAGATCGTTGAGTTTCCCGTGATCTTTGATTCAAAGTAATTATGTAATGCAAATTCTATTGCTCTGCCCAAGGCTTTAGAATAATTTATTGTCAAAAGGGCGCACATGTTTTATTTCAGTACCATTATCAATAAAATGCACTTTAAATTTTCCAATCATTTCTCTTTTCTTTCCTTTTCCATCTTTTCCATCTCTCTTCATCTTTTTTCGCTTTTCATTTCGTCATTTTTTTTAACTAATGCAGATCCAAAAACATTGTCTTTGAAAATAATGATGCCAGTAACTCATACTATAATTTTGAATACCCCATTAATCATACTGAGGAAGATAATGAGGACAATTGGGATACCTCTCCTGAATTAATGAGGTTGATGGAACAAGAAGCTAAAGTGATTCAACCCCACGAGGAAGAAACTGAAACAATCAATCTGGGCACTGAAAAAGACAAGAAAGAAGTTAAGATCAGCACCACAATGAAAAGCAGTGAGCAAGAAAAATTGGATAAACTCCTATTTGAATATGTCGATGTTTTCGCGTGGACATACTAAGATATGCCTGGATTAGATAATAGCATAGTCGAGCACAAATTGCCATTGAAACCTGAGTGCCCACCGGTCAAGCAGAAGTTGAGAAGAATGAAACCAGAGATGTCGCTCAAGATTAGAGATGAGATAAAAAAGCGATTCGGCGGCTTTACGTTTGTAGCAAAATACCCTCAATGGGTGGCTAATATTGTCGATCCCAAAGAAAGATGGAAAGGTCCGAATGTGTGTTGACTATAGAGATCTAAACAGGGCCAGCCCTAAGGATGACTTCCCTTTGCCACATATTGATGTCTTGGTAGATAGCACTGCTCAACACTCTGTCTTCTCTTTCATGGACGGATATTCTGGCTATAATCAAATCAAGATGGCTCCCGAGGATATGGAGAAAACCACGTTTATCACTTTATGGGGAACTTTCTGTTACAAAGTAATGCCATTTGGATTAAGAAATGCTGGGGCAACATACCAAAGAGCAATGGTGGCTTTGTTCCATGACATGATGCACAAAGAGATAGAAGTCTATGTGGATGACATGATTGTAAAGTCCAAAACGAAGGAAGATCATGTTATTAACCTACAAAAGCTTTTTGAGCGACTGAGGAAGTATAAACTCCGGTTAAATCTGGCTAAGTGTAGCTTTGGTGTAAGGTCAGGCAAGCTCCTGGGCTTTATAGTCAGCCAAAAAGGAATAGAAGTTGATCCGGCCAAAGTAAAAGCAATCCTGGAAATGCCAACTCCTCGCACCGAAAAAGAAGTTTGTGGATTCCTGGGAAGATTGAACTACATCGCCAGGTTTATATCTCAGCTAACTGCTACTTGTGAGCCAATTTTCAAGCTGTTGTGTAAGAATCAGGAAACCAAATGGAGCAGCGATTGCGTAAAGCTTTTGAGAAAATCAAACAGTACTTACAAGATCCACCGGTTTTGGTGCCCCTTGTGCCAGGGAGACCCCTCATCATGTACCTAACAGTATTGGACGAATCAATGGGTTGTGTGCTAGGACAACATGATGAATCTGGTAAGAAGGAGCATGTCATTTACTACTTGAGCAAGAAATTCACTAGCTGTGAGACGAGGTATTCATTGTTAGAACGAACATGTTCTTGGCGTTAACTGGGCGCACATCGTTTGAGACAATATATGCTATCCCATACAACTTGTTTGGCGTCCAAAATGGATCCGATCAAGTATATTTTTGAAAAGCCTGCCCTCACAGGAAGAATTGCTCGTTGGCAAATGTTGCTATCTGAGTATGATATTGTGTATGTCACCCAAAAGGCAATTAAAGGCAGTACCTTAGCTGAATACTTGGCTCATCAACCTGTGGAAGACTATCAGTCAATGCAGTGTGATTTCCCAGACGAAGACATAATGGCTCTATTTGAAGGAAAAGAAACCCCTGACGATGAAAAATGGATCTTGTTGTTTGACGGTGCTTCTAATGCATTGGGATATGGGATTGGAGCTGTGCTGATTTCCCCAGAAAGTCATTTTATCCCATTTACTGCGAGATTGTGTTTCGATTGTACAAACAATATGGCAGAGTATGAGGCATGCTCCATGGGCATTCAGGCGGCCATTGAATCGAAGGTCAAAATTCTCGAAGTATATGGAGACTCGGCTTTGGTCATCCATCAGTTAAAAGGCGAATGGCAAACGAGGGATTCCAAATTAGTTCCTTACCATGCTCACATCAAAGAATTGACGGAGCAGTTTGATGAAGTCACCTTCCATCACATTCCCTGTGAAGATAATCAGCTAGCAGACGCCTTAGCTACTCTATCATCAATGTTCAAAATCAGTAACAGTGAGAACCTACCGCTCATAAAAATACAGAATCATGACCGACCAGCACACTGCCTAGCAATAGAAGGAGAGCCTGATGGCAAACCCTTGTATTACGACATCAAACGATACATCACAAGTAGAGAATATCCTCCTCATGTCTCAGAGAATGATAAAAAGGGCATTAAGGCGATTGACAATGGGATTCTTTCTAAATGGCGAAGTGCTTTATAAGAGAAACCATGACATGGTACTTCTCGGGTGCGTTGATAAGACTGAAGCAGAAAAGATTATGCAAGAGGTTCACGAAGGTTCCTTTGGGACTCACATAAATGGGCATGCAATGGCAAGAAAAATCTTGAGGCTGGCTATTATTGGTTGTCTATGGAGACTGATTGTTTTGGTTACGTGAAGAAATGCCACAAATGTCATATTTACGCCGATAACATCCATATGCCACCAGTCTCTTTGAACATCTTAACAGTACCATGGCCATTCTCAATGTGGGGATTGGATGTCATTGGACCCATTGAACCTAAGGCATCAAATGGACATCGCTTCATTCTTGTCGCAATCGACTATTTCACTGAATGGGTTGAAGCGGCTTCTTATGTGAATGTGACAAAAAATGTGGTTGTCAAATTCATCAAGAGAGATTTGATCTGCCGCTATGGTTTGCCAAATAAGATCATCACTGATAATGGGACTAATTTGAACAACAAGATGATGAAGGAGCTGTGTAATGACTTCAAGATCCAACATCATAATTCCTCACCGTACCGCCCAAAGATGAATGGGCAGTTGAAGCTGCAAATAAGAACATCAAGAAGATTGTCCAAAAGATGGTGGTAACATTTAGAGACTGGCATGAAATGCTCCCTTTTGCCTTACACGGTTATCGAACTTCGGTTCGCACCTCAACAGGGGCAACCCCTTTCTACATTGGTGTGCGGAATGGAAGCGGTGCTCCCCATTGAAGTCGAGATCCCCGTTAAGGGTATTGATGGAGACAAAACTAGAAGAAGCGAGAATGGGTTCAGGCTCGGCTGGATCAATTGAATCTCATTGAAGAAAAGAGAGTGATGGCCTTATGTCATGGACAACTATATCAGCACAGGATGAAGAAGGCTTACGAAAAGAAAGTTCGCCCTCAGGAATTCCAAGAAGGAGACCTAGTACTCAAGAAGATTTTGCCCATCTAAAAGGATTCTCGTGGAAAATGGACTCCGAATTATGAAGGCCCGTATGTTGTGAAAAAAGCTTTTTCTGGAGGAGCCTTAATCCTCACAAGGATGGACGGTGAAGATCTCCGCTCGAAGAAACTCGATGCAGTCAAAAAATATTATGCCTAAAAAATATATAAAGGGCCAAGCAAAAATGAGCTCGCTAGGTTGAAAACCTGAAAGGGCGACCTAGACAAAAATTAAAGCGCCCCGTTGGATTGAAAACTTGAAAAGGCAATCCAAGCAAAAGTTAGGGTCTGAAATTGGACATTAAAGTCAACTGATGCATCAAAAGACTCTTACCTAACTGGGGCAGTTCTATATATTTTCAGAAGTAGGGTAATGAGTATTCAAAGTTATGGATATGGGAAGCTGGCATTTGTTCCTACAAAAACACAAACTATAAAATATCTGCTTAGTTATTGTCCTTCTTTGTTCTTTTTCTTCTTCCCGCATTTTTCTTGATGTATTTTCAAGTCTGTGTAACTTCAGTCCTTGTACACAAGACTCTTTTTGAATACCAAACACCTCCGTTCTCGTATTTCAAAATGTTGTTTTATGATAATAATCACTGAATTGTGAAGCATGTGATGATATGGGAAAGCATTACGGTTATTATATACATCTTAAGAATCACGAGGAAACGCCAAATCTCAACAAATAAGTTTAAAAGGCAAAGGGATTACCTTTAAAAAGTAACTAGCGCTGCATTGATAACTCGCGCTCCCTCCCAGTCAAAAGCATAGTATGAGTAAACCCGATGAACCTCAGTTTTGTCCCATATCTTTAAGCACTAGAGATCATACGGGATGAGGAACCAGTGCAATAAAATAATAATCACATTGCATACATGCACCACATATCATCTATTCATGCATCATCTTCATATCACAACCTTTTCAGCCGCTGTGTTACGCTTGGTCCATGCATCAAGTATCGATCCTTCAGTATTGTTTTCAAAACAATGTGCCGAGCATTGGTCTTTTATTTTTGCTTTCTGAGCGATACGCCAAGTATCGTACACTCTTTATTGCTTTCCGATCACCGCGTCAGTACCCGACCTGGCGGAGATCCTTCTTTATAGTTTTCTGGTAAACGCGCCGAGCATCACCCCTTTTTATTGCTTTAAGATTACCGCGTCAGTACCCGACCTGGCGGTAATCCCTCATTATTTCTTTTTGACCAACATATCAGTTCCGGACCTGATGTTGATCCTTCTTTATTGCTTCCCATTGACGCGTCAATACCCTACTCGGCGTCGAACTTTCCGATTACCGTATCAGTACCCGACCTGGCGGTAATCCTACTTTATTGCTTCCCATCGACGCGTCAATACCTTATTTGGCGTCGAACCCTCATTATTGCTTTCCGATCACCGCGTCAGTACCCGACCTGGCGGTGACCCTTCTTTATAGTTTTCTGATAAACGCGCCAAGCGTTAATCACTCATTACTGCTTTTTCAATCACCGCGTCAGTACCCGACCTGGCGGTGACCCTTCTTTATAGTTTTCTGATAAACGCGCCAAGCGTTAATCACTCATTACTGCTTTTTCAATCACCGCGTCAGTACCCGACCTGGTGGTGACCCTTCTTTAGTGCTTTCCAATAAACGCGCCAAGCGTTAATCCCTCATTTTTGCTTTCCTACCACCGCGTCGGTACCCGACCTGGCAGTGACCCTTCTTTATTGCTTTCCGATAAACGCACCAAGCGTTAATCCTTCACTGTCATTCCTCACCCCATCCCTCGTTATCCTGGTTCGGGACAAAATTAGTGTCTTTATCTTTACTTCTATTTTATGACGAAAATATGAAAACATTTGTTATTCACGTTTTCTAATAAAATATAACTAAAGAGGGGCAGCTGTTATACCCTAATTTTGTCCACCTACCTCCTGTAATTTATTTTTATTGTTGTTTTTACTTTATTCTTAACAACACATTTTGGGGTCATTTTGTTAAATCCTTTGGGCTAATTTCAGCCCAATTACAATAAAAAAGGGAGGAACAAGTTGTTGGCCTTTTTGTTGCAAATCATAATCACAAGTATAAGTCCAATAATAATAACCATGTTCATTCCAATACAGTCCAAAGTACAAACCAAGCCCAAAAATCACAAAATCAAAAAAAAAAGAAGGGAAAGCAAAAGAAAAACAGAACAAAACAAAAAAAGAAAAAAAGCAAAAAAAAACAAAATAGCAAAAGCAATGCAGGAACGTTGGCATGCAACAACCAACAGCAACAGAGGTTGGGGCATAAGCATTTTGAGAATGGGTCCAATATGCTTTCTTCTTGTTCCTTTGTTTCTTTCCATTTCTTCTCCAACCAAGCAGCTTTGCAGGCACCACCCAGAACCACCAGCTCTCCTCTGCATCACCAACCATACCTGCAGCAAATAGCCAATACAAGGGTCAGCAACCATTGTCCTATTGGAGCCCATTTGCACTATAAATGCAACAACAGAACAGCAAAGAGGGGGAATTCTGGACGTTTTTACCACCAATCAAATAATTAGAGGCTCCACACTGAAGCCCTAATTCACCAAGTCAAAAAAAACAACAAACAGAAGCAAAAAAAAACAAAAAAAGAGAGGAAACAGAAGCAAAGAAAACGCAAAAGAAGCAGGGAGAAGCAGAAGAAGAGGAAGGTAACCCTCTCATCCCTCTCAGGCTCGCACCCCTCCTCCCCTTCTTCTTCTTCCACGTCGCGCCACCCCTCCTCCCCTTTTTCTTCTCCCACGCCGCGCCACCCATCCTCCCCTCTCCTTCTCGAAGCTGGGCCACATGCAAGGCATGGCCGCAGACCCCTCCCTCACCCTCTCGCCATCCTTCTTTCTCTCTTTCTCTCTCTCCATTTTTTTTCTAGTTCCAACGGCGCTGCTTGTCTTCATTTGATGTGTGTTTGTGTGTGTGTGTTTTAGGTTTAGCAAACCCCCCCTTTTTCCCTCGTGCGCCCTGCTTCTTTTTTTTATTTTTATTCATATTTTTTTTCTTTTCTCTTCTTTGATTGGGCTCCAGCCCGTTTTTATCTTTTTTTCTTTTTTGGGCATCTGCCCATTTATCCTCTCTTTTTTTTTTACGCTTTGGGCATCAGCCCACTCATTTTTTTTCTTTTACGCTTCGGGCTTCAGCCTATTAGACTTCTCCTTCCCCTTTTTTTTTTACTTGCTAACCCCTTTTTTTATATATAGTTAGTCTTCCCTTGTGAAGTATTGGGCTTTAGCCCATTTGTTTTTTTATCATTTATTTAATAAACATGAACATTTTTTTTATACTGTACAAACTAGTACAGTTTCATTCAACTAAACTTCACATACAAGTTTTGAGGCCCTATTTTTCTTGAAAATCACATGATAAAAATCATGAAAATTAATTTACTAGTGATGATTACTCGAGATTGCTTCCCGTTTAGTCATTACAAATATCTTAATTTTTTAAATAAAAATGGGTTATTAGTGAGGACCACTCTTGATTGCTTCTTGTTTGGTTCCCATGAAAACCTATCCTCTTCATAAAAATAAAATTAAGTTTTTTTACTAGTAATGATCACTCGAGATTGCTCCCGTTTGATCATTATGAACACCGTTAATTTTATAAACAAAATGGGTTATTAGTGAGGGCCACTCTTGATTGCTTCTTGTTTGGTCCCTACAAAACCTACCTTTTTTCCCATAAAAAAATACAATCAAAATCAAACAACACGCAACCATTTTCTACCCAAGAACTACGTAGCCTTTGACTTCTCCACTGCACCCGGAGATACGTAGGAGCAGGAGCCTACTCCTGTCAAGCGCAAAAATAAACCACTTTTATTAAGTCCTTTTTTTTATCTTGGTTAAATTTTTTTTTAAATAAAAGGGAAATAAATATTTTTTTTAGAAGTTAATAAATCTTGCACAATTAATTAGAGGTAACCTTTTTCGAAAGGATGTTGTAGGGTGCTAATACCTTCCCTACACATAATCGACCCCCGAACCCAAATCCGGTCTTAAGGACCACTTTTCTTCAAAAAAGGTTTTTCCAATATTTTTCTTTCGAAAATAAATTATTGGTGGCGGCTCCATTAAACTCGAATAATCCCTCCGGATTTTTCGGTCGCTACAAAAATTATACATTATTATGAATATTCGGTGGATGTCCTCTTCATATTCTTAGGATGCTTTATAACTCTCATGAGTAAAAGACTTTTACTCATTGTTATTGGTCTTAATTTCATATGTTAATATCACATTATGCTAGGCCTTAATATGATGTAAGTTACAATACTTGTGTCTTATAAATAGGACTCATATGACATTGTAAACCTGGCATCTTGAAGAGCATAATAGAAAGACTCTTTTATTCTCTCTTCTCCATTCTTTCTTCATCTCTATTCTTCTAACATTTGCTCTTATTTTGGTTTATTTCATAAGACGTTATCAACACGATACTCTACCGTATGAGTGATGGCTACTTGGAAGTTATACTGCACAAATGTTTCTTCTCTCTATTGTTTGGTTAATCTAATTCATGATCATGTTCTTGTAGCTTTATATTTCCATGTTAATTTTTTCATATTTCATGTATAGAAATTTTATTGTGAATTTTGTTTACTTAACACAATTATATATTTTGATTATTATTAATAAATTCTGGAAGAATTTAATATTCATGCATCTCTGTAGGATTGCATAAACTATGATTTTCCTTGGTAACTGTTTATATGAAGATTTATGGTATAGTTCCTGAAGAACTAACCTTTTAGACCATGATTAAAATTTAAGATCTATTTGATCTTATTTAGTACATTCTGAAACTAAGAAAAATGAAAGAAGAATCATATATTTTATGTCTCTCAAATATGCTCATGGAGTAGCAAAAACAAGAAAATATTTTCGAGACTATTTTGAAAGTTTAGACTCTATTGTGATTGAGCACAAGAGCGATTATTGATTAAAAATGAGAAAGGTCATGTAATTGATCGACCTTTATTCCCAGAAGTGAATGTTTCATATTATAATTTTGGGTATGACAAATTTTGTGATTATGGTTATTGATGTAGTAGAGATTTTTATTGTCTTCGTGTTTAATATTTTTATATCTCATGAATAGCATAACAATAGTGTTGAGGTGCAACCAAAGTCCCACATAGACTAAACAAGAGGAAGAACAATGGTTTATAAGAAAGAAAATGTCCCATTGGTATGAGGCCTTTTGGGGAATATCCAAAAGCAAAACCATGAGGGCTTAAAACCCAAAGTGGACAATATCATACCAATGTGGAGACATGTAAGACCCCTTGGTACCCCTAACAAGTTGTATCAGAGCCAATGGTGTCGGCTTGGGAGAGTATTGGAATAGCTGTTGGGATCTGAGTCAAAGATCCTTGTGTCGAAAGTCTTCCTGACTGTGTGGTGATCAGGCGGCGTGTCCCGGCGGTGTGGTAAGCAGGCGGTGTGTCCTGTTAGTCAGCGGTACAAGTATAAACAGACTAAATACTCGAAGGCTTCCGCTGGAGGGGAGGATGAACTATGGTCCTTTGTTTGAGGGGAGGATTGTTGAGGTGCAACCAAAGTCCCACATAGACTAAACAAGAAGAAGAGCAATGGTTTATAAGAAAGAAAATGTCCCATTGGTATGAGGCCTTTTGGGGAATATCCAAAAGCAAAACCATGAGGGCTTAAAGCCCAAAGTGGACAATATCATACCAATGTGGAGATATGTAAGACCCCTCGGTACCCCTAACAAATAGGAAATAAAAGAAATATTGAATGTGTCATATGTGAAGGATGAAAATGTCATGATATCATTTGTGGTTATGACCTTTATTATTCCTAATAATGGTGTAGTAACTCATACATTATGGAGAAGTGTAACTTTTGCTTAGAATTCTATGTAGAGACATCATTTCGCAGGAAGAATAAAAAGAATCGATGGTAAGACTAGTGCCTAAAGAAATAGATCCTCTTATATTCTTATTTTATAGATCCTCTTATGTTCTTATTTTATTTGTCTAGTATCTTCTTATCTTCTCTTTTCATGCTAGCTTAATGTTGTAGCACATAAAAAATGACATTAATCATACCAGTTATATGTCAAAATTTTGTTAAGAATTATAAGAAGGTTTGAATCAAGATAAATATGCATGCTTATCTCTGAAATCCCACAGGTGAGCCACATGTTAGTTTTTCTTTTTGTGTTGTTCCAGATGAACACATACATTTTCTCTTATTTTGGTTTAGTTTTCAATTACTTAAATAAAATAAGTATGTATGGTTTCTTAAGTTTTATTTGTTGAAAAAAATAGTATTTTTTGAATTCTTTATATATAAATGGTATTTTGTTTCCATATATGCGTAGTAATGTAAAAGGTAAATCAAGTCTTTAAAATTTGTATTTTATTATTTTCTTTTGATAACAAAATTTTGGATGATCAAAGTTTAATAAATTATTTTTATTCATTATCAATTCTTCGATTAAAATTATGCTAAGGTAAACCTGAAGTTTGCTATGAATTGTAAACCTGAAGTTTACTTGTCTAAATAAGTTCATTATTTACTAAGTATTCTAAATTTTTAGAATACGTCTAAAATGATATTTGTGCATTTTATCATAAATTACGTGTACTATTTATATAGTTATGGCCAGAAATCATATCGTCACGTGTATACTTATTAACAATTTGCAACCAGAAGTTTACAAATGTAATTGAAGGCTCTAGAAGAGCTAATGTATTGTTGCATTGAGGAACAAAGTTACACACCGATACTGCTTTTTATTCTATGTCTCATAGAAACTTATTTAGTTTCATGGATATATGTTTAAATTGATACTATATCGAAACAACAAATGAAGGAAATATTGAATATCCTTATATCACGAGACTTATCTTAGATAAAAACAAAAGATATTGGAAAAGTTACTCGTTTTTCCTCCAGTTCGTACTAAACGCATGTTAGTATAATTGAAACACATATGGTCATAAACCAGAAGTTTATGGATCATAATAAGTTTATTGTTTGGCATGACTGGTTGGGCCATCCCGAGTCTATATGATGCGAAAAATAATTGAAAATCCAAGTGGATATTCATTAAAGAGCCAAGAGATTCTTCAATTTATTAATATACTACTTGTTCCTAAGGGAAGTTGATAATTTAACCATTACCAACAAAAATTAGAAGTGAATCTCTTACATTTTTAGAATATATACAAGGTGATATATGTGGACCATTAAGATATATTATGGTTATAAATGATGCATTAACTAAATAGTCACATGATTGTTTGTTGTCAACTTGCAACCAGGCGTTTGCGAGATTGCGTACACAAGTAATTTGACTAAGAACTCATTTTATTGATTATCCAATTATGAAATGTTGGTGAGTTCCCATTTCAGGTCTTTAGTGAGCATTGTATGTATCTTGGGATTGATATTAAATATCCTGTAGCACATGTTCATATAGAAAATGGACAAGGTAGTGCAAGACCAATACTTATGAGATGAAAACTTTCAATTTCTACTTGCGGACATACAATCTTGCATGTTGCAACATTGATTCGCATCAGGACAACAAGTTATCGCAAATCCTCCCCTTTACAATTGGCTTTTGGTCAAGAACCTAGTATTTGTTAGTGTAAGCCCTAGAGGCAATGTAGTTCCTTTGAACTTTAATTTGTATCATGTTGTTTATCTATTATATGAGGCATTTCAATTATTATGTTTATTTCAACGTAATAAAGTCCTTGAGTAAAAGTTCGATTTTAGTAGAACATCGAGTAGACGACTCGGTTGTGGGATACTATAGAACTTACTCTAAATATCCGTAGTCAAGTATTATTATTATTAAGGACAATAATAATATATCAAGACTATTACATAGGTGGACTGATAACATCATCTTACAGGTTATAGATATGAGATATCAAGTCAACGCATAGGTACACATTAGGGTAATTGTGTACTGGATTGATCCGCCATGAGAATACTACATAGTGCGTTATGTAAGTGTCATAAGTTATTCTCATAGTGATAGTGGTGTATGCCACCCTTTGACCTGAAACCACTATAGTCCCTACATGAGGAGTTGAGTGTTTTATTGCCGTCAAGCATTGTCTGTAACAGGACAATTATAAAGTCGGTTAACTGGGCACTCCACGAGTTATGCAGAGGGACATGAGTGATCTAGATGGGATTTGCCCTTCCTACATAGCAGGAATAATAACTGTAGGCCCCTTGATAGAGTATGACTGTAAAATGCATGGCCATGCTGAAATAAGTCAATATGAGATATTGATCTTATTTGTTGTTACTTAGTCTACTTGGGTATCAAGGAATATAATGTTGAACTATACAAGGGTGACACACACTATGCCTTGTGTTCAATATAGATATAAGGGCAAAAAGGTAATTATACACATGATCATTATCACGGAAAGGTTACGTCATAACACTGACATTCTCGTTACTTGGGTAGCAGTGATGTGTCGCTAAACACCACTCTCTGTTTATAATATTAAATAGTGATTTAATATTATTGCCAACGTTACGGGAACCTACAGGGTCACACACATAAGAACAAATTAATGGGAGATTAAATATAAATGAGTAAGACTCATTTTTATTCAGTGGTGCGCTCTTATGACGCACTATCATAAGTCAAGAGCAACGCAGCACATGGTAAGCTACGGTGCACCGCTAGGTCAGTCTTAAGTGGTTCTATAAATAGAACACTTAAGCTGAAAGTTCATACACGGAATTGACCCTAGCCGTATAGAGAGAGCTTGTGTGCATTCGTGACTACCGGCTCCGTTCATCAGCTAGCACAGTAGACGGTGGCCGCTCCCATTCGAAGTCTGTTCATGTGGACTGCGTAGAGGCGTTGTCATCAGTACGACGCTCGTGCTCGACTCCAGTTCTCGTCTGCAACGGTCTTTGCTACAAGAGGTAACCAACGTAATCCCTGAATCATGACCACTCGCAAGGATCCATGGAAGGGAAATTTTAATTTTCCGCTGCGTTTTATCTTTGATTATTACGCGATTTCCCTACAGTATTTCCCATCTAAGAATTGTTGGATGTGTTGGGTATGTTCCAATTGCTCCATCACACTAAGATGGGTCCTCAAAGAAGGTTGTGAATATATGTTGGATATGAATATCCATATTTAGTAAAGTATCAAGAACCGATAATGAGAGATTTATTTATAACTCGGTAAGCTAATTGTCATTTTGATGAATCAGTGTTCCCAATATTAGGAGGGAGAGAATAAGTAGTTGAAAAAAGGAGATTAGTTGGAATGCATTATCATTATCTCTTATTGATTCTCATAGAAAACAATGTGAACCAGAAGTTCAAGAGACAATTAATTTGCAAATCATAGTAAACCAGTTACCAAATGCATTCATCAGCTGCTAATGCTCCAATCAAAATTGATGTCCCTGCTGGACAATCTAAAATGAGTCTCAACCATGCATGGAGCGTGGTAGACCTATCGGTTCCAAAGATAAAAATCCTCAAACTAGAAAAGGAGCTAAAAAGAAAGATGGCCCAAGTGAGGATATGAAAACTCCAAAAGAGTCTTTAGACATAATTGATATTCCAGTTCCAGAAGAGACTGATCAGGTACCTGAAATTTGTGAAAATGAAGATATCTCGACGAATTATGTCATGAATGGAATATGATGGAACCGAAATAAAGTCAACGTTGACGATGTTTTTGCATATGATGTAGCGCTAAATGTGATAAATGATAATGAGGATATGAACCAAAGTCTATTAAGGATTATAGACAAAGCAACACGATTGGCCAAAATGGAAAGAAGCAATCGAAGCGGAATTAAAATCATTCTGCAAGCGAAAAGTTTTTGGAACTGTAGTCCAAACACTTGAAGGCATAAAACCAATTAGATGCAAATGAGTTTTTGCGACAATGAAATGATAATGGTGAAATAGTGAGATACAAATCTCAACTTATTGCTTAAGGGTTTTCTCAAAGACCTGACATTGATTTTGAAGAGACATATTCACTTGTGGTGCATGCAAGTATTTTTTTGATACTTAATTGGTCTGGAAGCAAATGAAAGACCTTAATTTAAATGTAATAGATTTAAAGGTCGAACCCGAGAATGACCTCTATATGGAAAATCCCAAAAGGATTAAAATTATAAAGAAATGTCTTTAAATGAAATATTTTTGAAGGACAAAGTTTTGTCTTGATCGACATACAGATCAAACAATTAGATAATTGAATTTTTGTCAAGCAAATTATAAAGAACTAGTTCTTAAGTGACTCATGATAAATTATATCTATTGAGTACATGAGTTGTGTGTCAAGAAGACAACAAATATCTTGGTCCTGATGACCATAACTTAGTGCTATAAAAGTATATGCACATATACATGGGTTGATACAATAATATTTTTGTGAAACTTATTGGTAAAGTACAGTTCATCACCAACTAAAAGGCATTAGAACAAAGTGAAATATATATTTTTCATATTTTCACAATACAATTAGTGCAATTATTTTTATGAATATATATTCAGCTAATTGATCATGCAGATGTAAGGTATTTTTTTTGATCCAGATGAAGTCAGATCTCAAATCCACTATTATTTACACATGGTGTTATTGATACCTCATTATGAACTACAAAAGAATCTATGGTTATCACTTCTTCGTATCATGCTCAAATAACAACAATTCAAGGAGGAAGTCCTGAAGATAATATTGACTGCAAAGTTCAATTGAAAGGAGGGTATATCACGACTGATAGAACGAAGTATATTACTTCAAATGCATCAGGGGAAGAAAACGAATGTTGGAATACACATTCTTAAGTGATTCTTCTAGCAGGGGGAGAAAACTGTACTCTTTTTTCCTTTGTCGTGGTTTTGTCCCATTGAGTTTTTCTGGCAAGGTTTTTAACGAGACAGTTCCCACACAAAAGGATATTGTATTCTTTTTCCTTCACTAGGATTTTTTTCCCACTGGGTTTTTACCTAGTAAGGTTTTAATGAGACATATCCTGAATGGACATCCAAGGGGGAGTATTATGAATATTTGGTGGATGTCATCTTCATATTCCCTAGGATGCTTTATAACTCCCATGAGTAAAAGACTTTTACTCATTGTTATAGGTCTTAATTTCATATGTTAATATCACATTATGCTAGGCCTTAATATGATGTAAGTTACAAGACTTGTATCCTATAAATAGGACTCATATGGCATTGTAAACCTGGTATCTTGAAGAGCATAATAGAAAGACTCTTTTATTCTCCCTTCTCCATTCTTTCTTCATCTCTATTCTTCTAACATTTGCTCTTATTTTGGTTTATTTCATAACAGTATATGAATTTTACATCTATAATAAAGTTGTTTTATAATTTGTAAGGACGAATTTAGGGTTGGCTTGATGTTTAACTAGACCTAAAAAAACTTTTAAATATAGTATTTTTAAACCAATTAAAATAAATGTTGGAACACAAATTTGCATTTACTGTGTTATGCACTCACACACTGTTTCACTCATAGGTGCTATGTCACTCGCACACACTTAAGAATCAGGGAGAGATCAGAGTCGGAGAGGTGAATAAAATTGTACTCTACACTTGTTATTGATTATGAGACTAAGGTCTCTATTTGTACACTTGGTAAGCCCACACTAGGCAATACAAAGGCCCATCATGACAATAAGGCCCAAACACTAATGATACTGATATACAATACACACCTACCATTCTACTAGATACACCTCATCACATATATGATTGAATTATCAACTAACACTCCCCTTTAATTCAATCACCCTAACTACACAAATTTTATTACACTAAATTGAATTTTTTTTAAATGCACCCATTATTAACACAAACTAACACATATATGAATTACTAGTACTTTCTACTTGAGCAAAACCTCCTGGGTCCCACTGTTGGAAGAACCAACAACATGTGAACCATTACTCCCTTTGTTGCTCAGCTTGAAAAACACTTTGGACAACTGCACATAGCCCAGCAACTCAAACAAAGATAACTTGGGCCCTTTTGGACAGCCCACATAGTCCACTGGAAAGACCCACTTGGCCCACAATTTCATGTTCGGCCCAGAAGCTGAGTCCATTAGGTCAAAAGAAACCTGACCCAGCTTTGTCTTCATCTCACGCAGCTTCTTCTCACGAAGCTCCTTGCCCCAAACCCTAATTTCTGAAGATTCACCATTTGGCTTCGCGACCTCACCAACACTTGGCATAGCTCCATCACTTTCCTCTTCATTTTCATCACCTTTCTTCCATTGCGACAAGCCTCTGCTTCTTCTTTTGCTAGCCTTAATCGGCGGAGCAACCGTGAGAATCTCACTAATCGAGCGCTTCTTCGCGCCTTGGGTTTGGACTTAGAACCGGGCTTCCCTGTCTGCCGTCATTCATCCCTATCGGCTTATGCGAGATAACCGTTGATGTACGCGTTCGCCGCCGTCACAACCTCGCAGGATTTTTCGTTGCCTTCTATGGCCTCTGCTTCCCTTCGAGCCAGAAGCTCCTCGACCTCTTTTTGCTTCGCATGGATTCTAGCACTTGCTCTCTATTGCGGCCTTGGAGATATCAACACTGTCATCATCTCCTGTTTTTGGCAAAACCCTAATTTTCCAAGATTTCTCCAAATTCGAAATCTTGGCATCCACAGCACCGTTTCGCCTGGGTTTTGCTGTTTCCACTCCTTTGATTCTCTTCCACTTCTTCAACCCAGCCCCTTTTGTTGGTGTCTCTTTGGAATTCACAGATTCCTCACTACCCACTTCATCAATCGTTCCCTTTTGATCCAGTTTCAACGTGTTGGCACCAAAATTCCCATCGAACCCTGACCCATTTTCAATTCCATCGTGATTCACTTCATTCTGTGAAATTGAAATTACTGTTTGATCTTCTTGCACCATGTGGCTTCTATTTTTTGAAACTGAAATCTTTGGTTCTGCCTTTACTTCTTTTCTTGTTTGCTCTTTGCTGAAGGCTTTGATTCTACCTTCACCTTGATAACTTTGCTCTTCTTGTTGCTGCTTTCTCCTTTTTTGCTACCACCCTCTTTCTATTCTTTCCCAGAACCATGATAAGCATTCTTTAGCATATCCCATGCTTGTTTAGCATTCTTGGCAGCACCAATAAGTCCAAGATCTTCAGAGTTCACACACTGTTGAATGATGGAGAGAGAAAAGTAATCTTTCTCCTTGGAAGCACTCTCTTTCACACCTAGGATCCCCTCTTCCACAATCTCCAGCACTTCATGGAAATTGAAGATCACTCTCATCCTCACAACCCAATGATTGAAGTTCTTGCCATCAAGAATCGGTAAAGGGATTGAAAGATCCTCACACATACTCCCCATCTCCATTAACACTCTCCCAAGATCGTTATAGCTCTAGATACCATTTGTTGGAACACAGATTTGTATTTACTGTATTTTGCACTCACACACTGTTTTCACTCATAGGTGCTATGTCACTCGCACACACTTAAGAATCAGGGAGAGATGAGAGTCAGAGAGATGAATAAAATTGTAGTTATTGATTATGAGACTAAGGTCTCTATTTATACACTTGGTAAGCCCACACTAGGCAATACAAAGGCCCATCATGACAATAAGGCCCAAACACTAATGATACTGATATACAACACACACCTACCATTCTACTAGATACACCCCATCACATATATGATTGAATTATCAACTAACAATGAAATGTGTGTTTTTTTTTATTTTTAAAATGAGAGGCCTATTTTTTTTCTTATATCAAATAAAGAGAGAGGCCTAACTTTTAAATAAAAATAGATTTCGTAGAGAGGAGTAAACCTTCGCAGTCGCTTTACCTTGAGATTGGCCCGGACAAATTCAACAATTCTTTCTTAATAGAAAATAGGAGTCGTATTAAGATTTCATGTTAACTAAATAAATAATTTTCAGTTTGTTTCAACTTTTTTTTATTAAAAAATCTATTTTAAAAATTTGTAGTGTATTTATTTAAATTTTTTTAAAAACAATAGATTCTAAATAATATTTTTATTTTTAAGACATTTATTGAAGAGAGTATAAGAACTATTCTAACACGTATACATATATATAACAAGGGCTGCTTCTATGGTGAGCAAGCATGGTGGGTAACACCACCATGCACAAGTTTGGGCAATCGTTGGATCAAAAAAATTCTAAATCTTATCATGCACCCTCCTCTACTGGATCAAACTTTACTTTCACTTTACTTTCTCATTTTTTTCTCTCTCATACCCCACGCACGGCCTCTTCCTCCTCTCCCTCCGGTCACCCCTTCCTTCCCCAGATCTCGACTCATACCCCATCACCGGCGGCAGATCTCTTCCCGCCCATCGATAATGGCGGACCACCACCATCAACAACCAGATTATGTTGCGAACCCGAACTGTTTGCGGCAAGCCTCTCGTTAGATAATCATCAACATCCAGAACCTCGGCTCTTGTTAAAATTGCAAGAACCCAAATCCCTAGATTCAAAGAAACACTAGGTAAAAAAACACGGCTCAAATTAGACTCACGAACTCACCTTTGTAACTCGTCTTTTACATACTCATGGACTCACATCTACCAAGAAACCAAATCATGCATCTTCTTCCCTTTCACGAACCATAAATCCCAAATCCAAATAACAATTCGACGATCTGCGACAACCTCCTCAGGCTCAACGGGATTTCTGTTGGTGGTGGAGTCGAGCACCGAGAAGTTGTTCAAGGTCGACGACACTACGGATTTCTGTTGGTGCCTTTAATGGAGATCTTCGAATTGGATTTCCTGCGATTCGCATGTAGGCTGCGGGAAATCGTGGTCGTCCGCTTTATTTCGGCGGTCGAGATCGGTTAGTTTCGACCGTCCGACCGATTTCGATCGTCGAGATTTGCTACGGCGTGAAAGCTGCGTCGAAGTTCCTATCGCAAAGCAAATCCAGGTCGGATCTCCTGGCATATCCGGGAGATAGCGCGCAAAATGGTGGTGATGGGTGAGGTTGCGATTTAAGGCCATGGCATGCGGCGACGAAGACGCCGGGGAGTAGCAAAGACGTGTGTTCAAGACTTGAGTCACGACACTCTTGGTTGGCTCGTGGTGAAACAACCACTTTGTTCAGCGGCGCATCATCGCGACGGGGCTTAGGGTGGCGTTGCAACCTTGGGCGAACTTGATGCGTGTTGCCTGGTCGTATCATTAGAGATGAAGCCGGAGAAGTGACAGCGAGAACCATCGACGAAGAGGTGAGAGAGGGAGAGAAATCAAAGAGGGGATTTGATCTAGTGTGGGAGGGTGCATGATAACTTCTGAGTTTTTTTTGATCTAACGGTGAAAGAAACTTGTGCACGGTGGTGTTACCCACCTTCCTTGTGCACCATAGAAGTTGCCATATAACAAGTATGCAATGCCCTAAAAATACTTACAACTTGTAATTCTTTTTATACGTTTTAAGGGACAAAAATCAATCCAAAAAGGAATAGAAAATTGCAGATATATGTTTGAATATAGTCAAGTCTAGGATCGAATTTTCAACATATCCATCAAGTATTGTCAAAAAAAAAAAAAAATCCAACAAGTGAGGAATATCATATGCTCGACATTTAAAACAGAGCATTGCTATACTTTACGATCCTTTTGCCCATGAAACGCAAGAATTGAAACGTGGCTTCTTTTCCTTTTTTTAACAAATATTATATAAAATAATTAGAAAAATATAATACCGTTTTTAGACGGAATACACGCCTTCCTGCTGTTTGACGAATTCAGTTTCGTACCGATTAGCATTTCTCTTTAAAATATACCTAGCCCCATAACCCATTCCTATGCAACTATATAGACCAAATTATCATACCAAAGCATTTTCTAGCACATTTAAACCTTTTAAAGCTAACTAAGCAACGATATTTAGGGGTGGCAAAGTGGGCCTGGCCCGTTGGGCCGGCCCGCCAACCCGCCAAAATGGGGCGGGTTGGGTTGGGGTATTGAACCCGCCAACCCACATAACCCGCCCCGCTTGGACCATCAACCCACTGCCGAGGCGGGGCGAGCGCCACCACACCTGCTTTTTATTTATCTATTACAATTTACTGAAGTTCCACACGCGCCATATAACTCCACACCTGGAAAAAAAAGGCCCATAATCTCACCAAACAAACAAAACCGTCCCACTCCCACTAACTAAGCCCAGAAAATAGAGTACATATGCTTATTCAAATAAAAATAGCTCAACAAATTAAATCACTCTAAAAAAATGGTACAAAAAATTATTAGGCGGAGGATTATATGTTGAGTATTGGGCCAGAATCAAAAGGCAAAAACGATTTTTTACATATTGAATTTTTATACCCAAAGAACAAAAAGGCCAAAATATAATTTATTTATTTTTTATGTTGGGCTGTCACTACGGCCACCAACTCCGCTATTAGCGAGTGAAAAGCTTAAACCCGCCACCCATGACGGCCGGCCGCGCCCGCTGGCGCTAAAGTGGAGTGGGCGGGTTAGGCGGTTACCGCTTTGCCTTCCCTAACGATATTGATTGTAATGGGCACAGCTAGATTGTGCACTACAAGAACACATCATATTATCGATGGTGACGGGCTGCTTTTTCGTCTATGCTTTTGCTTTCTTTCTTTCGTTGTTTTTTTTTTTTGTTTTCATTATTTGTATTGTTTTATTTTGTGTATTTGATAAGACTAAAATGAAAAGTGAAATGAGGATAATTCTATTTGTATTTTCTTTTTTTAATAAGATACACTACAATATGATAAAATAAAATAAATTTGTTATGACTTTTTTCGAATTTTTTTTTACAACTTCTCAGACAAAATTGGGGTATAACAAGCGTGACTTGGTCAAGGAAAATAACATTGTGTTAGTGTGAGGCAGACAAAGAGAAAAAACCCTAAATGTAAAAAGGAATAAATAATATTGAATCGACAAACCTAGTACATAAAGCTAAATGGATAATATTCGTTTTTCTTTATTTTTTGCCGAACCAGCATCGATTAGGTCACTGTCTCAATCGTGTGGATGTGGAGTACCATGAGCTTCTACTTATTGGGGCCGTCGTTGATCTTCGTTAGAATTTCTAGCTAATTTCAAGCATTAGTCCATTGTATACCACGTAATACGCTATCCCACCTAGAAGTAGCCAAAGTTACATTGTTTTGACAATAAAGTTTCGACCATAGGTCTTGTAAACAAGTGCCCTTAGGGTATTAATTAAGAAATCAAAAAATAGAAATTTTGTATTGGAAAGAATTACATTTAAACTTTTAAGTAATTAAATGCACTACTTTCAATACTCAATTTCTATATTTGATTCCTTAACTAGTGTCTTTAAGGCACTTGTTATTATTTGCCTTGGACCATATGGAAAAATACTAATTGCACTGTAGTATAAATATGGATAAGCCAAGATGCGGCGACTAGCCAGCTCAGGTTAAGGTTGGCAACGACAAAGTCAGTGTCCAAATGATTCTAAGCCTCTAACGTGCGACAGAATTTGGATGATAAGACCGAATTATGATTGCAGCATGTTCCACCACTATTTTCTTATCTTCTGTGACTATGTGCGCTGAAAAGGTTTATTCATATATTATAGTTTCTCTCACAAACGCTCCCATTGCATCGTCGTATGCACACTAGAATTATAATTGTCTTCGTCGCGTTAGTCAGAAATCTTGAGAAGAGTCGTAGTGGTGTGTGCTTACAAGAAAGGATAACGATTAAACCAGCATGAGGAGATTAATTTGCACACCTGTGCGCATCATAGTCACCATCACCAAATTTGTAACGCATCGACGCCGTTTTTGTCCGTTTCGTGGCTTGCGTTGTAAATCGGAATATGCGTCTCTACGGTAGCTTTCTAATTTCTATTATATATCCTTCATTTGATGGATAACTTATCCTAAAACGTCTGTTGGTGCCATCTTCACCGTAGTTGCTAACAGTGTCAACCACTTGTCCATATTAACAATCACCCCTGTCCCCCACCTTTCCACTCCAAAGAAAACCATATTTACGAACGGACCCCATATTTTTTCTGGATGTATCCCCTTTAACGCAATTTAGGACTTATGAACGCAAGTAATGCTAATTTAAAAACATCTTACTAGAAAGTAGTTACAAAATATTTTACTGATATAGAAATAGGACCACTTGTTTATTTTATATGCGTCACTTTCTCATGAATTTTAACTATCTATACATACATGACAATGAATGAGACGAGATGTTTTGCTCCCTCCCTCCGATTTCACATTCCCAGACTTGTCTCGTTCTCATCGAAGATATAAAAAAAAAAAATGGATATCTAACCTCGTCCTTATTGGCGGTTGGGGTGGAGATAAGCTTTTTTTTAATAAGGAAAAGTTTAAGCGAGTTGGTCTCTGACTAAAAGGTCGTGAAAAGTTCTCAAGACTTAAAAAGTTAACGCTTTGCAGGTTCGTACATTTATTGGTAAAAAATCGTATATTTTCAGAATTGGTGACATTTATTGGATATTTATTTACCTAAAACTACAATAATAAAGTTGTACATTTCTTTTGAAAAATAGAAAAGATCTATACTCTACAGCTATTACTTTAAATTTGTTTACATGTGATGTGGTGTGGACATAGGTCTAGGTACGAGTATCTATCAAATCTTAACTCATTATAATAGGAAAAACTCATTTTAATTAGATCTTTCCTGACTTGCAAGGTAGGAGTGGAGGCGGTTTTTGGGCCTTTTGACTCAAAACCTGCTCCGTTATAAAATCACAAAAATATTTTATATAGTAGACTAAAAATTAATTATTCTAGTAGTTAAAAAAATTAAATTATAATTACAGTTGATTAATAAATTTGAATGAAATTATATATTTTTCTAAAAAGTTGATATAGTTTTTAAGTTTATTTTTTGAGTTTAATATATATATATATATTTGATAATGTAACAATATTTTATATAAACGTACCAATTGTACTTTACCATAGTGCCACGTTATAATGTTACTTTTGAAAATATTTGCAAAAACATCTTCACGGGGACATATATTTGTACATTTGAGCAAAAAAAAAAAAAATTACACCATCATTACATACTACTCCGGTCTCATTTATAAACAACAAACATATTTTTAAGTTCATTGAATAACTCATGTATCTGGTCTATATATAGACCAGATACATGCGTTATTTAATAAACCTAAAAAATGTGTTTGATGCTTATAAATGAGACCGAAAAAAGTATATTAGTACACAAAACGAAATACAATTAAACCTTTTACACCGATTCTATTTATATCCAATATAAAAAGTGATGTAGTGATAATTTTAAAATTTTTAAGTCACTTTTTACACCGGATACATGTAGAACCGGATATAAGTGAATGAAATTTTTAAAAAATATAAAAAAAAAGATGGGTGAAGTATTCTGTGATTCTGATCTTGATGTGAATGGAATTTGTACTTTTTTTTCAATTCCCACCGAAGAGAGATGCAAGTTTTGATGTAAGGGTGGGAAGCGAGGCAACCACCTTGCTCTGTTGTAATGTACGTCTACATATATCATGGCTCCACTCGGTAAAAGTAGCTCATAAATTAGTTGATAGCTGACTGGTTATCATTGAAAAACTAATTAATATCAATATCAATATAATCGATATAAAATATTGGTAAAAAAATAAAATTAAACTATTATATTTTTGTTGGTAAAAAGATAAAATTAAAATATTATATTTTTGTCACCTATTATTTTAAAAGGATAAATTTGTCAATCTAAATAAAAATAAATCAAAATAAAAATTAAATTCACATAAAAAACTAATTTTTTAAACCTATTTTTAACTTTTTTTTTCACACCTTTCACTTTTTTCTCTCTCTTCCCTTTCTCTTTCTCTCTTTTTTATCCCACTCTCTCTTTCTCTCATTTCTGTCGCTCTCTCTTTCTCTATTTCTCTTTTTTTTTTAATTTCTCTGTTTCTCAGTTTCTATTTTTTTATTTTATCATTATATTTTTTTATTTATAAATAATTATTTTTATTTAAAGTCTCAAATATAATTTTATCGTCTTTAATCACGTATAAAAATTTATAAATATCTTTATTATATATTATTTATAGATGATTATTTTACTTTTAATTCTTATCGGGAGAAATATTATATACTATCGATATAAATGATTATTTTTTTGGGTCCAGACGAAGAAACATAAAATTTTATCTGTATAATTTCATCATCTTTTAGAATATATCAAATTTTATAAATATTTTACTATTTATAAATGATTATTTTACTTTTGAGTCCCAACAGAGTTTTGTTTTTCACATTTTAATTTTTCTATTTTATTTATATTTTTTATTAAAATTTTTTAATTTCATTTTTTTATAAACATAAAATTTTTTCGTTATAACATCAAAATTTATAAATATATTTATTATATATTATTTATAGATGATTATTTTACTTTTGATTCTTAACGGGAGGAAACATTACATACTATCGGTATAAATGATTATTTTTCTTTTGGGTCCAAATAGAGAAACATAAAATGTTGTCGGCATGACATCAAAATTTATAAATATATTTATTATATATTATTTATAGATGATTATTTTACTTTTGACTCTTAACAGGAAAAACATTACATACTAATTTTAGACATCTTATTCTAATGACATATTGTATGTTGTCAGTATAATTACTTTTTATATTATGTTTTTATAAATGCTATTATTTTTTATAAATGATTATTTTTTTGAGTACCGACGGGAGAAAATAACATGTTGTCGCTATAATTTCGTTATCTTTGAGCACATATCAATTTTATAAATATTTTTATTATTTATAAATCATTATTTTACTTTTAAGTCTCGACGGGGGAAACATTACATGTTATCGGTATAATTTTATCGTCTTTGACATAGATCAATTTTATAAATGTTTAAGTTTTTCATAAATGATTATCTATATATCTATCTAATCAAGAAAACTCTAACCATGTTTATTTCATCTTAGCTATATATGGTACGTAAGTCACACAATTACATAAATAGTAATATTTGATACACATTTAATATTTTTTTCACATTCACTATAAAATTAGGTAATTTTTAATACATTAAATCAAAAATATCATTTACTATAAACAATTACCATCTTAAAACATTAATCGTAATAAATAATGAGCGCCCCGTGCGAATGCACGAATATCGTACTAATTTGTTTTTTGAAAACAAAAAACTAACTTGATGAATTTGAAGTGGCTAGTAAAATTTGAATTAACTGATAAATACTAAATGACATAAAAAGACATATTAAAATTATTTTTTATATAAATTATATTTTTGTATATAATAGTATTTGTTTTAAAAATTGTTATTACTTTTAGTATTAATTTTTTTTCAAATTGCTTATCATCTTTAAAATTGAAATATCATTTTAAAATTTTATTCTCTGATTTATATATTTTTATTAAATGAAATAGGATGATATAAAGAAAACGACATGTTCATATGTTTCTAAATAATTTTTGTTTTACTCGTCAAAAAAAATTTGTTTTATAGATAAAAAATATTTTGTACTATTTTTGAATTGTCCTAAATATAGAGTGTTCTGAACCAAAACTCGGTGTGGTCGGAGACGAGCGCGACGGTGGATCTTGCGACGGCGAGAGACGACGTTGGCGTGGTTTATACCTGCAGACACTCCAATGCCTAAGTCAGTTTAGGATTGAAGGAGAGGTAACCAGAAATGAATCAATGTACCTGAAACGATTGGCGAGATCCCTTATATAGTGCAGTGAAGCAGTTATCTGAGTGTAACCATTTTGCGTGAAGCCCAGATCACTTTGGATCTGGCAAGTTGTAATGCGATAAAAAGACCTCGTAGGTCTTACTTGGGCCGGTACTTCTTAGCAAGTGTTGGTTGGATTGGGCTTCGCCCAGTCCAAAACATATAGGATAGTAAGTGTTGTATTTTATGAGAGAGTTATTAAAGAATTTTCAAAAATAGTTATAAGCATCTGAGATAAATATATATATTTACCAAACACCTCTATGAAACAAATTGACGAACTAATTGAATTAATTAAATATTAACTTATTGATCTTGCCAAACATACTGTATACATTGCAATTGTTATAAATTATCCAAATAAATTCAATAAATTGTTTGTAAGTTAATATTATTACTGTGATTTTTGAACATGAACTTTGAAGCCTTTGGAGGCTAGGTTCGCTACTTCTAAAAGGAAATATCCCGAGAGGATATTAGGTTTTTATTTTTATTTTTACGGGAGAGGATATAATTAGGGTTTTTTCTTAAAGAAGAGAGGATATATTCTTTTAAAGATAAATATTAGTTATTAGGGAGTTATGTTAGTAGCTAGGATTTGAACCCTGAACCTCTTTCTCCAATTTCTTTAAATGTTTCAGCTCAATTACTTGAGCTACACTTTAAAGACAAAAAAGAGAAGATATGTTTTTCTTTTTTCACGAAAGAAGAGAGGATATGTTTATGGTTTAAGAATAATATTTTTGTATAATTTTAGTTTTATTAATAGTTATAAACATAATATTTTATTTTCTCTTGCTAAACATGTATATAAAATACTAAAAAAATTATGATTATTAATAAAAATGAAAAACATGGTTCAAGCATTCCTAGATTTTGTCTTTCCTTCCCGTCGTTGAACTTGGTCAGTATAATGGAAAGATTCATGGAGGCATAGCTCATTTATTGCCGTACACCCAGATATTTCTGCATCAAGATTGATAAACAGCCGAAGCAACTCGCCATACTCAATACCGTACACATTATTTATGTTCCCTGACTGACCAGTATTGTATGAATAGTTACTTTCTGGTCCCAATATATACTAGTATGTCACCTTAGTAAAAAAAAAAAATTTGTTCCAAAATAATTCCTCCACCCCAAAACATTTGGCCTTTGACATACGAATTAAGAAATCATTAATTGGTATATATATAGTCTAAAATACCCCTAGTTAATCATGTGTTCCAATAATTATGTACTGAGTCATGTGCTGTTGGAACCACCATTAGTCATCAATATTTGGATAATGGAGAGTCTAGAGATTATGTAACATGGGCATTCGCATTGATGGGTGGTTGGCTATTGGCTTGGGTACTAGTGCCTAATAAAAACTCAACCACAATAGTCTCTTAAAACATCAAGGGTATAATTGGAAGAAAAAAATTAATTTAGTCTTGGATATATAAAACATCAATAGTTTTGGCACAAAACTGAAAGGCCAAAACATCAAATGTTTTGGAATGGAGGGAGTATATGTTATTTTCTATTTTCAATGTAACATTAAATGCTTTCTGCCAATTGTACCCTCAAATAATCTACTTAGCATTTATGACAATAGTTAATACACTAATAGTTAATAGAGTTAATTTGGTAAAATTATCACTCTTTTTCTTTTATTTATTGTTTTTTTCTTAAACTGTGTAATTTAACCAAATATGACATATATATTGGGATGGAGGGAGTATGAGAATAAATTTTTTTTTATAGGCAAATGTTTGTTGTTAGTAATTGTTAGAAATATTAGTTTCTCAGGTTTGAACTCGGGACCTCCAGCTTACACTCCTTCAGTATCCCTTAGCTCACCAACCAAGCTACCTACTGGGACGGAGTATGAGAATAGATGACTGAACTAGGCTTAGCAGAAATAGGTAACTTGTTAAAAAAATTCAAGTCTCGATTCTATTCTTTTGGTTGTTACATATTACGAGTAGAAATCATCTCTGTTTCTTAAAAGAATTGAAAATCTCTATTACTATATTTTTTGATATATAATTGCAAGTATTTTTAAAATAGTGACATAAATCGTGCATTGATATGTATTTTTTTCTCAAAACTGTAGTAATGAATCTCTCTATTTCTTTGACACGGATAAAACACTATGTTTAACCCAATCCGAGTCATACATTGATATTCAAGGGTATGGTAAAATCACTTTTTTTTTTATGAATGGTAAAAATCACTTTTTAAGTATATGCTGTGAATGCTGCGAATATTATTTTATGTTCAGGGCCTACTCATCAGAATTCTTTTCAGTTCTGAACTTTTCCCTTCATAAGGATAAACAAGATGCCTTAGAATATTCAATGCATATCAATACAATGACCTAAATTTCTTGATGAAACCAGTTATACTCATGATATAGCATAGAATAAAGGAGATATTTTTACAAATTATGTATCTGTGCACTGATACTAAAGATTGTACATCACAAGTTCTCAACCATACTGCTATGAATTGAATTCAAAACATTATAAATTAAAAGAATATTATTCTCTGAATACTAATATATAAAGGTAATAAGGTGTTTTGACACTAGAGAAGCTCCCTAAAGTTGGAATGAACGAGATTTCCTATTATTTTTATTTGGGCAGGGGGTGGACTTCTGTTTTTGTGTGTTTACTCGCATCACTTTTTTCCCCTCTCTGCTCCGATATACTCTTATACTACCATATAATAAAATTAATTTTAATTCATTTGAAGCACTGAAATAATTTCTCTGCGCAAAGTGTTTAATTTGCATGCATTCAGAATCCCATCTCTTCTCCAACATTTTAGTCACAAATCATGAATACAATATTCAAATATTTTTTAAATCACTTTTTTTAATGTTGCAAATATTATTTTATGTTTAGCCTACTTACTCATCACATTTACTTTCTGTTCAGAAGTTTCTACTAAGGATCATAAAAGAAATAGTACAGATTCCATCAACAACAAAAAAAAAAAAATAGTACAGAAAAATTATACAATAATGTCAACACTCTGTTAACATCTTTTTTTTTTTTGATGGACTCTATTAACATCTTCTGTCCATTTAAATTTTCCTGATCCAATAAAAAGAAAATTTAACCTTTGTACCCAAAAAGAAAAAATTAACCTTTTATTGTTTAAACAGAGAAAACGACAAATAATATATAATTCAAAAAAAATTGATGCAGTAACAATTTTCTTAAATTTGGTAAAATGTCAACATGGTTTTGAACATCATGATCTTTTTTCTTGTTCTCAGGTGTCACATGACCATGGTCACACTTGGGAAGTCTAGAATCGTCAATTTTGGTAACAAGCAGTGATTGCACAGGTCTATATATTTATCATATAATATATGTCTCACAATATAATTATGCAATTTGGAATGTGTTACATAGACTCACATGCGGTTCTCTTGCAAAATTCAGAGCATCGCACGAGAGAATATGCGACACACGTGGTAGCAATATCAAGGCAAATTGTAAAATTTATTTAAATTTAAATTAAACCCCCGAAAAGGACAAAAAGTAGTACAAGCGAAAAAGACTTTTGCTTTATTACATGATTCACGGTCGCGATTTTTATGTAATTTCAGAAGTCTCGCTAACTTGCTTTAAAACCAGCTTAAGCCTCTCTTACTGCAAACAAAACAAGAGAGCAAGAAAATTAAGAGTGATGCAGCCCTCTTACTGCGTGAAAGAGAGTAAACCCTGTGTGGGTTGGGTTGAGAAATACTTCAGTGACTGTCTCTGTAATCTGAATGATGACATCTCATTCAGCTTCGGTTTCATCAGTTTAATATGTTGGGGATTAGCGGAAATTCCTCAGATAATCACTAACTTTCGTGCTAAGTCTAGCCATGGTGTCTCACTTGCGTTTCTCCTCACTTGGGTCGCGGGGTTCGTCGATTTTTGCAATTAAATTCTAGTATTATTTAGCCACGCTAGCTGTGTATATACGCTTTCCACCCAACCCTTCAAAATTAAGCACTGTTTTTTTTTTTCCTTTTCATTTGAGCAAAGTCATTTTGGGTGAGAATAATTTAGCGATTAGTCTAATTGCTGATTTGTTAAATTATTATTTGAATGCAGTGACATATTCAACCTGGTGGGATGTCTTCTGGAACCAGCTACGGTATGTGATTGTGAAGCATACATTATAGTAAAATGCTGGGTTGTGTGGCAGGGTGTTGTCTTGATTTCTGATTTCTGAGATATGCCCTGACGAGACCCATTTTACAGTAATAAAAAAGAAATTGTGATTATAGCCGTCATTAATTAAACTGAAATTTGCATCTGCTCCTTTTCTTTAATTCGTTTTTTCTCGCTTTATGGAGTAAATGTTTAATAATTTTCATAGCTGTTAAATATTCACTCCGCTCTGAAATATAAATAACAAAAGTCTAAAAAAATATAAGTAAAAAATTTATGTATTTGGTCCAAAATATATAGACTTTTTACATATATTTTAGAGATTTTTTTTACTTATATTTCGGACAGGGAGAACTACTAATAAACGCTCTTTATTGAATTTTGTTTTCTTAACTTCGGACAGTATTCGTTAATTTTTCCTTCGTCATGCATATGATATGTACATATTATAATAATAATTGTGATTGTTGACTTACTTCTTTTTTTGTTTTGGTATTTTGTTTTTCTTTGTGCTTTTTGGATGCCTGGGAGTGCAGTTGCCGACCCAATACTACACAGCTCTGGTAATTAAAGTTGCCGACCTAATACTACATTATTATGAAACATTTAATTCTGTTTAGCTTTACAACAATTCAAATTAGAGGTTAAAATAGGAAATATAAAGTGTTGATGTGTGTTTTTTTTTGTCAGCTAGTAGAAATGGTAAACAATAAACACACACGTCTAAATCCAAGCAACACCCTGTTCAAACTCTGCCTCAAGGCCCCATATCGCTAAAATTGTCAAAGAACTAACAAATGACAAAGTGTTGATGTAAAAGATATATATATATATATATATATATATATATATATATATATATATAATGAAAATAAATTTACTAAAGTTTTAATTGTTCATTTTTTTCATTAAAGATTGAAATTCTTTTAATTTTTCCTTTAAAATGAACTATGAAATAGCTAAATCCACATATTAAAAAGAGTTGAAAATTAAGAAACCACAGTCCATACAAAAACAGAATGTTTTATTGTCGATCCAAACAAATTAGTTGGAAAGATATGGTAGGCCCAATTTGAATAAAATTAGGGAACACCATATGATGGAATCATGAGTCAGCGCCAACCCATTGGACGTTCATGTATTCAATCGCAATAAAAATTTCTGGCTTTAAACTTTTTATACCTATTCTCTACACTTATTTATTTATTTTTAAAAATTCAAACTAATCTCTTTATTTTTCTTTCTTTAAAAATAAAAATTTAAGTTAACGTAAAAACTAAAAACACTGGCCATTCTTCGCTGGTGCTAGTTGCTACTCCCACATGGAAAACTTTTTTTTTGGGTTCCCAAAATTGGATACACCTACCATGAAATGAAATAATTATAAAATAAAATGACTTTAATTTCACGCCAGGTCTTTGCAATCAAACTTCAGATGACTTTAGCTGAACACTTTGTTCTTTTTTTTAGAATTTTATTGTTCATTAGAATATTGTGAATTTGTGCTTGTTAACAGCTATACACAATCACTACGATCGTATTAGTATTGCAAAGCTTCTATTACGACTACATCTATAAATGGTGCTGCAAGCGTCGTCAGAAGATCAACATCGAACAGGTTCTTTTCCAATTTCTTAAGCCCCTTTCAGCTAATCAAAATAATACTCTCATTTGAAATTTGAAATAGTAGATTGCATTATTACATTATTGTTATAATAATATTATGTTATAATAGGCTTATGAAGAAGAGAAAAAACCTTTGAAACCGAAACAAGGCCTTGAGTCTGGGATTCCAATACGAAGTAGCAAACACAAAGTAATACCTCGACCAGAGTATTACTATGCGTACGTACCAATATTTTAATTGTTGATTAGATTAAAAAATGATGTGAAGTGAGTTTTAATTAATTGTTGAGTTAATTGAACAAATTACAGGTCAGCAAGATCATTGGCTGGTAATGTTACTCCACCATCTCGTACCTATATGAGAGTTGCTAAAAGTGGCCCTTCAGCCATGGGATTGAACGAGGATTCATCTTCTGATGACGAGGCATCTTCAGTTTCTTCTACAAATGCTGCAACACATCCCAGACCAATCCCTCGTTCTGCTGTGAGTCATTCATTTTAATAATGTCACACAAAATAACTAAATAATTAAATCGTTGTATCTTCTGTGTAATGCAAGTATGTAACCATAATTTTAAATCCCCTTTCTCTGGAGACATCTAAAGGTGCACAACATACTTCACTTGCTATTCACCACCATACTTGTTTTATATAACCAAATTAATTATTCATTGTACATTGTTTAATTCAGGGAAGCTATGGAACTTTTCTAGCAGCATCGATTAACTTACCCCTGCAGGGCAATGCTTTGAAAGAGGGATACATAAGACTGAACGGAAGAAAACTACTCTCCCAGGTATAATCATCTCCACATAGTGTTAATTTGGTTGCTTTCAATTTGCATAATAATTGCATTTGATGCTTGCTGCTACTAAGTACTAGAACTCATCACAGGAGCATCAAATACACAGTGCATTGGGTCAATGGTTGGGATGGCTCATGGCTGCTATCTACACGGGCGGTCGAGTCCCTCAAATATGGTTGAACGTATGTGTAAAACTTTGATTTTAGTTCCCAATATTCTTTTACAGTTGTATTCTATATTTTTGTGTGTTATCATAACTGATAACGTTGTTGTTCTGTAATTATTGGCCAGATGAAAAGAGGGAGTGTAGAGGTAATATTTAATCTTTGATCATTTCTTGTATTCAAATTATAAATCACAATTCACAAGAGCACAGATTACCTGTATTAATTTCCTCTAATTTTTATTAGATGCTTTCTCTGTTTATCATGCAGGGGTTAAATCCATTCATGTTCATCTTTGCACTGATTGCCAATGCCACTTACGTGGGAAGGTTATAAATTATAATACTCTCTTTACCACATACGTTTGCATATTAAATAATCTTACTATAACTCATGTTGTCTGTGCAGTATTCTTGTACGAACTACAGAATGGGAAAGCATCAAAGCTAATTTGCCATGGTTGTTGGATGCCGTAGTTTGCGTGGCATTGGACCTATTTGTATCCTATATACACAGTTTTTTATGCATATTTTCAAGTTACTGTTATTTAATCTTGGTTGGACTACGTCGTAATCTTTGATATTGGAGAAAATTATGGCTAAATATGGCCGATGCAACCCTAGTCGCAGTTGTGGGGGCATAAAAAAAATGATGTCGCGGCCACAATAGTATTCCCAAACCTTTTTTTGAAGAGCTGTATTTGTGGCTAAAGTTGCAAAACCTTAACAATAACAGATAATATTGCAGTACGCCAAATACAGATACGTTCGGAGGACAACAAGAAGTGATGATGGTAATTATGAAGATTACAAAGCAGCTAGAAAAATCAATGTTTCTTGATTTGAAAAGATCGCATTCCCAAAAATGAACGAATATCATACTTCTAGTCCACTATAATATTTTGCTATTTGTGGTTATTAGATTGATGTGGACTAATTAGGATAAGTGTCAATTCGTCCTAATTAGAAGTGCTATATATATATGACTACCAGCTAATAGTTACTATCAAGTTTGTGAATTATGAACAGTTAATGGTTCTTAATTATACTTCATTTTATGTAGCTATGCATAATCAAAAGATGAAAATTAACCTTGTCGCTATCAACAACAAACAGATGGGATTGATGATTACTATCGAAGTTATCAATTTCGTGACCATGAACCGTTCACTTACGATTCAAAAAACTGTATGATTTCTAGGCTTTTCAAATTGAACGCGAAAACCTTCCACTTTATGTCGTTATACGCATGTAAGAGTGATAGAACTTTGCCAAAAAGTCCCGGGGACCAACGATGAGGCTTGAGGCTTCAGTGGCTTGGTGATGTATCTAGACACTAGTCCTGTTGCCTTTATCTAGTTATGTGGCTGTTGCCTTTATCTAGTTATGTGGCTGTTGCCTTCTCTTTTTCCTTTTGTGCTTGTCCACAAATTAGTAAAAGAGAAACTATATCCTGTGGCTATCGCCAACGCACGACATAAACAATGATGACAAATTGCATGTTTGAAGGGGAAAATGGTCATATGATTTTGCATAATTTATGAAAATTCCAACGAGTTTGTAGTATACTCCCTCCGTCCCTTAGTATAGGATTACAAGAGGATCTTATATTAAGGGACGGAGGGAGTAGTCATTTTTATCGTGAAAGCAAATTTTGTCAATTAATGGAACCAATATATGAAAATGAAAAGAAAATAAATAAACTAACAGGGTAGGTGGTGACTGGTGCCGGTGGTGACAGTAATTGGCTTTTTCCTCTCAGGAAAAAATGTACACCAGCATTCAATTTCTGTGTACAGATATTAACACAAACATACGGAAAAGTGGACAAATATTGATTAACAAGAATACAAAAAGGAAAAAATAATAGTAGTAAACTATGATAATCATGCTACTGGAAAATTTATATGACACTGTTAACAAGATACCTTTTAAAAAAATTTCTTAAACAATTCAAACAATTTTTTCAAGGCTACGTCAGCTATTATATCTCAACTCGAAGCTTCATTTAAACAATTTTTTGGGGGGGATGAAGAGTCAAGGAGAATACATTAGGTTAAATGGGACAAGGTTTGTAGAGAGCGCGAGGAAGGGGTTAGGCATTAAGAACTTGAGAGCTTTTAATTTGACTCTTTTAGGAAATGGTTGTGGAGGATAAAAAATGAAAATCAAGGGTTATGGTACAAAGTTGTGTTATCTAAATGTAGGGAGATGGAAGGTTTAATTGAAGGGGTGTGAGGGTGAGTTCTATATGGTGGAAAGATGTGGACAAAGGGGTATGGGGATTTAAACAGAATTGTTTTCAGAATCATTGGTAAAAGTGGTAGGGAATAGAGTTGACAGCTACTTTGGAAGGATCCATGGATTGAAGATAGATTGCTAAAGATTTTTATTTTTTTGCCGATTATTCAATTTATCTTTGGACAAAGAGGCAAAGTTGGAAGTTTTAAGACATTGGGTTGATGGAAGGTGGGTATGGATTTGGAGATGGAGGATAAGGTTGTTTCAATGGGAGGAAGAGTTGTCGAATGAACTTCGAAAGATGGTCGAATCTATAGAGATAAGGGAAAATGAGATGGATAAGTGAGTTTGGAAGGAAGGGAAAGTGTCATTATTTGTATGGGGGATGCTTCAAAATAGAATTCCAACCGAGAAAAACTTAATTAAGAGGAGAATTATTGGTAATGACATATCCCAATGTGTAGGTGGATGTAGCATGGAAGAGATGACAACACATTTGTTCTTTGAGTGCTCTATTTTCTCGAGGGTATGGTATAAATTTCTAAGATGGTTCGGTGTAAATACTGTTAGATATTGGGCCTCAGTGCTCTCCTATTGTATTGGGCCTGGGCTGGTCCATATTAGAAAGTCTAGTTTCTGTTTGATAGTTAGTTTCGTTTATACTGCTTTAATTCTGTTTTAGCTTCATATCAGTGTAATGTGTATATAATCATTTCAATCAATGGCAATACAGAAGAGAGATCATTCAGTTTATTCTTCTGATCCTAACAGCTGGTATCAGAGCTCCAACTGGGGCCTGATACGAACCGCAGTTCTTGAGTGTGTGAGAAGAAGAAAAACACGAGTCTTTCACAGAGAGTAAAGTTTGAAGACCTAAGTTCTTTCATGGCAGAAGGAACCAGTTTCTTGCAACCCGCGATCCCTAAATTCGACGGTCACTATGACCATTGGTCAATGCTGACGGAGAATCTCCTTCGATTGAAGGAATATTGGCACTTGATCGAAGAAGGAGTTTATACACCCCCTGACGGAGCAACCCCAGAACAAACTAAGAAGGGTGAAGATAGCAAATTGAAGGATTTAAAGGCCAAGAACTACATGTTCCAATCGATTGATAGGAGCATCTTGGAAACAGTTCTCAGCAAGGATACATCGAAAGAAATTTGTGATTCAATGAGGAAGAAATACCAAGGCTCCACGAAGGTGAAGAGGGCTCAATTGCAAGCCCTAAGAAGAGAGTTCGAACTTCTTGGTATGAAAGAAGGTGAATTTGTAGATGAGTATTTTGCAAGAACCCTTGCAATTGTCAACAAAATGAAGACGCATAGTGAGAAGATTGAAGAAACAACAGTGGTTGAAAAGATCTTGAGATCGATGACTGGGAAATTTAATTATGTTGTTTGCTCAATAGAAGAATCCAATGATGTCACCACATTGACGGTAGATGAGTTACAGAGCAGCCTTCTTGTTCATGAGCAATGAATGAAGGGACACAAAGATGAAGATCAAGCTCTCAAGGTGTCAAATTCTGGCAGATCCAGAAGAAGGGGACGCAAAGGTCGTGGCTGCGGAAGACAACGATTCAATAAGGAGCTGGTGGAATGTTATAATTGCCACAAATTGGGGCATTTCCAATATGAGTGTCCCAATTGGGAAGAAAAGGCAAATTATGCCAAATTTGATGAGGAAGAACAACTGTTATTGATGGCACACACAGCAGGGAAGGAATCTTTAAAGGAAAGGATGTGGTTTCTTGATTCAGGTTGCAGCAACCATATGTGCGGGATTAAATAATGGTTCTCAAACTTGGATGAACATTTTAGAGTTGCTGTGAAATTGGGGGATGACTCCAAAATAGAAGTAATAGGAAAGGGAGATGTGAAGTTTGAAATAGATGGTTTGATTCAAATCATTACGGGAGTATATGACATTCCAGGATTGAAGAACAATATGCCAAGCATAGGGCAGCTTCAAGAAAAGAATTTGACCGTGGTTTTTAAGCAGAATTGGTGTAAGGTGTTCCACTGAACTAAGGGTTTGATCATTCAATCACAAATGTCTTCAAACAAGATGTTTGTGGTTATGACCAATATCCTTCCTCCAACATGTTTCAAGGCAATTGCTGAAGATCCTACATATCTCTGGCATTGCAGACTTGGACACCTCAGTTACAAGGGGTAGAAGACACTTATGCAGAAAGAAATGGTGAGGGACTTGCCTAAACTTGAAGAATCATCGAAAGTGTGCAGTAGCTGTCTGATTGGGAAGCAACACAGGGAAAGCTTTCCAAACAAGAGCGCTTGGAGGGCATCACAGAAGCTACAACTGATCCATGCAGACATTTATGGGCCTATCAAACCCGAGTCAAACAGTCACAAAAGGTATTTCTTGACCTTCATAGATGACTTTAGTAGAAAAACTTGTGTACACTTTCTGTCAGAAAAATTTGCTACATTGGAAAGTTTTAAACATTTCAAACTTGTAGTTGAAAAAGAGAGTGGAAATCAGGTTGGTTGCCTTATAACTGATAGAGGACGAGAGTTTAATTCCACTGATTTTGATGAATTCTGTAATTCTAATAGAATTAAAAGGAACCTAACAGTAGCATACTCACCCCAACAAAATGGGGTGGCTGAAAGAAAAAATAGAACTATCTTGAATATGGTTAGAAGCATGTTGTTCGAGAAAGATATGCCTAAAGAGTTCTGGCCAGAAGTTGTAACAGGTGTCCCACAGTGGCAGTCCAGAATATGACTCCTGAAGAAGCTTGGAGTGGTGTCAAACCCTCTGTTCATTTCTTCAACATATTTGGATGTATAGGACATGTTCATATTTCAGATTCACAGAGAAAGAAGCTGGATGACAAAAGCAAAAAAATGTGTGCTACTTGGTGTAAGTGAAGAATCAAAGGGTTATAGACTCTATGATCCAATCTCTAAAAAGATTATGATTAGTAAAGATGTTGTATTTGATGAAACTGAAAAGTGGGAATGGAAAAAGGCAACAAAAAGTGAGGATTGTGGGCTGACAGATATTGGAGATAGAGGTGATGAAGGGGCTGGTAACACAGAACCAAACCATGAAGAAAACAGAACTGTAGAACAGATATAGGAAGACAGCAATGTACCTGCAGTAGAAGCAACTGCAGGTGATGTATCAAGTGAAGATTCTGTGGAAGACACTGCAGAAGCTAAAGATCAAAGGAGGAAAAAGTCAAAGCCGGCATGGCATGATGATTATGTGATGATTTTAGAACAAGAAGAGGAGATGCACAACTTGGCAGTTTTCACCTCAAATGATGACCCAGTTCATTTTGATGAAGCAGTAAAGAACAGTAAATGGAAAAGGGCCATGGATGCTGAAATAGAAGCCATAGAGAAGAATGGAACATGGGAGCTCACTACTCTCCCAACCGGGGCAAAGACAATTGGAGTCAAATGGATTTTCAAGACAAAGTACAGTGAGAAAGGAAAGGTGAAAAAACACAAGGCAAGACTTGTTGCAAAGGGGTATGCTCAAAAACATGGGATTGACTATAGTGAAGTATTTGCACCAGTTGCAAGATGGGACACCATTAGAACCATTGTGGCCTTTGCAGCTCTCAAAGGTTGGACTTTCTACCAGTTAGATGTAAAAAGTGCTTTTCTCCATGGAGAAATAAGGGAAACTATCTTCATAGAACAACCTCAAGGATATGTGAAAAAAGGAGAAGAAAACAAGGTGTACAAGTTAAAGAAAGCCTTGTATGGATTGAAACAAGCTCCAAGAGTTTGGTATAGTAAGATTGAAGGATATTTTCACAAGGAAGGGTTTGAAAAATGCCCTTCAGAGCACACTTTATTTGTGAAATATTCTGGCAGCAGCATACTATTAGTCAGCCTCTATGTGGATGACTTGATTTTTACTGGGAATAATGAAGACATGTTCACTGAATTTAAAGAGTCAATGAAGCAGGTTTTTGATATGACAGACTTAGGCAAAATGAACTACTTTCTTGGTGTAGAGTAGTGCAGAATTCTGCAGGGATCCTCATCTCTAAAACTAAATATGCAAAAGAAATTCTTGAGAGGTTTGACATGATGAGTGCAAATGCAGTAAAGAGTCCGATTGTTCCAGGTACTAAAATTTCAAGAGAAGGGAATGGAGAGTTAGTAGATCCCATATACTACAAGCAAATTGTTGGTTGCTTGATGTATTTGACTGCTACTTGGCCTGATCTTATGTTTGTGGTGGGATTGATCAGTAGGTACATGGAGAAACCTACCTCAATGCATCTGCAAGTGGCAAAGAAGATATTGAGATACTTGAAGGGAATAATCAACTATGGGATCATGTACAGCAGAGTAGGGAATCTAAACTTGGGAGGCTTCACTGACAGTGACTATGTAGGGGATATTGATGATTGCAAAAGCACTTCTGGTTATGTTTTCAAGCTTAGTTCAGCAGCCATTTCATGGTCCTCCAAAAAGCAACCAGTTGTGACTCTATCCACAACCAAGGCAGAATTTATAGCAGCTGCTATTTGTGCTTGTGTCAAGCTATTTGGCTAAGAAGAGTGCTAGAAAGATTGAAACACAAGCAGAATATGTCAACAACCATTCTTTGTGACAATAGGTCTACAATAAAATTGTCAAAGAATCCAGTACTTCACAGGAGAAGCAAACACATTGACATTAGGTTCCATTTCCTGCGTGATTTTGTGAAAGAAGGAATAATTGAGCTGATTCATTGTAGCTCACAGGATCAAGTTTCTGACATAAGGACAAAACCTCTCAAACTTGAGACTTTTAAAAGACTGCGCACTAAATTGGGAGTATGCTGCATAGATGAGTTAAATTGATTTGTTAACACAATCAGTATTAAGGGAGGATTTTGTTAGATATTGGGCCTCAGTGCTCTCCTATTGTATTGGGCCTGGGCCAGTCCATATTAGAAAGTCTAGTTTCTGTTTGATAGTTAGTTTCGTTTATACTGATTTAATTCTGTTTTAGCTTCATATCAGTGTAATGTGTATATAATCATTTCAATCAATGGCAATAAAGAAGAGAGATACTTCAGTTTATTCTTCTGATCCTAACAAATACTGCACTACACAATGTCAGTAGTGAACACTTCGTTCAATTTATGGGTCTAATTCAAGGAGGAAGGCTACTTGGAGATAGACTTTTGATTATTTGGTTCGCATGTGCTTGGTCGATGTGGAAGGTGAGGACCCTCCCTGTAACCCTCCCCCACCCCTATTCCACTACCCCTTTTCCCACACCATCTCTAACTCCACCTCACCCTCATCCCACTACCCAGTTCTCCCCACCGCCCCTTCCCCCTAGTTGTGTCCTTTTTTTTTCTATTCACAACATTCCATCATAAACCCTTTTTCTGTTTTTACAAAAAATGCGGAAAGTAACTTTTGCACATGTCTGAAAATTAGTTACTAGGCGTGTGAAAAGTGTCACCTACATGTTTGAAAAACTAATTTATGGAAGCAAAAAAATGCATATTTTGGAAACAACTTACCATATATAGAAAATTTATTTTGAAAACAATGTGTTTTCATAAGGCACAAAAATTGTCGTCTAGAAACCCATCTTTTCGAAATAGAAAAAAGACAAAAAAAAAATATGCAAGAAAGAGGCAATGATTAGAGCTGTCAAATTAGCCCCCCTCCCCCCCCTCGGGACTTAGCCCATCAGATTAGATTGCAGAAACAAACAAAACCGGGTCAACCCGAATTTCTATCTTGTTATAAATTATGTGGCCCACTCTAACCTAAAATGCGGGCCATTCGGGTTGAGCTGACCTAACCCGAATTTCTATCAAGTTACATATTTTCAATTTCAAGAATGTTGGCTTAAAATACGGGCCCAAAAGACCCAAATTTTTTTTGTCCTGTATTCATAGAGCTCGACTCAACTTAAAATACGGGCGATGGGCATACCAAAACTAATTGGTCTAGCAGTGACAGAGTGAGGGTATGAGTGGGGTTGCAAAGGAGGGAGAATAGGGGACAGGGTAGGGGGAGTGGGAGTGGGAGTGGGGGACGGTTGTAAGAGAGGGTGGGGGTAGGAGATGGAGTATAGTATGGAAAATTAAAGAGTGGGGAGTGGGAAAATTAAATAGGGAGGTGGGGATATAAATACCCAAGAAACATTTGCCTTTTTTTTTTTGGTCAGAAACATTTGTCTGTTAAGTAGAGAAGCCTTCTTCTAGTTTTGCTACAAAGTAGAGGCCCATAAAGTTAATTGGGCTACACAAAGTATATACTCGCATGGGCTCAGGTGTAAAGCCTTTAGGTGTTGCCAGGGTCAGAAGCAAAGTTTGAAGCCAAATTTTGCAACAACAAAGGCCGGTCAATCACGAAACCGAGGACATGGACTTAAAATGATTTTGGATTTCAGAGTTTGGAAGTTGCCGTTAGCTCCATTGATGTTAGGTAATGTTTGCGTATCTTCATCTAGTCATCATCTTCTTTGATTGAATCTTCAGCTTCTAGGTTGAAGTCGCTTAGAACTCAAATATTCCAGCGGCGAAAGAAACAAACACGACCAAATTAGAAAGTAACATCTGTCGCTATTGCGTTTGGCGAAAAATAAGGAGATATTAGCCCCCACGCCCAACAAATCATGACAGTGAAATAGAAAAACCGGAATATGAAATGGATTGCATAACAGATTTCAAAAAAGAAAAAAAAAAGACAAGAAAAATATTAATGTGTACTTCTTTTGGCAAAGAATGAGATCTTTTAAAAGTATTCACATTAGCTACCACTAAGTAAAAAGTTCTCCCAACTTTGTATGCCTCATTAAGTTCAAACCGGAATTACTGGGAGTTTGCTTATCTCCATGGGCACATCACTTTCTTTTTTTAATTTTTCTGTCTGTTGCCCGCCATGTTCCGCATCTTCCTCCAGCCCATGCATTATGTATACATATCCATGTGCTTCTTGTTATGTTCCACCTATTTTCTCTATCTCTATTTATGGCCATGCATCTTATATATTCTTATTCCACTACCCAAACACAAATCACGCAAAAAGTACTATTTGACTATATAATATTTTTTTCACTATATAATATATTTGACTATATAAAATAAACCATTATAATACCATTATTTTCTTTTTATATTTAAATATAGAAAAGCATATATAGTAATCCGAGTATCTTCACGATCTATAACGCTTTTTGTGTATGTATAAGTTGACTAAAAGTAAGGAAGGTCTAGTTGTTGTTGTTGTTGTTGTTAAGGGCGTGTTTGGTTAAGATTTTGGCTCAAAATCTCGGTGATAAACTGCCGTTTTGCAAGAGGGAGTGACTTGCTACAGAAAAAATGGAGTTACGCGTCTCGGGAATCGTGATTTCCGGTGAGAAATGCCATTTGCATCGAGAACAATCTCAACCAAACAGGCTCTAACTCAATGGCAATTAATGTCCCAACTTTCAAGTCTTTGAACATGTATATTCTATAGTGAGTATTTTATTTTACGTTGTCTAGCTGATGAAGCTGGGATGCTGCGTTCGTGTGGCAAATTATCTAGGATCTACGCTCATTACCAGGGGTGCATCGCAATTCCGATCCCTTTGAAATGGAAAGCAATATTATAAATTGAGCTAGATATAAACCAGGTATTGTGATTGACTTTAAGATAGGTTGTATATCTAAAACAACCCCACATGGATACTCAATTCATCAAATAATTAATAACTAATAACAACGAAATTTAAAATAATCCAATGAATGAGGGACTATGTAAAATATGCGATTTTTTTTTCTAGATCTAGTTTTACAACTTTGCATTGCGAAATTTCTGCATGTTTATATGGTCTCTATGTGCGTGCATGTACAATGAATTTAATGCATATATTGCTGCAGCGAGCGAATTTCAGCTATAGTTGAGTTTTGACAGCATTAACAACATAGCGTGCCACCTTTGTTACGACAATTGGTTGTAGAGTCAAGACCATTAATAAGTGAATATCCTAAGCATCACGGTGGCATTACTTACTTCCGTGGCGGCGTGAGAGAATGTACACATATACATAAAGGAAGCACCCACTCAACGCCAAACTTGGCAGATTTGTTGTTAGCTTTTCTAATTAGTAATGTTTCAAGCTACCATTTCCTCTCAAACTCGAGACAAAAAATTTATTGTTTATTTCTTTTACTTGTACGGCATTTTTGTTGTTTATAGCCTTTTATACTGAGTTTAGCTTTTTTACTGGGGAACAAACCAAAACAAACAAATATTTTATATTGAGTTTAGCTAACAATTGTCTTGTAACATTTGGTTAAAGATTAAAAATTTATAATCCAAACAGTGGGTGGTTGAGCTAATAAGCGAAGCACAACCCCAAAAAAAGGATCACATGATCGAATTCACTTTCGGAAGGCGACCAACCTGGTATAGAACATCTCGCTTCGATTCGTCGACTCGTGATTAGTCTCATGCAGGCCCAAAGGCCTTTGCTGTCAAGATAGTTGGATAGCTCACTCGGTCCAAAAGACTAATTAGTGTGTGTCTAAAAAAATTATAATTTTCGTTGAACATTTATTATATTTTTAACACCCTAAAACATTCGTTGACAAATTTTTTTCCTTTTAAATTAACCTGCGTTATTAGGAAGCTTATATATATTTTCTCACATAGCATCACATTAAGCAGCTACTGTAAAAAAATAATAAAAATAAAAGGATAAAAACTATCTTATTCGTCCATCAAAATGGATCCTCTTAGTCCATTCTTTCTCTCCACACAAAATATAAGGGTGTGAGAAAGAGAAGATCATTAAAAAAATAGGGTGATGATGAAGAGAGAGATAGAGATGATGGAGAGAGATGGAGGGAGAGAGTGAATGAGAAGATTCAGATCCCTCGTGAAGATGTTAGAGATGTAGGAAAAAATTATAAAAAGCGATAAACAATGAGTGATGTGATAAAAAATGAGACAAAAAGGAAAAAACCTTCAAAAAAATTAATTTAATAAATATAATAACAATGTAAAACAATTTTCTATAGATAGTCAATTATATTTTATCACTCTGTTATAAAAATATAAATAAATTTAAATTATAACGTAAAAGATGGTGAAATAGATAGATCATAGAAAAAGATCATCCAAAAAGAAATGGTGAAATATAATTCAACTTTTATATACAAGGTATTTATGTATTTATTCTATTTATGTATAATTGTTAAACTCAAAAATATTTTCAAAGAAATACCAAAAAATCATAGGAAGTAGAAGGTGGAAGTTGCGGAGTCTTTTCAACGACGAATTAATGATTACGTACATTCTGACATTGATTACTCGAGTATCTGCATTCAAACTGGGCAGTAGTACTACTTTTTTGTTTCTCATTTAGCAGTTGCAAAGCTTGACTAATGAGCGTTTACTTGTTTCCTTAAGGCTGTAATTGACTCCAACTTAAAAATTTTGGATTACCAAAAAGAAGTTGATTCCAACTTTTGGATTACATATACCAAAACTAAAAAAATTGGATTACCAAAAAGAAGAGATAACAATCATCATAAATATGGTCAAAATCTTCAAAAGAAATGTTCGGCTTCCGCCAGACAATAGAGGCATGAATGAATGGAGAGAAGCCCAGTGATTCACTCGAACATATCTACTGGAGTACATGCCATCCTTTTCAGACCCTGCCTACGACCCTATGACAAAACCCAAGGTCACCGACACTTCACTTAATTGCAAGATCCATAATGAAAATATTTCTTTCACCCCTTTTTTCCAAGTTTTCTTCAAAAATTTGTTTATACTTATTAAACTCTCTATTATACATATTCCAGCCTTGAATCACATGTAAGGGAGAAATCGAATGTGTTGAATATAATTACGAATTATCCTATTTCGTATATTCAGCAAAAATATAGCAACAGAGGAACAAAAAGGACAAAATGAACACAAAACATAGTTACATAGAAGTCATTTACTATAACATATAAAAACCTCTTCTAATTCGATTCATTGCTAACAGTTATTCACTGCCTCAAAACAAAAGGGGGGGAAAAAAGTACCACGATATATTTATGTATGTATGTACCTGGCTGTACAGTGTAAGATAAAACTAGGCATAGCAAGCCAGGAGTGACTCCAGCGCCAACTCCCAAACGACAAGCTGCCATATTATACACTGCTAAATCAAAACTAATTCCGCCAATCAAAAAAAAAAAAAAAGTAAAAGCAAAAGGAGATAATTGAGTTTATTTTTTGGAAAAAGAGGAAAAAAAACAAAAACAATACTGTAAATTACGACAGGGGCTATGCCTCGAGCGCGAAAGGTGTCTCAAGAAGGTCATACGGAGCCCACAACGCATCCAATGGGCAAGGGCGGTTAGCGTCGAGCCTGGCCCACGGCTTTCCCTTACCACTCCAATGCAACAGGCTCACCGGGCCCGGATGCAAGTTCCTACAAAGCCCGCGGAAGTTATCGCCGCCGAGCCCATGCTGGTTCCACCGATGATCCACCGGAACTATTTTCCCAGCGAAAACCAGTAGAAACGGCGGCAACGATCCTAGTTCATAGATCCGTATTCTCTTCTGAAGCTCCATCCATTCCTGGATCTCCGTCGTGTAGTCACCGGCCCGCCACCGCTCTAAGTCGATGACCATGACGCCGGTGTTGAAGTAGCAGGGGTTGCGGGTGGCAAACGTGAGGGAGAGTGAAGGATTCGACCAGAACGTTGGCGTGAAGTAAGCGCTGAAGTTTGCGTTGCAGTATTCAGGTGCAGCGAGAACGGCGTCGTTTAGAGGAGTAGCGGCGAGTTTGGCAATGTCGTCGACGAGAACGAGGTCGGAGTCGAGGTAAACGATCTTGCGGACACACGTGGGGAGAAGATTGGCCATATAGTTGCGAGCGTAGTTGAGAGGGCAATCGAGTGCGGAGCGGATGGAGGTGGAGATGAGGCCCGAAACGGCGTCGTCGTCGAAGGGGTAGATTTGGAATTTCAAATACGGGAAGGAGTTGGAGAGTGTTTGGTTGAGGATGACGGTTGAGGAGGATTTTGATGCGGCGGTGACGAAATGGAAGATTGTGTTTTCCGGACAGGAAGAGTGTTGGAGAACGGAGAGAATGGCGGCCATGGAGCCACGAAGGTAGGTGATGTCTAGCGTCATGGCCACGTGCACTGCTTCATCGGAGCACGTGTCGGTGGGTTCAAGGCGAATACTGGCACAGCTGGGGGAGTTGTAGAATTTTGGTGCTTGTTTGAAGCGTTGTTGAGTAGTTGCAGTGGGAGTGTGAGTGCTGGTGCTGCACGTGACATGATGAGTAGAGAAGAGAAACAAGAGAAGGAGGAGGCAAATGGTGAAGGCCGAGGTGGCCGTGGATGCGGCCATGGCCTCTCTACGGTTATGGTATGTTTAAAGAGAGGTTAATTTAGATGTGAGTGATAATTTATATACTAGAAGGGTTCAAGGTTTGATCTAAAACTATTTCAGGAGAAAGAGAGAGGAGAAGGAATCGAAGGGTTGTGTTTGTATTGTCTGTGGTGTGCAAGATCATTTCTTCTCGCTACCATTTCTGCTTGGCTTTCAAAAATAGCTAATGTTGGTAGTAGTCAATGATCTTCTGTACAGCATGTATATTTCTCATTCAGCATACCGTCCACGCGGAAATTAAAATTTTACCTTTGTGGGTCTTTTTTCTTTTTCTGGATATCAATATTATCAGCTATTTAATATTTTATTCTGGGACTGGTACTTGCGTTAATAGAATAATGAGTTTAATGAAGGGACTTTATTTGTATTCACACTGAAATTCCAAATTACGTTTCAAAAAAATTACGGAATGTACATTGGAAATCAGCATTCTGGGAAGTAAATAAAAAGCACCGTAAATTGGAATTATATTGATACTACACAGTTAATATATATCTATAATGGAATGGAAGAATAAACCGGAATTTTTTTTCCCCTTTTTTCTTCTCTTCCCCAACAAGTCAAAAACAAGAATTGCACTCAGATTTTCCATATAAATACCATGAGAATGAGGATAATAATGACAATCGAATGTTATTTTGTTCAAAGAGTAGAAACAATTAATTAAACTTTATAGTAGAAAAAAATTGGACCGATTTGTATTTCATAAATTCATAATCATGTTATTAATACAAATATTTTTCCCTCTTTAGCCATTTTGTCTCTTTCCTTCTTTTTATTTTTATTTTTATTTTCGTTAGTTGAGCCATCCGTGTCTGCGGAAAGCCCCAGGGTAGCGTTTACAAATATAATAACTTGAATCTTAAACCAAAAATTTTTGGCAAGTTTTGGCAGGGAAAATCACTTAACAATTTGTAATATGTTTGTACGAGGAGTGTTATCAACATACTTTTTAATATTCTCTTCTCAATACTCATTTTTATTGGTTAAAATTTAAATGGATTTCACTAAATCATGTGAGTCCCACATAAATTTGGTATGACACATGAATTTTAGCCAATATGAAAAAGTGTGTTGAAAAAAGTGTTAGAGACATGTGTTCCTAGCGTTCTAATGTTTATATATGGGACAAAACTTAGGTTCATTTCCTTATGTCCATTTCATCAAGTATCTCTCACATGAAAACAGTTTTTTTTTTTAATTTTTTAAAAGATGCATGATAGTTACATCTTTTTGACAAAAAAAATGATTTTATGTAAGAGGAACTTGATGAAATAGACCTAAGGAAATGGACACAAGTTTTATCCTTATATATATATACTACTATAAACCACAAAAATCATAGTCATGCATCAAATCAATAGCTTCAATTAAAGTCATAATTGTTTCCTATCATGCATTAATGAAATAATTAATCAGGATCTCGGAGGTACCTTCTGTATGCATATTTCTTTTTAAAATACTGTACGTAAAAATAACATCTCATTACTCAATTTATTTTTTTTTGGTTACAGAATTTTCGGAAGAGGGGATGTACTGCAAGGGCAGAGACGATAGGGCACTTAGTAATTCAGTTACCCAAATTTGTGATTACAAACTTAGCCAGGTCACCGTCTTCATTTAATTGGCCTGTCGCAAAATAGTTGCAAAGAGGAGCCACGTTTCGTGAAGGAGGGACCCCTAAACATGAAATATCATCTAAAACATAAAATTAAAAAAAATTAAAAAGTGAAAAGGGAGTTATGTTATTGTTTAATTTCAAAGGGAAAGGGACGTCCAAGCAAGAGATATGGCAGGCAGGGGAGGGGAGTGACTCCACAGTGACATTTTCTCCTTTTCTCGAACGTGACCTACAGCACTTGACGTAATGTTCATAAAATTCTCCCAATTTGATTTTTTTTTATATCAATCAATTATTGTTTAAGAAAATTAAAATTTCAGGGGGTAGTGATGTCTCCACCAAACATGAATAATTGACATATAAACTAAATATTAATTAACACAGTGATTGTTTATTTTTAATCAAAAAGTACATTTAGCATTTTTGTTTTTCTAACTAATGCATCAAAATCATCTATAAAAATAAAATAAAATCAATGCATCAAAACCTTGTCCTAACTGTTTAGTATACAACACAAGAGTATGTGCATACAGATCTAACCGTTAACAAAATACTTACTAAGAAAATTTTTTAAATAATTTTTTTTCAAAGCTCTCTCAGGTACTATCTCTCAACTTCAAACTTCATCTAAACAATTCGGGGGAGGGGTTGAGGAGTCAAGAAGAGTACACTAGGTTAAATGAGACATGCTTTGTAGATGGGTTGAGGAAGATTTTTTTTTTTCCCCACTCATAAGTTAAAATCAATTTTTCCCAACCCACACGGGCTAATCCATAGTGGATGGGGTCAACCGACCGGCTCAAGTTATATTTTAATTTGTTTTTTGATAAGCAAATGTTAGTTGTTAGCTTTATTATAGAAAATGAGATTTGTTAGCTGCAGGATTCGAGCCCTATACCTCCTGCTTAATACTCCTTCGGTATCCCAACCCAAACCACTGGGCTACTCCTTCGGGAACAAGTTATATTTACTTGACGCTTAGTTTTAAGTTGAAATTTAAAATTAAAAAATAACAATTTTTATAAATCATATATCATACACAATAAAGAAGAGTAGAATGTGTTTGAAAAATGATCATAATTATATAGAGGGTTAAGCTAGGCCAACAAAATATTGTCTCGTACTGTGATACTTAATTTGGTCTAACCTGACCTGACATGAAAATATGTTGGTGCATCGCAAGCTAACATGAACGGGTCGAGGCCGACTCAAATTAATAGCTCTAACTGGTATAAGAAACTTCTTACCAAATACTTATAAAAAAAGACATATTAATATTAATAAAAAGGACGTATCTAAAACTTTTTTATAAGATTTATTGTTTAAGTTCTTCATAAATAATTACAAGCTTAAAAAGACTTTTTCCTGAGAGATGAATCATAAATTTATTTTAATTCATAAATTACCAAAAGTTAATCCAACCCGGGTAATATCCTGTTAAGACTAATATCTTATTTGGTCTTATTTTACTTTATTCAATTCTTCTAAAGTATAACTTTATTTTACACTTCATCAATTATTTATTTTTTGTCTTTTTTCTTTAAATATTTTTATTCTTATATAATAATTTTCTAATTTTTAATTAAATAACAATTAATGTACACTATTTTTTAATAAATTAAAAGAATTACATGATTTATTACACATATTAATATTTGTGTGTGCGCATTAATAAAATGCTTTTCAAATATAATTTTTTTTACTTATTTATAATTCTGCTATCTTTTGTTTTACTCTTATAAGTTTTAATAAAAAATAATATTCAGACAAAAGTTATTTAATTTAAGACTTACATGTTTCATTGAAAAAATATTTAAATATTATTCATTTAAAGAGTATTAGCATAAAGTGCATCAATTTTTTTTTAAATATTTATACATAAGCTTAAAAATATGCATAGGTGTTAAAGAAAAACAAAATTATAGTATTTTTGAAAGAAAAATATATGGAATAAAAAAATTTCTCACCATTTTTGTGTGTATCCACATGTCTTTTCCTACCTATACGAGAAGTCACTGAACACCAAATGTGAGTATCGCTTCCAAAGAGGATTCAATATGTGGTTTGTCATGTATTTTCTCACTCTTATCTTAATTAGAATTCTATTTTAATGAAAATATATTAACAAAAATAAAAAAAAAACGAAACATTGCTTTAATGATTCTATATTAACATTGAGATTTTCAGCGAGTGATTTAGAATCTTGTTACTGACCGGTCTCCGAGCCGAGTTCCAGCATACCCACCAAACCGAGCCGACCCGGCCTTATCCGATCCGCTCCGAGCTCGACGAGCTACGTCCGATCCGGGGCACGTCAAATCGGTCCTCCGGGTATAATCACCCCGGTGTTAGCACCGAGCGGGTCAGGGGCGAGCCGACCGGTGGATCTCGAACCTTCTAGAAAAGGATACTTCTGGAGACGACACTTGGAGCCGTTGCCACTCCGAAGATTGAGGATCACGTAGCCAGTACGTGATAAACTTGGCAGGTGCGAGATATTAGGGAGGGATGAGCTGATCCCTGAAGAGAGGGGAGGAATTACCTCGCGCAGAATCCGGATCGTGGGTTACCTTCCTTCTGCGAGACTCCACTATATAAAGGGGGTTTGGCCTCCCAGGTTGGCATACTCTCTACTCACTCTGAAACCCTAAACACTTAACTCACATTCTCTTCTCCAAAAGCCCTATCTGACTTAGGCATCGGAGTGCCTTTTGCAGATACCCCCCCATCTGAACCAGAAGGAGAGAAGACGCTGCTCCGAGGAGAAGGCAAGCCTCACCATTTTGTGCATTAACATTGGCGCCCACCGTGGGGCCCGGTAAAACTAGCCTGGGCCTCAAGGATACCACCGAGCAAGGATGGTACGCACTAGAAGCACGGCGAATCGCAAGTCACCACCGACAAGCCACAACTCGGTCAGTCAGGACGAACGCCCACCTCCCGACCCGGTCGTGGAGCTTCTAAGGGCCGAAAACCAAGAATTAAGACGCAAGATCGAGGAGGCTCTTGATCGAGAGAGGAGGATGGGCCGCGAAACGCCTTCCAGAACACGCCAGGAGACCAAGCGCGACGATGAGGGAGACTCATCGAGAACAGATCGGTCGAGCCGAACAGAAAGCCCTAAGCGCCGGCGCGCACACTACCACAAAGACCGACCCTCGAAGGTCAGGCTAACACTACTCCCCTTCAGCGAGGAGATCATGTCCGATCCAATTCCCAAGCATTTCCAAATCCCCAACATGGATGCTTACGAGGGTAAAACCGACCCCGAGGAACACCTCACCGCGTTCAATGCTCGGATGCTGCTAGTGGGGGCCTCGGAGGGTTTGAAATGCAGGACTTTCCCATGCACCTTAAAGAGATCCGCCATGATGTGGTTTTCCAACCTCCCCCAGCACTCGATCCGTTCCTTTAGCCAGCTCGCGGAGCAGTTCGTGGCCAGGTTCACCACGAGCCGAGCATTCACGAAAAATTCAACGTGCCTGGTCGGGCTCAAGCAGAGATCAGACGAGACCCTCAAGTCATTCATAGAGCGCTTCAACAATGAAACAGCCCAAGCCAGAAACCTCAGCACTGACGTGGCGCTCCACGCCATAGTGTCAGCACTAAAACCAGGGCCTTTCTCGGACTCCCTCGCTCGCCGCCCTGCCGAGTCCTTAGACGAGTTAAGACACCGCGCTGTGGGATACATCAACATGGAAGAAGTCGCCGCAGCCAAAAAGGAAACTCAAGGCCGACAAGACAAAAGCAGAGAGCCGACCAGAGACCAAAATGACAGAAGGAATGACCGCCGAGGGCGACAGGACTATAGAGGACAGTTCACCCCCTTGACAGTAGGAAGGGACCGAGTGTTGAAGGAAGCCTACACAGGTAACCTCATTACCCTGCCTCCTCGGAGGGACTCCCCGCCGGACGCGGACCGTCAAAGGTACTGCGAGTACCACCGGGTGTACGGGCACACCACCAACGAATGTCAGGCACTAAAAGTGAAAATCGAGAAGCTCATACAAGCTGGACATCTGACAAAATATGTGGACAAAGGGCCGGCAGCAACCTCTAAGGGAAGTAACGGAAACCGCAAGAGATCCCGTACGCCTGAGCGTAGGCGCGACAGATCGCCAGCTCGGAGAGGGAGAGAGAGGCGTTCACCTACTCGGCAACGCAGGCAAGGGCCCGACGGAGGTACTCCTTCACTTAACTTGATTGCAGGTGGTTTTGCAGGTGGAGGCGAGTCGAGCAGCAGCAGACGAAGGCACTTGAGGTCCGTCAACAGCTCGAGCTCAACGACCGCCCCTCCCGCTGTCCTATCGACCATTTCCTTCTCGGAAAAGGATTACCAAGGGATAAATCGACAACAGGACGACCCCATGGTGATCATTGTTCACCTCGCTGGGTTCAACGTAAGGAGAGTACTGGTCGACCAAGGTAGCTCGGCAGACATCATCTATAAGGAAGCCTTTGATCGGCTTAAACTGCCAAGCTCTATAATCAGACCCTACCGAGGTACGTTGGTTGGTTTTTCAGGTGCAAAAGCCCGGGTGACGGGGTACTTTGATGTCCTGCTCACCTTCAAAGCAGACATAGGAGTCAAAACAATCGAAGCGCACTTCATCGGGTAGTAGGTTAAGTCCGCCACCGACACTGCCTACAACATGATCATCGGAAGAACAGTCATCAATGGGATTGGAGCCATAGTGTCCACCCCTCATCTGGCGATGAAGTTCCCATTGCCCAATGGACAGATAGCCACAGTACACGCCGACCAGAAGGAAGCCAGGCAGTGTTATGTCAACAGTCTCAGAGACAGCAAGAGCAGGGATCGCCCTAAATCAGGCTACATGATCGAGCCGACCTCGTGGGCGAGAGCGACCTTCGACCAGTACCAGTGATCTACATCAAGAGCATTGGTGAGGGACCAGGGAAGAGTGTACGAGTCGGGACCCAATCGCCCAAAGAAAGCGAGCAATCCTCGATTTAAGGTCTTGGCGCTAACGCCGATCTATTCGTGGGGCCCGTAAGATATGCCTGGGATAGATTTAAAAGTGGCTTGCCATAACCTCGCCATCGAGCCAGGAGCTCGCCCCGTCGCCCAGCGCAAAAGGAAGATCGCAGGAGAAAAGAAGCAAGCGATCAGGAAGAAACCTCCAAACTCCTGAAAGCAGGATTCATAAAGGAGATCAAATACCCTACTTGGCTTTCTAACGTGGTACTGGTAAAGAAAAGCAATGGTAAATGGAGGATGTGCACTGACTTCACCGACCTAAACAAGGTCTGCCCTAAGGACCCCTATCCACTCCCGAGCATAGACGCCCTGGTGGACGGCACGTCAGGGTACCAAGTGCTGAGTTTCATGGACGCATACTCTGGATACAATCAAATAATAATGCACCCACTCGACGCCCCGAAGACAGCCTTCATGACAGAAACCTCCAACTTCTACAACATCACTATGCCCTTTGGACTGAAGAACGCTGGCTCCACATATTAGAGAATGATGTACGAAGTCTTCGCCGACCAAATCGGGAAGACGATCGAGGTTTACATGGACGGCATGGTCGTAAAAACCCCCAGTTTCGACGCACACCATAGAGACCTTCAAGAGATATTCGACATCGCCAGAACGTATAACATCAGGCTCAACCCCGAGAAATGCTCCTTTGGGGTACTCGGGGGAAAGTTCCTGGGGTTCATGATCACCCATAGAGGCATTGAGGCCAACCCTGATAAGTGCCGAGCTGTGATGGAAATGTGGAGCCCAAGCTCCGTCAAAGAAGTGCAACGACTGGCTGGTCGAATAGCAGCCCTTTCCCGGTTTGTAACCTGGGCTGCCGACAAATCCTTTCCTTTCTACCAGGTACTCAGGAAGCCAGCTCGATTCGAGTGGACCGAAGAATGTGAAACGGCCTTTCGACGACTTAAGGAATTCTTGGCGTCGCCACCAATCCTTACTCGCCCCACTAAAGGAGCCTCCTTGCTCCTTTACCTGGCAGCAACTGACAGCTCGATCAGCTCGGCCATGGTCGAAGAAAGAAATTCCGAACAGCACCCAGTGTACTTCGTGAGCAAAGTCCTTCACGGGGTAGAACTCAGGTACCAAAAGGTGGAAAAACTGGCACTTTCGATAGTGGTCTCTGCAAGAAGACTAAGGCCCTACTTTCACGCCCATCCGATGATAGTCAAAACCGACTACCCCATCAAGAGAATCCTGCTGAAGCCCGAGCTGTCTGGTTGGATGGTGGCCTGGTCAGTAGAGCTTTCCGAGTTCCAAATTAGGTACGAGCCCAGAGGACACATTAAGTCACAAATTTTAGCTGACTTTATTGCAGAACTAACACCGACCCCCGAGGTCGAATACTGGATGCTCTACGTGGACGGTTTCTCCAATTCCAGAGGCAGCGGAGCAGGTATCATTGTCGAAAGCCCTGCGGGAATCTGTGTCGAGCAAGCACTCAGGTTTCTGTTCAAAGCCAGTAACAACCAAGCCGAATACGAGGCATTGCTGATCGGTCTCAAGCTCGCATGGGAGCTAGGCGCCCAAACACTCCGAGTCAAAAGCGACTCCCAGCTCATGGTCAACCAAGTTAAAGGCGAATATCAATGCCGAGACGATGTCCTAGCTCGGTACGCCCAGAAGGCAGCTGCCATGATCCAAAATTTCCAAGAAGTCCAGCTCGAACACATCCCTCGAGAGCAGAACAACAAAACTGACCTGCTAGGAAAACTAGCCAGCATAAAGACCGAGGGACAGTTACACACAATCGTGGTTCAAACTTTGACGTCACCAAGCATAGAAACAGCAGAAACCAACTCGGTGAATCAGTCGGAATCTTGGATGACAGATATCATAAAGTATTTACGGTGGGGAAGGTTACCCGATGACCCCGTAGAGGCACGAAGGGTCGAAAGACGATCCACACATTACACTCTGATCGGGGACAGGCTCCACCGAAGGGGCTTCTCGCAGCCGCTACTCGCATGCGTGGACAAGTCAGACTCCGAGTATATCATGAGAGAATTACATGAAGGCATATGTGGGAACCATTGTGGAACTCGGACATTAGCTGCGAAGGTCCTCCGAGCTGGATATTATTGGCCAACAATCAGATCGGGCTGCCTGGAATTCGTAAAAAAATGCGACAACTGCCAACGGTACGCAAAGCGAGACCACCTCCCCCTGAAGTCCTTCACGAAGTCATCGCCCCCTGGCCCTTTAATACCTGGGGGCTCGACATACTTGGCCCTTTTCCCCTCGCACCAAGCCAACTCAAGTTCATTGTGGTCGCCATAGACTACTTCTCCAAGTGGATAGAGGCAGATCCACTGGCAACTATCACATCCGAGAGGGTCAAGAAATTTGTCTGGAAAAATATAGTCTGCCGCCACGGCCTACCCCACACCATCATCATGGATAATGGCACGTAGTTCACCAGCTCGGTATTCAAAGACTTCTGCAAAGGCCTCGGTATCCAGCTCACCTATGCCTCGGTGGAACATCCACAAACCAACGGTCAGGTCGAAGCTGCAAACAAAGTCATCCTAAACGGCCTGCGCAAACGCCTAGACCAAGCCAAGGAAAATTGGGCAGAAGAGCTCTGCAGGGTGCTCTGGGCATACCACACCACCCCACAATCAGCAACAAACAAAACACCTTTCCGGTTAACATACGGCATGGATGCTATGGTACCAGTAGAGCTCGGCTTGACCTCGGCCAGGAGAGAGCACATGCAGTCACTGGCACAGAAAGAAGAAGCTAGAATAGAACTCGACCTACTAGAAGAAACTCGAGAGCTCGCCCGGATACAAGACTTTGCAACTAAGCAGCGCGTGGCTAAACACTATAACTCTAAGATCCGACTAAAAGGATTCAGAGCAGGGGACTTAGTCCTCCGAAAGGTTGAGTTAGCGCGAAAAGATACAAGGCAGGGAAAGCTCGGGCCAACTTGGGAAGGACTATACCGCATTAGATCGGAACATCGCCATGGAGCTTACAAGCTGGAAGAACTGTCTGGACGGGAGATACCGAGGACGTGGAATGCCACGCACCTTAAACTTTACTTCAGGTGATAACATATGTAAACAGATGGCGTACTCTTTTTCCTTTGCAGACCTTTTTTCCCACTGGGTTTTTGGTTTGTGAAGGTTTTAACGAGGCACATCCTTATTTCCCTTTTCCACATTTAATAAAATTCTTCCCCAATTGCGTCCAGAACATCATTCATGTACATCACCGAGCTCGCTTGTGACTCGGAAGGTCTTACTCGACCTAAATGACCCCTGTGGTCCCAAATCCAAGTTAGCATAAAAACTTGGCGAGCTCACTCGTGGCTCGGAAGGTCTTATTCGACCTAAATGACCCCTGTGGTCCCAAACCCAAGTTAGCATAAAAACTTGGCGAGCTCACTCGTGGCTCGGAAGGTCTTACTCGACCTAAATGACTCATGTGGTCCCAAACCCAAGTTAGCATAGAAACTTGGCGAGCTCACTCGTGGCTCGGAAGGTCTTACTCGACCTAAATGACCCCTGTGGTCCCAAACCCAAGTTAGCATAAAAACTTGGCGCGCTCGTTACTGGATCCGAAAGTCACTATCCGACCTAAAGGTTTCTCAAGAAAACTAGTACTCGGCCTGTATCGGTGCACGGAGAAAATGTCTCAACCTCAGTTGACAGAAGTTTTTTCGAGGGAAGCCACCCGGGGACTACCCTAGCCGAGTAGCAGCTACCCGAGGACCACCCCATCTGAGCACGGTAACCAACAAATTACTAAAGTGAAAAGCAAAGCAGACAATGTTTAAACTTAGTCAATTTCATTAACTTGAGACGAAAATACAAAAGAAGAGCTCATAGAAGAGCGAGTACATCATCAAAACAAAGCAAAGCAAACCAAAAAACAAATTACGCAAGGGCATCCCCTTGGTCTTCAACTCGGCCCCCAATGACTTCCTCGGCCGCAAAACTTTGACCAACAGGCTCCAAGTCAAGCCCAACTCCGACCTCCTCGCCCTCAGGCTCCTCCTGATCAGCACAGCCCTCTTCCTCGTCCTCCTCTTCCACAATCCTCCCCTCTTTCACCACCTTGGTAAAATCGAGCTCGGAGATGTCCAGGTCGGGGGCAACCACCCTTAGCTGCGCAACGACATTATCAAACCCCTCCTTATACTGAAGGGCGCTATACTCACGATACTCCTCGACCCGAGCAGCGTCGGACGAGGACTTCTACTTCTCTTCCCGCAGTTGACGCAATAGGTGGTCATTCTGGGCCTGGAGTTCCTCCCGCTGCGCCAGCAGAGAGGTGTTGCTCTTGTTCAGAACATCCCTTGCCTCCGAGAGGCGAGCATAGTCCTCCTCCAACTTACCCATTTTCTCCTCGAGCTCACCAAGCGCGGTGGCCTTGCTTTGATAGTTCCTCCTCGCCAGCTCGGCTTCGGTGGCCCGTGCCCTTATCCGATCAGAAAGGAACTGGGCCATAGCAGAAGCACGGAGCCCATAAATGCCCAACGCCTTGCATAAACCCAGCTCGCCCGCCTCGGCCATGCACCTGTCGTCGGATCGATGCATGATCTAGTCGATCTGGTCGGAGCGGTCGATCCCAACATTCCAAAGGGAGTCCTCGGCGTTCTCGCTTCGATCAGTAAATTCCCCGAGGTGGAGAAACCACTCGGAACCATCGGGGATATTCAAAGGAATCCCCCCATGAGGCCCCCTCGGCTCCTTCGCAGGGCCGATCTGAACCTGAGTCGGAGAAACGCGCGGTCGCTTTTTAGCAGCCTTGGCAGGAGAAGGGGAAACTGCGGCATCGGAGGGAACCGGCCCGGGAACCTGGGCGACCTTCTCTCTTTGAGCTCTCTTGAGGAGCTCGGCCATCTCTTTATTGGTCATCTTCGGAGCCATCGTACCTGAAAAGAAAGTGAAAATTAGTACCCATGTTCGGGCTGAGAACCATGCTAGAAGTTGATAACAAAACTTACTTAAGTAATCCCTCCACTTGGGAGGGTCCTTCAGAGCTCGGGTAAGGAGAGGACCACAATGCAATGTGGGCAAACGAGCGAGAAAGTTCACTATCGTCTGGTCGGTGACCGACAATGAATTGAAATCCACCTCTTTGATGGGGCGAGGACTGGGACTCCAGTAAAAAGGAAACAAAGGCTCGTTTTGAGCAGAAAAGAAAAAGGGATCCCCCCTCCGTACCCGGATTTTGAAGAAATCAGATTTCCAGTTCTTATAAGACTGGTCGAAAAGCTCGAGAATATAAAAGCCAGGTATTTTATTGAGCGAACACCACTTAAGTTGCTTGCCAAGCCTAAGTTGGAAGAAACTGAAGAAGAGAGCAGCGGAGGGGGTAACCCCAAAGTACTCGGACACGAGCTTAAAAGCTCGGATAAAAGCCCAGTTGTTGGGGTGTAGTTGCGAAGGGGCCGCATCCAACCATTGGAGGACCTCACACTCGAACCCACCGAGGGGGAACCGGAGGCCAACTCGCGTAAAGAAAGTTTTATAGAAGAAACAGAAGTCTGATGAACTAGACTCACCCTTGCCGAAGCACACTCGGTCCTCGGGAGAGCAAGGAAGGCAAATTACCTCCTCGTCTCGATCCCGGTTCGGCGTAAAAGATACACTAGACCGAAGAGCCGCCACGCCAGTATCTGAAAAGATGTTGGAGGCCACCCTGAGTACATCGGGGTGCACCCAGGTGTAAGGAGACCTATCATCTCCCACTCGGCGCTCGCCCCCTTGTGAAGCGAGTACGAGGGAACAGAAACGACGGGGGGAGAGGCTGGAACCCAGGAAGTAGGAGGAATCACCTGGAGAGGCACCGGGTCACAACCACCGGGGCCACCACCGGAGGGGAACTCCTTGTGACCAGAGCCTCCAGCATAGGGTGGTGTGGAAAGGTCGAACGACATGCTCGTCGTTTCAGACGACGAACCACCCCCAGAACTCAAAGGTATGGGGGAGGGGGGACGACGGGAAGAAGATGAAGAAGCCATTAGTGAAGACTAGTAACGAGACTTACCAGGAAATGCGAAGGAATGGAATGAAATGGCCGCTCGGAATGCAAACGCAGGGAATGGTGGCAGAAGAAGCGTCGCAGAGGCAAGAGAACGAAGAAGAAAGGAGAAGGAAGGAGAAGGGGATGGCTTTATAACCCCGGCTGAAGGGAAGTGAAAGGGCGAACCAATCCGAGCCCTTCATCTTCGAAACCGGATGTAGATCTGACGGTCCAGGACGTATTAGATGATCGACGGTGGGAAGAGGAACGGCTGAGTAAATGTCCCATCCGAGTCCCATCGTGTGGCAGTACACCGAGTAAAGATGCGACACGTAGGGCGCGACACCCCAGACAAATAAGCTTCCGAGATACGCCCCCGACCTCAATAACTCTCAGCTCGGATACCGACCAAAGAGCGATAAGTAGACCCTCTGCCCTTTCGCGCAAAGAGTCTAGGGGGCTTGTGTTACGGACCGGTCTCCGAGCCGAGTTCCAGCCTACCCACCAAACCGAGCCGACCCAGCCTTATCCGATCCGCTCCGAGCTCGGCGAGCTACGTCCGATCCGGGGCACGTCAAATCGGTCCTCCGGGTATAATCGCCCCGGTGTTAGCACCGAGCGGGTCAGGGGCGAGCCGACCGGTGGATCTCGAACCTTCTAGAAAAGGATGCTTCTGGAGACGACACTTGGAGCCGTTGCCACTCCGAAGATTGAGGATCACGTAGCCAGTACGTGATAAACTTGGCAGGTGCGAGATATTAGGGAGGGATGAGCTGACCCCTGAAGAGATGGGAGGAATTACCTCGAGCAGAATCCGGATCGTGGGTTACCTTCCTTCTGCGAGACTCCACTGTATAAAGGGGGCTTGGCCTCCCAGGTTGGCATACTCTCTACTCACTCTGAAACCCTAAACACTTAATTCACCTTCTCTTCTCCAAAAGCCCTATCTGACTTAGGCATCGGAGTGCCTTTTGCAGGTACCCCCCCATCTGAACCAGAAGGAGAGAAGACGCTGCTCCGAGGAGAAGGCGAACCTCACCATTTTGTGCATTAACAAATCTGTTTGCTACAGATTATTTGATGATAAAAAAAATTAAGTAAAAAATATTTTAATTGTGTTAAATTTTTTAAAATAATCATAATCCAAAAAATAATTGTCCTGATTAAAATGAGATTTTATTTTGATTAGCTTTTCTTAAAATTGATTTTTTATTGTAAAAATGATAAGCTATTTTAACTAAAAAAAGTTTATGATTAAAATTAATAAATTATTTTATATTAAAATCACTTTTTTTAATCTGTAAGTACAAATCCTTTAGACGGTTAAATTTATGTATATGACCTAAAAATTTAATAACACGGCATTAGTAGCATGTGGTGCTCACATGTCAATTTGTTTTCCAGATCACCACTAATAACTCAAGCATTTATTATGAGATTTTTTTTTTTTTTGTGAATGACACAGAAAAAGGAAAAAAAAAAAAACAAGCAACTACGAATCTAGAGCATCAAACAAGAACAGAGATCCCATTCCACAAGGGGGGCCTAGACCAAATCTTGCGCCAAGTTACCAAAGGAACAACCTCGTGACCCAGAAAATCCGCACACTCGTTAGCTTCACAGACGATGTGAACGATGGAAATGTTTGACTCTCCAATCAACAACGAATCAATGTCAGCAAGAAGCGCGGCTTGGGAATGAAACTAGCGATACTCACGTTGAAGCAAAACCATAACAGCCTCCTGGCAATCTACTTCACAGACAATGTCCTTGGAACCAAAACTAATTGCCAAGGACATACCATAGAAGATACCAAACAATGCAACCAAAAGGGGATCCCCATTTCCATTGTGGCTAGTGAAACCCACCAGCCAGTCACCATTGTGGTCCCTTAACAGCCCACCCGAGCCAATAGAGGATGAAACCGAGAGCGCAGAGCCATCCGTGTTGAGCTTCACACACCCAGCTGTAGGAGATGTCCATCTAGCCAGCAACCGGTTAGTTTCAGCAACATGGGACTTACCAAGATAGTGGTCAGGTAACAAATTCATCATGGGAAGTGAAAATCTTGCGCACCATTAACCCAATATCCCTGTGATCCTCGCTGAAGATCGTATGATTTGGCTACACCCAAACCCACTAAACAGCGGCTGCAAACATAATAACGACATCGCTAGTAGCCATAACTCGAACCTAAGGTGAAACTACATGATGATTCAAGAAATCAGGGTGAGACAATAAACCAATCCTAAGCCACACTTCCCTAGAGTGAGCACAGTCACAGAGACAGTGGATTCAGCGGGGACGCGATTAAACTGCAACGATGTCACTTATGATTCGTAGGGAGGGCAACATGCGAACACAGCCAGAGGAAGTGTTGAACCTTAGCAGGCGCTCCCATCCTCCTTTATTATCATATATTGGATTAGATATGGAGTATCGAATTATAAATTTTTAATTACTAATCAAAATAAAGGGAAAAAAAAGTTAATAATTTTCTAATTCATAATATATAAATTTTTAATACGTATTATTATAATTTTAATCCTCAAACTTTCAATAAAATATACTCTTCAGAAAGTTACATCAAGATATATTTTAACATAAAAGTACTTTTTATAATTATAATACAATAAAAGTGATTTTTTATGTTACATAATTTTTTTAGAAAAATAATTTGTTGTTTTTGAATTCATAGTTATTCATAAAATGATTTCTTTAAAAGTATTTTTTTAAATGATCCCCCCGGCTCTATAGCTAGGGGTGTGCATGGTCCAAAAACCAAACCCAATTGATCCAAATTTGTGGTTCGGTTCGGTTCATAAAAACCAGTTTAGCAAAAACCGGTTATTTACTGAACTAGTTTTACTTCAGTTCAAAAACCGGTTTAAGATACGAACCGGTTCGCTAATTTTTGAACTGTTATGAAACCGGTTTTTTGTCTGAACCGGTTTTTTTGCCTGAACCGATTTTTGATAGAGATCCAGAAACCAAATTTGTACCTTTTCACCCCTTCAATAAAAAATTTCTTTTTTATTTTCAAGTTACTTCTAAAAAAGAGAATATGTTTATATATTTTTATATAAAATAAATAAATAATTTTCATATTTATATTTTTTTAAATACATATTAGTCTATAAAATATGTATTTTTTAATTAAAAATTAATATATAATTATTATAACAACAATATGTCATAAAATACAACCAAATTCATTGCAACCAAAACCAATAGAAAACATTACAAATAAAGACTTTTCAATCTACCAGTCCATTCAATAGATAATATAAATATTTCCCTGAGAACTTTTAATATAAATGATGCCTATGTATAGTTAGAAGTTCAGCTTTCTGATAATCGCTATATCAAAACCTGTGGAACATATCTTCAACTTGCAACATTTTTGCACTAATCATTAGAACTGGAAACTCAAGAATCTCAACCCTACCCTCTAAATCAAGTACAAGGAAAAAGTCTAGATTCTGAGAGACTATTTTGTTTAACTCGGCAACATTCACTTGAAGCTTCCTGGAGCAATCGTGATTAAACCTCTTAAGGTGGATAACATCATCCATCTACAAATTTAGAGAGAAAAAAGAACACATCTTAGAGAGAGAGAGAGAGAGAGAAACACCATCAAAACTATAAATATGATATTCACATATAGAATTTATCAATATAGTACAGAGAGAAAGCTATCTGATTCCTAAGATGCAAGTCTTATTTTCTAGACTGAGTCATAGTCCAATTAATTCAGTTGATACCTTCTTACAGTATTCTTATATATTTAAGAAAGGGGAAGAAGCACAAGGATTCATGGGAGAGCTCAGAAGCAGCATATCAAAGTTAGTGAAAGAGTGTAACAGCAGCTAGAAATCAGATTCCCTAAGATTAGGGAACATAACTAAACTACACAATATCAGTAAACCAAAAGACAACAATAGTACAACCAAAAACTCCAAAATCAGAAAACCCCAACATATGAATTTCAGAACAACATATGCATCTAAACTCCAAGGTAAGGGCATAGCCATCTAGAAATGATTACCGGGCTAAGAAAACCACCCTTTGACTCTGCACCTCATCCTCCTTCCAAACTGTCAACAAATAAATTCACAGTTAAAATTCAGTCATGCAGTAAAGACAAACCAAACACACAGACATTTGCTCATTGAAACTAAACAAGTATTTCACAATTGCTCACAAGCATGCATATTCATAGACAAGCTCTTAATAGCATGCTGAAACAACATTTTAGTTTTAGTAATTCTTCAAAGACACAATGCTTCTTCCATAATTACTCAAGGTTAATGTTTATTTTTAAACTGTGAACTCACTTCAGCATACAAGGGAAGCCAAATGCTATTCATTTCTGGAAAAATTATGATTGGGAAAGCAAAAACGAAAAGCGGTCCCATAATATTAAGCAAAACGAAAGGGAAAGCAACAACAGATCACAAAATGCATTAAACACTATTACCTAATATTTCTGCAGAATCTTCCTTGATTCCTGAAAATCACAACACCCACGTCACTGCACCTCTCGTCTCTGCAGAGCAATGGTGAGCTTCACACTGAGACGAAAAGGTAGCGTACCTATGGTGAGCTTCACACTGAGACGAATACAGAGAAGATGAACTAGCTAACTACCTGCAAATTCAGAAATCGAATTCTCAAAGCACTGAGGGAAAATTAAAAAGCAAAACCCACAGTCAGGAACAATAGATGACCGGAGAAGAGATTACCCAATGAGGGAAGGAGACGAGCTTACCTGATGAGAGAAGAGAAAATTGCAACTGAAGAAAAATCCCAGGCGAGAAAGATGAAGCCACGAAATAGGGCGTTGAATAGAACACGTGAAGAGAAGAGATTGTCACCAAAAGAAGAATCACGATTTAGAGAAGTGATTTAGAGTTCATAGTTTGCTAAGAGAAAGGAGAATCACAATTGATTTAGTGGAACTCGTAGGATTTGATTTGGGGATTTAGGGTTAGGGTTCTAAGTTTTCTTCAGAGAAAGTAGAAAAATGAATTAGGGTTAGCCTCATGATTAAGAATGAAACGAAAATAGGCAGAAACGTAGAAACAAAAATGGAAGGCAGAAACTAAAATGGGCTTGGGCTTAAAATCCGGTTTTAAAATAAGATATGGCTCACCTGACCTTTTTTATTTCTGGTGTGGGTCATAAATCTTATAATGGGTTTGGGCTTTTTTTACTATGGTGTGGTCCAATTCACAGATCTGGTGTGGTTAACCATAAATTTTGCACACCCCTATCCATAGTTGTTCCCGTGTTTTTTTTCACAATAGTTGTTCCCATGTTTGATAGATGCAACTTCGTAACAATGTAGCATGTGCTACACATGACAAGCCCTTCCCCAATTATTAGTAACGTGCTTGTATTTCTATTTTTTTGGTTCAATTTCTTGTAATTATACTATAGTAGGTAGACTTTATTAGGAGAGAAGATAATATAGTTGCTCACATTTTGATAGGAGTGGCCGTATGTATGGCTAGCTCTCAGGTTTTTCAAGAGATTCCTATGTGTATTGCGGATTTAGTTATTAATGAATTGGTTTAACCTTCCTTTTCTAAAAAATATATATATTAGAGTCGTGAATTTTATTTAAATTCACAACTACATATTTCTTTCATTTAGTTCACTTTTAATATATGTGCATTTATTTTCGTGTTAACTTATTGAATTTATCGTGGCGATAACATGTACTATTTTAATCACTTGCCACTACCGGTGAAGATGAGAAGCAATTTCTCTTGTGCTGAAAGTCTTTCTTTATTAATTGCGAGTAATGACTGTCGTGAATGATTTGGTCACAAGAAGTGGTTGAATTGTGACACTTCTTATTCCGAATTGTACCTACACAAATTTCTCACTCGTGTATAGTACTTGATGCTTAGTAGCTTAGTTTAGATTGTTATACTAAGTTCAAATGATAAAGATCTCAAGCATTCATGTCAAGAATATGTAACCTAGTTTCAATATACAATCTTTTGAATACAAAATGTTTTCACAAGAATTCCCAACAGTGATTCAGAAGATTGATTAAAGTAAGATTTTATGCACCTCCTCAAATATAACAAATATGATTGACTTAAGGGGCGTTTGGATATATATAACTTAATTAAGCAATAAATCGAATAAGAGATTATATATAAATTGTTTCTATTACACGTGTACTAATAGTTGGTTAAAAGGGTAGTTAGTTAATTAGAGAGGTTAGTTACTCAGTTAGTGAAGCAATTAGTCAGTTAATTGTTTTTGCTTTGTATATAAGCTAACTTGATGTACGATTGTAACTAGATTTTTGATTCTCTTCTTCAATGAATGAGTTGCAGTCTTGCAGAGCACATTGCTCATGCATGATATTCTTGAGTCTTCATCTCAGATTCATAAGTTCAACATGGTATCAGAAGATTTTTGAGTTTCTTCCGCGTTTTTCTTCTTTCTCTTTCGCAAATTTGCGATTTGCAATTTCTTTTCCCTAAATCGCGATTTTTGTTTTTTTCGTTCATTTGCATTGCGATCTGCGATTTGCGTTTGCGTCACTCTGATTCATGGTAGGTTTTTCTTGCATCATTCTGATCATCCAAGGCTTTCTCTGGTTTCACATGTTCTTACTGATGAACACGACAATTATGCTTCTTGGCGCCGATCAATGCTTATCGCTCTTGGTGCGAAGAACAAAATTGGTTTCATTGATGGATCTATTCAACCTCCAGGTGAAGCTGATCCGAATTACGCTCTTTGGCTTTGTAACAATAATGTTGTGGCATCGTGGATTCTGAATTCTGTTTCCAAATAGCTCACTGCGAGCATTGTGTATTCCCACCACTGCTGCAGAATTTGGCATGATCTATAAGAGAAGTTTATGAAGAATAATGGCCCACGCATGTTTCAATTGTGCAAGGATTTCATCACCTTTACTCAAGGTGATCTTTCTGTTGGAAGCTATTACTCCAAGATCAAAGGTTTATAGGAGGAATTGGCTGCTTTTCGCCCTATTCATCAGTGCGTTTGTGGCGGTGTTCAGCCACTCACTGATCATATTCACCGTGAGTATGTCCTCACTTTTCAGATGGGTCTTAATGACGATTTCAACAATGTTCGTGGTCAGATTCTTCTCATGGATCTACTACCTAGCATTGGTAGGATTTACTCTCTTGTTGTTCAAGATGAAAAACAAAGAGAGGTGAAACCGGTGCGTGCTACTCAAGATACTCAATTGGCTTTTGCTATTCAAGCCTCAAATGCTTCTAAATAGAAATCTGGTAGGCGTGATAGGCCTTTGTGCTCTCATTGTGGAATCCTTGGCCATATCAAGTATAAATGCTTCAAACTCCATGGCTTTCCTCCTGGTTAAAAGGGGAAATCAACTCACAATGCTTCGGTTAATGTGGTGAATGATCAAGGATCTAATTCTGAGATGTCCTTGAGTAATCAACAGTATCAGAATATGATTGCTTACATTCAAAGTCAAATGGCTTGTAATGCAATCACAAGTTCATCTCAAGGGAATAGAAACATAATTGGTATGAGCTATTTTACTAATTCTCATTCTTTTTCTTCTTCTGTTCCCTGGATCATTGATTCAGGAGCCTCTTCACATATATCTTCATCCCTTAGCTACTTTAGTTCTTATAGGACCTTAGAGAACAAATTTGTTTCTTTTCCTAATAAATCTAAAGTGTTAGTTTCAGCTATAGGTATTGTGCCTTTAAATGCAAACTTGATTCTTCAAGATGTGCTTTACATTCCATATTTTCATATCAACCTAATTTCAGTTGGTTCTCTTTTACAAAATTCTAATTGTTCTGTGTTATTTTCTGACACAAATTTTGTAATTCAAGACCAACAAAAAAGGCAGGTGATTGGGTGGGGTGACCTCTGCCAAGACCTCTATTTCCTCAAGGCTGAGCCATCTTCATTTCTAAATAAATTTGTTTCTGTGTCTTGTACTTCTTTTGGATTGAATAATACAACTAGTTCTTTGTCATCTGAACTTAGTTGTAATTCGGTTAGGACCAGTTCAATTTTGCTTTGGCATGCTAGATTAGGACATTTGTCTGATCAAGTATTGAAATTGGTTCATAATAAAGTTCTTACTCTGTTTCCTTCAACTTTTACTTCTTGCTCAAATTTTTGTCAAGTTTGTCCTCTGTCTAAATTTCATTGATTACCTTTTATAGCTCATAACAATCATGCACAAGCATCCTTTGATTTGATACATTGTGATGTGTGGGGGCCATTTCATCATCCTACATATAATGGTAAGCATTACTTTTTAACCATTGTGATGATCACACAAGATATACTTGGGTTCATTTGATGAAATTTAAGTCTGAGGCTACTCATTTGATTCAGTGTTTTTTCAAGTTTGTAAGACCCAATTTCACAAACCTATTAAAACAATACGTACTGATAATGCAAAGGAGTTGCAGCTGGATTCTTTTTTGCAAAATCAAGGGACTGTCCATCAACTCTCCTGCCCTCACAGACCTCAGCAAAATTCTGTAGTGAAGCGCAAGCATCAACATTTACTCAATGTTGCAAGAGCTTTGCTTTTACAGTCTAAAGCTCCTCTACATTTTTGGGGTGAATGCATCTGCACTGCTGCTTATTTGATCAACCGCACACCTACCATTAGTCTCAATAATGCTTCTCCATTTGAGCTTCTTTATGGTAATCTGCCAGATTATGCTATGCTAAAGGTGTTTAGTTGTTTGTGCTTTGCCTCCACAATTCCTTCACAAAGGAATAAATTTTCTCCTCGGTCTAGCCCTTGTGTAATGCTTGGTTATCCTCCTGGTGTCAAAGGTTACAAGCTTTATATTATTGAAACTAAGAAGTTTCTAGTTTCCAGGGATGTCACATTCATGGAAGAGGTTTTTCCTTTTCATTCTCTTTCACCTGATAATGCCATGCCTAATTTTTTTTCTTCAGATGTGGTCATTCTTAAGCCTTTGTCTGATTACTCACTTCCTAATCCACCTTTGAACCAACACCCTCCTTTGAGCCCTATTCCTCCTTTGAGTCCTATTCCTGCTTCTACAAAATCTAGTGCACCTGCTTCTGTAGAGTCCATTGCACCTAATTCTACAGAACCTCTTATACCTACAGTTGTCCCTACAATCCTGTTCCTGCATATCCTGTAAACCCTGTTCTTGCAAATTCTGTAGCACCTCTTAGAAGATTTAATAGAACTCATAGACCACTTGCTTACTTGGACAATTATCAATGCCATCATGTTTAGAACCCTATTCAGAATCAAGTTTCCTATGCCAAACTTAGTCCTTCCTACAAACAATATGTGTGCCAAGTGTCTAATGTCTTTGAACCAACATTTTATCACCAAGCTGTTGCTAAACTCGAGTGGAGGCAAGCCATGGCAGAGGAGTTAGCAGCTTTGGAAACAAATAATACTTGGACCCGTCAACCTTTACCCAATGGTAAGAAGACTATAGGGTGTAGATGGGTATATAAAGTAAAATACAAGGCAAATGGTACTCTAGATAGACACAAAGCAAGACTTGTGGCACAAGGCTTTACTCAACAAGCTGGTGTAGATTTTCTAGATACTTTCTCTCCTGTGGCCAAGCTTACAACAGTGAGAATCTTGCTAGCCATTGCAGCTCAAAGGAATTGGCAGTTTCTCCAATTAGACATTAACAATGTTTTTCTAAATGGGGATTTAAGTGAAGAAGTATATATGCAGCTGCCTAAAGGGTATCCAATCCAGGGGAACTTGGTTTGTAAGCTCAATAAGTCTCTCTATGGTTTGAGGCAAGCATCAAGACAATGGTACCAAAAATTTAGTTCCATTATCACTAAAATCATGTTCAGTCAGTCAACAGCAGGTCATTCCTTGTTTTTAAGTGGTTCAGGACCTACTTTGGTCATTCTTTTGGTCTATGTAGATGATATCATCTTGGCTGGTCCTAATTTGGTTCGGATCAAAGAAGTACAAACATTGCTAGCTCAAAAATTCAAACTAAAATTTATTGGAGACTTGCATTATTTTTAGGACTTGAAATTGCCAAGTCTACCAAAGGTATTCACTTGTGTCAAAAGAAATACACTTTGCAACTACTCCAAGATACTGGTTTTATTTCTGCCAAGACTGCTCTTGTGCCTATAGACCCAAACATTTCCTTAAATGATACTGATGGCACTCTTCTATCTGATATTTATGCTTATAGAAGGTTGATTGGGAGGTTGTGTATTTGACCATATCAAGGCCCGATATTACTTATGCTCTGAACAGGCTTAGTCAGTTTATGCTGAACCCTCATTTGCCTCATCTTCATGTTGTCCATTCTGTGCTTCAGTACCTCAAAGCCACTCCTAGTCAAGGATTATTTTTCCCTTCTAATTCTTCTCTTCCGGTCACAACTTTTGCTGATGCTGATTGGGGAAGTTGCCAAGTTACTCGCAAGTCCACTACTGGTTTTTGTGTGTTCTTAGATGATGCCCTCATATCTTGGAAATCAAAAAAACAGCCCACGGTGGCTCGATCTTTAGCTGAAGCTGAGTATAGAGCTTTGGCCTCTCTTACTTCTGAACTCTTATAGATCAAACAATTACTTCGCCCATTTGAGGTCTCCTTGTCCTCTGTGATGGTTTTTTGTGACAGCAAGTCAGCAATTCAGCTTGTCGCTAATCCATTAATCCATAAAAGGACAAAGCATGTTGACATTGATTGCCATTTCATTAGGCAATATGTTCAATCTCAATTTTTGAAGCTTGTTCATGTTAAATCCTCCCAACAACTTGCTGATCCACTCACTAAGGCGCTACCAAAGACTTTATTTCAATCATATCCAAATTGAGATTGTTAAACATTTATCTTCCAACTTGAAGGGGAGTATTACACGTGTACTAATAATTAGTTAAAAGGGTAGTTAGTTAGTTAGAGAGGTTAGTTACTCAGTTAACAAAGCAGTTAGTCAGTTAATTGTTTTTGCTTTGTATATAAGCTAACTTGATGTACGACTGTGTCGTACCCTAATTTTGTTTGGCCTCTTTTTTAAATTTATTTTTGCTAAAATAAGTAGCAATAATAAATAAATAAATAAATAAATAAATGGTAATAAATAAAAAATAAAATTAAAAATAAAAATAATATTTTTGGTTTCATAACAAAAAGAAGGAAAAGGTAAATAATAAAAGTGAAGAAAGGAAAGGAACAATAAAAAGAAAGAAAGGGAAAATTAGGAAAAAGGGATGCAAATATTAAAATGGGAGGTGCCAATAGCAATGGCCAAAGAGTTGGCCACAACCCACGCGCCCCATGTGACATCCCGTTTTTCAAATAATCTAGAATAATATTATAAGCATAATTAGATTAGTGGTAAGGTGACGAATGGGAGTTAAAAACCTTAATTAGGGATAAAATAGGCTTAAGTGGGACCCAAAAACCCTATGAAAGATGTGGAAACCTTAGGAAAGGCCTAGAATACCCTAGAAAAGCGTAGAATACCCGAGAACCTTCCAGAAGGCCGAAAATGAGATATTTCCTTAAACTGACCATCGCGACTCGATGGTGACTATATAGGTTCCCTCGCGACGCGATGCAGCCTTCCAATCTAAACTTAACTCGTGTAAAGTGTGGAGATTTCTAGAATCATGGTCGCGACGCGACGGAGAATGTGAAGGAAGCCATCGCGACACGAGCAATGTCGGTTATCACAACCGTTTGATCATTGACACATGGCCGCGATGGAGATTGTACCTTTGACCATCGCGACACGATGGAGCTATTCTCGCCTATAAATAGCTGTTCACCCCTCCCTCGTTTCTCGCCTCAGAGCCTCTTCTCACTCTTAGTAGTAAACCCTTGAGAGAAGGGTAAGGCTTAGAGGAGTAGCCGAGGCAGGAGCGCTGATAGCGATCGAGGGTAAACGCTTAGGAGCTTTGCTAGGAGTTTCAGGTGAGGGGAAAGATACCTTAATCACTAGCAAAAATAGATAGTAGAATAGTACTATTAGCATGCGTAGGGGACCTCAAACCCTACTAGGGATTGATATCAACAACACCTTAGGAGAGGGGTTGTGGTATGCGGTGGCTAAGGATAGTCACCGTAGACCTATCAACCAACATAGGTTTTATTTGGTATGATTGATGTGCTCGCTTGACTTACGTGTTTGCTTGATAACCTGATTAGTTGAAAGTCGCCTTCGCGACGCTAGGAGTAATTTATATGCTGATTATCTGTGGTTGATGATATTCTGATTTCATATGCTATCTATGAGTGTGAAGATAGATGAATGATCTTATGTCAAGGGTGACACCCTCTAGTTAGAGGATTGTGAATCCCTATATGTAATAGCAAGTATTACCATCGATACTCTGTTATCGGTGGTGATAGCCGGGTCAGTGTACCCGAGGTTGGTGTTCTTGAGGGTGGAGTGGTCATTGACCTATGGAACCTAAGGGTGGAGTGGTCATTGACTCGTGGAACCTGAAGGTACGGAGTGGTTTGGGGCTAGTCGCTGACCCATGGAACCTAAGGGTGGAGTGGTCATCCGATGAGGCTCCAGGACTCTACGCCTGACGAGGGGGTAATCCTGGCCATTCCTGATATGGGGAATGTCGTCCATTGTGCACGTGGATGGTACCTTACTCCGGTGATCAGAGATAGTAGCGTATCAGGATATGTCTCCAGGTCAAACCAACTTATCATTCCTCTGTGCCCTGAGACTGGTGATCGGTCTAGGGAGTAGGGCCGGTGATCAACCCGCAATATTCAGTGGTCTGTGTTAGTAAGTGGTACCAGTGGTCGGTGTCAGTATGTGGTCTGTATATGGGGTCAGGGTATGACTTGATCAGTGATCGTGTGTCAGTATGTGGTATTGTGGTATCAGTCATGATGATGATGGTTATCTCTGTTGATAATTGTGTTGAGCAAGATGACAGGTACTCTGCTATTCTATTTTCCTGCTTGTTAGTGATTAATGGATGTCTTACCCCTTCGTTTCTTGTGTTTTTCTACATTATATTATGATGAATAACAGATGGACAAGAACAGCCTGTACTTAGAGCCTGGGGAGCGGGACCTAGCGAAGGTGACCGTTACGGGAAGACTACCTAGAGGCAGTGTTCAGATAGTTGTATCACGGCAAGTGTGTCCTTTTGTCACCCGTTATGGGTATGGGGTATATATATGTGTGTATGTACCATGCTTTGCGTACTCTAATAATAAATAAAATGTGTTGTTGCTTTGAACATGTGTGTTATGATAAAGTAACGCCCTGTCAAGGCGGGGTGTTACACCACCCCAGGCCCAGCGCGCCTTCTCCCTGGTTATTCACGTGTAGCGCATACCCCTGTTTCTCTCGCGTACGCTCCCTGTTTTGCTTTGGCCCAGCTTCATGCTTCAGGCTCATACCCAGTTACTAAGCCTAAATACACAAAAACCCTGATTCTCCTTCATTTCTCTCACTCCCAACGCCTCTTCTTTTCTTTCCAGAAACCTAGCGCCTCTCCCCCACTTCCACAACCCTAGTTTCTTCTTTCCCATTCTCAAACCCTAGAAACAGTCGCGACCTTTCCCCTTTTTTCTCTCATTTTTTATTTTTTTTCATTCCTCTCACCCTATCTCTTATCATCCTGTCTTCAAGATCCAAATTTTTCACATGAGGAGCAAAAGAAGGAAACCGATTGGATAAGGGAAGTGATCCTATCTTTTTATTGATATTAAGTAAAAGTTTTGATTTTTAATCACTAAAATTTCATTTTTCTGTTTGCAGGGCTAAAAGAAATCCGCCTATAAAAGGCCCAAAGCGTGAAAACACAGGTGGGAGTGAGAGAGCAAGAAGCCCAGAAATCCAAAGGAACAGAAGCAAGGCGTGGAGAAGAAGAGAGAGATTTGAAAAAACACAAACACTTTTTTCTCTTTAGGGTTTTAGTTTCTTCTTTTGTTTCCCCTGTAATTTTGGATTGGGCAGTTTGATAGAACCTTTATCAGGTTTTTGTTTCTTTTCCCTTTCTGTATCATATAATTTTTGTTGCCTATGTGCCTCTAATTGCTCATGATTATTTGAATTTTCCACTATTTTTATCCCTCCCTTTTATTATTCCATTTTGCTATTATTACTTTTGGGATGCATGGATTAAATTGATCCTTCTTTTCTCATTCTTATTTTCTTCATTTTTGTTTTTGGGGTCTGCCGTTTCACTTTCCTTTTCATTTAGTTCGCTTTTTTTTTCTTCTTCTGTTTTTATTATTTTCGGATCTAAATAAAGAATAATAAAATAAATAAAAAATATTTTTCTCATTAAAATGATTTATGTATCTCTTGGGGAAAGATTAAAACTTTTGGGTAAAAAGGAACGATAAGTATTATAATCTTGCTTATAATGAGAAGTTAGTCATGAAAAACGAGGACTTCAAATTCACTGCGCACAATTTCTGTAGAATAGTTAGTGGGATAGTTATTAATATCAGTTTCTAACTTAGTTTTAGGGTTCCCTCTTTTATGATGATAAATAAATGAATAGTTTGTTCTTTTTGAAAAATAATTCTCTTAAAGGTAAACAAATTCTATTCTTAAACAATTAAAAGTACCATTTTTATGAGCGTTTGAGGAGTGCTAACACATTTTCTATACGTAACCAACTCTCGGGCTCAAATTTAGTTCAAAAGACATTTTTCTTCATTTAATTCAAAAATATCCAAATATAGATTTTCCAATGTTTCCTAAAAAATATTGGTGGTGGCTCCATTTAAATTTTAGGGTAGTTGTCACAGCTGGCGACTCTACTGAGGGCTTTAGAGAGTTAGGTTTTTGGTTGTTTAAATTGCTTGTTTGCCTTACCTGGATTATTTCCTTTTTATTCTTTTTTCGTTTTATTTATTTTTATCTAATCTTATCTATTTTTATTTTGTGATCATATGCATATTAAACCTTAGGATAGTCACTATGTATATATATTGTTGTGGCAATCACACCAAAATTTAAATGGAGCCACCACCAATATTTTATTTTTATAGGAAACATTGGAAAACCTATTTTTCGAACATTTTTGAATTTAATGAAAAAAAAGGTCTTTGAACCAGGTTTTGAGCCCGGGAGTTGGTTACGCATAGTGAAGGTATTAGTACCCCTAAAACGTCCATAAAAATGGTTCCTTTAATTGTTTAAAAAAAACATGTTTGCCTTATCAAAAATTATTTCATAAAGAAAAGCATGAGTCTAAGGTTTCTACAAACATATTGTAAATGAGAAAGATTAACATTTATTTTACCTTAAAACTAAATAATCGATCTAATGCCAAAATTGTTAATTTGAATCAGATTTAAAAATGTCTCCTTTATAAGAAAAAAAAATCGAACTTTCTTTATTAGTTATAGTAATGATAGTAATTAATTTAAATACTCATGTTAAATACTCTTTCTCCTATAATTCATTAAGAAATAAAAGGAAGCATTTTTGCCACTAAATTTAATAACAATAACAATAATAGGTAAAAAACAAGTTTACAAGAATCAAAAGAAATAACCTTTTTTTATTTACCCCTTTTACTGAACAGAAAATATTGGCGTAGAATTTAGAGGAATATATAGATTTTGAATAAAACTATGTAAAAAAAAACAAAATTAACCCTATCATACATCAGCAATAAAAAAATTAAAAATAAAATACAAAATCAGAAAGAAGCACAGATAATGAAGATAATGATGTATTAGATCTCAAGATTCAATCTTTTACATACACAATCGTACAGAAATAGGAATGGTAGCAACTTGGAGCGAAGGAAAAAAAAAGAAAGATAAAAACCTGGTTATAGTTATCTCAAAGAACGGATCGAATTACAGAAAAGAAACTGAAACTCTAGAAAAGAAAAAAAGTGTTTATATTTTCAGATCTCTCTTTTTCTTTTTTTCTCTATTCTTCAGTCTTTTCTTCAAAAATTGTTCTCTCTCCACCCTGCGTGCCTTTTCGTAGCCCCGAAGGTGGGTATTTATATAGCCTTCATGAGGGAGCCCCTTCACACTCGATCTTCTCATTTTAATCCCTGAAAAAACGAATCGAAAACACAAGTTAGTAGGAAAAGATAAGGATAGGAGATAGAGATTAGGATACTCCCTCCTATTTCTGAGGCCGATTTTCTTGGGCATAAATTCACGACCCTTCTTTGCTCTGCTCCATCTTCGTATTTGAAAAGATGAACCGAAAAAATGGAGTCTTTTTGAAGGGTTGAGATTCGGATTTGGTGGGATCGAGGTTGGGGTTTGGATGTTGATTATAAGATAAGATGCGAAAATGGAGGAAAAAGGGGGAAACTTGCGCCGCGACTGGGAGAGAAAGGAGAGAGCTTGGAAGAGTTTTTAGGTTTAGGGTTTTGAGAAGATAAGATGAGGAAGAGAGAGGTGGAGAGATAGAAGGGAATTGGAGAGAGAAAAATTAAGGTGAGAGAGAAGTGGAGATAGGGTAGAGAGAGGGGGAGGCGCGGCTGAGTAACAGAGGGTGAGAGGTGCGCAGGGGGGCATGTGGATGAAATGGGGGTGCGCGTAGTAGGGATTGGGCTACAGGTGCAGGACGTGCTGGGCCAGGCTGACATGTTGCTCATTAGCAAACCGTTAATTGCACCACCCTGTATTACTATTTGCAACCCTTTCTCATTTTCTTTTATTCATTTCTTTTCCTCTTTTCTTTTTCATTGTAAGACCAAAAAATATTATTATTATTTATTACTACTACAACTATTACTATTAATAAAATAAAAAGGCCGGACAAAATTAGGGTACTACAGCTGCCCCTCCTTAATTACATTTTACTCGAAGGTCTTCATGCATTCGTTGTAAAAGGTAATTAAGGATAGAGGACTCTAATTTTGTCCGAAACAAGTTGTTGGAGGATGCGGGATTGGCTCCTGACTTTGCTTTGAGATTCTAGGTTTGATTCCTAGGGAATTCTCGGTAAGACATAGGTCTGGTTCCTAACTCTTACAAAATTGGTGAGAGATTCTAGGTTCGATTCCTAGTGAATTCCTGGTAAGGCATAGGCTTGACTATGATTCTTACAAAAATTGGCGGGAGATTCTAGGTTTGGCTTCCTAGTGAATTCCTAGTAAGGCATATGCCTGGTTCCTAACCCTCACATCTTTGGTATTGATTACTTCACTACTTAGGGTAAGTCTGGGGTGCGAGCTTCTTCGTCACTCGACACAAGTTTGGGTCAGATTCCCAAGGTGGTGGGTCAAATTCCCAACAAGGTATAGGACAGGTTCCTAACTCTTGCTAAAAGGTACAGATTGGCTACCCTATTTTAGGCAAGGTCCGCGATATGAGTTTCTCTGTCACTCAATATAGGTTCGGGTCAGATTCCTGGCAAGGTATAGGTCAGATTCCTAACTCTTACTAAAGTATGGACTGGTTTTCCTATTGCATGGGAACGTCCAGTGTACGAGTTTCTCCGTCACTCGAAACAATTCGGGTCAGATTCCCGACAAGGTGTAGGTCAGATTCCTATCTCTTGTTAAAAGGTGTAGATCGATTTCCATAATTGAGGAAGATCCGAGACGCGGGTCAGGTTCCCGACTAATGGCTTGGGTCAGATTCCCAGCAAGGTGTAGGACAGGTTCCTAACTCATGCTAATAGATTGAATAGGTTGAGTACTAGCTCTTACTGAGTAACAACAGACCAACTGTATGTGATATTTGAGAGGGTGGGTCAATGGACCCAAAAACTTCGATGATCATGCAAGATGCAATGAATGGTATGCCATGCATGAAATGAAATTTTTTATTTTTTAGAGAAATGTTTTTTTAAGGTGGGTCGTGGACCCAAAAGTATTGATGATCATGCAGGATGCAATGAATGGTATGCCATACATGAATGTTGTTTTGTTTTTTAGAGAAATGATTTTGAAGGTGGGTCGGGGACCCAAAAGTATTGATTGTTATGCAAGATACAATGAATGGTATGCTATGCATGAGAATTATTTTGCTTTGGAAGACCCTTTTTTTTCGATTCCCCTGAATCCCTTTTGAGGACGCTGCCCCTAGACTCGTGGGATGATAACTTTATGTCGGATTGCTTGTCCGAATGGTTGACTTTGTACTGCACTAGGTTTGCATATTTGCCCCTTGATAAATCATTTTATGGATCCTCAAATTTTCAGCTTCGTGCTTTGAATGCCTTTGGGAGGATTAGATTGACGACTTTGATCCATAGAGACTTTTCAATGTCCCTTTGGCTTTCGTTTAGCCATGTGAGGAAGGACCTATGTAGGGGACGCGAATCACCTTGTGTAGTTCTGAAACTGGAATGAAATCTTGAATGCGAAGCTTGTAGATGATAGGCACAACTTTTGCCCCTAGCTTCTTGGTTTATGTTTAGATCTGTGAGGTATAGTCTGGGTTAACAAGTATGTGAATTTGACCCTAACTTCTGCCTAGGCCGCTCTTTGCGAGTTTTCAACCTTGCGGGTCGCTCTAATTTTTTCCTAGACCGCCTTTTCGGGTTTTCAGCCTAGCGAGCATTTTATTTATATTCTTTTTTTCTTTTTTTTTGGGTAAAGCAACTACACCGAGGAGTTTATATGGATTTCCTCGTCCAAAAATCAAGTTTTGAGGAAATATGAGCAATTGGACTTTGATCAGAATGGACTTTATTAGGGTTGTAACGTGGCCAAGGGTTAAGGGCTACGAAAGAAATGATATTTCAGGCTCAAAAAGTATATAAGGGTTCATGAAAACAATGACTTTAGTGCCAAGATGCACTTGGATGGTTGCTAGCACCATTGTCTTGTTTTGCTTTTGCATTTGCATTTTTTATTCTTTTTTTTTTGCAAGTGTTTTGATACGTTGCATTTGATATTTGCTTGCTTGCTTGCTTTTTTTTAATAGACAAAAATTTAATGGACTATTGTGCTAGCCTTCAATGTATAGGTGATCCTCGTTTAGGGTACTTGAAAGAAATTTCTTTTTTGCTCAAAAAGGGTAGCAAGGGATAAATATTTTTTATATTTTTTGGATAGATAAAAACGGCCAAACTTCATCTCAAAACCTTATTGCTCAAATTTTCACAAAAATTAATTTTTGATTATTGTGCATTTGCTTTACCATTTTATTTTATATTTTTCTTAACTACTTTTTTTTATCCCGGATTGACCATGTATCAAGAAGGGAAGTTGAAAAATTCAAATTGCATTATCATTGATGTATTGAAAAGATGGGAACAAAGTGGGCCCTTTACAAGATATGCCTCAGGGCTTCAGGCAAAGTGTAAAAACAAATGAAGGTTGTTTAAACAGGGCTATTCCTTGAAATTTTACCACTTGGTGTTGATCAGAGCCCAACAATTCTTAATGGAGTGGCCCATTGCCCCAGTGCATGTCGTGATGAGCATCATTTGTATTTTCTTCCCTCTCTTGACCTATACTGCGCAATGGCTGTTGAGCTTCGAGGTTGCCAATCCTTCCGCTTGTTATCCCGGCTTCCACTCTTTCTCCGACAATAACTAGGTCTGAGAAGCTTGAAGAGACATTTCCCATCATCAGATCATAGAAGGGTTGTTGAAGTGTGTCAGTGAACGTGGTAACCATCTTTTTCTCAGATAGCGGAGGTTCCACTTGGGCTGCAATCCCTCTCCATCTTTGGGCATACTCTTTGAAGCTTTCATTGCCCCTTTTTACCATGGTTTGCAACTGGGAGCGGCCAGGAGCCATGTCCATATTGTATTTATACTGTTTGACGAAAGCTTTACCCAAATCATTCCATGAGTTGATTTTGCTCCGCTCTAACTGTATATACCAGCGTAGGGATGCCCCGGTAAGACTCTCTTGGAAGAAATGGATTAGGAGCTTATCATTACTGGAGCAGGATGCCATCTTCCGGCAGTACATGATGAGGTGGCTTTTTGGACAAGTTAAACCTTCATACTTGACGAACTCAGGAACTTTGAATTTTGGAGGAATTACCACGTCCAGAACCAAACATACTTCTGAAGCTTTGAACCCAATATGATTTGCCCCTTCAATTGCTTTCAGCCTATCTTCCACAATCTGGAGTCTCTCCTGATCTAGGGGGTCTCCTGATGGGCCATTGGGAGCCTCTCGATACTCATTAGTGCTGGTGGAATGGTTCTCATCAATGGTCAATTTTGCACCCAAGTTCTGCAAGAGGTCCAATATCTTGTCCATCTTACCCTTGATTTGGTCGAGTTCTTCTCTCATCGCTTGCTGATTCTGTTCCAACAAGTCCATGAGTCTAGATTGGGCTCGAGTCAGGTAGGGATGCAGGGAAAGCTTATGTGTATCTATTTTCTGTGAAGGGGGAAAATGAGTTACGTTATGAGGATGCCATGATTATGCATGTCATGAATTTTTTTTTATGTACATTATGCAAAATAATATGATGGATAATGGAGAAACATTTTATTTATTTATTTATTTTTTTATTTTTTTATAAAAATAAAATGAATGCAAGGATAATGAGAAATGTCGCTAAAAAAGAAAAAATGCTTTTTTTTCGAAAATTTATTTTTTAGAGGGAAAAAGAATGAGAAGGGAAAATATTTTTTTGAAACTGTGTTTTTTTTTTGCAAAGAAGAATAACAAATAATATTTTTTGGAGAAACATATCATTTATTATCTTTCACAATTTTGAAATATGAATGGAAAATAAATGGATGAAGAAAAAATGGGCAGAGTGTGCCCCTTGTGATGTAGGCCGGTATTTCCTAAGATCTTAGGTCATACGACTTTTGTCACGTGAAAAATGGGATAAGGTATGCTCCTTTTGTGATATGGGCCGGTAGCTTCTTAAAAGGACCTAGGGTTTATATTAAGTGCCTTTCCATTGGGTGGATTTAAGATATTAATCTAAAAGGTCCCTAGAGCCAAGGGTCCCATTTGAAAATGTTACCACCAATAATAAGTATATTATTAAAGGATGGTTTTTTCTCAAATAGAGCCAAACTCTAGGTGAGGCTTTCATAGGAACCCACTGGTCGTACGTCCAGCAGAGCACCCACTACATAGCATCTCCTAACTTAAGATTCACTCGGGCACGGGTATAAGGCACCCACTCAAAGTGTGTGTAAATAAAGTGTATAAAGTGAAGTGTGTGAAGGAGCAAACTTAAAACAACCCGCTGCAAAATAAATAAAACAATATATACATGGTAACTATCCTAATGTTCAATATACATATAATCACAATAAAAATAAATAAATTAAACAAAGATAAAAACAAATAAGATAAAAACAAATAAATTGAAAAAAAATAATAGTAATAAATAAATAAATAAAAATAAAAGAAAAGGAAACAATTCACATTGTAAGGCAAACAAACAATTCAAACAATCAAAAGGCCTAACTCTCTAAAGTCCCCAGTGGAGTCGCCAGCTGTGGCAACCACACCAAAATTTAAATGGAGCCGCCACCAATATTTTATTTTTATAGGAAACACTGGAAAACCTATTTTTCGAATATTTTTGAATTTAATGAAAAAAAAAGGTCTTTGAACCAGGTTTTGAGCTCGGGAGTTGGTTACGCATAGGGAAGGTATTAGCACCCCTAAAACGTCCATGAAAATGGTACCTTTAATTGTTTAAAAAAACATGTTTGCCTTATCAAGAATTATTTCATAAAGAAAAGCATGAGTCTAAGGTTTCTACAAACAGATCGTAAATGAGAAAGATTAACCTTTATTTTACCTTAAAGCTAAATAATCGATCTAATGCCAAAATTGTTAATTTGAATCAGATTTAAAAATGTCTCCTTTATAAGAAAAAAAAATCGAACTTTCTTTATTAGTTATAGTAATAATAGTAATTAATTTAAATACTCATGTTAAATACTCTTTCTCCTATAATTCATTAAGAAATAAAAGGAAGCATTTTTGCCACTAAATTTAATAACAATAACAATAATAGGTAAAAAACAAGTTTACAAGAATCAAAAGAAATAACCTTTTTTTATTTACCCCTTTTACTGAACAGAAAATATTGGCGTAGAATTTAGAGGAATATATAGATTTTGAATAAAACTATGTAAAACAAAATTAACCCTATCATACATCAGCAATAAAAAAATTAAAAATAAAATACAAAATCAGAAAGAAGTACAGATAATGAAGATAATGATGTATTAGATCTCAAGATTCAATCTTTTACATACACAATCGTACAGAAATAGGAATGGTAGCAACTTGGAGCGAAGAAAAAAAAAAGAAAGATAAAAACCTGGTTATAGTTATCTCAGCAACCAGATCGGAATTACACAGAAAAGAAACTGAAACTCTAGAAAAGAAAAAAAGTGTTTATATTTTTAGATCTCTCTTTTTCTTTTTTTCTCTATTCTTCAGTCTTTTCTTCAAAAATTGCTCTCTCTCCTCCCTGCGTGCCTTTTCGTAGCCCCGAAGGTGGGTATTTATATAGCCTTCAAGAGGGAGCCCCTTCACACCCGATCTTCTCATTTTAATCCCTGAAAAAACGAATCGAAAACACAAGTTAGTAGGAAAAGATAAGAATAAGAGATAGAGATTAGGATACTCCCTCCTATTTCTGAGGCCGATTTTCTTGGGCATAAATTCATGACCCTTCTTTGCTCTGCTCCATCTTCGTATTTGAAAAGATGAACCGGAAAAATGGAGTCTTTTTGAAGGGTTGAGATTCGGATTTGGTGGGATCAAGGTTGGGGTTTGGATGTTGGTTATAAGATAAGGTGCGAAAATGGAGGAAAAAGGGGGAGACTTGCGCCGCGACTGGGAGAGAAAGGAGAGAGCTTGGAAGAGTTTTTAGGTTTAGGGTTTTGAGAAGATAAGATGAGGAAGAGAGAGGTGGAGAGATAAAATGGAATTGGAGAGAGAAAAATTAGGGTGAGAGAGAAGTGGAGATAGGGTAGACAGAGGGGAGGCAGGTGAGTAGCAGATGGTGAGAGAGGTCTTGAGGGGCATGTGGATGAAATGGGGTGCGCGTGGCAGGATTGGGCTACAGGTGCAGGACGCGCTGGGCCAGGCTGACATGTTGCTCATTAGCAAACCGTTAATTGCACCACCCTGTATTACTATTTGCAACCCTTTCTCATTTTCTTTTATTCATTTCTTTTCCTCTTTTCTTTTTCATTGCAAGACCAAAAAATATTATTATTATCTATTACTACTACAACTATTACTATTAATAAAATAAAAAGGCCGGACAAAATTAGGGTACTACAATTGTCTTTATTTATTTTGCAGCGGGCAGTTTTAGGATTGCTCCTTCGCACACTTTACTTTGTACACTTTATTTACACACTATGAGTGGGTGCCCTATACCTGAGCCCGAGTGAACCTTATGTTAGGAGAGGCTATGTAGTGGGTGCTCTGCTGGACGTACGGCCAGTGAGTTCCTATGAAAGCTTCACCTAGAGTTTGACTCCATTTGAGGAAAAATCATCCTTTAATGGTATACCTATTATTGGTGGTAACATTCTCAAATGGGACCCTTGGCTCTAGGGACCTTTTAGATTAGTAACTTAAATTCACCAAATGGAAAGACACTTATGTGGACCATAGATCCCATCTAAGAAATTACCGGCCTATATCACAAAAGGAGCATAATCTACTTATCTTGTTTCCCACGTGACAAAAGTCATAGGACCTAAGATATTAGGAAATACAGACTTAATTCACAAGGGGCACTTTGCCCATTTTTCCTTCATCCATTATTTTTCAAAATTCCTAAAAAAATAAATATAGTTTTGTTTTTCTCTCATCCATTTTTTTTTAAAGTAAGGTTTTCAAAAATCAAAAATATATTCTTTCTTGTCAAAATAAAAAATAAATTTGCAAAAAAATGAACATTTTCTTTTTTTTACCGCATTCTTTTCATTTTGAAAAATAAAAAATAAGTTTACGAAAAAAAAGAACATTTTCTCTTTCTCACTGCATTCATTTTATTTTTGTAAAAGAAAAAAAACATTTCTCCTTTCTCAATCATATTTTTTTTGCATGAAACGTACATAAAAAAAATATACATTCGTATCATGCATAACCATGACATCTTCATAACATAACTCATTTTTTTTTCATATCAGAAAATAGATATAAGCAAGCTTCCCCTGCATCCTTACCGGACTCGAGCCCAATCTAGACTCATGGATTTGTTGGAACATAATCAGCAAACAATGAAAAAAGAACTCGACCAAGTAAAGGGTCGGATGGACAAGATATTAGACCTCTTGCGGAACATGGATGCAAAATTGACCCTTGATAAGAACCATTTCATCGATGACAATGAGTGTCGAGAGGCTTCCACTGGCCCATCAGGAGACCCCCTAGATCAGGAGAGACTGCAAATTATGGAAGATGGGCTGAAAGCAATTAAAGGGGCAAATCATATTGGGTTCAAAGCTTCAGACGTATGCTTGGTCCCGGACGTGGTGATTTCTCCAAAATTCAAAGTTCATGAGTTCGCCAAGTATAAAGGTTTAACTTGTCCAAGAAGCCACCTCGTCATGTACTGCCGGAAGATGGCGTCCTACTCTAATGATGATAAACTCCTAATCCACTTTCTTCTTATGTTTTATTATTTTCAGATCTAAATAAAGAATAATAAAATAAATAAACAATATTTTTCTCATTAAAATGATTTATGTATCTCTTGGGGAAAGATTAAAACTTTTGGGTAAAAAGGAACGATAAGTATTATAGTCTTGCTTATAATGAGAAGTTAGTCATGAAAAATAAGGACTTCAAATTCAATGCACACTATTTCTGTAGAATAGTTAGTGGGATAGTTATTAATATCAGTTTCTAAATTAGTTTTAGGGTTCCTTTTTTATGATGATAAATAAATAAATAGTTTATTCTTTTAGAAAATAATTCTCTTAAAGGCAAACAAATTCTTTTCTTAAACAATTAAAGGTACCATTTTTATGGGCGTTTTAGGAGTGCTAACATCTTCCCTATATGTAACCAACTCTCGGACTCAAATTTGGTTCAAAAGACCTTTTTCTTCATTTAATTCAAAAATATCTAAAAATAGGTTTTCCATTGTTTCCTAAAAAATATTGGTGGCGGCTCTATTTAAATTTTAGGGTGGTTGTCACATATTGTAACTAGATTTTCCATTCTCTTCTTCAATGAATGAGTTGCAGAGCACATTGCTCATGCGTGGTATTCTTGAGACTTCATCTCAGATTCACAAGTTCAATAGTTTCTCCAATCGAAGAGAAGCTAAGGTAAACTTTACATTAGTTGCAAGCAACTTATGAATAAGTTATCTGGAAGAGCTTACATAAATAAGCTAAAAGTAACTTATTTATGTATCATAAGTTCTTCCAAATACTTATGCAAATGTTTATATAATAAGATAAGCCTAAATAAACTCTTTCAAATGCCCCCTTTTTAATGAAGATTTAAAATCTTTTGAATGATATATGTACTTATATCTTAAGAGAGAAGATGTAGGTCAAGAAATGTGTAATTTATTATATAAAAAAAAATGCATAATTTACCGTAAAAATATACATACATACATGTATGATAAATAATAAATAACAAATAATAAATCTTTATTATAGATTTTTCAATCACGATAATAACTTTTGACTATCTTTAAAATGTGTTATTTGTTGAGCTAATCCTTAAACTAAATTTATATTTGGATTGACTTGTGACCAATTTATATGGATTTATCTACTGACATGATCACTTGTCAGAATGTTTAAGAGAGATTATAAAAATAAAATATAACTTGTCCATAAATTGTTTCAACTTATTTCAATAAACTCTCCAAATAACTTCAATGATTGCTTGACGAAAATTACAACGACACCCCTAACCCTGCTTTGCTAGGATTAGTGGCGGTGCCCTCACCGCTGTCATCGGCGCTCTCTCCATACGGGCCGACATGCTCCATTAGGGCTATCTCTCTCTGGCTGTGGCTTGGAGCTTTTCCCCCATGTTGGAGGTCCCCCCCACCCCACACACACATCGATTAGGGTTTTCCAGGCTGTGTGTTTCCTTCTTCCCTCATCTCCGGCGAGCGGTGGTTGAAGATGCATATCCCGTTTCGGACATTGAGTTCTTTTTCCCCTCTCAGTGGTAAAGTCGCCTCCAACCAAGATGGTACACTGGTCTTCCATCTCAGGGTTCCACCTCTACGCCCAAACCGTCGTGACGCCACACCAGATTCAGCATACTCGCACCGTTACAATTGCTCCAGATCTAGAAGGAACTCCGTGAGCACCTTCCCTTCGCCAATCTCTCTTCCATCTATTGGGTGACACCTCTCCCACTAGTAATACCTTTCCCCTGCCACAACCCCACCACCACCCTCTCACTGCCTCCATCTCCCCACAGTGGCTCCTCCTGTTTCCACACATAACAGTCACTGATTTGTAGCCAGTGGACCGCCCCCTCCAGAACCACCACCGCCAACTAGTGCATCAACTTTGGAAGGAGTAACCAATTAATCTCTCAAATTCTAAGAATTCTGATCAGAAGCACCCTTTGATCGCTCCCCATCCTGTTGTTTTGGGCCCTATACGCCCTCCTCGTAAGCCACCGGATGTGAGCACATCGTTTCAATATAGTAATGGTGTTGGGAATGCTTCTGTGGAATCCTTTTTGTATGTTGTGATGCTAATGCTATTTTGGTTTAAGAGTATCCTTGATGTCTTTGCTGAAAAGCTCCAAGAGAGCGGGGTATTTTAGATTAACATAGAGTATGTGGTTCTCAGGGAGACTAACAATAGTTTTAAGTCCTCACCACCTTTCATTTGTCTTCGTCAAAAGGGTTTAATCTGGAGAAATTCGAGACCACTTATAGTCGAATCATGCCTGTAGAAGTCAAACAAATGATTCATAACTAGATAGATAGAGTATGTGGTTCTCAGAGAGACCAACAATAGTTTTAAAGTCCTCACCACTTTTCATTTGTCTTCGTCAAAAGGGTTTAATCTGGAGAAATTCGAGACCACTTATAGTCGAATCATGCCTGCAGAAGTCAAACAAATGATTCATAACTAGATAGATTTTAAGACTGTGGACCTCAATCCTCCTTTGCCAGTGACTTTGTGAGTAAGACTTTGTTAAGTTGGACGTTAGGACTTAGGTATTGGTCTGATAATGTTTGTTTGATTCCAAGTTACTCTATGTGTATGGTTGCTCTAGCCTTGTCTGGTTTAGTTTATTGCATCGACTTTAAATCGTGGATGGAGAATGTCCCAACACCCACTGATCATTCGATTTGTACTTCTCTTTGCTCTAGCTAATGAATGATGTTGTTTACCGTAAAAAAAAAAAGGCTTAAATGACAGCTTACAACTTATGAAAAAAATTTAAACAATATTTCATTTTTAACAAGTACTCTTAATTAATTTGTCTACCCAAACACACCCTAAATAGTTAAAAGAACAAAACTGTTGAGAATTTAAATTTAGAAAATAATGATGTCGATTCCCAATGTCCATTCTCGATATCCTCTATTGAATCTCCTAGTAGTATTTTTTCTGATGCTGAAATTTTGTCCAATTCTATTTCTTTTTAGAGTGCTGTTAATTGAACACAGCAACTCGACAACATACGTGACACCACCTCGTCCGTATTGTACGGACCACGTGTTCGTACATGTACGGACGCCACTTTTTTTTCCAAAAAAAGTTTTTTTTTTTAAATTTATCTAGTTAATCACGTTCAAATATTTGGTTAATGATATTCATTATCTGGTTAATGCTACATTCTGAAACTTAAAACATCTCATTTTTTTATCTGGTTAATCACGTTCAAATATCTGGTTAACGCTATTCATTATCTGGTTAATGTCAAATCCTGAAACTATAAAAATCTCATTTTCTTATTTGGTTAATCACGTTCAAATATCTGGTTAATACTATTCATTATCTGGTTAATGCCAAATCCTGAAACTTTTTCTTATCTGGTTAATCAAGTTCAAATATCTGATTAATGCTATTCATTATCAGGTTAATGACAAATATTTTTTGAACCTGTTTAAAAAAATCTAAAAAAAAAAATTGAAAAAAAAACTTTGTCCGTCCATACGGTATCTGTGTCAAATTATGTGTTCAATTATCATTATTGTTCTTTTTATGGTGTAGCATATGCATTTCTACATTTATAACGTGTGGAGCCCAAAGGTCATAATTTAACATCCAAAAGACCCCACAGCATGTGCTGCTGCTATTCTTAATCAAGTGGCTTACATTAATTGAATGATATTTATTATTTCATTTTCTGCCATTAAAGAAAATTATTTTATAAGGCTTATTGTAAAAAAATTACAAAGACTACCTATCCGGACTATATAGCCTACTAGAAAATAAACTAAAACCATAAACTCAATTAAAAATTGCAGAAAACAAATATTTTATGGCCGATGCCCTACCAAAAGAAGGAAGAGAACAATAGAAGTAAGCAATGCATATGATTCCCCCACGTGCTCATGGAATTCAATCCATGACCACAATTGAAAATGGATAAACAACAATTTTAGTCCATTAAATATGTGAAGCATTGTCACTATAGTCCCTAAATATATCGAAATTATAAAAACATCTCTGAAAGTGTCTTTCATTAATCAGATTGGTTCTTAACATCAACCCTGTTAGTTGACTCCGTCAGACACGCTGAGTTATCACATTATCTACTATGCATGATGCTAATTTGTCATGTTTGGGTCTCCCTGTCATGCCACGTGTACAAAGACCACTTTAAAGTAAAATTAGTCTCTGAAAGTGACAACTTACTGTCGAATTGGTCCCTGAAGTATCACGTGTATACAATCAATGCCACATTAGTCCCTGAAAGTGATGACTTACTGTCAAATTGGTCCCCATGTCGAATGCTTCACCACAATTTCAAAGTTTCTACGGGATAGACGCAAGAGAAGGTTTAAGGCTGCATGTAGGCCCTTTCACCACAATTTAAAAGGGTTTTTTTTTTTGTGGGCAGTTACTTTTTGCAGTTGGATATGATGCAAATAGTCATAATTTCGTTATTGCTTATACCAAAGTGGACGTGTAGAATAAAGATATCCAGGAGTGATTCCTCACTCTTCTGCATGCAAACATGCGTGACTATAAGTAAAATGGTTGGAACTTCATAAGTTACATGCAAAGAGTATATAAAAATTTTGAAGTACTATTACGAAAATTCGTATGTTAATTCAAAGACCAATTTGACAGTAAATTATCAATTTCAAATACTAACATGAAATTGATTGTATACACATGATACTTCATGATCAATGTGACAATAATTCATCACTTTTAGGACTAATGTGACACCAAATATATACATGTGATATTTCAGGGACCAATTTAACAGTAAGTTGCCATTTTCAGTGACCAATTTTAATTCAAAATGATCTCTGTACACGTGGCATGACAGGTAGAGACCCAAACATGACAAATCAACATCCTACGTGACAGATAACGTGACAACTCAGCGTCTCTGACACAGTTAACTAACTAGATTGACATCAAAAACCAAACTGACTAACAGAAGACACATTCAAAGATGTTTTTGTAATTTCGATTTATTCAAGGACTATAGCGACGATTTATTCAAAGACTATAGCGACAACTCCTCATTCATTCATGGACTAAAATGTCTGTTTACCCATTAAAAAACGGAAGTACAATATGCGTACACTTTTATTGGTGTTTTTTTTTGAACCACCAGAAAAGTTTAAAATCATAAGCATGCAAAACCCCACAGGAGATAAATGCTAGAGAAATTATAAATCTGATCCGCTAGGACCACTACGACTTTGACCAACCCCACCGCCCCCCCGGGAAAAATCCTTTCGTATTCAATCCTCAACCTGACTACCACTGTACCACACGCACAGAAATATAATAACTCGCAACATATCATTATTCTTAACCGTTGCTTATAGTCTCAACCAAAAAAAAAAAAATCTGCACAAGTTATATTGTGTGGCATGTATGCAACAGTGAGATTCACCGGTTACTAGAAAGCTGTTTTTCTTCCTAGTAAGAGAGGAAATTGACAGAGGTTTGCTGGAAATAATTGTGTCATTGAGTGACCTTAAAAAAGTAAGTTAGTGGTTTGGAATCTTTGATCTCAACTGCCGCCAGTGCTGGTTGTTTTCTTTTTATTGAGAAATCTGAATCTGAAAAATAGCATGTAGCATGGTGGACTGCTGGACAGGGTGTTGAAGGGTCGAAGATAATTGAGCAGAGGCAAGAGGTGAAAAATTGAAAAAATTGCAGAGGAAGCCGGTGAATCAAACTGTTGCACACGACACATAATAACTTGTGCGGGCTAAAAAGCTCCCATTCTTGACATATTTTTAGGCTTATAAGAGTATAAGCTTTCACAAATATACGAATAAAGAAAACAGAATATCAGTGAAGAGAGCTTTGTTGTCATTGGTCAAAATCCAAAACAGATTATCTCCACAAAACAAAATGATCCTTAAATGAATTAGACTACAGGCAAAGCTAACAACCTCGGTAGATGATTTCTATACGTTTTCATTGCAGTCAAATAAGATCTTGCATAAATATGAGAAGTAACCTACCTCCATATAGAACGGCATCCTAGATTTATTACTTTTCTTAAACCACGTGGTCTCAATTTGCTGTGACGAAGGGAGACAAACGACATTGTGAGCTATCAATCACAATAACACTCCAAATAATAAGATACAAATTAGCATAACAAAACTTGTGCTGCTGATGACCTCGCATCAGCATTGTAAAGCTACCAACCATTCAGACACTAGAGAATCAACCTTTTGACTCCTCACTATGAGTGTGTGTTTTAAAAGATAAAGTTCAGAGTTATAATCAACTGGAATTTTAAAAACTTAGTTACTATACATTGACCTATATTTTATCATATTCTTCACTTATTTTTGTAGTGAACGGTTAAAACTTCACACTTTAGCTAATCCCCCACCCTAGAGGAGCCCATTCTCTTCTTGTTAGCTCGACATCCGATGATTTAAGATCCAATATGGGATCAAACAGAAAAAAAGTGTGTATAAGACAGCAGGCAAAACATTGAAATGATAAAGAGCCAAACAGCAAACATTCAAGTTCCTTGCAGATGTTTATAATACAGTTGATAAAGAGCCAAACAGGCAGCAATCTCAAGCATACAATTCCCTCTTGAGGCGAACTAAAATATGTACACACACAATACTCCTCAATTAGAGGAGACGAAAAACAAAAAAATAGACACAGTAAGCTCAACACCAAATGATATTACCAAACAAAAATAACAGTAAGTAGTACCAGAAATCCAATCAACAAAAGCAAATTCTTCAAAACATTGTCCTCCTGCCGCTGCACTTGCCCGGTTGCTTGCGAAAAACCTCTCGTGTTAGCACCATGAAACGGGTTAAACCCAAAGGGATAACCAGACGTTGTCCCATAAACAGTGGCATCCTGAAAGCCATGCAAATGAATGTTGAGCAAGGATGGGATAAAACCACCAAAAGCAGTGGAAAGCGTGAAGTTTCCAATCCTAGCAGTTGCCATGGGAATGAATCCCCCCATCAATCCAAACCCATAATTCCCAAATGGATTCCCTTCCGGAGGAGGCGGGGGAGGCGCCGTTTGAGGCCTCTGCCCCGAAGGACGGTGAGGGATTTCCATTCCAGGATATGATTTGGTCCTTGGATCAGTCTGTGATTTTCCCCTCCCATAAAGGGGAACCAATTTCTCTTCCTGCACAAGGGCCTTACAAACGGGACACTCTTGAGAATGAGAGTGATGGTGGAGCCACCTATAAAGGCATGGCCAACAGAATAAATGACCACAGAGAGTGATCACAGGGTCCTGGGCCAAATCGAAGCATATGTTGCATTCGAAATCACCAGCGTCGTTGGAACTGTTCCCCGAACATGATGAGCTCGCTGTAGACGCTCTTGTTGTTGATTCCCCAAAACCACTCGCCATTTGTCTAACCCCTCGGATCTTCAGATGTATCAAACAAAATCAACTATAAATGCGAACGAAACCCTACAATTTTACCGAAAAAGGAAAATAAATATAAAAATTGAAATCAAAACAAAAAAAAAGGAATCATAGACAATATCGGATCATCGTGACCGACAAGGTCGAATGAAGATGGAAATCAGCGATTAACACGAAGATTAACAATTATTCAACCAAAGAAACAACTGATAAATCTAGCGATTGAAAGTGGCAATTCGTGGCACGTGAAAACATAACAACAACAACAACAACAACAACAAAAGATTTAAAAGAAACAGAGAGGGATCTCATCTTAGAACACCAGGTAAAAAATTATAAACATGAATTGATAAGGGGAAATAGCAATCAGAGAAAGAAACTTACGATTCTGTTGAGGCCTTGAGGGAAACGCAATTGGTAGGAGAATACAGAAAAAATTTGGTAGGAATGGTAAATCCTCGAGTGAAAAGCCCTAAATTTGGCTGTCACCGAAAACCTTGTGGAAGATTCCAGGATTTTTCTGGAATTCTAGGCCACGCACTCGGCTACGTCTTCTTCTCTTTTGTTGGTCAAATATATTTTTTTGGTCTGCAACGTCTTTTCCTCTATGAATTGACTAAGTGAACAGGCTTTTTTTCCATATAATGGACCGAAACTTCTTATCAATACAAAGTCCAAACCGTCTTTCAAAGCTGGGAAAATTTGGGCCTCTAAGCGTTATGGGGGTCCAGGCCTGAGAAATATCATTTACTTTGGAATAATGAAATCATATGAATTAACTATTAAAACCTCCATTTTTGTTAGCCTGCACCCCACTTCGAAAATTAATCTATTGCATCTACTTGTTATTAACAAGAAATCGTGACGATGGAGAAATCTAGGGTTCAGTTTGCCATTGTCGAACGAGCAGAGGGTGGTTGTTACCCCGTGCTACTAACAGGTGTGACAATTCGTGGTGTCGGTTGTTTGGTAGTGTTTGCAGAGAGATGATCGAACATTTGCCTTCAGATGAAGCTTTTGATCAAATTTACTAGAGTTGAAGAAAGGTGTGTGTATGGAAAAGTTTTACTGTGTCTCCACGATGGGCTCTGATGTTCCATAGCGAAACATGAGGGGAGCCTCGAGGGGAGGCTAATGGTGGTGGCTCTGTCGGTGTTGATGCTTTCTGTGGCAGTGACGATGATCTCCGATGAGTATTTGACAATTTGCAAAAGACACCCCGTTGCAAAATTAGACCGAGTCTAATATCATAAGGAAGTAAGGAAAACGAAAGGTACCTTGTATTGTGAGGGGAAGCCTTCTGTATAGTTGTTAATTGAGCTCCATAGTGAGCTTTGTACTTTGAGTCCCGATAAGTAACTAATTTGGGTGGTCAACTCTATTAGGGACAACCGATCAACACTGGTATAGTCAGAATATTCTATGGCTCTGAGAGTGTGTTAATCTTATTACTCAGTCGAGTATATGCTGAGATTGACCTAGTACTCAACGTATATCTCATATGTTCCAAATGCCAATGCCACTTGGGCGCGGACTTTTTTTTTTTTAATTTGTCTGTTAAAAATGTGACTACGATCAGAAAAGAAATGTATCTATGGACACATAATGCATTAGTAGGCAACTTTCAAACTATTACTTGTAATATCGATACTTAATGGAGATGATGCAAGTAAAAATTGACAGTTACTTTTTTATGATCACTGGTTCGGCAAGTAACTAGATCATATATGTATATTTTAATCAATCAAGAGGATTTTTAGAGATAACGTTGTCATACATCATCAAATTGATATTTGGTAGTCCTAAAAATCGAAAAATATAAACTGTCGATCGCAATAATAGGTTGCATGTCTTCCTCATAGCGGTTCTACGATAAAGACTGTATACATTCAAAATTAATTAATCAATACCTTTCTTCATTTTGAATTTGAAAGGAATGGATAAGAAAAAATGTACCAAAAAAAAATGTTAAAGAAAAAAGTGTCGGCTCAGGTACCGGATTCAACATGGCCATCATACCGACGATGACTATACGTTTTTTTATTGAAGTTACATAATAAAAATAGACAAAACAGTAACATTATTATGAAAATAATACTAATAATATATTTTTCTCATTTTGTAATCAGCATTAATGGTTTCTCTTATTTTTAACATCCTAATTAGAATCAAGCTGTCTTTTCATTCTGAAAACCGTTTTTAGCTTCTGCAATAACAGACCTGTATTTATTTGCTCTAAACTAATCATGTTTTTAATCAAAGGTGAATCACATTGATTTTCAAAAAAAAAAAAAATCACATTGCAATTGACTATCATTGAAAAAATGGTGGACACACATTCGTAAAGGTTGGAATATTCCATTTCATTCCCAACTATGGTGGAAGCACAGAATATATACTTAACTGAAAAATACTCAGCAACTTCAAGGATCATGCACATGTCACATGCGGGTGGGTGTTCAAAGAGTCCAACATGATATAAGCCCACATCATATTTCATTATTTTTATCATCATATTTTACATTGCGTAAGACAGGATTTTATACCACTGTTCATGGTTGTTGACTGCCAAGAAGAATTTAATCAACTTTTGAAAATGCTAAACTATACTTTTTAGTTTTTATCGATTCTTTTTTTTTTATCAGAAATGTTAAATGTACACAGTTTGTGACACAAATACGACACAAATACTGTGTACATCGTATAACAAACAAAATACAAGTGAGACACACACAAACACGTGCGTCCTTCTCTTCTGTTTGTGAAATTCCCACAACGCGATTTCTTTCTCACTCCTTGCTTCACTCAGCTCCACTTTCCCAAACGTGCAGAGAACTTCGAAGCAACTGAAATCAAAAGCAGAGAAAACCAAGAGGACAAACCCTACCAAACGCAAGTCCCCCCGTCGCCGTCGCGCTCCGTCGAAGCTCCCTCCTTCCAAACGGAGGCCCTCCGTCGCGCGCTTCTCCCCCGTCGCGAAGCACCCTCCGTCGAAGCTCCATCCTCCCTCCGCAGCGAAGCCCCCTCCGTCGCGAAGCTCCCTCCTTCCAAGCGAAGCTCCCTCCTCCCTCCACAAATAAGCTCCTCCGCCGTGATTCTCCTTCTCTCTCTCTCTCTCGCCTAACACTCAGGAAAGTGGCACCGCTGCTCATCTCGCGCTTCCTCAATCCAAGGTTCGCTTTCTTCACCTTTCTCATTCCTAGCACTTAGGTTCCCTTTCCTTTCCACATTAACACAACTTTTCATGTTTAAAGTGACCTAAATCGGTTGGTGGGGTTGTTCAAAGTTGTGATTTGTTGCATCTCTTGTATGATTCGAGACTTTTTCTGTTTGTGATTTGTCTACTTTTAATTGTCTTAGTTATACATTGGAAGTGGATAATAGGTTTATTAGGCTCTGTTTCCCTGCTTGAGTCACTAGTGAATATTGATTGTGTTGATGCTTTGGTTGGAATTCAGTGTCCGTATGTGTTTAGCTATAGTACTACTGCTAGTCTTGAAGACAGTAAAGGAAGTATTGCAGTTAGGCCTACTGGTTTTGCAGACTCTTTCACTTCTGCTGATGCTCGATGATTATGAGTTGAAATCAGTGCAATTTGTGATTCCTATTGCTATGAATTTGATAAAATTGACTTGGATTCAGTGATTCACCATGTCTGTTTTGGCAGCTAGTAGGCATAAATTATCTGTTTTTGGTATTGTTTTTTTGTGACATTAAATACTGCAAAGTACTATAAGAAGATGTAGATAAATATTATTTTGGTCTTTTTTTTGTGGCATTATACAAAAATCAGTTTCTGTTTGATAGTAGTGAATTTGCGTTACAAGGTAAGTCATATGCATAAAAAATGACATATGGTTCTCATGAGATTCATGTTATACGAGGTTGATCATTGTATTGAAATACTCATAAATAACGAAGCTTGCTTACTAACATGTAAAACCGAAAGAAATTGTCTAGCCAAAAATTACCTGAATTATTTTCCAGTTACATGAACTTGGTGAATAAAATATGGTGACACTAAACATTTTTTTGGTCATTAAAGTTTGTGAAGCATTGGAAGTTATTTTTGTTCTGATTGAAATTTTCTGGCAACTGGCAGATAACTAACATTGTTACTTGTATCTATGTCCTATATTCCCCCCATCCTTTTTTTTTCCAAAAGAGGATTAAGCTTCACTGCCTATATACATGGGTTCCTTCTGAATTTTGGTGATCTGAGTGTGTTTGTGGTTTATTTTTTTTTATCTGGGTTTGTTTTAATTTGTTCAATGACATGGATATTGTAGTTAAGTTTGGAGTTCTACTGAAACTGAATGGCTCGAGCAGTGGAGCTCTAGTGCCAAATTCTGGTTGGGTTTTTTTTTCTTACTGTTTGAAGGACTATCTTTAGTGCGAAATTGTGACTCTCGTTGACTTAACTGTTCTTGTAAGTATTTGTTTTGCTTTGTATCTTATCTTGTTGGACGAACCATGACACCTCTAATCATGAATTTTCATATATAGAAGTGGTAATTGTTGACTCACTGCCAATTGGTGTCCTATATTCTTTGGTAATTGGTTGAAGTCAGACCTTGTTTGTTTTGATCGTGGTTCTTGTTTCCTTATTCATTGCTTTTGGTTCAATTTTAAAAGAAAATAATAAAAAGGATATAGATATCATTTGGGGTTTAGATCTGCAATCCACTGTTCCCCCTTTGTTTCATGTTTCAAATTGCTCCGTCGAATTTTCTGAGCCTTATAATTCATCTTTGCATTTTGAGATTTCTTAAAAATATACTGAACCCTTTGTTGTTTTACACAGAAGGGGTTTCTAAGTTAAGAACATGGCTGGTGCAAATCCTAAAAATGTAAGCAACCTTCGTAACTATTTATATTTCCCCGTGTGCGATTTATTTACAATCCAACTGACATTTAATGATACTTGGCAGCTTCGTTTGAGGCATGCTTGTGATCCTACAAGCTTGTTTGGTGTTAATGAGAGGCTTACCAATAATCAGCTTGCATATTTGAAGACCACCCCATTCCATTGGGTCAGCAAATTGTCCAAAAATATGAAGATTTCAAGTGTGTTGCTGCGGGAACTTGTTAAAAGGTGGGATGAGGCTGGCCGAGGATTTGTTGTTAGGGGTACGGTGGTCCCTTTTACCCCTGCAGACGTATGCTTAACATTGGGACTCCCAGCCACAGGTGATCCTGTGGTAGGGGCAGGGGCAGAGGATGACCAATGTTATACGATGTCAATGTTCGGACGGGGTGAGGTGACCATTGAGGATATTGTCAACAAGTTGGCTGTGGTTGAGGATGAGGGGGATTTTGCGAGGACATACATACTCCTTGCGTTTGGAGAGTTTTACTTTCCAACAACAGGGAGGTTGTTGTTTACTGATTATGTTTGGTTGCTTGATAACCTAGAAGCAACCAACTCCTTCAACTGGGTAAAGAGCGGTGTACGACACCGATTAATACTGAGGAAAGCTATTATCGCCATAGATAGTGGGAGAATTGACCACGGATACATCTGTGGTCAGGCCGCAATCCTGCTGTATCTATTTTCGCATATGTTATATCATCATCTTTTGTTGTGTTAAATTTTTTATACCTTATAATTGGTCATTAATCTTTGTTGTATAGATTTGGGCAATGAACCACTTGTCCATTGGGGAAACACCTGCAACCTCTCCTGAGCACTCTTTCCCAAGAATTCTAAATTGGCCAATCTTGGCGTTGAGAAATAAGAAAATGAAGGAAGCATTCGAGAATGCTAGGGTAACTATGGTTGTCCATTGTTTGTATAATATGGTAAAATTTATATATACAATATGTATTTTATGTACTTCGTTTTGTAGGTAATCGTTGCTTTAACAAAGAACAGATGTCGAGCTCGTAACCCCATTGTCAGAGATGCATTGCAGCTGGGCCAACATCACAGATATGTACATGTTGATGAACATGAAAAAGTGTTGGCAAAGCTTAGGGAGCATGAAGAGAAGCATAGGGAGCATGAAGACAAGATAAAGGCTCTAGAGGCGGACGTCAGAAGCTTGAAAGAGGTTGCTTCTCGTCGCCGATCACAGACGCCGCCAATGACTGAGTATGGTGGATGCTTTAGCTCGTAGGCATCATGATGCATCTCTCTTCAAAGAAACTCCCTTGCCGATACGCATCTCGACGTGGGTGGCATAGGAGTTGCAGGTGTTGTAACAGGTGTGTGGTTACTTCATTTTTTGGGACTCTGCATTTTCATTATTTTTTTACTTTTATTTGGTATGTGTCCCAATAGATTGAATCAATGTGAACTGTGTGCACATTCGTTGTATTTTTTTTCCGCTCTTTTTTTATTTGTAAAAAGTTGTAGCTCTACTTTGTTGGAATTGAATCCTAGATAGAATAACGAAAACATGGAGCATATTTAGGTGAACATTTTTGAAGTTTGACATATATGCCATTAGTTGCGGGTTGAAATTTTATTCTTGACTCATATCGTGTGCTCTTTGTTTGTAGAAATGCTAATTCTATAAGTACTTTAATAACAGAGAGATCATTTTTATATGCAGGTTTAGAAATTGTAACTTATACTGGGATGGTTGCTAATCCCCAAACTTTTGAGCCTCCAACAACAATGCCCTGTGGACCGGAGGAGGCACTTGGTGAAGGAGGAACCGTAAGTGTACCATTCAAGATCCATTTCTTTATTGGTTGGAATACGACTGCTTTTCAAGTGGTCAAGAACAAATATTGGTTTTAAGTTGCATTATAAAATATTTTGTGTTAACTTTTGAAAATATTGGATATGTTGAATTTGTAATTTACGTGAAAGTTGTTGTTATTTGGGGGCAATGCTTGCTGGAAGATTTATATGCATAGTGCACATTGGTCACTATGCCATTTTATTAAAAAGATAGGCAACTTACCATGTACAATTTTGGTTGTTATTTCCAGGTGAAGATATTGGGGATGGTGCGTCAAATCGCAGTTCAAACATAGCAACAAGAATAAAGGGTGGCCCTAGGGTGCGCACCCAAAGTGTAAAACTTGACTCCCCATATTGCACTAGGGCATATACAAGAAAGAACAAGAGGACCACAAAGAAATAATTGTTCATTGGGCTTGGATTTAGGGGACAGGGTGGGGGAGACCTTTTGTGGGTAGTGTGTATCATGTTTTTTAGGATATGGATGAATATAATGCAATTGCATGTTTATTGCCTTTTTAGGGTTGTTTTAGAAAAATTGTACATGTATGGACAAAAGTATGTATATGGTGTTTATTTGGTTTAGGTATGGACGCTTGTCTGGAGTAAGTTATGTTTATGTATGGCCGCCTTATTTATGGTTATTCCTCAATTTTCAGTTTTCAATTTTTTCCCCTAGTAACTTATGTGTTTAATTTAGTAGCGTGGCTTGTAATTTAGCAAGAAAGAGAGAAGAGGTTGAATTTGGGGTGTGTGTTTGATTGGGCTTGTGATCATGGATCATGTTGGTTCTTACTTCTACATAATCCTGCATGCTTGCAGGAATATTCCAATGCAAGACACATGTATATGTGGAAATAATGCTAAAGATCGATTTTAGTCTTATGACGATGAATCTGTTGAATCTGATGAAGAAGACGAACAAAGTATGGAGATAAAAGATGGAACAAAGACAAATCTTGTCAATCTTCGATGGACAATTTATTTAACAATTATGTCTAGTGTAGATTTTTTTAATTATTGAACTGAACTGCAACGTGATAGTTAAACCGTCTTCCTTTTTTAACAATTATGTCTAGTGTAGGTTTTGTTGCAAAACCGTCTTCCTTTTTTGCTAAAAGCAGCTTCAGGATAAATGCGAGAAATTCACCAGATAAATGCACTTGATTCACCAGAAAAATGCACTTGATTCACCAGATAAATAAAAGGAACTTGGGTTTTGCATTCACCATATATTGCGAGTAATTCACCAGATAAATGCACTTGATTCACCAGATAAATGCACTTGATTCACCAGATAAATAAAAGGAACTTGGGTTTTGCATTCACCAGATGTTGCGAGTAATTCACCAGATAAATGCACTTGATTCACCAGATAAATGCACTTGATTCACCAGATAAATAAAAGGAACTTGGGTTTTGCATTCACCAGATGTTGCGAGTAATTCACTAGATAAATGCACTTGATTCACCAGATAAATGCACTTGATTCACCAAATAAATAAAAGGAACTTGGGTTTTGCATTTACCAGATGTTGCGAGTAATTCACCAGATAAATGCACTTGATTCACTAGATAAATAAAAGGAACTTGGGTTTTACATTCACCAGATGTTGCGAGTAATTCACCAGATAAATGCACTTGATTCACCAGATAAATAAAAGGAACTTGGGTTTGCATTCACCAGATGTTGCGAGTAATTCACCAGATAAATGCACTTGATTCACCAGATAAATAAAAGGAACTTGGGTTTTGCATTCACCAGATGTTGCGAGTAATTCACCAGATAAATGCACTTGATTCACGGATAAATGCACTTGATTCACGGATAAATAAAAGGAACTTGGGTTTTGCATTCACCAGATGTTGCGAGTAATTCACGGATAAATGTACTTGATTCACGGATAAATGCACTTGATTCACGGATAAATAAAAGGAACTTGAGTTTTGCATTCGCTAAGCGAGAAGCGGCCGAGCGAGCTGGCTACTCACTGCCCAGGGGGTGCATTCTGCGCGACTTTCGCTTAAGCGAGAAGCAGGCGCTGAGCGAGCTGGCTACGCACTGCCCAGGGGGTGCATTCTGAGCGACTTTCGCTTAAGCGAGAAGCAGGCGCTGAGCGAGCTGGCTACGCACTGCCCAGGGGGTGTATTCTGCGACTACCGAGCGAAAAATCGGCTCGAAGTGTGGCGCTGAGCGACCGCGAATTCGCTTAAGCGAGTCTGGGGCAGATTTTCCCCTTGTTATTTTTAAATCCTTTCTCTTTTGGTTCAATCTTACTTAATGCTATGGTCTTAGGGAGATTGGTATCAATGGGTAGACTATTAAAATGTGTTCTGAACAGAACTTCAGAGGATGACCGGAGAGAAGCAACACGACAGCGTCCACGACGGATGACGACGGCGTGTTGGGGTGGTGTACCTGCAAACACTCTGACGCTCAAGTCAGTGTGTGTAAGAGGTGAGTGAAGCGGTGGAAAAAATAATAATTACCTCCATCGTTTGACGTGATTCTCTTTTAATACGAGTTGAGGACGGTTACCGATGAATAACCGTTCCGTGATACCCGGGGTACCGTCAGATCGTTGCCAGCCTGTGATGAGCTGGGGTGGAATGCTGAGGACCGTTGGATTGGCCACGTCGATATGGTCTCGAGGCAAGGCGGAGGGAACCAACGCGGAAATAGACCTGAAGTGTGAATCTTCAGATTGGGCCTCGGCCCAGTCCGGAACAGTTGCCCCCCAAGTCGCTAGCTCGAATGTCGAGGTGGTGACTTGTTGTCGAAGTTCGACGTCCTTGTCCGTAAGGAACTGCAAGCGTCGTCATGTCGTGCTTGTTCATTAGTTCGTTCGGGACCTTCGTGTTCCACGTCTGCTGAGGCAGTTCTCGACACGAGGCTTGACGTGCTTGTGCAAGGTACAAGGCTTTATCACGAGCTCGTGCACGCGGTCTCGGCACGAGGTCGATCACAGGTGCTTGTGCAAGGCACAAGGCTTTATCACGAGCTCGTGCACGCGGTCTCGGCATGAGGTCGATGCCTCGATCTCATCATCAGGTGCTTGTGTAAGGCACAAGGCTTTATCACGAGCTCGTGCACGCGGTCTCGGCACGAGGCTCGATCTCATCATCAGGTGCTTGTGCAAGGCACAAGGCTTTATCACGAGCTCGTGCACGCGGTCTCGGCACGAGGTCGATCACAGGTGCTTGTGCAAGGCACAAGGCTTTATCACGAGCTCGTGCACGCGGTCTCGGCACGAGGTCGATCATCAGGTGCTTGTGCAAGGCACAAGGCTTTATCACGAGCTCGTGCACGCGGTCTCGGCACGAGGTCGATCACAGGTGCTTGTCCAAGGCACAAGGCTTTATCACGAGCTCGTGCACGCGGTCTCGGCACGAGGCTCGATCTCAGGGCTTCATCTTTGCCGCGTTCCAAGTTCTTGGAATTTGCTGTCCTTGTAGTGTCTCGAGGGTGTAGGCGTCGGTACCAGTCTTTACGACGATTCTGTACGGGTCTTCCCAATTGGCAAGCATTCACCACATATTGTGAAGGATTCACCACATAAATGAACGCAATTAACCAGATATATAGAAGACACGTCAGTTATGCAGTCACCACATATTGTGAAGCATTCACCACATATTGTGAAGGATTCACCACATAAATGAACGCAATTAACCAGATATATAGAAGACACGTCAGTTATGCAGTCACCACATATTGTGAAGCATTCACCACATATTGTGAAGCATTCACCACATAAATGAACGCAATTAACCAGATATATAGAAGACACGTCAGTTATGCAGTCACCACATATTGTGAAGCATTCACCACATATTGTGAAGGATTCACCACATAAATGAACGCAATTAACCAGATAAACAACATCATGCGTTGCTGCAGTATGTTATTAACCACATATTATACCATTCCATTTTTTAATGAAATTATTCTATTCCTTAGTGAATAGGCAAACTGGTTGAATATAAATGAAAATTAATAGGCTTAACCATATAGGTAAAGTTGATTGACTACATAATTGATGGGTTGTGCAAAATGACTTAACCATCACAATAAAGGAATAAACCAGACACTGATCATTAACCATGCAACTTCCTTTGATATCTACACATGATCATTTACATAGGATTATGCGAATAAATCCACAACAAGTGGTGGTTTTGTCATACAAAAAAGTGACAAAAGTGAGTTGCACCCCACCAACTTGCATGAACTACATATACATGGTAAGCGTTATGAACATCAAAAAAATGACTTCAATTCCTTTACAAAATAATGGTTTCTTTAGTCTTTGCTACTGCACATCAAAAATGACAAAGGTGTTGGGTTCCCGACTAACTTTGCATCACCAATGGTGTTTGTTAGTAAAGTGTTAAACACTAAAAAGGTACCACGATGATAATAAGCACAATAAAGGACTCATGAACAGCATACCATCGTGTAATAATTGTATCCCTAATCTTCCAACCCATGTAAATATGTGACAACCATATACCAAAACATGTAATTTGTCAACACAAATAAATTCGAAAATCTGTCTAATCATCCAAATTTGTAGTGAACTGCGACGACCCCATGAAGTCAACATTGGACGTTGTCAATAGGTCCATGAATGATATATTACCTCCAAATGACTGTATAGAAAAACAAGCAATCAATCAACGTAAATTCCAGTTCATCATCCACAACACATAATAAAACAACGTCTACACATTGCGTACATTTAACCCAAAACACATAATAAATTTCCGGCAAATGATCTATAAAATTGCGTACATATAACCCACAACACATAATAAATTCCCGGCACATGATCTATCAAATTGCGTACATTTAACCCACAACACCTAATAAAACAAAGTCTACACATTAACCACAATCTTATGATGGACACAAACCACGGTGCTTGTATCCAAGAAATGTCCACCGGTGACAACTTCAACAGATGACTCTACACGGACGTTGCTTCGGCTCTGATTACCCATCATTCCAGTGTTTGCCTCCTACATATTTATTTCAAAATATTTGGTTAACATCGTTCAAATTATTGGTTAATCAAGTGTTGTATATGGTTAATACATTCTTGCTTGTGAAAAAGACATACCATGGTAGTCTCTTTGTCTTCGGTATGCTTTGACCGCTTCTTGGCTCTTCTTACAACTTTTTCGACTATCCCCATTTTTCTATTTGTAGGAGGTCGTCCTTTACGTTTGACTCGCAATGGACTACGAATGCCAGTAGCATTGTCTGGATTTGATTCAGAAATGGGACTTTTGTTAACATCCTGAGTTGTAGCATCCATGGTGGGCACATTAGAACTAAATTCATGGAGTCTTTCATGGAGTGCATTAGTTACAGCTTCAGACTCTGCAGCTACTTCAGCGACCTCGTAGAAATGCTTGCACAATTTATCAAATATGTCCATCTGTGGCTTCAATTCCGTCACACAGTAGCTGCTCTTAATATATGTATGCTTCCTTTTAATATTTTTCTTCCATCTTGCTAAAACATACTTATCGGGCACACTTTTAAGCCTCTCTTGAGTACACACACAGAGCACATGGCGACACAAAATACCTCTAAACTCAAACAATGAGCATTCACAATAGACATCATGGTTTTCACGATTAAACACAACCATATATATACACTCTTTTGGTCTATCTCCAAGTAAGACCTCCTCCAACACATTATAAGTGCCAACGCAACCATCCTGACCTTCAAAGAGGACGCACAATTCATCTTTGCCCTAAACTCAGCTTGAACCTCTTTAAACTTGGCATGAGTATACGTACATTGGAATTGCTTTTCAATTGCAGAGGTTGACCCGCAGGGAATTGTTGTATCCATGCATTGAAAATCAGCTTGAAATTCATTTTCAGCTCTACTCTTGAGAGCATTATCGTACTGCTTCACAAATTGACTCAGACTTGTTGTCGAATTGATATATCCGTCAAAGAAAGCATGTATGCTCTCGCCCATTGCGTTGTTGACATACACCGCCAAAGTACATACAAGGGATTAACCATTAACCATATAAGAAATAGAATTAACCAAATAATTGCACTTCATTAACCATATATTATAGTGAAAGTGAAACTTCAGGATTTTCTTCCATTAACCAAATAATGCACACCATTAACCACTTATTTACAAGCCATTCACCATATATGAAAAATTATGTCCAGAAAACTTAGGAAGTATCAGAATGACCCATTAATCAACAGGAGTAAGTATACATACCTGCCCAAAAATATTTCTTCAGCATGGTTGGTGCCCATCTGTGACGTTCGTTGTACAGCCGACTCAACCAGTCATTCTGTCCAAGCTCAAATTTTTCAATAAAGCAGGACCATTTGTCTTCAAAATCAGCTGATGTGATTGTATCATAAACCACTGCTTTCATTGCAGACTTAATCCTCTTGTATTCACCATATCTACTTAGCTTTTCAGGAATTTTCTTCATTATATGCCACAAACACCACCTATGACGAGTTGTAGGGAAGACTACCTCAATGGCATTTTGCATAGCCTTGCATTGGTCAGTGATAATACCCTCAGGGGCTTTTCCCAGCATACAACGAAGCCATGATTGGAAAAGCCAGACAAATGACTCTTTGTCTTCCGCAGAAACGGACCACACCCAAATAATGTTGATTGACCATGGTGATTCACACCAACAAACGCAGCAAAAGGCATGTCATACTTATTGGTCAAATAAGGTGTATCAAAAGTGATGACGTCTCCAAAGGATGCATAAGCAGCTCTACTTCTTGCGTCAACCCAAAGCACATTCCTTACATGAAAATCGTCATCCATATCTATGTCATAGAAAAAATCTTTATTTTGCTCCGTCATTCGACAAAAATAGCTTAGTAAGGCCTTGGCATCACCTTCTTTCCCAATCGCACGCCTTTCTTTGTGGACATAATTTCTCACGTCTCTTTCACCAAATGGTACTTGCTCATGCCCTCCTGCATCTGTAATGAGAGATTGGAAAGTCTTATTGATCCTCACTCCTGCTTCATCATTGATTTGGATTGTTCTCTTTACGTGGAGGTTGATTTTCTTGTTAGCCTTGAATAACCTTGCCTTTGTAGGGCTGACCTCGTGAGAATGGTTGGGTTCAAATTTTGTAACGTACAACAGTCCATCTTCCTCCAACTTTATAACAATCCTTGCAGGACAATTTTTCACCTTAGTCGGACGTGTTGTCAACGTACATGGAATTTCTGATGCTCGGGACCCCTCTCTTGTGCATGCTAGCATCAGGTAGCAGATCTCCCCATCCTCTCCTTTTCTTGATGTTCTAATCTTCCAACCAAAACCCTTTTTTGAAGCATACTCGCCATAAAATGATTTAAACTCCTCTATGGAAGAAAAGCACATCCCTGTTACAGGCTCCCACTTTTCATGATCATCATTAACAATGTCAACTCCAGTAGCTTCACCATCATCACCACCACCACCGTGCAGATAATTATTTGAAGTATCCATCGATATCCAACTGTGGGTGCCACACTAAGCGCACAAATTAGATCTTTCATAAGTTATGTCACAATTAAACCATCGATTTACAAACTTATCGTATCAATTAATATTGACAAACTAAAACCCACAAATAACTATAAAGCAGAAATATTGTACATGGTTAATAATGGCCAAACCTATAGTAATGAGTAACCGATTAACCAAATAATGAGCAGCAGTAACCAAATATTTCCAACTGATTAACCATTTATTTACTGAGTAGTGAAAACAATTGCAAGTATCAGGATAAACAATTGCATATCAAACTAAACATGTTTTGCCCACAAAGATTCACAGTCAAGCCAAAATGAAAAAAGATGCAGAAACAAACTTCAAATGATTTTAATGTTATTTATTAACAACCACTATCTGCAGAATTAAACTTCAAAATTCTACCTACTACCACACCAAAAACAATTGAAGCAAGACAACAGCCTCATCAAGGAAGCAACTAAACTTCACAATCATCCTTTCTTGATTCATTTCACTAAAATAGAAAAAAAAAAAAAAAAGGAGCCACAAATCAAGCAAAGCTTCACTAAACTAGTTATTAGCTACTAATTGATTATTGGTTTGTTCATTATGTATAGGCTTTCTGGAATTGATCATGGAATTGATCATATGAACACATTCTGGAATTGATCATCCCTAGGGACAGAGGAAAAATAAACATATGAAGACATACAAGGCAATCATTTAGAATATCACTTCCCAGTAAACACAGTGAAGAATTATGCCTCCCTGAATGAAGTATTTCAGGAGTAAAAAACTAAAACTTATCATTACATTACATAACAGAAATGTTAATTGTAAATTATTACAAGTACACACCTTGCTCAGAATGTGATTTTCCATGCAAACACGAAAATCATCTTCATCAAAAGCTGGGCCACAATGGACAATGCCAGTACCACCATCATCAGTGACACAAGATTATATAAGAAGAAAAAAACCAGACAAAGACAAAACCCAAAATCACATTGTCATGTATTTTCGGCAGTGAGGAGGGAGACGGAGGGAACCAGAATGCGACAGCGACGGAGGGAACCAGAATGTGATGGCGACGGAGGGAACCAGAATGCGACGCAGGGAGGGAGGAGGGAGCTGCGTTTCAGTCTTCACACTAGGGAGTGAGAGCTTCGGTGGGCGGCGGTGGTCGACGCAAGGAGCAAGGGAGCCACCGAGGGAGTGCCATCGTGAATGACCATTGGGTGAGCTTTGGGTCGGCTGTCGGCTGTTGCTCGTCCGATGTCAATGGTCGTCAGTCACTAAGGGCGCCCAATTTTTTGGTTTCACAATTGTTGGAGGGAACGAAACAACTGAGGAAGAAGAGGGACATCTGCACGTGAGTTGGGCGTGGGGTTACTTGTATTTTGCTACAGTGATTTGTGTCCAGTATTTGTGTCTATGTGTGTGTACAATTAACATTCCTGTTTTTTTATATTATCATTTCAATGGCACTAATGGTCATATTATAATTGTCTCCGTGGGGATTTGAACCACGTCACTTGGGATTACAAGGCCAATTTTTTATCGATCCTTTATTTCGTCAAAAAAAAAAGTTTATCCTTTATTTTTATTTTAAGTTTTTAGTTGATCCCTATTTTATTTTTGTTTGGAAATAGGCTTTTATCTTATAAAAATTATACTCCCTCTGTTTTCATATATAAGCAACAAAGCAATTTTTTGGTTCGTTGAATAATTCATGTATTTGGTCTATAATATAGACCAAATACATGAGTTATTCAACGAACCAAAAAAGTGTTTTGTTGCTTATATATAAAAACGGAAGGAGTATCTTACAAGAAAATCTTACAAAAACTTATATCTGTACCATACTACTACATACTATTATGTAATGGCAATTACCTTTGATAACCATTTTTTTGTGTCCTATTTTATTTTTGGACAATTTACAAGAAAAATAATTGCACAAAAAAAATCTCCATCTTCTTCGTGCTTGGATTATTGTACCTTCTATCCATGTTATTTTGCATATATTCATCGTGGCGCAATAGAAATACGGAAAGACTAGAAACTATTCATGCTTTTTTGCAGGTATGCTCGTCTTGCCGCTAGTCAAAATAATTTTCTTTTCAATTATGTTACTAACACGAATAATTTTTATACAATCAGGGTCGTGTCTAGAACTTTTGCGGCCTTAGGCAAAATTACTAGAGAGACCTAATATAAAATAAATTATCAGTCTTTATGTGTTATTCTTCTAATTTTTTGAGCTGCAAAACCGTTTAACGAAGTGTTATAATGAAGTAATTTTAACTAATAAAAAAGAAATAGTAAGTAATATTGAAACCGTAAACTTGAGATCTTCAATTTATCACTTTCACATTAAGGTATAGTAACAAGTAAACATATAATATTCAAAGCGTGGTTGCTTGCAATAATTATTGATTCAAACGGTTTGCTGATTAGCTAAACATTAAACATATATTGATACTTAAAAGATAAGACACATAGCAATAAATTTTAATAACAATATTAATTACTAATCCTAAATTATAAGTACAATATAGTTATAGTGAGTGAAAATTTTGAGCCCTAAACTCCCAAAAATAATATACTAATAATGAGTAAAAATATTTTGGGGCCTAAAGCAATTGTCTTAGATGCCTTAAGTCACACACGGCCGTGTATACGATCCCAAATATAATATACTAATAATGAGTAAAAATGTTTTGGAGCCTAACGCAATTGTCTTAATTGTCTTAGGTCACACAAGGCGCTGCATATGATATCAGACTATTTTAAAAATAAAAAATAAAAGAGAGATCAAATTAAAATCTAAAATATAAAGATAAGAGTATACTATAAGACACCAAAAGTATAGTTCACCCTAAAAAAATTGAAAAGAAAAAGTTATTGTATTTTTCGTAATATGGGAGTAGTTAACTTAACTACTTTTCACTTATCAGTTGGCCCTTTTATTTTATTTCCAGGTGGCACAAAGCTATTAGCCAATCCGTGTCGTCCAGTTCAATAATATTTCGCCACGAACAAACAATGCCAACGCTATATTATTGTGTAGGCCACAAATTTTAATGTCCCTCTTTCCTCCCTTTTTCTCTCTCTCTCTCTCTTAACCCATCGCCGACCCAAAACAAAAATAAAATGCCAGAAAATACAAAACTCAACAAGGTAATAACCTGAACTCGAGGAGGAGGAGCAGAGTCTCCGTCACCGTCCGGCGGCACTCTCTCCACCACCATGGGTAAAGCCTCGACGGTGATCCACACCCTTAATTTCTACCTTTCGGAACACCCCTCCATCGTTGGGTTCCGGTGGAGCCACACCCAATGGGGTTCCACCTGGTCCTTTCTCTTCACCTCAATCACCATTTACATAATAGCCTCTCTTTTTCTCCACCTTTTATTGGCTCTCCTTCTTCGCCGTGGCCGACCTGTCCCTCTCGGACCCTTTCCCGCGCTTCATAGCCTCTCCGTAGCCGTCGTCTCCGCCACCATATTCGCCGGAATATTGCTCTCCGCCGCCGCCGAAATCAAAGAAACACGTTGGTTCTGGCGCCGATCGAAAACCCCTTTTCAGTGGCTCCTCTGTTTCCCTCTCGGTACACGTCCCTCTGGTCGTGTCTTCTTCTGGTCCTATGTTTTTTACTTGTCGCGTTTCCTTCACATGTTTAGAACCGTTTTCGTTATCCTACGACGTCGTAAGCTGGGTTTCTTTCAACTCTTTTACCACTCAATCTCCACCTTCATGTCCTTCCTGTGGTTGGAATTCTCGCAATCGTTCCAAGTGCTAGCGATTCTCTTCACCACTTTGGCATATTCCGTTATGTACGGTTACAGATTCTGGACCGCGTTCGGTTTACGCGGCGCGTGTTTTCCGCTTGTGTTGAACTGCCAGATGGTGCTGTTGGGTTGCAACCTCGTTTGTCATGTTGGGGTGCTTTTGTTGCATTTTTTCAGAGGTGGATGTAATGGAATTGGCGCTTGGGTCTTCAATTCTGTGTTGAACGGTGCTATTTTGTTGCTGTTTCTCAACTTTTATGTGAGAGCTTATCTTTGCAGAAGGAGGAAGATTAAGGTTGTCGGTGATTGCTCTGTCTTAGGTGCAGGAAGGGAAACAGATACCGACAAATTGAAGTTCAATTAGAGCCAAATAAGCTTTGTGAGGTGAGTGCTAAGTGGTGCGCGAGGCAATGTGTATGTCTCTTTGGGTCCTAAACTTTGTTGGTAAGGGCCAGCTTCATTTTTTTGTAAAAAAAAAACATGCAGGTTATAAGGCAATACTGTAGGAAGTCAGAATTTTTGTTGAGTACTACTCAACATGATATGATAAATAAAAATGTGAGTTATATAATCACTACTGATCTCTATCATGAAACAAAGCCTTCTCAATTAGCTCATTCTGTTCTGTTTTTCTTTCCTATGTGTGTATATATATATGTATAACCAAGTTTCAATACAGTCTATTTTTTTTTTCTTTTTTTCAAGTTAACCCTTTAAATTTACAAACGTTAATGATGTTAGTCAAACCGTGAGTTTTCGTCCAATAGTGTTGGTAACATGTTGATGTGGCCGTTAACTGCACATGTGGTTGGTTGATTATGTGGCTGTTGACATGTTCATCTTCTTCGTCTTGCAATGGAACCCTGGGGTTTATCTTCTTCCCTAAAATTGGTTACTTAGGGTTCATAGTTCTCAATCATTTTTCCTGCAACAATGGCTTCAATCCGAATAAAGGTTTCAAATTCATGACATTACAAGTCGGATTGTGGTAGAAATGATATCAATCCCAAACCCCAAACTTCAACTCCAACTCGAAAATACAAAATAAGAGGGAAAACAAATTATAGAGAGCAATTTCAGGAAAAACACGCTATTCTTACTATCTATCCATCTTCTTCATTGTTTCAATTCCTTAACCATAGCCAGTCAACACTCAAACCCACCATCAGTGCAAACTAAAATGCCCCTCCTACAATCCTCCATCGAACCTCGTGACACCACCTTCAACCAACACATAACCAATAATAAATCCCTTAATGTGCGATCATTGTTCAATAGTGCCTTATTGTCTCTCTCCGTCGAAACACACAAAAATAGAGCCCGCACCACCATCAAAGTGCATCGGTCGTCCTTGTCATCTTTGCGCCAATGGCGACCCCCCAACAATGCTTTCTTCCCCTGCATATCAGAAGCTATTATCACCACTTACAAAAGAGAGATAATAACAAAGAAGAAGAAGAAGGTGTCGTCTCCCGTTGCCACAACGCTGTTCCCGTTGAACCAGAAGTTGTCGTCTCCCTCCTTCGTGATTTCCCTTCGAGTTGTCGTATCTCTCACCATCCCACTGTCTGTGACCAAACATGAACACGCCATGAATTAGCAGCCCCACTATGCAAATTTCACAGCAATCTGGTTCCAGCAAACGCTTTTTCAAATTGGATTTCAGCTATGTTTAATTCTTAATGAATATTGAACAACTTTCTTGGACAGCTCCCAATACCCAATTCTTTGCTAAAAGTTACAATCATATAGATTATATCTGTAAATTTTGACATTAATCTATAATTATTTGTTATGTCATCGAGATACGTCAAGATTAACGTTAATCTTGACGCATCTTGATGACATACAAAATGATTACAAATTAATGTTAAAATTTACAGATAGGGTCTATATGATTGTAACTTTCAATCCAACAGTTGATTTTGAAAAATATTTATCCAATAAGATGTTATTGAATGAGTGTAACTGTAAGTGTAACTCTTCGGGTGTAATTTGATCCTTGAGGAGGGATCAAATGACTCAAAGAGTAATTATTGTTGAGTTACTCCGCTTAATAACTCTTTATAGATATTGAATTTCACCAATCGAACCGTCGAATTAAAAGTTCTTATTGAGTAAATCAATTCCATAAAATTTCATAAAATTTTAAACGGTTAGATTAGAGACTATATTCAGAAAAGGATTCTTGAAATTAAATTTATAGGTATTGACCATTAATGGGCAGATATTTTTACAAAACCCTTTGCTAAAAATAGATTCAACTTTATAAGGAAAAATTTGAATTTTCACCTTATCAAGGAATGAGTGTTTAAATTAAATATATTTGTCATTGTGGTTCTACAGGTAATTAACATTAGGGTACAACCAAGATAACTCTGACCCCAGTGCATGACTCCAGAGCTACCTCTGATTTAATAGTTAGTGGTAAGAATCTTGAGACTCCTGAGACTAATTCAACCCCTATGAATCCTAATGTTGCTCATGATATGAAGATACTTGCTAAGCTTTTGGGAAATAGGGATGAGGATGACCCAGAGAATGACTCTCTCTGCGCGGAGCAGTTGGATAATAATAATGCTGCTGAAGTTGGTGGTTATGTCTAAGTCTCAGAAGTATAATTTGAGAAAGCATAGAAAACGTAATGTTAGATTTAAATGACTCTTGTTTTCTTTGCATGAGTTTTGGTTTAAGTCCCCCATGATTTTGTTGTCTTTTGTTTTTCTTCTTTTTTTAATAAATTATGGTGACTTAGGATCACCTTGCCTTTAAAAAAAAACTAAATATATTTGTATCTGATAACATATTTGCCTCTGATATCATGTTGCATCTGTTGATTATGTTGCCTCTATTTATATATATCCTCTGTTATCACTCATGCATCTGTCACAATGTTCATACATATATGCACCTGGTGCATTTATTACCTTGTTCCCTCCGTGAATATCGGTGTACACGTGTCTCACTGAGAACGGTTGATATATTAGTGGTTGCAAGTTACTCTTCTCTGAGTCATGATTATTTTAACTGTCCGATGATAGTTTTACTGCGCCTTGTAAATGTGTGTGACATGTTTTGTTTTTGAAAAGACTTTTTTAATTTCCTTTTAATTCTATTTTGAAAAACTGATGAAGGTAGTTCATATTTAAAACCGTTCACATTTCTTACACTCACTCACTCACCCATACACTACCCACTTTCTCTCTCTATGAGGACTCACTCTTATATATATCGTTTTATGAGTTTCAATTTTAATGTCATTTTGTTATGTTGCTTCTTATAACATCTGCACAAATATCTAAACAATGAGTTGAGATTAGATGACTCCAAAAATTTTAACACTATCAGTATAGTCAATAAATCCTTATTTTATTGATTTGATTTTTAAATGTCAAATTTTTTACAATCTCTGTTTTCTTTATCCATTTTATTGTATCCCCCAATAGCAAAAATAAATTATATGATATCTTTTTTGTAAATAATTTTTTAATTAGTAGTAATAACGGTAGTACTAAAAGACACCCTAGTTATTGCCAAAGACAGTGCCATATATATATATATATATCAAGTGCATTGCCAATGGTATGCTAGTTTGTCAACAAAAGCCCACTAAGAAGATTACTGGGTTAAAATTGATCATGCTTTTTTGTTAAGTCCTTTGATGTCCCACCTGCCCCACCTAAAAAGACAAAAAATACCCTACTCCTTCCACTTCCCCACCACCACCATCTCCCACCCAATGACCGCCCTCCCCCCATCCTCCCTCCTTTAGGTGCCCCCAAGCCCATCCCCACCATCTCTCATCTCCTTGAGCACCGTTTACCCCCCATGTCCCACCTTCTAGGCACACTCGCGAGCTATAGTTTTTTGGCTTAAATACTATTTTGATCCCTTAGCTTATTTTTGAGGTTTAATTTGGTTTTTTAACTATTTTTTGGGTCAAATTAGTCTTTTAAGTTTTAAGTTAGGCCAAATAAGTCCTTTAAGTTTTTAAGTTGGGCCAAATAGGTCCTTTAAGTTTTTAAGTTGAGCCAAATAGGTCCTACGTGGCAATGACTCATTTGGCCCAACTTAAAAACTTAAAAGACCTATTTGACCAAACTTAAAAGCTTAAAGGACTTATTTAGCCGAAAAAATAGTTAAATGACTTATTTGGCCCAACTTAAAACTTAAAGGAGTTATTTGACGCAAAAAATAGTTAAAGGACCAAATTGAACTTCAAAAATAAGTTAAGGGACCAAAATGATATTTAAGCCTAATTTTTTTCCGTGTTTTTAAACTTTCTGGAATCTAAATTTCGTATGTGATCATAATTTAGATTTTGGACATGTAAAATAAAAAAAAAAGGGCAACTTCATTTGCAAATCCATAATTTAGATTTCAGACACGTATAATTTAGATTTCGGATGTGCAAAGTGATACATTTTTTTACCTGTCCAAAATTAGTTTTTGAAAGCCAATATGTTGCCTTATTTTAAACGTCTGGAAACTAAATTCTAGGCATGTATGATATTTAGATTTCGGAAAGCCTGAAAACACTGGAAAAAAATATGGCTCACAAGTGCGACGTGAAGATGGGAGAGGGTTTCCAAGGGAGGAAGTAGTGTTTATGGGGAGAGGGAGTTCCGAGGGAGGGAGAAGGGGAGTGGAGTTCGAGAAAATGGATTTACTACAGTCGCGGTTTCATGAATTCACGCATTCGGGACAATCTCGGGCGTCCGATATATTTAAGTGCAGTATTTTTAGATTTTTAAAAAATAAAATATCAAACTTGAATCTGGACCGTCCTATTCACTTGCACGACCGAGATTTTTTTGACTTCGTGAATTTGGGCTTTCGCGACTGTGGACAATCCGGATTCGGATTTCGAAGAGGGGAGAGGGAGTTACAGGGGAGGGGAAGAAGAAGTGGGTAGGGACATTTTGGGTTTCAGGGACGAGGAGTTACTGGGGAGGGGGAGTGGAGTTCGGCAAGTGGGAGTGGGGTTTCGGGGAGAGGAGTAGATGTGGGTAAGGGCACTAAGGACATTTTAGACTTTTTGATGGGGAAGGGGATGTGGGAAAATAAATATGAGAGGTGTGGACATAAAATTCCTTTGTAACTAATCTTAAATTTATTTCCGTGTCAATTCTTTTTTTTTTTATTACAGCTCATGTCAGTTCTTTCTTTAAACTCAAACTTGAGCCAAGATCAAATAAACTCAATAATATCTAAGTAATAAAAAATTATAAATAATAAATATTATTACACACACATGAACAAGGCAACTTAAAGACTGACCCAAGCCTATTCCTTTTGTATAGATTCTCCCTATTACCGAAAATAAATAAAAGACTCGATTACTATGACTTACGGTACTTAAGGGCTTAATATATGTCACTAATATGCACTCAAAATTATAATAATGGAGGCTTCCATTTCATTTGATAAATAGATAACTCAATTATTTTTTTATTACTTTAAAAAAATTAAATAAGATTAACTAATTTTTTTAAAAAGACAATTTTTTCTTTGCTTATATTCGAGACAGAAAAAAATATTATTATGAACTTATTTTTTTGGCTTAATTGCACTTTTAGTCTCTCAGTTTTCTCAATTTGGCAATTTTGATCCCATATTTTATTTTTTATGATTTTGGTCCCCTAACTTTTTCAATTTGGCGATTTTAGTCCCTATATTTTTTTAATTGCACTTTTGGTCCCCTAAAAATCATAAATTGTGCACTTTTAGTCCCTCATTTTTCCAAAATCCAAGATTTTTTTGGGACAAAAAATGCAAAAAATTCACGATTTTGAGGGACCAAAAATATAATTAAAAAGTGTGGGGACCAAAATAGCCAAATTGAAAAAATTAAAAGACCAAAATCACCAAAAATAAAATAAAGGGATTAAAATCACCAAATTGAGAAAATTGAATGACAAAAATTACAATTAAACATTTTTTTTATGCCAACAGGCCAACCTATCGGGGACCCTATTTTTTTTTTTTAAATAAAAAACAGAGTCAAATAAAACTTCGAAATTCGAATAGCTCGGGCCGAATTAAATCAGTAGGATCACGTTCACCCTCAATTAGTGCTGAAATGTAATTATGTGACATTTAATAAAGAAAATTGGAGAGAACACTCTGCATTCGTTCTACATAAAGCCGCATCTAATTCTAACACACCGTTAGCATGTATTTTGATGACCTTTTCCTATGACTTTCACTAATAACTGGATGTTCTTAAAACGGGTGAGGGGCTTTTATTAACCCCAAATATGCCACTAATGGGGACAACTATGAATATGAATGTCTTCGAGGCATGAGGACCTTGTACATCTTTATTTTCATTTTAGGCCAACTTACCTTTGATATCAATGATGAAGTTAATTAAGAATTTTCAAAATTTGGAGCCATGGTGGGAGAGCAAGCATCCCTGAGCTTATTGTACCTTTCAATGTCAAAATTTTGAAGCTTCATGAGGCGCTTCTGCCTGGAGCTGAAACGGGCTTGGTATAAACCTTCAAAGGTAGGTTCTTTTGAGGTCCTTAGGAAGAATGTGTAGCCAGCCATGAAGTACATGGATGTTAAATAGAAGCATATGGGCTCCATCACATCCCAAGTGAGCTCCCAAAAGGTGAGCCTCATGAATCCTACTGTTTGCAGCATCAATAAACCCAACCCCCACCGGAGCTCGCGGCGAACCAAGGTGTCAGCTTCCTTGTCAATGGCCAACTTCTTTTTCTCCATTTCTTCAAATTCTTTTCTTACAATGTCTGGCACCTTTGCTCCTTGTGCAGGGAGCAGCCCTTGGATGGCTTTTGCTACCTACATCACAAATTTTACAAAGTTTGGGTAAAACTTTTCTCTTTTTTTTTTCTTTTTTTCTTTTTTTTCCCCTACTACTTTTGGTTTTTCCTCTAGAATCACTCAAACTTATTGTGAAATTGAAACATTTAACAAAATTACTAAAACCTAAGAACCAATCACCATCACACCTAGCTAATTTTTAAAAACCGAACCGGTGCGAAACCTCCAAGTTATGATTCAACCGCTTTAAACCATTCAAACCGGGACGAAACCGCGGTCGTACGCCCAAAAAAACGGATCGTAAACAGAGCCGGTTTCAAGGTTCAACTGGTTGAACCGCCCAGTTCGTTTTGGTTTTTAAAACACTGCACCTACCCACTTACACCACCAAATGTACCCCCTTCATCCACCTCATAATAATTTCTTTCATTAAAGAAAAAAATAACTTTACTTTCATATTCAAGTGAAATTCTTGTAATTGTATCTAGAACCCCAGCTTTCAATTAATGGTAGTAATTATATACCATTCTAATCCTATTCTATAATTGATTCAGGGCTAGTAGGACAAAGCACACCTGCCAAGAGATTCTAATTGAACTAAACTATCAGTTTTTTCTCTTTTTTTCAAAAAAAAAAAATCTAAATTTCATATTAGTGAAGTCTCATAATGATAAAAATGAATGAATCATTGTGATGAAAGAAAGCTGGTGGGCTTTTGGTGCAGTCCTTTAAAGCCCCTAATTTACCATCTCAAACGTGGAATCCCTTACACTTTTTTAGATCTTGCGAAACAACAAAGTTTCAATTCCTGTGGAAAAAAAAACACGAGAAATAATCATAAAAAGATTATCAGTTTTCGGTAATATCCAAATAAATGGATAAACTAGAAGTATGTGATTAAAAAAATGACCTATCTTTGATCTCCACCATTCCCATTACCCCTCTGTATCAACCCAGAAATTAAACCACAAAATCGAAAACAATATATAAAATAGTTTTATTATTATTATTATTATTATTATTATTATTATTATATAATAAAAAGTAAAGTATTAGAGTAAATGAAATAAAAAAGGAAAACAGAGAAATAGGAATTAACCTGTTCAGGTCTGAGAAGCACAATATCTCCCAATATTATCACAGCCGCAGAATCATCGAGCATCTTTGCAATCTTAACAGCCTGATCCTGATCCGAACAATATTCGGAGCAGATCCGAATGAACTCAGAAACGGTTATGCAACTCTTTGGGGTATCCCTCAGCCTTGATTTCACCAACTCCACCTGCGCCACCTTCAGCAACTTCCTCGCATCCTCAACGCTCACTCCCACGACGGTCTCCTTAGCCGGCGGACTCAGCCCCTGCAACCGGATTCGGTTACGGGCAATGTCCATCTCCCTCAGCTTCTCAACGAGGTTGTTTCCGGCGATCTGGGGCGAACAGAGCTCCGGTTGGAACCCGGTTCTCTTGTGAAGGAACCTTCGGAAGACGCCGTTGTCTCCGGGATCTGGTGCAATGTTAGCCTCAGTACTGGCCCTTGTAGTAACCGCTCCACCTACGGAGGACGACGAAATGCGACAATTTGTTATGCTTTGCGACGAGATTTTTGTTATGTTGAAGAGGCGTTGGGCAAGGCTTTTCTTGAACGCCATGGATATGATTACAGAAGAGAGAGAAAGAAAACTCTAGAATCAAACAAAACAGAATTGTTTTACTGGAAGAAAGGGAAGGGATGGGTCAAGGAAGCTAAATATATAGGTCTCCCTCTCCCATACCAATGCAACAGGGATGGATAAGACACATCGGCGATAATTTGAATATATCGTGCGCTCGCGAGATGATAGGAACTTGTCAATGTGGTTGGTTTGAAGGTTTGGTGAAGTGAAGCGCGATAAATTGAAAATGAAGAGGGGGTTATGCTCAAGACCGGACACGTGGCTGGATGAAGATCGAAAGGTTGGGGAATTGTAACCGTGGATGAGTATATTATACGAATTAAAAATGTGGGTGCTGACTAGGTTGTGACAGGGACAAGTTACCCCCAGGAAGCAAGAGACACAACTCACAAGCAAGGCATCCTAATCTCAATATCGCGTCAGCAGATAAATTGAATTTAAATTTAGAAAAGCAAACTTGGCGTGAGTGGATTGAGAGAGATGAACAAAGCGAGAAAGTGGGAGTGGCGGCCACTTGCTGCTGCGTCCATGCGAAACGTGTCGCCACATACACCTTACGGAGACTAGGTTTTGTTCGCTGCCACACATGGAATGTGTTTTTTATTACGCGATCTTTAGAATATTTTATTGATAAATATTTTTTATATTTGACTGAAAATTCAGATAAGTATAGGAGGAAAGATTAAATTACAATTGTGTTGTTACCAAAAAAAAAATTACAATTGTGCACAAAAAATACTAAAAACACACTCTCTAACACTCTTTTTTCAATACACTCTCTTTTATTGGTTGAAATTCACATGTGTCTCACTAAATTTATGTGGGATCCACATAATTTAGTGAGACCTACTATAATTTCAATCAATAAAATAGTGAGTATTGAGAAAAGAGTGTTAGAAAGTGTGTTGAGCACTATTTGTAATGAGAAATACTTGTACTACGTCACACTATTTAGTATGATTTTACTGAAAATTCAAAATTAATGTAATTTTAAAATATATAAAAATAAAAATCATTTGATCATAAACTTATTATTATTATTATTATTATTATTACTATTTAAATTTTATGAGATTTGACACAAATGATCAACATAAAAATAGTTATCATTAAATAGATGGATCAACTAAAATCACATTTTTTAAAGTTTTTTTACACAATTAAAATCACATTTTTTAAAGTTATAATTTATCATAACTTCATGTCTTCATATTTTGATAATCTTTGTTCATTTTCTTGGAGCCTCCAAAATGTAGATATTATTTGCTTTTTATTTTATTTTATTGCAGATTGTCCCCACTCTTCTATATTGTGGTATGTTGTTCTATATTGTCGCCACTTTTTTTCAACCACAAAACTCGAATCTATAGAGATATTGTTTAAGAAATCTGAGTACAATTTCACTTGAACCAACATAATGTGGGTTTTTTCATCTTTTATGATTAATTATTTTTATTTCTCGATGCGTCAAAGAATTCACACGTTGTGCTGACAAGTTTTGTATCTTGCATTTTTTTCTTGTCATTAATTTTTCAGTTATGTCTCTCAAACATGAAGAAACATCATGAATGAAAAAACTTAGTTCACTTTTTGTTCTTTCAATATCTTGGAATGAATTATGTCTAGAATGGAATGACAACAATGGTCAACCTTACAATTTAATACCCTAAAGCCATTAGCGGATTTTCTTGGTAACAGGTGGGAGCCATAGATTGGTCTCTCTGTGTGTGGGTGTGTGTGGGGGTGTGTGTGTGTGTCTATATATATTGCTTGTCAATCGTCATATAAAGTACAAATGCTTGCGGTGGTGCAATTTACAACGAAAAAGCTCTAAGCGGGGGAGCTAACCACTGCGCCACCAATTCTAAACAGTTCTCATTGTGAATATATATTGCTTAACAATTCGGCCCTTAATAATATCACTCAAGCTCCACCACTGCGGCTAGCAAGGATTGAGCTATGTGTATGTAAATAAGGGCCTGGGCCCCTGATGGCTGGGCCTCTTTTTTAACAAAAATAATAAACTATTAGACAGTAGCATAAATAAACATGCTTGTGAAATTAAGTAATAATAATTTTGTGATAATCTTATTATCATAAAAAAATACATACATTTCATATTTTATATATTTAACAAATAAATTATTATTCCTATAATTTTTTATGAACTGTATAAAATACTTTTAAATTTTAATTCATACTATAGAATGTTAGAGTAAATTTAGTGCTATTTAATATACAACAAATAAAATCTTCTTTTTTTAAAATTGTTATAAGTACTGTAGGTTGACTTATTACTTAGCCCCTCCAACTATCCACTTCTCCCTCCGTCCCCGGTGGCTAGAGAGCCAAACGATCTCATCTTTTCAATCAACTAGTGAAATTATCCGTGTATTGCACGAGTACTAATTAATTAAATTAAGTAATGATACACAAAAAATAATTATTGTCATACAATATATAATAAGTATTAACTTTATAAGGCAAGTTAATAATTATTTCATTTTAGTTCTAAATATAATAAATGATGATTGATAAAGATGAATGATATATAATTTAAAATAAGTAAGTCATTTAAGAAAATATATTTCTGATTATTAATGACAATTAATAGAGATAATGTAATAATGATTATCTTAAAATAATAATAATTAAAAATTAATTTTTGTTTTAGGCAGAAAAATAGATGAATATGGAGGTGACACGTGGCATAATCCCACGTGGCAAAACTTTATTTTATATAATATAGTAGCTTTTTCTTTTTTAATCAAAATATGGATACATATTCCGGTGGAGTATATATTCTGACATGAAAATGTAGCAAAACATGTTGTACTATTGTAACACCCCGATTTTTGGAGCGCTGCTGATATAACATTTCCTTTAAAAATTGAAATACTTTTGAAAAAATAATACTTTGTTTGCATGGTTTTTAAAATGTGGTTCTATATTTTTTTCTTTTAAAACCTTTTTCAAAATCGCAAATCAGAGTACCACAGCATTTTTGAAATGTGATGTACAACTAAGACACAATAACCATGCAACAATTAACTACATATAAGCATAAACATTCACACAAAGGCGATCCAAGTTTTCGAAAAATTACAATATATATAATACAGCTCAGAAGAATACTCAATTAGAGACGCATATAGCTGGTCAGCCCTACGACGCTTACTGATCCCCACAGTAAGTCTCAATGAGTCATGACTCCAAAGAAAATAATCACATAAAGTCCTCCTCCGCATCGTTTGTGACCTCAAGTGAATACTACTTCCCAGCTTGCACCATCATCTGAGGTGACATCCATGAGAATGCCTGAATAAAAAGGGTCATCATCCCAAAACAATCATATAAAAGCCACAAAATATACTCAAATCACAACGTACCAACAAATTATAATTAAGCACGAGATAGCATGACATAAGAAAACACTCAAACAATCAGCCCAATAAAGATGCACCTCAAATGCCTATTAGTTAGTCTATATGTCAATGCACATGATTCCGGAATATCGCCACACCACCCTTGTAAGGGTTCTATCACAACCGAGATTCTATCCACCCTTCTAGCTGTACTCATGGTATTTTCCACCCCCATGTGGAATTTTTGCCTTATGCAAGGTTCGAACCCGGGACCTGGGGCTTAAGTAACCCGAAAGCACCATGCCATCACCAACCGAGCTACTTAAGCCTCGGGTCCTGGGTTCGAACCTTGCATAAGGCAAAAATTCCACATGGGGGTGGAAAAGACCGTGAGTACAGCTGGAAGGTGGATAGTGTAACAGCCCATCCCACATCAGCAACCGGACTGCACTTACGATCTTCTCTGTTCCCCCCGGCCACATCTTTCATGAATTTCTTTACGGAGTTTTTGCCTTCCGTAGGAATCGAACACGCTACCTAGGGGTCATGTAACGCCTCAATTTATTCCCACTACCAACGTTGGTAGTGGGAATAAATTGAGGCGCTACTTGACCCCTAGGTAGCGTGTTCGATTCCCACGGAAGGCAAAAATTCCGTAAAGGTATTCATGAAAGATGTGGTTGGGGGGCACGGAGAAGATCATGAGTGCAGTTCGGTTGCTGGTGTGGGCCGGGCTATTGCATAAAAAGTTCGCTTTTGCTCACAACTTGATCCTTTTTGGACAAGTCTTTGTTTTAAATTCTTTTTAACACATACTAGGCTCATCCATTTAAGGAATTCATTGCCCAAAGTCCTAAGCCACTAACTTATAAAAATAAACCTTGAAACTCATATACCACGCTAATTTTCTTTCTAACTTTCAAAGAGTACAAACTCTAGGTTTATATTCATCATGAAGCACTAGAACACAAGTAAATAATGAAATTTGGATTCCCACAAATACGTAAGCCTCACGGCCTAGTCCTTAAAAGGAAGGGAAAAGCTTTTCATTTTCTTTCCTTTGGATATAGCTTCCTGATGAATCAAAAACATGGGATCACTAAGATTTCCCTTAGTTCACTTCCAAAACAACAATCAAGTTTCAAAACAAAGTTTTATAGACTCAACACCTTTCACAAAAATCTTCACTATTTTAACATCAAGAAAACTTTTAAACTTTAATCAACCAAAACCATCTCTTTTTCAAATAAATTCATGGATCTAACTTTCAAAACATATAGTTTTAAACTACTAACATTTTGATCAAATAAATGTAAAATCATCACCAAAAACCCTAACACCTCACGGTTTCTATCAACAACATCAAACCCTAAGTTTTTCTCATCTTTCAAACTTTTCCAACAACAAAAGTAAGACAAAACTTAAGACTTGATCACAAAATTTCTTAAGACCCCACCTTCTTTAAAAATGCAAAGATTTCTTTAAGATATAGCTATTCATTGTCTTAAATCATCAAAACACATATTGAATCAAAGATTAAAACTTAGATCTACACTAAATCAACTAAAATCACTACTTTTTGGAAAATCTTTTTGATCAAACTTTCTCTAAAACTCTTAAACAACAACAACCACCAAAATCATAAAGAAACAAAGTTTAAAAAGCTTGAAATCATCACTCTTTCTCCTCTAGGAGCTCACGGTTTTGGGCCAACAAAATGGGGAGAAAAATTCCAAAAATTTGCTACTTGATTCCACACCAAAATCACAAGAATTTAGAAGAAAATAGTTGGAAAACTCTTACCCCAGTAGAGCTAAAGCTCTCGGCCACTCAAAGGAAGAAAGGAGGAGAAAATGGCTCTCAAATCTTCTCACAAACAACTAGTTTTCTCACTAGAATCATGAAGAACTTATCACTGGGTTATGGAAGAAAATTAAGCAAGGAAATGGTGGGAAAATGGGGTCATGATCGCAGCCAAATGAAGAAAGGAGGATAATTTGGCTTCAAAAACTAGACTCCATGACAAGGATCAACTAGGGTTCATGACTCACCATTTAGCCTTATCTTAGGTTATGTTTCACCATGCCTTTAGGTAGGATTTTTTCTCTCCATGAACCAATAACAACATGACACCTCACACCCTCTCCCAACCACTAAATTCCCTTTTTGACTCTAGGTCAAATAGGCCTCGGCGTTGCAAAATCATGGCATCGGGTGATCGTATTACCAATTGTTCGTTCGGCGATTAATTCAACGAGAAATTAATTCAACGCGTGACTAAGAAATTATTCTCGAATAATTTCTTCACCAATAGATCATAAACTCGCTCTAATAAAATCACATATCATCATACCAAGCCACGATTTGATTTTCGTCAAAATCAGAATTCGTTAGAATTTTCTCTCGGGTAAAAATTACCCGGCAGCTCAAAACGCGACGAAACTTCGTTAGAATTTTTCGACGAGATTTGAATCATGAATTAATAATAAATATTAATTCTCAAATATAATTTCATCTTAATGAATTTTATTCACTTTATTAATCGACAAAAATATGCGTCACTACGTCAAACAAAAAACTCACAGAAAAATTTGTCTGTGAATTCGCATTTAAAGTAGCATATGTCTGCGTTGTCTATTAATTTGAATTGATACTGAAATAGAAATCGTTGAAAATAAATCTACACAGGTCCTCATACTTTCAGCAAGTCATTGAGGTGATCTGTATTTATGACTTACCTTCAAGTATTTAATACTTATTTATAAACAATTTTTCTTAAAAATTTGGGGTGTTACAACTACAGTTGACACACAAGACCAAATACTCATTGATTGAGAAGGGCTATCGTGAGTCTTTCAAAACAATCAATCATTATATTTTGAGTAAATACTCATTTTAGTCCCTAGCAAAAAATGAAATCTCAATTTAGTCCCGGAGAATTTTTAAGTCATCTAGAAGTCCCTGACAATGACAATTTAGTCCCTGATGTTCTAAGGATTTTTGGCTTGCTACACAAGTATTTACTGTCTTTGTAAGTCCCTTGACCCTTTCAGTCAATTGACTGAAGATGTTTTCCCTAGTGTCAAAGAATGAACAGTATTGGCTTTCATGTCCTATAAAACCACAATGCTCACAAAGGAAAAGATATTCCATGATTTTTTTTAGGTAGATAATAATAAAACAAGAATAAATTTAAAAAGTAAAAAATTAAAATTAAAGGAAAGAAGAAATAATCTAGCCTTCCAACCAGGAGGCACTACGTAATAATATATAAAAGTCTAACCTTCCAACCAGGAGACACTATAATAAGTAAAAGAAATTAATAATATAAGATAGAAAATCTAGTCTTCCATGTAGGAGGCAATAAAAGAGGATAAAATGAATAATTACAAAAAGCGTCTAAATTAACAACTAATCATTTTGACCAATACCATTAATAATTCTCCAGCAACGGCGTCAAAAACTTGTTTGCTCAAAATGCAAGTGCACGGTCACGTCAAGTTATAGTATAAAAGATTATCGTCTCCACAGGGAATTAGAATGATTATTGCTCTACTTAGATTAATTTGTTATTTAGACAAATGGTTCAAAGTGACATTGGTTTAAAACGTAAAGAGAAAAGAGAAATTGAAATAAATTGTATACAAAAATTATGGAGATACTGGGGTTCTAGATTCACTTTATACTAATATTTATTCACTTAACCAATTTATAAAAAGAGCTGAGAAAATATCCTTATTGATTTCCAATCATCTATTCAAAAGCTATTAACACACAATGGTCATGCAATGTTAACAGTCCTCCCCCTAATTTATTATTTTGTTTGATCATTTAAAGCAAGTAAACAGAAAGAGCATAAAATATCAATAGATTTATCAATTTAATGACTGACTGAAAATAAACACGCAATCCATGGTCCAGCAGAGCATATAGATTCAATTAATCCTAGAGTTCCATTACTAATTGAAGGTTCGATCGCCATACAATTAATAACCAAGTAAAGAATGACCAGTTCTTATAGAATAAATTTACCAGGAATAATTTAATCATAAGAATTAAAAACTCATATTATAAACTGGATTAAGATTATAAGCATAATAAAAGATTCTTTATCACCACAGTAATAGAATTAGTTGCACATTATATTTGAAGATAATAACACAACAATAATTCTAGAATCCATAACAAAATTAAAAGAGTAAAGAAATAAAATTACAAAAATTTAAATAACAAAATAACAGAAGAAAATAAAATTAAGAGGCAGAGAAATGAGTCAGGAAATACATCTGCACTTAGAAGGGAAATTTTTTCAAATGAAACTGCGTTGCTCCTTTTATAGGCGTTGAAAAATGGCCAAGCACGGTCTCAGCGTGGTCGTGCTTCCAAAATGCGTCCAAATTCAATGAACCGCGTCCAGAACGCGTTACCGACCTGAAGCACGGCCTCAAGCAGGGCCGTGTTTGTTGGCCGTGCTTCCTTCCAACCAATTGCGCGCTGTCGACCTCATTCCGCCTCTAAACACAGCCTGTCCTATGGCCGTGCTTCCACGCGCTGAGCAACTCCCGGCTGTGCTGCATGGTTCTGGGCCTATTTTTTGCCCAATTTCAAGCCCAAAACTTGTTTTTGTCCACCATATTGCCTAATTTTCCATTTTTGCACAATTTAGAATAAAAAAGAGAATTTCAAGTGATAATATTCAATATTTATGTAATTCACAGTCAATTATCTATATAAATATGATGCAATAATGGTGTTATCAATTCCTCCACACTTGAGCTTTGTTTACCATCAAGCAAAGAATTTGGTTTATGAATCTCAAAAATTTTATCAATGATAGCTGGCCAATTAATGGGGCAGAGCAAATGTTTTTAAAAGATAGCTTCTTACCTTTTTGAGAGAAATATCATTCACTTGAGTGGATAATTAGAAAAATAAGTACCTTTGAAAATCAAACCAATCAATAATGTGTCACTCCCTTTTAGTCTCTCAAGTGTTTCAATGGGTAAGAAAAATTTCACACCAATTTTTCATAGACAAAGCATTACCATAAGTTTGACGATAGACTAAAACTCGACTAATAATTTATAGAAAAATTTGAAATCAATGGGTCTTTCAAAAAGTTGTAATGAGGCCAGGGGTGAAAATTCAAGGTATGGAATTTCAAAGAAATGATATTTCAAGGGGCTATAATAAATAATCAAATTCGAGCAACTACCCTTTTGAATAAAAAATGGAGCTTCAGATGTATAATCACTTTTAAACAGAGCACCAAACTTTTCTTTTTTTCACATTTTTCTTGTTATCACAATTCCTCATTACAAATATCTCTTTTTTTTTTTCATAAGGAATAAGTCTCTGCCTTTATCACATTTCTAATGAATATATCTATTACCAAAACTAAGCTGCTCCATTTTTATTAAAATGGTACCCGAATCTATCATTTTTTCAATCAAATCAGAGGGTATAGAATAAAACTTCTTTTAAAAGCTCAAAGTGGTCAACTAAGTGGCGAAATTTAATCACAAAGTGTAAAAGGCTAAAAACAAAAAATCCTGAGTGCCCCAATTATTTTCCAAAAATTCTATAAATTAGTTTCGCTTTGAATTGTCACATGTCAAGTTCTAGAACACAACGTCAATAAAAAACAACTCTCATGAAGAATATGGTTATAGAAATTTTGCAGCAGTGCACAAACCCAAATCTGGCTCAAATCCTTACGTTTAGAAGCTATTTCACGGAAAAATTTTCAATCAAGAGCTCATCTCTAATTTTCAACTTTTAGAAATTTATATAATCTCAATAAGCATCAAAAGTTGTCCAAAAAAGTTCAAGTTTTTTGCCCCAAAATTAGTAGCTTCAATTTGTTCAAAACAGTAATAACCAAATGTTAAGTGGTTAACTCCCCCTCCACACTTATTTCTAGTATTGTCCTCAATGCTAGCAATTACAGTACAAACACATAAAGAAGAAAAGATATAACAATAAAATCAAGTGCCAAAAGTAAAGAGTGGAAATGGACTCCCCTGTAGAAAATTTTATGAGCATATTCTGAGGGGGTGCAATAGGCAAATTTCTTTCCAAAACGACAGTTTGTTAAGATGAAGTAAGAGAACTGTCGATAAAAACAAAAGGGTGAACATAAAATAAAATAAAATAAACTGAAATAATATAAACACAGGTTGCCTCCTGCGAAGCGCTTTGTTTAATGTCGTGAGCTTGAAGGATTGCTTAAAAGTGGTCAACCAGGGGGTTCCCCAAGAGTGAATTTTGTATTTAGCGCATTTACTCTTCGCCATTTCTTGACCAAGTGGTTCAAGTTACTTGACCTCCTTCTTTTTGGTGGTGAAGGGTTCTCATGCAAAGATGCAATTTTTTACTTTAACATCCCCCACCAATATATTAGGATCCTGCAAGTTAGTAATGTATTTCAAAGGATCCTGCAACATTCTTAAACCAGTAAACTTGTTAACAACAACCACATTATTAATAAAATCAAAAGAAATTAAAGGAGGATTGTTAACAACAACTACATCATCAATCTAGTAACTAGAAATTGAAGGAGAGGGGCTAAAATTCAGAAATTTTGAAATATCCGTTACCTTACCAGATTTAAAAGTTACTTTTCTTTTGTGAACTTCAATGATTACCTCACCAATATTGACTACAAGAGTCTGTCCTAAAGTAATTGGGGTTTTCATCCCTTGCTTTTCATTAAGAACTAGGAGGTTTTTTCTTGCTCTCCTCAGAATCACTCTCTTCTGCGAGAACTTCAATCTTTTCTAGGGATGGTTGTGAGTCATGCTTAGGCTCAACCTCAGGCTCAGACCAAGTTTCAGACTCAGTCTCAGACCAAGTGTCAGACTCAGTTCTTTCAATTAACTTTTCATCATCCTCAGAAATAATGTTTTCTTCTTTAGGCTTTGGTTGATTAAGCAAGGTCTCTCTTTCCCTTTGGATCATAAATTGCACCAAAATTGATATTTGATGTTCTAAGGATTTTTGGCTTGCTACACAAGTGTTTACTGTCTTTGTAAGTCCCTTGACCCTTTCATTCAATTGACTGAAGATGTTTTCCCTAGTGTCAAAGATTGAACAACATTGGCTTTCGTGTCTTGCAAAACCACAGCACTCACAAAGGAAAAGATATCCCATGATTTTTTTAGATAGATAAAAATAAAACAAGAATAAATTTAAAAAGTAAAAATTAAAATTAAAGGAAAGAAGAAATAATCTAGCCTTCCAACCAGGAGCACTAAGTAATAATATATAAAAATTTAGTCTTCCAACCAGGAGACACTATAATAAGTAAAAGAAATTAATAATATAAGATAGAAAATCTAGCTTTCCATGTAGGAGGCAATAAAAGAATATAAAATGAATAATTACAAAAAGCATCTAAATTAACAATTAATCATTTCGACCAATACCATTAACAATTCCCCGGTAATAGTGCCAAAAACTTGTTCGCTCAAAATCGCAAATGCACGGTCACGTCAAGTTATAATATAAAAGATTATCGTCTCCACAGGGAATTGGAATGATTACTGCTCTAATTAGATTAATTTGTTATTTAGACAAATGGTCGGAAATGAAATTGGTTTAAAACTTCAAGAGAAAAGAGAAATTGAAATAAAATGTATACAAAAATTATGGAAATACTGGGGTTCCGGGTTCACTTTATACTAATATTTATTCACTTAACCAATTTATAAAAAGAGCTGAGAAAATATCCTTATTAATTACTAACCATCTATTCAAAAGCTATTAACACACAATGGTCATGCAATGTTAACAGTTTTCCCCCTAATTTATTACTTTGTTTGATCATTCAAAGCAAGTAAACAGAAAGAGCATAAAGTATCAATAGATTTATCAATTCAATGACTGACTAAAAATGAACACGCAATCCTTGATCCGGCAAAGCATACAGATTCAATTAATCCTAGGTCCATTACCAATTGAAGGTTCGATCACCACACAATTAATAACCAAGTAAAGAATGGTCAGTTCTTGTAGAATAAATTTACCATGAATAATTTAATCATAAGAATTAAAAACTCATATTATAAACTAGATTAGGATTATAAGCATAGTAAAAGATTCCCCATCACCACAGTAATAAAATTAGTTGCACATTATATTTGAAGATAATAACACAACAATAATTCTAGAATCCATAATAAAATTAAAAGAGTAAAGAAATAAAATTACAAAAATTAAAATAACAAAATAACAGAAGAAAATAAAACTAAGAGAGAGATAAATGAGTCAGGAAATGTATATGCACTCAGAAGGGACACTTTTTCAAATGAAACTGCGCTGCTCCTTTTATAGGCGCTGAAAAATGGCCAAGCATGGTCTCAGCGTGGCCGTGCTTCCAAAATGCGTCCAGATTCAATGAACCGCATCCAGAACGCGTTGCCAACCTGAAGCACGGCCTCAAGCAGGGTCGTGCTTGTTGGCCGTGCTTCTTTCCAACCAATAGCGCACTGCCGACCTCGTTTCGCCTCTAAGCACAACCTGTCCTGTGGCCGTGCTTCCATGTGCTGCATGGTTCTAGGCCTATTTTTTGCCTAATTTCAAGCCCAAAACTTGTTTTTATCCACCACATTGCCTAATTTTCAATTTCTGCACAATTTAGAATAAAAAAGAGTGAATTTCAAGTGATAATATTCAATATTTATTTAATTCACAGTCAATTATCTATATAAATATGATGCAATAATGGTGTTATCAGGGACTAAAATGGGTCATTAAAATTTTTCACATCTTACTTGGCAAAATAGTTACAGGCCGGAGTCAATTAACAGGCACATCGCCACAATAACATTACACATCAGCATCTTAACGGACGTAATTTGACGGAGCCTAACAGAGGGACAACTGTGTCCCTGGTTTGTCATTGTCAGGGACTTTTGGATGACTTATAAATTCTTAGGGACTAAAATGGATACCAAATTTTTGCCAGAGACTAAAATTGGTTCTTATCTTTTCTACCTGGTTGCTAGAATCCTCAGAGAGATTCACATTAGTGCATAAATAAGATCAACCATGATATTAAGTACACATTGGAACAAAATATATATCAATAAATATCATATATTCACCTAATCAAATCACCTTTTATTATTAGAATATTAAATTAGATAGTTAATATTGAAAAAATTAATCTATCATTCACATATTGATAGTTTGACATGCAATTTTATGAGTATAATTTAATTAATTCTAACACGATATTAGTATTTAAAAAGATAATTTGATACACAATTTGAATTTAGATCAAATTATATAGCATTATTGTAATTTTTTGAATTCAAATATTAATATTGATAAAAATGAATAATAATTAGGTATAATTCAAAACACAATCAAAATTTGAAATACGAAATTAACAATTAAACGAATCATAATGTTTTAAATCACATATATATTATCATATTAAAAAATAAATTAATATATTAATTTGTATTACAACAATTTTGATATACTAATACATTTTAAAATACTAAATATTAAAATTGTACTAAATCAATTAATAAATTAGTTGAAAATTGAATTACTAATATAATACTAAACCCAACAAAAATTTCAATCGAGAATATCACTTAAAATTTTATCACACAAGAAATTAATTTTACAATATTAAACAAAAAATCTTAATTAGATAATAATATTAATATTGCACATCAAGCTTATTATTTGAATTTGAATTACTAATTATGAATATAATACTAAATCCAATAAAACTCAATGCAGAAATTTGACATGAATTTATAATTTTTAATCTAAAATATTACTAATTCATATTTCACCATCTAATTATAATTATATTTATAATTTTTTTAATATCTATAAATAAATAATATTTAATAGAAGAAAATGTTTCTTTATCTATATAGAAGTTTTTCATTTTCTAAAAGTATAGAATAAAACACGTTTAAAGATATCAATTGCGACTTCATTTTTTTTGTTTTATTTATTTCCTATTTTTAAATAATCTTTTTCCTCTTTTTCTCTAGGTTAAATTATATTTTTGGTCCCTTAAGTTTATTTTAGGTTTCGTTTGGTCCCTTATGTTTTAAAAGTTTCAAATTGGTCCCTTATGTGTAAGAGTTATATCAATATGGTCTCTCTTATGTTTTTTTTTGTTCCAAAATGGTCGCTTATGTTACAAAAATTATACCAATGTGGTCCTTTTTTTCTTCAAAATATGGAACAAAAAAGGATCACATTGGCATAATTTTTATTACATAAGGGACCATTTTAGAACAAAAAAAAGAGGGATCACATTGATATAACTCTTATACATAAGGGACCAATTTGAAACTTTTAATACATAAGGGACCAAACTGAAACCTAAAATAAACTTAAGGGACCAAAAGTATAATTTAGTCTTTTCTCTAATTTTTACTTTTAATTTAATTTAGATACATGAATTTACTTAGGAATAAAAGAACTATCGAGTACTAACTATTAATGGCTAAATTATATTTTTGGTCCATTGTATTTATTTTAGATTTTAGTTAGGTGTCTTATGCATTATTTGTTTCAAATGTGTCCCTTATGTGTAATGGTTTCACTATTGTGTCTCTCTTCTTTTTTTGTTTCGAAGTGGTCCATTGTATTACAAATATTATATCAATGTGGTCATTCTTTTACAATATATGGGAAAAAAAAGGAGCACATTGGTATATTTTGTGTAACATAAAAGACTATTTCGGAAGGGAAAAAAAAGAAGCCACAATGGTATAACTTTTACACATAAGGGACCAGTTTAAAACTTTTAATACATAAGGGACCAAACTGAAACCTAAAATAAACATAAGGGATCAAAAGTATAATTTATTCATAATTAATCGTATAACACTAGCCTTTAAGCTTGAATAGAGTAATGAAACAAAAATAATTTTCTAAAGTTTACTCCTAAGTTTATGCCACATGATTTACTCTTAAAAATTTGAAATATAGAATCTAATCTAGTATAGTCTGATATGATATCAAATTATGATATATATCACATTTTTTAACTTTTTTTTTTTTGGTAATGACACATTTTTAAACTTTAAAAAACAAAGACATGACCATGTAGACCTATACTCAATACATTCAAAAATTTTGTCAAAAAATACATTAAAAGAACTAAAAATCATATTGATTTTTGTAATAAAATATCACACTTGATTTGTAAAGCTTATACAATGAAGGAATCAAATAATAAATGAATTATCCAAACTATTAAAATTATTATTATTATTATAAATAAATAAATATTTTTATTGTAAAATGTTTTCCTATTTTGCTTTCCATTACCATCGCATTAATTAATTTTCCTCTAATACTTTTTATTATCTTTTTAGTAATTAGTAAACAATTTTTTTTATAAATTTAAACGTTCCATGTTATTAGATATTATATTTAAAATCAGAAATTGCAAAACATTATAAAAAAATAACAAGGCTAAAAAATTTTAATTGAAATTCATGGCAAACATTTTCTATAAATATAAAGCAATAAATTCAAAATTAATTAATATATTCAAATTGTTTTCAACAATGATTTGAAATTATTTTTTGTTTTAAAATATAAAGGCTTACTTCTATCTTTAGTCCGTCAAGTATCGTGATTGTGTGATTTTAATTCCCACTTTTCAATTGTGCGAATTGGGTACCCAATGTTTTATCCCTTCTACAATCAATGGGACACCATGATTTTCTCCAATTTTAAGTAGATGTGGCAACCTGGGGGCTAAGATGGCAGTGACTAATACCATCCTGATGCCAATTATGACATGGCAATTATTTTTTTAAAAAATTATAGAAATCAATTTTATTTATTTATTTTTTTGTAAAACTTATGCTTCTTCCTTAAGGTTTCCATCACGGAGACCCTCTCCATCTAGGGATGGCAATGGGGCGAGTGCAGGTTGTGCTTCTCCTGTATCCATGTCCATTAATATTTTAATGGATACTTATGCGAGTAAATGGCAGTCGTGGATATTTAATAATTTAACATAAAAAATATACAACATAATATAGCAACATCTTATAATATACTATATATATTTACAAAATTCTACTATTATGTGTCCATCCACTAAAAAATATTAAATAATAAAGAAAATAAAATTTATTTTATCTCAGAGTGATAGAAATAATTGTGTGTGTGTATAATAAAATAATTGTAATTAATATGCAGGTATCTAGGGAGTGGGCACTACAATCACCACCCTTATTTAATAGCTATCCATTTACAACCTATTGCGGGTAATTCATGTTGTTATCCACGGGTGCGGATTTTTTGTCATCCCTGTCTCCATCTGCGTTTGAACAAGTTTACTAGTCCAGTGCCCAAAATGTGTGATCCATCATGGTTCCATCAAAGTGGGTGTTGCTGTTTGGGGGACGGTGGAGGTAGCGTCGCGAGTTGAATGAGCAGATAACGATGGGACAAGGAGACACAAATCTTAATTTCTGTTGAGCACCCACTAACGTGTGGCGTATGGCGGTTGCAACGTGGAAGACTGTCAGGAAGTTTTTGGTACTAAAGGAGAAATCAGGGTTCTAATGACTAAGCAATGGAAGGAGAAGAAAGAAAGGAGAGCTAAGCTACAGAAAATAAAAATACTTTTTCATTCATTTGTTAATTCCTCAAAGGAAACAATACACTTAGGGTATGTTTGGATTGAGGTTTTTGGAGGGTTTTAGAGGGCTAAGTCTATATGTTGATATATATTTGAAATTTTAAAAAAATAATGAAAGAATAACATAATAGATGATCATATAACATTTCAATCACACTTCATTTGTTTTTAGAAACATTTTATAGCTTCCTTAATTTAGAAAAGAAAAATAAGCTCTCCCCTCGCTTCCTCTCCAAAACCCTCCAACCCTTAATAAACTATTCTAAATGAATGCTAGCCATCCATGTTTCATGATCTTAGGGAAACATAAATAAAATTCCAAACACAAGAAATTAAATTTAACATCTAACATAATAAGTGCTGATATAAATACTAGTTGGACTTGACATTTGGGCCTAACTCTAGTACGAATCAAGAATAAAAACTAAAACTAAAATACATCTTATATAAACTTCCTATTCAGTAATTTATATAACAATAAATATTAATAACAATGTATCTATAGTATAATTGCCTAAAAAAGGTATCTATAGTATAATTGATCATGCCACATACCATATATATATATATATATATATATATATATATATATATATATATATTAAAAAACTACTAATTTTACATTAAAAATTTATATTAACCTGTTATTTCTGTTTTTTTTTACAAAAACAAAATCACTGCATTTCATATATAACTGACGTCTCAATAGAAGGAGGAACATTGAAGTAAACATGAGAGCTAGCATTAGACATGGCCACCCTAGGTAACTTGTGAGAAACCACATTTGCTTCTGTTTTTACAAACTTTTTTTAAGCAAAGAAGAAGGTAAGGAGCCTCGTTAAAACCTTCTGATGCAAAATCCTCCTTAGGAAAAAAAACATTTAGAAGGAAAAAGAGTACCCACTCCCTATAATTTTATTAAAAAAGAGAAAAACGTGGAATACAAAAGGAACAACCAAGGGGGGACTATACCAAAACCCTTGCAAAAAGCATTATTTAAATCTAAAATTAGGAAGATCCACTCTGTTACGGTAGAAATCTTCATTAATGAATCTAGGAATTATATCTCACCAATGGAAGCCACTAATAGAAACTCCATGAAAAGCAAGTCTATCAGCACAGTTGTTATCCTCACGATAAATATGAGAACAATAAAAAGTCATATTAACAACTAAAGAAAGACAATTTTGCCAACACACCTGCAGCTTCCAAGGAACAACTGTTATGAGAAAAAGTTAACACCTGTTTACACTGGTTAAAAATATAGCCAAACTCCGTAAGATCCTCCAATGAAGAATTGATGTTATCAGCAACCATCTTAGAATCAACTTCAAAAATGATATTATGATAATTCAACTCTTTGGCCCAAAGACAAGCTTGGAGAAGACCAAACGCTTCCCCTTCGTTCACACTCATAAAAGGCTCCTTAGAAATAGTCTTAGCATAGAAAAAGTTTCCATTTGATTCTCGAAAACAAATACCAATCCCCACTCTACGCAAGATACTATCAAAAGAAGCATCAATGTTACATCTAATAATCATACCAAGAGGTGGCTTTTCCTATTAAAATGTGTTATTTGTATTAAAATGTTCAATACTTGATACACTCCTATAACCGATGATGCAAAAAGTTACTGCTAAATAAACTCAAAACGTTATCAATAATATTAATTCATTGTAAAAATAACAATTGACAATGATCTATTTTATGCCTTTGTAACTTTTATATAATACTCATTTTAACCCGGAGTTACATATTTAGCAAAACAAAAAAGTGACATCACACTGAATCTATTGTATTTTTTATAAGGTATTTCAAAAGTTATTAATTTGCGATTCAGAATTTATGTAGCAATTTATTTTGATTGACTATACTAATTTTGATTACAGATCATCTCCAATTTCAGAAATTGTGGGACTTTAATTAGTTTTATAATAATTCAAGGATGGTTTCCGGTAAATGTCATTTATTCCTATTTTTTTTTAGACAAAGGTTAAAAAAAAAAAAACAAACAAACACAAACAAACAAACCCAACTGACTACTCCTCCTAAAGGAAGTATCTAACGCATCCGCTAACAATAAGCTATGAAGCCCAATTGGGGCATTATCAAGCACCACAAGGCTCGCATCCCTTCTAGCACCCAACTTAGCTAAAAAAATATGCACAATAGTTACCCTTTTAGCCAAAAAATCTGCACAAAAATTACCCTCTCTCAAAGTATGATTGATGCTTATCTCCCGGTCTTTTCCCAACCAATGACGGTACATTGACTGTTAATTTACACTGAAATTGCCTTATCAATTATTAACTTATTTTTCCGTCAAAAAAAAAATTATTAGCTTATTTTGGTGGCATATTGAATATTAATTTGATAAATTTTTTTATAATATAATGGAAGGAAAGAGAAAAAAAGACTAAGGAATAAGACGAGGGGTACCCCATTACATCAGAACGAAGATTAAATTAAGCTGGGGAGGGGGATCGTCAAGAATGGTCCAAGTGAAACTATCAAGACGACCCAATCTAGCAAAAACATCGGTGCAAACATTGGCTTCACGATAAATGCGGCTCACTTGCACGTACCAACCTGTGTCATGAATTGAATGGAGAATCTTAGAATGGAGGGTTGAAGAGAGGCCAAAGCAGTGTGGCCTAATATCATCGCAGTCACTGATATTTTAAATCTTGATTGATAATCAATCGAATAACCTGATGCATTGTTTCTTGATTCAAAAAATTTTAGTCTATAATATTTTGCTAAAACATTCAGATTTAAAGACATTTAATTTTTTATTAAAAGTTCAAATATCTTACTTTACACATCCTTTCAGTTATTGTGTAAGATGCAATATCTTTTCTCAATCGCAAATTTTTTTAAAAATAAAATAGATATGGAATAAATATTTTTGTACTATCAACTCTTTAATTCTTATAGTAAATAGTAAATCACACATCCTAAAACTTTAATTGTGGAAATATTCAAAGAGGGAAGGGATGTATCTCATTTTTTTCATGTAGACCGTATTTGTATCAAACAAAATGACATTCAGTGGAAGCATGTTTTGAGACAGGCTAATCAGGTAGCAGACATTCTCACTAAGGAGAGCACTCTGTTGATGGTGTCTTGTTAAATTTATGATTTTGTTCCTCCCTCCTTATCCCTTGCCATGTTAGGAGATAAGCAGGGTATTGTTTTCCCTCGTAGTTTTTAGTTGCTTTTGAGGGCTCTAGCCCCTTTGTTTCCACCAAAAAAATTGTATCAAACAAAAATTGATTTCTTCACCAAAAAAAATAAAAAATAAAAAAAGATTTGTGCAGTTAAAACTTGTATCATTCTTATTGCTTATTTACTGCAAAAAACCAATAATGAAAGAATTCAATACAATTATCGGACTCAAAAATTAAAGAAGTTAGGGAGCATAACTGCATTTATATTTTCAGTTTTCACTATTAACTGTCCTAGACTGTGTTACAGCTTTGATTTGGTTTCTAATGATGCCATAATTATTACCACAGATGATGTTCAGTTGCATATAGCAAAAGAGTATCCAAATACAGTACTTAAGCAGGAAAATTGTTTGTAATTATTGATAATCCAAAGATCTAGAAACCTCATACACATGTGAATATTTTTATCTTTCTTCAAAATCATAAAGCATGTCATTGCAGATATAAGCTGGGTGTTTAATCAGTACCTTATAGTACGAGCACAGGTACATGCCAGCTACAGAAATTTATCAGCTGTCAACCTGAGTATTTAATTATCTTTTGTATAACTACCGTCCTTGCTTTCCTAATCTGCCGACTACATTTATCAGCTTGCACACTCAAAGTCTCTATAATCTCCGCAAAAGTTTCTATTTTGTTCTTAATCTCATCGATTGCAAGCTTTACAGCATCCTCATTTCCAAGAGCAAAATCAGCAGTTTGCAACATGGATTCAATCTTTATTTCGAACTGATCGATACGCGCCCGAATGTTGTTCATGTCCACCAATGTAATGTAAGTACCAACCTGCATTGAACTGATTATTTCTCGTTGGCCCTTTAGAGCTTTCTCATATCTCATAAAAAGTGAGTTACACCATTTCCCCACTGAGCCTACTGGAACAGCCAATGCCCCAGCCAAAGCCGTTACAACAGGTGGTGCAGCAATTGCAGCTGCCACCACAGAGAAAATCAACACAGAGACAAAAGCAGCTACGAAAATAGCACTCGACACCCTCCTCAATGTCTTGAGAGATTTCAGTTTCTTATCAAGCTTTTGCTTTCTAATTTGCAATTTCTTCAGCATTGATGCTTGTTGAGCATAAACTGAATGAAACAACGAATAAAACTCTTCAGTAAAAGGGTCCCCAGTTTCCTTAAAATACTTAAGCCCTTGCAATGTCTTTACATAAGCCGACCCTTCAACCCCATTTTGCACCTCTTCATCAAAATAAGTAATTGCAGACTTAACCACAACAAGTTTTTCACGCGCTCGTTTCAAGCATTTCTCAAGAGCATTACAGAAATCCAATGTCTGGAGACTATTCTCAAAGAAATCCTCCACCAAGGAGAACAGGTCCCGGTCCTTCTTGTTCCATATATCTTGCTTGCACTCTAGAATGACTTTGACAACTTCCTGGTTCATGTCAAGCAAACTGCCAGTCACTTCTCCTAGTGACTCAAGAGATATGGATCGAACCTCAATCCCTTGAGCAAGAGAGCTGATCACCCTGTTGGTTCGCGCCTGAATTGTAGCATCGAAGGATTGCAAGTTCGGATCTTCAACACATGCATCTTCATAAGAGCTTAAATCAGCCGCATAAAGAGAATGGGCACCCATTTTGATGGAGGTTGGGACATCAGTATTAGAATTAGTACTCCCCTTGCTGGACTGACCTCCCATCACAATTTCAGTCCCAACAGAGAGCTGAGAAGCACAAAAAAACCAAAACCCAATTTCCAAATTGGAACATGCAATAGAATTGGCTAATTGGCTTGGTCTTTCCTCCCTCTCCCTCCAATCAATTACCAACAGTCCCAACTCTCAAACCCCAGTAAATGCAGAGTTTCAAAATTTCACAAAATTGTGCTCAATTGGACCCATGGCTGGTTTTTGCTAGATCAAGCACCGAAAAGACAATCCTTCAGTTGAGAAGACACAATAGGAATGTATGAATGTAAATTACAAAAATCCCAAAATTAAAGTTCCAATTTTTAACTATCTATATGTAAATGGGGCCACCCTAGAAGTTTTTGTTACCTGGATTTCAGCCGAAATTTCAGAACTAGGTTGAATTTCTTCCCCCAAGAGAAAACAACTGCAAATTGAAGCAAAGGACAAGTGGATGAATGGATAGAATCTCAGATGGAAATCTATGGCTAATTATGGAAAAACAGTGATAAATACAAGTAATTACAGCTTTAATTGAAGCATTGACTGGGAAAAAGAAGAAAAGATAACATGATGTTAAGAATGTGGCTGTGGATGTGTGATTTGCCGAACCGTGTATATGGAGTCAAAGCACGGTTGAGGGCTCACCTGCTTCGTGTTTTGGCTCGAGAAGAAGGTCCCAAGTCCAACTCCCAAACCACGTTATGTAAAAAATTACTCTATTCTATATACAAACGTGTTTTGACACATTCCAAAACGAAAAAGCGAACATGCTCTTCACCGTTTTTTTCCCCCCTCGCTGCCACACGTGTTTGGACCGTTTGGTTACCTTGGTGGTCCTCTATCCTTTTTTTTTTTCCTTACTTTTTGTCGCTTAACTTTATTTTTTTTAGTTTTCAATTTCGTCACCTAACTATTTAAGTTTTCATTTAAGTCTCTTAAATTATGAAAATTAGTTCAATTTCGTCCTTTTTTTATTTTTTTATTTTAGACGAATGACTATTCGACACGTAGGTGATTTTCATTTAATTTTTCATTTTTTATTCCACGTGTCGAATGGTCATTCGTCTAAAATAAAAAAAATGAAAAAAGACGAAATTGAAGTAATTTTCGTAACTTAATGGACCTAAATAAAAACTTAAATAGTTAGGTGACGAAACTAAAAACTAAAAAAAAAGTTAAGTGACAAAAAGTGTAATTTAGTTTTTTTTTAGGTGAATCCACTGTGGAAGTTCAACGTAGCGTGCTGAGATTGTGGACTCTTTTCTTGAAATTTATACTGAATTTTCAGAGTTCGTAAAAAAAAAAAATAACACTAAATTATTAAAAAAATTTATGAACTATTTTATATTAAGTTTTCCGATTTGCATAAAATTTTATAAGTTTGATTTATATGAACTTTAAATTAAATAGTTGAATTGGTTAAATTCATGGTGTACGTAAAGTTCTTAATTGGTACAAGTGTTAAGGTTTATGTATATAGGACACGATCAAATGAAACAATGTGTCCATGTCAAAAAAAAAAAATACACAATGTGTCAAACTTTAACACTTACACAAATTAATAATTTTACGTAGAATATGAATGTAACTAATCCAACCGTTGAATCATTAGATATTATCTTATGGAATATTTACTTGTATCTTAAATAATATATCATCCATTAAAATAAATAACAAATATATGTTGTTCCAAAAAAATGTATCTCACTGTCTCCCACCAATTAAAGGTTGGGATATACATATGTGTTAATAAGTTATGATTTTATTTTATTACGTGGCAAATTATCATTGGTAGGAAATATAGAATGTGACAGGAAAGTGAGACAGAAAATTTGCATCCTAAAATAAAATAGTGTGATGACATATCAATTACCTTTTGATTTGCGTGACATTGTATAAGTTTGGTCTACATTACGTGAACTTTAAATTCAATGGTTCGATTGATTAAATTCATATTCTACATAAAGTTATTAATTATTATTGTAAGTGATAAAGCTCGACACCTAGTGTCAATGGATCCTAAACCTACATGTATATGATGTTAGAAAAAAATAGGAGAATAAGGATTTTGTGCCGTAGAAAAAATCATTGCCCTGAAAGCAAATTTTAGCAGACCTTCAGTACAACCCAATATCCAGTATAATTGCTCCCCAAGATTTACACAACGGCGTGTCTGAACTCATGTACTTGAGGCCAGAAACACGTTGGAGCTTCATAAACAATGCCTAAAAAAATCTAGGACTAGAAGAGGAAATACCCAAAAGTTGGTTATCTTTTTATAGAATTTTTGTCAGTGGATTATTATATATAACTCAAGTTGTTGTGGCAAGGGTCATTTTATTTTCCCGTTGTTGCAACAGCTACTTTTTAAGGTAATTACAAAAACTAATGACCATTAAGAGAGCCTAATAACCCATTGTTTCAGTTGCTAATGTTAATGTTATAAAGCCAATGGTAAAGTGAGAATAGTAATCGATCAACACTTAATGGCATTATATCAACAATTCCCCCACTAATGGTAAACAAGTGGAAAAAAATTTGTGCAAACAAAAGTTTTTCATGCTTAATTGTTAATATCCTGATGATTGAATTAACACATAGTGGGGTGAGAAAACACTTTATGTATAAGAAGTGAATTTCTTTTGAACTAAGTAAACTTAAGATGAGACCCCCACAACACACACTTTTGCTTTTAAGATTGTGATAGCTCCACGATAAAATATTTATACCATGAATTAAGACATTTACAATATATTCACCTTGGAGTGCTCATGAGTGCTGTAGAAAGATTGCCTAAGTCTTTCATGGAAGGTAGTCGTTGCCTTCATACTCGCATAGGTAGATACATCAAGTGCGTCTCTATAGCACTAACCATATCAAGGGCTATGTATCTTTGCATATTCGGATTGACAGACACTGGTTTCACAATTTTGCTTTAGATGAATACTAGGATCATATGGTGCTCTAGCAGGTACCACATCAAAACTATTAAATTTTCTTAGTATTTTTTTTTTTTTACATAATGAGCTTCACTTAGAGAGAAACCAATTTCAGTGTTGTGTATTTTAATACTCAAAATCGCATCAGCTTCTCCTAAATCTTTCATTTAAAATTGGGAACTTAAAAACTCTTTAATTTCAATTACAACTTTCAAAGAGGTTCCTAATATTAACATGTCATCCACATATAAACATATAATAACACAATTAGAATCTATCATCTTAGCATACACTCAAGAATCGGAACTATTTACCACAAAATCATGGCTCACCAATGTGTCATAAAACTTTTCATCCCATTGCTTAGGTGTTTGTTTTAATGCATACAAAAATTTTATAAGCTTGCATTTCTTGTGTTCTTGTTCCGACACAATGAAGCCTTCTAGTTGCTTCTTGCAGATTTCTTCTTTTAAATCTCCATTTAGAAAAGTGGTTTTTATAACCATTTGGTGTCATAACCAAGTTATGGATTGCTGCCAAAGCTATTAATGCACACAGTAGCAATTCTAGTTAAAGGCGAATAAGTACCCAAAAAAAGTTTATATCATTTTTTTGAGTAAAGTCATTGATAACTAATCTAGCCTTGAATTTTTCTGTTGATCCATCAGCAGGGCCGTGTAGATAGCTTTTGGGGCATGAGGCAAAATGTACCCAAGGACCTTTTCAGCATTTTTAACTTAACTTTAATCATACAAGATGAAGAGGTTGTTATTTGTTAACCGCAACAGGTTTGAATATATAGCAGCAGCAGAAAAAGGTTGAATAGAAGGATATAGAACTATGTTTAATGATTTTTATCTTCTTTGTGGATCTAAGTTTTTGTTTATGACGTTTTGGCTTCTGAAAGTAGTTTTTTAAAAATAATTCTCTTAAAATATTGTCCTTATTTTTTTTTGATGTGTTAAAATATTGTCCTTAAATTCAAACGGTAATAGTAAAATAAAATACAAAAATATACTTTATGCACGGAGATATAAAAATCAAAACAACCAACTCCACATTTTATTAATAGTTTAGTATCATTCATATTCAGGACAATGGTCGTCTTTACTAAATTTAATAATTTAATATTGCCAATGGTTTTTTGTTCAGAACCACTTAGTAATATTATTGGCATGGAGATACGATCTCTAAGCATCTTATCATCTAGGGATGAATTCCAGCAACTCACTTGTTTGCTTACCATACCCCCAACCCTCTAAAAATTTTGAAAATTCCAAAATACTCCCACTCACTTAAAACTTAAATTTCACTTTTCTTTTCCCTCTCATCCCTTTTCCACCACCCCACCACAGAAAAACTCACCAGAGCCATCACCCCTCCACCCTCCAACACCGGAACACCTCCCAGGTGATGAGGACAAGAAAAGCCCTTCAAGAAAAGCTTTTAATAGTTAATATTGTTTAGGATTCCTTTAATTGTAATAAAAAACAATTTAGTTAATTTCTTGAAAAACCTTGTATTTGGCATTGTTTAGCGCTTGGGGGCGCGTTAGTAATTAGGGGGTGCGTCTAGCACCTAGTATAAATAGGCATTGATGTAGCTTCATTTGGGACCTTTGGATCATTTGAGAAAAATAAGAGAGTTTAGAGCATTGCTCCTCTAGGGTTCTTCTTTGAACCTTTCATGAGTCTTACCAAGAGCTTCCATGCATCTTGTGGCAATTCAACTAGTGGTCTTATCATTCTTCCATGAGGAGTGTGGCAATCTTCCTTGTTAACTCATCTTCTTCCTTTTCATGTTTGTAAGTTTTCTTCTAAGTTTCCCCTTTCTTAAATTTGTGTGAAAAATTAAGATCTAATCATGGAACGATCCTTTATTTTATTAGTGATTCTATGGTAGGATCACATCAACTGGTATCAAAGCAATTGCTCCTTCTCCTAGTATAAATAGGCCTTGATGTAGCTTCATTTGAGACCTTTGGATCATTTGTGAAATATAAGAGAGTTTAGAGCATTGCTCCTCTAGGGTTCTTCTTTGAACCTTTCATGAGTCTTATCAAGAGCTTCCATGCATCTTGTGGCGATTCAACTAGTGGTCTTATCATTCTTCCATGAAGAGTGTGGCGATCTTCCTTGTTAACTCATCTTCTTCCTTTCCATGTTTGTAAGTTTTCTTCTAAGTTTCCCCTTTCTTAAATTTGTGTGAAAAATTAAGATCAAATCATGGAATGATCCTTTATTTTATTAGTGATTCTATGGTAGGATCACATCACCAGGGGCCACCGCGACCAACCCAGTAGCCACCGGAGGTACTTACGTTCGTTTTCGCAATTCTGGTTTTTTTTTCCCGCAGACTGTATATTCCGGCAACTGAGTTGCTGGAACAGATCATAATTTTGGAAAAATATGCTTCTAGAAACTCAGTTGCCAGAATACGTTTTCTACAGCTTCTGGTAACTAGTTGCCGAAAGCTATTGAAAATGTATTCCGGCAATTGAATTGCCGAAAACTTCCTAAGATTTTAAAAATGTCTTCCGGTAATTGAATTGTTACCTGAAATTTGAAACTTCAATATAATTGTTCTGTTTTGGCACCATAGGTTGTGGTTAAGTAACACACCATGGAAGACGAGTATTTTGACATGATGCTGTCTACCTTGCCAAATATGCAGATAGGAGATTGCACTGATGCATTCACAACTTCAGAGGTACGTAATTGGCAAGGTAGACGACATCATGTCAAAATACTCGTCTTGGTGGAGTTGTGAATGCATCGGTGCAATCCACTGTCTGTGTATTTGGCAAGGTAGACGACATCATATCAAAATACTCGTCTTCCATGGTGTATTACTTAACCACAACCTACGGTGCCAAAACATAACAGTTGTATTGAAGTTTCAAATTTTAGGTACATTCCGGCAATTCAGTTACCGGAAGACATTTTTAAAATCTTAGGATGTTTCTGGCAACAAGCTGTTGAAAATATATTTCGGCAACTGAGTTATCGGGAGCATTTTATTCCAAAATTATGATATGTTTCAGCAACTCATTTGCTGGAATACATTTTCAACAGCTTCCGGTAACTAGTTGCCGGAATATATTGAAAATGTATTTAGACAACTAAATTGCCGGAACATATACAGTCTGTGGAAAAAAAAAGCCAGAATCACGAAAACGAACATAAGTACCTCTGGTAGCTGCTAGGTTGGTCGCGGTGGCTCCTGAGGAGGTGTTTCGGTGTTGGGGCTGGAGGGGTGGTGACTCTGGTGAGTTTTCTGGTGGTGGGGTGGTGGAGGAGGGATGGGAGGGAAAAAAATTGGGTTTTAAGTGAGTGGGGGTATTTTGGGATTTTCAAAATTTTTAGAGAGTTGCGGGGTGTGGTAAGCAAAAACGTGGGGTGCTAGAAGCCATCCCCTATCATCTATAGCGAGTCCACAAACAATGCGAGGTTGTATAAAAAAAACAAAAAAAAACTGGGGCCTAGGGCAGCCTTGGGGGCCTAAGGCGATGGCCTTGTTCGCCTAGCCATTTACACGGCCCTGTCCATCAAGCTTATATTTTCTTTTGAAAATCCACTTATTATCTATGGGTTTACTATCTTTAGGCAAACCTACTAATTCTGATTACTTGTTATGGAATCTAGTTCACTTTTAATTGTCTCTTTCTAAAAACTTGAGTCTATTGATTTTATTGCATCCTCATATGTTTTTTAATCCTCTTCTAACATATAAGCAAAAAAAAAATTATTCATCTATTTTATCAATATCTTTTGTTTCTACTAAAAAATATATTATAAAATCTGGACCACGATTTGTTTTTGTTCTAAGGGCATCTTTAACGCAGTTCACTAACGCGTTGCTTAACTTTAGATTACGGCAACTCCAAGAAACTCCTATTGTAGTTGATCTACGTGGCAAAGAAACTCTCCAAAATTTAGTTCTCGTTCACTCTATAAACAACGACAACTAAACATATTATATCATTTTTTATTTCTCATTCACGGTTAAAGATAGAGGGAAAAAAACCGAATCTGAATCATGAAGAACAGAAACACGAAGAACAGTAGCACCACAACATAAACACATATCTGAATCTCCCAAAATTAAAAATTAAAATTAAAAAATTAAGATGAACAGAGGCACAACAATAGAAACATGAAGAAGAATCTCCCAAATCTTACATATAGAAATTAATAAAAAAATTACAGAAATTATAGAAAAGAGGGAGCGAAATGATGTAGATCCGCAACCATACTCAGAAATTACAGTTATCAGATCCGCAACCATACTCATATGATGTAGATGACGGCGAGATCTGGACGATGGAAGTGAGATCTGGACAGGGGAAGATGAGACCAAGGGAGATTTGGCCGGAGGGAGATGAGAACAACAAAGGGAGATGGTGATGAGACCGAGGGCGGTTCCTTGAAACAGATCGTAGAGACGAGGAAGCGAGAGGTGAGGCGGTGTTTCACGAAGTTTTGTGTGAGGGGGAAAGCAGAGAGAGAGAGAGCATGAGGCGGCGAAGAACAGAGAAGGGAGGGGTGGTTTTGTGGGTGGTGATGGTGAGAAGAGGGAGAAGAGGAAGAAACGGGATGGAACAATCTGGAGAAGTGAAGTAGGAAAAAAAATTAAAAAAGCGAAATGAGGAGATACGAGGCAGCATTTGGAGATGTGAAGAAAAAAATTAGGCTTAATTATAGTTTTGGTCCCCTATTTTTACTAATTTACGATTTTGGTCCCCCCATTTCTAAATTAAGACATTTGGTCCCCCAATTTTCAAAAATTCAGACATTTTGCCCAAATTCTAAATTGAACCACCAGAGTATCTGATGTGGCATCACTTAAGCTTATGTAGCACATACCACATTGTTTAATTAGCCATGTCACTTATGACCATACAACATGTCACTGATGACCATATAACATGTCACATAATTGGTATATATTTAATATATCAGAATTATAAAAACCAAAAAAAAATATAAAACTAAAGGAAATAAATTAGAAATCGGAAGAGGGATTTGTACGTGATATTGTGAAACCCTAAACAATGGATTCCCAGATTCGCCCGAAGGATCTGTGAACCATTTCTTCTTCGTTGTCACCATCTCTTGTTCGTTCTCACCGTTTCTTCTTCCTTCTCACTGTTTTTTCTTCCTTCTTCATCGCGGCTTTCTGTGTATCCTTCTTTCTTCATCGCGACCAGTGGTTATAGATAGAAAGAAAATGGCGACCTCTAGACCTGGTGCGAGGACTTTCGACGCACCACCCCTGTGTTCAATCCAGAAATCGGATGATAAGTTTTGTGCCAGGTTGGTTTGCTTTAACTTTAACTTTGTTTCCTTTTACTTTGTTGCTTTTTATGAAAGAGAACATTTTGGTATGTGTGTTTGTCAGTATTTATGTCATGAATGGTGGGACGGAAGTCACATGGTCCATGTATGTATGTTGTGTTTTATAAAAGTCATTTGTTTATTCATATATGTTCAAAATGTATACGGTTGTTGTTGTAGTGGTCCAACTTAGGTTTTGCCCACTAATGTTTAAACATGTTGTTGCTAATTTGTATAGGCCAGCAGAGGTGCAGAGGGTGAAATTAAGAATACACCATGGGGGTATATTTGTAAATTACCCTTCCAAACTGTACATCAAATGACACACAGATGAGGTAAATTGGGCCTGGGATGTGGATCTAATGTCCCATATGGATATGTCTAAATTGGTCAAAAGTCTTGGGTATGTAGGCTTCAAATGCTTGTAGTACCAACACCCAATTTTGTCTCTAGCCCGTGGATTAAGACCACTAAATAGTGATAATGATGTATTACAACTTGCCAAATATTCAAAGGGACATGAAGTCATTGACATATGTGGAACACCTAATAGACATTCCAGTCACTGCTGAAGATGGAAGTAATGACAAGGACAAGGAAAATGTTAGTGACAATGTAAATGAGAAAGCTGATGTTATAGATGATGATATATTGAGGTAACTTCAGATTATGAGGCAGATGAGGTAGTTGCTGATAGTGAGGGTGATGAAAAAAATGAAGGAAATGGAGGTAAGGGAGTTGCTGACAGTGAGGGTGATGATGATGAGAGTTCAGAAGATGGTGATTATGTTGCAGAGGCTGAAATGGATGAAAACATGGATGATAGTGATCTTGATGAAGATTGGGACTGGACGAGTGTTTTGCCTCCAGAAACTGTTAATGAAGTCAAGAATGAAGTGAGAAATGCTAGGACTGGAGGGGCTAACCCAAATCCAAAAGCTGCAGCTGATTTTGAGGGCCTAACTGATGATTCTGATCAGTTAGATACTCCTCCAGACAGTGATGATGATGAGGAATGTAGAGCTAAATTTCCTAAGTTTAGAATGCCCGAAGGTGGTTGTGCTAATGTTAGGTTTGAGTTGGGGCTTATGTTCAACAACAAAGAGGTGGTAAGAGATGCAGTAAAGGAGTATGCCATGGTGAATAAGAAAAATCTGTATTTCAAAAAAAAAATGATAAGAAACGAATAGTTGTGAAATGTATGACTGGATGTCCTTTTTATATGAGGATTAGTATGAGGAGTGCAAGTCAATATTAGCAGATTATTAGTTTAACGATGAGCACACTTGTCACAGAACTGCTAGAAATAGGCAGGCAAAGACAGAATATCTTGCCAAAAAATTCATACCTATATTGACTCATACACTTGAGATGAAGGCAAAGGGGCTGATTACTGAGGGTATTCAAAGATGGGGTGTGAAGTTGACACATGATGCAACATATAGGGCAAAGGAAAGAGCATTAGAAAAGATACAAGGGGTTGGTAGTGACCAGTATTTAAATTTGAGAAGCTATGCAGAGGAGTTGAGGAGGTCAAATCCTAATAGTACAGTGATTATTCAATGCGGGCAAGGAGAAAAAGGACCTGTTTTTGAGAGGATTTATGTATGCCCGGAGGCCTGTAAGGCTGCATTTGCCCATACATGCAGACCTTTGATTGGGTTGGATGCTTGTTTTCTAAAGGGAGAGTTTGGTGGGCTGTTAATGGCAGCTGTTGGTAAGGATGAGAATAATCAGATGACTCCCATTACATATGCAGTGATAGAAGTAGAAACAAGACAATCATGGTCTTGGTTCATTGACCTACTGCTAATAGACCTACATGGCATAGAGCACAAACAATATGCATTCATTTTAGACCAGCAAAAGGAAAATGCATTAATTTCAATATTAACTTGTTTGTTATTCTATATGTTTTGTATGTTAAATTGACTATATTGTTTGGCAATTTTTTCTACATTGTTTGAGAGTTGCAGGGACTGGTTCCTGCAATCAGAGAGATAAGTGACCATGTGGAACACAGATTATGTGTAAAGCATCTGTATGGCAACTGGAAAAAGAAGTATCCCGGGGTAGAGATGAAAGAATCCTTGTGAATGGCAGCTAGAGCCACAACTGTTCCGGATTGGCAGAGGGCAATGAAAACACTGAAGGAAATGAATGAGGCTGCTTGGAAAGACATGATGGACCTACCTCCTGGTATGTGGACTAGGTCAGTATACAACACCAACAGTCAATGTGATCTACAAGTGAACAACACGTGTGAGGCATTCAACAATGCAATTTTGGAGCATAGAGACAAGCCTATAATTACATTACTTGAAGGGCTGAAACACTACATCACAGATAGGATTATGACTCAGAAGTTACTCATGCAAAGGTATAAAGGTAACCTATGTCCTAGAGTTCAAAAAGTTCTGGAAACGAATAAGAGGGATGATGATGAATGGACCCCAATTTGGCATGGTGATGATGATCATTATGCTATTTTTGGTGTGGAAAATGGTGTTGACAAATATGTGGTCAATTTGATCCACAAAACTTGTGCTTGTAGAAAGTCGGAATTGACTGGCATTCCCTGTTGCCATGCTATTGCTTGCATGTTGCATAAGAATGTAGTACCAGAAGATTTTGTTTCCTCATATTATAGGTATGCAGTTTACTACATGATTGGTTTGTGTCTTGCTGTTTCCTCATTATGAACCATAATTCTGACTTGTTTTTTGTGTTTCAGGAAATCTACATTTTTTGCCACATATTCTCATCTGGTTATGCCAAACAATGGCCCTAAACTATGGCCTGTAGTAGACAGTGGCAGTATGTATCCACCTTCTAGGAGGAGAGCACCAAGCAGGCCAAAAAAACAAAGAAAGGAAGCTAATGATGAGCCAAAGGATCCTCATAAACTACCAAGACATCTAACAACTGTTAGGTGTAAAAAATGTGGTAAGTTAGGTCACAATATCAGATCATGCAAGGGAAAAACAGCTGCAGACAGAGAGATTCCAAAGGGAGGGAATAAGCAGAAGCAGAAGATGTAGAAGAGGAAACCTACAACAACTTATGAACCACCTGCAGCAGCTACTACATCTCATCAACCACCTGCAGCAGATGCATCTACTGTTATAAGCCAAGGATCTCAAGCACATCAGCCAACTAAAAGATGACATGCACCTACTATTGACAATTAGGACTGGTTTAGGTTCATTTTGTATGTAACTCAGTGTTGTGAACCACTGGTCTAGGTTTATTTTGTATGTAACTCAGTGTTGTTGCACTACAAGAAATAGCGGGATTACCGACGGCCAAAAGCCGTCGGTAATCCACAAATACCGTCGGTAATAAAAAAATTCCGACGGATTACCGACGGCCTAATGTCCGTCGGTAAACTGCGCGTCGCAAATACGTACCGACGGCTTTAACCCGTCGGTAAATTTCCGACGGTTTTCTCCGACGGTTTTAACCCGTCGATAATTCCGATGACATTTCCGACGGCTTTAACCCGTCGGTAAGTTTCCGACGGCTTTTCCGACGGTTTTAACCCGTCGATAATTAGATGACATTTAAACGGCGGTAGCCGTAAATCCGAACTTTAAATTCTTTTTGAAAATTGTTTAAATTTTTATTAAAAAATTATTTACTTTTTTAAATTATTTAATTTTAATTTCTATAATCAATTTAATTTATTTATCCATTTAATTAACGATTACTAGTTATCACATTTAATAATTAATTTCTTCCTGTATTTAAAAATGTAATGCGATAACATAACTATAAAACAAATTAAAAAAAAGAAACGTAACAAATAAATAAAAAAATTCGACGAACAAAACAGTAATAAAAAATATCCGAAAATATAAAAAAATATCGATACAAACATAACTAATAGTCCTGATAATCATGATCATGATCACGATCACTATCTACATCATCGACATGATCACCAGTACTATGAGGCGGAGGCAGAGGCGGTGGAGGAGGCGGCTGGCGAGCTAGCAAATGGTACAGATCTTCCTGTCGCTGCAGCACCTGAGCCAACATGGCAGCCGTCCGGCGGGCCTCCTCCTGCTGGACGGCCACGATTCGCTGCTGCTCGGCCGCCAATCGCTGCTGCTCGGCCATGGCCCGCTTCAACTCTGCTATCTCCCGCTCATCCGCGGCGACGACGGCCGGACGACTCTCCAAGCGGCGGGCCTTTCTTGTTGTTCTTGGCAAGGTCGCCAAGACCGTATAGGCGACCCTTCTTCTTGCCGCCAACAACATTCCGCCAAACCATCGGGCCGACGCATTGGATCCTCTGGGCTCACGAGATGGGGAACATGAGGATGTCCGAGATCTAACCTGAGACATCCTCGCCTCAAACTCCTCTGTCAAACATAAACAAATTAGTCAATTTTTATTGTAATAAAACAATATAAACATTGTTAAAAACTATTCATTATGTTTTATAATTACCTGGTCCGCCTCGACCGCTCATCGACAAACTCACCGGTACCTTTCCTAATATGAGTTGCACGATGGAGCTCGTGTAATCGAACCTCCCTTTGCAACCACGAGACTGTAATTATTTAATAAAAAAGCTTAACTAAATAATAATAATAATAATAATAATAATAATAATAATAATAATATAAAACATACAAGTCGAGTCAAGGCGGTCGCTACCGATCGACCGAACCTCCAAAGATGCAAGCTCCCACCCTTTTCGTGAGGCTCTATTCTTCTTCGCCTTCTCGCTTACCGCCTTGAACTCAGGGGAGTTCCAGTGCGCTTGTAGTTGCTGCCAGATCTCATCTCCTATTCAAGTGGGCTGCCCATTGAGGCGGGCATCTCTAAGCATATCAGATAGGCGGTGGGAAGCCTTCATATGGAAGTTCTTCTTGATCTGCTCCTCCTGCTCTTCCTTCCAAGAAACCTCTCTGTATGAATATAATACGTTATTAAAAATAATTGAGATTCATGAAATAAAAAATAATACGCAAAAAAAAATAAACAACTTACTCTGAAAGAATTGAACATGTGCCTCAGCTCACCAGTCAGCGTCCCAGGTGGGCCAATAGGTGTGGTAATTTTGCTCAATTACTTAGTGATAGCCTTCATGGTGGCTTTGTGGAAGGAACCTAAACAATAACAACATACCAAGCAAGTTAAAAATATATAGGTTAAACTGTAATTTTTGTCCCTTATCCTTTTTTTAGTTTTCATTTAAGTCCATTAAGTTATAAAAATTACTTCAATTTAGTCCTTTCTTTTTAATTAGTCTTTTTGTCTTAGGCGAAATACCATCTTACACGTGGCGGTTTGTTTTATTTTATTTTATTTTTACGCCACGTGTCGGATGGTGATTCGTCTAAGAAAATATGAATAAATAAGCGAAAAGAAGAAATTGATGTGATTTTTGAAGTTTAAGGGACTTAAATGAAAACTAAAAAGATAAGGGACGAAATTGAAAACTAAAAAGATAAAGGGCAAAAATGTGTATTCAACCTACATACTCACCTCTACCGGTGGCACGATAGCAACTTCGGCCATCATGCAAAGATCTGAATATCATCAACGACCTCCTGCTTCATCCTGCCGCCAACCTCCTCGTCTGCTTGAACCGGTCGATCGGTGTCCGCCCACACTATACTCTGATCGGACACATGAGTGTCGGACACCGTCTCAAACACAAAATGAGAGGAAGAAGCGGCAAGTGTCTGCTGGAACCCTGGGGTGGGCATCATGTAAATGGGTGTCGATGGAGAAGGGTCTGCATGCTGTGTAGGTGCCCAATATGACGTAGAGGCTGCGTAGGGGCGAACTCATTTGGAGCCTGTGTAGGCGTAGATGTATGCGGACGCTGTGTGGATGACAACATCGCATAGCCAGCATCATCAATCCTAATAATGTTCGGCCTCCGACGACGAGGGGGGTCGACAGCGATGCCCTTCCCCTTCCGTTGACCACTTCTGGGGGGTCGGAAGTCGAACTGAACCTCTGATGCCATATATGTCTATAGAGCAATTCAATAATACTTGATCATGAAATATTATATTTAAACATAACAATATTAAAAATGAATTCCAAAAAATAAACAAGTTATATGAAAATAATCGACAAAATAAAATATGTTGTTAGACATTAAATTCTCTAATTGTAAAAAGTTAACAAATTTATTACGCCCATTACGCCCACTCGCTTCGGCATCGTCTTGAGATCTTGATGGTTACGCCACTTCTTCATTTAATTCCTCATCTCCATTTACATCTTCATATGTGATTGGATCGTCACGTAGTCGAGAAATGGGTTCAACCGTTTACTACGTTGACATGAGACATCTCATCCACTTGATAAGCCACTTCTTCCCCGTGGATCATCCGTCAATCACGACCCCTTGGTTTTGTCTTTATTGCAACACACCAACCTTGTTTGTCCCTTCGAGTTGATGGATAAGGGACATAATACACTGTCTTACATGTTGTGCTATGATAAGCAGATCAAACATTTGGTATCTTACGCTCATGCATATGTCAACGATATTATATTTGTGATCCATTCTTGTGCCTCTACTTGCTGGATCAAACCAATTACAATAAAATAGCACTATTCTTTTAGTATAGTCTAAAGTATTGTATGCCAGCTCATATATATGTTGAATCACGCTGTAGAAGTCATCTTCACCTCCCTCTGGGGCACCTTTCACATAAACTCATTTATTAGCTGTTTTTCCCCTCTGTTTTCTTGAGTTTGAAATTTGTAACCGTTTAAATCGTGTGCCATTCTTTTACACGTGATTTAGGACCATGAGATAAATTTCTCAAGTGTTCGATTATGGGCGATTCTGACTCGCTATACACCTGCGTATACACATGCACAAGTGATTTAGGGTTCCTTTTTGCAAACAATCTTTTGTATTTTCAAACAACAAATAGTTGAAATAGGACTAAAAATACATACCTGGCTCCTAAACCACGTTGGGAAATATTCATGAATATAGGCAGAAGAGTCTTGTTCGCTTGTGGGCTTAGTTAACAAGAATGCCCTGAACAAGTCATTATCAAACAAATGATCATGAATAGGTGTGGACTAAATAAATTGAAAGTGGTCAAAAGTATACATACGTAAGATATGGTGATACTTCGGCACAGTTGATCAACACGTGAACGTGTGCTGACTTCCAATCTTCTCCCGTTAACCAGGACTTCAGCTCCTTTCCAGCATGACGACCGGGAAGGCAAAACACTGATAAGGTCAGCGGGTGCCTTTCACTTTCAATTTCTATTTCATTCCTATTATTTGTTGGTGTCAGCATGAAGTTCGTAAAATAATGGGAACAGAAATGAATTGTCTCACGGTATAAGTAAGTTGCACAAATAGATCCTTCAACCCTGGCCTTATTTTTCACCGACCGTTTTGAGTCACCCATAAATCTGCTGAGAATAACCAGGTTGGTGATCAACATTTCAACATTTAACCCGGCGATGAATAATTATGTTAAAGAATATTTGATTATATTACCTTTCGAATGGATACATCCATCTGTATTGAACAGGTCCCACCGAGCGTAGCTTCATGTGCAAGATGTCTTTGGGAGATGTTCCATAGAGTCAAAGAAACCAGGGGAAATATTCTCTCCAACTTACAAAGAATGACTGGTATGTTACGCTTCCATCTTGATAAGATCATCATCTCTCAATGTTGCGAACACAAATCTTTAAAAAATTGGTGAGTTACGTAAGTGGATTTAAAATATTTGACTACAGGGAACTAAATGCAATAGGAAGTAAACACTCCATGAATACATGACAATCATGGCTTTTCATCCCAACCATTGTTCCTTTGTTCACATCGGCACATCTTGCCAAATTAGAAGAATAATCGCCTGGCATTGAAGTTCTTTTATCCACCGACAGATGACCTAGCTTCCTCAACAGTTAAAGAGTAACAGGCTTTGGGTTTCAGGTTTTCCCATTCGACCGAGCCGCCAAATGCAAGTCCTTTCGCTTACAAGAAAGTGGTAAGTCGATCTGGCCTTATCATTGTCTTTCGTTCTTCCTCTAACGTTCATCACCGTGAGAAAAACATTGTCAAAAAGTTCTTCTCAATGTGCATAACATCAAGGTTGTGTCTCAACAAATTATCTTTCCAATACGGCAAATCCCAAAAATACTTCTTTTAGTCCAATTGTGCCATTGTCCATATCCTTCAAATCGATCCAATTCACCAAAATCTGTGATTTTTGGTAGATCCATAACTCGGTAAAAATACATTGGGATGTCAACCTCGGGCGGGCCATCTAATTCAACTTCCCCTTCTTGAAGGCGTTCTTATTCCGTTTAAATGGATGATCTGTTTGGTAAAAACTGCGATGTGAGTCAAACCAAGAACTCTTCCCCCAAATTTCAAGGTAAAGGCCTTTGTATGCTCCATGCAATGGGACATGCCATCTTACCATGAGTACCCCAACCGGACAATTTGCCATATGCAGGGAAGTCATTAATGGTCCACATAAGAGCTGCCCTCATTGTAAAGTTCTTCTTCGTGCAACATCATAAGTCACAACGCCATTCCACAACCTTTTGAGATCGTCAATGAGAAATTGTAAGTAGATGTCAATACCATCTGTTGGATTATCTGGACCGGTATAATACAAGTCAAGAACATATAGGGCTTAGACATGCACATATCGGGAGGAAGATTGTATGGGGTAACAATAAGCGGCGGCAAGAATAAGGTTTCGCCGTTGATTGAACATATGGGGTAAAACCATTAGAGCATAAGCCAAGTCGTACATTACGTGGATCTTTGCAAATTCGGGATTCACACGATCAAAGTGCTTCCAAGCTTCACCATCACATGGATGTCGCAACATACCTGAAGTGCTTTTATTCTCATAGTGCCAAGTCATTTTGTCTGCGATGCGTGTTGACGCAAACATTCTCTATGACCTTGGAATAATTGGCAAATAAAACATTGCCTTAGTGGGCTGGTATTTATCTACCCTTCCCATTATCAAGATGTGACATATACCTTGGCTCACCACAGAATTTGCATTCAACGGTAGCGCTATCGTTTTACCAAATTCATTGTCGTAATATAACATACACCCTCTCACACAACAATCAATCCTTTTAGATTCCAACCCCAATTTGGACACTAAGCTTTTAGCCTCGTAATAACTTTTTGGCAAACCATCTCGATGGGTGACGAGTCCAACATCATCTTCGTTACGAGATCCAAGCACACATCCGTAGCACCACAGTTGGACTTGAGAGCTAAAAGTCTCACACACATTGATAACTTAGAGTCGGCAGACCCTTCAAACAACGGCTTATTTGTTTCTAACAAGAGATTATAAAATCTTTGTGCAGTCTCATTTGGAAGTTCATTTGTGTCATCATACTGTGGCTCCTCGAATGATACGTTGACCCCCAAGGCATCACAAACCATATTTTGCATCAATTCAATCTGCTCACCATATCCCGTATCTACGCAATTACTTGAAGCACCTGTGCAATTATCGCCAACCCCTAATCCAACCCGAGGTAACTCTTCACCATGTCTAGTCCAAATGCAGTAATTAGGCATAAATCCAACTCTCTGCAGGTGCAGCATGACCTCTCCTGGGCTCTTGATCTTTCTGCAATCGCATTTAAGGCACGGACATCTAATCCCTCCATTAATTTCGAAATCTTCGTGTGCCATTGCGACTTGAACGAAGTGATCAATCCCATCGCAAAAAGATTGTTTCAAACCCCCTCTTCCCGGATACAACCTATCGTACATCCAACTACGATTCGAAGGAAAAAATTCCATCTTCTGCATGTAAAAAAAAAATGACAATTTCAGCAGCACGACATTCTTACAACCGCTCTCTTTCTTTAAATGGTATGACCCTATCCCATTCGAGGAAAAACTTTTTCAGAACTCGTATAATAGTCATTCCGTAATTCTCATATCTTATACTTGACAAAATTTGTGACATTTCCCATTGGTCTCTCGAGTACACAAAATGATCGTGATTAGGAACAAGGCAATCAAGTATGCACCCAGAGAACAAAAGGAAATGAATCTAACCGAAATTTCATCAAATATCAAGATACGAGAATCAAGCAACAACTATTATACAAGTAAAGAAAAAGTTTTTTCCCAAACTGTCCGACTTGGACAATTCAAGGTTCAATATACAATGAACACGTGGTATCTAAAAGAGTACACACACTCAATAATATATTGAACCTCAAACGGAAGCTAAGGCTTTTCTCCGATACTAATAACAACAATCAAACATCCATTTCATCAATAATTAAAAAGTAACATGTTGAAAGTTGACATCCCCTTAAAGGAAAGAATTAAACAAGCATACCGAAGGAAAGGGAAGCATAAATCCTTTTAACAATTTTTGTTTTCATAGTGGTTTGGCTTGGTATATGCCATGCAATTACAGCCCCTATATGGTCACATCTACCATACATCCTAATCCATTAATTGGCCAAAAACAATCATTTTGCTTCTGCGGTTAAAAACTAGCCTAGCACGAGAATCTACTACATTAACCAAGGCAGTTGATGGTATCTCTAAACAACATAAAATTGGTTACTTTATTATTTTTTAAAAAATAAGATCATCACATAATTAAATTCATCAAATATAGGATTTTAATAGTTTATAATTAGTGTACGATACGATTAATTTGGGAATCAATTTCCTCGATGTAATTCATGTCTTTGTGTAATAATATGTCTTTCATATGTTAAATTTTTAGTTTAATAAACGTTGTTTGTATTTATGATATAGTATATAGTTATAATCTGTAAATATTTTGGAGATTAATATGGTTACTATCTCAATATAAATTGGTTTCTATAAGTATAGCGAGACGTAGCATGAACATAGGATCGTAGATTCACTTATCAAATTGAGTTTATGTGTTGCTTGCTAAATGAATAATCTACATGCTACCTTACTCTAACATAAAATATACATCAAACAAAATTCCCTCTGTGGAGAGAACTATACATCACTTCAACATAAAACATCCTTTGTTAGCCAAAACACACATCACCTCAAAATTCTCTCTCTGGAGAGAACTATGAAGCAAATCAAATAAATATGTCGGTGTGGGGGTCACAACACCAACCCTTTTCCACCCAATGCGTCACCCGACATTTCGTTAGCGTGCATACCTAATTCCCAGAATAAGACACTGTCCCCGTCCTTCGATGTGAGTGGCAGTCTCGGAGCAATGTCGTGGCCTCGAACTAAAAATACAGAAAAAACATAGAAAATTTTAACTAACAAGCTACCAAATAGCAATCAACAAAAATGAGCTGGATGCCAACCAAACAACAATCATGTTATAAAATAATTCCAAATAAACCCCAAGTAAGCTTTTTGGCTTTCACTATTTTTATCAAATCATGAATTCACAAAAGCTATTTAACCTCCTCATGTAAAACATATAATAGAGCATAATAGAGTGGTGGTGGTGGTGGTGGCGGCCTGGTTTCGCGAACAATCGTTGAAACGTTGGAATAATTGGAACTTAGGCTTAACACAAAAATTAAATAGAAAAGCACAAATGTAAAGACATACATCATATATTATCTTAATACATTTATCCAATTAAAATGTTAAAGCAGTCAAATACTAATGTACATAACATGCATAATATAAAATAGAGGCTAGCTAGTGGCGGCTCCTTGAGGGGTCCCCAGGACAAAATCGGGCGGTAGAATCCTCCGAAGGAGTCGATGGAGTGTAATCTGCTACGGTGGGAGAATATTTTGGTGTGGACGGAGTGTAATCCTCTCCGATTGGAGAATACTCCGGTGAGGTCGGAGTGTAATCCTCTCCGATTGGAGAATACTCCGGTGTGGATGGAGTATACTCCAAGATCTCATCGTCATCGCCAAGACACGAGCGATGTATGTCCCTCGATGAGCATCACCGGTAGCTACAGGCCTCCTGGGATCACCATGTTGGTTCATCAAATCACGATCCTCAGCACGATTCATCAAATCACGATCCTCAGCACGATCCTTTGTCCTGATGATAAAGCTATTTCGATACTCCCTCGCAGACATCATCGGCCTCCTGGAAGGCATAGGAGGATCACGATGGCAAGCATCGCGATCCTCAATCGTCACAAAGCTATTCCGATACTCCCTTGCAGACATCATCGGCATCCTGGAAGCCCTACCTCGACCACGGTTTCCATCTAAAGACATTGTCTGTTTGTTGTCAACATTGGTCAGTCATGAGCATATAAACTGAAAATAATCGAATTACAACAAAACGAACAAAGGCATAGGTTTGCAGTATTTAAGACTTTATTCCAATATTTTTTTCAATATTTTTTCAAATCATGATGCTAACCGAGCAGGATGCGCCAACTAGAATTGTTTTTTCCCCTTCTAATTAGCATGCTTAAGACAAACTTTTAACCTTGGACATAATATAAGTATCCTAAACTTTTAAAACAACTAACAATCCACAAAATCAATAAAAGCAGAGCAACCACAAACAACTAACAATCCACAAAATCAATAAGAGCGAACAACCATCAAACAACTAATAATCTCACGCAAAGGCTACTCTTGCAAAGCTACTAAAACAAAAATCAAATACCAACAACAGGGAATACAAACAAACCTTAGTTCCCAAAATCACAGAACACAAAATTGGAGGTCAAGTCACAAAAGAATACTGTGATGCACCAAAAACCTTCAAAATCACGTCAAAAACCTTCAAATCACTTCAAGAACCTTCAATCGTTCTGAAACATCGAAAAGGAACACCAAATCAATTTGGGATTAGGAAGAAAAACACGAACAAAGAAGGACATAATAGAGACAGAGAATAGATGGTGGTGGCGGAGGTGACGGCAGACCAGTCTTTGTGGAGGTGGCGCGGAAGATCTTGTGGGAGGTGGTGGCGCGGTCTTTGTGGAGGTGGCGGCGGCATGACTGCTCGTGGAGGTGGCGGCGGATAGAGAGAGAGATGAGAGACAGAGAGAGAGACGGACACGGTGATAGTGGTGGTGGCGGAGGAAGCGGTGGTGGTGGCGACTAAGGCGTGGGGGTGTGGCGCGGTGGTGGTGGTGGTGGTGGTGGAGAGAAAGAGTGAGAACGGTGAGAGAACAGAGAGAATAGAGAGAATAGAGTGGTGGTGGTGGTGGCGGCCTGGTGGTGGTGTGGGTGTGGTGGTGGTGGCGGCATAGTGGTGGGGCGGAGGAAGAGAGGGAAGTGAAAGAGAAGAGGGATGAAGATGGAGGAGAAAGGAAGGCCTGGCTCGGTTATTATCGCGCATTGCAAGCGGCTTTCTGGCGGTCTAGGCCGTCAGATATCTTGTTCGGCATTACCGAAGCGGGTTTTTAACCAAGCGGTATAAGGCCGTCGGTATTTGAAAAATAGGCGCGAAAATGAAAAATCTTTGAAATTACCGACGAGCATTGACCGTCGGTAAATCAGATTCCATTTACCGACGGACTTGTTATTTTACCGACGGCTTGGCCGTCGGAAAATCCAACGTTTAACCGACAGTCTCTGACCGTCGGTATATGCCCGTCGGTAAATCCGAATTTTCTTGTAGTGTTGGAGCTGGTTTATTTTGTATGTATGTAATGTAATGTTGTGGACCACTTGAGTTGGAGCTGGTTTATTTTGTGAGTAACATTTTGGTTGACACTTTGGCTGTCATATGCTTGTTTAGGACAAACTTTTGTGGACCACATTGTGGTTGTCTATAAATGGCAATATGTATAAATGACAAATGTGATATTATGGTTTGGCAATATCTATTTTTTTGTGTTATGTCTTTTTCAATTCTGTTGTCGACCACTTTGGTTGTCTGCCTTGTTGAATATCATGGCTATATCTTCCTGGAAAAACCATGTCAAACAAGGGAAGGCATGAAACCACGATGCCTTGTTAAAATGTCTTAGATTTCTAACAAAAATATCACTAAACCATTATTCAAATTCTGAGCACTATAACAATGTGAGTCATTAACAGTGAATGCATGATTTAACAGTGTGAGTCATTAACAGTGAAGGCATGATTTAACAAATCATGCACTAATTTGATGATTTAATACAAACACCAATACCACATACAAGGTGGATATATCAAAACAGAACACTAATCAAAATAAACCTAAACTCTAAACCTAATCTAAACCACAAATTACATCAAAAGGGGCTTACATCAATACCACATACACTAATCCATAATCCTGAACACTAACACCTATTTGAGCAATTGTGTTGCCAATAGAGCAAACACAAGCACAATTACAATTACCCAAGAAAAAACCATCAAACCCAGAAAAAAACTTAAGCTTCATCTTGAATTCATCTTCAATCTTGTTTGCATGTTCATCCTTTTTCTCCAACTCAGTGATAAGCTTCATCTTCAATTCATCTTCAACTCTCTTTGACTGTTCATCCTTTTGTTCTAACTCAGTGATCTTGGCGAGTAACTCCAACATCATCGTCTTCTGTTGTTCATTCATCTCCTCATCAACCCAAACAAAGAAATTGCAAACTTTCCTCCCATATAGCTGCAAATAGAAACATATTAAGATTTGAAAAGCCAAAATCCATATAAAATTTAGGGTTTCGTGTATGAAACTCACCTTAAACAGACCATATCTGTAAAATCTTCGGCCATAGTTCTCTAGGGTTTTGCATGTGAGCAATGGAGATTCAACATCGCACTTACAACGATACTTTCTTCTTCGCGTGACTGACGAATGGCTTGAAGATGAACCCAAAAACTCCAAACTACCTCCCATGTAGTGTTGCGAACCTGACATTGGCCGACCAAGACGCGATGATGGGTCGGGTTTGTAGATTTGGGGATTTAGGGTTATCGAAAGGTAGAAGATGAAGAAGATGGGTCGGGTTCGGTTTCTGATTTAGGGTTCCTCTTTCTAATTTATTCAGTTTTATAAATTTAATTTTTTTTTGTTTTTATAATTCTGATATATTAAATATATACCAATTATGTGACATGCTGTATGGTCATCAGTGACATGTTGTATAGTCATAAGTGACATGGCTAATTAAATGATGTGACATGTGGCACATAAGCTTAAGTGATGCCACGTCAGATACTCTGGTGGGTCAATTTAGCATTTGAGCAAAATGTCTGAATTTTTGAAAATTGGGGAACTAAATGTTTTAATTTAGAAATAGGGGGACTAAAATCGTAAATTAGTAAAAATAGGGGGACCAAAATTATAATTAGGTAGAATCTTACATACCTCGAATTCTTTTTAGGTATCCATACCCAAGTGAGTTGGATCGATGAGAAACACCACGTGTATTTACACTTATCAGGTTATTAATTTTTCTATATTAGCCAGTTAATTTTTGAAATTGCAGATTCACTCCTTTAGTTAAAAATACATTTCATCTGTATTTCCCTCTTCCCAAGTCCCAAAACGTCTCTTCGCATTTCCCCTATTTTCTCTTCTTTGTATTTCCTTCTTGTTCTCAAGTGTTCTCTGAGTCTGTGAACGTGGTTCTGCAGAGATCATGACGACGTTGAATCTGTATTCCATTTACCTAAAACCTATCCTTTACTCTTTCTCAATCACTCTTTGCTTTCTCTCTCTCACAAGGTTGTTTGCCTCCCCCTCTCTGTCATTCGTTTTTCGGCCATTCCATTGCCCGCTCGTAACTCGGTGTGTGGCTCCATCCTTTTATGCTCTGCACCGTAGGCTCAGAACCAACGATTGGTTTGGAAAGCTTCACCATGCACAAAACTCCAACTTCAAGTTTCCTTTAAAACCCTAAAATTTTTCGTTTAACTTTCACAATTATCTTTTTGTAAGAATCTTAATATTCAGGTTCCAGAAAATTTCTTTATTTTGTTTTGATTGTTGATTTATAAGTTGTCGGCATATCAAAACGGTGGCTTTAAATTCTAGCGTGTTTTCGAAATTGGGGGTGAGCATGCGTTTGCTCGTTACAGCAAAATTCTTGAATTCCAGATACCCCATTTCTCTTCCAACCCTTTTTATGTTTCCAATTTCCTATCCATTGTTTTGATTCCCAGAAAAATGTGCCACCTTTTTCAAAAAGTAAATTGTTGTTGTTACCGTAGGAATTGGTGTCAAAAGGGGAATTTTCTTTTCCTGAATGGGATTGTGTCAGATTTACGATATCTTTTTACTGTCAAAATTAAAAGTGGAAAGAGGAAGAAGAGGGAATACAGAGACTCCTCTCCTAGTACGTTGGAAAATTTTGCGAAGAACTGCATCTACAAGTGGAAGAATAGGGAATGCAAGTGGAAAAATTGGAAACGACAAGAGTTAGATGTTAAACTCTGAAGGGTGTATCTACAATTACACAACGTAAATGAGTAATTTTGAAAATTACCCTCTCTTAATGACATGGCAAGTGAAATACACATGGATAATTCTGATTAATCACAGCTCACTTGGGTATCCATACCCAACTCAATTACGGGGTATCGGAGTAGTGACCTTATAAGCCAAAAAATTAAAAAGGGATGGAACAATCTAGAAACACACACTCACTATTTATTTTTATTTTTGGTGCAACACTCACTATTTTTATTATGCTAAAATTTAATTAAACTAAAATTTCTATTTTTTTAATATTTAATATTTTTATATGTATTAATTAAAATAATTGAATTAATATTTAAATTTGGATAAAAAATTAAGTGCAAATAAAATAATATAAATATGTGGTGTCAAGATGAGTTGCTTCTAAGAAACCACCATTGGAGTAAAAACTAGTTGAATTGCTTATGGGTTGCTTAATCTCATGTGGCACCAAGGGCCCACAAAAAGTAACTTAAGCAACTCATTTTAGTTAACCCCACTAAAGATGCTCTAAGAGCAGCCACAGCGCTGGAACTTAAAATTTAAGTTAACGCTGATTGTCCAGCTCGATCGCCACGTTGACTGAATTTTAGTGCACTGTTCTTTTATTTTAAGCGTGGGAGCTCAATTAGTGCACCGTTGCTGAAACGCATAAAGTAAAAAATAAGACCCACCATGAGAGAGAGTGACACAAGAAAATGGTGCTACAGTATTTTGTCAGTAAAGCAACAGGGTGAAGATACCCGCGTTGCTGATGCTCTAAGCCTTTTACTCTTTCTTGGTTCACTAATTTCAACGTTCTACGCATGCTTGGGAATAATAGTAATAGAAGCGGAAGTAGTAACATCATTCATAAATTCAATTTCTTCATGGGAAAAACATGCTCAAAAAAATTAGCATCTCGAGATTCTAATAAAGAATGATTGTTTATGCTCATGAATCTATATGCACCATATCTTGTGCATAACCAATAAATACATCATCAACCGTTTTGGGACCTATATTTGTTTTTTTTAAAACTGGTAGTCCAATTTTAGCCAAACACCCCCTCATTTTTAAGAAATTAAGGTTTAGGGATGACCTTTCCACAACTCATGGGGTGTCTCGTCTAATTTCTTATGAGGGACCTTGTTTAGTATGTAACATGTCGTTAATATGGGTTCTCCCACGTGTAGTCAGACATACAAGAACAAATCACATGACATTCCCATATCTTGAGACTTCGTATTAAAATGGGGCCTTCACAGTTCACATGCGTATGTTAAAACAATAGAGTTGTTGGGAATGTGTTCGTTGTAACTTGATGTCGTTTACAGATGTTATTAATTTATGAGTTAATCACGCTTCTCTCCTCGCTTTTTTTTTTTTTTTTTGCCTTTTGGGGGTTTTATTTTACGTAATACTTCTAGTTCCTAATATAAGAAGAAATAAGAAAAAATTACAAAAATCACTAATTTTAGGGTGTGTTTGGATGAGGTAATTCAAAATTCAAGAGAATTTAAAATTCTAGGGTATTTTTTTTTTGGTCTGCAGACGGAGTAGCAAACACCACCCGTAAACTCACACACGCAAAGTGGGGATCCCAGGCTCGAACCCGGGCAACCACGGAAGATGTCCAGCCTAACAACGTCGGCTTATGCCAGTTGTGCTAGGCCTTACGGACAAAATTCTAAGGTATTAAATTGCTTCAATTGATTTCCCTTCATTTATGAAATTTATTATTTGGTCAGAGTAATTAAATTTCTTCATTCTTAAAATTCTTTGTTTGGCTATAGTAATTTAATAAAGGTAATGTATAAAAATAAAAAAAATTCATATATTTTTTTAAAAATTAATTTTCAGAAAAAATTATTTTTCGAAAAAAAAAAGCAAAAAAATAGTTTTTCCAGAAAATAATTTTAAAAAAAAAATTTATTTTAAAATTATTTCCGATTTTTTTTAAATAATAAACTTTCTAAAAAAAAATTTTAAAAAAAAATTCGAAATAAAATAATTATCTTTTAAAAAAAATAGAAAAGAGAATAAGGAAGGAATTTCAAATTATTCGCTTTTAGGTGGTATTTGAAATCCCCTAAATTTAGCCTTAATAAAATTCCTTCATTTTGGAAATTTTCTATATTTATTATCCAAACAAGGTAATTTGATTTGAGGTATTTGAATTATCCTCTAAATTACATTATACCTCATTAAAATTCCTCATCCAAACACACCCTAGACTAAAGAAGCCTATTAAATGTTATAAAATTGAACTATCATTCTAAATATACCCCTAATAATTTTGTATATAGGAAAAACGTGAACTTCTAGTAAATATAAATGTCTCATTAAAATATGAGTATAAAAGGTATTTTAACAATTAATACATCTTGAAATAAATCTATATTTTTTATAATTAGGACAAAAAATACTATATCATTTCGATTAAATTGCAATAAAGTCATTCACTTGCATAGTAAAGTTAAAAATACTGAAAAAAGTCTTTTTCTCGATAAAATTATTGAAGAAGAAGGCCAAAAAGGCCCCATCTTGTTCAGATAAGGCTTCAGCGCATACAATGATGGAATTGCTCCAAAATCAGAAATTAGGCAAAAATGTATGTTATAAGAATGATTGAATGAACACGCTGAAAACCTCCGCTCTTTGATAGAAACATATAGATGATCCGCTAGAACTCACCATCATGGTTCGTGTGGTAGCGCAAATCATAATTAAGTTGAAGAACACATACAAAGAAATCACAAATTTTTGAATAACTTTATAATTTCACTGTTTCAGTAGCACCAGAAATGCTCACTGCTAAAGCACACGCACACAGATAGAATGTATCTTATACAAAATACTAAAATTAAGCAAATGATAAATTCACCAGATAACACAACACACCTTAAAAAAAATTGAAGACTAAATAAGAGGGGGGAAATGATTTTATTTGACAAGTCTCTGGTTACAAGATTTCGAATTGACTTGTATCCAATGTTTTCAAAATCCCAATTGTTTGTTTTTTTTCTAAATAAAAAAAAAGTCTATAATAAATCTATTTTTGCCTATAAGCAATGTAATTGGTTAAAGCAAGTAAAGGAGCAGCCTTTTCCGGATCGAAACCAATGAGATAGTCACATGCAACCTTGTTCAATTTTTCAGCAAACTCCTTAGATTTTTCTATTTCCAAAAGCTTAGGGTACGTAACCTTATCAGCCACCAAATCCTTACTATCTATGGGTTTACTACCTTCAGGTAAACCTACTAATTCCCGAGTATGGTTACTTGTTATGGAATCTAGTTCACTTTTAATTGTCTCTTTCCAAAAACTTGAGTCTATTGATTTTATTGCATCCTCATATGTTTATGGATCCTCTTCTAACACATAAGCATAAATTATTTCTTCATCTATTTTATCAATATCTTTTGTTTTTACTAAACAATATATTATAAAATCTGGACCAAAGTTTGTTTTTGTTCTAAGCCTTTTACTCCTTCTTGGTTCACTAATTTCAACATTTTGTACACATTTGGGAATAGTCGGAATAGAAGCAGAATTAGTAACATCATTCACAGAATTCAATTCCTTCATGGGGAAAACATTCTAAAAAATCAGCATCTCGAGATTCTAATAAAGAATGATTATTTAAGCTCATGAATCTATATGCAGCACTATCTTTGGCATAACCAATAAATACATCATCAATCGTTTTGGGACCTATATTTGTTCTTTTAAAAACTGGTAGTCCAATTTTAGCCAAACACCTCCATACTTTTAAGAAATTAAGGTTTGGAGGGTGACCTTTCCACAACTCATAGGGTGTCTTGTCTAATTTCTTATGAGGGTCCTTGTTTATTATGTAACATGTTGTTAATATGGCTTTCCCCCACATGTAGTCAAACATACAAGAACTAATCGCATGACATTCATGATGTCTTGAGACTTCATATTACAACGGGGCCTTCACATGTGTATGTTAAAATGATCGAGTTTGTTGGGGATGTGTTAGTTGTAACTTGATGTCGTTTAGAGATGTTATTATGAGTTCATCACGCTTCTCTCCTCGTTTTTTTGCCTTCTGGGGGTCTGACTTTAGGTACATCATTTCGATTTCGATTAAATTGCAATAAAGTCTTTTAATTGCATAGCAAAGTTAAAAATACTGAAAAAATCTTATTTACTGAACAAGAAGGCCAAAAAGGCCAGAAATGGCTTTCCTGAATTTGGAAATCCCTAAATTTCCTGTATTTAGGCAAATCCAAAGGGTGTATTTGTCTTTACTCTACCAAAAAGTTTGACTCAAAACTCTCTCTTAGCAATATTTACACTAACCGCACGTAAATTTAGGAGACTCTAAATACAGAGAATTGGGATCCAAAAAGGCCCATCTTGTTCAGACAAGGCTTCGGCGCATCCAATGATGGCAATCCTCCAAAATCAGAAATCAGGCAAAAATGTCTGTTATAAGAATGAACGCGCTAAAAACCCTCGCTATTTGATAGAAACATGTAGATGATCCACTAGAACTCACCAACATAGTTCGTGCGGTAGCGCAAATCATAATTAAGTTGAAGAACACATACAAAAAAATCACAAATTCTTGAATAACTTCATAATTTCACTGTTTCAGTGGCACCAGAAATGCTCACTGTTGAATGCACGCACACAGATAGAATGTATCCTATACTCCCTCAGGCCTTATTTATAAACAAAAAAAAGTCTTTCTACATTCATTAAAAAATGAATATATCTGGTCCAAAATTTGAAAATGTGAAAATGTCTTTTATACTTATAAATGAGGCCAGAGTAGTACAAAATACTAAAATTAAGCAAATGATAAATTCACCAGATAACACAACACACCTTAAAAAAAATTGAAGACAAAATCAGAGAGAGGAAATTGATTTTATTTGACAAGTCTCTGGTTACAAGATTTCGAATTGACTTGTATCCAATGTTTTCAAAATCCAAATTTTTTGTTTTTCCTAAATAAATAAATAAAAGTCTACAATAAATCTATTTTTGCCTATAAGCAATGTAATTGGTTAAAGCAAGTAAAGGAGCAGCCTTTTCCGGATCGAAACCAATGAGATAGTCACAAGCATCCTTGTTCAATTTTTCAGCAAACTCCTTAGATTTTTCTATTCCCAAAAGCTTTGGGTACGTAGCCTTATCGGCCACCAAATCCTTCCCTGCTGTTTTCCCCAACTCCTCGGACGACTTAGTAACATCAAGAATATCATCCACAACCTGAAACAACAACCCAATGCACCTAGCAAACTTCCTCAACCTCTCAACTTCCTCGTGGGTCCCACCACCCACTATTGCTCCCATCACAACCGAAGCTTCCAACAAAGCCGCGGTTTTCCGTAGATGAATAAACTCAAGCGTCTCCAAACTAACGCTGGAAACCCCTTCCGATTTTAAATCCACAACTTGCCCCGCAACTAGGCCTTCAGCACCGATCGATTTTGCCAGCTCAGCAATTGTCCTAACCACCCTCTCCGGCGACACCCCGCTTGTCGCCGTCGCGACGTGCTCGAACGCGAAGGAAAGCAGGGCGTCTCCGGCGAGGACCGCTACGTCCTCGCCGAAAACCTTGTGGTTGGTGGGCTTACCTCGCCGGAGATCGTCGTTGTCCATGCATGGCAAATCGTCGTGAATGAGCGACATGGTGTGGATCATCTCGACGGCGCAGGCGGCTGGGATTGCTGTTTCTTCGTTGCCGCCGACGAGTTCGCAGGCGGCGATACAGAGAACCGGTCGGACACGCTTGCCGCCGGCGAGGAGGGAGTATCGCATGGCTTCGTGGATCGTCTCCGGTTCTCTCAGAACAATAGCTGCGTCTAAAGCTTTGTTCACTGTGTTGGCCTTTTGGAGCATGTAGGCATTGAAATTGAAGTTGGGTTTGGCTTCTTCTTCTTCTTCGGTTGCTTTGTCTCTTGCTGTGTCTGCATTAGTGAGCACTGCAGAGACGGTGAGAGAGGGAAAAGAAGAAATTAGTTTTTTTGTTCCTCGTTCAGGGGTAATTGAGGAAATTGGAATCGCTTTGAGATTGAGACCATGGAGAAAGGGAATGAGAGTTGCTTGGTGTTTGGCTCTGATTGTTTGATTCGACGTACAATTGGGACTACTAGCCCATGTACCAAAATTCACTGAACTCAACATTGGTGTGTGATTTTCGTGTGTGGTTCTGCTCTTGTTCACAGCATTATATAGAGTTTCAACTTGGTTTTTCTTCAACACTTGTCAAATTGTTCCCACTCGTAATTAATGCTTCGCTACAAATACATTGCATTCCATTCCATTGGATTTTGGAAATTTTGTTTTTTTATTGATTTTTTTATATAAATTTTTTAATAAGAATATACCTGATTAATATTTTTTTATAAATAATTTATCTGTTTAATATTAGTAATTGAAAGAGACAAATAAATTTCTCATGAAAATATCTTTTCTGAGATGCAACGCATATGCTTCTTTTGGCGAGTCAGACTCGTTGCCCCCTATGTGATTCATGCTTCAAGAATAGATATGCTCATTTTTTTTCCTACCGTAATATTATATTTATTTTAAATTCTTTATGCACTAGTTAACAAATTAATAATATAAATTATTAATAAAAAAGAATATAAATTAGTAAATTATAAAAGAATTAAAAAAAAATTTAGTCCGTATACACTAATTTTTGAACTTTTAAAACAAAAGTTGCTTTTAGTATTTGTTGTTTTGCTTTTTAGTCCTTGGAATAATGTTTGTCCATGTAATAAATGCTAATAATGTTTATTTATACTACCTTCTTCCTTTTACTTGTGTTTTAAGGTTTTTTTACGCAAACAAATAAAAATCAATAAATTTTATTGTTTTTAATAAAATTATTAGTCTTTTTTCTATAATATATTTGATGTTTATTATTCATTACACTTATTTCTCTCTCTACAATAAATAATTAAGGATATAATTGATAAAAAAAGTAATTAATGTAACTTTAAACTATCAAAATGACAAATAAAAATAAACAATTTTTTTTCCTAAAAATCAACAAGTAAAAAAGGAACAGATGGAGTATATCCTAGTATTAATTAATCATTGAAATATTCTTGGTTAATATAAAATGGTATAAAAACTTTATGTATAATTATTACTATTTTTTATTTTATTCATAAATATATATTTCATTTAATGCTAACGAAATAGTAAGAGATGAATAACATTTTTTTAATAATTGAATAGCATTTAATATGATTCATTTAAATATGTAGTTGTTTAAAAAAATAAATGTTTGTCTACTTTTAAAGTATTGTACTGTATCCCCACTGTTGGTTGTTTTGGCAATTTCAGTGACATGAGGACACCGGGACCGGGGTTCGAACCCGGGTGTTGCTATTTAGACGTGTGTGTTTGTTGTTTACCATTTCTACTAGCTGACAAAAAAAAAGGTATTGTACTGTATTATTTTGGTTTTACTTTTTAGTAAATACTGTTTGTAAATATTTTAAAAGATAGTGGATAGTGAAAAAAAAAAAACTATACCAAACGAAAATTAAGGTTAGGCGGATAAGGCCAACCAGCACCAATAAGTAAATGACAAAAATAGAATTTGGTATTCAATGAGTTTTTAGTAAGAGGGAATCTTTTTTTTTTTTAGGCAAAAAATGTGAAGGAGCCTCGTTAAAACCTTCTGATGCAAAACCCTCCTTAGGAAAAAAATATCAAAAAGGAAAAAGAGTATTCGTGCCTTAATTTATTAAAAAAAAAACAAAGAGCATGGGAGGACCAAACCAAAACTCATGAAATCAGCGAAAGTGGAAACTAGGGAACCAAGAACGGTTCCTACAAAAAATCATCCCAAATAAAACTAGGGACAGAGTCTCACCAGTTGTTTTAGCAACAAAACAAAAAAAAAAAGTAAGAGGAAATCTGTTGGGCCATTTTTGTCATTATCCTTTGTATGGTTCACGTAAACCACTAAACAAAAAACCATGAGCCAAGTTGATCTTCCAATTGCGAGTACTCTACTCGTTTGGTGGTACAGGGGACAAGAAGGGACGAATAACTAATGTGGTAATGTTCAATAACAGTCTTCTCTTTTAATTTAGATATTAATTAATATTAATATGTGTGTGTGTTAGTTGTTTGTACAAAGAAAAACATATATATTACTTGTGATATGTTATATGATTCAAATTATATAACTATTTTGTTGGAAAACAATATATAATCACTATAAATTGTGTCCTTTATGATTTGACAATTTAAATTTTCATTTTGTTTTAATTAATCTTCAAACTCTTAAAATATAGTTTGTTTCTTTAACTTGGAGTTAAATTATTAAAGATGAGTAAGTATCGACGCTTGTCCAATGAAGGTTGATTAAGGATATAATTCATATTTTACAAGGACATGAGTTTGAATCTCGTGCTAGATGTGTGAGCCTCATTGGTGAGTAAACTATTGTAAGTATTGTAATATATATATGATCTATTATATGAAATTAGAACACCGATTAGAGCACTTACTTATTGAAGACATGATCACGATTACCGAAAACTGTCTCTGCCTTGTAGAGCTCCTGAAATCACGAACTAAGCCTTCCTTTGCCTGGTCACAAACTCTGATTCTCGGTTCTCAATAGGGCAAACCGTAGACGAGCATATATGATTCCGGTGACGGCAAAGGGGACCTAGCCTCTCTATTTATCAACCCTAGGACCACCCATCATGGGCCTAGTGGTTGGGCCTACACTGTCTCCCACATAAATCAGAATTAGGTGTCCAAAGGCCCATTACAATTGATCACTTATTTGCGGGCCTGAGCATCATCAATTGGATCATAACATTAGCCCGTTTTGGAAAACTAAAAGGCCACAATTGATTGTAGCCCACAAGAATTATTAGAAATAAGTCTAACATTCTCCCACTAGGGCAAAATCAATTGTGCAATTTTAATTTTTAGAAAACATTTTGAAAACGACTCTCGGGCTAATAACATACTTCCTAACGTGGCCACTAAACACATGATCCCAAGATGCAACACCTAATTAAGACTTCATCCAACAAAAGCTAAATGATACCGAATCATGGCGGTAGTCACATCTCATATTGACATGACACCTTCCATGGTTACAAATACCACCAACTTCGTCGACTAGCCATCTATGTGGAATGTAGCAAGAAAATGGCATGCCAATATGATCTTATAGCCATACTGTCATTTTCTTTGTCAGTCCTCAATTTCTCTCAAATGCATTAAAGCCAGAGAAATTATATGGTTCATAAGAAACCATGATGCCTCAGCTCCGACATGGCGTCGATCACCAAGACAAAGTGATCCCATTGACACCGAGCTCTAATGTTTTTGCAAATATGCCTCGGCTCAACATGGCATCGACCACAAGACGGTGGTCCTAATGATACCGAGTTAAATGGTTCAATAAAACCATAATGCCTCAGCTCCAACATGGTGTCGACCACCGGCACAGTGGTCCAGGCGACACCGAGCTAAATGGTTCAATAAAACCATAATGCCTCAGCTCCAACATGGTGTCGACCACCGGCACAGTGGTCCAGGCGACACCGAGCTTCATGGTTTAACAAAACCGTAATGCCATAACTCTTACATGGTGTCGACCACGGGCATAGTGGTCCCAACGACACCGAGTTTCAACATTTTTGCATCTGCTAAACATATACAAAGGTATATAATAACATAATTCAATTTATAATTAATTTCTCAAGTCAAATAGAAAATGTTATCAAAACACCAAAAGTGTTAAAAATGCGAGAGCTAACATGACATAAAGCACAAACTCCCACTAACCAAGCATATTATACAAACTCATAGAGCTCATGTTCACAAAAATAATGATAAATAACTAATTATGGGCAGAGTCCCTTGGTTAAAGGATTAACCATGTGGAATCTATTTAGTTTCATGATAGCTCTTTGGATTAACAATTTCTTCAATTCTTTTGCATGACAAATATTGCTTCTGATCACTGGTTTCAAAGCATTCAATGCATAGGGCTCAAGACAACGACCCTTCAAAGTTGCAGGGCTAAAGCCAACAAAAATGAGGTCATTTGAAAATAATGCAGTAATATATAGAGGGATATAGTTCTACCACATAAACACTAAGCCCTTAATCTGAGCATTAGCTGCTAGAATTAAATCATGAATGAGAAGGTAACAACTCATCAATTTCAACTAATAAATAAATAGGCAATAATAGCAACAAGAAGCTAACTTTAGAAAGACCAAGATATAATGGGATACTAACAATGTATGCTTTGAAATATGAATACAAGATAGATTTTAAGGAAGTCAAAGGTGGCTCAAATCTGAGTTAAATCTTTCAAAATTGCATCCCTGAGTAACAACATTTTTCCTTACAAGTAAAATCCTTGAGAAACGTATATATAGAAGATTTGAATGACAACTATTTTTCTTTATGCTAACATATAATTCAAATGATAATTGCTAAGTTCATTGTACATGCCATATAGTAAAGGTTTATTATTCTCCAGACAGACTTAACAGCAAACCTTTCAATCATAAAGGTAATTAACAAATAATTGAGCTCAATAACTCCAATTTTATCATCATTTTGAAAATATTAGGATTTTTCAATCCATGTATAAAATCCACAATCATACTGAAATTGAAAAAGGTTTATTATGTACCTTATCTGCGCTCATCAAATAAAGATAAACTATCCTCAAACTTTCTCACATTCACATGTCATAAGATTATCCCAAAATAATCAACATTAAGGACCACTTATTTTACTATTCTCAATTATGTCCAGGATAAAAACATGAGCAAAAGAATTGGATGGATCTAATTAATACATAGCTGAGGGTGCTATGATACAGAAGGAAAAACTGAAGCGAATTACATTTAATGAAGGCACATTTTCAAGTATGAAATAAATGAAAAAGTCAAAGCTTTTGCATTTTTATTATTCTAATAATCAACATAATTAGCTATTCGTTCATCATCAATATCCTTCTGATAAAACAAAGCAAAGCGCCAGATCTCCGTAAAGTCTTAAAAGAATGTGCAAATAATGTAAACAGATCTGCATAAATATCAAAAGTAGCTATAGAACAAGTAACAATAAAGTAATCACGAATCATATAACTTTTGATGTGGTCTGATATAAGAACCAGAAAAATCGAACAACTGGGAGTTCAAAAATTGCAACAGGAAATTCAAATATCCGATGCATAACAAATTCGAATTCAAAGTCGCAACCCAGAAACAAAAGGCTCGAAAATCATATATTTCAATAAATTATTTTTACTACCATTCTTGACATCAAATAATGACTAAAGTCAAAATCCTCCCACTGATGTCAAGATCCAAACATGTTAAATATACAAAAAATTTATAGTAAACTAACACAAGCATCCAAAAGCTTATCATGAACTTTCATGAAATAAATTAAGTAGTGCTCCATAACAAACTAAGCAAAATAGTTGTTATTAAAAAAAATGATTGTTAAGCAAAACTTAAAATGCGTTAAAGTAAGAAACAGGGCAAGACATGATTTCAGCTTAAATCAAGCTATTTGGAGGCCAACATAACAACACATTCTCCTTTGGGCAGAATGCGCAACCAAGGTCGCAACCGTGGTCAGAACCTCATATGAGTTAATCAATGAGCATACACTGGATTCAGAAAATTGTCCCCTTTGGGCAGACAAATTCCCTACACCAACGTACCTCCATTAACTTCACCAAACATATTCAATAATAAGTTACTCAATGAGTATACATTGGGTTTAGAGATCTATCTCCTTTGGGCAGACAAATCTCCTAGACCAGTGTACCTCCAATAACTTCATCGCAAATTAGCTTCTAATCATGACATACAATAACCCCCTTTGGGCAGGAAATTGCACATGACAATCAGAAGCATTCCTCTAATGATAAAATAAATTCCACCAATTAATAATGAGTAATCTCACTTTGGCGGGAATCCCCACTATAATCAGTGAAATGCTTTTACCCAGGAATCAATATCTCTTGCCCTTAACCATGATGTGATCCATAAGAAGGTGCATTAAAAAATAAACACTCCTACTCATCATGAATTTAAAACCATTATCATTCTACAAGTTTTACACTTACAACAATCAAAACAATATTTCACAATTAAGTGAATTGGCACTTTAAAATTACATGATATATGCTAAAGGTATAAATTTCCATAACACCTGTCAAGCACATATACATCATGCACATATCTAACCCATGGTATATTTTCTTTCCAGTATATTATTTATAAAATATTATTTATAAAATATCAGCTGGAAAATACATAAATTACAACACATATTTGGATCGTTTTCAAGTAGAAATATTTGCGCAGCAAAAAACACAAACAATAAGCTATAACCACATTTAAACAGTAGATTACAATGCAAAAGGAAGCACTTGAAACGTTCTCACATGCTCACCACAATTTCCAACTTGATCACAGTAATAACCATGAAAGATTATACCGTAATATAAATAATTACATTCCGAAAATGGAACCACATATGTGCATAACTACCAACTTAACCATTCAATGGAAATTAAAGACATGATTATACAATGCTTTTCAAAATAAAATATTATCACATTGGAGATATCCATAAATTCACTTTTTGAATTAATCATGCAATAAATATCTCTAAATTTATACAATTTGTACCACTCTAAGGGAGCACAAATCAACATATATCAAATATTATATTTCCAAATACTTATAAAATTATTGTGACAATAATCACCATCAATGGAAAACAATATGACGTAGATATAAAAAATATTTTTCAAAAATTGTTCCAATAAAAGAGCACAACAATTTCCATGTCACAACATTCTAAAAGAATGTCACACTCGTATATAAATACATATTCCAAACACAAATATGAGAGAGAGTTAAAAGCTCATTAAGAAGAAATTTCTCTATTTATGCATGTATACAATACATCAATAACCAAAAATATATATATTTTATAACTAACATTTAAAGGTGTATCACTCATACTTGTGTGTAGGACCAACAAAAGCTGAAGCATCAACTTTATATAAGTTATCAGATGGCTCATAGAATAAATGTTAGAGAACAATAATTAAACTCATGTCAAATCAAGTCCTACTTTCTAACACATACAAGCTTGAGTATTTTCAAGTTTCAATGTGGCATGTCACAACCAATGACAAGAAGGTCATTAAAAGATACTTTTATATATAACTAAACACAACTTTATTGTTTGTCAAAAAAAAATTAAATTGCTCAAAATAAAACTATATGTGCTCAAGCATAAACCAAATATGTTTGATAAATTAAAAGAAAAAATTTCAATAATTCAAAATTTATCAAACTAGCAATTATTAAAATTAATACTAGTATCAGAATATTCGATAGTTTACTGTTAAGACAAAACACAAATGCATTAGTATATGTAATATGACAAGATATAGCTCCAGAAATAAAACAAGCTATCACATTGAGGCCAGTAAAATGGTACATTCACCTTTGAGTAGAATGCACCAACCAAGGTTGAAAAAACTCGGTCAAAACCTCGGATGGGTTAATCCATGAGAATACACTGGGTTCAGAAAATTGTCCCCTTTGGGCTGACAATCCCTTAGCCCAATCCATTTCCCAATAACTCCATCTGCAAATAACTTTCAACCACAACATACAACCACCCCCTTTGGGCAGGTAATTGCATGAAATGATTAAAAACATTCCTCAAACTACAAAGAAATTTTCATGAATCAATACAAGCGGTCCCACTTTGGTGGTAACGGCTCATATCGACGCACAAAAACTCTTGCATAGGAATCATTTTTCTCTTGTCCATAGATAAGACACAGTCAACAGGCAAGTACATCATTAAATGAGCACCCTTACTGGTCATGCATCAATTCAATTCGCATTCTCAACATGTTTTGTACTTTATAGTGTAACAAGGTAGTCAATTGAAAACACGTATATAAAAAATAATAGCATACAATCATGTGCAACTCTACAGGGAGAGTGAACACTACCATTAAATCCAGAATGTATCATATTATTTTTCTAACATATTTTTCAATTTAATTTCTGCCAGAAAATGATTGAAAAATAATTTAATGTGTTACATTTTAGCAACAAAAAAAAAATTAATGCAGCGGAAAATTTTTTTCTAGAAAGTAGATTGAAAAATCAAGCTCGAAAAATAGAGTGCAACGCAAAAAAACGGCATCGAAAACTGACACACGTAGCTTTCACACTCTCCCTCACTCTCCGTAGGCCGAGTGTGGGATTGGGCAAGGTACTATTCATTGTCTTCTACCTCCAGAATTTTTCCCAGGACGAGAAAAAAAAAACGCTGTTATTGTTTATGGCGCGTTTTTACTCCGATTTCGAACGTTTTTGTTGCGATTTCGCATGGGTTTCGACTAGAATCAAGTGTATGATTATTCTAGAGCAAAAGCCCCAATTTGTAACAACAAAACGGGATATTAAAAGATCAAAATCGCAGTTTCATGAAACCAAAATAAAAAATAAAAAAAAAGTCATGGTTTTTCTTCGATTTCTTCCTCTATAGTTGATGAAAAAATACGAAACTTGCGCCATTGAATTCGTATGAACGTCCTCTACAAAACCCTTAAGATTTCATGCTCCAATTCATTATAAACCTGAGTTCGAATTTTACACCCAAATTTAAAACGAAAATAATCCGAAAATAAATATTTTTACGTCAAAAATATTTCATGGGTCCTAATCCATATAATACTGGCTTTGATACCACATGTAATATATATAGGATCTATTATATGAAATTAGAACACCGATTAGAGCACTTACTTGTTGAAGACATGATCACGATTACCGAAAACTGTCTCTGCCTTGTAGAGCTCCTGAAATCACGAACTAAGTCTTCCTTTGCCTGGTCACAAACTCTGATTCTCGGTTCTCAATGGGGCAAACCGTAGACGAGCATATATGATTCCGGTGACGGCAAAGGGGACCTAGCCTCTCTATTTATCAACCCTAGGACCACCCATCATGGGCCTAGTGGTTGGGCCTACACTGTCTCCCACATAAATCAGAATTAGGTGTCCAAAGGCCCATTACAATTGATCACTTATTTGCGGGCCTGAGCATCATCAATTGGATCATAACATTAGCCCGTTTTTGAAAAACTAAAAGGCCACAATTGATTGTAGCCCACAAGAATTATTAGAAATAATTCTAACAAGTATCTCTAAGTATTCTTTGAGCCATGAGATATATCTAGTCCTTGTGAGTCTCTGAGATCACCTAAACCTTTTTAATTCAAAAATAGTATTCGCTTGATTTTAATTTAATGTCATTCAAACAATTATAAGCAGTGGTAATCGATTACAAACAAGTCAATTAGCATTTGTCAAAAAAAGAAAAACAAGTCAGGTTACATTGGAAATCAATTTGGTGTGTGTGTGTTTTTTTACGAAACCTTACAATTACTCTTATTAATCAATTTTATCATTTTATTACTCTATTTAAATATTATTATTAAATATTATTTTATTTATAAATATAATTTATTACTGAATATATTAACTATATTAAATATAAAACTTCATAGAAATTCTATTAATTATTACCAATGCTTAATACATTCTATTATTAATTATTGATCACAATTTGAGAAAAATACTTAAAATATAAGACTATAAATTATTAAATATTATTATCAAATATAAAATATAGTGATATTTACTAAAATTAGTTAATAATAATACTCAATGCTATTTATTATTTTAAAAATATCTTAAAAAATAATTAAATGATATTGTATATTACAAAATATTAAATAAATATATATATAGAGAGAGAGAGGGAGAGAGAGAGACTTAAACATAATTAATGATACTACATATTATTAAATATTAACTAATGGATAATAAATTTTACCGTACTATAATATCGTAATGTATTGCAAGTCAAAATGACTCCAAATGAATTTAAAAGGAAAAGTAAAAGGTTTTTTATTTCAATTTTTAAAGTGAATAGTATGTTTAAAAAAATCTTAATTATCACTAGGGGTTATACCAACTGGAGGCCATTTATACTATTATATTGACTATAAAACTTAGATGTATTTTATATTAATAATGTCTCATTCATGATTAACTTTCTTTAGATACATATTCATAACATGTGAAATTACATCACACAAATAAAGTAGAGAATAATTATCTTTATGTTAATAATTGTTTCTTGAAATTTCTTTAATATGTATGACATATGTTCTTATTCCTATATTTAGTTATTTGTGGTAAAAAAGAGAAGTTTTCTAAAAAATTATTAAATTATTTCAATTATAGTTTTTAAAAAATATTAAAAAAATTTAATGCAATCTTACTATAACATTTCTACATATTAAGAGAATGTTTACTATTTTCTTATATCAATTGTTATTTTCAACTACTGAATTTCCTAAAAGTATTTTCCATCTTGACTTATGATCATATTTTTTATCATGTCGATCTGTTTATTATGTTTTTTTACTTCTGTTTAAACTTCTTTTTACCGATTCAATGATTAACTAATTTTAAAAATTATTTATATATTATTTAATAGTCATAGTGACTAAAAACTATATTTTTTTATGACAAAAGTTACAAGAAAGTTTAACATTTTTAGGTGAGTATGACAAAATAATTCATATGATTGACGAACACTTACATTACCATATTTATGAAGAATAATAATAATTATGTTAGTATGTTACTTAGAAATATTAATATTACATAATGAGGAATAAAACTTCATATTGTGAGCGATTAAATAATTCGAACAAGAGTTAATACAAAAGGTACCGATGTAAAAATGCTTATAATATAAATAGTTTGATGATAGACAAAAGCTAATAACAATTGTTAAATTATGCGGATCACATTTGAAAAAACCTATATTTTATATCATGAACAGTTACATATCTCATTGTCAACAATAATGTAACAATAAGGATTGAAACTATTTGTTGACAAGCAAGATAAAAAGTATGAATACTAAAAAAAAATAGCATAACAAATTTAATAAACTTCTTTGATAGAGTTTTTTTTTGTTGAGGAATTCTTTGGTAGAGTTATCTTTTGATATATTAAAATTTCAATGATAATCTTACTAAAAAATAGATAATTCTAGTTATTAAATAAGATGGGAAATATCTTGAACAAAAAATAATTTCTAAACAAATGAGTTTTATTTAATATCATTTTCAATATAATTATATTTAATTGTTACATGCTATCCTTACTAAGGACTGTCTAAGGCCCAGAAAACTACAACCTAAACCTACATGACGAGGATAATCCTATCAAGTCCTTCAACAAAAATTAAAAGCATGTTAAAAAAAGACTATGCATGAGGTGAACAACAATCATTGAGAGATTTGTATAAAATAGTTTAACATGTTTAAATTATATAACTTCCACACATTTAAAAAAAAATATTTGTATAAAATATAAATAAACTCATGCAACACACGGTTATTTCTAGTTATGTAAGTATTTGTGCCTTTTGTAAGGTAATCGAGTATGATGTATTAATTATAATCAAGTACTTCATGAAATTTCTTTCAAAAACTTGCATAAAAGGAGTTTTATTGAGTTTTAACATAGACCAATTAAGTTCTAAAAGGTTGTTTGGTATGTTGATTCTAGAAATTTTAAGACGACTCATTATTATGTCCAGTGTAACAGTCAAGTTGAAGCCATTAACAAAATTTATCATACGTTTGACTAAGAAACATTTTGATCGAAAACCAGTGAATTGAAATACTTAATCAAATTTTATGGACGTATCAAAATTCATCATACAAGCCATTGGAATACCTTATAGTTTATGGTCATGATGTCGTCTTACTAGTTAAAATTAATTTAAATTATTTAAGGTTATAAAGGCAAAATGACTTGCCATTTCAATATTATTGAAATTTGATGTTTAATAAATTAAACAATCTCGACGAAGAAAATTGTTAGCATACAATAATGTTATTTGATAAAAAGAGTAAATTTCTCGATTTTACGATAAAAGGTTGTTTTGTTCTGGGAAGGTATATCCTAGACAATTCTTTGGTCATTATATGAAGGGTAAGACAAAGGGCAATGTAGGGGATGTAGCTTTGAAAATTGACATCAATAAGGCTTATGTCCATTTGGATTGGGGTTACCATCGTGAGGTTATGAGGAAGACAGGCTTTGCGGAAATTTGGATTAATTAGGTGATGATGTTTGTTGAGTCAAGCACCTATACAATTTTGGTTAACCAAGAGCCAATTGGTCCTATCAAGCCGAGCAAAGGCCTTAGACAAGGCCCTCACAACAATTTCATCAATCAAGGGGTGGCCATATTATATTTCAGTGGCACTAATGACTATATTACAACTGTCTCTTAAGGGATTTGAACCATGTCCCTTGGGGTTACAAAGTCAAGCTCCTACCATTGAGCTGACACCCTATGGACAAAAGATGAACACCATATGGGTAATAAAGAACTTGGAGAAATAAAAGCTTGATGATAATGAGTAATAAATATTTGTAGGTTGTAACTTCTTCTCTAGTATTTGAATTTTCATTATATAGACTTTCAATACGAAAGAAGTCAGTCTCCACTGATTTTTGGAATCTGATGTGCACAGATGCAAGTGAGGCTCCAGCTAGCATGGACTAGCAGACTAGGTGGTTCATTATGGACAACAACATTTTGGAACATTTTAACCATTGGATAAATTAATTAAAAAATGGGTGGTTTGGATTGTTTACAGGCAACTTGTTTGGTAGTGGAGCATCATATTTTCACATGAAATGTTAGGTTTTTGCCCCCATCTTAATTCTAGGAACACCAACAGAGAAGCTTCCAGAATCTAGAAGCACATCTCGCCCAGTAGAAGAATTTGCCAAGTATGAGAACTTGACTAATTCTAGGTTTGCATCTTCAAACCCACATGTTCTTCTGGATTCAAAATCCCAAATTCAAACCCACAAGTTCTTCTGGATTCAAAACCCCACAGGTTCTTTTTCTGTTTCCATTTAGACAAGAGATGCGAACTTGGAGGCCCGAGGCCATTTGTGGAGGGTTTTGGTTCCTCGCGACGGATCTTACGACAGTTTACGGGAGCCAGTGACGGGGAAGGCTAGGCGAGGTGGTTTGTGCAATGATTTACGATGGAAGCACGATGTTCATGTAGCTTCGACGAGGAAGAGGATCGACCTCGACTGGGGCCGCACATAGGTGTGTGCGAAAACGGCGAAACTGTTGCGCGTTGCGTTTCACTTCAGAGGTACTTGGTCGTGACTGTGGATGGAGACACCCAGGGTTCACCGGCTATGAAAACGGGAATGTTAGGTGCGACAACGGGGGAGAGTCCGTATGATCCCTCTTTGTCTCCGTTTCTACAATTTTTGTTTAACGCAAACATCCCTATAATTGTGTCACCAGTCACACCAAAATCACACAAAGACATCCAAGAAAATGGAAAGGAAAAAAGATATTTATTGGGACTCAAAAATAGTCAAAACGCAGTCCAAAGGTCTTGAACTCCAAAAGCAAAAAAAGCAATTACCGACCCCACATGAACGAAATGAAGGAAATATTGTCACATGTTTTTATTATTGTTCTTCGTATACTCCTCCGTTTTCATTTATAAGCAAAAGTCACTTTTTATATTCATTAAAAAATGTATGTTTCTGGACCAGATACATACATTTTTTAATAAATGTAAAAAGTAACTTTTGCTTATAAACAAAGACGGAGGGAGTATTGAATATTTTCCCCTTTTATTATGGTGACCATGTTAAAGTTACAGATTGATGAATGGAGATTGGGATGAAAGTGGTGTCGTGGGTGCTGGGATCTTTTCAGAAAGCGATTTCAATTAGGGAAGATGGTGAGAGTTGAAGGGTGGAGGAGGAGGAGGAGGAATAGTGATAAATTTGGGTTTTTTTAAATTCTTTTAATTTACAAAAGTCCTCAAATTTGGGGTTTAGTTTGCAATTTTGAAATGATATAAGGATCCTTTATTAAATATTATAAGCCTGATAAATCATTTGAGTAACATTTAACTACAGGTTAATTTTGTTGGTCTTTTGTGGACCACCTAATCTGCTAGCCCATGCTAGCCAAAGCTTGCAAGTAAATATTGAAGTTGTCTTTTCTTGCAAAAGTTGAATTCTGATATGCAATAGAAACGTGCAACATTCTTGCAAATACTTTTTCATATGTCATTGCTTATATTTGTTTACCATAATTACAACAAACAAAGGTTCTTTTTGTATTTCCTTTTATGAGAATATACGTGTATGGTTGAAAATAGGTCAGATTGGGTTGTGCTTTATAAGGTATGAGCTTGCTTTATGTGTAAAACTTAAGACCTAAGCCTAGTCTATTTACCTAATATAAAACTTTATTAAGACTTGATTTGGCCTTTCTAAAAGCCTAACCTAACATAAAAGTCTATTTTGTAAGAAAACCTTTACAAAGCCGACCCAACATAAGGTGAGGCTTAAAGAGAACATATGTGTTGTGAGGCGTAATTTCCAACATGTTCTATGGATAATGTCCAATAAGGTCGCTGGTGAGGCCCAATGTATATAAGGGGTCTTGACCGAATTTATTCTTGTTGTAATTAAAAAAAAAAGCGGGAAAGTTGAATTTAATTTCATGGGTCTTGACCCAACGAGAAGGTTGCCAAATTTCAGAGGCCTAATAAAGAGAGGGCTTTATTACTTGCTTTATCCTTGGGTTTAGATAAGTCATAAGACTATCGCCAAAAACTTGTATGCTAAATTGTGTATATATGCTGACATACTTAAATATCTAAAAAGATTAATAAGTATGTGATTTTAAGAAGAGTCAACCTGTTAAACCTAAGAGACTTTTTGGATGACATAAGTCTGACTGTTTTAGCTAAATAAGCTTTTAACATGACCTAGGTCTAATGTAAACTAGGCCACAGGCCATCGACAGGCGGCTTGATCCACTGATGGATCCAGGAATTCTAAGTTGGCAGGGGTAAAACTCATATATATATATAATTGTGTGGGCAATATTCATGCAATATATATATATATACACTTTAGGTGGATAATATATTGTAATACATAATACTAGGTTTATAAAAAAATTAGTGGGGGAAAATGCTCCCATTGTGTTGTGAGTGCATCCATACATGGCTTGATCCATTTCCATCCCTAAGCACATGCTTAGCTTGAGACTCCCTTTTTATAGTTGACGTTTCTACACTTAGGAGTCTTCCTTAACAAGTTTTTTCTTTGAGTCATTTTGCTTCAATCATCTAATCTTCAAGCCATTCTATTGTGTAATTTTTTGGTGCATGTATCGTCTAACCTTTATAGAATACCCCCTTTAAACAATGCATAAATTCTTTTGTTTACATGATTCTTTAATTTCTTTATAAGATTTTAGTGAATTGTCTGGTTTATTCACCTTATTATTTTTTGTCAAGATCCTTGATAATCGAAAGTCACATTAGATCATAACTAATTCGAGTCGAGTCGAACAAATCCATTTAAGACGGTAAATTTCTATAGTGTCTATGTTTTATATTCATTAGACCCGAACTCGAGTTCGTTCTTACTTAAAAGAAACCAAATTTCTTGTCACTTGCTCATCAAAACAAAAAATATAAAGACATAAGAAATATTGAGACTTAACAAAGATTTTGTTCCCTAATTTATCCGTAAGCTTCCCCTTGGTCAAAAGATAGTAGAATATAAAAAATCAATATACATACATATATATATATATATATATATATATATATATATATATATATAAAATACAGAAAAAATGAAATTCAGCGTGTAGAAAAAGCAACATATTATTATGGCTAAATTATAAAATTGGTCCTCTAAGTTTATTTTAAGTTTCAATTTGGTCCTCTATGTTTTATTTGTTTCGTTTTGGTCCTCTACGTTTTATTTTAGTTTTCAATTTGGTCATTTCCGTCACTAAAAATCAATTGTCTGTAGCTAAAATTTGGCTTTTAGCTACGGACAATTGGCTTTTAGTGACGAAAAAGACCAACCTGTTGTAACTTTTAAAACGTAAGGGACCAAAACGAAACAAATAAAATATAGAGGACCAAATTAAAACCTAAAATAAACATACAGGACCAATTTTGTAATTTAGCCTATTATTATTGAAATGAAAAGGAAAAAAAAGGGGAAACACCCCAGCAAAAAAATGTCTGTTTGTCAACAAAAAAAAAAGCAAAAAAAAAATGTCTAAACGATGATTAATATAAGACCTCTCGGGAGCGATACATACATAAAAAAGAGTTAAAAAGATGAGGAATGCTACGGACACTCTCTTTAATACTCTCTCTTAAACACTTTAAATGATTGGCCACGTCACATTTTTTTTTCCGAAATCAACCATTGGATTAAAAGTTACTATCATATAGACATATCTGTAAATTTTAACATTAATCTATTATCATTTGCTATGTCATCAATATGCGTCAAGATTAACGTCAACGGTGTAATTATGACGTTAATCTTGACGCATCTTGATGACATAGCAAATGATCATAGATTAATGTTAAAATTTGCAGATATGATCTATATAATAGTAACTTTCAATCCAATGGTTAATTTTAAAAAAAAAGTGTGACATGGCCTAATCATTGAAAAAATGTTTAAAAGAGAGTGTCGGAGAGAGTATCCGTGTTATTCCTATGAAAAGATTAGATTACCACTCAGTTTTTGCAAAAGCGCAGAGCTGAGCTGCGAAAACCCCCCGAAACTCTGTTTATCATCATTTCATCTCCGCGCTTTCTTCTCAACCAGGTTCGTTTCTCTCACGCAAATCCGATCCCTTTTCCTTATCCTTCTTCTTTCCCCGCCCCCACCGACTTTTTCCATTTCCCTGTTCCCTTTATCTCAGATTTCCCGATCCCTTTCGAGTTTCTTTCTCTAGGGTTTCTCGCTCTCTTCTTTTTTTATCAACCTCACCGTAATTGATAATTTAGCTATATCTTTGATTACAGTTGATCTTAATTTTCTTTTTGTAATTTTTCAAACGAACTCTCTAGTAAGATTCCTTTGTTTTTTTGGGTATGAGTCGAGGTTATACGATTGGACCATGGATTTACTCTTTCGCTATTGGATCAGTAAGAACAACATATTTTTGTCCTAAACGCGATTTTTTTGTAGTTTATGATTTGAATTTGTATGGATTCTTTGATATGATTATTGGAGATTGAGAAAACTAGTTGGGTATGATTCTGGTTGGTTAGGGTGAAGTTAAATGCAGAAAGTAAAAGCAGCTAGTTCTCCTATTCGGCTTGTAAATATTTGTTGCTGCTGCGCAGCAAATAAGTTATTCAGAAAAGCTGCTGTTTGAATGCATAAGCTATAAAGCATAATTTTTATCATCTTAGTGTAAATGCTGGAGGTTGATGCAACTTTTTGGTGGGAATAGGGAAGATGGTATGGTATGCCTCCTGGGCCTTTTCTAGTTTACTGAGGTGTAGAATGAGTTAGACAGGCTTTATTGTTTTTTTCCTTGTATTTTTATTTTAACCTGCTTGCTGTTCTTTTTGAATGGAAGTTGTAGATCTTTTTCCTTGGACAATTTCGTAGTCTGTGAAAAAATGTGCCCTAATACTGGAGTTAATGTCCTTCTTGTAGGAATATGATTAAACTGTTTAAAGTAAAGGAAAAGCAGAGAGAACTTGCAGAAAATGCAAGTGGTGGAGCACCCGTTAAGAAGCAAAGTGCTGGCGAGTTGCGTCTTCACAAAGGTTTCCTTCTACATATTTAATGGATATATTTTTTTTTGTGTGTGTGTGTGTGACTGTGTGTTTTATCAAGACAAATTTGCATGGCGCTACTTCCTCCCCATTTCCAAAAAAATTGAAACAAGGGAAATGGAGAGTGAAAGAGGAAAATAAAGGTCTAGCGCTAATTTGTAGTTGCCAGAGCAGAAATTTTGCGGGGCTTGGCAGCTTGTGGTGTGGGGGAGTGGATAGGGACACGACTGAAAGCAATAAATAAATTACATGGATATCTTAACTGTTTCATTTGATTACAGAAGATAAGATTTTTGGGTTCACTGCTTTGGCTACTAGAAATTTTTGGTTGATATAGGATGAAAATTGTAATCTACATAAATTTTGTCAGAAATTATTTATTTTGGTTTCTGAACTATAAAATACTGTAGTCGTTGCATTACATAAGTTTTGGATGTCGCATTACTTCATACTGAATGTTATACATCTTGTTGCTTTTTGTAATGACCGCAGTTGTATTGTGAGGTAAATTATTTGCAGTTTTTTATTTTGGGGGGGGGGGGGTGTTCTTGCTAAGGGATTGAGTTAGAATTTACGTTATTATCTACTACTATTAGCCAACTATAATTTACTGTCGTTTCTTTGAATCAAGTTGCACCATCGAATCATTGTTGTCAAATGATGACCATGGTGGCACCATTGCAGTAAGTAATGGTGGATTTTCAACAAATCGCCATTGGTAACCATGGCCTGGCAGCTTTCATATGGCAGCCTATGGTGGTTGGTATCTCTGTGGCAGGTATGGCATTTCCGGGAGCCATGGTGGAAATAGCGGCTAAATCGCCTAGAAAAAGATGTTAACAGATGGATATTAGTGATCTATTTCAAACACTAATGACCCATCAAACCCATATTGACATGAAAAAAATCCTAATGACCCGTCAAACCTAACACAGACTCACATCCCTGCTCTCACTCTTGCACATTGTTGCTGTTTATTCTCATTCACACGACTGTGCTCTTACCTCAAAGGCTCAAACTCACCTGCTCAGCTGCCCCCACTTCTCTACCATCTCCAGCAAATGGCCCCTTCTCCAGCAAATGCCAATCTTCAGTAAACTGCATATCTTCGATGACTGATCCATTCTCTATCTCATTTCTTTTTCTCCAATATCCTATTTTCTAAGTCTCAATCCCTGCTCTGTATACCCTATTATGTTGTATACCCTATTATGTTCTCTATTCCTCTGTCTATCTCTCCCTATTTCCTTCTAATCTTTGTCCTATTTCTTTCTTTCTTTCTTTGCGATTCCGTTCTCTTTGTTCAGTGGTTCAAGGGCCGCTAATAATGATACTTTTGGTGCATTTTATTTATTTGTAATATATTTTAGTTTATTATTCTTGACATGGGTTATTGGTTCTTTTTTTAATTAAATTTTGCTGTTTTTTTGGTATACTTTTATATATATATGTATGTATGTAGGTATGTATGTATGTATGTATGTATGTATGTATGTATGTATATTATACTTTTATTATAGCCTCCATGCTTCTGCTATAGGCTGCAGTGTCACCTGCCATATTTTTAATAATGGATTTTAGGCTTGCAGCCATGAATCGCCATCCGCCGTTAATAACATTGCATCAAATGGGTAAATGTTACAACAAATGTAGATGTAACTTTTTTTTTTTTTTTTTTGGATTAGGTCCAAAAGGAAATGTGGTAGAGATAAGAGAGTATAAGACCTTGGGTAAGAATCTGGGAGATGAGTTTGTCAGAGTTGCATGGTTCTCTGTGAATCTACAGTAGGATCTCGACCTAGTTTGAGGAGGATGGGGACTAGAGAGGTTTTGTTGTTGAGGAATTTTAATAATGGAATAATGTACTCACAGTATATGACAAAAAAAATTGGAAAAACAAATATAGGATAACCTTTAACAATTCATGTTATAATGATTCCTTTATCTGATTTTCTTCAGTTCTGGTGGCTGTGAAGTGTGAATGGTCATATAGTTGGAGTACAGCATAGATTTTAAGTGAATTAACTTTGGGGGTGGGAAACCATGTGGTTGCTCTTTCTGTTTCTTGTGCGGTTATATTCTCCTCCCTGTCTAATTGATGAATGCTTTTTATCTTCAAAATTTGGAATTTATTCTCAGTAATTTTCTCCATATTCTGTTAGTAATTTTCTTGGAACAGTACTACTTTTCTGGATAAACAAGAAATTTATCTGACCATTAACCAGCTTAATATATTAATATCTACACACTTTCCTGCAGACATGTGGACTGCTATCCTGTAAAGAGTTATAAGTTCACTAGTTGAACTATGATATCATTTCTCAAGCTGGAGTGTTTTTAGTTGCTGCTCTAAGACTTTTTTTTTTTCAACCTTTGTTGAGCCTGTAGTTTCTGCCACTTTATTTTGTTATACAAGTTTTTGTCACAGTGGATATTATGTCTTTCAGATATAAGTGAGCTGAATCTACCAAAATCTTGTACCATACAATTCCCCAATGGCAAAGATGACCTGATGAACTTCGAAGTTTCAATTCGACCTGATGATGGATATTACTTGTAAGGAAGTTTCCATTTTATCTGTTCATTATTTTCTACTTGTGATCTACCTTTATAATTGACTCTTGTTTAAGGCATTGGTGTCCCTATGTTGTTCTCATCTTATGTTTGTTTGTTTTCTTTTTATTTTTAAATGCTAATTAAAATGTAAAATCTGGTAGGATCTATACCCGCACCCTCAAAAGTAAGAAAAACCAGAGAAAATCTCATTAATCTATGCTATGTCATGTTTGTTGTTACAGAGGTGGCACATTTTTGTTTTCCTTCCAAGTGTCTCCCATCTATCCACATGAAGCACCCAAGGTGAAATGCAAGACAAAGGTAGGATGGACTTTATTATCTTTTTAACCATAATTCATGCTTCATTTATGTACATAGGGGATGTTTAATTTTGCTTTTCTGTATACGAGTTGCTTTCGTATTCTGTTTCAATATAGTAAATCTATTTGTATCATTGTATTGTATATGCAGGTCTACCATCCAAATATTGACTTGGAAGGAAATGTTTGTCTCAACATCTTAAGAGAAGATTGGAAACCTGTTCTTAATATAAACACTGTCATCTATGGCTTGTATCATCTCTTTACGGTATGACTCTGGATTTTTCAGTTTTTGGGTTTTCATCTTTCAAATTTTTAGAATCTAATCTTCTAATCGTGTGCAGGAGCCAAACTATGAGGATCCGCTGAATCACGATGCCGCAGCTGTGTTGAGAGAGAACCCAAAGATGTTTGAATCTAATGTGAGGAGGGCAATGGCTGGTGGGTATGTGGGGCAAACCTTTTTCCCACGCTGTATGTAAACCTTTGCTGGATACCTTCAAGTCCCTGTTGAAATATATGATCAATGCTTTGATGGCTCACGGTTTGTAAAATTTTTAAAAAATTGCATTTTACTTTCGTCAGTATGTTATTTTTCTTGGTGGAGCATCAGGACTAGTTCCTTAGACCACCAAACGCATCTAAAAGCCAAACAAGTGGAATGTTATTGTAACTTCTGTGCTTTATTGAATGTCGACGTACTATTGTAAACAAGCAGGAAACGGGTTCAGGGGTCAATTTTAGTATTGTCAATTTGCATTTTATGTTGATTCTTGCCTATTCCTCTTCTTCCCAACTCGAAAACTTACTCCACGATTCAGTGCCCAGAATTTCTTGTATTCATTTTGAGAAGCCAAGAAGCAGACACAAAAGAGCATACAAAAGAGCTATGCCCGTTGCTTGGTTTCTGATTCCGAAATGATTAGTGAAATCGAACCACACGAATTGTTAGCTTTTTTTTTTTATTTATTTGCTAAATTGTATTTTTGGTCCCCTTATTTTGATCAATTTTTTATTTTATTCTCTTTTTTCTAAATTCGGACATATAGGGCTTGTTTATTTTGTGAAAACATTTTTTATTTTCATTTTTTAAAATATGTGTTTATTTTAACTTGCTAATAAGAAGATGGTAGCCTTTAGAAATGAACTATTGTGATGAAGAGAAGATGAAATGCTAGTTAGGGAGGATGTATTTTTAAAAATAATAAAAATAATTTTTTTGGTATTTTCATTGTTTCCAAAAATAGGGACAATTTTTCACTTCAAGAGTCTCTCATCCCCATGTTAGCAAGTTAAAATCAACACAAATTTTAGAAAATGAAAACAGAAAATGCTTTCATAAAGTAAACAGGCCCTTAGTTTCCCTATTTTCAAAAACTCTGATATTTAGTCTAAATGAAAACTTGGCTCTCAATTTTGATAACGTGGATCTGATGTGGTATTCATTAGCTTAAATAGCAGTTGACATGTGGTTGTCAAGTCATTAAATGAGTGTCATGTCAGTTGACATGTCACAAGTTTAATTAATTTTAAATCATAATAATTTAAAACTAAAAAAATGAAAGATGAATTTTAATTTCAGATTAATTAATTTTAAATCTTTCGTCTTCTTCGCTCTTTCGAAAACCTTCATCTTCATTTTTCCCTCTCAAGGACTCTCATCGTCTCCCCCACCCTCCCCCACCTCTTCACCCCCTCCAGCAAGATGCAACAGATTAATATCCAAACGTGTGCAGAGCCAGAAGCTACTCCAACAGATTAATATCCAACAAACCAATTATTGAAAACCTTGAGTTAAGAAATTGAAATAACAACCTCAAATATCAAAACTGCGGGACAGAATTAGTTTCACCAAATCTTCTCTAGAAAGCGAATGATTACAAGAGTTTTGAGGAGGTTGTGGAAAACTTCAATTTTGATTTCAGAAGCAAGTTTATAATTAGAGAAGTTTTCCGTATCTAAACCCTCTTTTGTTCTTTTGCCATAAACTTCCAGATCCAAACCCCACAAAGATTGAACCCAACTCTGTCCCTCTTCCCCTTCCCCTTCCCTTTATCATCTCTACCTCTGTCCAGCTTCCAATCGCGTCTCCTATGCACCTCTAACGGCCACCACAGTGATCGACAACAACCCCTAAACCCTCAACCACCAAGAATGGTGTTCCGCTGCCAGATCTGCACCACTCTGCTCACCCCGCGAGAAGGGTTAAGCTGGTGCGATGGCTGCGTTGTAGAGCTCGAGGTGGTGTCCGGCGTTCCGAGGAACAGAGATGGTGGTTGGTTGTTGAGGAGGCTGGGAGTGGAAATGGGTACGGTCCAAGGATGTGACTTCTCTGTGAGATGAAGCGGTGTAGAGGAATTTGCCAGCAATGGTTAGGGATGATGTGTAGGAGGTGGCCTTTGAGAGTTGTGAGGCAGTTCTGAGAGGTGGAGGAAGGGTTGTTGAGGAGATGATGAGATTGTTGTGAGCGTGAGTTGAGGGAAGGACCTGATTTGGGTTTTTGGGTTTGATCCAAAAATTGATTTTCAATTTGGGATTTTAGGTTTTTTTTTTTTTTAATTTGTGGGATTTATTGTAAAATTAGGTAATGACATGGTTTTAATGACGTGGACTATTTTGATTAAATGACTTCATAGAAATTGACACATCAGATGCCACATAAGCTAAATGAGAGTCACGTCACTAAATTTGGGTGGCAATTTAACTGATGTACCAAATGTCAAAATTTTTAAAAATAGGGGGACTAAATATTCAAAATTAGAAATAGAGGGACTAAAATAAAAAATTGAGCAAAATTAGGAGACCAAAAATGTAATTTAGCGTTTTTTTTTTTTAAAGATTCTAGATGTCTACACACCCAAGAAAAATCAGAAATTCACTTCTGTGGAATAGATATAGATAATGATAATCAGGTTTCATTTAAACTTCATTTTATGTTCTTCAAAAGTTAGCACAAGGGTAAACGCAATGTAATTTCTTCTCGTGTATATTACAGTGTACAATCGTCGGAAAACAAAATGATCTTGCCGCAGAACTGTATGACCATGAGGTTCATAATGTGCCATCAGGTTTGCTGTTAAAGTTTAATAAATGATATGTCCGATCCGTTCGGCCACATTTTCCTTCACAAGTGTAAGCAATGAATCAGAACGAGTTCGTTCAGCATACTCTTCAAATAAAAGGAATTGAGGTTTCAAATGTGTCGTGTATACCCATGTTTTTGAGAAGGAACTTTTGAACTCCAATTGAGGCCCCAAACTACCATTCTAGTAGATAAAAGAAGTGTCCCTCACATCATTTCCTCCTCTTTCACTGCAATCATTCTAGCATTTTCACGATCCTTCTTAAATATATAATACAATGGTGTGTAGCACAAACAACACAATCCAAATGGAATTATCATCATTGAAAGAAGGCCCTTCGACAAGGCAAGAGCCTCTGATGAAGATCCTTTGATGGGATCAACGGATTTTGAATCATAGCCAAACATTTTCTCAGAAAGAATCCCAACCAAGGGAGCAGCAAAAGAAGAAAATGAGCCTTCAAAAGCTCGATCAAATGCATAAATCATGGTTCGGTGTTTGACGGGGACAACCTCAGCAAACATAGGACCATTTGCAGCCGTGGCATTCCAGCTTATAGTTAGACCCATTAAAAAGAGGGTAACCGAAAAGGTAAGGAAACTAGTTACTGACTGAGGAATCACCTTAAGAAGAAACCATGAGAATGGAATTCCCATAAAGGCACTGAATTGTGCACACATGATACGACCAGAATGGGGATATATTTGTGACAATTGATCAGCTATTGATCCCCCTATGAAGGATCCCATAGCACATCCAATAGCAAAAAGACTGAGGAGTGCTGCTGAAGTATTATTATCAAAACCTGCACAGTGAACCAATTCAAAAAAGTATATTCATGTGTAGGATACAAAAAAGTATTATTGTCAAGCAGCAGAACAGTTGTAAAAATAGAATTTTGCAATGTTGCATTAGCATCTTAATGTACAGAAAATGGCTTCATGCTTACCAATTAGTTCGAACCACATTGTGAAGAACACCATGGCAGTCCATGGTAGTGACCCAATAATGCCCTGTAAGACAATTATTTGAAATGTTTGCACTTTGATCACAGATTTCATGGCTGCCCAAGAGGTCATCCAAATTGATGTTACACTAGCATTGCCATTATAGACAGAGTCATCCCTCCTGACACACAGAAGCTGATTTACCAACAATTACAAATCAAAATGATACTCCCTCGTGTCCTATTATAAGGAATAAAACCCTAATTCACACATAGCAAAGAAAAACATTGACAACAGTTTTTTTAGTTAATATTCCTGAAGATTTAAATTTGTTCCAAAAATACTCTTTCTATGAACCATCTCACTTTGCATAGGAAATATGTATTTTAATATAAATCTCACTATAAATAAGAGTATAACTGGAAATTAAGCATTTAATGCATTTGAAAATTGATGTATATTTCTTATAAGTAGGACAAAAAAAGAGACCATTTTATTTCTTAAAATAAGGAACGAATTGGGTATAAATCATTCAGTTACCTGTCAGTTATTCATGAAGATGAAAACAATATGACAATTTGGAAGCATTTAAGAGGTCAAAATGTACTAAAATTTGTGCTAAATGCCGCAAAGGTTATGTAAGTTGGATATGAATTTCTTGTAGTCGGGGAATTCCACATTTTCCGTAGTAAAGCAATTCGGACTATTGGATCAAGATTGGATGGCTCATACTTGACTTTGTATTTGAATTCCTATTTACTCAAGTCAAAATGTGGATCGTTCGATCTTGATCAAATGAACTGGATTGTTTGACTACGGCAAATGCGGAATTCCCTTGCTGCACGGAGTAATGTAAATTGTAAATTGTCCCTACCTTTCTGAACTCTCACTAGCATCATGAGTGGTGGAAAATCTGTTTTTTGGTTCAACCGCATATAGTAAAACAAGGATTCCAATTAATGCACTCAAAGTTGCCATCAAAATAAAGGCACATCGCCATCCTTGTATTCCCCAAAACTGCTGGCCAGCCATAACTGTAGCCAAAACACCACCTCCTATGCCCCCTATGTTACCAATAAGGCTTAGTAACCCAAATCCAGCTCCTCTCACTCCATCCCTGTAGCTATCAGCAATGAAAGACTGAAGTGCTGGAATCACAATTGCCAAACCAAAGCCATTTATTGCTCTCCAGAATGCAACCTGCATAAAATCGCGGCAAGTAGCCACAGCAGCAGTGGAAAAAGCCCAGCAGAAAGTTCCCATAGCAAGAATTACTGGGCGATCATAGTTAATAACAAGTATACCAGCTAAAGGAGATGACAATCCCTGAACAAAGTTCCTAATGAATGTGAGGTAACCCAAATCAGATGGTCCAGCATTAAATGCTTCACTGACTTCTTTGTAGACTGATGGAAGGAGATTCTCATCAGCACGCTCCATAATTGCAGCCAGGTTGATAAGAATGAGTGAGAGAGACACGCCATAAATCTGTGTTCTGTGGGAAGAAAAAAAAGTATGGTAAGAACAGCTTAAAAATCCATAGCTGCTGCAATTCATTATCTATGATAAAAAAGAAGTGAAAGAAGAAAAAGGTAGAGATCACCAAGGTTTTTTAAAAAAAAAGGTCCGTGACCACTATCTGGGCCGCGATATCAGGGTTTTTAATGTTTCCGCAACCGCAAGGCGATAACAATTGAGGTCGCATCGATCGCATTTGACTGCGATCCTCCACAATATCAAAGATCACGACGCCACTGCAACCGCAACCTCAACCTCAATTTAAAACCTTAGAGATCAAACAAAATTAGGTGAAGTATGATGTAGTCTAGGGCCTCATTTTTCTCAGTATCGCAGATCCAAAAGCCTTTTTTAAATGAAAATTCCAAAATCATCTGTATATTAAACCCTTTTAAGAATGATATATGTTACTAGTATTAAAATTGTTATCATGCTAACGAGCAAGGTTGCTTGCATGTCATTACCAATGCAACCACGAGCTTCTTATAAGGGATCCGTTTGTCGCATTTAAGAACTATATATTAGTGTTTTGAGATGGCAACAGGTTTTCAAAACCCTAAATGAAGGAACAAACTATGCCTATTTTGCATACTGTAAAGTTTATGTCCTCATAAGAGCAGAGTGCCATTATATTGGTGTCTGTTTTGTTTCTACCTTAATCTAACTTTATATTAATGCATTGTGTTTCAGGTCAAAAAACATTTGTCAAGGACAATAAATCTGCAGATTTATAAGAAACTCAACTCCAAAGTCCAAACAAAGTTAGATTTGCAGCAAATTCTGGATAGTGAGGTATATATTAAATGTATTAGGATAGTGAGGATAAAAACAGATTTCTAATATAAGATAACTACTCATGAAAGGGTGAGGTCATTGATATTAGGCATGACCATAATTGATCCCCTAAATGGAAAGGGAAATTCTCTAATCTAGAAGTTACTTATGTTATGGATATGTTGTATGTACCTACCTAGTACCAGAAATAGGATATTCATGAAAATTTATGAAGAGTTCTAACTATATAACAGAAACAAAATCAATCTTGAGTTAGAAACATATTTGATTTTCTGAGCAATGACTTTTAATTTTTTATTGCTCCTAAATATATTCGTTTTTTTTTATTTTGCCAAGTAGAAACGAGTCTTGTGGACATCTTCAATTCAACATATGTCCGAATCAAATAGAAGTTGAAAGCCAAAAATTGTAGATCATTAAACCCAAAGCCAAAAGAAAACAAGAAAAAAAAAAGGAAGAATGAATAAAAGAAGAACAGTTACAACAAATAAATTAGAGATAGCTCCAAGACACAGATTCGTCTCTCTTATCAGATTTCTTCTTTTCTTTTTCTTCTTCTTTCGTTTCCTTTCCATTGTAAGTTAAAATCAGCAGCCCATAAATAATGATTGTTTTTCATATATCAGCGCATCATGAGCATAGTTACTAGTTAGGTGAAGTATTCATATAGATAAATAGTGGGAGAGGGAAAATACTCACTTCATGGTTTGAGAAGGAGAACGCATGGCAGTGGGAAATGAAGATTTGGAAAGAGGAGGAACAGAGCTGATGCTATGTTTTGGGGTTCGACTGAGTCCCATGACCGCGAAAAACCATAGAAAGTGGGAGTCACACAGAGGCCACCAAACTAAACCCGTCGTCCGTGGCGGATCTGACGCAATTAACTAACAACAAATATAACTGACAGATACTGAATGAAAATTCCGATGCACCTGTTGTTATTTTATTTCCAAATTAACTCTTACAATATTGTTGTAATATTATTGTATATGTTCGAAATAAACAAAAGAAGAAAGGTCAACAGAAAAATCAAAAGTCTCTCTCAAACCGTCGTAGATAAAATGATGAAGTCACAGCAAGAGCAATCATCTCCTTCATCTAGGTAATATGGTCATTCAAGTACTGCCACGCTAACCTGCTCGGTATATAGATATTATCACTCTTTTTTTTTTTTTTTTTTTTGATTTAGGACCATTGCTGGTTACCTACGGAGTGTCCCAACGCTTTCAACAAAAGACTAATCTCCGCTCGCCCAGGAACCAAATAAAGACTGGTCAACACATTTTTTAACTCTGCGGGAATCGAACCTGGGAGCACCACCCCCCGAGTCCCAGGGCAGGCTACTCCACTGGGCCAAGCGGTGTTGGTTATAGATATTATCACTCTAATTTAATTTTTGATTTAACATTAAATAAAAAGTATATTGCATATTCATCGGGTCAAAGTGGATTATGATGCTGGGATGGGATTCAATCGCATCTTATCTTGTCTTGGATTTTTCCATTATTACAATCGCCATGTAAACGTGGAACCTGTTAACTGCGTTAGCTTCTGCCTTCTGCTCTAAAGTTTTTAATTATTGATTTGAATTCAATTTCGTTGTATCATTATTATTTATTATTATTGTTGGTGTAATAGTTTTTTTTTTTTTTTTTTGACAAAAGCAAATATTAGTATGTTATATTAGTCGACAATACCTGTTTGAACACCGTATTTCCTACTCAAATTCCCGGTGTTCCAGCTCATCTGCCGGAGTGAGGTCTTGGGACTCTTCTTGTAGTAGTTAAAATTAGTGCAATTAGATCAGATGGTTCGTGGCAATTCATCCTTGAGACTACGTTTAGTAGACAAAAAAAGTGAGGGAAAAGAAAACGGGGAAAAAGAAAGTTTATTGATTAAAGTATAAAATTGATGATGTGTCACACTATGATTGGTCTGTCATACTTACTCATGCACACTTTTTACAAATTCCAAAAAACTTTCCCTTCTCCCCACTTTCTTTTTCCCTATCCAAACATAGTGTAATAGTTTGACTCACATCCAAGTAAGGCAAAAAAAAAAAGGAATTAGTCCCTGTTGAGCATATGTGGATATCCGTTACAGATTTGATTTATATAGCTTAACGGGTATTCACGAGTAAAACAAACGAGCTTTTTTTCCTACCCGCTTATTAGGGATGGGAATAGGCTCGGGTTTGCAAGGCCCACACCTAACCTGATCAAAGAATTTAAAGCCCAAGTCTGACATGTTACCTGTCATAGTTTTTTTTAGGCCTGATCTGGTCTTTTTGAAAGTCTGATATGACCTGTTAGTCTATTTAAAAGCCTATTTGATATTAACGTTTTTGAATAAGTCATCTGACCGATCTTTAAATAGACTAGCAGGCTAATAGGCCAATAAGGTTAAGTTCTATTTATAATAAGCTGTAATTTTTTTTAAAACCACTATTACTAAGAGACATAAAGACATAGGGATGAAAATAGATAGGACAACTGAGTTTTATAAGATCTGATTCTGATTTATTCGTATGATATAAAGTTTTTTCAATGTCTAAGGTGACCTTTTAGAGAATCAAACTTTATCTAATAACATATTTAAATTCTATGTTGCAATAAGACCTTTAAGTATGTCAAAAATTTATGTAAGTCAATATGTTTAAATTATTGAAAATGTCAGTAGGTATATGATTTAACACAATGTACAAAATCTAATATAATAATAACAACAATATAAAATTATTATTTATATTTACTTTAATAGACCGGTCTGTTAGGCCTAAAAGGTTTTTTGGGTGCCTCCCGGCCTTTTTAGCTAAATAGACTTCTCAAAAAGTCTTGACCTAGTTTGTTTATAAAAAAAATGGCTTGGCCTAGGTCTGACGTAGGTTAAGCGGTAGGCCCCTATCGAGTAGTCTGACCTATTCCACCACTACCGCTTATTAACGGTTTAGAGTGGGTAGTATAGTACCGGTACTTAATTGCAGGTACCATTAAATATTTTATTAATCATCAACATTATTAAATTTATTATTAGAACTTGCGTGACAAAGTTTGAACTAAAAGTTTAATTAATAATTTGCATTGATATATGTTTAGTTAGCTTATTAGTTTTTTTTATTTCTTCAAAAATAGAAACATAAAAATAATATGTCTTATATAAGTAGAAGCTCAAGTTGAGTTTATTTTAGTTTTTGAAGTTTTTTATATTTTAACATATTTATATGGATACACACGGATATTTTTAAAAGGACAAAACTTATGTCAAGTTTCTTAAGTTTTCTTTGTTATGTTCTCCTCTCAAAATGGATAAAACTTTTCTCTTCACGTTCACTTTGACAATCTCTAACCTCTCATCACCCTCTCTATCAAAGCGGTTTCCAAAAGAACAGGAACAACAAGCCCTAGAGAGCTTAACCTAAGTTTCACCCTCTCTATCAAAGCGGTTTCCAAAAGAACAGGAACAACAAGCCCTAGAGAGCTTAACCTAAGTTTTATCCTTTATAAAATTTGTAGATTCCCATGTGGATACGTGGTGGATACAGAGCAAATTTTCATCCGACAAGGGACCCCCATCCCATTGTCATCCTTAATCACATTATGTCCAATCTTAGACTTATTTATTAATTAAATTATATTTAACCAAAAAAAATAGTTTTAGATAATTTAGATGAGACTGAGTTATCAAAAAATAAAAATAAAAATAAAAATAAAAATAAAAATATATTATTTGTAATAAAATCATTATGATGTTATAAAATTATATACTTGTTAACTAAGTCTTTTGGCCTACATGTTTAGGCCTCTAAGTCTACTTAGAGGTTCACTTATTGTCATGCCTCATTAAATAGACTTTCAAATCCTATTTTTATACAAACAAAAAAAATTAAATCTTAAAAAAAAATTATATTAGATAAACAAGTTAGGACTTACAATTTGTGATTTACAAAAGTTATTTATGATATAAATAAATAAGTAATACTTAGAATTTAAATTTAGAAAATATGTTAGATAAGGTCTAGCTTTATGCATTTCTACCCCAAATTACAAGTTACATAATGCAGTTAGACACTACATCAGAGTCAGTAGACAATTAGAAATGATGCCAGCGAATAACTCGAACCAATTGATTAGGCCAATAATAGTATATAAGTTGTTAATCGTTTGTATTTCTTCATTAAAAAATTTGAATGATATAAATATATTTTTATAAAATGAAATAAATTTAAAATCTCAAATAAATTTTGTTGTACTTTGTTAGCTATTCATCAATTTTTGAAATTTACTTTTTTGTGGAGCCATAACTAAATATAACCTATTTGTAACAATTTTCATTTGAAAATTTCTATGCTAAATAAAATTGCTGTATTTATTATTGTTTTTAGTCAGTGGTCAGGGAATGAGCTAGCCAGGGCACATGATATTATAAACTCTCAACAAACAGGGCTCAACATTTTTTAGTTTGACCCTTTTTATTGGGATGCAACTATTGACACCTTGGTTTTTGCAAGACACCCTCCCTTTTTATTTTCGGACAATTTTTGCCGTCTAAAAATGAAATTTCGGAAAGAGAATGGGTGTATTTTTAAAAATCAAGGTGTTAATAGTAACTCCCACAAGATGAAAACGAACAAAATGGATCTAAAAGCCCAAAAAGTTTTTGTTTTACGTTTTTAGCATAGGCCGAAAATCAATAGGCCTAACATTTGTTGTGGTGAGAGGCCCAATTTATATGGGCAAAACTTTTACCTTATTTGAGCAGTAACTAGGGGGTTATGCGACGTATGCTAACCTGCAAGCGCCCAGTTGCCTATCCATGCATTAATTTGCTGCTCAAAGAAAGCTTTGCCTTCGATCGGAGTGAGACCTGTCTCATGTTACAAAATTCTAGGAGTCTCTCAACTCAAACTCTTGTTCATTCAAACACTTCCTTGAAGACGTTGTATTACATTAGACGCCTAAGAATGAGTTTGGAAACTATGTACGTTCCTGATTTCACAATTTTCTGCATACTCAATTAACTCATCAGTACTGTTCACATGGTTTATTCAGTTATATAGCCATCAAGATTCATTAATTCAAGTGTTAGGGCAACTTCAGCGCAGATAATTAAAATTTAAGAGAACGCACGTGGTCCAGGTGTGCAGACAAGTGGACTACAAATAAAGCAACCATCCTTTAATTTCTCTCTCCGTCAACAAATAAAGTAACTGTTCAGCAAAATAAGAGAATGCACGTGGACTACAAATGACATAAAGCAACGCCCAATCCTTGTTGTCCTTGATGGGCCCACTTATTTGACTTTAAAACAACGCGTTAAAGTTCTCCGCATTAATGCTGCTCTTAGAATATCAGACTTATTTAGATTCGACATCGAAAGTTCGATAAAATTTGACTTTTTTAGTTTAATATGCTTTTAAAAAAGTCTTGACCTCATCTTTTTAATCAATAAGTCTGATCTAGCCCGAACCTAATGTAGGCTAGGCTATATACCACAATCGGCTCGACCTATAAAAGTTGATTGGATGAGCTAAATCTGGCCATTTTCACTGCTAGAAATTCACTATTTAGAGACTGAATCCTTGGAAACAAAACCTTGTCGCTAAATCAGTCGCAAAAATATTTTAGCGACCAAAAAATCGGTCTCTAAATAAGATTTTAATTCACGCCAAAAAATAAAAAGAAGTTTTCCTAGTTTAGCGACTTATTTAGAGACCTTCACAATTAACGGTAAAAAAGTGTTTCAATGACAAATTTAGAGACATAGGTTTTAGCGACTGAAATATCGGTCTTTAAATAGGATTTTAAACCCTACAAATTGTCAAACACACTTAACCCCACTCCTCACTCTGCGCCGCACACACAAAGAAAAAATTGGAGTCTTGTATCATTTGCTTAAAATCATCTTCTCCCTCCTCTCATATCTTTCTTGTGTGTGCTTCTTCAGTCATGAGAAGCAGAAACTATTTTTCTTTCCCTTCTTCCATGTACAAGCCCAAAGTCTCCACCCCTTATTAGCCACTGTCTGCTCAAACTCCGGCCACCAAAGGACATAACAACCCTATAGAAAATCTCATGCGAGTTCCCCCGAGAGTTTTATGCAAACGAGCACTGGGAAAGGACCCCATCGAGATCGCCGTCACCAATCACTATTCTTGGAAGATCATTGGAATTACCATCATGATTACAACTCCGGTTGAAACTCTCATGCTAGCACGTGTAGAGGGTTTGTGCGTATGGGTAGGCATGCCCAAACGGATGACTACCTTCGTACAGCTAGACATCATCGCATGGTGGTGTCTGAGAGTTCATTTGAGTATGCTCTGATTCAGGTGAATCGGAGGAGGCATAGGGTATCGGTAAGGAGTTCTTGTTATCCCTACTAGGATCTAGACTATTGTCTTTTGGCCATGGCCAGTTGAGCCTTTTTACCTTTGATGTAATTTTGGGGCTGTGAGTTTGGTTTTGTCTTTCTGGATAAATCTACTCATATTTTGCTATCTTTCTGCACAATCTGATGATACTATATGACTTTAGCTCTACTGACATGGCCATCTAGGTGTCTATATTTCTTGCATGCATGTTGTGTATGTTTTAAGTTTTTAAATATGTCATATCTATATAAGTGCACTAATGACTATGTTAATAAGACGATTAGGTAGTTGATTATGATTACACTAATAGGACGACAGGGCATTTCACTTATATGTCGAGTCAACTTGATTTCATCTTACTTAGATTCAATCTTAATTAAAATCAAATATTATAGAATATTTTCAAATTTAAAATCAGATTCGTATTTTAAAATTATTAGGAACAAACGTAACCCATCCCATTTTACACCCTTTGCTACAACAAAGGTTTACTCCTTTAATTTTCCTATAGTTGACTTAAGAGCACCACCAATCACTACGTCAGATTCCTTAAAAAATGGCGCCACTTTAAACAGCGCTAGCTACTAAAGTGCTAGTTAAAAAAACGCAGAATCCTTTCACTAGCGTTTACCTAAGAAAGCGCTACTGAAGGTTAACGAATAGCTAGCGCTTCTTTTATTAAGCGCTACTAATTGTACCCATCAAGAATAGCCAGCACTTGCTATAATAAGCGCTATCTTTACTCCACTTTCGCTAGCGCTTCCCCAGGAAAGCACTATCTTTGACCAACCTTCACTAGCACTTCCTAACACAAGCGCTATATATTCCCTACAACTTAATACTCGCGCCCTAGCACACCAGACATTGTCTCTCATTTCTCCTCTCCTCTCGTTTTCCCAACCTCCTTTCCTCTGTCTCTATGGTCTCCTCTCGCCGCTCCCCACCCCCAATACTACCGCCCTGACCCTCCCCATCCCCAACCCTACCCCTCTCGCTCCTTCTTCATCGTCTGTAACGACAACAAGAAGATGTTTGTTACCTATAACACCCTTCGTTCCTCCCTCTTCTACCACTCCTACTACATCGCTAACTCACAGCTTGCACCTTTCAAGTAGGACACAAAGTCCCAAACCACTCTCAACGCCACACTCTCCGCCGCTAACGCTTATGTCAAACCTCGCACCGTTAACGACATTAACGGAGATAGATCCCGCTGTTCCCTTTGATGTGCAGGTTTTGGCTTTTGCTTCTTTTCATTGCTTACCGCCACCTCGTGTGGAGGAGATGGCGGTACTGTCACTGAACAAGTTGCCGTTAGGTTTTTGTTTCCGTCCAACCGACGAGGAGCTCATCGATTACTACCTCCGTCTCAAGATCAACGGAAACGGCGACGAAGTTTGGGTAATTCGTGAAGTCGATGTCTGAAAATGGGAGCCTTGGGATTTGCCTAGTAATTTTCCCCTTCCTTTGTTCCCAATTTGTATCTTGAATTTAGGTTTTCTCTATAATTTGGTAAAGTTCTAGTCTTTTTTGACTCTGCTAATTTGTCTCACACTGTTTTTTGTGCTTGTGAAAACAAGCAATTATTGTCATTCATTGAAAAATTAACCATTTGATTATGATCACATGCGTTGACATGTAAACTATGAGAAGTTGTTTAAATTTCAGTTGTCGATTTTTTAATCAATGGTTATATTATTATTTTATTTTTCACTAAAGTGACTCTTTCTGTGTAATTGAGCATGTTGAATGTGTTTTTTTCGGGGGGGAAAACTAATTTTGAATGGTTAGATGTGGTTATGCTGTTTGATTTGATGATTTAGGTTTATCGGTGGTACGGAACAAGGATCCAGAGTAGTTCTTCTTGTGTTTGCAGGACCGAAAGTATCCGAATGGGCACAGGTTGAACCGAGCAACGAATCATGGGCATTGGAAGGCAACGAGCAAGGATTGCAAGATTAAGTCTGGTTCCACTTTGATTGGAATGAAGAAGACTCTGGTTTTCTACACTGGTCGTGCTCCCAAGGGGAAGAGGTATTGGAGTTGCAATCGAATGGAGAAAGCAAAGGTCACCTGGAAATTGTATGCAAAAGCATAGTTGAGTTACTTTTTCCTTTGTTATATTTACATGGCATTTGTATTATATATGTACTTATATACAAGATTAATATTTCCTATATTTAGCACTTGCACATTTCTTATAGAAATATATGTTGAATAGGCCAAGTTTTAAGAATTATCAGTAAGAGAACTCTTCTAGCCATTAAAACCAAAGAGAAGAGTGGTGCTCCTAATACTGAAACAGTAAAAAAAAAAAATATAAAGGAGAATAGCTAGCGCTTATTTGAAAACGTGTTATCTATTGTTGAGAATAGATAATGCTTCATCAAAGATGCACTAGCTATTCGCAACAATAGATAATGTTTTTTTAAAGAAGCGCTAGTTATTCCCAATTTTTACTAGCGCTTAAAAAACATTGTCTTTTCGAAACATAATCACCAGCAGGTGAATAGGTAGCACTTTTAAGCGCTAGTAAAGACAAAAAATAAGCGCTAGTAATTCCCAAATCTGTTGTAGTGAATGGTGCAATTCTCTTTGAGTTGTTTAAGTGGATGTTTGAGTTCACTTTTGGGAAAGCGAAAACTAAATATTGAGACAAAAAATTGATTTTGACATGTTTGAATGTTCTCGAGTAAAATGATTTTGCTTTTATTATGGATTCTAACTTGAAGCTAAGATTTGGAGTTTTTGTCTCCAAACATGAGTTTAACACTCAAATTTATTGTTCAACTCACTTTTCAGTAAATGTATCCAAATATAAATAATTTTGCATTCAACTCATTTTTAACTAAAGTCAATTTTACAAAATCAATTTATTCAAAGTCAATTTTCGCCACTGTAGAGCGAAATACACAATAAGCAGGTCTTAATGTGCCATATTACTTTTAAGCAATTTACCGACTTTTTACCCTAATGATACAACTCCTTAAGAACTTTGCAATATTTTTCTCTCAAATTATGTGTCACTTTAGAATATCAAGACAATATTTACTATTTTTACCCAATAATACTCTCATTTAAATGAGAGTAGTTATAATTGAGTAATGAGTTAATCGTAAATATGGGTATATGGATATATTAGTCATAACATATTTTTTTACTATAAAAATTTGCTTGGCTAGTCAGTTTTTTAAAAAGTGTGTACTATATTTTCTTAAATGACACGGGCGAGTAACTCATTACTTAACGACCCTAGAAAACCGACTAAAAACTCCATTTGAGTTGCTCTAATAACCATGGCAAAAGACGAGTCGGTGCACGGAAACCACAAGGATATCTCATGTGTAACCGTACCATGAAAAGAATGGATTGGCGCGCCGAGCCGTGGGATTCCTCTGCCCTGAAAGAAATTTTTGCAAAGTAAGGAAGGGAAGGGACCGCATTCTCGTGCTACAGCCACGCCCACGCACACGACACGTCACATGTGGTCCCCCCACCAACACCCCGCGGCCCAAACACCATTTCCGTTTCCCAGTCCCACCCACGCTGTTCCTTTCTTTATTAGGATTATGGAGGATTATGGATTTCTGTGTCGCACGTGTGGAGCCGACTGAACCCTTGCGGGACGGGCCCCACATACTCTCAACTCGTTCTTTGTCCGTATCTCACCCCATTCCAACTAACCATCACGTCACGTCAGAGCAAACCCCAATTACCGGAGAACGGGGGCTTGTTCCCTATCATCGCATTTCATAACTTTATTTATAAATAATTTCAAAATTAAACTTAAACTTATTAATTTAATGAAATAAAAAAGTTTGATCAGTATGAAATTAAATTCATTTATACCTTGTTATCAGTACTTCTTAGTGAAAAATATTTTACTATCATTTTTTTTTTGGGTACCCTATCATTTTATATAGTCTGTTTATTAAAACTGCGCTTCATTATTATTCATGGTACACGGTTGGGAAAATGATATCTATCCAATAGTATGCATGAACCTTTGGCACGGATAGGGCCAAGTCAATGCTATCCTTAGCCTAAGAAGTGGTACTGCTTTTTCAGAGAGGTTTTTACATGTTTCATTTCACATGTGACAATCTTTATAATTTATATAGTACTATTTATTTTGAAATCGATTTAGTAATCTAAATTTAATATTCATTTCGTTCTGTCATATTTGTGTATTGTTTAGGACCATATAAAAATGTCTCGCGATCGTGCACTTACGGGTTTGCGTTTTCTAATATTAGTTGAAACCAATTGGCAATAATAGAGTATGGAGATGCTTATATATCTGGGTCCCATTTTGGGGTGTTTCTGCTGTGTATCTCTATCTACATTTCATCACACAACAAATTTGCATGTGGGCTAGCTGCAACTTACTTTGACCGGTCTAGTTGATCTATTTGTGCTGGCGAGTTTTTTTTTTTTGCTTCGGTTTCGATCTTACCAAAATAAAGTGACAAGGCCATGCCAGAACAAACAAAAGTTACATGATACCCAGACTCGCAAATCATAAGAAATCTCTGTCAGTTACTATGTAATTTTCGATTCCTTCCATCAGTATATATTTTTTACCTGACACTCATGTCTGGAACAGTATCGATCGAGGTCACAGATTCACCTACACTAGAATATATATAATTCTTTCATTTTTATTTTGTGTATCTTAATTTTCGTACTAGATCACCTAGGGGATAGGGCACTATAGCAGGTGTCGGGTGTGGCCCTCTTAGCCATGTGGGTGAGTCCTCGCCACAGAATTGGACTGTGGAATCCGTGATTAAGCTACAGCGCTACACTGTAAGAATGCTAATTGTTAACCAACAGGTCATGTGTCCTTCATGAATTGAAGGGAAGGGGGATGCGTTAGGTCTCTGATGGTATGTTTCCTATTTCAATGAAGTTGTTTTTCCACACTTTTGTAGCGACACTGTTTTGGAACAGCCATAAATGGACTAACGGATAACGAATTATTAGGATCAATTGAGTGTGCGCAAAAATATCAAGCTCTATGAATCACTCACTAATTGGATTGCCTAAATTTGATGGTGTTTACGATTTGGCAATTTGTTCATTATGATATGGCATACGTTGTCAAATACTCTTTTTATCTCATATTAAGTGTTATGTTTAGAATACAATGTCAGTGGCACCCGACATCGTAGTTATTCCCTTGTTGTTTTGTACTATAAACTAGTTATTGATTATTGGCTATTAATATCCACATGAAATGACTAAATATTACTAATAAAATACAAATACACTATTTTTGTGATCATTAAATTTATCTAAACATTTGGATAATCTCATATTGATCGTCTTATAAAATTATACTATAATTTAAAATTTAATGAATATGCTCATTGATTAAAATTATCCACCCTGTCTTGTTGCAAATTCCTATTATTAAATTTTATTTTTATAATAAACTATATATTGAAAATAGAGCAAGCTGATCGAAATATACTCTTATGTAAAGTATTAATAAAGAATTAGTTAAAGAATAATATATTTTTATTCAAACTAGATGTATTTTTAGAAAAATTATTTAAAGGATATATCAAAATATCTTTTTTTAACTAGTAATAGACCATAGCCGGTAGTCGTAGGACTAATCCCTTGACGATGTAGAGTACTGGTTAATGGGCAACTTCTCTTCCCATAGTTGTAGCTCTATCCCATCACCATGATTTGAATCTTTGACATCTGGTTAAAGGGCTCGAGCTAACCACTCAGACCACACCTTGTGGGTTAAAGCAAATTATATTTATTGTTTCGGGGGCTCCACTCTGGAAAGCTAAAACATTTGAAAGTATAAATAGATACTACCTTCGTTCCTTTTTAAATGTCTATTTTTAGTAATTTTTAAAGTTCAATGTCACATTAACTATTTTTTGTCAATAATACTCTTAACTATTTATTTTACAGAGAAAAATATGTAAAATGAAGTAATGAAAAATAAAAAATAACATAGAAAAAAGACTAATAGTTTTATTAAAAACAACAAAATTTAATGATGTCATTGGTTATCGTAAAAAGGCTTTAAAACGTTTAAAAAGAAATTGAGAGGGTATATATCTTTCAACTAATTTTCTTAATTATTGAATAAAAAAACAATAAATACTCAAAAAATTTAATTTCGTTTGTTTTTATTTAGTTTCGTTAATATTGAGAGTAGAATTTAATTTATATGTCCAATTAATGTAAAAAAATCTTGCAACATTGTTTCATTATAGAAAACTATATTATTCAATAAAAATTTGACAACTTATATATGTTATTGTACTCATTAAATAATATGATAATATATATTGATAAATGAGAGTGTAAAACTTTTTCAAATTGATAATATTTACAAATTGTACCCTTATTTATAAATTATTTAAGGAAGATTAATATATGCTAACAAAACTCAGCATTTGCTAATTCCTCTTTTTAGGGCCTTATGACAATCCTTAAAAATGTAGAAAATATCAGCTACTACTCTCTTTCTTAATATATATGTCATATTTGGTTAAATTACACGGTTTAAGAAAAAATAATAAATAAAAAAGAGAATGGTAATTTTACCAAATTAACCTTATTAATTATTGATGTATTAACTATTGTCATAAATTCAAGTTAAAATATTTGAAAATACAATTGGTAAAAAAATATTTAATATTACATTAAAAATAGAGAATAATACATATTTTAGGACAAATTATTTTACTTAAATGTGACATATATATCGAGACAGAGTGAGTATTATTCGTCCTGAATTCCTGATTAATTTTGCTGGGGTCCATCCCTGTCTCCTGCTCCAATCCAACGATGTTTCGTAAAAATAAAGAAATTAATAAATAAATAAATAAAATAAATAAAGGCACTACTAATAATTAAGGAAGTGAAAACTGAAAACTACGACAGTGTGAAAAGGGTAGGAGAGAGAAGGAGGGAGGAGAGAAGAATCTAAAAAGGAAGCAACATTTCTGTTTCTTCTACATCTACACACTGCTGCAACACAAGCACAAGAAACTTCAACTCACCAAGCGTTGTCCTCGTGACTCAAACCTAACAAACACAGAACAATTCTCCGCTTCTTCTCTCTCCCCACAGTCTCTACAAAGAGAAGAGCGGGAGGAACAGCTTCGCCGGTACGATGACCGGCGGTGGCTCATCGGGGAGGTTGCCGACGTGGAAGGAGAGAGAGAACAACAAGAGAAGAGAGAGAAGACGAAGAGCGATTGCTGCCAAGATCTACACCGGCCTTCGAGCTCAGGGGAACTACAAGCTTCCCAAACACTGTGACAACAACGAGGTCTTGAAAGCTCTCTGCGCTGAAGCTGGTTGGATCGTTGAAGAAGATGGCACTACCTATCGAAAGGTTTACCTCAATCTTATCCTTAACTTCCTCTCAGATCTAATTAACGTGCACTTTTATGGTTGAAAAATGGAACTATCTACCTTTAATTCTCAATTTTGCTTGCTAAATTTGTGGATCTGCTTCCAGTTCAGGAAATTCATATAGTGTAAACGGAAATTAAACCCCTGTTTTGCAAAACAAAACGGCCTTATCGTAACCTAGGTATCGCGATCTAAGCAGTTATAAAGAAATTAAATTAGTTTCTTGAGCTTGTTGATTTTTCTGTTGTTAGTTTAATTAGGTTAATGACATTTTATATCACTTATGTTGATGTGTTATCTGGCTTCCCCTTTTCCTACTTTGTTTCATCATAATGTCTTCTTGGTGAAGCTGATTTGTGCATTATATGATATGATATTCATTGGAAGAAATTAATGATTCAAGTGAAGCAGTGTATTTTGTGTAAATAGATAATTTTGATTCTTGCATAGGCTAATATGAGTGAATAAATTTGACACAGGGAAGCAAGAGACCACCACCAAGTGAGATTGGAGGAACTCCACCGAATATGAGTGCTTGTTCTTCCTTCCAGCCAAGTCCACAATCATCCTCATTCCCAAGTCCTGTGCCATCCTACCATGCGAGCCCAACTTCATCCTCTTTCCCAAGTCCCACTCGCATTGACGGAATTGGAAACCCCTCTTCCTTTCTCCTTCCATTCATCCGCAACATAACTTCCATCCCCACAAATCTTCCACCCCTCAGGATATCCAACAGTGCCCCTGTAACCCCACCTCTTTCTTCTCCCAGAAGTTCAAAGCGGAAAGCAGATTTCGAATCCCTCTCCAATGGTTCCCTTAACTCCTCCTTCCGCCACCCCCTTTTCGCCACTTCTGCCCCATCGAGTCCCTCTCGCCGTAACCATGTGGCCCCTTCCACGATTCCGGAATGCGACGAGTCAGATGCTTCTACGGTGGACTCTGGTCGATGGGTTAGTTTTCAGACCACAGCAGCCCCAGGTGCTGCTCCTCCTTCCCCTACTTTTAATCTCATGAAACCAGTAATGCAGAAGATCACTCCCCAGGGTTCCATGGATATGAATGATGGCATGCAATGGGGCTCAGGTTCAGCTGCTGAGAGAGTTAGAGGATCAGATTTTGACTTTGAGAATGGCAGAGTGAAGCCATGGGAAGGTGAGAGAATCCATGAGGTAGGAATGGATGAATTGGAGCTTACTCTCGGGTTTGGTAAGGCCTGATAAAAAATCCAACTTACCTTTGTGTTCAACACCGCACCGAAAAATCACAGATTCAACTGCAATCCCTTAAAAAGTGTGCATGGCATTGCTTGGATCTGCTACTAGCTGCCATAATCAGGGGAATTGGGTGTTATGCTTTGTTTTCCTTGTGTACAGTTCCTTTTATATAGCTGTGGTTAGTGGGTATTTTATATGAAATTTGACTTCATGGTAATGCCTTGTTGATTGTTGGAGAGTTGCATTTGAAGCAACCTTCCTTAAGGAAGTATTGTGCGACTTGATCTTACCAAGACCAAGGGAAACGAGGTGCTATTCTTAATCCTTTTATTGATGATCTTTTAACATTTTCTTCCTCTTAGTAATTCATTATACTGCTGAGCATCCAGCTAAGTTTTTGTGTTGTGTGTTTGTTACATTTTCCATTGCTTTTGCTTTTGATTGAGTTGTCTTTCATCGTCTAGATTTGTTTTACTAGCCAGCTAAATGACTTCATTATTGTTTTAATTTTTATACTGGTTTGCCATATTAGCCATCTAAATTACTGCCTTGCTGTTTCAATTTATTTGGAATGAGAGAAGAAAATAAGAGGAAAGAAAATGAGTAGAACTAAAAAAAAAAAAAAAACAAAAGGACGAGATAAAATGAGTGGATTCTTATTTTGATGGATAGAAAATGAAGAAAAAGAAATGTAGACTTTTCTACCTGCTTACTCCCTCCGGTTTGAAATTTGAGAAGAATGAAAATGAATAATGGATGTTTTGACCTTTTCACCCGTGTTAGTTAGTGACCACAATTTAAATACATATATGGCAATGGATAATCCATCAATTACTCAAGAGTACCTGCTACAGAACACTATATATGAGAAAATAATCCAGCCACTACATATGACCAAAGAGAATCAAACTAAGACTCGGAAGTCGTTGTACTGAAAGCCCAAGACTGCTATGGATGAATACGTAACAATTCGCTCTTCTTTTTCTTTACTAGGAATGTCTAAGCCCCACTAAGCAGAAACTTTTCCGTGGAAAAGAAACCCCAGCCTTAAACGCATGAATAAACATAAATCCATGTTGTCTTCGTAAACGTATGAATAAACATAAATCTCCCAGGAGCAGTTTCGCAACTCCCTAATAGCAAGAACTATTTGCGTGTAAAGAAGAACGTCCATTAATGTCTAACCACATCCACTGCAACTTTTGAGTAGCATTCAATCCATACCCGAGGCAACTGCTTCTCCCAGGACACACTGAGGCTCGTATAAATACCTCAAGATTTCGCCATGGTGATAATAGTCCTTGGCAGGAGATAACGAAATCAGTCGAGGCAAGAGTGAGACGTTTGGCAAAAGAGAGGTTCTCCAAATTCATAATCTCTAATAAGCTCTTTCCAAAATACTATAACTATTGGTTTTCTTCGTCACTCTTGTGAATCACCGGATCTCCTAGGTGTTTACCTAGGCCAGATGTTAACCTTGAACACTACTCCTGGAGACCAAAAGTATTTTAGTTTTTCCACCTAACTCTTAGTATTATAATAAGGATATTTTCGGGTGTCTGACTTTCTACAAGCAAAAATTGGATATACCCCTAGTTACACTTGGAGGAGCATCATTCACTCCTCTTGGATTCTCAAAAGAGGGGGTCTATGGAGGATTGGGAATGGGGAGCATATCAGAATATGGGAGGATAATTGGCTGCCGAAACAAAATGGTTTTCGGGTGTGGAGCCCCAAACCTGTAGGGAGTGAAGTCGTTACTGTGAATCAACTGATTGATTCTGAGTCTCAAGTCTGGAATAGGCAAGTTGTGCATTCCCTGTTCTTACATTTTGAGGCGGATCAAATTTGTCAAATCCCTTTGGTGGACCTCAATCAACATGATTCCTACATGTGGGGTGGTACTAAAAATGGCGTTTATTCGGTGCGGTCGGGATACCATCAGATTAAACAATGGGAAAGTTCTTCTGAAGCTTGTTCTAGCCATGAGTCTACGGGTGTGTGGTCTGCCCTATGGAAATTGAAAATTCCTCCTAAGCAAACTACGTTGCTATGGAAAATTTTGAACAAAGCTATTCCTCGTAAGCAAATTCCTCCTTTATGTCCTAGGTGCAACGATTCTGTGGAATCTGCGGAACACACATTTAGGGACTATGTAAAAGCATCTCAGATTTGGTTTGCATCAAACCTGGGGCTAAGGTTTAATGGAGATAATCCGATTTCCTTCGCTGATTGGCTAGAAAACCTAATTTTGACGGAGAAGACAGAAATTGTGGAACAAGTGGCATCCATAATCTACAGTATATAGTGGGCTCAAAATGTATGTTGTTTTGAAGATAAAGATGTACCTGTCACGGTCTCTGCGAGAAAGGCGAGCTTGATTTTGGAGGAGTATCGTCGCTCGGTTGGCTTCAGTGCGCAATCGACGGTGCGGCCGTTTAGAGAAGCTGGGAACCGGTGGCAACCCCTTTCCTCTGACATGTTAAAAGCTAACGTTGATGCGGCAATTGCGGCTAGTGTCGTTGGGGTTATGGAGCTATTATCAAGGATGCGAACAGGTCTGTGGTGGCAGCGGCGTCTTGGACAGAGGCGTGTTCTGATGATAGTACGACGGTGGATAGGGGTGGGAATAGGCCAGGCCAGGCCAGGCCCTGCCATGAACAGGCCTGGCCTGTGTTCCAATTTTAAGGCCTGAGCCTGGCCTATTAGCCTGATGTAGGCCGATTTTTAAGGCTTGGCCTGACCTACTTAAAAGCCTAGCCTGGCCTGAAAGCCTATTTAAATGTCTACTTTGCAATAAGGCCCTTACATAAGCCTCAACCTATAAAAAAGTATTAGGCCGGCCTTCACTTGTATATAGGCTTGTAGGCCCGTAATGATAAAGAGGCCAGTAAAACCTACCGATAAATAAGCCACTAAGACTTCACAAAAAAACAAACCAGTAGGCCTCTTTTTTGATCGGCTAAAAGAAATCGAGTACAAGCCTACAAGCCAACAAATAGTACAACGACAAAAAGCAATTAAAATTCAAAAACTGAATGTCAGGCAGGTTAATAGGCCTATACTTTCAAATTAAAAAAAATTATAACAGCCTCAATAACAAAACTTCTATAATTCCAAAGCAAACAAGCAACTGGTCGAAGATTGTTTTCCAGTATAAAACTTAGTTCATAAGAAAGTTCCCAAAATTAAATGGACAATTTTGTAGTATAGAAAGATAATAAAGGAGTCTTCAATATCATAACAATTGTAGATTTGCAGTGTAGTTTGCTGTAGCTACAAGCCTCCATAAAGTAGCAAAACTTCTATATCATATCATAGCAACTAGCAATCTTCACCTCAAATCTTCAATATGATATCTTCTTGTCGTTCATGCACCTTAACAATAATTTATGTTATTAAGCAGCACAATATCTAACAGTAATCATATTAAGAAATATAAAAGAATAGTTAATATAAGAAAATATTAATTGTACCTTTGACTTTCTCTGTAAATTGTACTTGTGACGAAGCCAATCCCCTCATAAATGAGCGACTCAATGGATTCTCCATTCAATTTCGAGCAGTATTCATCAATTACTCTTCCTCCAAAGACTAAATGTGGATTCTGATGCCACAGTTGATATTGGAATTGCTAGTATATCAGCAGCCATCTTTGACATAATCTTATATTTTAAGCTATTGTTTCGCCACCAGTCAAGTACACAAAAAGAGTTGTTGCTACCATCAGGATTGTAAACACCTTCCTCAAGATAAGCATCTACTTCAGATTTCATTGGGGGGACTGCCTCCTTTTCTCACACAATAGTCATGATGTGGTCAAATCCAGTAGTTATTGAAGGTTTAGGTGTACCGGAAGATGAGGAGTTATTGCCACCATTATTCACTTCACTGGAGGATGACTCTTCAAGACTTAGAGACACATACTCCTCATACAATTGTTTCAATGAAGTACGCACCTTTTCTATATTCTCTTTTGCAACTTCTTCAGGTTTATATATAAAAGGAAAGCATATATCAACCACATGGAATTTGCACCTGGGATCCAAAACACTAGCAATGGTCATTAATAGATTACATTGCCCCCAGTATTTGTAAAACTTTAGTTTCATTGGGGCTGCCATATTTCTCATGAAAAGATCTCTATGTGAATACATGCCTTGACAGGATGATTTTGATGATTGACAAAAGGGAGCTTTGCAAATAGTCAACCGTGCAAAAAGTGGAAAAGAATACCAAGACGCGTATCAAGAATGATTGTTTCTCAAGTCTTTGGGTTCTGGGTATTTATTTATCTTTATTAAGACAATTTGTAAGTAGTAATAAAAAGCTCTCAATTAAAATTAAATCACACACGCACAAAATATTTTGACATGCATATCTCGTGTCGGATGTCGGTGAGGAAGTCGGATGTCGGTGAGGAGGAAGTCGCGTGTCGAGCTCGAGGAAGTCGTATGTCGAATCGAGGAGGAAGTCGCGTGTCGGTGATGAGGTCACGCATCGAGGTCGCGTGTCGAAGCTTATGAGGTCGCTGCATCGAGGTCGCGTGATGAGCTCTTGTCGCGCGGCCGAGCTATGAAAACCGAAATGAGGAGGTCGATGCCGAGCCGTGGTTCCGAGGTCTTTGCCGAGCCGCTCGTGAGGTCGACGCCGAGCCGTGGTCGAGGTCGCCTGGTCGAGTCAGCGGTGGCGAGGTCGCTCGCCGAGCTGCCTTCGTGAGGTCGTGATGCCGAGCCGCCTCGTGTTTTCAATTCTTTCATGTTCAACGCAACGGACAAATTCCAACGGACAAATCGACGCGAACGGACAAATCTTTTTTTAAATCTGCAACGACAAATCCTTTTAATAATCATCCCGCAGCGGCCAAATCTTCAGCGGACATTTTTTTAAGTCGTGAGACGCTCCTCGGTCGGTCTATAAATAAACAACGATGTGCTCTTTCTTACAACACAACAATAACAACGCGATTGCTTAATTTTTGTGCCAAAAACTCACAAATATTTTTCATCACTCACACTTATTTGAGCACAATTTTCTGAGAGTCTTTTTATTCTACAAAATTTGAGTTGTATTATTTGAGCTTCAATTTGTTATATCTGCACTATTGAGTGTATCTTTCTCGTCTCATTTTATTTGTGAAAATCATTTATTTTTGGGTAGGAATCCCAAGGTGTTCATAGAGAGGTGATATCTCTTGAACGTATTGCTCTGGTTTAGAGTTGTAAAGGTTTCTAGTTGAACCTGATTTAAAAGCTAGTGTCTTAGTGAAAATCCCATAGTGGTTTGCTTTGGGGACAGGACGTAGGCCACAGGGGTGTTAGGTGGTCGAACCTGGATAATTTGTTGTGTGCTTTTTTACTCCTTATCTCTCTACTTTTCACTCAATTAAATTTCTGTACTTTATTTTTTTGTTATTTATATCTTACTATTTACTTTATTTTTAACTCGTTTGCAATTTATTCTTCAAGTGATTTATCTATTTCACATTAATATTTTCGCAACTCATAATTAGCACTTATTTCTCCAAAAGTTTTTGAAAGCACAGTTCACACACAATTCACCCCCCTCTTGTGTTTGGAGTCACTTGTCAACAATTGGCATCAGAGCTAGAATCTTGTATAAAGGACTTAACCGTCTCAAGAGAATGACTTCAAACAATTACGAGGGAACTTCCATGAACAGACCCCCATTTTTTAATGGTGAGGGGTATGGTTATTGGAAGGATAGAATGCAAATCTTTCTTGAGGGTGTTGATCTTGATATTTGGGATGCTGTGGAAAATGGTCCATTTGTCCCCACTCAATCAATTAATGATGCAGTGGTAGACAAACCAAGATCACTTTGGACCGAAGATGATAAGAAAAAGGTCCAATACAATTTGAAAGCTAAGAACATCATCATACTTTAAGCTACGATGAGTTCTATAGGGTCTCAAATTGCAAGGCGCTAAAGAAATGTGGGACACCCTTCTATTGACCCATGAAGGTACTACCGAGGCCAACTTATGTCTCATGGCAAAACACGAGGAGGATGAGGTAAATGCTCTTGAACTTCGAATCTCCTTTAACTTATGATGAGCTTATTGCTTGTGAAGAATTAAATAATGAAACGATTAAACTTGGAAAAATTGTTCTTTCTTCTAAGAAAACCATCTCTTCTCTTGAATCAAAAATTGAAATTTTAAACAAAGAGATAGTGATTCTTAAAGAAAAACAAGTTCTTTGTGATTGAAACTTCTCCTCCCATATCTTGTGAAAATAAAAAGATGAAGTTTTAAAATGCAATGAGTGTAGTGTTTTGAAAAATAAGGTTGAGGATTTAAATAACACTCTTGCAAAATTTACAATGGGAAGAGATAATCTAAACATTATTTTAGGAAACCAAAAGGTACTTTTAGAAAAGCTGGTTTAGGTTATCATCCAAAAATTCATGAAAAATCTTTTAAACTCGTCAATCACAACAAACCCTCAAGTAGTCCTTTCATTAAATGCTTTCACTTTGTGGTAGAAATGGTCACACCGCCTCCATTTGCAATATTAGAAAGAACAAGAATGTGGTTGGCAAAAGATATGGATTCCAAAGGGTACTTTGCCAAAAACTAACTCATCTGGACTGACTTAGTTTGGGTACCAAAAGTTAAAACCTGATTTTATTTTGCGGGTGTGTTTGAAAGCCAAAGATTCAAATTGGTATCTTGATAGCGGCTGTTCAAAGCACATGACAGAGACAAAAGCAAGTTCTCCTCTTTGGAACCCAAAAATAAAGGTTATGTTTGTTATGGTGATAATAATAAAGGTAAAATTCTTGGGATTGGTACTATTGGTAAGAGTCCTAATCCCATTATAGAGAATGTCTTGTATGTGGAAGGTTTGAAACATAACTTGCTAAGTATTAGTCAACTTTACGACAAAGGCAATAATGTTATATTTGATTCTTCAAAATGCATGGTCGTAAATTCTTTTAATAAAAGTACAGTTTTGTTGGATCTAGAATTGGAAATATCTATATGGTTAATTTAGATGAACTACCTTCAAATGATGCATCTTTGTCTTTTTAGTAAAGAGAATGAATCTTGGCTATGGCATAGAAGAATGGCTCATATTCACATGGATCATCTTAATAAATTGGTTCGTAGAAGACTTAGTAATTGGCTTACCAAAGCTTCGTTTTGAAAAAGATAAACTTTGTGATGCATGTCAAAAAGGAAAACAAGTAAAGGCATCTTTCAAATCTAAAAATATTGTTTCTACAAACCGGCCTTTACAACTTTTACATATGGATTTATTTGGCCCTTCTAGAACTAAAAGCTTTGGTGGCAATTACTATGCTCTTGTTATTGTGGTCGACTATTCTCGCTATCCATGGACTTTATTTATTTCTCACAAAAATGATGCTTTTAATGCTTTTCGAAAACTTGCAAAGGTTATACAAAATGAGAAGGGACTTAACATTGCTTCCATTCGAAGTGATCATGGTGGGGAATTTGAGAATGAAGCATTTGAAGCATTTTGCACAGAAAATGGCATTGATCACAACTTTTACGCTCCAAGGACACCGCAACAAAATGGAGTGGTTGAAAGGAAAAATCGGTCTCTTGAAGAGCTAGCGAGGGCGATGCTCAATGAGACTAACCTTCCTAAGTACTTTTGGGCGGGGCAGTGAGCAGCTTGCTATGTGATGAATCGAGTTCTTATAAGGCCGATCCTTAAACAAACACCGTATGAACTCTACAAAGGAAGGAAGCCCAACATTTCCCACCTTCACGTTTCGGATGCAAGTGTTTTGTCCTAAACAATGGTAAGAATAACCTTGGTAAATTTGATGCTAAAGGCGATGAAGGTTTATTTCTTGGATATTCCACTTCTAGTAAAGCTTTTGAATTTTTAATAAAAGAACTTGACTGTTGAAGAATCTGCATGTTTCTTTTGATGAATCTAACCCCAAATCTTGATAGAAGAAAGTGTTGATGATCTTGCGAAGTATTTGGAGATACCTATTTAGAGGAACAAGAGAGATCAAAAGTTCAAAAGGAGGATCAAGAGTCCTTGCCTCAACCCTCTCAAGAACTCTCTCACTCAAATCTTCCAAAAGAATGGAGAGTCTCAAAGAACCATCCTCTTGACAACATAATAGGTGATATCTCAAAAGGGTAACGACTCGAAACTCTCTTAATCATGCATGTCATCATATGGCCTTTGTCTCTCAAATTGAACCAAATGACGTCAATGAAGCCATCTTTGATGAGCATTGGACCTTTGCTATGCAAGAGGAATTAAATCAATTTGAGAGAAATGATGTTTGGGAACTTGTCCACTAGGCCTAAAGATCACCTAGTCATTGGGACCAAATGGGTCTTTCGCAATAAGCTTGATGAAAACGGTATTATTGTTAGAAACAAAGCTAGACTTGTTGCAAAGGCTACAACCAACAAGAGGGCATAGATTTCGATGAAACCTATGCACCCTGGCTAGATTAGAAGCCATTCGTATGCTTCTAGCATTTGCATGTGTCATGGATTTTAAACTTTTTCAAATGGATGTAAAGAGTGCTTTTCTAAATGGTTATATTCAAGAAGAAGTATTTGTTGATCAACCTCCTGGTTTTGAAAATTTTGAATTTCCAAATCATGTTTTTAAATTGAAAAAGGCTCTGTATGGTTTAAAACAAGCTCCTAGAGCTTGGTATGATAGGTTGAGCAAATACTTACTTGAAAAAGGTTTTGAAAGAGGAAAAGTTGATACTACTCTTTTCATCAAACATAAGAAGCATGACATTTTACTTGTTCAAATTTATGTCGATGATATAATATTTGGTGCTACTAATGAATCCTTGTGTAAGGAATTTTACGATATCATGCAAAGTGATTTTGAAATGTCAATGATGGGAGAGCTAAATTACTTCCTTGGACTTCAAATCAAACAAACAAAGGAAGGAATATTCATCAATCAATCCAAATATTGCAAGGATTTACTCAAGAAATTTGGAATGACCGATGCAAAAGAAATCTCAACTCCAATGAGCACTTCATGCTATCTTGACAAAGATGAAGGTGGTAAGTCGGTCGAAGTAAGTAAGTATAGAGGTATGATAGGATCTCTTCTCTATCTCACTGCTAGTCGTCCTGATATTATGTTTAGTGTTTGTATGTGTGCACGTTTTCAAGCTAGTCCTAAGGAATCACATCTCTCTGCTGTAAAACGCATTATGAGATACCTCATTGGCACACAAACTATGGGTTTATGGTACCCCAAAGGTGTTGACTGCACACTTATTGGGTACTCGGATTCGGATTTTGCGGGTTGCAAAATGGACCGAAAAAGCACTAGTGGGACATGTCACTTACTTGGGAATGCCTTGGTTTCATGGCATAGTAAGAAACAAGCCAGTGTGGCTTTGTCCCTTTCTTGAAGCGGAATACGTTGCAGCAGGTAGTTGTTGTGCACATATCATTTGGATGAAACAACAGTTGAATGATTATGGAATCAATCTGAAAACTGTTCCAATTAAGTGCGACAATACTAGTTCCATAAACCTCACTAAAAATCCGGTTTATCACTCTCGGAGTAAAACACATAGAGATTAGGCACCATTTTATTAGAGATCATGTTCAAAAAGGAGATTGTGTGATTGAGTTTGTGGAAACATCTAAACAACTTGCAGATATTTTTACTAAACCTTTGCCTAAGGAAACTTTCTTTTTTATTAGAACTGAATTGGGAATTTTAGACCAATCATGCATTGAGTATTTTTGTGATTGCATTTTCTTTTTGAATAAATTCTAACTTGGCGTTTGAGTGTGCTAACGAGTTTATGCGAGTCTTTTCCCCTTCCATTTTCTTTAAGTGCGGAATAATGAGTGGGTGACGCATTTGTCTTATGCAACTAGCTAATCATGTCCAACCAGCTCATCATCACACCAAGCTTGGTATCACGTAACTATCAAAATATGCTTGTTTAATCTGAATATATGCCTTGTTTTATTTGTCTTTCCCACTTTTGATGTTGTCAAAAGGGGGAGAGTTACATGAATGCATGATTCAGGGAGTGATATTTTAAGTATTGCCTATTGTGAGGGGGAGTTTTTCTAAATATTGTGCTTAAACTCTGATATCTTTTATTGAAAAACCATGCTTATATCTCATTGCTATATCATGATTATATTTTTACTAAAAACCCTCCATGAGATGTTTGTCATCATCAAAAAGGGGGAGTCTGTGAATACATGCCTTGACAGGATGATTTTGATGATTGACAAAAGGGAGCTTTGCAAATAGTCAACCGTGCAAAAAGTGGAAAAGAATACCAAGACGCGTATCAAGAATGATTGTTTCTCAAGTCTTTGGGTTCTGGGTATTTATTTATCTTTATTAAGACAATTTGTAAGTAGTAATAAAAAGCTCTCAATTAAAATTAAATCACACACGCACAAAATATTTTGACATGCATATCTCGTGTCGGATGTCGAGCTGAGGAAGTCGGATGTCGTGAGGAGGAAGTCGCGTGTCGAGCTCGAGGAAGTCGTATGTCGAATCGAGGAGGAAGTCGCGTGTCGAGTGATGAGGTCACGCATCGAGGTCGGCGTGTCGAAGCTTATGAGGTCGCTGCATCGAGGTCGCGTGATGAGCTCTTGTCGCGCCGAGCTATGAAAACCGAGCCGATGAGGAGGTCGTATGCCGAGCCGTGTTCCGGCGGTCTTTGCCGAGCCGCTCAGAGGTCGTATGCCGAGCCGTGGTCGAGGTCGTCTGTCGAGCCGTGTGGCGAGGTCGTCTGCCGAGCCGCCTTCAGAGGTCGTATGCCGAGCCGCCTCCGTGTTTTCAATTCTTTCATGTTCAGCATAGCGGACAAATTCCAACGGACAAATCGACGAACGGACAAATCTTTTTAAATCTTGAACGACAAATCCTTTTAATAATCATCCCGCAGCGGTCAAATCTTCAACGGACATTTTTTTTTTAAGTGCGTGAGACGCTCCTCGGTCGGTCTATAAATAAACAACGATGTGCTCTTTCTTACAACACAACAATAACAACGCAGTGCTTAATTTTTGTGCCAAAAACTCTGTCAAATATTTTTCATCACTCACACTTATTTGAGCACAATTTTCTGAGAGTCTTTTTATTCTACAAAATTTGAGTTGTATTATTTGAGCTTCAATTTGTTATATCTGCACTATTGAGTGTATCTTTCTCGTCTCATTTTATTTGTGAAAATCATTTATTTTTGGGTAGGAATCCCAAGGTGTTCATAGAGAGGTGATATCTCTTGAACGTATTGCTCTGGTTTAGAGTTGTAAAGGTTTCTAGTTGAACCTGATTTAAAAGCTAGTGTCTTAGTGAAAATCCCATAGTGGTTTGCTTTGGGGACAGGACGTAGGCCACAGGGGTGTTAGGTGGTCGAACCTGGATAATTTGTTGTGTGCTTTTTTACTCCTTATCTCTCTACTTTTCAGTCAATTAAATTTCTGTACTTTATTTTATTGTTATTTATATCTTACTATTTACTTTATTTTTAACTCGTTTGCAATTTATTCTTCAAGTGATTTATCTATTTCACATTAATATTTTCGCAACTCATAATTAGCACTTATTTCTCCAAAAGTTTTTGAAAGCACAGTTCACACACAATTCACCCCCCTCTTGTGTTTGGAGTCACTTGTCAACAATTGGCATCAGAGCTAGAATCTTGTATAAAGGACTTAACCGTCTCAAGAGAATGACTTCAAACAATTACGAGGGAACTTCCATGAACAGACCCCCATTTTTTAATGGTGAGGGGTATGGTTATTGGAAGGATAGAATACAAATCTTTCTTGAGGGTGTTGATCTTGATATTTGGGATCTTTGTGGAAAATGGTCCATTTGTCCCCACTCAATCAATTAATGATGCGGTGGTAGACAAACCAAGATCACTTTGGACCGAAGATGATAAGAAAAAGGTCCAATACAATTTGAAAGCTAAGAACATCATCACTACGCTTTAAGCTACGATGAGTTCTATAGGGTCTCAAATTGCAAGGCTGCTAAAGAAATGTGGGACACCCTTCTATTGACCCATGAAGGTACTACTGAGGCCAACTTATGTCTCATGGCAAAACACGAGGAGGATGAGGTAAATGCTCTTGAACTCGAATCTCCTTTAACTTATGATGTTGCTTATTGCTTGTGAAGAATTAAATAATGAAACGATTAAACTTGGAAAAATTGTTCTTTCTTCTAAGAAAACCATCTCTTCTCTTGAATCAAAAATTGAAATTTTAAACAAACAGATAGTGATTCTAAAAGAAAAACAAGTTCTTTGTGATTGAAACTTCTCCTCCCATATCTTGTGAAAATAAAAAGATGAAGTTTTAAAATGCAATGAGTGTAGTGTTTTGAAAAATAAGGTTGAGGATTTAAATAACACTCTTGCAAAATTTACAATGGGAAGAGATAATCTAAACATTATTTTAGGAAACCAAAAAGGTACTTTTAGAAAAGCTGGTTTAGGTTATCATCCAAAAATTCATGAAAAATCTTTTAAACTCGTCAATCACAACAAACCCTCAAGTAGGCCTTTCATTAAATGCTTTCACTGTGGTAGAAATAGTCACCCTCCCTCCAGTTGCAATATTAGAAAGAACAAGAATGTGGTTGGCAAAAAGATATGGATTCCAAAGGGTACTTTGCCAAAAACTAACTCATCTGGACCCAACTTAGTTTGGGTACCAAAAGTTAAAACCTGATTTTATTTTGCAGGTGTGTTTGAAAGCCAAAGATTCAAATTGGTATCTTGATAGCGGCTGTTCAAAGCACATGACAGGAGACAAAAGCAAGTTCTCCTCTTTGGAACCCAAAAATAAAGGTTATGTTTGTTATGGTGATAATAATAAAGGTAAAATTCTTGGGATTGGTACTATTGGTAAGAGTCCTAATCCCATTATAGAGAATGTCTTGTATGTGGAAGGTTTGAAACATAACTTGCTAAGTATTAGTCAACTTTCTGACAAAGGCAATAATGTTATATTTGATACTTCAAAATGCATGGTCGTAAATTCTTTTAATAAAAATCTGCTTTTGTTGGATCTAGAATTGGAAATATCTATATGGTTAATTTAGATGAACTACCTTCAAATGATGCATCTTTGTCTTTTTAGTAAAGAGAATGAATCTTGGCTATGGCATAGAAGAATGGCTCATATTCACATGGATCATCTTAATAAATTGGTTCAGTAAAGACTTAGTAATTGGCTTACCAAAGCTTCGTTTTGAAAAAGATAAACTTTGTGATGCATGTCAAAAAGGAAAACAAGTAAAGGCATCTTTCAAATCTAAAAATATTGTTTCTACAAACCGGCCTTTACAACTTTTACATATGGATTTATTTGGCCCTTCTAGAACTAAAAGCTTTGGTGGCAATTACTATGCTCTTGTTATTGTGGCCGACTATTCTCGCTATACATGGACTTTATTTATTTCTCACAAAAATGATGCTTTTAATGCTTTTCGAAAACTTGCAAAGGTTATACAAAATGAGAAGGGACTTAACATTGCTTCCATTCGAAGTGATCATGGTGGGGAATTTGAGAATGAAGCATTTGAAGCATTTTGCACAGAAAATGGCATTGATCACAACTTTTACGCTCCAAGGACACCACAAGAAAATGGAGTGGTTCAAAGCAAAACTCGCTCTCTTGAAGAGCTAGCGAGGGCGATGCTCAATGAGACTAACCTTCGTAAGTACTTTTGGGCAGACGCCGTGAGCACCGCTTGCTATGTGATGAATCGAGTTCTTATAAGGCCGATCCTTAAACAAACACCGTATGAACTCTACAAAGGAAGGAAGCCCAACATTTCCCACCTTCACGTTTGGATGCAAGTGTTTTGTCCTAAACAATGGTAAGAATAACCTTGGTAAATTTGATGCTAAAGGCGATGAAGGTTTATTTCTTGGATATTCCACTTCTAGTAAAGCTTTTGAATTTTTAATAAAAGAACTTGGACTGTTGAAGAATCTGCGGCATGTTTCTTTTGATGAATCTAACCCCAAATCTTGAGTAGAAGAAAGTGTTGATGATCTTGCGAAGTATTTGGAGATACCTATTTAGAGGAACAAGAGAGATCAAAAGTTCAAAAGGAGGATCAAGAGTCCTTGCCTCAACCCTCTCAAGAACTCTCTCACTCAAATCTTCCAAAAGAATGGAGAGTCTCAAAGAACCATCCTCTTGACAACATAATAGGTGATATCTCAAAAGGGGTAACGACTCGAAACTCTCTTAATCATGCATGTCATCATATGGCCTTTGTCTCTCAAATTGAACCAAATGACGTCAATGAAGCCATCTTTGATGAGCATTGGACCTTTGCTATGCAAGAGGAATTAAATCAATTTGAGAGAAATGATGTTTGGGAACTTGTCCCTAGGCCTAAATATCACCTAGTCATTGGGACCAAATGGGTCTTTCGCAATAAGCTTGATGAAAACGGTATTATTGTTAGAAACAAAGCTAGACTTGTTGCAAAAGGCTACAACCAACAAGAGGGCATAGATTTCGATGAAACCTATGCACCCGTGGCTAGATTAGAAGCCATTCGTATGCTTCTAGCATTTGCATGTGTCATGGATTTTAAACTTTTTCAAATGGATGTAAAGAGTGCTTTTCTAAATGGTTATATTCAAGAAGAAGTATTTGTTGATCAACCTCCTGGTTTTGAAAATTTTGAATTTCCAAATCATGTTTTTAAATTGAAAAAGGCTCTGTATGGTTTAAAACAAGCTCCTAGAGCTTGGTATGATAGGTTGAGCAAATACTTACTTGAAAAAGGTTTTGAAAGAGGAAAAGTTGATACTACTCTTTTCATCAAACATAAGAAGCATGACATTTTACTTGTTCAAATTTATGTCGATGATATAATATTTGGTGCTACTAATGAATCCTTGTGTAAGGAATTTTCGATATCATGCAAAGTGAATTTGAAATGTCAATGATGGGAGAGCTAAATTACTTCCTTGGACTTCAAATCAAACAAACAAAGGAAGGAATATTCATCAATCAATCCAAATATTGCAAGGATTTACTCAAGAAATTTGGAATGACCGATGCAAAAGAAATCTCAACTCCAATGAGCACTTCATGCTATCTTGACAAAGATGAAGGTGGTAAGTCGGTCGAAGTAAGTAAGTATAGAGGTATGATAGGATCTCTTCTCTATCTCAACGCTAGTCGCCCTGATTTTATGTTTAGTGTTTGTATGTGTGCACGTTTTCAAGCTAGTCCTAAGGAATCACATCTCTCTGCTGTAAAACGCATTATGAGATACCTCATTGGCACACAAAACACGGGTTTATGGTACCCCAAAGGTGCTGACTGCACACTTATTGGGTACTCGGATTCGGATTTTGCGGGTTGCAAAATGGACCGAAAAAGCTCTAGTGGGACATGTCACTTAGTTGGGAATGCGTTGGTTTCATGGCATAGTAAGAAACAAGCGGTGTGGCTTTGTCCACTTCTTGAAGTGGAATACGTTGCGGCGGTAGTTGTTGTGCCGCAGATCATTTGGATGAAACAACAGTTGAATGATTATGGAATCAATCAAAACTGTTCCAATTAAGTGCGACAATACTAGTTCCATAAACCTCACTAAAAATCCGGTTTATCACTCTCGGAGTAAAACACATAGAGATTAGGCACCATTTTATTAGAGATCATGTTCAAAAAGGAGATTGTGTGATTGAGTTTGTGGAAACATCTAAACAACTTGCAGATATTTTTACTAAACCTTTGCCTAAGGAAACTTTCTTTTTTATTAGAACTGAATTGGGAATTTTAGACCAATCATGCATTGAGTATTTTGTGATTGCATTTTCTTTTGAATAAATTCTAACTTGGGCGTTTGAGTGTGCTAACGAGTTTATGCAGGTCTTTTCCCCTTCCATTTTCTTTAAGTACGGAATAATGAGTGGGTGACGCATTTGTCTTATGCAACTAGCTAATCATGTCCAACCAGCTCATCTGTCACACACCAAGCTTGGTATCACGTAACTATCAAAATATGCTTGTTTAATCCTGAATATATGCCTTGTTTTATTTGTCTTTCCCACTTTTTGATGTTGTCAAAAGGGGGAGAGTTACATGAATGCATGATTCAGGGGGAGTGATATTTTAAGTATTGCCTATTGTGAGGGGGAGTTTTTCTAAATATTGTGCTTAAACTCTGATATCTTTTATTGAAAAACCATGCTTATATCTCATTGCTATATCATGATTATATTTTTACTAAAAACCCTCCATGAGATGTTTGTCATCATCAAAAAGGGGGAGTCTGTGAATACATGCCTTGACAGGATGATTTTGATGATTGACAAAAGGGAGCTTTGCAAATAGTCAACCGTGCAAAAAGTGGAAAAGAATACCAAGACGCGTATCAAGAATGATTGTTTCTCAAGTCTTTGGGTTCTGGGTATTTATTTATCTTTATTAAGACAATTTGTAAGTAGTAATAAAAAGCTCTCAATTAAAATTAAATCACACACGCACAAAATATTTTGACATGCATATCTCGTGTCGGATGTCGAGCTGAGGAAGTCGGATGTCGAGCTGAGGAGGAAGTCGCGTGTCGAGCTCTGAGGAAGTCGTATGTCGAACTGAGGAGGAAGTCGCGTGTCGAGCTGATGAGGTCACGTACCGAGGTCGCGTGTCGAGCTTATGAGGTCGCGTACCGAGGTCGCGTGATGAGCTCTTGTCGCGTGCCGAGCTATGAAAACCGAGCTGATGAGGAGGTCGTATGCCGAGCTGTGTTCCGAGGTCTTTTGCCGAGCTGTTCAGAGGTCGTATGCCGAGCTGTGTCGAGGTCGTCTGTCGAGCTGTGTGGCGAGGTCGTCTGCCGAGCTGCCTTCAGAGGTCGTATGCCGAGCCGTCTCCGTGTTTTCAATTCTTTCATGTTCAACGCAACGGACAAATTCCAACGGACAAATCGACGCAACGGACAAATCTTTTTTTAATCTTTGCCAGCGACAAATCCTTTTAATAATCATCCTGCAACGGTCAAATCTTCAACGGACATTTTTTTTTAAGTGCGTGAGACGCTCCTCGGTCGGTCTATAAATAAACAACGATGTGCTCTTTCTTACAACACAACAATAACAACGCAGTGCTTAATTTTTGTGCCAAAAACTCTGTCAAATATTTTTCATCACTCACACTTATTTGAGCACAATTTTCTGAGAGTCTTTTTATTCTACAAAATTTGAGTTGTATTATTTGAGCTTCAATTTGTTATATCTGCACTATTGAGTGTATCTTTCTCGTCTCATTTTATTTGTGAAAATCATTTATTTTTGGGTAGGAATCCCAAGGTGTTCATAGAGAGGTGATATCTCTTGAACGTATTGCTCTGGTTTAGAGTTGTAAAGGTTTCTAGTTGAACCTGATTTAAAAGCTAGTGTCTTAGTGAAAATCCCATAGTGGTTTGCTTTGGGAGACGGGGCGTAGGCCAGGGGGGTGTTAGGTGGCGAACCTGGATAATTTGTTGTGTGCTTTTTACTCCTTATCTCTCTACTTTTCACCAATTAAATTTTTGTACTTTATTTTATTGTTATTTATATCTTATTATTTACTTTATTTTTAACTCGTTTGCAATTTATTCTTCAAGTGATTTATCTATTTCACATTAATATTTCCGCAACTCATAATTAGCACTTATTTCTCCAAAAGTTTTTGAAAGCACAGTTCACACACAATTCACCCCCCTCTTGTGTTTGGAGTCACTTGTCAACACTCTATCCTCAGCAACATTATCAATCACCTGTTTAACCCTCCAAATTTCTGGAAGATACAAATTTGCAGTAGGGTACTCGCTGCCTGAGATTACATGAGTAACTAAATCAAAGACCTCTAGAAGTTTACAAACCTTCTCAACTCTCTCCCAATCTTCTTGTAAAGGTGCAAAACCATAATGTGGCTCTCTTTCCTTATATGCCGGAAATACAATCTTGAATTTCAAAGCAGAGGATAGCATCTGAAAAGTAGAATTCCACCTTGTCGGACAATCAATAATAAGTTTCCTATCTTTCAAATGCTTCTGTTCAACAATGTCACAGAAAGCCTTCAACCTCGAATCATTGAAATTAATATACTTGACACTTTCGCGAACATTGAAAATAATATCCTTAATCATGCCAAGACCATCTTGCACCAACAAGTTTAGAATGTGAGCACAGCATCTAACATGAAACAAAGCACCATCCAAAAATAACTTATTGCTCAATGATAAGTTCTCCTTGAGATTCCTTAAGCATGAATCATTATAGGAAGCATTATCAATGCATTAATCGAAAACACTTTATTTTCAATCCCCCAAGATTTTAAACACTTGAAAATTGCATCAGCCACATCAACACCACGCCTTGGAGCAGGTACTTTCACAAAGCTCAAAACTCTCTTTTGTAGTTTCCACCCTGCGTCTATGAAATGTCATGTGATCACCATATACTCAACAACTTGATGACTTGATTTCCACATATCAGTAGTTAAACTAATCTTGCTTACACTTATCAACTCAGCTTTTAATGTTTTCTTTTCTGCCTCGTATATTGCCAAACAATCACCTCTTATGGTTTTACGAGTAACTTTCTGAAATTCTGGATTTGCATACTGAAAACCCCACATCAAAACCTCATCTTCAACAATGCTGAAAGGATACTCATGTACCATAATAGCAGATGCAATAATTTCCCTCATCTTCTCGTTAGAGTATCTAGCACCAGGAACAATAAATGGATTACACGAATTTGATGAAGGTTGAAATGGAATGGTGGGTTGCTTCTTTTTTGTACGCAAGTACAACTTCTTTTGCATGCAATTACTAGCATGTCTCCTTAAATGGCTAGTGCTAGCCCCTGTCCCACCAGTAGCCAACTTTTCCTTACAGTATTTGCATTGGGCTTTCTTTACACCTCCAGGAATTATGATTTCATCAAAATAATTCCAAACAGTTGAGGTTTTTCGCCTCTTCTTCTTGATGACAACATCTTCTTCTACTTGATCTTTACCTTTTTCATTCTCTTCTCTGTGTTGACTTGAATCTACAGGTACAGGTACTTGTTCATTTACCTCATTATGAGGAGCAGTAGCAGTTGTAATTGTTTCGTTGCTTCCAAGTGAAGCCATTAGATAGACCTGTTTCACATAGGACACAAAATAAATTAATAAAACAAGTTCTGGAAATCCTAATATTTCTTATGTAACGAACAGTCCACGTGCATTTTAAATCTGGATTATGAAAGAAAAAATGAGGGCATAACGTCGTCTAAAAGTATTCATTCATATAAAAATATATGTAAAAAAGTTTTTTCAATCTCTATAATAGTAATATATAAATAAAAGTCTCCATACAAAGAAAAATGGGGGCGTAACATCTAAAAGTGGAGGCATAACCCTTTTTTAGTAAAAAAATTGATACTTTCTTCAAGAACAACTAAAAGAAGTAATGAAATCCAAGAAAGAAAAAGCTTCAGCATCACAAAGTCATAGAGTTTCAACGTTGTTGAACGCCAATGTCACAATATAGAAAGTTGTGTCCAGGCCAAGGTATAACAAAATATTTAATATTTGGGACCACAATAACGATAAAAGAAAAAGCAAATCTGAACTAACTTTTCAAAATAAAAAATAGAACCTTACCTTTTGAAATGAGGATGAGTGGAGTTGTGGATGCCGACAAAGGGGGCAAGTACAATGTACAGAGAAACACCAGGCGATGACTTCAGAAACTTGAGAAGGACAAAAACAGTGGGAGACCGAGTTGTAAGGAGAGTAAGAGTCGTACTAGGGTTATTAGGGTATCACGTTATACAAATTGGGCTTTTGAATCTGTGTCTTTAAAACATCTTGATAATAGGAAAATAGGAGTCCAAGAGTCAGATGTAATTTCGGTTAGAGCACCAGGTATTATTAAAAACAGTATTTATATATTTTATATATAACAGGCCGGCCTGACAGGCCTAGTAGGCTTTTTTATATACCTAAGCCTGGCCTATTTAAGTAAAAAGGCTTTTTTAAAAGCCCAAACCTGGCCTTTTTATTAAAAGGGCCGGGCCGGGCCAGGCCAGGCCTTAAGCAGGCCAGGCCGTAGGCCCCTGTCGGGCGGTCTGGCCTATTCCCACCTCTAACGGTGGAGGCTCAAGCAGTGTGGGTAGGGTTGTGCTTGGCCCGTGAGATTGGGGCGAGGTGCATGGAGATCGAATCTGATTCAAAGGAGGTGGTGGAGTGTTTCCAGCGATGTCAATGCCCTAATTTTTACGTTGGGCTAATAATGAGTAGTTGTCTCTCCCTGTTGGGCCATTTTCAGAGGGATGGTTTTTCATTCTTGGGTAGAGAGGCAAATTGGGCTGCTCATCTTTTAGCCCAATATGCTTTGATCAACTCCAATAGGGTGTGGATCAATGAGACTCCTACTTTTTTAGCCCATGTATGCTGGAAGGATTTGTTCTCTGCTTTTTAATATATTTCAGTCTTTGATTCAAAAAAAAAAAGAATAAGGATATTTTATCTCGAAAATGAGCACAACTAATGATTTTCTTAATACATGTGCATTACCTTAAACGATAGTATTTAATGAGACATAGGGAGTATTACACTAGTTGCATCCAGAATTGAATTAGGAGAAGCCTCTCTATTTTTTTCGAGAGGGGGAAGTATATCTATTGAAATCCCAAATGCAAAAATTAGAGGTAAAGGAAGGAGAGGCTTGGGTCTTTTTAGCGCATTACTGTGGGCTCAGGAATTGGAGTTGCCCCGTGTTATTTTTCAACTAGATTCTCAAATTGTTGTGGATTGTGTTCATTCACCTAGAGTTGATGTCTCGAAATTTGGGTAATTAATTCAACAAAGTAGGGCCCTTCTTTTATTGCAAACAAACTTTAAGGTAGAGTTTATTAGAAGACAAACAAATGTAGCAGCTTATTCTCTTGCAAGAGTAGCTACATCTAGATCTAGTCCCCATATCTTTGAGTCCGTATCTATTTATATTTATGACATTATTGGTTTAGAAATGCTATGATTTTATTTCTGTCTGACCCTCAACAATTCTTGCAAATAACTATGCCACACGGTTTTGTCTATAATTAGGGGTATACATTAAAACAAATTTTTGTTAACAGTGTCATAAGTACAACGGTCTAAAAAATTTAAAAAGAAAAAACAACATTATGTATGTTTGGTTTTCCTCAGGTCAGAGGCAATCCTAATCGAGACATGGTCAGACACTAAATGTGAGCAATTCTCTCCATAAAAATTCAAACTGTAGTTCGTCATAGCACATTGTGGCGAACTAATCTCTTCTGCTAGAGCCAATACATGTTGGTACTATGTTAATCATATATAATATTATATTTTTAAATATAAACTTTTATTTCTTGATTTCTTTAATAAATATTTTTAAGACCATTTTTCTAAAACTAATAACTTTACCAAATAACATAACATTAGACCTTTCTTGATTATACTTTGCACGGCTTTTTATTGGACGAGTAAATTGAAACTGATTATATTTAAATGGATTAGCTTGGCTTGTGTTAAAATAAAAAGAAACATAAAAAATAATAACTACTTTTTTTTTATCTCTTTTAAAGTTAAATATAGTCCATAAATGTTGGATATCTAAACGTGAGATTTAAAACAAATAAGTCTTATAACTATTAATAATGAATAAAATAAAAAGTATATATTATATAAGAGGCTAGACCCGTCCACTTAACACCTTAAAGTTTTATGGAACAAATATGACCAAAATCTCTTGATGTTCCCATAAAAAACTCCCTACAAGTGACATCAAAGCTGATGGTGTGATTAAAGGTGATTGACTCATTGTATCGAAAGTCTACTTAGCAATGTAGAGGCTAGGTGGTAGAGCTGGCAAAACAGGCTATCCGACCCGCATCGGGCCAACCTGCATCGGGTTCGAGCTTTATCGGTCCGGGCCAAAAAGCCCCGGATGAAAAATAGGCTCTAAATTTACTGCACAAACCCAGCCCTACGCGGGCTTTTCCGGCCGACCCGCTTATCCACAACATTTTATTTTTTAAATGAATAATTTAAAAAAGCTCAAAAACTTCTCCTGGTTTACTTCTCAAAGATCAGTTACTACCATCAGTGATAGAGGAAACAATCTACAGCAACCAAAAGAATAGTGAAAAGGAGAACGCAAGCAAATGGTACTAATGAATCTACATCTAAATTTGATCTGTTATCATTCCAACTTCCAATCCACAAACTAATACCATAAATCAATACAATCTTCATGCTCCTCAAAGTGGAAATAGAAAAACACAAGCATGAACAAAAGACAGATTTAGCAAAAATGAGGCTTAATTAACAGAAACTTCCCAAAACAAATACCCACCCACTTGAGTTGTGGCCAAAATAAAACAACACAGATCCCATGGTGCACAGATCCAGTGGCGTCGATCTGTCTCTCAGGACGACGAATGGTGACGGTGGAGCACAGATCCAGTGCCGGGTGGTTCGCGGCGGCACTCTCCCTTTCCTGGCGTCATTCTAGGCGGCACCAACAGGGGTTATTTTCTAGTACTCTTCAATAGAGGAAGGAGATGATGTTTATGGAAGAAAGAATGAGATGGGGCCATGAAAGGGAGAAGCATTGGTCTAAACATGGAGAGGAAGTAGGAAGAAGTTTTAATCTTCTCTTTCTCTGCAAGCTGTGACTGTGAGAGTGCAGAGGAAGGCGAGGCGCGGGCGGCGAGAAACTCAAACTAGGTTTAGCCGTTTGGGAGAATTAGCGAAAGAGTGATACAGTGAAAGAGTAAGACCACCTTTTTTTTTTTGGTCAGAAGAGTAAGACCACCTGGGTCGTTTTTTTACGTGGAAGCATGTGTCGTTTCTTTTTCGGCCGACAACGTGGGTCTTTTCTAAGTTTTTGGGCTTTTTTTTTTACTTGAGTTCACTGGGTTTTATTTTTTTGACTTAAGTTTACTGGTTTGGGCCAAGTGAAGTGGCCAATGTTTTTGTTGATGTGGGCTTTGCGAACAGCCCAAAGCCCGGCCAGGCTAGCCCACTTCGGGTTCGAACTTTTTAGGGCCGGGCCAAAAACCCCGAGTTACAAAGTAGGCTCAATTTTAGCTGCCCAAACCCTATGATTTTTCGGGCTTTTTCGGGCCGGCTACAAGTATGTGGATAAAAACCTTTCGCTTGAGGGGAGCTTACGTGGTCTGAGAGTGACTCGATGAAAAAACCCCGAATATTTCTCAAAGAGGCTCGATGTGAAGGAGACTCACACTTGAGAGGGGAGATAATGTCTATCCAAGTATGAGATGTAAAATAAAGAAGTCTCATATTGCCTAATAATGAACATAATGAAGAATATATAAAAGACTAGACTTATTAACATAACACTTTAAGGTATTGGAAACAAATCTAAAAATCTCTGAATGCTCCTCTCAAAAATTCCCTACAATAAATTAAAAAATGTAATAGATATTCTTGTTTGGGAGTGATTTATGATCGCATATCCTCTTAATTTTTGGACTTTTCAATAATAGTGGAATATTTTTTTTGATACAGAGGAAAAAACAACTGACAAACAGGACGAGGAAAGGCAACCCCTCCCTCTAGCATCCTTCTTAAGAGTTAATTAACATCGGCTCTCAATATTTTTAGGCTCTCAACATCGGCTCTTAAGTTATGTTTTTTAAGAGTTAACTAGTAAGATACCCATGCATCCGCACGAGAGCGCGTCGATGATGGCTACAAATAGTTGTTGCTTTGTACAAATATTGGTATACAATTTAATAATTTCACTCGGTAAGAAAAATACTTTGTGGTTCATAGTGTTAACATTGGAAAATATTGCTTACAGCTTGTTCACCTTGTATAGTTATGAAACAAAATAAATGTAATGTGTTCAATGCTAACTCCTATGGTCAATCTCTATTTTCCCATTTAAAAGTCATCAATGAAGTAGACTTTTCAGAAAGGTATCAATACTGCAGCAATTCAATTCAGAAAAGAATACAAATACTCCAACATCACATTTGTCCAGCAAAAACCATACAAAAAAAAAGTATCAGTTTTGTTTGATAAAAAACAATGCAAAAGAAGTAGATGATAGCTTCTTCAACCTAAGCTAAAATAAGAAATGCAAAAGAACGTATGTAGTCTCCCCAACAAAGCTTCAAAGATTAGTTTAAAAGTTAATATTAATAAGACATAAGTATGAGCATAATATAACATGTGAGAAAAGTACTAAACATATGAGATAATATCCTTATAACAGACAGCATAATAGCTAGCACCACTTATAAGGCTAGAAATATGTCCAGAGAGTAGTTTAACACACAAAAGCAGCAATATAACAGCCCTGTTTGTACTGAAGTTCTACTGGGACAAAAGATTCACAAATGGCTGAAATTGTGCTTCACATATGGACCTTGCAAAACTAAAAGAGATCACAGAAACCATAGTGTTATACTGGACTTTTATTGATGCATCTGACAGTGTCATAACTCATAATCTCTTCACATAAAACTGAAGCTGGGATTTCCATAATTCTTACCAATTATCACGTGATTTACACATCCCATGTTCAAAACACAAAAAGAGGAAGAAAATTTGCAGTGCAAGCTTGTTGTGCCTATCAGTTTTTATAGTCTCAGTACCATGCAAATTAAAAATTACATTACGGAAAGTAAGGGTTTCAGGGTAGCTAAGAAATAGATCTCACTCAAACTTGGAACCAAACAAATAAAAAGCCAACTTAACACACTGTAAAAGCACACTCCACCAAAACAAAGATAATATTATGATTCTGATGGAGATGCAAAGGAAACGAAACAATTGAATATATAATTTGATGTTGAGAAGACCAGGGTGATTCACAAATATATTAAGATTCAGTTGCACTCAGTTGAGTTGAAGTTTGCAAAACTAAAAACTAAAAACAAAAACTACGTATTCCATCCAATTTAAACTCATCAAATTGGTAAAAATATTTTCGTTACTGAAGCTGGGATTTTTGTCTGGCCTTTGATATTAGGCCTGAGAGTACTAGTAATGATATGGGTGAATTAAGTTTTTTTTCTGTTGGAGTAAAATGAAGAGGAAACGATCATTGTACCTTAAGAGATATTACTTTAGCAGAATTCCTATAAGACATTACTTACCAAACTTTGATAAGATAAACTTAAAAGAGTTGATTACAAAGTTCGTTTGAAATGTTACTTTAGCAGAATTTCTAATGCCCTGCAATTTGGAAGAACAACCAACACCCACATATGTTATTGGTATAAGTATGTAGTTCCAAGACCATAACCCCATGCATCGGTGTTCCATGTGAAAATCTGAAAATAAAACATAAATGAAGTGAAAAGGGGAAGAAACAGACAAAATCACAGTTGAAAAAAGCTTTAAGAAACTTCTCATGCTCTTCCACAATGATGATTTCAATTCAAAATATTTTACTTTTATCATATCCAGACCTAATAAAGAACTACTCTATGATACATTAGTAGAACAGTATAAGGCTTTCGGATTGAAATCACAATGGGACTGCAAATTCTTATTTCATAAAACAGAATTAGTGCTATCAGTACCAAAAATGAAGTGAAAGCATAATGAGAATGGTTTGAGGAATGCTAAAAGGCAGAGGAACAGAAAAAATTAGCAGTAGTGGTAAGCTGAGCCAGCAACATTAATTGCTACACTTCCCACTCATGCCACCTCTGCATAGTGAATGAAACAATTAAAATTAAAACTACTCTTTCAACATTACATCATGCATTCAAAGATAGAAATTTAACCTAAACCAAGAACTACCCAAAATCGCAACCCACTTCAGTATAAAAAAATCTCAGGCATCCATGAATAGCATCAAACAGGAAAGGAAGGAAGAGAGTGACCCCAAAAATAAGAAAAAAAGGTTGAACTTTAAGGATTCAAATCGGTCCCGAACCACAAAAAGAATAAAAAAGACATGATCTTGAGACTCTTTTTCATGCAGTTTCAAGGCAGCATGATCTTTAAGGGCTTATTGTCAAACTTGTCACATTTTCACTACTATGGTTTGATCAACTTGTGGGCATGCCACTGCTGATCTTCACTACCAATCAGGAAGCTTCAGAAATTTATGCAAGCTGATATATCAGCTATATGACTTTGAACATGAAGTCCTAAAATATAAATATTGAAACCTGATAAGCATGTGCCACATAAGAAATTGTTATAGAAACATTATAGTACTTGTGGAAGGATACACACTACAAAGATTGCAGCAAATCACTCATCATAATATGCTTACTCTGATGCAAAGAAAAATTAAAAAACTCACGTCATCAGTACCAAAAGTTAGAGAATATATGTACCTGGTGATCAAGCTTGGAAGCAATTATCTTTTGTGGCCCAGGTTGCTTCACGGTAAACATTTCCATGTTTAATCTTTGGGGAACTATCCTATCACCACCTTCTACAAATCCCAAAATTAATAGACAAACTAAGATAATCTTCCACAAAACATTTTATAGTTTATACCAGTAAGAAAGCTATAATTTTGCTTATCAGCTAGTCTCATTAACCTTGGATCCAAGTTAAAATTAAATCCAGAAAATTACAGAGGTGCTTTCACTGCTTTCCGAGTTGCATTATACAAATCTTCAACCGTTATTAATGTCAAAGCAGCTTCCTATTTTCCTGTTGAACCATTGATGATCATCAACATAATAAGCATTTGAAACATTCTTGCTTCCTTTTTTAAACGGATAGTTTTTATTTATATAATAAACCTAACATTAACCTTCAAAATTCTTTTTCATTGATCAACATAGGTGCCTTCAAATATCAATTTATTTAAAAACTTGTCAATTTCAAGAATCTACACCCACGTGCCTTTAAATATAAATTCATTTAAAACTTGTTAATAAGGAGAAAAAAAGAAAACTTCTTCTCTGCAACCAATGCTTGAAAAATCTAAACAAATATCAACAAACCTAATGTCTCTGCAACAGCTATCAACAGACAAAAGAAAACTTTGTCTCTGCAACCAATGCTTGTAGAATTTTTTTATAAAATTGAAGAATGGGAAAGAGAGAATAAGTAAGAAAATAATTTAAAAGAATAAGTAAGAAAATATTAATTTAAAAAGTACAGAAGAAAATATTTGGGGTTCTTATATGCTTTTAGAATAAAAAATTCTTGTTCTTATTAAAAAGAATCAGGTAGAGGAACCATAGTTGAACAAAATATCTGATATCTTGATTTTGTCAAAAAAAAAAAATATATATATATATATATAATACCTGAAATGTCCCTATCCCCTAGAACCTTCGATTTCATTTCACTGTTTGTCTCCAACTTCTGGCATTCCTTTTCATTTCACCGTGAGCTTTCATGGTTTTTGAGGGATCTCTTGTGTGTTTGAAATCGGCGTCACAGATGCAGAACCAACAACCTTTGGGGGATCTGAACAAACATTAGGTTCGGCAGTTCGAGGCGTTCACCGATCTGAACAAACATTAGGTCGCCGGAGAAAGTTGCTCCGATCGGAGCTCCGGTTGGGGGGTTTTGCAGCGGACATTGAGGAGACTCCGGTGATCAGTTTAGATTTCCAAAAGAGAACCCACGCTGGCCAGAATCTTGGACGGAAGTCGCAGCTAGGTTTTCGTTTTGGTTCTTATTTTGTTCGATTCTCATAGGGCTTTTGTTGTGAAGGTTGTGTTCATCATCAAGGGATCATTAAGGGATCAAGGCTTAAATTAATATTATAGTGTCAGGTAATAATTACAAATGTCATTTAATTTTATACTCACTCTCTCACTAAATATAAACCCCTTGTGAAAAAAAAAAATTGTTCATTTTTATAAGTCTATTTTTAAATTACTAGATATATTAATTAATTTTTTTACAAGAATATTTTTAATTAATTTATATTATTTTTTGTAGTCAATTGTAAATGAGGTGATTATTTCTCTATCCTAAGTGAATAATTGAAGGGTGGTTCTAGAAAAACAGTGCTCTCTCGGTTACCTAATATAAGCAAAAAATAAGCAAAATTTTTGTTGCCTAATATAAGCAAAAATTAATTAATGTTATCCTATTTAATGCTTAATTTCCACAATTGTCATTAATTAATTCAAAATTTGTTTTCCAATGACCTTATTCAACAAGTAATCATCATTAAGGGTAGTTTAAAGAATATACTTATTTTTTTATGAGATTGAGAAAATTAATTACAGTTAACTAACTTTCTTAATAAGCGTGAATTTAAGTATTTTTGCTTATATTAGGTAACGGAAGGAGTATATATTGTAAACAAATTAAGTGAGTTAATTAATTTTCTTAATTTCTATGTTTTTGTCAAATGGCTTATATTTAGGAACAGATGAAGTATTTAGAGTGTAATTATTGACCCCTTTGACTTTCAAATATATTCCCCCGTCCTAAAATTTTGATTGTTTAAGATTTTGACACCAACATTAAAAAATAATTAATTGAGACAAATTTGGACTCAAATACTCTTAATAAATGTGTCATTTCTCAATGCAACATCTATTATGAATTATTAACACTCCGTTAAAGCTAATTAGTAAAAATAAACTAATATATGAATATAATGGGACAAACCTGCTAAATTATACTTGGATTTCTAAAACAACTAAAATTTTGGGATAAAAATAAAAAAAATAAAACACCCAAAGTTTTGGGACGGAAAGACTACTAAAAACATGGGTTTCCTCGCATTTCAGGGTGTATTATCTTTTGTTTTCAGTGTTTCGACCGGTGATCTTGTCGCTTTTAAAGTTTAGATCAGGGAGACACACCTCATGTAAGGCAATGGAGAACCACAAATCTTAGTGAACATTTACAATGATATTTACATATAGCCTACTAACAAAGGATTTCCGGATTTGAACCCGAGTCACATTTACCTAGTGCGAGCAGAAGGTCCGACCATCTGTACCAACCCCATTTGACATGAGTGATCTTGACTCTCATGGGATAGATAACCACTTTGATTTACTCCCTCGGTCTCATTTCGCTTGATGTTTTATAAAAAGAATTGTCTCATTTAGATTGTCAATTTAAAATATCAATGAACCATTAATGGTAAAATCTTAGATACCCTTTAAATTAGTTGGGTATCAGTACCCATATTAAGTGTTGTAATAAAAATAGTCCGTTTATTCAATATTTTTTATATAACTGTTACGCCATATATTTTTTATTATTTTAAAAAGTAAGCAATAAGTTTTGAGTAATTATTTCGGTGCCCCAGAAAATATTTTACAAATTTGTTAATATATTGTTCTTCTTTTTTTCTCTTGGATGTTTAAAATGCCCATCATATTATAAAAAAATGAAAAATTAAATAGCAGTAAACATATATCTATGTCAATTTTTTTTATAAACAAAAATTTTATTAAAAAAGAGTACAAGGGATATTCCAAACTGTTACATCTAATTATAATAGATCTAATTCAAGCTTTTAAGACATTCCACGTGATTTATACACCAATCTAAATAGGATAGATTAACAAAGTGACCTTTTCTCCGAATGAACCACCCATGATATTGCTTTAACCATAGCAATCACCTCTATAGCATCAACTGTCCCCCCCGAAAATTGATTTTGTTGCGTGTAGACCAAATAATCCAAGTCACCGCGCACTAGATTAGATACCTGATTTTCCTCATCCTTTTGCCTTTAAATAACATGCCATATATGTTGCAAGAAATTTTCTATTGCAGACATATGGTCACCAAGCCACAAATAAATACAAGACCAAACACCGTAAGTAAAATTGCAAGCAAAAAATAGACGACTGACCGACTCATCATGTCCGAAGCATAAAGGACAACAAGCATAGTGTGAATTTTTATCAGGAGAAGAAGAGGAGAAATCAAATCTATATCGAGAGAAAAAAAATCGTAAAATAGGTATAAAAATGAAGAAGAAATAATACAAAAAGACATCGTTGAGAAGTTTCTGAAAAAAGTATTATTTAATTTAAAAGAGGTGCATCTACAATTTAAAAAAGTCAAATGACTAATTCAAAATAATTAAGGTAGATTTAATGACATGAAAAGTAGATACAAGCTCACTTGGGTACCGGTACCCAATATTTAAAACTTATGACCAGTTTGTTAAAGATTAAAAAAACTTTGATATAAAATAATTTAGTGATTATTTTTTTTTTTTGAGATTTCTAAGAAAATCAAATGCTAATTTATGTTTGTTTACAATCATAAAAAGTTACTTTTTTTTTAAAATAAGTTATTTTTAACCTATTAAGATACAACCATATAAAAGTGCTTTTTTTTTAAAATAAAAATCATAAAAGACATAAAAAAATCATTCAAGAAAGCATATTTATTTTAAAAAATTAATTTATATATATATATATTTGAATATTGTAATAATTCAAAATTGTTTAAAATGGGATAAATTCAAAATGGGGGTAATTCAAAATGGGATAAAATAGCAATTCAAAATGGTTCAAAAAAATGATTTTTATGAGAATCTAGTGAAAATAACTTCTCACTTTAATTAGTTTTTAGATTATTTTCAAATTCTCATTTTTTTAAAAGATGTAACAATCAGATGCAAAACTCTTAAAAGTGATTATTTTTGAAAAAAAATGATTTTTTTTACAAAAAAGCTATAACAAACGAGCTCTTAATTTCACTTAAAAATTAAATATAAAAAAAATTATATGGCATCAAATGATTGGACACTGGGTATCATACCCAATAAAACTCTCGGGTATGGGAGTTGCCACCTTTTTAATAAGAGTAGTTTTGGAGAGAAGTTTATGTCTTTGACTGTATTAATTAAAAAGTTGTGATTTCAATGGTATTCTTTGATATGTGTGAGTTAAGGTTTTGTCTCTTATAAAAAAGACCGGATGGAGTATTAAATATTTGTCAGGAAAGTGAATATAAAATTGGAATATACGACCATACATGATGAATCTCCATCCCTTAAAGTTTTAAAGATATTAAATGTGTATTTTTAATTTTTCTTCTTTTTTCATATTTACTTATTTTCCAGAAACAATATTCACTACTCCCTCCGTCTCATTTTATTTGTCCTGCTTGAAATATTCCATTGTCTCAAATTACTTGTCTTTTTAGAAAATCAATGAGTATTAATTTTTTTTTCTGAATATACCCTTTATCTCAACTAACCTCTATTAATTAGTTGTTGGTGAGTAATTGCAGCTCTCCAATTTAAATAGGGGTATTTTAGTCTAATGATGTATTTTTATTATAGAAATCAGTAAATTTAATTATTTTTTTAAGAATCTAAAAAAGTAAAAGAGACTAGGGCTGGACACCGGACGGTTTCGGTCGGATTCGGGCTTAAAAAACCCAATCCGACCAAAACCATGAATGATAATAGCTCACCCACCTCCGTCCGTTTGAGTGGCCGGTTTTGGCGGGCGGCGGTTTGTGCGGGTCGGCGGATCGACGGGTGGGTTGGGGCAGACGAAATTCGAGAACAAAGTTCAACCTTTCCAATAAATCTGATACACAAGAACAAAAACCTAAAATGGTTCAACCTTTTCCAAACTGAAACCCCCCCAAAAAAATCAACTTTTTTAACAATATAAATTTCAATGTAGAAGACCATATATGAGAGAAGGAGTGAAGAACAGATTCAGTTTCACAGAAGACGAAAAAAAACAAAAAATGGGTCACTTTCGCACTACAAGAAATCGCAGGATTACCGACGGCCAAAAGCCGTCGGTAATCCACAAATGCCGTCGGTAATAAAAAAATTCGACAGATTACCGACGGACTAATGTTCGTCGGTAAAATACGCGTCGCAAATACGTACCGACGGCTTTGGCCCGTCGGTGTAATCGTTAGGTCACTTTCGACGGCTTTAACCCGTCGGTAAATTTCCGACGGCTTTCTCCGACGGTTTTAACCCATCGATAATTCCGATGACATTTCCGACGGCCATGACCGTCGGTAAAGCCGAACTTTAAAATTTTTTTTTCAATTGAAAATTGTTTTAATTTTTATTAAAAAATTATTTAATTTTTTAAATTATTTAATTTTAATTTCTGTAATCAATTTAATTTATTTATCCATTTAATTAAGGATTACTAGTTATCACATTTAATTATTAATTTATTCCTGTATTTAAAAATGCAATGCGATAACATAACTATAAAACAAATTAAAAAAAAGAAACGTAACAAATAAATAAAAATTAATTGAACAAAACAGTAATAAAAAATATCCAAAAATATAAAAAAATATCGATACAAACATACTTAATTATTAATTTATTCCTGTATTTAAAAATGCAATGCTATAACATAACTATAAAACAAATTAAAAAAAAGAAACGTAACAAATAAATAAAAAAATTCGACGAACAAAACAATAATAAAAAATATCCGAAAATATAAAAAAATATCGATACAAACATAACTAATAGTCCTGATAATCATGATCATGATCACCATCTGCATCATCGACATGATCACCAGTACTATGAGGCGGCTGGCGAGCTAGCAAATGGTACAGATCCTCGTCAGCCGCAAAGACTGAGCCAACATGGCGGCCGTCCGTGGGCCTCCTCTATTTGGGCCGCAATCCGCTGCTGCTCGGCCGCCAATCGCTGCTGCTCGGCCATGGCCCGCTTCAACTCTGCTATCTCCCGCTCATCCGCGGCAGCACGACTGCTGGACGACTCTCCAGCAGAGAGGTAGCGGGCCCCTTTCTTGTAGTTGCTGGCAAGGTCGAATTTGAAGTTAGTTATCGGTTCTTGCTAGTTTCATGAATTCCTATCTTAAATTCTGTATTGATAATTACTGATACCAGTAAAGCTTGATTAGTACTCGAAGATAAATGATTTAGTGGAAGGAAATGGTAATTTTAGCAGCCACATCAAGTCTTAGGGGTAATAGACACAAGTTAAAGATTAGAGGGAATCAAACTAGTGATAGTTGAGTGTATATGTGGTGTATATGTGATTATGCGTACAAAGGTTATGTTTGTGCACTTTTGCAGCTGCATAATTTGAGTCTAATTGAGTGTAGAGAGAATTTTTTAGAGTGAAAAAGGCTTTACAACAACTTATTTATAATATATACAAGTTAGGAACCCAAATAAGATGGATAAATGCTTCGTGCTCAAGATAAACAATTGGTTTATTTTACATTCATGAGATCAATCCTCTCTACATGATACCTTCACCCTAATATAAAACATACATCAAATAAAATTCCCTCTGTGGAGAGAACTATACATCACTTCAACATAAAACATCATTTCTTAACCAAAATATACATCACTTCAAAATTCCCTCTGTGGAGAGAACTATGAAGGAAATCAAATAAATATGTTTGCAAGGGGGTCAACAGCCAACCCTTTTCCACCCAATGAGTCAACCGACATTTCGTTAGAGTGCATACCTAATTAGAAGAACAAGAGAATGTCCACGTCCTTCAATGCTAGTGGCGGTCTCGGAGCAATATGACAGCCTTGGACAAAAAATACTAAAAACATAGAAAATTTTAAAATTAGTTCATCATATATAACTTTAAGCATTTGAATAATAGACAATTTCAACTATAACTTTGTCCTAAGTCTTTGAATATCAACTATTATTGTAGGCATCATTTCACTTTCCGAACTCCATCCATTGACACCACACTCTCACCGTGAACAAAAGAAAAGGGAAGAAGAATATTAATTAAAATAGAATAAGAATGGAGATTAACTAAAAAAAGATACTAGAAAAATGAAGAAAGCACTAAAACAACCTTCATGTTTTCAAAAGAAAGTAAACGTGGTAGAGTTCAACCCCATTAACATGCAACCAAGAGAGGATGAATTGGATGCATTTGCCCCAGATAAATAGAATACTTAAAGCCAACCAAAGCAAAGATGTTCAATAAAAAATGATTAAAGTTTATATTAAGTGGTACCTTCAATTCAAATGACTTCAGATCCCTTGCAAGCTGCTCTGCAATTATACCCTCACGAGCAAGAAGCCTGTACGTACAAAAGAAATAACAAAACATGACCTTATTGTAAAATAGGCTTTTAAAAGGCTTTCATGTCAAGTCAACCTTTTAAAAAGGTCAAACCAGACCTTAAAAAGAGACCTATATCAGATAAACAAAACAAACTCGGGTTTTAGAAAGCTTAGCTCAAATTTAGTCTATCTCCACACTTATGTCTCATGTCCTTGAGCGGTAGTGGTTTAAATTTTCATAATGTATAGCTTATTATACATAAGAGTTTATTTTCGATGGCCTATTAATCCTTTAACCTACTTAAAGATAGGTCGAATGGCCTAGTTAAAGGCTCTAATATGAAATAAGCCTTTAAATAAGCTACAAGGTCAGACTATGCTTTCAAAAAGGCCAGATCAAGTCTAAAAAAATCCTATGACAAGTAATAAACCAGGCTTGGACATTGAATATTTAAAATAGGCTAAGTCTATTTAAGCAAAGTCTTGATTGGTCCAACCTATTTTCATCCCTACTTGTGGAGAGTGAATTCAACCAAAAATAAAAAAAGGCTAGACTAGCTTGCCAAACCGGGCCCTAAACATGGAAACCTAAAAACCAGTGAACTAATTCAAACCACCAATCACAAGCCTCTCACAAAATGATTCAAAAAGCACCGAACCTCCTATCTTGGAGCCTTGATTTTCATTTTTCGATTCGAGACAAAAAGGGGAAAGAAAGTAGTGACATATGTCACAGATGGTGGAGTGTTGAGCAACAGAGACAATACTAGTTTGATCCCAATTCTCTTCTATAAGATGACATTGCCAATTGCCACAGCTTTGGCAAGGCCTTCTTCCATTGTACCCAGTGAACATCAACCACAGTCACCATTTCTCTAATAAACTTGCAACAAAACAACAACCCAAGAGCCTTATACTAGTGGTGTTGGCTGTACGCAATAACAAGCTAAGCTAGCAACAGATAGGACTAAAAGATGGATAGGATGTTACAAACTTGTTTGGAAGAGTGGATAATTAGGGTGATACCTTCACCCTAATTACTAACATAAATATATAAATCAAGGAATTTAACAATTACACTAAATCATGATGGAAAACAGTGGCAGCACAGAATAAGATCACAAAGTCTTATGAGTCCTTTTGGCAAGAATTGCCCACTATTTTGAGATAACAATAGACACTAACTTGATAGAACAATAGACCCTAGTAACCATTTAATTACAGAAATTGTCACCGTCTTGATAGAGAATAACTTCCTTCATCAGGAATCTATTACCATTGATTCTACAATCTATTTTTCTTGAACTAATATATACAGTAATACAGCTCCATCAATCATCTTATTTTATTTTTAAGTACACAAATTAATTCTATACATTGATTAATTATATAATTGGCATAGCCTATAGAAGTCCTTCTAGTAATATCATTACTCCCTCTATAATTCCTGATTCTCATCTTTCGTGGCATTAGATGGAAAATATACAAAAAATAAAGCAGAAAAGATAGCAATTAATGCAGCCAAATATTGTAAGTGAGAGAGGGGGTGAAAAGGGAATACAACCTGTTAGTTTTAAAAATCCTAAAACGCTCGACTCATGGCCATGACCAAGTGATCTACTAGACCCTCCTATCCCTCAACTTAAAGTTTGTCCTCCATCTGGCAAAAAATAGAAACAAAAACAGAGAATATGCTAAGGATACTCAAATCGAAATACAGAGCCATGCTTGGTGTGAGTAATTGAATGAGAACCAAACTACTGGTAGGGTTAAACTCGAGATGTAATAAGCTAGGTTTTTGGTTGAAATGATAAAGATCATGAAAGATGCAAATTGTCAAGCAATGAATTGTCCTTAAAGCTTAAGATATATAAACAGAAAATCAATCAATTTAGACAATGAAACAAAAATTCAAAATACAAAGACGACTACTATTATACAGAAAAGTCAGGACAAGCAATGTCCTGAAGAGGTAAAAGTCAGTCAACAACCTTAATATTAACTTTTTTTCATTTGCATTGTTCTGTTCATAATGTGCTTAATTGTTGTCCTGTGCGTACATATATGAAACTTAACAAAAGAAGGGGATAGAAGCATAAATATTAAGTGCAATTGTCCAAAAGAATACCATTGAATTTTGTTGTACCTCTTGAAGTGGCGCGGTGGAACAGAGGAGAGGAGAGGTGGTGCGGCCACGTAGTGGTGGTGGCAGTCACGGTGGCTGAATCAGTGAGAGTGAGAGAGAGAGACGTGGTGTATCTGGACGCCTGGAATGGAGAGGCTAGACACCACGTCGCGCAAAGTCGCAGGTGGCACGGGCTGTGTGGGCCGACGGAATAGAGGAGGCGCGGCGGCGGAGAGGGAAAAAACGAAAGAAGCCGTAGTGAAGGGAGCGAGCAAAGGCAAAGCGGAAGGCGGAAGCGTGCGTTTTCGTTTTGTTGCGCTTAGTTTGGGTTAGGAGAGACAACAGTGCGAAGGGAAGCGTGTGGCGGCGAGCAGTGCTGGGAAGCTGAGAGGAGAAGTGAAACAGGGAAGGGGAAGAAGGGGCTTTCGTCTGGTTGTATTCGGACGTTACCGACGGCCATATTAACCTTACCGACGGGCTCAACCCGTCGGAAAATTTCTCGGGATTACTGACGGTCTTTTTTAAATACCGACGGGTTAAAGCTGTCGGTATGTCATAAAAGCGGGAAACCGAAAACTTGTGACAGGTATACCGACAGCCTTCTACCGACGGCTTGAGACCGTCGGCTAAAACACGGCAACAGCGTCAGTGCGTCCACGATGACGCATTGGATTTATCGACGGGCAGAGCCGTCGGAAAACCCGTGTTCTCGCCGACGGCCTCAAGCCGTCGGTAGAAGGCCGTCGGTATACCCGTGATTTCTTGTAGTGTCGGTTGCAAAGAACAAATCTGGCACTTGAAGAATAGACAGAAGATGCCGCCACTCTGACCACCACCGAACTGATCTGGTTGAAGAAGACCATATGTTTGACATGACCATCCATTTGCGACGATCCATTCATGGGAGAATCGTGGGATTTGTGGAAAAAGCAGATCTGTGAGACTGTGAGAAACCCTGTCAAAAGAGAAGGGGAACAAGAGGATAGGTTGAGAGAGGCGAGAGCATGAGGGGAGATTGAGAGAGGTGAGAAGGAGAATGCTTGATAAAGGTGAGAGCATGAGGGGAGATTGAGGGAGGCTTTTCATGTGAACGGCGCTTAGGGTTTCTTGGAGAAACTGAGAAAGAGTTGATCGAAAAAAATGAATTAGGGTTGAGAAAGAGAAGCATCACGACGTGGTTGTATTAGTTTTTTTTTTTTTTTTTACTCAAGGGTTTCGGGCGGCCTCGGATTCCGTTGGGCTTTATTTTTGGATCCATGGCCGCCCATTTCAAACCATCTGTATCCATTGTTTCAACCCGGCGACCCGCTCCATCGCCCGAAACCACCCAATTGCATCATGGTCGCATTTCGCTTGGTTTTAGTCGATTTGGTTAATTTGTCAAATTTCTAAAAGAGACTAATAAAATGAGACGGAGGGAGTAAAAGGTAGATATATCTTCTTCTTTTTTGACGTAAGAGGTTGATATCTAAGACATTAAAAAAGTTTAAATAACATTTAATAAGCCGAAATTAAAAGGTTTATTAAATTCAGATCTACAGTTGCACCGTTTTCTCAATGTCCATAAATACCTCTTCGACTTCCTCTAGCAACAATAAACATACATTAAAAAAGAGCAACCAGAAGCGAAACAGTTGGTAGTGATCCCCATTCAACACATAAAAGAAGCTGCTGCAGCCATGGTGACTCCAAAAACTCATGCAGCCCTTCTAGCCAGCCCAGGCATGGGGCACCTCATTCCCACCGTAGAGTTAGGGAAGCGCCTTCTCACTCACCATGGTTTCGACGTCACCATCTTCGTCGTCACCACCGATTCCTCAACCCCACAGATATTCCAACAAACATCCAACCTCACTTCCCTCAACATCGTCGTAGTGCCTCCCGTCGATGTCACCGCCAAACTCGGACCAAACCCGTCCGTAGGTGCACGAATCGGGTTAACCATGTTTGAGTCCATTCCCTTTATACGCTCTGAAATCCTATCCATGAAGGTTCCTCCATCAGCTCTTATCATAGACCTCTTCGGTACTGTAGCTTTTCCCATGGCACGTGAACTCGGCATGTCCACCTACGTCTTCTTGGCCACCAACGCTTGGTTCTCTGCCGTTACCATTTACGTTCCCTTCATCGACAAGGAAACAGCGGAAAAGCACGCTTACAATCACGAACCGCTCTTGATTCCGGGTTGCAAGCCGGTTCAGTTTGAAGACGCTATGGAACCGTTTTTATCCCCTGGCGGACCTATGTACGAGGGTTACGAAAACGCGGCAAAGGAGATAATAACCGCTGATGGGATTTTGATGAACACGTGGCAGGATCTGGAGCCTGTAGCAGCTAAGGCGGTGAGAGAGCCAGGGATTTTAGGACGGTTTACAAAAGGACCGGTTTATCCGGTTGGACCGCTGGTGAGAACTATTGAGCCGAAACCGGAGCATGAGGTTTTGCGTTGGCTTGACAGGCAACCGGCTGAGTCGGTAATCTATCTGTCGTTTGGGAGTGGTGGGACCATGTCAGAGGGTCAAATGAGGGAGCTGGCTTATGGTTTAGAGCTGAGTCAGCAGAGGTTTGTTTGGGTGGTGCGGCGGCCCACGGAGGGCGATGCATGCGGCGCGTTTTTCGACGCGGCGAAGGGTGGCGAGGAGACGGTGGATTACTTGCCGGAGGGGTTTTTGAAGAGGACAAAGGACGTGGGGATGTGTGTCCCCATGTGGGCCCCGCAGGCTGAGATTTTGAGACATCCTGCGACGGGTGGTTTCGTGACGCACTGTGGTTGGAATTCCGTGCTTGAGAGCATCCTCAATGGAGTTCCGATGGTGGCGTGGCCGCTTTACTCGGAGCAGAAGATGAACGCGGCCTTGTTGTCGGAGGAGCTTGGAGTGGCGGTGCGAGTGAAGATGGCGGCGGCGGAGGAAGAGGGAGGAGTAGTGTGCAGGGAACAGATAGCGGAGCTGGTTAGAAGAGTGATGGTGGATGAAGAAGGGATGGCCATGAGGGATAAAGTGAAGGAACACAAGCTTGGAGGAGAGAAAGCTTTGTCTGTGTTTGGGTCTTCTCATGAGTCGCTTTGCCAGATGACAAAGGACTGTGAACTTCGTATTCGTGGTTCAGAGGCAAAAGCTCGGGGTGCTTAGGTAATAAGACTTCATGTATTTGGCGAATTTACATCCTTTGTTTTTTTTTTTATCTTAATCGTTTTCTTTGCTTTCTGATGCTTAGAGGATGTTAATAGCTCTTTGCATTGATTAATGGAAAATAAATATATAATATGTGTGAAGTGTTTTTTGAACCTCTTGTAAGACAAGTTCGCGTTCGGCGTTTCCTCGCATTTTACGCGAGTTTCGTTGGATGGATCAAATGGGAGCATAGAAGTTATGATGTTTGCTTTCTAAATTCTAAAGAGAAAAGACGGAGTAAAGGAAAAAATAAGGTGAAATTTATGCCAAGTAATCTCCTTTAAATGAAGAAAAATAATAAAAGAGAAAAAATAATTTTATTCTTTTTTATTTTATTTATTGTTATTATTTAACTGATATCAAGTCTCGACTCTTTTCATTTATTTATTTTTTTGGTGAGGGACCCTTTTCATTTATTAAAATATAAAACATATTATATATATAACTAGACAGGCGATCAAGAATTTCTATTTTAAGCTCTTTGTACATATATAATATAAAACATATTATATATATAACTAGACAGGTGTATAATCACGTGCACAGTTAATTTATGGTTGACAACATCAATATCCCTTCAATATTATTGGCCCTCCTCTTCCTTCCAGCCGCCAATGTAATGCACGTCTGAGTATTGACGTTACTCCTCCTTCTTTTCTTTTGACAGTGTTACTCTTTTTTTTTTGTTATTGACGTTATGTATTCTAACATCAGAGTAACCCCCGTTATTTTTTATAATGAGTGAAACTTATTGGTATCATGTAAGGGCGTCTTTGAGAAAGTTGGTTCGTGGATGGTATTGAAACCATTATGCGGTATTTTTTTTATTTTTTATTTTGCTATGCATTTTTCCTTGCCTTCATGCTAACCAATGCGAAGCCTTCATTTTTCCTTTCTTTATATGAGGAACGCATTTTTCCTTTTTTTCCCGCAGAAGTTGGGCCTGCTTCCCCTTTAATGCAACTTTTCTCGGGAGTGTACACTGAGTATTGAAAATAGATAAGGAATTAATAAAGGGTATTTTTGGAACACTAATAATAAATAGTGTTGAATTGAATGACTTTTGCTTATATATAAGTCCATCACAATACGGTACTTTTTTGCTTATAAATATGCTTATAAATGTGTCCAGGGGGAATATTAAATATTAGACTTGATCATATAAAAAACATTATAAAATACTCTTATATATATATATATATATATATATATATATATATGTTGATATATAAAAGATTATTACAAAAAAGGCACCAAATGTTTGTCCAACCTATGTCACAAACGGGACTTACACCATTTATATTGTCCCTCCCATCAGACTATATTTGTTACCTATATCCATTTTTATTTTGTCAAGGCTACTAAATTTTTCCGATTATACATCAATTGTTGTTTACCCCAATTGTTATTTACCTCTGCACTATCATAATAATCCATGTAAAATCTATTGACATGAATCTAAGTAAGTCTCGGTCGAAAAGGAGAGAAAGCCAGTAGGACCCTGAGGAGCAGCACCTGCAATTAGAATGGACTGGAGTTAGAACCATATTCATTCATTGAGTGTGCTAGATCATTATCAATGATCCATTTATCAACCAAAAGAAACATTTTTATATTAGTTAGAATATGAAAAATATTAACAGAATTCGCATGGATAGTAACTCCAAAACAATAACTAATAAAAGCCATAAAAAGAAAAGTACATATAAGGTTTGCATGAAAGCAAAAGAATCATATAACAGAATTGAAGAAAATAAAGTGACATAGCTTCAACCATTGGACTCAGTAGCCACATCTCCATTTTAGTACACATACTTCAAAAAATTAAAAATTGAAGACAAAAAAGTTACAAATTTAAGATAAAAAAATTATTCTTAGCCCATTCTCACAGCATGTGTGCACACTTCCACTTCCATGGACAATTTTTTGCATTCTAGAATTCAGTATAGTCTTTTCCTATCGCTCCAGTTGAGTTCTGGATGAGCCTGAATTTTTAAGTTGAACAAAATAAAGATTTTAGTGATACTGATAAATTTAAATGAAATGCTCAGAAAACATGCAGACATTTTTACTTATAGTTTTGGCAATAGCAGGTAATCTATTCTATTGTATTGATAGACCATTATCTTCTTCAATGTGTACCTTCACTTCATTAGATGCACCCTCAAGAACATTTAAAATGCAGTGAAGAAACACTCTCACGATGTGATACAATTTCAAGCTGTAAGTGCCCAGCAAATAACCAATTTTTCTGGATCTGTAAGAATTCTTAGGACAATATGGAGATCAATATCTAACTTATTAAAGGCAAAATACAATACAATTCTGAAATTTTCAATTTCGCTATTTCAAAGGCACAATAGAATACAAATATGCATTCTCCAAATTCAAAAATGGTTTGCCTAAGCTCCACATCCATTAAGATCCGAATTACTAACAACATCAGTTGAAATGCTATACTCAGCAAGGATAATAAGGGGAAACCCAAGTAAAAAAAACATTCAAAGGTAATGAAGTACAATGTGTATATCAAGGCAGGGACAAAAAGAGTAGTCAAAACAATTTTTTTCAACCACATCACATACATGATTAAAAAAAGAGGAAGCCTAAAGAGTTACCCAAAAAAAAAAAAAAAAAAAGAGGAAGCCTAAAGATAATTATTTATTTAAACCTTGAAAATCAGGGCTCCAGTGTCTTCAACTTATATACATTTGGTATTCTGAGCTTCAGCTCGGTACTCTGAAGCACTTCCCGAATCATCTTTCCCCCCATCTTTCTTGCACTGATAAAGTAAAAAAAAAAAAAAACATGTTAGCCATTCCTAACAGGAAAAAAAAAAGTACCAACCAAATTAATTACAAATTTACAATAAACCACAATAATAACTAATTCTTTAGTATCTCTCAATCTGTCTTGAACTTTATATAGGACTGATTTAAGCATGAATTCTGTTGGCTCCTCGAGGGAAGTTAAAAGAACACTGCCCCGTAACAAATTGAAACAAACAGATGGAAACAATAGGAGCACAAGAACAATCTTCAAAATCTGAGTTCCCTTTTCCCATTCCCAACCAAGAAACCAATCACTCTTATTGTTCTGTTAAAAGAAGAAGGAAATCCAGTTTGTTTAACTATCTAAAACTGTAGATTCATTGATGCTTCAGTTAAATGACACTTGATTCAAGGTAATCCCCTGGCATAGAAGAAGAAAAAGAAATTGGTGAAGAGAGGCAGAGAAGAAAAGCCGAGAGAATAAAAGAAACATATAATAGTGAACCCCCCCCCCCCCCCCCAAAAAAAGTAATCTAAGGACTCAGAGAAAGAAAAATTAAGAATAACATATTGCTTGACTCAACAAAGCAACCCTTACAAAACCCATCATCAAATGTTAGGTCATGAGTGAAAGATCCAATTTTTTCTCGTCGAGGGCGAGTTCAGAGGACAGTTCGTTGCGGTGGCTGGTCCGATCTGTTTCAACAAAAAGAGAATACTCAGATCTTAAGGGTATGTTTGGTTCACACAACTGGAGTGGAGAAAAAGGATTTTAATGGAGGGGAGAAAAAGGGATGAGATTTAATTTGATTTTGTGTTTGGTTGAGGGGAGGGGAGGGGAGGGAAGCCTTTGTTTGTTTGGTTAAGAAGGGGAGATGAGTGATTTTAATAGAGGAGAAAGATTAATTTATTTGTATATCCTTATAACCTTTTATATTATATTATATATAAGGATATTTAAGTAATTTTATTTTAAATGATTTAATCTCCACTCCCCTCCAAAAAACCCCACTTTTGGAGGGGAGCCAAAATTGGCTTAGGAGGGATTTTGCTCCCCTCCCCTCCTCTCCCCTATAAAAAAATGAACCAAACATACAAAATTTAAAATAACCCCTCTCTTCCCCTCCAAAACCCCTCAACCAAACAGACCCTAAGATGAAAATAAAGGAATCATAGAAAATAAAGAAGAAGATACAAAATCGAAAATAGAAGTAGAAGAAACATTATCTAAAACATAGAAGATCAGGAAGGAGATTTACAGGTGATGGTATGCCGACGTCGAGGAGCTATCGATCTGGCTTTCCTCCACCTGTGTGGTTTCGCCGCTGCAGACCGGTACCATCTCTACTTGCCACCAGGTCGCGCCGATAAAGAGAAGAAGGGAGGGTGGAAAGTGGTGAGGAAGAGAGTTGTTTGTGAGAGAGAGAACCGATTCAATTTTTTTTTTTTTGAATCTCGGCATTCTTCTGAACGTGAAAGAGAAAAAACAGGGTTTTTGGAGATTTGGAGGGAGGAAGAAAGTGACAGAAGGAGGGAGAAGAAGAAGAAGGAAGTAAGGAAGGAACTGCCACCGTGAACCCCGGATTTGCCTCCTCCCACCTTTGCACTCCATTCGATGGCGTAGATGCGCGGTCCCACCGTCCCTCTGGCGGCCGGAACTGCCGTCGTCTTCCCTTCTCCCTGCCCCACTCTTTCTTTTTCTTTTCTTTCTTTTTTCTTTCCTTTCTCCAGCGGCGTTTTGTTCTCTGATGAGATTTGTGTGTGTGTTTTTGAAATGCTGTGGGTGAATGTAACCGCACGGTGTTTCAAAAAAATTTCATTTTGACCTTTGTAACCTTCAAAAGTACACGTGGCAAAATTGTGGTAGTCTAATATGGTAAATTTACCTGCCCTGTATGGGCTTATATTGATAGTAGACTTCGGTCAGTATTTGAAGTTTGAACAACATAACGTCAGTGGTTATAACCATGATCGTTAGACTCGCGAGTCGACTCGTCCAATACTACGAGTTTACGTTTTTATATGGACAAAACGAGTTGACTCGCCCTGCCACTCGTTTCTACACAAACTCGAGTGGACTCAATGGACTTGTGATAGACTCTGACTGACTCTCAAGTCTGAGCCGAGTCAGTATTGACATTTTAAAAAAACCCTAAAATAATATCATTTCATGCGTATTGTTTTGAGTTGAATCTGCAAGTTTTGCTTTGTACGCGTACAAAAAATAGGAAGATTAATCGTCCTTCACACACACAAGCGATACTGATATAGACATTTTATTGTATTTTATTTTAATATTTACACAAAATTAGGTAATAGACACCCCTTGTTTTAGCCTTGTAGCCCTTTTATTCAGTACTCTACATTGCAGTTTTTTTCCCTTATTGTCACATCATTTGTCTTTTAGAATTTAAAAATGAAAAATAATGAAAAAAAAATTAGTCTGTATAATAGTTTTTGAATTTTTATGTGGGATATAGAAACAAGTAAATAAATTATGTTTTTTTTGGGATATAGAAGCAAGTCAAGTGCACATGATCTCCCATAAATATTATTTCTTTTATCTTGATGATATTATAGTAAGTATTTATGATGTGTAGATTTGTTTAATATTATTTTAAATATTAGGTAAACTCGTATGAGTTTACGAGTCGAGTCTACCTATGCTCCTCGAGTTTGCCTAGACACTCTCATTAATATTATTTTAAACATTAGGTACATTCGTACGATTTTACGAGTCGAGTTTACATATGTTGCACGAGTCTGTCTAGACTCTCGTGTTTGACAACCTTGGTTATAACTATGCAAGGGTCTATGAGGTGTCTTTGTAGTTATATAATGGTGTAGCTATAATTGTTAACAGAGATAAGATGAGACTTCTCAGAGCAATTTGCTCTTCTTCATTTCATTGATAGAATTCAAAAATCTAATTACTTACAATACAAGCTACTGCTTATATACAAAAGAAACTACCATAACTACCTTGAGTTAGTTAACTAAGCTATCTTCTAACTATGGTTACATAACTTCAACTAACTAACAGAATGCAACAACTTAAGCAAGCTTGACAACTAAGCCAAGTGAAATAAAATTACTGGTGACACCCCCCTCAAGCTGGATGGTGTATATCACCCATGCCAAGCTTGGATTGCAGCGTTGAAAAAGGGCCAAGATGAAGCGGTTTAGTAAGTATATCTGCAACTTGTTCGCGTGTTGAAATTGGAAGCAGGTGAAGCATACCAGACAAAACCTGATCACGAACAACATGGCAATCCATTTCGATATGTTTAGTACGTTCGTGGAAAACTGGATTGGTAGCAATATGAAGTGCCGATTTATTATCACAATATAGGATCACAGGGGAAGGATGAGGAATGTGAAGATCTTGCAATAAGAACAAAAGCCATTGAGCTTCACCGGTAGCTTTGGCAAGGGCTCTATATTCCGCTTCAGATGATGATCGAGAAACAATAGATTGCTTCTTACTCTTCCATGAAATGAGTGAAGTGTCGAGAAAGAAACAATATCCGGTGATGGATCTCCTTGTATCAGGACAAGCTCCCCAATCGGAGTCACTAAAACCTTTGAGAGTTAGGGGAGAATTTGCTGAGAAAAATAGGCCTTTCCCTGGGGCAGATTTAAGATATCTAAGTGTGTGCAATGCTGCCTGCATATGATCAGTAGTGGGGCAATCAAGATACTGACTGAGACGACCTACAGCATAAGAGATTTCTGGTCTTGTATGTGTGACATATAGCAAACGCCCAATCAATCTGCGGTAAGTTGTGGAATCATTCAAGGGAGATCCAGTGGAAGTGGTTTTGCTAAGTTTATGATGAGGATCCATAGGTGTAGAGCATGGCTTAGCAGCAAGGAGCCCTGTATCTTGTAAGAGATCAAGGCAGTACTTGTGTTGATGTAGAGAAATACCAGCTTTGGATCTTGCTATTTCAAAACCAAGAAAATATTTTAATTCACCTAAGTCTTTGATGTTGAACCTGGAGTCTAAGAGTGACTTCATATGATTGATCTCGGCTAAATAATTTCCAGTAAGAACCAAGTCATCAACATAGACTAGAATAACAATGAGACTTGACTGAGTGAATTTTGTAAAAAGTGAGTAATCGGACTTGGATTGAACATAACCAGAAGCTGTAAGAGTGGAGGTAAGCTTCTCATTCCATTGTCTGCTGGCTCGTTTTAAGCCATATAGGATCTTTGAAGTTTGCAAACCAAGGTTGAATCAGACACTTGGAGACCGGGGGGCAATTTCATGTACACCTCCTCATGCAGATCACCATGTAAAAAGGCAGTGTTAACATCGAGCTGGTGGAGATACCAACCTGAGGAGGCTGCCAAAGATAAAACCAAATGCACGATTGTCATTTTTACTACTGGACTGAAGTTCTCAATATAATCAAGTCCAGCAGTTTGTGTGAACCCTTTTGCTACCAGCCGTGCTTTGTGCCTTTCCACTGAACCATCAGCTTTAAATTTTACTTTGAAGACCCATTTACACCCAATTGCTTTCTTGTGAGGGGGTAAATGAGTGAGCTGCCAAGTGTTAGTTTTAATAAGAGCAGACAATTCAGATTCAATGGCTTGTTTCCACTTCTCATTACTTATTGCTTCCTCAAAATTATTAGGCTAGATGTGTGAAGACAGATTTAATGTGTAATGTTTGTGTGTGGGTGACAATTTGTGATAGGAAAGGTAGTTTGAAATGGGATGCCTTATTGTTGAAGAAGTGGAAACTGAATTGAGAGCTGTGGTGGAATTCAAGGAGCAATGATAATCTTTAAGATAGGAATGAGCTCTTTTTACTCTTTGAGATTTTCGTGGTTCAAGGACAGTGGAAAGATCAGAATTTGATGCAACAGGTTCACTGCTAAGAGGTTGTGAACTGCTAGAAATATCAAGGTTTGAAGTGACAGAAGAAGGAGAAAGTGATGGTGAATCACAAGGTATTGGTTGAGGAATAATATTCTGAACATTTGGTGAAAAGCTTGAGAAATCATAAGGATCAGAATCAAGGACAGTGGCAGATGAAGATTCTGCAGTAGCTTTATCAGCAGAGTGAGTAGATGAAGAATGAGGCAAAAAGGGAAAAATGTGTTCATAGAATATGACATCTCTAGACACAAAAAGATCTCTAGTGTGAAGATCAAATAGTAAGTGACCTTTGGTGCCAGATTTGACTCCCAAGTAGACACAGTTTTTGGCTCTTGGATCAAATTTTTTTTCTGTGAGAATGAAGGGTGGATGCAAAGGCTAAACACCCAAAAAGTTTTAGGCTAAGTAAATCAGGACATGAACCATAAAGTAGTTCATAAGGAGGTTTGTAAGACAACAACATGTGAAATGGCTTGAGTCCAAAAGGATTTGGATAAATGAGATTGGAAAAGTAAAGCCCTAGCAACAGATAAAATACGTTGATGCTTTCTTTCCATAATTCCATTTTGTTGAGGTGTCTCAACACAAGAGGTTTGGTGAATTATTCCCTTTTTGGCATAAAAATCATGTAATTTGAACTCAAGTCCATTATCCGATCTTATGGATTTAACAGAAGTGCCAAATTGAGTTTCTACCATGGAAACAAAGTGCATAATTTGAGTAGAAACTTCAGATTTTAGTATGAGAAAAATGACCCAAGTGAATCGGTTTTTATCATCAACAATTGTTAGAAAATACCTATGACCAAGTAAGGATGGATGTGAGAAAGGACCCCAAATGTCCATATGAAGTAAATCGAAAATATGAGCAGTTTTTGAAGAACTAACAGGAAAAACAAGTCTTTTCTGCTTGGCATAGTGACAAGTATCATATGCATTGCTATTTTTTGTACAATCAACAAAGGAATGCACCATATTCAAATGTAGTAAAGCATTATGGGAAGGGTGTCCCATTCTAAGATGCCAAATGTTACAATGATTGGAATTTGTAAAATTCTGGAAATGAAAAGTTCTAACAGAACTGATTACAGATTTATTTGGGGAATAGGAAGATGGAAGAGAAATAGGTGTGCTCTTGATAGTTTAAATTCCAGCTCGCAATTCAGCTTTCCCAATCATCTTCAATGAGTGGTTGGCCTGTATAACACAACCAGAATCATTGAAAGAAGTGGTGCAATTAAGAGTATTGGCTAATTGAGAAATGGATATGAGATTAAGGTGGAAATTTGGAATGTAAAGAACATCAGTAAGGTAAAATTGATCAGAAAAATAAATGGTTCCAGCAAAAATAGCATGAATATCAGAACCATTGGGTAAGGTAACTCGGATAGGCTTAATTTTTCTGAGGCAATGAAAGCTACTGCGGGTAAAACACACATAATCTGTGGCTCCACTATCAAGAACCCAACAATCTTTATTGGAATAGTAAGAAGAAGTGGCACAAATCATACCTGAATTATTGGTCCTATGAACAACTAATTGATTAGCAACATGAGGTTGAGAAGGCATAAAACTTTGCAGCAGAGAGAGCAAGGCTTGATGCTGCTCAGGTGTAAAACTCAAAGCTGAACCAGCATCAGTTGTCTTTTCTTTTTCACTGACAGAAATCAAATCATCTTCTGCAGCCTGTTCATCAGTGTAGAAATTATTAACATTGCTAGAATTGCCTCTCTGCAAGTGAGGAGGGTATCCATGCTTCTTGTAACAGGTATAAACCATGTGACCTCTTCTATTACAATATGTGCAGACTCTAATCTGTCTGCCTCGGCCTCAACCACCAGAATTGAAAGATTGGCCACGAGTTCCTCTGCCTCTTCCAGCAGATTTAGTGGAATCAACATTTGCAAGAACTTTAGAGTCATCAAACTAAGAAGAAAATTGTCTTTCTTGCCGAAGCATCATAGAATAAACTGTATCTAGATTAGGCATAAGGCTCATCATCATTATTTGAGAGCGAACAACAGTAAATTGCTCATTTAGGCCTTTGAGAAAACGAATGACTCGTTCATTCTCACGATATCTAGTGATGGTTGGAAGCAATTCACAACCACAAGGAACTTGACATGTGCAGCGGGGAATAGGCCAATAATTTTCAAATTCATGCCAAAGACCTTTGAGGTGAGTAAAATAAGTACTCACAGTTGAATCACCTTGTTTATGAAGGTATATTTCTTCTTGAATGTCACTGATTCGGAACATATCTGCTTGTGCATAGCGACGTCGAAGATCTTTCCATACATCAGCAGCAACATCAGTCCATAATTCACTTTGTAAAATTGAAGGTTCAAGAGAGCGATTGATCCATGACAAAATCATGGAGTTACATCGATCCCAGCCAGGTAAAGAAGGATTATCCAGAGGAGTTTTTGGTAATGATTCATTCACAAAACCTAATTTGTTTTTGGATCGCAAAGCAATAAGCATGGAACGAGACCAAATCTGATAATTCTCTCCATTTAACAATGGAGTAACAAGAACTGTAGCAGGATTCTCATTCGGATGTAAGAACAAAGGATTGAAAACATCAATCGCATTATTAGCAGGTGCATTATTAGCAGGCACATGAATTGGATGAACAAAAGGATTCATCATGGAAGTTGAAGGATATTCAGAGAAAGAAAAGAAATCGAAGATCAAAGGAAATACGAACAACAAGATCGTGAATCAAGGAATGATCACAATTCGCAAAGAAAGGAACGCAAATAAGATTTCTAAAACCAGAGAATCGATGAAACAGTGATCGCAATTGCAAGAAAATGCAGATAACTTGCGAATCAATGAAACAGTAAGATGAACAAGAATGGCAGAATCGAACAAATCAATCAAGAATCAGAGGCACAGAGAAGAAACCTACTGATACCATGTTAACAGAGATAAGATGAGACTTCTCGGAGCAATTTGCTCTTCTTCATTTCATTGATAGAACTGAAAAATCTAATTACTTACAATACAAGTTACTGCTTATATACAAAAGAAACTACCATAACTACCTTGAGTTAGTTAACTAAGCTATCTTCTAACTATGGTTACATAACTTCAACTAACTAACAGAATGCAACAACTTAAGCAAGCTTGACAACTAAGCCAAGTGTGCAAAATAAAATTACTGGTGACAATAATGGTGTAATTCTATGAAGTGCATGTTAATCTGATAAATAAAGAAATTTTTTGTGTATGATTATTTTTCTTCTGTACAATTGAGGCAAAGAAATCTAAAACAAAGACCTCGTACATATTTTTTAAATCTTTCATTGTATATATTAAAAATATACAATATTTAATCATTACGGGTTCAATATATGGTTGGACCAATAAATCGTAAACCAATGCATTCACTAGCTATTTCAAAAACAGATCACCTTTTTTAAAAAAAATTGTTTGTTAGGGGGAATAAAACAGAGGAGAAAAAGGGGAAAAAAACAATAGTTAAGATCTACATCAAAGTTTCATCTCCTCAAAAGTGAAGAGAAAACACGAAGCATGAAAAAAATAATTCCACTCTTCTAATGTGCATTGGATTTGCTTCCATGGGGTCTTTTGTACAGTCAGAGTATGATGCTTAGTGGTTCCTCCCATTTTGATTTTAGATGGACTGATGGACAGATTTTATTGTAGCCTTAATTTCAAAGATCGTGATACATTGATGCTGTACGGAACCATTCTTTATCTGTGAGCTTTGCCTTCAGCTGTGCTTTTGAATTTTGATGAGGACACAAGATGTTGAATAAGTCTATTCTTAAAAGTAGGGGTGAGAATATTACATGACCAAAGTCTGATCTGCTTAAAAAATTCATGACCCAAGTCTATTATGTTATTTATCATAGGCTTTTTTAGGTTTGACCTAATATTTTTGAAAGTCAAGTATGATCTGTTAGTCAACGTGTTTTTGCTACCAAAACACAATAAGCTGTCTTCTATCAAAATCAACTAATACTCCCTCCGTCCAAAACTTTGGTTGGTTTTGGCACACAAGTTAGAAATAATTAATTGAGACAAATTTTGATTAAAATACTCTTAATAAATGTGTTACTTTTCATTGTAAAATCAAATGTAAATTACTAACACTCCACTAAAGTTACATAGTAAAAATAAAATATAATTAATGTATCCTATTAATATACAGATATAATGGGAAAAGAATGCTGAATTATATTGTGTATTTTTAAAACAATCAAAGTTTTGGAACAAAAATCAAAATCTAAGACACCCAAAGTTTTGGGATGGAAAGAGTATTATATTTAATAAACTTAACTATAATTGTACGATGTTGTGTCATGTGGCAGTCTTTCTATCTTTTATATAGAATGTCAGAAAAAAATTCACACTGATTTTCTCGCACTTGTGCTTAACACTAATAAAAAAAAAGTAAACACAAAATTTGAAAGGTAATACTACCCCCAGTCCTAATTATAAGAGAATTTTTTGAACATTTTGTTATCTTAATTATTAGAAAAATGGTCTTATTTCTAGATATACTAATTGTTAAAATATTTTTTATACCCCCTATTTTAATAGATTTGTATATTTAATAAACATGTATATTTTTTATGCACCTAACTACTGCTATTAGGGCTATATTTGGAAAGAGAAGTTAATTTTGTAACATTAAATATGTCTTCTTGCTCTTTATGTTTTTTTTGTAATTTCTTCTAATAATTAGGACAAGGGGTAGTAGCATCATCATAAGAAATTCAAAGTCGAGAAGATTCATTCCAACATGGAATTAATAGCCCTTGTCCGTTTCTTGACATAACAATACACGTAGCATTAGGAACCTCAATTACGAATGAAAACCCATTTGGTAAGGATTTAACTCAAATCTCACAACCAGGTGGGTTTGAACTTTGAATTTTACGACCGATATGAGAATATTGTTAGTGAGTAATATGTGAGTATCTTTTTTTTTTTTGTCAGAATATAAATATCTCTATAAATGTCCAGCTTTTCCTAAGAAGGTGAGTGCTATGTGACCCAATTCACCTAAATTTGCTTCGATAAAAATAATAAAGAACAAGTGGACAGCCCACGATGGTATGACGCTAGTCAAGTCAATGCCATTAAATTGGGTAACCGCTGGTTGCTATTATATGTATGTAGTACTCCCTCTCTTTTCAATATAATATGGAAAAATATTAACAAGTTGTCCTTAGAACAACAGTTAAGAAATCAGAAAAGCTAAATGAACACCTTTTTTCCGACACCCATACGGTGTCCCCTGATTTGTGTGTGTGGCCGAAAAGTAAGAGAGTGAAAAACAAGCAAGCAAAACAAGTGAGATATAGGGGGATGAAAATACGGTGTCCCCTACGGTGTTTTAGAAAGTGATGTCCGACTATCACTTCTCGATAATCAAAAGTGTTAAGTTTGTATCAAAAAATAATATATGTATTATATTAAAAAGTGTTTAATTTATATTTTCAAGACAAATCTTTTTTATACATTCTTTAACCTGTGTCTTTAGAGTACTCATTAGCAAAATCCTATTAATTACTACATCCGTCCCTATATATAAGACTATTTTATAAAATTTTCTTGTCACTTTTTATAAGACAATTTCCAAATATCAAGATGCATTAATCACTTTTTATAAGACAATTTCTCTCTTAATAATTGAAGAATAATTTTGGAAAGAGAATACACATTATTGACAAATTTAATATAAAAAATAGTTTTCTTAATTCTTGTGCATTAATCAAAAGGGTGTAATATATAGGGACAGATGTGTGTATCACTCCAAAGTCTCTAAGGATAATTTTGTAAAATTGTTACAATCTTTTAACTATTTATAATTTTTTTCTTAATCTTTGTGAAAAAAAACTAGGACAACACTTAACATGAGAGGGAAGAGTATAAAATATGGTACTCTCTCCGATTTTGAATATAAGTAAAAAAACAAAAAAAAACTACCTCACACCCCTTAATAAAATTAATTAATCTCATTTAATTTTTTAAAGTAATCAAAAAAGAAACTTTATCCCTCAAATTGCCCTTTATGGGAACTTGTTCCATGAAAATTAAAGAGTTAATGAAAAATAAAATTTGAATTAATTGAAGGGTATTTTGGATAAGATATCATTATTAAAATCAGTTAAAATTCGTTTATATTTTAGACAACTAAACTTGTAATTTTTTTTTCTTCGTTTTTTAAAAGGGGATCAATAGTGATTCCCCACTCCCCCCTATATGACTCGAATTCACATCCCTTTGAATGTAGGTGGAGCGTCTTACCAACTGAGTTGCAATTTGTTGTCAACATGATTTTATTTTTTTGCTTATATTTAAAACTACAATTATTTGAAAATTTGAAAGGTTAATTATGTTTTTAGTTCTGAACGTATTCCCAACATATGTTGATGCTTAAATTGCACATTCATCCTATCTTATGTCAAAATATATATCCGCCTCCTCTTTTCTATAATACAAATTAAAGAAAATTACACTCCTTTCTCTTAAAAGATGATTGAATTACACTTCTCTCCTCTCTTATGTTAAAATCCACACTTCTCTCATTTGAAAAGTAAATATATATTACGCTCGAGTATATTTTAATATAATCAAACTTCTTATGCATATCTTTTTTTTCAATTTTCGATTCACAATATCTTAAACATATAGTTTTAAATCCTATTATCAATTATGGAGCAATAAATAAAATAAAAATCTTGGGCAGATTACTAAAGCTGATAAAAGGACGATTTAAAACTGAGTTTTATTTTATAATGTCATAAAATTAACAATAAAGTGTTAAAAATTAATTATCATTGACATCAAAAGCTATAAAAAAAAAGAAGGAAAAATATCCAAAATAATGGTTTAAAGTTATTTTTCACCACTAAAATGTTTGTTTTTGTTAAAATAGATTAAAGTGTAATACATATTTACTTCTTAATGGAATAGAATGTAATTTAAACTTCTTTTAGGGAAAGAGATTATAATTTACTCTACATATTTTCTTCTTAAAAGAGGAGAGTGTAGATTTTAACATAAAAATTGTGAGAAGTGTAATTCAAGCTCCTCTCGGAAGAGGGAGTATAATTTACCATTAATAATATGATTCAAAAGATAGTTAAAGAGGGTAAGGGTGCTCGCGGATGAGATTGGATCGGTTTTAAGGGAAAAAACTATCCGATCCAATCCTTTCGGTTTTTACTCTAATCATCCAATAGGTTTGGTTTTAAAATCAAATCCGATCCAATCCGATTTACTTCGGTTTGGATTGGATTGGATTTCGGTTTCTCATTTATAATCTAATCTCCTGGTTTATATTTTTACAAATGGTGAAATTACGACAATAACGATAACTTACATTTCATAACATTAAACTAATAGTATTACAGTAGCCAACAGTAGGGCAATAACGGCCCAGTTTTTTTTTTGCTTCTTATAAACGAAACTATGAAATAAGCAAAAGGAATCGTTGGCCCCAGGAATGCTTGCGGTACGACCATATCACATATTATTTTTCTGTATTAATATATCACGCATTATTGTATTAATGTGAAAGAAAATTAAAAAATGGGAAAGAGACGATTAGATCCACAAATCAAGAAAAATATGTTTAAAATTATAAAAATAAGAATAAATAATTTATTTGCAAGCTTAAAAAAATACCCAAAAAAATGTATATTAAAAAAGTAAAATATTCTATATTATATAAAAATATACATGATTAATTTAAAAAATTAAATTTTATAATGTGTGAGAAAATATATTAAAAATAAGGTAATTATAAGTATAATATTATGTTATGTAATAATACTTTGGATCGGTTTGGATTGGATTTGTTCCATTAGAAGGATCCGTAGACCGATCCAATCTAATCCCAAATTTCGGTTTTTTGCGGTTTTTGGTTTTTTTGGTTTGCGGTTAATTCAGTTTGCAGTTTTTCGGTGTGGTGGTTGCGGTTTGAATTGGATTGGATCGATTTGTGAACACCCTTAAAAGAGGGCTTCTAATAAAAAAATTCTTGCTTAGTACGAACACGTTATTTAACAGAAAGCTTTTATACGCGATTCAAACACAGGATAAATGATTTATTTTTTCCAAAAGACCGAGTACTTTTATTTTAATATTAGTTGAACTGATTTAAAAGTAATTATATTAAAAAGAAAACACTATCAATTCAAACAATAAATTTCTGAACAAATGATCAAATTAAAGAGTGAGTGAGGGAGAGAGAGGGGAAGAGATTACAGTCACGTAGACTAATATTGTAGTGGATTAAACACGAGAATGGATTCTCTGCTTCTATAATGCATGCAGTCCCCTAAATTTAGTTTATTTTCAGGAGTTTTTTTGCAAGTCATTTCCACACTCAACACTATTTCCCTCTAATCTCTCTCCTACCCCATTTACACTAACTGCATGAGGCTGCTGCCGCATATAACCGCAGGGAATCCTAATCAATTAAACACTGTCAACTAAACAGCACGCTGAGATAAATTTGAGGGAAATAGTTAGTTTCCAAAATAAAAGGCATCAACCCCAAAATTGGGTGTGTGTGGTTAACGCACTCAATCTAAAAGAACGGACTTGGTTAATACCCAAGTTCTATCATTGGCGATTGAACAACTTAAGGCCAGATTTTACTTTCCTCCCGACTGAACTCCTATTAGTCAAGGCCCCAGTAAATTTAAGCTACTCTGAATGTTAATTTTTGTACTAATTCTACAAGTAAAGGGTGAACTTATGCTTCAAATAATGTCCTGTCCTATGCGCAACGACTGCAAGCAAAATGTCTTCTAACCCGGCGAAAACCACTGATCTTAACTACCACCTAAAAATGGTTCACTCAATTACGATTTTTTGTACTAATTCTACAAGTAAAGGGTGAATTTATGCTTCAAGTAATGTCCTGCCCTATGCGCAGGGACTGCAAGCAAAATGCCTTCTAACCCGGGGAAAACCACTGATCTTGACTACCACCTAAAAATGGTTCACTCAATTACGAATTTTTGTACTAATTCTACAAGTAAAGGGTGAATTTATGCTTCAAGTAATGTCCTGCCCTGTCCCATGCGCAGGGACTGCAAGCAAAATGTCTTCTAACCCGGGGAAAACCACTGATCTTGACTACCACCTAAAAATGGTTCACTCAAATGGTTCACTCAATTACGAATTTTTGTACTAATTCTACAAGTAAAGGGTGAATTTATGCTTCAAGTAATGTCCTGTCCTGTCCTATGCGCAGGGACTGCAAGCAAAATGTCTTCTAACCCGGGGAAAACCACTGATCTTGACTACCACCTAAAAATGATTCACTCAATTACGAGCCGTCGTGAAAGAAAGTATCTTTGAATAAAACTTGGTCCACTTTCAGTTGTGGTTCTTCATCATGTTAAGGCACAAGATTCAACTTTCAACATCTTTTTTTTTTTTATGTAACAAAAAAAAGAACCGATACCGAGTAGATAGGCAATTCAACATAGCAGACCTTATAATGAGCAACGGAGTAAATCATGCTGTATACTAATTTGACGGAATAGTCACCCAATAGGGTATTTAAAATCTATATTACAGTAAATAATATGCATACTAAAGACAGCGCAGATATTATTATCCTTACGTAACGCACGTTATTAGCTTTTCAACTCAAAACATAGCTCACACACCTACAGGTTCAGTGGCTTTCTTCAGCCATGCATTTTCAGCTTCATCCAAATATGGCGCCAAAATATCTCTACACTTGGAGTGATAGGAGTTCAGCCAATTTATCTCTTCAGGATTTAGAAGGTTCAGATCAATCAACTTCGTTTGATATGGTGCCTGGACGAGAAACATCAAACACGTGAGAAAATACCATGAGGAATAATACTCTTTTGTCTGTGACAGTTGAATCTTTTAAATAATACTTTTTAATCAAAGGAAACTCTCGATTTTAAATACAATAATAAATCCGCAAAGATCATAACTAACAGATTAGGACTTACCCAGGTAATATGCTCAAAACATAAGTAACCTTTATCACCAAAATTAAATTTTGTATCAGCCTCCTTGACAATAAGCACATTCTCCAATCTTATCCCAAATTCTCCATCCTCATAGTAACCAGGTTCTAAAAACCAATTCCAATAAATAAACCAAATAAATTTAAGTAAAATCGAACATTTGTGGCCTTTGAAATGACCACTAAATAAAATGAAAATGATTCAGAGCAATCAAATACCCAAAAAAAAAAAAAAAAAAAAAATTTGATGTGGCAATCCCAATTACATGGTCTACAACAATATTATGATACTAACCATCTGTAACAGTCATGGAAGATTGCAATGGTACATTTCGTGGTCTGTAACTGATTAAATGAGGCCCTGCACAAATCATGTGATATTAATTTAAATTCTCATTTTGCATTGACTTGAAAAAGGAAAAAACTTGAAAATAGAATCAAAATAAGCAATAATGAAACAGTGGCAGTTCCTCAATACCTTCATGCACATTCAGGTAGGACCCAATACCATGACCAGTTCCGTGCCGATAATCAAGACCATCCTTCCACAAAGGAATTCGAGCAAGAATATCAAGGCCATGACCTAAAGAATTTTTTTTTTTTTTTAAAAAGAAAAAAGTACTAAGTTTTCATGTTTGAAATGGAGACTAGCTCAATTATGTTCACAGAATTTGACACAAAAAAAGTCAAATTTTGCAATACCATTTGTCCCATTAGGAAATATAGCATTTCCCAGAGCAATGTGACCCTTTAGGACCTGCGCCAAGTTCAGAATATCAAGCAATTCCTTGTATTTTGAAACCGTGCAACTTTTAGAAAGAGTAAATAAAGGCCACATACTGCTGTATAACATGCTTTTTCATGAGCTGAAGGTTTCCCGAGATGAACTGTTCGTGTAATATCAGTTGTTCCATCTAGATACTTTAAAGACACCACCAATTATCAATATACAGAAGTGGAGATCATGATTAAAATACACGGAAACAATAAAACTGTTAAATACTAGACAGACCTGGGCTCCTGAATCACAGAGATAAATTTTGTCTGGATCTAGCTCGGCACATGTTTCTGCCTCTGGAGAATAATGGATAATAGCTGCATTTGGGCCAACTGAGGAAATAGTAGGGAAACTTAATCCTCTGAAATGCTGAAAACAGATAGATAAAAAAATATATATATATCAGGATTTAACACAAACTGGCATACTCTCTACAACATGCATGTGTGCATGACTGTCTACTTTCGTGCATTCATATTCCATTGAGTTCATACGAAATAAACGTTTTTTTTTTCCTTCAAACATTATATGGGTTCATACTTCATAATTTTTTTTTTTCCTTCAAGCATTATACATTATATGAGAAGGTCAGTCACTACTTGCATACAATGGGTTACCAGACTCTAGGGAGGACAATCTGGTGCATAATAAGCCCATTGGGAAAAAAAATTATCACTTTGAAAATGCATCAAGGGCAACGGGGATACACATTTTAAATTAGAACTCCAGGAACTAGATATAACCTTGCTGATCAGTCTTAAAGAATCTATTCCAATAAAAAAACACAAAAGGGAATAAAATTGGACATGATTTAGTTTCTTAATGCCAAATTAATACCTTCAATTTTCTTAAAAAAATCTGTACCAACTTTACGGGGCGATGCTGCCCCTGCTTCAAAATATTTAATTGAAGATTATGTGTCTTTAACAAAAATGCTTTTGCTATAAGGATAAGCTTAAAAGGTTTGAAATTTAAGCCTTTTGGGAAAGCTTGAAACAGCTTTTCTCTACATCTTATTTCAGAAGCCAAAATCTTTGACATCTCCACAAGCGATTTTCTCCTTGAACAAAATCTTCTTGCTATGAAAAGCTTAATGCTTATCCAAAAAATTCTTAATTGTTTAGTTCACTCCACCTCTTTTGATGCTCGAAAACCTTCAAGCTTGTCGCTTACAGTCACCTCAGTCAATTTCAAGGACTGCCTGCCATAATTCAAAAAATTTCTGTAAGTATACCTTTGGTTCAGCTTTTTTTTTTTTTTTTTTTTTTTGCTGATGCATATTGAGCTAATTATTCCCAGACTCTAAACATTATCGGTAATCAGAAGAAAAAAAAAACACTGTCAAAATTAAGAAAGGTTAAAATAACTGTTATATGTTTCACATAGACAATATCCACAAGGTTATATAATAATAAGCATGTTAGAGTTTAGGAGGAATGCTAACAACACACTTTCCAATATACTATTATTGGGTGAAGTTCTGTTGGTCTCACTAAAACATGTGGACCCAGTCTCAGACTGGTGGGACCCAGTCCATATTTGGTGGGCCCACATAGATTTCACACAATAATAGTGTGTTAAAAAGAGCATGTTAGAGAGTCTCTTGGGAGGATACTTACAAATGTTTCTCCTTTTTTACAGAACTCTCCACCAAAAAGTAACCAGATGCTCCATAAATATCCTGCATCTGCACATTAAACCAAGCTTTTGCATCATTAATTGACATCTCAGAACTTGTTGCATATTTTGGCAGCTTAAAATGAAAAAGAGAAATATAATAATTGAGATAAGGGACTAAGGGACTAAATGTCCTCATACAAAAAATAAACCCTATGTAGAGACACAGGATCCAAATGCAGACCTTTTTATCCAGCCAAACAAGGTATTGCACAACAGCTGCACCATCCCGAATATGTGCCTTTTTTAACCCGTCCAATTCCACTGGGTTCTACAAGTAATAAACAGTGAGCTAAATTTAATGTGATAAAATGGGGAAAAAATTGTTTAAGATATGTATTAATGTTTATCAAATTAATTGCTGAGATATTTTTCTCAATTTCCTAAAATAATAAACTGAAGGGATATCAAAATCTGTTAGCATCTTGGATACAGTCTTCGATATATAAGAATCTAACTGAAACTTCCTAAACTTTCATGCAAGGTTGGTTTGAGAAATCTCCACATTAACTTATTTACTTTAGCAAAAATCAAATGTCCTTTATTGAAGGGGTATAATCGTACGACCTTTAAAGCTTTTGCAAGAGCCAGAGGTGATTGCTGCAGGAGAACTGTTTCAGCATTCAATTTTGAATATAGTGCATAACAGCATGAACCTGGATCAGCCCATATGAGGCTGCTACTATTTTCCCCTGTTTGATGTTTACCATTTACAATCTTATTGGTTTCACTAGGAATTTTTTCAGCCTCCTTTGTAACTTCAGCTAGAGTACCCTTGCCAGTAGATACAGCATCAAGCTCATCAGTTGCAAGCAATGCTACATCAAAGCTTACTGCTGTATACTCCCGAATTTCAATTCCATTCTCCTCTAGATGAGTTTTTACCTGGCACAAAACACAATTTTCAATAAGCTTAGTATCTCCAAAGTATCATCTCCCAATATCAAAATATGCAGATCTGGATCATTAACCAAAGTAATACTTCACTGATAGATCTTTCCTAATCTTACCAAACAAATAACCATTGATTTAGTTTCAACCATGAAATGAATGTTTTCATGGTTTCAGATTAGTAGTATATAAAGGCAGAAGAATTTATATCATGGTCCAAGCACAATTTAGACACACAGTAACTTGATATTTCTATAACTAGTTCTTGGTACTTTCACAGATATACAATTCAGATGAGTAGTATTGAGCATTTTAAAATCAAATCCTATCATTCTTATTACATTATATGCATATATAAAGGCAGAAGAATTATTATCATGGTCCTAGTACAATATAGACATAAAGTAACTTGACATAATATATTTCCATAATTAGTACTTGGTACTTTTACAGCCATAAGAAAAAAGTCTGAAGCAGATTCAAAGCTGATGAGACATTACTCAAACTGACCTCAATAGACACCTTTCGCTTGTCCACATAAATGAAGGCAAAATTGGATGTCACAATAGCAAATGCATGAACAACGGGACAGTATGCAACATCATTTCCACGAATATTATACAACCATGCAACCTGTATTGGAGTCAAAGTAGTGAAATAAAGTGGGAAAAAAAAAAATCTTCACAAAGATGATTTTTTGTGGCAGAAAATAACCCTCAAACTCAAAAAAAAAGGGAAAAGAAAAAAAAAAGGAAGATTTACTAAGAGAATACACCCACTTCATCAAGTGCTGTGAAAATTATTCCCCTAGCATGCTCCTGTACAAGCTTTTTTCTCAAATCTTTCAACTTATCTGTGACAGAGCGACCTGCAAACTTCAATGATTGTACATTAACAGCATTAATCTCTTCTGGTGGACGATTTGTCCAAACTTCATCTACCAAATTTTTTGTCGTTTGAACCAGCTTCTGCTGTTTCTGGGCAAAAGCACGTTCCCATCTTTGGGCAGTATCAATTGAAATGCACCAAGGGTCAACCCCAACAGCTGCATCTTTTGGAAGGTTCTAGTGAATGGAAATGACTTATTAGTACAGATACCCCACAGAGAAAAAACACAGATATAGTTTTATCAGATGAATAGAAAATGGGCCACTCAAAAGCAATTCATGGATGAGGCAAGACTAATACAGTATATTGTCTTCATTGAAAATAGTGAGTATATGTTTTGGCTTTATGAATAGGATATTTTTTCTTTTGAAATTTCTAATAGTACAAAGTCTTATGCCTATTTCAACATTTCTAACTTTTATAAATTTACATTCTTTCTTTCTCTGCCTATCTCTCTCTAGTTCTCTTCCAAATCCTTTTTTTTTCATCTTTAATTTGTTAACAGTGCTAAAGCGAGTACAACCTCAGTAAGCACCTAAACATGGAGAAGCTACTTGTGGATAACATATCAACAATGCCAAGTTGTAGACAGAGAAAGAGAAAACCATAAGAAAAATATCACTTGCTAGATTCTGGCATCAGTGTCAGTACTTATAAACAGCACACATCAAAAGATATTTTTTAAAGGCTCACATCGGCCATCCAGATTTCTACAGCAGGATCTTCACCAATACGCATTAGCTTCCATTGATCACTGAGCTGTTGTTCAGCCTGCAAAAAATAACGTCCATCGGTCCAAAGCAGTGCTTCATCCTTTGTTATAAGTGCCAAACCTGAATGCCATTGTAAAAAGATAATGACATACAAGAAGAAGAAGAAAAAAACACTTCATTAATTTTATCATCTTTCAAAATTGAAATACACAAGACCATGGCTTAGCTATATAGCATATAACAGATACAACTAGAAACTTCAACAACAGACTCAGTCCATCTTATATCAGGGATTAACCCTTTGGTCTTAGCACTCCCAATCTCCCATCCAGTTATTAGTGCATGCATTCCACAACAAACACTGAAAGTGAATCAGGGCGTAATAAAACTCCAATTGCCAGCCATTTTTAAAAATAAAAAAATAAGAGCAGGCTGATAATTAGTCATTAGTCAGTTGTCACACTATCACAGGCTAGCAACAAAGCCTAACTGTTTTTCAAACTTATAGAAACAAAACTTACTATCACAAAAACCAATTATGCAGATTGAGAAAGGATTAGAGAATTTAGCAAAAAAGTTTATGCATTACTATATATATATATATATATAGTAACTGAATACAACTTATATTTACAAGATAATTAGTAAGGATGATACATCCTATGTATACATGAATCTCATTATTGATTTCTATTGCTATTTCAAACACTCTCCCTTAAAATGGACCAGACCATACGTATCAAATGCTGCAAGCTTGGAACAAATATAATGAATTTGAAGCACCTTAAGAGACATTGTAAAGATGTATACTAGTTGATCATTTGAGCTGATAGACAAAGCAAAAGCGGGACTATGCCTCCTCTAATATTAACTTGAGAAAGAAATAGAAAAGTAATTTTCTGACTTGTTTGAGTGAATGATACTCGGCAAATTAGATATTTATATATATATAGACATAAACATAACTTATATTTATAAGATAAATAAATAAGGATTAAGTACTTGAACCTACAAATAAACAGAATCTGATTACTAATTCCAAATTTCCAACAATTCATAAGCGTATATGGAGAATCCAGGAAACAGGGAAATGTTGAAACAAGTGCAGTAAAACGTAAATGAAGATAAAGGCTACTCTGCTCGCACCCTTGTAGCATCCATTCTCTAAACCCTAAACTCATGTATGCTGCTACAGTAAAAAAAAAAAAAAACAAAACAAAAGAGAAAACGCATCAAATAAATTTTTGGATAGAAACTGACCAGCACTTCCAGTGAAGCCGGAAACGAATTCGCGGCGCTTGTCTCGTGCGGATACATATTCACTCTGCAGAGTGCAAATGATATCAGATTTCAAATTATTTAAATTTAAAAAATAAACATCAGATTAGAAGACAAAATTAAATAAAAATAATAAAATCCTTCGATCCAAGCAACTGGTGAGAAAGAAAAGATGGACGATGAACTAACCTGGTGATAATCTTCAGAGGGAACAACTAAGGCAAGGAGGGGCGGAGAGTGAGAAGCCATCAAAGACCTCAAAGCTGAGAGGGTGTCTTCCATTTTTTCTGTTACGCTTTGCTTCCTCAGTCTCACTGCTAATGACTTTCGCGTTTATGAGAGACAAATAATACTAACCACCGGTTTATATGTAGAAGTATAGAACGATCTGTGCTGTATCACAACGAGATCCACGACAGATGGAATTTTTTTTTATATTTAAGGTGAGCAGTATCCGAGAAGTGTTGGGTACACAACTGAGTTTGTATCTACTTATCATGTTATTAAGGGCCTATTTATTACGGCTTAAAAAAAAGTGATTATATTTTAAAATAATCTAGAGATTATTTTTTAGAGATTTTAAAAAAATCAGAAGCTAATTTATGTTTGTTTAGGATCATAAAAATCATTTTTTTTTAAAAATCATTTTTAACTTGTTTGGATACAACAACATAAAAATAATTTTTTTAAATACAAAATTACCATAAAGGACGTAAAAAATCATTTTTTAAGAAAACATGTTTGTTTGAAAATCACTTTTTTAAATACATAATATTTTTAAAAATATATTTTATTTATCTTTAAATACAAGTTTTTGTAATAATGGTTAAAATTAAAACATAGAATTTTATAAACTTGTGTGACATAATTTATAAATAATTTTATGTCACATAATATTAATTTTTAAAAGTAGTTTACTAATTTTATGTCATATAAAACTAATATAAATAATATACATAATAAAAGTAACATGGAATACTAATAAAAGTTTGAAATATCCATAAACAAAATATTCTAACAAACTCAATGTATTTACGCTAGTCAAATATAACATTGTCAATATAAACCAAATACATAAAAATAAAACTAGTAGTGTCGTTGTTGCCCTCGTCTTGGCAATTGGTCTCTAATAGTGTTTCTTATTTCTTCCATGTATCTGACATCTGTCGGTGTTGAACCTCGTCATTCATCATTATTTGGTACACCATTATCATCCCCATCATTGAAGTTTTGCTCATTGTCTTGTAACCTACCAATGTTTTCTAAGCTTTCAAGAATATCCAAGTCACCTGAGTCAATTCTTCTTAAAAAATTGTGGAGTGCAAAACATGCCCATATAATATGTACTTGAGTTTGAAGTTTAAAATTAGTCATTTCTTGCAATATTCTCCATCTTGCTTTAACAACACCAAAGGTTCTTTCAATCACACTTCTCAAACTAGAATGATAATAGTTAAATACTTCATTTTTTGATCTGAAGCCTGGAGCCAGTCTAAAATGTGGAAGATGATACCTCGTATTCTTATACGGTCCTAAGAAACCTTTAAGTGAGGGATATCCTGAATCGACAAGGTAATATTTACCTGTGTATAAATACAAAATAAATATGTCAAGCAAGAATATTAAAATATTTATTTTACAAACAAAACTAATTCAAGTTAAATAATACCGACTTTCAGGAGGATAAGGGAATTGTAAACTCGGATTACGAAGAGTATCCATGAGAATCTTTGCATCATGAACAGATCCTTCCATTCCACACATAGCAAATGTAAAACACATATTAAAATCACACACAGCCATCACATTTGTGCTAGTTTGTCCTTTCCTATTGATAAAAGGTGTCTTCTTATCTGCTGAGACATGTAATTCAATATGAGTGCCATCTATTGCCCCTATACAATCTTTAAAGTAAGGCCAATATCGATGATCATCTCTAATATACTGAGAAGGAGAGTGCAAAGGATCAACAGGTTTGATTATGTTTTTTCCCAACTTGCATACAAAGATCTAAAACTCTATAGAAATGATTGTGAGCAGTCTCACTGAATCTGAAACCTTTCTTGGACATTTCTATATGTGGCGGTTTACCTATCATATACGAATAAAGCAACACTTTCTTCTACTCCAATGTTTTTGGTTGGTGACAATCCACAATTATTGGTTAACTCGTACCAATTCTTTGAAAAACAGGTTTCCTCATTCGAAGTTGCTCAAAAAACCTGTTATCGTTTCCCGTTTTCAATTCTATATACCACTTGTGACCTGATAGTATTGAAGTAGTTTTCTTTTCTTTCACGACATATTTCAGCACATGATTTGTGGCTAAAAAGGCAGCCACAACTTTTGCAATATGAAATCGATATCTAGTATTATGCTGGACTTCAATTTCCATTTCAGAACTATTATCACTCTCATCTGAGCTGTCAGTCATCCTGTGTCACAACATATAATTAACTTGAATTAGTCATTTGACATTTTTAAATTGTAGATACACCATTTTTAAACCAAATAATAATTTTTTTATCAAAAACATCCCTACAATGTCTCTTTATATTATCTCTTCTTCGTCTTTATATCCACTTCACGGTTCTTCTTCTCTTGATATAGATTTGATTTTCCTTTTTCTTCTTCCTATTTCGATGGAAACTAGATATCAAAAACAAGTTGACATCGGTATATGTCTACTGCTATTTGATTATTCACTTTTTTCTAATACGATGGACATTTTAAACGTCAAAAAGAAAAGAGGAATAATAACATATTAGCAAATTTGTAAAATATTTTTTCGGGCACCTAAATAATTATTCATAACTTATCGTTTACTTTTTAAAATAATAAAAAAATATATGTCGTAACGATTATATGAAAAATATCTAATAAGTAAATTATTTTTATTAGAACAGCTAATATGGGTATAGTACCCGACTAATTTATAGGGTACCTGAGAATTTACCTATATTTAAATAAAAGATGAGTTGGTTATTTTAATAAATATAAATAAGGTTAAATAAGGCTTACTTTGGAATGGATGCTTATATAGTGAAAGATACCTTTATTTTTTGGTGCTGTTGAAAGATATCTTTTTGATTTGTTGATAAATTTTTATAAATCTCACTTATTTAATATGGATCAGGTTCAGTTAAAAAAAATAATAATAATGGGTCCGGTAAAGCAATGTATTAAAGATGATAACCAATTTTTTTAGAAAAATATTTCAGAGTATAAGTTTTTTATTTAATATTATCAATCAATGTATTAAATACTATATTATTTTATGAGTAATTTTTATTTTTAATTCTTTTATTTTATTAGCGTTTATCATCTATAAAATGATGAACAACCAATCATCGACATACTAGAAACTGTTGATGATAATCCAGTAGATCAGCTTGATCGTGAAGTGTTCGAAATTGATGAATAATCAGATGAGCAACATGGTCCGTGAGAAAATGTTGATACAATTTTGACTATCATAACAAGGAAATCAACTATTCCTAGTGATTATGTTGAGTATATGTTATTGGGGAAAACCTAAGTCTCACATAGATTAGAAATAAAGTCTCAAAAGAGTTTATAAGTAAGTGGCATCTCTCACCTTATAAGCCGGTTTTGAGAGGACCATTCGGATGTCTGAATAGTACTAGGCGTGAGGGGGTATATTGAGAAAAACCCAAGTCTCATATTGACTAGAGGTAAGGCATTAAAAGAGTTTATAAGTAAATGGCATCCCTCACCTTACCTTTGTAAGGATGAGTTAGGCCTAAAAATCTTAATATGGTATCAAAGTCTATCCTAGATCCACTGGGCCACCCACCACATTATATACACGCGTCAAACCCAATAGTGCTGGGCGTGAGGGGTGTATTGGGAAAAACCAATTGACTTTATAAGTAAGTGGTATCCCTCACCTTACAAGTCAGTTTTGAAGGGACCATTCGGATGCCTGAATTCTCACATATGCAATAATCTGACTACAATATCGGGGTTAAAAATGGTCCCAAAAAATTTTCGAGCTGGTTTTACCAATCCAACCTAACAATGAGTCGGATTGGTTAGACCGACTCCGGAGTTATACTAACACCTATACTACTGACATTGTATTTGTTTTGTGATTTTAAAAAAGCTCTCCCCTATTTGTCAAAAAAAAAAAGCTCTCCCCTAAGTCACTTATGATTATCGTGTGAAGTATGAAGAATATCTAGAGATTATTTTTTAGAGATTTTTATGAAAATCAAAAGCTAATTTGTGTTTGTTTTCAATCATAAATATCACTTTTAACTTAAAAAATGATTTTTAACTTGTTTATATACAATCTCGTAAAAACATTTTTTTATTACAAAATTACAACAAAGGACATAAGAAATCATTTTAAAAAACATATATGTACAAGAAAATTACTTTATTATATACCTATTTTGATAAAACTTGTGCTAATTAATGATAAACTGATAATTCTTGAACATATTTTATATGCTTAAGTGCACGAGTTTAAAAAGATTAACATGTTGTACCAAAAAAAAAAAAGATTAACATGTCATATCATTAATTAACGTATTGTGAATAACAGGTAAAGATGACACCAGAAATGTTGGCAAAAATAAGAAAGGGATTAATAATGGAGTATTGCTGTATATCGCGATGGATTTGACTCGCGAATATCACGAAATCTGCATCGCTAAAGGATTTTTTAAATAAAATATAAAATAATGAGTAAATTCTTAATTTAGTCCTTAATCCCTAAAATATACAAAAAATAATAAGTAGTCCTAAAGTTTATGAAATCTGTCAAATTAGTCTCTAAAATTTTGTAAGTAGTCATCTACAGGGAAAAAAAGAGACGAATTTCACAAAATTTTATGGATTGATTTGACGGATTTTTCAAATCTTAAGGACTACTTATTATTTTTATATATTTTAGAGACTAATTAGTAGAGAGAGTGTAAGCTGAGGGACTACTTTTAACTTTTGTTGCGCATGACAAAAAATGAATTCTACATCCGTGTTTCCGTCATGATTCTCCTTATTCTTCATCTTTTTTTTTGAGTAAATACTCAAATTGGCCCCCAACAAAAATCATGAAGACCAATTTAGTCATGAGAAATAAAAAATATCAATTTAGTCTTTTAGAATTTCAAATGTGGGTTAAATTAGTCCTTGATAAGGGCTAAAATGTCCCTAAAAATTATCTTAAAAGAGACTAATTTGATTTACATTTGAGATTTTTAAGGACTAAATTGATATTTTATATTTCTCATGAACTAAATTGGTCTCCGTAATTTTTTTTGATCAATTTGAGTTTTTTTTTTAATCAGCAAGAATTAAAGAAAGAGAAAATAAAGAGGGTTAAAGAAATAGAAAATAGAGAGGTGGAGTATGACAGAATAATGGCCACGTCATTCGTGTTTGTTATCCCGAAATCTCTCTCGCAAGCTTTAGCATTATTCTTAATAATGACACTAGCTCATTAAATGGAAAATACGTTCAAGAATTATCGCTTACGTGAAAAAATATCATGAAAAAGTTGTGAGGAAAAGGATTGTATCATTGTTTTTACTTTGTCTACCTAAAGTGATCTTTTACTGATAATTGTAAACTTTTACCGACACTCTCTGTTTACTTGTGTACCTAACTTTGATACATATTTTTGGCTAATTGACCTGTATGGTGCATAACTAAAAAAATTATCAAATTAGTGTAAGTTGGAGAGATTTTACCAAATTGGAGTAAGTCGTATATACTGTATACGACTTCCTTTTTCACCATAGCAAAGTCGTACACACAGTATACGACTTCTCTTTTCTGAATTTTTTTTAAATACTTAAGTCGTATACGCCATTGGAGACCTCTGAATTTTTTTTTGACAAAGTCGTATACCCCATGTACGACTTTGCATGGGATTTTTTTTTCAATACGTAAAGTGGAAGTAGTATATGTGATGTGCGACTTTGTTTTAAGAAACTAAGGTTCGCAAGAAGTCTCACATGGTGTGTACGACTCCACCTTCAATAATTGGGGTTACATAAAAGTCGTATATCCCGTGTACGACTTCTTTGTAAAGTCTCACATGATATGTATGACTTCACCTCTATATAATAATAACCCTGAAGTCTGAAACAAACGCACTGCCAACCAAGAAGTTTAGACACACCGGTACGTGTTTTCAACTGAAAAAGAACTTCTTTTATAGGAGGTATATTTAAGCATAGTTAATTGTTTCTTTCTCTTATTTATTATTATATGTTAGTATTTTTAATTATTTTTTTAATAGATGTCATCAGAACGATTTGTTGATGGTATTGAGATTAGAGATAACGTCAGTGAGTTCAGTGAAGAGGAAGAGAGTGAGGATGAAGTTGATGTTAATCAAAGTCAGACAACATCAGTTTTTTTGGCTTTAGGTGGATTATCAGGAAATGCACAACTTGGATTACCCAAATGGTTATGGAAATAGAGGAAGCGGAAGTACCAGTGTGAATTATCTTGAGGTGGGAATGCATTTTGGATCAAAGGAGGCAACCATCAATGCAATAAAGCAGTGGCACATACAAAACTCTTATGACTATGTGGTTGATGAGTCTAGACCAGACAGGTATGTAGGTAAGTGTAAAAAATTTGGTAGTGGATGCAACTGGAGGATTAGAGCATCCTTTAGTAAAAGAAAGGATAGATGGGAAATAAGAAAATTGATGGGATTCACAGTTGCACATCTTTGTTGATCTCTCAAGATCACAAAAAACTTAGCTCTGATGTAATTGCTAACTGTGTTATTGGCTTAGTGAGTGCAGATCCTGGTATTTGAATCAAGACATTGATTGCAGAGGTACATAATAATTTTCATTACACTGTCACATATAAAAAGGCTTGGAAGGCAAAACAGATAGCACTTGCAAAGGACTTTGGTGATTGGGAAACCTTTTATGCTGAGCTTCCAAAATGGATGGATGCTGTTCAACAATGTCTACCGGGCACAGTTGTGAAATATTAAACATTACCACTTGTGTTAAATGGCATGGAAGACCCTTATAGTGTAATTGTTCAACATGTGTTCTGCCCATTCAAGCCATGTATTGAAGGATTTGCATATCGTAAGCCAATAGTACAAGTGGATGGTATGTTGTTAACGGGGGAATACTGTGGCACTTTGCTGGTTGCTATCGCACAAGATTCCAAAATATAAGCAAGATATTCCAAAGCTACCAATATTCCAAAATATAAGTATGCTTGTATTGTCATATCCAAACTTTAACTAAGCAAGATTCCGCCCAAGAACTTGTTGAACAAGAATTTGATGACCAATCAATATCCATGAAGCTTTAATTGAGCGAGATTCCAGCCAAGTGATTCCATGACTGAGTGCTTGTCGTGTTGCCTGTCGTGACTGACTGAGTGCTTGAATTGAGCGAGATTGAAAGTGCTTGAATCCAGCCAAGCTACACCCGTGAATGAAATTGAAAGTTTAAATCATACACCAGCCAAGTGATAATTCACTCACAACCTATTACACACTTTAACTATCTCTTCCTCTTTCACAGTCCAACCATGAAGTACATTGCACCAGGACCAACTGATAACTCTTTGTTACGACGTCAAGGTAAGCATGTTCCTAATTTGATTTGGAACGATGAAGAACAAATGATTCGTCCTAGACATCGATATGTCTGGAGTATGCCACCAGCACCTATTAGAGAACTAATAGAAGAGCAGGATTTGATCCTGTCTTATCCATTGCAGTCCCTATAAACCATCATTTTATTACAGCATTAATAGAAAGATGGAGAACAGAAATTCATACTTTCATTTTTCATATGGAGAGGTGACAGTTATGTTAGAAGATGTTTGGTTACAATTAGGTCTCCGTATTGATGGATTAGTTGTAACTGGTCCAACTGTTCTTAATTATAGAAAACTTTGTTTGGACTATTTAGGAGTAGAACCACCAGTAAATTCTCTAAAAGGGAACTCGGTGAAAATAACGTGGTTAGAGTCCACATTCAGTGTACTTCTAGACAATGCAACATAAGTAGTATTGGCACAATATGCGAGAGCACATATTTTGAGAATGCTTGTTGGTCTCCTCATGCCAGACACATCAGGTGCTCGAGTTCACTTGATGTGTTTATTTTTTTTACATGACCTACGCAATGTTGAACGATACAGTTGAGGTGCTGCAGTATTGGCTTGTCTCTATTGTGGATTGGATCGTGCTGCTGATCCAAACCAACTTGAGATTGGAGGATGCATGCTACTACTAAAATCATGGGCATGGGACCACATCCCAAAAAATGCACCTCATATGTATCATATATCAGACGATGAAGTGCTACAAGGACTTGCGTTTCCATTTGCAAGAAGGTATAATTATTTAACTTTGTGTGCTTGTGTGTGTATAATTTATTTTTCACTTTTTATACTTATTAAATGATTTCATAAGATATTTATTTCAAATGGTCTCGTCCTTTAACTGCAATCCACACACCGGGACACTCAGCAAAATTAATACGCTATGCTTTAGATCGATTACATATCAATGAGGTTCATATTAACTTTATGTCTCAGTTCATTTGGATGTAGTATGATCCAGAAATAAGACGACTTCATATTCCTGATGTCCCTGAGATAAGTCGTGCATTGGTTCCAATAATTTCATACGCCATTGTGGAGTGGCACCCAGTTGATAGAGTGATGCGGCAATTTGGTATGCGTCAAGGCATTCTGCAAGCCTAACATAATTTTGACGCACTCCACCGTATCGATATGCGAGGAAAAACTGATGTTCACTGGCCCAACCGGCATCGTGACTACATCCAGTTATGGGATGATAGACATCATCAAATAGTTATGGCTAGTGCATGTGATGATGTCTTGCACAAAAACTTTGATTATATGAGATCGTACATACGTCACACTCGACGTTATATAACACGCCAAGGAGCCGCCACAACAGGATCGGTATTATTATTTCTAAATTACAGTCAGATCGACATTCTTTTTATGTAAGCTAAATTTTGCCCACATGGTCTTTTATATTTTTTTTCAGTTTTCTTGCATGCAATCATTAAGAAGCAATACTATTGCTGTTGATGAATCTGAGCATTATAAGGAAGGCCTACACCAAATTATTTGGTCATGTACCGACATGTTGCAAGCCTTACATGATATCCACCCACAGCCGTCGTTTTCCACACAACATGAAGATGTTGGACCTACGCAACATTCAGTACCTAATTATCCTCCTCCACCAGAGACTCAAAGTTACTCGCAAGCAGAGATACCTCAAGCAGACACCTTCTCAGGAGGATACATCCCACAATATCTATTCCATCACATCCCATCTAGTTCCAACGTTTTTGAATCGGGTCTCTCAATGTTTAGAATTACTTTTGATACACCATTTTCAGCGCAACACCAAACACCAATAGAAGATTATCGTCCAATGATATCATTTGGTGATGATAGTGGCGGTGATGATGGTCATAATCACGATGACCACGGTGGTGATGACCAAGAGAATGAACCCGCACCACTACAAAGAAACGTACGTGGCCGTGGTAGGTGCCCAACCAGAAGATGTGGATCAACCTCGCAGAGTTCAACCACCACGCAATAGATGGCGACCTCATTGTGGGACATCATCCCACCACTAGGCTTAGGCTTTTCAATGTAGAAAAATGAAGTACTATTAATGCATATTTTAATCTTTTATTAGTGCTGCTTGTTTACCTTTACGTATTAAAAAAAAAATTCCCCCTTGCAAAGTCATACATCACATATACAACTTCCACTTTACGTATCAAAAAAAAAAAATTCTCATGCAAAGTCGTATATGGGGTATACGAATTTGTCAAAAAAAAAATCGAAAGTCTCCAATGGCATATACGACTTCAGTATTAAAAAAAAAATTAGAAAAGAGAAGTCGTATACAATATATACGGGTTATCCCAATTTGGTAAATTCTTTCCAACCTGCACTAATTTGGTAAATTTTTTAGTCAAATGCATCATGCAGGTCAATTACCCCATATTTTTACTTCCTTTCATTAACATTGTCGGTGATGACTCCAATGGCCAAACCTCAGGGTAGAAATTGTAATATTAAAAATTTCGTAAGGCCATTTTTGTCCATGATATAGCTCCGCACTGCCACCGCCTTTTCACACTTACGTTTCTCTCTCATCTATCGCAATTGCTTTTGTGAAGAGCTACTCCATTCAGCTTTCCATTTTAGCGGCATAATAATTTTTTTTTTTCAAGATTCTGATTTTTTGAAAAATCTAAAACAAACGGATATAATTCCAATAAAAGTGATTTAGTTTTAAAAAAAATGATTTTTTTTAATGAAAAAAGCGGAAACAAACGGAATCATAGTTGCATTAGTTCAACCCCGAATATGATTGATTTGTTTTTTTTTGGTTACATCCCTGAATATGATTTTTTTTTGGGGGTACTAAACCCTGAATATGATTATATTCCCAAGTAAAATAACTTTTCCATGGATATTTATTTGTTTATACAGAACAGATGTCTCTAGAAATCACCCAGAATATGATTCTATTCCCACATTAATTCGGTCACAAAAAAAAAACACATTAATGGTGATTTTTCCTTACAATACCTAATACATAAAAAAATCAAAACTTACGAAAATAATTATTTACCAATCTAACCAACAATTAAGGGTTCATTTGTTTTAGACTGCGATTAAATTCATTCTGAAGAATTGATTTCAAAGTAATTGATTTTAAAAAAAATTTGTTTTGTGTTTAGTAATGATATTTTAAAAATGGGTTCTGAAGAATTGATTTCGTTTGAATAATAAAAATAGAATCATTTTTAATGTGTAAATATAAAGAATTTTATGAGTCCCACATTTAGAATTGATTTTATTCAACGCAAAAGTTAGGAACATCTTGCTTCTATCAGAATCAATTCTACTCACCTAGAATCAATTTTATCTATCGAAATTTTATCACCCAAACACAAAAATAGTAATTTTCAATTATATTGGTATTGTTTTTGTTCTTAAAATTGATTTTGGGCTACTCAGAATCTAAAACAAAGATGACTAATTAATGTTTGGTTGAGCGTTTGTAACCCTCGATATCAAATCCCGAGGAAAGATGGACGTGGAAATTTCGAAGCTAGGAATTTTTGGTCAAACGCGCGTCCTGTTGTTATCCTGACGCGGAAACAAACACATGGTAAACAGATGGATCACTTGATGTCATAAACAGACCAAAAAAGAAAATAGGGATATGAAGATACGCAAATTCACATTATTATTTGAAGTATATTTAGGAACATGTACAGCTTCCAGAACGAATGCAGAACCTAGAACAACAAGGGAATCCCTATCACCAACGAAATTGACATTTGACAGTGTGCAACAGAACTGTCATTCCTCCTCACAATGCAATGGCAAAATGGCAGAACAAATTTGACAACAAAGAAAGGTCAAAAAATACAGATGATCAACAAGAATAGAATGAAATAAAGAAGAAAACACCATCAGGACTGGGCAAGCCGCTTGACTACAACAGCCATTAACTTGCCCTGATGCTCAGCAAGTGCCAGCTCTGTTTCACTTGGCTCTCTTGTGCCATCACCTGCATACACTCCTGCGCCATATGGAGTACCCCCTCTAATGTAGTCCATCTTGAACATTCCAGGTCCAAATGTATATCCAACAGGAACAAAAAGCATTCCATGGTGTGCCAGCTGAGTAATCGCGGTCCAACTGCAATAAAAAAACATAAAAACTATCAAGCAGTAGTTTCAAAGAGACCATTCTAATTTCCATCATCAAGTGAAATAGTATCTTTGTCTGAAAATGTAGAGAATATACGATGGCCATTAGATTTCAAGAGTTTTAGTCGTCGAAACTCTAAACTGAGGAGTTCATTTTAGATTAAAAAGAATAAAACGAAAAGAAGACATATAACCTTTGAAGGAAAAATCACAGTGGCTCCATTCTATGCCTATTTTGGCAACCTCAAAGTAGCTCTATTTTTCATTATATATTTCATTCATATACTACTTTTCATTCACTATATTTCACCCATATATAAAATTGAAAAATTATTATCCAGAAATTGCAATGGTAAAGAAAACAAAGGATTGCAATGATTTTTCAGTCTTTTATACTGGAAATCAATTAATAGTTGAACTGCATGTATATCTATAATCAATTAACCTTCATTTTTCCCTCTAAAGCAAGTCCCTCGGAGACAAATCTGGATTCCCAACTGCAGACATGCACTTCTATAAATCACACAATCAATTTCAACTTATTTGTTTGTCTATAAGAATTTCCAAATACCATGTCCACATAAAAGACCATCGTCCAAATGGATAGGAAGAAGAGAAATCTTTTTCCTTTTGTTTTATGGAATTTTTTTTTTTTTTTTTAAATGTTGCCTCGCTGTGGTCATCCCTTTATAAGCTTTGCATATTATCCCGAGTTTTGTGCAATCATCTTTTGATATTATCCATACTAGGTTGGAAATGTAGATGTGAATATGAACCATACATAACATGCAACTCACGTGAACTCAAGAATACATTTGAACTTTCTTTCGTGTCATTTATTAAAAGCTAGTGAAAACTTCAGACAGCTTTCTGAGAGAGACATCAGATAAATCACATATATAAAACTTACAAAACTAATAGTTTAGCCTACTAAGCATTTTGCTATGCTGCTAGTAAAGATGTTTCTTACATGCCATTCATCTTGAAATAAGCATCCTAAGGAATCATACTAGGCAATAGCAAAATATATTAGCCCAGTGCCCCCCTCCCTCCCTCATTTGCCAAATGGAAAATAAAAATGATGATGAGGTGTGAAAATTGAATACAAGCCATGCTAAATCCACCTTATACAGAAACAAGAAACAGAGTTGAATACAAGCCTCTGAATATAAATGTGCAGACTAAAGAGTATATGTACAGGTTTAAAAGAGGCGTTCACCATATAGCCCTTGAAAAGCTGTTGTTCATGACAAGTGTCCAGCCAATTCCACAAGACATTTGCAGTTTTTATCATTATAATCTACAATTCATTCAATGTCTTGAACTTAAAATAAAAACCGATCGTATATCCAATCTAAAAGTGAGCTATTCAAGTGAGGTCAATTTCAAAACGGTCACCTTTTCACTCTTCACAATAAGATCAAGTTGTACATAACCACAACAAGAAGCTCCGAATTGAGACATCAGAATGATAAAATCTTAAAACCTGGAATGCAGACAGATCTTGCGAGCTGCATTCCATGAGCCATTCAAAATCAAAGCTCTATACCTTGTGTTCTTTACCTTTTAGTACCACCAACCAATTATTAAGTGACATTTCACTAACACCGTCCCAATTGGTGAGTCTAACACTCTAACGCATCAAAGAAGATTCTATTTTAAGCATTTGTATATGATATGATATGATATGATATGATATCAAAGCATACACATGCTACTAATGTTTAATCACAGAAATTTAACTGACACTGAGAAACCAAATTCCAGTAACAAATTATTACCACAAAACTAAAAACTAACTCCAAGATTGCCGAATTCAGATAGTTCTTTAGAAGAAAAACACATGGAACTGGTAAGACGAAAAAAAAAGGAAAAAGAAAAAAGAAAAGAAATACTTACGCAGTGGTTTCTTGACCGCCTCCTTGAGTGCCAGTACTGACAAAGAATCCGGCGGGTTTTCCGGCTAGCTTCTGCTCCGGCCACAACTTCCCAGTGGAGTCAAAGAAAGCCTTCATTTGCGCCGCCATAGAGCCATACCTCGTCGGGAACCCAAACAATACCCCGTCGGCGGCGGTCAGCTCCTCCGGCGCTATCTCCGGGATGGTTTCGTCCTTAGACGGTGCCTTCATCTGGTTCAAGACATCAATCGGCAATGTCTCCGGCACCCTGTATAAAACCCCTTCCACACCCTCCACACCGTCCACGCCCTTCTTCAACCTCCTCGCCAACCCTTCCACGTGTCCATACATTGAATAGAACACGATGAAGATCTTCAGTTTCGTATCGACCGAAGACGACGCCGCCGCTTCTTGGATTGGCGCGCCGGAGTCTGCGGTGGTGTGTGGCGGAGAATCGTCAGCAACGGCCGGTACCCTGTTCTTGCTGGGAACACAACCTTCTCCTTTCCCCATTAAGAAAGATAAATTGGGAATGCGAAATGAGAATCGAAGAGTGGAGAATTTTGAGAAACGAAAGGAAATGGAAGCAACCAAGTAGAACTGAATTTTTCAGAATTTCAGAGCTGAGAGAGTTCAGAGTTTGTTTTTTCGAGGATGCATTCGAATGATTGGTGACGTCACCTGGGGTAATTCAAATGAAGAAAAAGACACGTCCCCCTCCGACCTAATCGAAACGACGACGCTTCCCTGCCCCCTCTGTGTACGACAATTGTTACTTGTTAGTCGCTTAACGCGTTCGTTTCTTCCATCCTACTGTCGTACGACATGGACAAACCGCCTCACTTTGATTTTTTTTCTTTTTACTTTTTTATTTCAGGACTAAACTTAGTTTGGAAGGGTGCAGGTAGTGCTGCAATCCCTTTCTCTACACTATGTACTCCCGATCAGGGGCGGAGCTACGTTGTAGTCTCCACGAGACAACATGAGGGCCCAATTCATGTGGCTCAATATGGCCTAATTCATTTAATGGTCAATGCCTTGTCCCTCCAACAATTGATCCTGCCTCTGCCCTTGCCCCCGATGCTTCATCTAACAACACCAAAACGAAAATATTAGCTGCCATGTGATTCGAATTAGTTTCCAATTACTGCCGTCAGTAATTCCTTAATTTTTTTAATAATAATTTGTTATTAGAATTTTTTTAGATTTTAAAATTTTTTATACCCCAACCCAAGAACTAGGTCCGCCACTGTCTCCAACAATGTCTAAAAAATTGTTGGAAGCTAGGCGAAGTCAAGAAAGCTATGTGAGATTCCAAGAACAATTTGGAGATGGTGGTTGAAAACTAAAGAGAAAGCATTTTTACGAAAAACTTAATGAAAGCACACACCAAGGACAACTAGTGCCATCAGTATCGTAGGGAGGTAGGAATATATATCACCATATTCAATTTTCAAAATTCAAAGCACATGGTTGTTTTTTTTCTTCCATTAGTGTATTTCTCCTAAATTTATGTATTCTCATACTCTTTTTTTTTTGGACTTTCTCTCGTGTTTTGAAGAATTACAAAAATAAGTTCAATAGACTGATGAACCTTGTTATAATATTTTTTTTTTCATATCTGTCTTTCATAAATGAGCATGGAAAAATTCAAATCCAATTCCTAAAAAATGATCTTTTCACAATTTAACTCCTCTAATTTAGAGGTTTGCTTGAGAAAATAATATGCTAGTTATAAGAGTTAGATTAAAAAATCAACTTAAAATTGCGATAAAACATGTATAATAAATCACGAAATCATTAAAATCTCAACCGGTTGATGTTGCATCAAGAGTAAATTTGGCATATCAACTTCTCAAGATAAGTTTTAGTGATGATTGAGACACACCCAATTTGAAATGTTTACAGTTAGGCATACTTTTGCATCACTCAGAACAGAAGTGGCCCTATTTTCCAACAAATTCTCTGGACAGGTTATCATAGTATGCATTGCATGGATTGGCTAATTGAGTACTACTTGCGTGGACAATACGATGAAAGAGGTATGTGCCTTATCCCAAAAGGCAACTCTTGGACAAACTTTTTAAGCTCTTATTATGAATGTGACAGAATGAGAGGACTTGAATTTCCTTCAGCAATCATACTTAATTACCAGTTTTCTGTCCATAACATGTAATTAATCTTGTGAGAATGGAGACTAAAAACTAGCATTAGTTCTCTGTTGAATCCATCATCTCTCTGACATATTTAATGCACACGACGATCGAATTTTATTTATTTTTGGGGCCAAAGGCCAGACCCTAGGAACTAACTGGGCCTTTTTTTAATAGTAAAAAATATATTATAGAATAGGAATACTAGGGGTATCCCAACCCAATACAAAGTAGTAGCCACACATCACCAGTGTCTGGTAAAACAAACAATAGACAGGGTTACGGGCTACTACCACCCCGCGTCTAACCCCTACCCATGCAATCAACGGGGTCTACAAACCACTCATAAAATAGACATGGTTCAGATTTCCCCGGGCTAAGAACGATCTCCACGACAAGGAGAGAATGTGATCCATCAGTTGGGAAAAATTCAGGCTCTACCTAGGAAGATACACCCATTTCACAGGTCCCATATGGCCCACAAGACCGTGTGCCAAACTAGAGCCAATCTCGGTCTACAGCGAGCCCCCCCAAGGGAACAAAACAAGTGAAACAGGTCGAATAAGTCACGAGGCAAGACAAATTCGTGGCCCAGCCAACTGAACACCACATACCATGCACTAGAAGAAAACCTGCAATGAAGGAAGAGGTGGCTAGCAGACTCCTGGGCGTCGCCGCAGAGGACACACACGGACGCAGAAGAATCAGAGATAACACTCTTACGAAGTAAGTTTGTCTGAGTGGGGACCCTATCCAAAAAGCAACTGCCATGAGAAGGCAATCACCTTAGACGGAGCCAGACTCTTCCAGACCTTACTAAGTACCTCGATGTGGTCCTCCAGAACCCGCAACACTGAAGGCGAAGCTGCCATCAAGACCTCATAAGCTGAGCTGACAAGGTACCCACCTGTTGGATGTCGTGTCCACAAGTGAACAACTTTGTCCTTAGCATGGAAATGAATATATTTGTCACTCAATGCTTCTACAGTCACTTTCCCCCATAGAGACGGGATAATTTGTACATATCTGTGTGAGGAGATAAAAAGAAATAGAAAGGATGCGATTAATAAAGGACGCAGTTGACGCAGTCATGCAATCTGAGTTGTTGGATTGAGATTAGATGTGTTGGAAATACAAAGACTCTAAGAGAGAGTCTCAAATTACCCAATAACAAAAAATTGAAGCCTATATAAATTGAGGTGATTAGTTCTTGGTGTCTAGACATTTTTGGACAAATAAGCATTCATTCAGCTGGACTGCTAAGCTGCAGATTAGGTCTCCACGCAATTGGGTCTATGCTCTAAAACCGAATATGGTATCAAAGCTCATTGGCTCAATGGCCCAAAACGATCCAAATTTTTTAAAAAAAAACTAGTAAAACTAAAAAATGTGTTGGGCCTTTGAAACTCAAATAAAAAAGGGAGTACAAGAAGTACAATAACGTGACTCCATGAGTTTAAGCCCCAAAAAAATTAGACAACAATCCAAATCACAATCGGGCTGAAAAAATAACCAAGTCCGCTTGGACTTAAAAGGGATGGTGGAAATACAGAGACTCTAAGAAAGAGTCTCACATTGCCTAATAACAAAATAACTAAAGCCTATATAAGCTGAGGTGTCTTAATCCTTGGTGACTAGTCATTTTTGGACAAATGGACACTCACCTAGCTGGACTACTAAGCTGCGAATCGGGCCTCCACTCATATGGGCTTGTGTTCTAAAATCCAATAAGATGCCTCGTGTACCAACAACGACACAGAATCCAAATCCGATAGAGAGGCTTAGAACTAGTATAAAAAAAGTGGTGTGCAAAAATCACTACTCAAACTGAAAAGAAGAGATTCATAAGTTATTGATAGGGATGACAAAACAGGTTGGACCCTTCGGACAACCTATGTAACACGCAATGCGGTGCAGGGAATGTTAACCCTCCTCAACCCACCAACTCGCCCAATATGCCGCCCCTAACCTGACAATCCGCTCGGGTTAACTCGCCCCATCCTGCCAACCCTTAACATATTTTATTTATGGATCTTGTTAACGAGTGCCCTAAGGGCATTGGTTAAAGAATTCATAAAATGAAAATTTGTCTTGAAAATACAAGTTAAACACTTTTCAATGTAATAAATACATTAGTTTCTCATACAAATTTACCTCTTTTGATTATTTAACTAATGCCCTAAGGGCACTTGTTAGTATTTTCTTTTATTTATTTACTCCAAGTGGACTTATTTATAAGCTAAATAACCTAACCTCACACAGATTAAAAATGTTAGTTATATTCATTTAATACTCTTGATTTCATATAAAAAATAAACTAGATTTACTAATATACTCTTAATTTACTAACTTGTTTTCTTGGGAGTGTGCAATGTTCTTGAAAAATAAAAATAGAATTAAATAAAGGTATATTTAGAAAAATGACATTAAATAAAGTGAAGTTAGTTGGAATTTGCTTATATTTGAGTCCAACAAATTTACGTATTTTTTTTACTTATAATTGAGTCCCGAGTGAGTATTTTTTTTTTTTTACAAAAAATGATTCTGAATTACTTTTTTTTTTTTGTGCGGGCACAATTTTAGGGTTGAATGGGGTGGGTCAACCCACCAATCCAATGCTTTTTACTCAAATTTCCTTTTTGTTTTTTTTTTTACTTTTCTATTTACTTTGTCGGGCTGAGGGCCTCAACCCATTTCCTCATTCCGAGGCAGGTCGACCCACTTTGTCATTCTTAGTTATTCCTTGCACGTGGATGGCTATCTGAGTAGGATTCCACCGGCCGGTTTGGTGCAGAAGGAACTCAATGATTCGTTGGCCTGCAAATGCAGCCTCCCTTGACAACTCCAACAAAAAGGGCAAGCAGCAAGTGTTAACACTTCTTCCCTCCAACAAAGAAAACTTTGGCAGTTTTTGTTTGATTCACTTATTTTTCATTGGGCATATATTTCTTTAATACAAACACAGTGTAACGCTTTTCCCCCAACAAAGAATAAAAAAAAAAAAAAGCAAAGGCTAAATGCAATGGTTTGCCAATAAAATGCCACACATCTTATCTGAGAAAAGATGGTTAATTTGGAACACGTAACTTGTTGCTAATTGATTAACATATAGTCAAAAAATTTGGCTGGTTTTGTTATATATGTGGGAGACAGAAAGGGTAATATGACAATCGAGTTTGTGATTCCAAATATGGTGAAACCAATATGTCATGGGGTTTCATAGGTGTCGAGCTCTTATTGGTTTAGAGATGGTTACTTATTTCCAATAGGACTACTTGTGTCTAAAGGTAATGATTTTCTTCACAAAGAATGGCTGGTAGTGAATGACTCATGCTTGTTCTGTTCTTACCTATCCTCTAGAGAGAGCAAATCACAGCAATATTGGTGTCAGTGAAGTACTCATTCACTATTTGTCCTCTCTTTAAGCTCTGAGAACATCTATTATTGCACGGATGAATTCACCAAAAAACCATCAAAAATAAAGATTTTAATTAATCCATCTAAAGACCAAGTTGTTTAATAAATAAATAAAAATTAGAAATGTATTTTGTATTTGTCAAATAAAGGGGGTTGGAATTAAGCAATGCATGGATACATTCCTTATTGTAATCAGTTAACCATGAGATGTGGAAAGTCACCTTTTGGATGGCACATTGGCATCCTTGACCAGACCAAATGGCTCTGCAGAGGATCTAACAAACAGAACAAATTGATCTTTCAGAAGTGCTAATAATTTAGTATAAATTCACATAATAATTTAATTTCTTTGTATATTAATTAATATTATAAAACAATTATATTAGCTATTTATTGTTAGAGAGCTTAATTTTATATGGTCAAATTAAAGGAGCTCATTAGACTACTAAAGAGATTGATATGGACTTTAAACGAGTTGATATTAGTGTTGGCTCGTTAGGATATAATATTAATGAAAACCTTTTTAGGTTAAAATGCTATAAAAATACTATGGTTCCCAATATACCAAATTAAACAACTCATTCTCCCTTCTCTCCATCTGAAGAGAGGTTAAGGTAGTGTTTGGTTGAAGAGAAATGAAGGGGAAGAGATGGGAGGGAAATGATTGTTTTAAATTTTTATTGTTTGGTTCATGTTTTACAGGGAAAGGGATAGGAGTAGAGTAAAATATCTCTTGACTCTATTTTGGCTTTCTTCCCGTATTAGGGGGATTTGGAGGGGACTTGGAGGGGGAGAGAGGGTGTGTTTATAAAATTTTAGATGATTGAGTAAAATATTCTTACATTAAATGCCATGTGATATATTACAAAAGTGTATAAAGAAATTTAGCATTTGTTCTCCATTAAAACCCCTCATTTCCCTTCATCTCAATCAAATACAATATCTGATTGAATTCTTCCCCTGTCCTCTATTAAAATTTCTCTTCTCTGTTCGTTTGAACCAAACACACCCAAAAGTCCTATCAAGGAACTCTAGTGATTTGGTTGAGAAAGAGTCACTGTTCTTGTTCGTGATTAATTATAATGGTAGTCCGCCTTAAGTGATTGTCATCCAGGTATTAATCCTATCATTAGTAATCTAGTTTGTTGTAGTTCTTATGGTTATAAATAACGATTTGTTCTTAGTGCATGCTTTTGATTGTTTGGCTTTCTGCTTAAAAAACCCTTAAAAAAAAGGTTAAAGTATGTTTGAAGAAAATTTCCAACATTTAGCTCATCTAAAGTGGACAAGTCATTTTAAAAGGTATAAAATAAGTAAGCTCAATTGTTCATGCACGTGTATATGCATAACAAATCATGATTACTTTAAAATATCATCTATTAATTGATTTAAAGCAAGTATGAAATAATATAGGGACAGCAAGGTTGGCCTACGTAGCGTAGGATAGGATTGGAGGTGAGTGAACCTAATTCTAATTCTGATTGATAAAAAAATAATGAATGTTTCCTAGGTATGCATCAAGTTTGTCCCGTAAAGCAAAGAAAGGTTCAATTCAGAGTACATACATTACAAAGTGGGTTATGGGTCACTAAAATGGAAACCTTGTTTCAATGTCTGGGTATATATAGAAGTAAACTTGCAAGTCTCAGACACTATAATTTATCAACGCTGTTAATTGAACACAGCGTACGACACAATACGTGTCCATACTGTACGGACACTACTTTTGTTTTTTTACAAAAAAAAATTTCAAAATCTTTTTTTTATCTGATTAAAGAAGTTCATTTATCTGGTTAATGGTTCTCATTATCTAGTGAATGTCAACCCTGAAACTTAACACATTCCATTTATTTATCTGGTTAACGAAGTTCACTTATCTGGTTAATGGTTCACATTATCTGGTGAATGTCAAACCCACGTTCCATTTTTTTATCTGGTTAACGAAGTTCACTTATCTAGTTAATGGTTCTCATTATCTGGTGAATGCCAACCCTGAAACTTAACGCATTCCATTTATTTATCTGGTTAACGAAGTTCACTTATTTGGTTAATGGTTCACATTATCTGGTGAATGCCAAACTCACATTCCATTTATTTATCTGGTTAACGAAGTTCATTTATCTGGTTAATACAGTTCATTATCTGGTTAATGACAAATATTTTTGTAACCAGTTAAAAAAAATCTAAAAAAGAATTGAAAAAAAAACAGTGTCCATGCTGTACGGACCATATAGCCATACTGTATAAACAATGTGCGTATTATATCTGTGTCACGTTGCGTGTTCAAAAATTATTTCTGATAATTTATGGTAACACCACATGTTGTACGTATGAATTGGCAAATGCACTGCTGATGTGTCTTGTATTGGATGTCTTATATCATCATGGTTCCTCAGAATTACAGTGAACAGTGTCAGAGAGAGAGAGAGAGAGGGAGATTAAAGTAGTTGGTGGGTGGACACGATTAGTTGGATGCCAAAACCAAACGAACGTGAGTCAACCCAAATGAAAGATACCTATATGTATGGTTTAGCTAGTTCCAATAGAATTGACAACATTTTCAAGCAAGAACGGTGGAGCATAGAAAAGATAGAGCTAGTTTCACGAGCTCATCTCAAACAGTGCGTTCCAAGCTGTGCGTTTTAGAATTAAAAGAATCTAAAAACTACTAGTACTACCTCCCCCTCATGTTATGTCTCGTGATTGGAACATTTATGTGTGTCTCACGTTTGTCACTTTAGAATATTCAAAGAATATTCATTATATTTTTTTCAGTAATACATTTATTAATTTGTAGTTGAAGTACTCTATATTAATTAATTTTTTCTCTTAATGCCTAGTATACTAAGGACATTTTAGTCAAAATACATCATTTATTCTTCGAAAAAAGTGTAATTAATGATTTTTTTAAGAGGTGTGAATAAGTCAAACGAGTGAAACGATACTCCCTCTATCTCATATTATTTGTCATGTTTAGAATATTTGTTTGTCTCAAATTATTTGTCACTTTATAATATCGAGAGAGTATTAATTATATTGTTTCAACAATACCCTTATTTATTTATATCTCAACTACTTTATAATACCTCTGATCCCTAATATAAGAAAAAATTACAAAAATCTGTAAGAATTTAACAGGATCTATTATATGAAATTAGAACACCGATTAGAGCACTTACTTGTTGAAGACATGATTACGGTTACCGAGAATCACCTCTATCTATTTGAACTCCTGAAATCATGAACTAAGCCTTCCTTTGCCTGATCACAAACTCCGAGTTCTCGGTTCTCAATGGGGCAAACTGTAGACGAGCGTATGAATAGCGTGACGACAAAAGGGACCTAGCCTCTCTATTTGTCAACCTTAGGCACATCCCATCATGGGCCTAGTGGTTGGGCCTACATTGTCTCCCACATAAATTAGAATTATGTGTCCAAAGGCCCATTACAATTGATCACTTATTTTCAGGCTTGAGCATCATCAATTGGATCATAACATTGGCCCGTTTTTAGAAAAACCAAAAGGCCACAATTGATTGTAGCCCACAAGAATTATTAGAAAAAATTCTAACATTCTCTTACTTGGGCAAAATCAATTGTACAATTTTAATTTATAGAAAACATCTTGAAAACGACTCTCGGGCTAATAACATACTTCCTAACGTGGCCACTAAACACATGATCCCAAGATGTAACACCTAATTAAGACTCCATCTAACAAAAGTTAAGTGATACCGAATCATGGCGGTAGTCATATCTATATCGACATAACCCCTTCCATGGTTACAAATACCACCAACTCCGTCGACTAGTCATCTATGTGGAGTGTAGCAAGAAAACGACATGCCAATGTGATCTTACAACCATACTGTCATTTTCTTTGTTAGTCCTCAATTTCTCTCAAATGCATTAAAGCCAAAGAAATTATATGGTTCATAAGAAACCATCATGTCTCAGCTCCGATATGGCGTTGACCACTGGCACAGTGATCCCATTGACACCGAGCTCAAATTTTTTAGCATTCATGCCTCAGCTCCAACATGGCATCGACCACCGGCATAGTGGTCCTAATGATACCGAGCTACATGGTTCAACAAAACTACAATGCCTCTGCTCCAACATGGTGTCGACCACTGGCACAGTGGTCCAAGTGACACCGAGCTTCATGGTTTAACAAAACCACAATGCCTCAGCTCCAACATGGTGTCGGCCACCGGCAGAGTGGTCCCAACGACACCGAGCTTCATGGTTTAATAAAACCACATTGCCTCAGCTCCAAGATGGTGTCGACCACCGGCACAGTGGTCCAAGCGACACCGAGATTTATGGTTTAACAAAACCATTATGCCACAACTCTTACATGGTGTCGACCACGGGCATAGTGGTCCCAACGACACCGAGTTTCAACATTTTCACATTTGATATACATATACAAAGGTATATAACAACTTAATTCAATTCATATTTAATTTCCGAAATCAAATGGAAAATGTTGTGAAAACACCAAATGTGTTAAAAAAAAGAGATCTAAAATCACAATAAAAGAACATAAAATTCAAGCTCCCACTAACCAAACATATCATACAAACTCACAGTGCCCATGTTCATAACAAATAGTGATTAATAAATAATTTTGGGCTTGAGTCCCTTGGTTAAGAGATCAACAAACGTGGAATCCATCTAGTTTCATGAAAGCTCTTTAGATCAACATTATCTTCAATTCCACAGACATAAAAAGTTACCCAAAATCATATATTTCAATAAATTATTCTTACTACCATTCTTGACATCAAATAATGACTAAAGTCAAAATCCTCCCACTGATGTTAAGATCCAACCACGTTAAATTTACAAAAAATTTATAGTAAACTAACATAAGCATCTAAAAGCTTATCACGAACTTTCATGAAATAAATTTGGTAGTAAATCGTGATTTCAAGTACGAAATCAACTAAGATAAGACATATAATAAAATTCTTGCGATCCATAGATCTACAAATAAATGCAATAATGTTGATAATATTTTGGTTAAATTAAAAGTCTCTTATATGTCATACCAAAACAAAGTAAACTTAACACCATGCCTTTCTTTTAGAGTTTATAATAGGAAAAACTTATTTTCTCACGCATGTGCCTTCAAAAAATAGGAATAATGATGACCCATAAAAAAACCAAGCAACACAGTTGTATTGAAAATTTATTGTTAAGCAAAACTTGGAATGCTTAAAGTGAGCAATAGAGCAAGATATGACTTCAGCTTTAATCAAGCTATTTTGAGGCCAACATAACAACACATTCCCCTTTGGGTAGAATGTACAACCAAGGTCGCAACCGCAGTCAGAACCTCAGATGAGTTAATCAATGAGCATACATTGGATTCAGAAAATTGTCCCATTTGGGCAGACAAATCCCCTACACTAACGCACCTCCATTAACTTCATCCAACATAGTCGACAATAAGTTACTTAATGAGCATACATTGGGTTTAGAAATCTATCCCCTTTGGGCAGACAAATCTCCTAGACCAGTGCACCTCCAATAACTATATCACAAATCAGCTTCTAATCATGACACACAATAACCCCCTTTAGGCAGGAAATTGTACGTGACAATCAAAAACATTCCTCTAATGATAAAAAGAAATTCCACTAATTAATAATGAGTAATCCCACTTTGGCGGGAAACCCCACTATAATCAGTGAAATGTTTTTACCTAGGAATCGATATCTCTTGCTCTTAACCACGATACAGTCTATAAGAAAATGCATTAAAAAATAAACACCCCTACTGATCATGAATTTAAAAATCCACTAGCATTCTACAAGTTTTGCATTTATAACAATCAAAACAAGATCTCACAATTAAGTGAATTGACACTTTAAAATTACATTATATATGCTAAAAGTATTATTTTTCATAACACCTGTCAAGCACATATACATCATGCACATATCTAAACCATGATATATTCTCTTTCCAGTATATTATTAGTAAAATATTAATTATAAAATATCAGCTGGAAAATAAATAAATTACAACACTGATAAATCTTCGTCACATGAATATTTATATAGCTTAAGTTGAGTTTTGCATGATGAATGAAGAACTTTTGAAGTCATTTATGTGCTTAAATTGATAAATTCATTGGTTCTCCTTGTTTGTTCTTGAATCTATAGTGTGCAGAGTTATGCTGGGTCTCTATCTTTGTTTTTTTTCACAAGAATTCAAGCATGAACGTTGAGCAAAAATGCCAAGAGGGAGGAGATCAAGGAGCAAAGACCAATAGAGCAAAGCCCTTCACAATACACAAGATTTTGCTCAAAATAAGTGTTCCTGTGCGCTTGAGAGCACCAGAAGAGCACTTGAAGAGCAGGAAATCATTCCCTGTTGTTTGAACGCGCGTGAAGAGCATCGTAAGAGAAACCTGCGCGCAGAATTAAAATTGTTGATGTCTCTCCGCGCGCGAAGAGCATTTGGAGCGCGTTTGGAGAGCAAAAATTCATGTCTTTCTGTGTCAGCGCGTGAAAGCAGCGTGGAAGCACTGGCGAGCACTTTCGCGTGATGTCGATTAAATATCGCGTTTTTCAGAAACGGAACCACTTTTGGACGTGGAGAAGACCTAAAAACGCCGTGGGAACCAGGGAGCACGAGAGGGGTTCACTTTTCTCCATCTCCAAGGAAGATTCAAGCTTGAGAACAAGGTTTTGAATCAACCATGGAGTCTTCTTCTTCCATTTATCAATTTTTCTGTTTTTCTCTTTTGTTTTCCATGAGTAGCTAAATTCCTTAGGCTAGGGAAGATAAACCTTGTGAACACTCTTATGTAGTTGTTTTACTTATATCAATGCAAGTTTATTTCAATTATGATTGAGCCTTCAATTCTATTATTAATGTTTTTTGGTAACTGATCACTACCGAATCGATTTTGGGTTATACTCACGATTGGGAAATTGGGGATATGAACTTGAACTGAATTGTTGGTCATGTTTAGGAGGATTATAGGAATATAACCTTATGAGCATGTGTTCTTATGAATCATTAGTCTTATTGCTTAATCTAGCTTTAATTCACCTAAGGGATTAGGGGATTTTAGTTAAAGTAAAGGGTTTATGAGGCAAGGAATTGTCCTTAAACTAATTTTGTTGATTCGAACTTCAATCATATGGAATAACTTGCGTTGGTTGTAAATTGATTGCATAAGAGTGGAAGCAAGAGGATTCGATCCCTAGTCGCTTTTAATTCTCCTTAAAATCCAAATTTTTGTTAGTTGCTTACTGTTTTTGTCTTTTGATATAAGTCACAAATATTTCAAATACATCACTTGGTTCAATAGTTCAAATTATTACAAGTTTGTTGAGTTAAATAATTAGTTACAATCCCTGTGGATTCGATCTTTTTATTACTTGACGACGAATCGTACACTTGCGATTTGCCTAACAAACACATATTTGAATCATTTTCCAATAGAGATATTTGTGCAGCGGAAAACACAAACAATATACCATAAACACGTTTAAACAAATGATCAAAAATCAAGAGTAGGCACTTGAAACGTCCCCATATGCAATATTACATAAATTCACTTGCCGAATTAATCATGCAATGAATATCTCCAAATTTATACAATTTGTACCACTCAAAGAGAGCACAAATCAAAATATATCAAATATTATATTTCCAAATACTTATAAAAATTATGGTGACAATGATTACCATCAATGAAAAATAATGACATAAACATAAACATATTTTTCAAAAAATTATTCCAATAAAAGAGCTCAATAATTTCCATGTCATAACATTCTAAAAGAATGTCACACTCGTATATAAATATATATTCCAAACACAAACACGAGGGAGATAAGAGCTCATTAAGAACAAATTTCTCAATTTCTGCATGTATACAATACATCAATAACCAAAAATATATATTTTATAACTAACCTCTAAGGGTGTGTCACTCATCCTTGTGTGTAGAACCAACAAAAGCGGAAGCCAACTTAATAGTACATCATCAACTTTATATAATTTTCCAAATGGCTCATAGAAATATTAGAGAACAATGATAAAACACATGTCAAATCAAGTCCTACTTTCAACACCAAGGACAAAGAATACAAAAAAAAATACATCGATCAACTTCAATGTGATATTAAAACACATACAAACATTAGCATTTTCAAGTTTCAACGTGACGTGCAACCACCAATGACAAGAAGTCATTAAAAAATACTTTTATATATTTAAGCACAACTTTTATTGTTTGTCAACACTAAATTAAATTGCTCAAAATGAACCATACATGATCAGGCATAAGTCCAAATATGTTTGATAAATTAAAAAAAAATTCAATTATTTAAAATTTATCAAACTAGCAATAATCTAAATTCTTACTAGTATCACAATATTCAATAGTTCACTGTTAAGACAAAACACGAATGCAGTAGTACATATAACATGACAAGATATAGCTCAAAATAAAACAAGCTGTCACATTGAGGCCAGTATAATGACACATTCACTTTTGGGTAGAATGCACCAACCAAGGTATAAACCTCAGTCAAAACCTCGGATGGGTTAATCCATGAGCATACACTGGGTTCAGACAATTGTCCCCTTTGGGCAGACAATCTCTTACCCCAATGCATTCCCCAATAACTCCATCTCCAATCAACTTTCAACTACAACATGCAACCACCCCCTTTCGGCAGGTAATTGCTTGAAATGATTAAAAGCATTCCTCAAACTATAAATTTTTTTTATGAATCAATACAAGCAGTCTCACTTTGGTGGTAACGGCTCATAGCGACGCACAAAAACTCTTGCATAGGAATTATTTTTCTCTTGTCCATACATACGACACAGTCAACAGGAAAGTACATCATTAAATGAGCACCCTTACTGGTCATACATCAATTCAGTCCGTATTCTCAACATGTTTTGTACTTTACAGCGTAACAAGGTAGTCAATTAAAGCACGTATATAAAAATAATAGCATACGATAATGCACAACTCTATAGGGAGAGTGAACACTACAATTAAATCCAGAATATATCATATTATTTTTCTAACAAAATTTTTAATTTAATTTCTGCCAAAAAAATAATAAAAAAATCAATTTAATGTGCTATATTTTATAAAAAAAATTCAACACAGCAAAAAAATATAACAAATTCAAACATTAAAATTAGAGCATAATGCAAAAAAACCACGTCGAAAACGGACGTCATATTTTATCAAACACAAAGCATATGCGTTAAAAATCAGCGCATAGAAAGCCAATATTCTGTCCATTCACGTTTTTTCATTACGTTTGAACAATACTCCATCAATTACGTGAAAAACTCACGGGCCAATTAAAATTGTGAAGGCATCATTGTTAAACATTTCACAAAAAGGATTGGCCAATCAAAATAGAAACGTCACACACTGATGCTTTGTAATCCATGAAAAACACATTGAAAGCAAATCATTCACCAAGAACAATGTGCGGACCAATTAAAAATAAACGCACGAACAGAAGAAAGAAAGAAAGAAAAAAAATAGCACAGCACAAATTTTTTCATCTACTGCATCGTTTTGAAGACGATGGACCAATTCGTGCTATAGGAAAATCCTTTTTCACGGGTCTCTTGCAAATGAACGGCGCAATCAATTAAAGCAAATCGCATTGGTCACCGGAAAAATTAACGAGAGCAGATCGTTACCCTTACTCTCACAAAGAAAATCACGCCTTTTCATTTATCGTCCAGTGACGACATCGCACAGAGACCAATCGCATATCAAAATCAAACGACGCAAACACCAATTTTTAACAAAAATTCGCGCGAGATTAAAATCACAGATCGTGGATTTTCAACCCTAAAACATTACGGCTTTTCTTCGATTTCTCCCTCTACAATTGATGAAAAATTACGAAACTTGTGCCATCAGATTCGTATGACCATCCTCTACAAAACCCCTATGGTTTCAAGTGCTGATTTATTGTTAATCACAATTCAAAATTTCACACATAGTGAAAAACGAAAATTATCAACTAAAAAAATTGAAACTCATAAATATTCAAATAAAAGATGATGATTTCATTCAATAATCAGGTCCTAAATCATATAATAATCGCTCTGATACCACGTGTAAGAATTTAACATGATTTATTATATGAAATTAGAACACCGATTAGAGCACTTACTTGTTGAAGACATGATTGCGGTTACCGAGAATCACCTCTATCTCATTGAACTCCTGAAATCACGAACTAAGCATTCTTTTGCCTGATCACAAACTCCGAGTTCTCGGTTCTCAATGGGGCAAACCGTAGACGAGCGTATGAATAACGTGACAGCAAATGGGACATAACCTCTCTGTATTTGTCAACCCTAAGCACCTCCCGTCATGGGCCTAGTGGTTGGGCCTGCACTATCTCCTACATAAATCAGAATTAGATGTTCAAAGACCCATTACAATTGATCACTTATTTTCGGGCTTGAGCATCATCAATTGGATCATAACATTTGCCCGTTTTTAGAAAAATCAAAAGGCCACAATTGATCGTAGCCCACAAGAATTATTAGAAAAAATTCTAACAAAATCACCTAGATCAATGAGTTTATTTAATGCTATAAAATTTATATGTTATCCCAAATATACCCTTAGCATTACATGTTTTACACCCGATATGTGAGTTTCTGGTAATTATACATCTCACATTAAATAGGTGTATAAAAAGAATTCTAGCAATTAATGCACTTAGAAATTAGTTTCTTTTTCTTATAAGGATTTTTCTATCATGTGCAATGTTGCACATGTTAAAGAATCTAAAAATAGTAACTATTTATTGAAAACAACAACTATTTATTAAAAAGTTTAGTATTTAATACAAAATACACAAGTTCCAATGTAAACTTATTATTTTGGATTTCCATGTACAACTTTGTACATGATAAAAAAATCGTTCTTATAATTAGGACAAAAAAATACACAAAAAATTTTCTTATAATAGAGACCAGAGGTAGTATTAATTTACTCTTTCACTTAATTCCTATTATAATAAAGGTATACTAGTCTAAATAAACTATTTTATTTTAAAAATGAGTGCAGGTAATAAATTTTTCAAAATGTGTGCATATCTTAAATGACAAATAATTAGAGACTGGGAGAGTAGTTAATACTATGAGATAATGAAAAGAAAAAAAATTGAAGAATAACCAATGCTCGGTCAACTACGTTCCCGTGTCTAGCTTTCACAAATCACAAGTTGAATTGAAGTCACCTCTCAAACAGGCATTGGAGAAAATTCTAAGGTATCCTTATAACTGGTGTCATTAGTCATTGATATTTGAAACACAAGACAATTGGATTTGGAATACCCATTTTACTGAAGGAAAAAAGCACAATTATCTGGACATAGGACCACGGTTTGTCTTTAGTTTTTACCTTTTAGATCTTTTTCAAGGGTGACAGAGGGGACCAAACAAACGGTCCATATATTTTTAACACTAATTTAAAACACCTAAATTAGACAATTTTTCACTAAATGTCACACGTGTGGTTAATGAAATATTGAATTTAGTTAATGGATATATCAAGTGTTGTAATTCATTAAACCATGAATTTGAACGTAATTAACCACGATTTTTAGGTGTTCAATAACGTTCAAATTCGTGGTTAATAAAATTCAATAGTTGATGGTTAATGAGTTGCGACGCATAATATAATCATTAACCAAATCCAACACTTCATTAACTATATGTGTGAACTTTGTTAACCATTAAAAAAGTTGTCGAGTTTAGGTGTCCCAATTTTGTATTCAAATAACAATTATGTTTAAAAAAATAGTTTCCGACCGCAATTTATGCCGCAACATCAAGATTTTTTTATGTATATGTTACCGTAAGGCAACCACAATTATGAGTATGGTAAACTTATGCAATATTAAGAATTGCGACTACAATTTAAAACCTAGGGACTAGGGTAAATTAGAAAAAAAACACAGATCATTGGATCAAGTTTCACTCCCTATGGGTGAGTCAGCGTCATATTGGATGATGTTGTGAGGACGTGTGCAAACGTATGCATGTGTTGCCGTTATATATAGCATAGAAGCGCGCACATACACTATCAACCGCTAATTCATTTTCTCAAGCCGTGGAACACAGGCTAGGCTGCTTCATTTCAGTGTGTGAGAGCAAAGAAGCAAGAAGAAAAGAAAAACAAAGAGATGGAGAGAGAAACAGAAATGAAGCAATCCAAGTTCAAGAGGATTTGTGTGTTTTGTGGCAGTAGTCCAGGAAACAAAACTAGTTATAAGGATGCTGCTATTGAGCTTGGAAGGGAATTGGTAATGCTAATGCCCCTCTCTCTTATTACTTCTGCTTCTCTTTGTAGAAATTCTATTCAAATAAACTTCTTCTGAGTCTCTCAAATACTGTTTTCTAATGTCATCCAACTTTTCTTCCCATAAATTGTGTTTCTCATTTACTGCTTTGATTTTTTTTTTCTTTTTTTCTTTCTTATTTTATCATCATGGACAACTGTTGACTTTGAATTACATCAATTTCTTTCTGTTTAATTAATCTTACCTGTTTTCCAATGTTTGTTTTGATTCTTCACTTTTTAGTTTTCACTATTTATAATCCGGGCACAGTCAACTTGGGTCTTCTATTTGGTGTTGAATACATGACTTCTGGTCATGTCTTTCACCTAAAGTAGGGGAAAACATGTCATTTATGACATCATTAAGCTACAACCTTATTTTTTAAGTATTCATTTCAGTTTCTCAGCTTTTCCACAAGTTTTTCAATTTTTTTTTTTTTACTTTTGTCAATAGTCAATAATATAAGCACATATCATAGTTTTTCATTTTTGGAAAAAAAAAAAAGCACATATCATAGTGTTAATTCTGAACTTTGGGGGTGTTATTCTTTGATATATTAAAAAGGTGTCAAGAAATATTGATCTGGTTTATGGAGGAGGCAGCATTGGTTTGATGGGGTTGATTTCTCAGGCTGTTTACAATGGTGGTCGCCATGTAATTGGGTGAGCATCTTCTTCCTTGTTATGCTTCTATTGGTTAGTGCTATATATTTTGTTCAAGTAAACTAACATTTTTGTCTTGTGCTTGTATGCAGAGTGATTCCCAGAACACTTATGCCAAGAGAGGTAATGTTAAGGTGCTTTGGAAGCATTTCATCAATCATCATTGCAAATAAAAAAAAGAAAATGACCAAACATGCTATGCATAGAGAATTATCTGCATATCTTTACCCTTTCTACCACATTAATATAATATATATGCTCTTAATTCCACATTAATTTGTTCCAATGCGTTGTTAGCCTATTTTAAGTGAATTTCAACCATGTTTTTGTTATCTTATCCCAATATATATATCTGAGTTTCACACTTGTCTTTTTTATGATTCATTGAAGTTGGGGACTTCTTGTGGTTGCTTTTCTTGTAGCATTTGTATTGAGTTCACATTTGATTATCTTTTACAAACTTATCCATCAATACACCTGGCAATCTGGGGTCTTTCCTTCTGAAACATTTTGTCCTTCTCTTCAAGTTCCATATTACCCCCTTTAGATTCTCATACCATTTTCCTTGTTTTATTTAATCGACCTATTTTTTTTTCTCATCATTGAGGAAGTAGTTTACTTTATCTTTGCTTTCTTTCTCTCTTCTGACTCTTATTTGTTTCTTCTCCCAAGGAGAAAAGCCTAGCCATATGATTATGATTTCCAGTTGAGCCCACTTCGGCAAGACTGTATGATAAACACTCATCATTACTACTTACACCTCTGGCCCTCTCTCCTTCCCTCCCCCCTGATACATACTCCATGCATTTATGCAAGACTCTATTTCTCTCTCCCACATGCGGCCAAAAGCTGTTTGTTTGTAAGTTACTATTGTTTCAATGATAACTTGGATTGATTACTGGCATATATATTGTATTGCAGCTCACTGGAGAAACAGTGGGGGAAGTGAAAGCAGTAGCAGACATGCATCAAAGGAAAGCAGAGATGGCTAGGAATTCTGATGCCTTTATTGCTTTACCCGGTTGGTACAACCTGTTTCCTCCAATGTTTTTCTCATGCCCATTTATTTATCAAACATATTATTATTATTATTATTATTATTATTATTATTATCCAATAGACATTTAATGAACCTAGGAGAAAACCACCTGATTTAAATGACGATGACTTAATTACATTTTTGTATCTCTATAGTTTGGACAATGAGCGATTTTGGTCCCCTCAAGTTTTTTTGAGTTATTTTAGTCCCTCTATTTTTAAAGTGAAGCAAAAAATAGTCCTACTGTCAATTTTCTTTCACCTAAACTTCTTAAAGTCTAATTTTTTATCTAAATATATGGGGCTTGATGATGAATTTGAGATATAAAATAATTATAAAAGTTTAAAAGCCAAAAAAATTGATAGAATTTTGTATTAAGTAGAATTAGGGATTCGAGAGCTGAAAAATTGAGATTTTTTCATTTTGATTTAAATTTGATATTTTAGTTGGTGAGTTTTAACTGAAATGATGTTTAAATCAATCTAATCAGATTAATTTGTGAAATTTTTTAATAGATTATGAGAATTTAAGAGTTTTAAATAAATAAAAAAGGATTGATGGACTTAATTGTAAAAATTGAAAACTTAAGGGACTAAAAATTCTTCCATAAAAACTAGAGGGACTAAAATCACACATAGCCCAAACTAAAGGACCAAAAGTGCAATTAAACCAATGATGATTTACACATAGGTTTCATAATTTAAACATGTTTTAATTAATACTCCCTCTCCTCTGGTCCTATATATAACACACAAGTTATTTTTTTGATTCGTTGAAACTCATGTATCCGGGAGTTTCAATGAATCAAAAAAGTAACTTGTCTCTTATATATAAAACCAGAGGGAGTATCATGTTCCGGTAAAATATTAAAATATTACTGATTATACATTTGTGTAAAACTCATTCACATTATTTATAATCATTAAACTCAATAAAATATTTCAAAATGATGAAGTAAGCTGTTGATACTTTAAAATATTTATAATTTATTATGCATATGTATTTAATAGTAAGTATTTATTTTATATTTGTAGTTAAGGTATGTTATTTCATTTTGTAAAATAAATTATTCACTTTGCAAAAGTCAAAAACATACCCTTTTCCTTTTAGGAGCATGTATGTCATTTCTATAATAATGTTGCGCTAAATTTTCACATGTGGCGTGTCAATTGCATATCATAGAGTTTTGAACTTAAAGAATAATAAAACTTTTTGATGCTATTACAATAACTTCATAACTTAATTAGAAGATTTGTAAAAATGTATGATAAAATTATTCTTTAATTTTCATCGAATCCCCCTTACATTTTTAGGGAATGGACTATTTACTCCCAAAAAATAAATGACGCTGTGAATTTAGTCCTTAAAATTATTAATATTTCATAATAGTTTTTGAATTTAAAAATCTTTCATCAAATTAGTCTTTTTGGATCGATCATTTTAGTTCATTGACTAACTTAATGCCCAACAATTTCAATAACTAAATTGGTTCACTCCTTAAGCTAAAATAAAAATAAGATAGAATAAAACTTACACATAAGTGGGGTATAGACAGTGGCGGATGCAAGTTGGAAGGGGGTTGGAGGCAATTGCCCCCATGAGAAAAAAAATTATTTATACCTACCTAGTAATTTTTTTAATTGCCCCTAATAAAAAATAAGTTTTGCCCCCCAACAATATCCAATCACCCAAATCCAATGACTTTGTCCCTTACACAACCCCACTCACCCTAAATTTTAATTCTATCTTACTGATAGTACAAACTTTTTTAAGAATAAAATCTTAAAATAATCCTTTGCAAAAAAACATGGAGACCTATTTGGTCCATCAGAAATAAAAATTACCAATTTAGCCTTCTAAATTCTTAAATATTGGTCAAATTCATCCCTAAAAGACTAAAATATTCCTAAAAATTATCCAAGAATGCACTAATATGTCTGACAGTTGATATATTTGAGAACCAAATTGGTACTTTTAATTTTCTAAAGTGTAAATAGATCTCCGTATTTTTTGTATTAATTTAAGTCTTTACTCTTTTTAAAAAAATGAGAATTGTAAATTATAAGTGAAAAAATTTTGCTCCCGCCTGTTAAGCTTTCTGGATCCACCACCATGTATAGGCACGTCCGCGACAAACTCCGTACAATGTCCAAAAAGAATTTTCGAACTTACGTGATGCGCCATTTCGATTGTGCATTACAGGACAAAAATTCTAAGATGGGAAACGAATTTAAAAACATCAAAAACAAAGATTGTGTAACATCCGATGAAATATATTAATCCCATTGAAGAGTGATGAAAAGAAAAATGAGAGATCTAATAAGCAAATTAACCGTAAAAATGACGAGATTATCATTACAAGACATACGACAAATCATATTATCTACCCACACGAGAAAAATCACTGCACTCTAAAACATTGCACCAAGTGTAAGTGTAACAAGAATATTCCCTTTAAATTACATGTTTTTAATAATGATTTTTTGGTTTTAAGTACCATTTTATATAAAAACAAATGGTTCAGAGTCATCTTATACTGATGAGAGAATATAAATATTCAAATCCATTAGGATAAAGGTTTTTTGTCCTCTTCCCATTTTTTATGACTCAAATTGGTGGGGGAGGATATCCACATATTGTTGAAAGGATTTGTTTTATAATAATCATGCCTGAAAAATATCTTAATTCAAATATTGTAATTCAAAAAATAGAAAATGAGAAAGCGGAACAATTTTTTACTGTCATTACTATATGCAATTTTTTTTTCACTGTCAATTATTATTGATTAGGATATTTCTATTGTCATTTATTCTTTCCATAGTCCTCTCTAGGCTTTCATTAATGCGTACAACTAATAAAGAAAAGCAGATTATTACAAAAGAAAAAATAAACATCGAGAAAAAAGTTTTAAAAAAATTATCTAATCTCTCGATAGCATGTAATTGAAGCAAATGTGATGGCAGCCTGTGTACCCCAGCTTTCCATGTTAGAGCAAGCAATTGTTAAAAGATTTGTTTTAGTATTTTTTTTAAACCAGTTTTTTTTCCTATTTCTAGTGCTATGCATTATTTTATTAAAAGCCTGTATCTATGTGCATGAAGGTGGCTATGGGACACTTGAGGAGCTCCTTGAGGTGATAACTTGGGCTCAACTTGGCATTCATGATAAACCGGTAAAGTCCCTCCTCATGCTGCAATATTTTTATCCTAGAATATTAAAATTGCCGCATGTGATAAAAATATGTATAAACAAAAGTTTTGATTTTGGAAGGTGGGATTGCTGAATGTTGATGGATACTACAATTCCCTTTTGTCTTTCATTGACAAAGCTGTGGAGGAAGGCTTCATCAGCCCCACCGCTCGCCACATAATTGTATCCGCCCCAACACCAAAAGAGCTTGTCAAAAAGATGGAGGTAACTAATTGCCCCTTTATTCTTTGTTCTAGCTTGCCATAAAAAATTGAGCAATTTCCTTCGGATTTCTTTGTAACTATCTTTCATTCCTTCACTGCAACTGATGAGATTTGGTTTCACGTGTATAGGAATATTTCCCACAACACGAGAAAGTTGCCTCCAAGCTAAGCTGGGAAAGTGATCAGTTAGATTAGTCCTCAAATTGTGAAATCTAGAAACGATTAGGGGGTGATGGAAGTTTGTCTAGAGGACAAATGTTAGTCAGAATGTGAGACAATTAACTGGACCATTATCGTAGAAGATCAGAGTTTCCTGGAGCCGGAATTCTTGGTGCTCTTAAATTTTGTTGTTAGTGTCATCTATAGATTTGGAATCTAGCTATGAGGGCTAACTTCTATACTCAATGTGAATTCTGTTTAAGACTCAACCGTTGATTGAAAAAGAGAAATTGAGTAGAGAATAAAAAAGTCCCATATCAAGTGCAACAAAAAAAAAATGAATATAAAGCTTGGATTACATGAGTTGATTGATTGAAAAGGATAAATTGAGCACAGAATAAGAAAGTCTCATGTTAGCCGAAACGTAGAAAAGTAAAATAAATATAAATCTCAGAGTGCATTAATCCCTTAATCTTAAGTTTTTTAGAACAAATCAGAACTCTCAAGCAAAATTCTAGAAGATGCCAGGAAAATGACCAGTCCATGACTTTCAGTTGTTGTTTCTGCGAGCTATATATACTCTTATACCATAAAATAAGATTTTCCAAATGCCTCTATAAACTTTTTCTTTTAATTGACAGAATTAACCAAAGCATGTCCTTGAAGTACAAGGTGAAACTAGTAATTTTGTTATCAAATTTAGTGGTGAAGCCGACAATATCCCAACCCCCCCCCCCCCCTTTCTCTCTTCCAATGTAAAGAACAATCTGACAAGTTCATACCAGAAGTAAAGCATAATAATCAAATGTTCGTCATACGTCATACACTTTTAAAAATAGTTCTAATACATTGCACTCACTGTAAAACAGCCTTCCGCATACCTTAAGTGTTTTAGTCTTTCAACTATTGGTACACATCTATAGTTCATAATTCATTTCTCAGATAAGATAAGTTGCTCAGCAGTACAAGATAAAGAAAGCCTTAATGGCCATCAAGTGTTGCCAAGGACTCGTTTAGTAGTCTTCGAGCTTCTTCTCTCCTCCTAGAAAGAGAAAGTACGTATGAAAAGACAAATGAGAAGAACTTTCATACCGATTATGTGTGTGTTCGGTTCTGCGGTGGCAAAAATTGGTTTTAAATGAATTGATTTTGTAAAATTGATTTTACGTAAAAGTGAGTTGAATGTAAAGTGATTTATGTTTAGATACATTCACGTAAAAGTGAGTTGAACAATAAATTTGTGAGTAAAAATCACTTTTAGAGGCAAAAGCTATAAATCCTAGCTTCAAGTTAGAATCAATTCTAGAGGCAAAATCAATTCTACTTGAGAGCAACCAAACATGACAAATCAATTTTTAATATCTAGAACAGCCAAAAGTGAAACCAAACATGTACTATATAAGCAACATCTGCCTATTTTATTCCCAAGGCAAAACTTATCACAAGGGAGAAAATGGTTGCCCCCATCAACTTCGATGCACGAACTATGAAATCACACAAATTAGACCAATCAAGTTTCAAAAGCCTTAGCCATTTTTTACCTACAGCAAACGGAATTCACCAAGATACGCTGAGAATTGTCTTTTAAGCTCAAAAATTTAAAAGTATGTGAGGCATGAGAAAGAACAATGTGAGATGTTATGAATTCTGGCTGTCAAAGTACAAAATGGATATTGAAAATGACTATGTATTTCATTGGAAAAAATTTGGCAACAGAAATCATCACAGGAATGGCAGATGATGCCTCCATTATCAGTTTTAACTACATTATTAACAATTCCAGCACTTTTTAATCTTGCACCGGTTCAAAATGGTAAAGTGTGTTGCCGAAACTTGATACAGTGTGATTGTGTAAACAATGTGCATTAAATTTTATTTGGACATAAAACTCTAGACTCTGTAGAGGTATAGTATACAATATGATAATCAACTCTTAATAAAAATAGCGCTGGTAAGCAGGCATGGGTGTATGAACCAAGGTGGGAGGATCCTGTCCTAAATTAAGGCTATTAGTAAGGTGTCACATATTATCAAGGGAAAACGATCTCTTTAAAGGGAAGCCTTCCATAATTAAAAAATGAATAAATTTTGGATTTATAATGAAATTTATTATGTTTATAACTTCTACTCCAGCCTTAGCTGTCCTCCACAGGAAGAAAGGGGGGGGGGCGGAGAAACCAGAAGGAATGAACTAATTTGAGGATTAAGTAGTCCATAAAAATTAAAAGCATTACAATTACATTACATGACCTAAATTAAGGGTTCAGACTTGAGAAAATTATATCACTGGTAACTTTACACTTCAATAACAGTATGATAAAAATGTGAAACCAACAAATTTGTTTAAGGTTCTCGAATCATAGAACAAGGACATCATCAAAAAAAATATCGGGAATATATTGCATACCTCTTTATGTCCTCCACAGCTTGTTTACGGCGCTCTATCTGAAGTTCCAAAATGTGAATCAAAGTTGCTCTTGCCTATAGAGTAAATACATGATATAATGAAAATTCCAGAAAAGGGAAAAAGAACAGAAGCATGCAAATCAAAGGCAAGTATGTATACTTATAGATGTATAGAAGATTGTGTACCTGATGAGGACGTAGTGAATTTAAAAGGTGATGTAAGTTTTTGAATACAGTTGAAATTTCTTCGACTCTCCTTGCATACTGTGATGGTCTCTCAATAAGAATATCAGCAAGCTCCAAAATGTGTAGTAGCAATTCTCCATTAAGTGACCTCAGCTCCTTCTTGAAATCTATAGAAGATAAGATTTTAACTATAAAAAGGAAGATAAAGATTCAAAGAATCTTGTAGTTGGTTTTGCCGAGGAAACTTATGATGAAAAAGAACATACAGTATGAACCCCTTATCCTTTTCAAATCACTCACTTTATGACATGGGTGTAAATTGTATTTATTGCTCTGGAATATCAATAATTTATGTAGAAGGTTCAATCCACTATAATTTATGTAGAAGGTTCAATCCACTTAATGTCTAATAAACAAAGATCCCAAGCACTGTTCATATATCGGTCTATTAAGTAAGCAAATCATTACCAAAACTGAAAACCTAGTGTGTTCAAAGTTGTAACTAATACTGTATCTGCTCTGTGTTAGTGAATAAGTGACCCTTCTTTCCTATAGTGAAATTTCTAATAAATAATAATTAATGTAAATGTGATTAGCATGGTAGTTAAAATAGTGATTTATAGCATAGAATTGGCAAGTCTACGATTTTTGCAGAGCTTTTCGATTTTGATCCCACACAGAATTGTTTTTTTGTAAAATCGCTGACAAAAATCGTAAATCCGGTAGAAACGTACGATTTTTGCAACTTAAATTTTCTGGGTCACGTCCACGAATCCTCTGCCCTCTGCCTTGCGAACCCTCTGTCATCTCTCGCACCAAAAAACCCTTGATCCAGAAACTTTCGAACGAAGCCCTCTCTTGCTACCAGAAATCTTTTGCCTTGCGATCGAGAACCCCCTGTGTTGTGCGACATGGTTCTCTTTTTCTAATGGTTAGAAGATGGGAGCACGGGGAAGAGAGAGTTGGCAGCTAGGGCTGGAGGAGAGTTTGCTGGAGATAGGAGAAAGGAATATCAAGCTGTTTGGGCCTCATTCAGTTTACTGCTGTTTTTGATTTTTAGCTACTTTTTAGTTGTCAAGGCATTGGGCCATATGGCCCAAAGTCCTTGTACTTAAAAAAATCAAGAAAATGGTATTTCTTGGGCCCAAATGCGTGCTATATCTGTTATTTATACTATTTTATATACAAATATATGAATTTATGCGTGTGTGAGTTTTATGAATTTTGAAGAATCTTACGATTCGTGTTACCATTCCACAATTTACGATTTTATTTTCCCTTTTCGATTTTGAGTAAAATCTCAATTTTAACTACCTTGGTATTTAGTGACAAAACCTGTGGCAACAAAAAGTGGATAAACAAGCTAAATGTGGGCAATCTTCATTATTAAGCAAGCAAGCAGCAAAATAGGTTGGGTAGCACAACTGGTTTGAGCTAAGGGTATAAAGAGTTCAAAGACCAGGGTTCAAACCTTGGCAAAGGAGAAAAAAACTAACAACTAACATATTAACATTTGCCATTCAAAAAACAAAAGCAGCAAAATAGGTTAAGGCAGAATTGATAATGATACCAGCCAGCGTGGAACGAAAAACAAAAATCATATCATTATCATTCTTTTTGGAAAGATAACTAATTATCTGGTTTGGTAATAAATCAACCACCTATCAACTAGAGCAATTAATGTCACTTATGGGATAAATGTAACACATACCCCTTCAAAGTGTGGCAAGAATGATTAAAGAAGTTCATTACTGCAATTAACATGTCAAGACCAAAAACTCACCACACCAAGGGATGAGAAGCAAAAGGACAATAAAACTTTGAACCCATCTAATATTTTCTCTAGCAGACACCATGTAGCAACTTTTGCGACCAATTCAGTACTTGCTCACACACAGAACTATCACGCTAACAATTACAAATCAAGCCCGCCCACAAGTCTAGACTATACAATCACCTTGTGTTACGACGTTTATCATATCAAGAAGGCTTAATTACACTTTTGGTCCTTTAGGTATTACGATTGTGCAATTTTGGTCCCCAAGTTTCAATTGTGTGAATTTAGTCCTCCAGGTATCGCGATTGTGCAATTTTGGTCCCCCAAGTTCCAATTGTGCAAATCGAGTAATTTAATTATTGCAATTGTGCGATTTTAGTCCCTTATGTCGTTTAAATTCTAATAAGAAATGTTGACGTATCACGTGTGGGTATGACCTAACACATAATTTGGTCTATGTGGCATGTTAGTTGGCTTAAAAATTAAAAAACGTTTACAATATTTTTAGTTATAAATCGAATGACAGTTGAACGGAGGGACCAAAATTGCACAATTGCGATACCTAGAGGACGCAATTCGCTCAATTAGAACCTAGGGGATCAAAGTCGCACAATTGTGATACCTGGAGGACCCAATTCGCTCAATTAGAACTTGGGGGACTAAAACCACACAATTGTGATACCTGGGGGACCAAAAGTGCAATTAAACCTATCAAGAGTCACTAAATTAAAATGTGAAGTATAAATCGAGGAAGGTGAGTTAAAAGAAGCATTTAGATAGACAAAAAATAGTAAAAAGGCAATGATCTAGAACCATCCCAAAGAACCCCCCCCAAAAAAAAAAAAAAAGACAACATACCAACAAAGGATAATATTGAAGTCAATAATACAAAACCAAAACTATTTGCAACAACTCATATGGTCACTTTCAACATTATCAAAGCAAACTGAGCATAAATACAGCTGAAGATAGCCTACCAATATTAGGTCCCTTAGAATAGAGTTGGCGTACCCCTTGTTCTTCCAAGCTTGGTAGAACATCACTAGTCTATGTAAAAAAATAAACAAAGAAACAAAATATTAACAAGATGTCATCATGCCAAAGAAGCTCCTGCATAAAATCTCAAACAGATAAATAAAGACTTTCAGAAAAGTGAAAACTACATCTCAAACCTACAAGAAGAAACCCTGTTTTACAAGACTGAATTCAACAACTCACCAATTCCTACTTTTGAAGTCTCCATGTAAGGAAAGATAACATTTAAATAATTAGAAATAGCTTAAAAAATGGGGGGACTTTGTTTTGAAATAGCATGGCTTCCAATTACAACCCTAGAAAAATGGTATACCAAGCACCTAGATAGAAATCATGTTTAGACGACATTATTGAAACAGCTTTTGAAAGGGGAGCCTTAACGCAATAGTTGGAGTTGCTTCCATATGTGACTAGGCCACACATATGAGTTGTGAAATCAACCTCATGGGTCTAACCATTCCTTAGACCCTACCATGACGGGAGATTTATATAGCACCAAGTTGCCCCTTTCATTTAAATAGCTTTTGAAACCATAAAAGCTGTTTCAGATTTCTTTACATAACAAAAAAATCCAAGCTTGTGAAAATATGGATATATGCAAAAGCTAAAAGCAGAGAAAAACAAATATTAATTTCCAACTAAATTAACCATAATTAAAGCTAAAATTTCATTCTGCACCAGCACCACTTGCAAAATGCCTATTCAAATGCCATTGTAATCATGATAGCAGAGCTTATCTTAACAATATCTCCTAAGAATATAAATTTATTTAGGATATCTATCCAAACATAAAGTAGGGGCATTATAATATCAAAATCACAAGGGTAAAAATCCTCACAGTATAATTGCCTCCGAAACAAATGTAAGTCCCTTCAATTGGCGGTGGAGGCTCCGGGGCAGACTTAGGGTCTTGCAAGTAATCTTTGTAAAGTCTGTAATAAGGTGGTGGTGGTGGGTATGTTGCCGTTGCCATAACAAAAATCTTCTAATCAGAAACCCTTAAAAACCATGCATGCATCCCAACTTCAAAATCTGCATCATTAAAATAAAATTAATGAAACATGAAGAAATGCATGGAGATTAAATTCCATAAAATAAAAAAGACGCAACTTAATCAAAAGAGGAATATGAGTTGTGCATCAGAGAGCTTAAATTCAAAACAAGTTTAGTGTTCACAGTGATGATGAGGTACCATAAGTGATTTGAAACAATATAATAACATCAACAATATTCAAATAAAGAACAAATGCAGGCGAGAACGCCACCAAACAATGTTTCAGCATAAAGCCACCTTATTATTTCTCAACATATATCACTCCTGAATGGTAGTCAGGATCGCGGGCCGGATCGTAGGATCGGACGCTCTTACGCTCCTACTACCCGCCCAGCGAACCCGAGCCTGTGTAGGATCGCGATTTGCATCGCGCAGGTGGGAGCGTCGTGCCGGCGCGGTGGGAGCGGTGTGAGCAGCCAAGAGCGGACGGGAGCGGTGGGAGCGTCGTGCCGGGTCAGATTTTTTTTATCGGGTCGTTTTGTGTCTTTCTGCGATGCGACGACCTCTATTCCTTCCGCCTTTCCTGCTCTGCGACGGACGACCTCTCCCTCTCTTCCTGCGACTGTTTCTGCTTCTGGTTCTTTTTTTGTCGGAGAAGAAGAAGAAGAAGCGGGGAGTGGGGTGATGTTGCGGCGCTGAGTGTGAGGGAATAGATTTAGGGTTTGATTAAATTAGGTTTGGGCTGAGTGATGGTGTTTGGATGGGCCAGCTCAGCGTGGGCTTGATTCTGTTTCTTCCCTTCTTGTAGTTTTTTTTTTGGTACAAAAAAGATGCCTTCCTTTACTTTTATTATTATTATTATTATTTTACATTCTTTTTCCAAAAGAATTAAAATGTATTACAATAAAATTTAAAAAATATAAATACTAGTAAACATAAACATATATTGTTATTTATAAAAAAAAATAAACATATATTGCTTATATAATAGAAGTTATTTACGTATATTATTATATATTTATATTAAAATGTATTTTAATTTTTTTTGGTAGGATCTTACGAACCCGTGCTTACGAACCTATGACCCCTCACTGTTCTTGAGTAGGATCTCGAACTTGTCAACCTTGCTCATTGATAACGATATCATATGAAAACCAACTCAAGATAACTCAAAACAACAAAGATTCTAAGCCCAAAAAATATTGATGAGATGAGAGAACATGTGAACCCTCACTAGCAGAGTGTGGACGCCCCAAAGTTCAAGAATCAAGGTGAGACCAAGCAACAAATAAACTGATAATCTGCACAGGCATCTTCACATGGATAATAAACAATATAGCTAGTGAAAATCCTGTCTTTACATGTACAGAATTCGACACAAAATGATATATATAAGCCCAACTTTTAGAAACTGTTTAGAATAAAACGGTAGCATAATCTACATTCAGAAAGCCATTGATTGCCACAAGCTACTATAAACAATGTATTGTTTCTTTGTAGTGCACTGATTAGAAAACATATAGGGGTTAAGTAAGATGGCCAGGAATACCTTGAGTAGACCAAACACTCTGCGATACGTTTCTAAGTTCGGGCCACAGCACCTTATCACCGTTCATGAAGGAAAAAGTTAAATATAATTGACACAAATTCTGTAACAAAATACAATAACATCATAAACATCAAGCACTGTTTTGGCTGCTTCAAAATTCAAATGCATTAACTTTCCAGAGTGCATGAAAAAATATGGAACCCTAGCTTGACTGTAATTGAGTTGTTGGCACATTACTACAACATTTTCACAATATAATTTATTTTCAGTGGTTTGTTACGCATCCCATCAACAATCAAAGTGGTTAAAGTTTAATATACAAGATCCACAAGGTGCAGGTAATTTTACCCTAGTAGGATGAAACAAAATGAGCAACGGAAACAACGCATTCATACAACCCAACAACATTGTTGTTTCTCAGTTTTGAAGCATTGAAATAGCAGAGAATAGGGTGACTGACTTGACGGAGATGGAAGGTTAGCCGTCGGCGTGGATGTGTGCGGCTATGGACCTGTAGAAACCGAAAGGCGTGTTTCTGCTGTGCTGGCTGCCATCGTTCGCGAGTGAGGCGAGAGGCAGAGTCGATGATTGATGCAGAGAGGGTACAACCGTACAGGGGCAGACGAGCAAGGAGGGATCGAGAGAAGCTAGAAAATTCTCTCACCCTACTTGCTTTGGGAAAAAAAATAGGGAAAAAGTGAGAGAAGAGTAACCCTTTGTTTGGATGTTATAAATATGTTTTATATGATGGATGACTATATCAATATGTTTCATTACAATAAAATTAATGAAACATGAAGAAATGCATGGAGAATAAATTCCGTAAAATAAAAAAGACGCAACTTAATCAAAAGAGGAATATGAGTTGTGCATCAGAGAGCTTAAATTCAAAACAAGTTTAGTGTTCACAGTGATGATGAGGTACCATAAGTGATTTGAAACACTATAATAACAAGAACAATATTCAAATAAAGAATAAATGCAGGCGAGAACGCCACCAAACAATGTTTCAGCATAAAGCCACCTTATTATTTCTCAACATATATTACTCATGAATGGTAGTCAGGATCGCGCGCCTGATCGTAGGATCAGACGCTCTTACGCTCCTACTACCCCCCAGCGAACTCGTGCCTGTGTAGGATCGCGATTTGCAGCGCGCAGGTGGGAGCATCGTGCCGGCGCGGTGGGAGCGGCCAAGAGCAGACGGGAGTGGTGGGAGTGTTGTGCCGGGTCAGATTTTTTTTATCGGGTCGTTTTGTGTCTTTCTGCGACGCGACGACCTCTATTCCTTCCGCCTTTCCTGCTCTGCGACGGACGACCTCTCCCTCTCTTCCTGTGACTGTTTCTACTTCTGGTTCTTTTTTTGTCGGAGAAGAAGAAGAAGAAGAATAAGAAGAAGAAGCGGGGAGTGGGGTGATGTTGCGGCGCTGAGTGTGAGGGAATAGATTTAGGGTTTGATTAAATTAGGTTTGGGCTGAGTGATGGTGTTTGGATGGGCCAGCTCAGCGTGGGCTTGATTCTGTTTCTTCCCTTCTTGTAGTTTTTTTTTTTTGGTACAAAAAAGATGCCTTCCTTTACTTTTATTATTATTATTTTACATTCTTTTTCCAAAAAAATTAAAATGTATTACAATAAAATTTAAAAAATATAAATACTAGTAAACATAAACATATATTGTTTTATTTATTAAAAAAACATATATTGCTTATATAATAGAAATTATTTATGTATATTATTATATATTTATATTAAAATGTATTTTAATTTTTTTTGGTAAGATCTTACGAACCTGTGCTTACGAACCTATGACCGTTCACCGTTCCTGAGTAGGATCTCGAACTTGTCAACCTTGCTCATTAATAACGATATCATATGAAAACCAACTCAAGATAAAACAAAACAACAAAGATTCTAAGCCCAAAAACTATTGATGAGATGAAAGAACATGTGAACCCTCACTAGCAGAGTGTGGACACCCCAAAGTTCAAGAAACAAGGTGAGACCAAGCAACAAATAAACTGATAATCTGCACAGGCATCTTCACATGGATAATAAACATTATAGCTAGTGAAAATCCTGTCTTCACATGTACAGAATTCGACACAAAATGATATATATATATATAAGCCCAACTTTTAGAAACTGCTTAGAATAAAACGGTAGCATAATCTACATTCAGAAAGTCATTGACTGCCACAGGCTACTATAAACAATGTATTGTTTCTTTGTAGTGCACTGATTAGAAAGCATATAGAGGTTAAGTAAGATGGCCAGAAATACCTTGAGTAGATCAAACACTCTGCAATATGTTTCTAAGTTCAGGCCACAGCACCTTATCACCGTTCATGAAGGAAAAAGTTAAATATAATTGACACAAATTCTGTAACAAAATACAATAACATCATAAACATCAAGCACTGTTTTGGCTGCTTCAAAATTCAAATGCATGAACTTTCCAGAGTGTGTGAAAAAATATGGAACCCTAGCTTGACTGTAATTGAGTTGTTGGCACATTACTACAACATTTTCACAATATAATTTATTTTTAGTGGTTTGTTACGCATCCCATCAACAATCAAAGTGGTTAAAGTTTAATATACAAGATCCACAAGGTGTAGGTAATTTTTTCCCTAGTAGGATGAAACAAAATAAACAACAGAAACAACGCATTCATACGACCCAACAACATTGTTGTTTCTCAGTTTTGAAGCATCATAATAGCAGGGAATAGGGTGACTGACTTGACGGAGATGGAGGGTTAGCCGTCAGCGTGGATGTGTGCGGCTACGGAGCTGCAGAAACCGAAAGGCGTGTTTCTGTTGTGCTGGCTGCCAGCATTCGCGAGTGAGGCGAAAGGCAGAATCGATGATTGATGCGGAGAGGGTACAACCGTACAGGGGCAGACGGGCAAGGAGGGATGGAGAGTAGCTAGAAAATTCTCTCACCCTGCTTGCTTTGGGAAATAAAATAGGGAAAAAGTGAGAGAAGAGTAACCCTTTGTTTGGATGTTATAAATATGTTTTATATGATGGATGACTATATCAATATGTTTCATTAAAATAAAATTAATGAAACATGAAGAAATGCATGGAGATTAAATTCCGTAAAATAAAAAAGACGCAACTTAATCAAAAGATGAATTGATAACGATGTCGTGCGCACTACCAAAATAGTAACGAAATATTCTAAAACAGAATAGCATTTTCCCACCATACTTTTAGAATGATTAAACATAGAAAGTATTTTATTATATCCGCATTCTAAAATTGATTGTTTGATATTTGGCTAGTACTAGACAAGATAGATTGGGTGGTTAAGGATTGGTAAGATTGAGAAGAGCATCGAGAAGAATTATAAGAACAAGAAGAAGAATTGTTATCGGAGTAATTAGAATAACAAGACATAATGAAAATAGTAATTAGAATAACAAGACACAATATATATATATATATATATATATATATATATATATATATATATATATATATATTTCATTGGTATTCTCATTGTTCGTAGCTCAGCATCGACAACCATTAACACTTTAATGTCATAGTTGAAAATACAAAGCATACAAATGAAATTTCCAGTGCCAATGAAATATCTTACTCAACCACCATTACGCCACTGGGATAAACATTTTTCCCTAATCATCATTTTTAGACAGAATGAGAGGATAATGATGGATCAGAGATGGATAGAAAGGGAAGAACAAAGAAGGATTAGAGAAGAAACTAGGGCTGATAAGAGAGATGCATTAATCACAGCTTTGCTTAACAAGCTCACAAGAGAAGAGATGTAGTTGTAGTTCCTTTGGCTATAGCTAGCTGCTAGCTAACTTTTATATTTGTTTCTTCTTCTCATCAAGCAAGGTTTAACCTTTTGAGGTTTGTTCTATGAACTCTCGATTTACCTTGGAGATTAATTAGCTTAATTTATGATCAATCTAGTGGTTTTACATTTTTATCATGTTTTTATGATATCTCCTCCTTCCGTAAAATACATAGAAAATGTGTTTGGATTGTCTGTCGCGGCTGCACCGATGCAGTCACTGTAGAGCTGTTGGATTCTGGTTTAGAGAATTCAAATTATTTTTATTTCTCATAAATTCAACGGCTCTGCCGTGGCTATACTGCGATATGCAATTACAAATCCATAGAAAATATCTAGCTTCTACTATGTATTCTTTTTTACATTTCATTTTTTTAGTTGGCACTCAACTAGTATAATTATGTTTTTTATCATGCAATTCTGTTATGATTGAGAGAGGACCAATTAATGTTTCGGATATATCCCAATGTTAATGCTTTTCATAGAGATTATATTTTGGTAGTAGGTGTGATAGAGAGAGATATAAAATATACTAAAAGTGCACAATTTGCAGTACCTAACTAACAACAGAAATCGGGCAAAAAAAAATCCGCAAAACATTGTCCACAAGATAATGCTCATCATAATGTCTATCCATATACGGAGGCGCACAATTTGAAGGTTAATGGAGCATTTACTAAAATGCCTCACTACACACAAAGTGATGTTACTTTAACTTTTGATTGATTATAAACAAAATATATAGAAAATGGAGGAATTTGTTATATATATGCGATAATTATGCATGATAATGCTATAGCTACACTCTTCTTTACTTTACATGTTTATATACATAGCTGAAGTAAGGTTTTTCAACTTAGTGCTGAATTGTATACGCAGTTAGTTTTGTTTTTTTTTTGTTCACCTTTATCCAGAAACAGGCATTTGAACTTGCATCGCAATGAAATTGTCTTACAACAATTGCACGCAACCAGGAATATTGGCATATATGTACATTAAGGTGGTATATATGTACATCAAAGTTTTAAATTGTGGTAGCAGTACTCATGGATGCGGTTGCGGTCGCTATTGCAGTGATTATAGTCACTGAGACGCTCATTGCGGCCGTTGTGGACCGCAATTTAAAACCATGATGTACATTAAGGTTAAGATTGAGCTCAACAATGAAGAGATATAATGATTTGTGTGGGCAGTATGTATACAAGGTTGAATAATTCTTGTATGTATATATGTGTGCTCGCGTTTGAATTTGATTCTATCACCTATAGCTAGAGTGACGTGATAGAATTGAAGTGTGGATGTATATAGAATAAAGATCAATTTTGATAGGATAAATATGAAATGATGTTTGAGTTTGTTTATATATTTGACATTTTTCAAAGTGGTTTTCCAGAAACTTATGTGTTTTGATAGTCCCTATAATCACATACTGCAAAAGAAAAATAATTAGCTTTCCTTTCAGTTGAATCATGATCTTCAAGTTATAGATGAATGTCAAAGCTTAATTTGTATGCCTATGAGGTCTTGATGGCTTGCTAATTTCGTTTTTGCATGCAACAATTCATATTCCAAATGGTTATGACGTATTGACATGTGCATGTGAGAGAGAGCTTCATATTAGAACCTGAAAAGTATTTCAGTCTCAGGTATGAACTTATGACTTTAAAGTAGTAACACATTATTTAAGCCATGTTTTCTGTAGTAAATTGATTTCTTTAATTAATAAAATAATTTAAAGATTTAAAGAAATAAAGGAGGATCACAGAGATCAATGATTGAAAAGAAACTGTTTATGTTTAAAAGTAGAAAAGCTAATTAAGCACTGCATGAGGATATATATGTTTGCGTGTGTAGGGGAAATGTTTGATACCTTGATGTTGTTAGAATATTTAAAGATTTCATCACTTCTTTTCTATTTATTTGAGTTTTATTCTCTATGACATGGTAACCTAGCTAGCTAGTGGCATGTAACCTACTGACAGCTTTCGGTGGTATATTTTTGTCCGTTTTTTTTTTTGCATATTTATTTCTAAAGGATGTAGTTTGCAAGTATGTTTAACATCTTTATAGAAAATAAGTAATATGAGAGTAAGTTCAATTTTAACGAACGACTTTTTAAGTGCATCTACTAAGGAACGTTTTATTTTTCGCTAAAAAAAAAAAAGCTAAGAAGCAGCATATTTTTTAGCTTGCAAAATGTTTGCATTAATTTCAGAACTCAAGCTATCATGATACTTCGGTCGACTTTATCAGAGTAGGACCGGGATTTTCAATTTACCTTTGCTTAAATAATTAAAAAAGGTTTAATATTCACATATATTCCTTACTTTTCGTTAGAGAAAGCATCCGGGTGGTAAACTACTGTGAGATACTGAAAGCGCAGGTCCACTTTGCTCATTCCTATCCCCCCGCTCCAACTATCTGTACTAAGGACAAAAAATATATTTTTACTTTTCAAAAATAAGTAACTACTCCATCCGGACTTTATTATAAGTAAAAAAGTACATGTATTTGGTCCAATTTGGACCAAATACATGTACTTTTTTTGCTTATAATAAAGTTCGGAGTAGTATATGTGAATACTAACCTTTTTTAAGCATCAGACATATATATGTGTGTGTGTGTGTGAACTGAAAGAGGAATACAAAGTTATTCCAACCCAAATACAAAGACTATTCGAACAGAGATAAAAGAGTCGAATATAGACCAACTAACCAAAACACTGACGAGAAAAAACTACCACACCCTTTACCATTGGAGGCTAGGATAGAATAGTAAGCCCTATAGAATATTGTTGATTCCTGAAATTTGAATCATTCTGTTTCTTACTGTTCCCAATGCATGAGTTTCGTTATAATGGTTCCTTTTCATGAACCCAATACATATGTCTTACCTATTTCTTATTTTTCTTATTTGTAGACTATCTACTGAGTAAGCCTTTTCTTATTTGACATGACTTTGGAGGAGGATTCTCTTGTTATTCATTGGTTGTGGAAGTTGGAGCTGCTCATGATATTTATTTTGGTCATTGTTTTGGTGATTATGAGAATCATTCTTTCCTGTTGACCTCCTAAAACGGCGGGCTTTTGGAGGATTTTTAGGTGATTACTTTAGTTATTTTGCTTTCAATTCTTGTATTGTTGAAGATAATCTTGTTGATGATTATTTAGTAGTAAAAGTTTGAAGGTTCTACTTCATTTTTGTATATAAAAAAATGATTTCAAGGTTTCTTATTGAATATGGCTATGACGAACTTGGATGTCGATGATTATGTTTTGTGTTTTGTTTGAACCTTTGGAATTGGACGTGAACTTTTGAATTACTATTTGGACTTGTTTGTTTGGCCTTGTGGAAATGAACTTTCTGTTGCATGATATATATTTTTGCTAGTGACATAACTTGATATGCATGAGTGACATTAACTTGATAGCCCATTTATTTGTTGGGATAAATGACAACTTCACATGCTAATATTATTGTAAGATACTTGGTATATGTATTCTTTAAATTGCAATTCTCAATGATGAGGTTCTCTTCTTTTGATTATTTCTTCATGTGCTGTCAATGATTAATGCTATATTGTGTAAACAATGCATCAGCAATGGAAGTACCTGAAAATAGAAAGTGGATGGATAACAGAGTGGATTGTGACAAGAATATCACGGCTGGATTTCAACTTGGGATTTATGAATTTGTTAAGTTTGCCTTGGAACAAGATATACATAACATTGGAAGAGGGAAGATTAGATGTCCTTGTAAGAAATGCAAGTGTTTGTCTCATGAAACACCAGCCACAGTGAAGGTGCATCTATGTAGGAAGGGATTCATGAGTGATTATTATCATTGGACAAATCATGGTGAAACTAGTCCCCCGATTCCCCCAGTGGTTGTTGATCAATCATATTATGGTAGAAGTGGCCAAAGGGAAATGTTCGATAATTATGAGCAGTTGGTAATGGATGCTGCGGGACCATCAATTGGCAACTATCTTGAGCGAGAGGGTGACGATGAAGAAGACACAATGACAGAAGATCCTAACCCAGAAGCACAACAATTCTTTGAAATGTTGAATGCTGCACAATCTCCTTTATGGAATGGTTGTGACAAACATTCTGTGTTGCCAGCTTCTTTAACGGCATTAAGTTTGAAAACAGAATATAATTTATCAGAGGGTTGCTTTAATGGATGGATGCGATTATTGGGAGATGTAATGCGGATGGTAATAAGATGCCTAAAAATCTTTACCAGGCAAAAAATCAATTTCGAACTAGGATTAGGAAGTGTGAAGATTATTTGTTGCGAAAGGATGTATGTTGTATTATAAGGAATATGAGATGCTCCAAAGCGTATTTTTGTGGAGAGGAGCGGTATAGACGTGTTACGAGACGGGGTAAAGTGAAATTAGTGCCACTAAAAAGTATGTGGTACTTCCCGCTTGTTCCAAGATTACGCCGATTGTATTCCTCAATACAAACAGCTCGTGAAATGAGATGGCATCGTGAAAATCAAAGGGAGGCGGGTTCTTTATCTCATCCATCAGATGCAGAAGCTTGGAAACACTTTGATAAAGCATGGCCTGCATTTTCTCAAGATCCTCGAAATGTTAGATTAGGCCTGTGTTCTGATGGCTTTGCTCCATTTGATAAAACTGGTAGGAAATATTCTTCCTGGCCCGTGATTATAATTCCTTACAATTTGCCACCATGGATGTGTATGAGAAGGGATTTTATGTTCTTAACTGTTTTAATTCCTAGCCCTTCCAATCCTAAGAGAAAAATTGATGTGTATTTGCGCCCCTTAATAGATGAATTAAAACAGTTGTGGGATGAGGGATATATGACTTATGATGTGTCCTTAAAGCAAATTTTTTTGATGAAGGCCGCTTTAATGTGGACCATCAATGACTTTCCGGCCTACGGGATGTTAAGTGGGTGGATGACAATGGGTAAACTAGCTTGTCCAATTTGTATGGAGCGTTCCAAGGCATTTAGCCTCGCATATAGCCGAAAGACCTCATGGTTTGATTGTCACCGCAAATTCTTACCACAAAATCACCCATATAGGAGGAATAAGATTGCATTTACAAAAGGCAGGGTTGAAACCTCTACTCCTCCACAAAGGTTGAGTGGTCAAGAAGTCTGGGAAAGGGTAAAACATTTACAAAGTGTGGAGGAATCCCAGAGCAAGATAATACACCAGGGTATGGGGTAGAGCACCTTTGGACAAAGCGAAGTATATTTTGGGAATTGCCATATTGGAAAACTCATCTTCTACGCATAATCTTGACTGATGCACATTGAAAGAAATGTGTTTCTCAATATTTTGTTCATGATGATGGACACCAAAGGGTGACAAAGGATACTTGCAAATCTAGAAAGGACTTGGAAATACATTGTAAGCGGAGTGGATTGGAACTACAACCTAGCAGGGTGGAAACTTTGTAAAACCAAAGGCAAACTATACACTAACTAAACAACAAAGACTTCTTTGTTTGCGAATGGGTTAAAAATCTCAAACTTCCAGATGGTTATGTTTCCAATTTGAGCAGATGTGTTGACTTGAGGGAAGCGAAGTTGAGTGGCATGAAGAGTCGTGATTGCCATGTGTTCATGCAACTATTGCTTCCAACGACATTCAAAGCCTTGCCCAAACCTATATTGAACACGCTTACTGAATTTAGTCATTTCTTCAGAGAAATTACTTCATCATTGTTGAGAGAAGATAAGTTGCGTATGTTGGAGGAAAACATCCCCGTCATTATGTGCAAATTGGAACAAATATTTCCACCAAGTTTTTTTGATTCAATGGAACATCTTCCAATTCATTTATCATATGAAGCTAGAGTTGGCGGACCTGTTCAATACAGATGGATGTATCCATTCGAAAGGTTAGATCCTCATAATATTACTTTATATCTTGTTCATGTGTCCTTATTTATTTTCTTTTCCTTTAAGCTTAATCTTGATTTACTCAATAGGTTTATACGATCTTTAAAACAAAAGGTGACAAACCCGGCTTTTGTGGAAGGCTCAATTTGTAAAGCATATTTACTGGAGGAGATGTCTACGTTTGCTTCGTATCATTATCCTCCTGATGTTCTATCAAGGAGAACAAGAGTGCCACGAAACGATGACGGAGGAGAAGGTTCTTCTGTGAATCCTCCATTGTCAATCTTTAATTATCCGGGCCGTTCTATCGGAAAATGTGCCAATTCTACCTTGGATGATAGGGAAATGAAAGCTGCACATTTGTATATTCTTTTAAATTGTTCTGAGGTGGTGTTTTACTTGAAGTAAGTACTTCCAATAGACATGATACATTTATCTTATGTAGGGTCATGTTTAACTGATATCTTGTGTGTGTAGTATGTACTCAGATTTGTTACGAGAACTAAATCACAAACAAATGAAGCGCACTGGACAAAGAAATTTACGCAAAGTTTACCTCATGGTTTAAAACATATGTATGTGATTTTAATCAATTTAAAAATTAGAGTACTGTAATTTGTTAGGTTGAAATTAAAAATTGTTGTCTAATGTAGGTGCTTGACTCAACAAATGCGATTGATGATGTGCTTTTAACGAGTTTGGCATGGGGTCCTATTAGGAAAGCTACCAAGTGGCCAAATTATGTTATCAATGGCTACAAGTTTATGACAAAATCTCAAAATGAAGGGATGAGTACGACAAATCATGGTATATGTGTTCGAGGTGGGCAAAGTGATACAATGGAAAATGATTACTTTGGAGTATTGATTGATATTGTTGAATTGGAGTACACTGGTCACCCTACCAAGAAGGTGGTTTTATTTAAATGTGAGTGGTTTGATCCTAGTCCTCAGGGGACAAGGATAGATAATTATGGCAATGTTGAAATAAAAAAATCACGGAGATATCAAAATTATGATCCTTTCATATTAGCTCAACAAGCAGAGCAAGTCTATTTCACATCCTTTCCTGAAGGGCAACAAGGTTGGTTGAGTGTCATAAGAACAAAGGCACGCAATATAATTCAAACTTTGGAAAATAATATACTTGAAACAAATGATGCATACCAAGATGATGATGCAGAACAAGTACCTATAATTGTTTCAAATGAAGATTTTCTGCAAAGTCTTGTTGACACTGATGGTGTAGCAGAGGAAGTACCAAGCTCCATGTTGAACCTTGATTTAGAAGAAGTGGAAGAAGAAGAAGAAGAAGAAGAAGAAGATATAGAGCTCATATCAGATAGTGAAGAAGAGGGAGATGATTATGATTATGAATAAGCTTATGAAGAGACAGATGCAAATTAAGTTATTGAGTCAACAAGTGTTATTCTTGTGTATTACTTTTGAGCATTTTGTGTGCTACTCCAATGTATATTAAATAAAAATGTTTAATTTTATGTGACTTTGTAGATTTTTTTTATGTGCCTTTTTGAGTTTTTTATCTATAATAGTTGGTTGTTACTTTTGAATATTTTTTATCCATAATATTTGCTTTTTTTTATAGATGGCAGACAATGATAATACAAGGGGCAGAGGAAAAGGTACTGGTAGAGGTATCAGTAGAGGCAGGGGAAGAGCGAGAGGTAGGGGTGCAACCACTTTGCCACAACCTTCTGTTGTGCAACCCACCCATCATTCTACCGGGCAATCCACACATCCTTCCACTTCTCACACACATGTGGCTCCCCAACCTCCCCAATCTACACCTAGCCCTCATCCTTCCTTCTCAGAGATGTTGCATTCCTCAGCCAACCCTTCTACACCTAGCACGCATTCCCCAGCTGATATTGTATCTGGTGATGACCCCCGTGTATCATCAACTTCTCGTGTCGATTCATCTCCACAAATTGGGAGTATAGACACTGATGGACGTATGTGGATTCGCCCAGGTCCGGGGAACACGTAAGCAATTATAACTTTTTTTCTTTAAGCTCTAAAATAACTTATATGCTTGTCACTTACAACTTGTTTAATATTATTGGCATAGGTTCGACCCTTCCATCCAACCTACGCGTGAAATTACAAATATAATTAAAACTAAGTTTGAAGGGTGCTGGGAAACATATGGAGAAGTGAAGAGCAAAGACAAACCATTAAAAAAACTATGGTGGAAAGAGTTTCAGGTATGAACTGGAAGTATTAATATTTGCATAACTTGATATTTTTATTTTCTTTTCATCACATTGCACTCTTATAATATTATTCTAACTTTAGTTAAATTTCTTTGTGTTGTAGAGGAAGTTTAAGTGGCTACCGGAACATAAGGCCCAAATTAAAAAGACACATCATCATAAGGCCTCAGATGGGTACTCTAACGCAATGTATAGGGTACGCCGTAAGATTGATTCAGGGAGTTGGATTCCTGCTGAATTGCGTGAGCAATTGGAACAAAAGTGGAACACAGATGATTGGAAAGGAAAGGCAATAGTTAACACTAACAATAGAAGCTTATCTGATGGTTCCCTACATACATGAGGGTCAATCCCAACAACTGAACATTATAAGAGAATGGTAAGCAATTGAGTTATATATAGTTTTGTATTTTCTGATAACACATTTTAATTGACACTAATCTATATTTTTTTATAGAAAAAATTATCAGATATGACTCCAAGTTGTTAGGATCTATTTTGCAAGACTCACAAAATAAAAGGCGATACAGTAAAGTGGGTCTCCTCCAAGTCAGAGAGTATCGCTGTAAGTAACTTCTTTGGCATGGTTTAGAAGTTATTGGAAAGATTAATTGACATAGAAGATAAATGTCTGAAGTAAAAGCAAGAATTGGTATATCAGATGCATGAATTGTTCTTCTAGAGGCATTCACTTTACCTGAGATTGATCCCTTGCTATTTCCTTTCATTTTTTAAGCAACCTCTTTTATTAAGTTGTGCTATTTAGTCTGACATGAAATGAATTAATTGCCTGAATGTATGAGAAGAAAGATAAAAACATATATTATTGGGGAGAAAAAAGTGAGAGAGAATAATATCTTGTTTACAAATTAACATATGCTTGTGCCAAAGGCATATTTGGTACAATCAGCTTTATCTTTTATCATTGATGCATTTATTATGTGAATCCTTGATGAGACATCATTTTTTATTATATTACTTTGAATAACACTTAATTTGAAAGTAAAATCAAGCTGAACTCTAGAAGCTTAAGATGTCATATGTCTGCACATATTAAATCCAAACTTTCCATCATGACTATGCACACTCACTTCTCAAGCCATAAACAACGACAACAACAAAAAAAACCAATTTTGCAGCATATATTCAGCTAACAAGGGCAAATTAGATGTTGTGGCAAAAAGACAAGAAAAACAAGAAGGGCGAAAATAAGACATGACAGCAAAGATTAAGGGAATTGAAAACATAGGTAAGAAGCAAAAGAACAGAAGGTACCAGTTGTTTCTCTAAGGTGTCAAGGTTCATTTATGCATGCTTAATTAATTTGTTGTTCTGGTCTATGATTAAATTTTGCTTCTAGATTTCCTTTTCCAGTTTTTCAACTGATGAGAACACACACAGTTTTTCTTTTGGTATCCACTTCCTGCATTCCTGTTTTTGAGTATATGACTCTTCTCTTCATGTATAATTCTTCATGAAGAGAAACAAGATAAATTAGGTGGCCAAAGTTTGGATTTTTCCCCTTAAATCACACATGGTTCAAAAGAAGCAAGATAAATTAGATGTTCAAAACAAATGAATGTTTTTAGACAGTTATGATTCTTTGTGCAACAATTCTCTTTTGTAGTTATGTTTTGTGGATTCTTTGTCTGTATCCAGACCTCTCTTAATTGTGCTGACTGTTTTTGTCATCATCTGATTGGTTATTTGGTTAAAGTTTTATTGTTACATAATCTTTTATTTTCAGAATGAATATGAAAAGCGGATTCTTGAAAGGGATTCCCAAGAGGCATTAGGAGATGATGTGTCTAGCCACCAGTCTGACAACAACATCTTCTTAGAGGTGGTTGGTGGTGTGGACAAAAAGGGAAGAATTTATGGTTTAGGTCCTGAGGCTGCAAAATACAAACCTTCTACTTCTTCCACATCTATTGGCATCTCACCATCTGAATATGAGGAGATGAAGACTCAAGTTTTTAACCTGACAGCTGAAAACAAGGCTCTTAAGGATAAGTTGGACACGATTGCTGCAACACAGGAGCAAATGCGTCAGTTTATGGCAAGTTTTTCATTGACTCATCCTTCTCCGTTGGTTGCGCCACCACCACCACCTCCACCTGCACCTGCACCTGCAAATGAAGATGATCAACATGATGACGAAGCGCTTTGTGATGACTTTGATGCAAATCTTTGATGCATCTTTCTTTGAGTTGGGTCGTAGACTGCTAGTTTTATGGACATTATGTCGTTGAAGTTTTTTATGAATTTACATTATGTATGGTTTGTATGGATTATGTTTTGGTTTGTATGGATTGTGTGATGGACATATTTTGATTTGTATGGATTGTGTGATGGATATGTTTTAGTTTATATGGATTATGTTTATGTTTTCATGTTATTTAAAAACTTTCTATTATTTATTTTTAAAGATTTTTTAGTAGGTATCTTTTATCTCTTAATCCTAGTTAGTCTCAAGATATGGGAGCTTTTAATAAACAGGTACACTATGTGTTTTTTGCTATGGTACAATTATTTCAAAATCTGATGGGGTGGAGTTCACTGTGGAAGAGGGTCAGTTTCATGCTTTTAACGTTTAATTTTTGTCTTAAGTTGGATTCTGATTGCGGATAACTAACATGTGAATGTACATTTCTATGTGACATTGTTCTGTGTTATTTACATCCCGCTTTGGCTAAGGCTGTTAAAACAATGAAGAAGGGAGAGAAAGTTCTCTTGAATGTTAAGCCACAATGTGAGTCAAACTTCTTTTATTATCAGAATATATAGATACGAGTTTTGCTTGGGTGAATCTATTGACAATTTTAAGTTTTGCATATGCATATTTTGTTAAATGTGAAAGTGACACACACATAACCTTAAAACACACACACATAACCGTGGGAAGACATGGAACTCACACATCCTATTGGTAATTTTTTCGAATATGTTCCAATCTCTTCACATACAATTATTTGTACGATTTGGTCTTCTTCATGTTTGCTAATGTATCAATTGCTGATTTAATGAGTTTAGATGATAAAAACATTGTTATTACACCAATTGCTGATATACTACTGTGTCTTATTCTTACTCATTGATTCTTGATTTTAATATTTTACTAAAGAGTACTAAAACAACGTGGTGTCTTTATGGATGAAATTGGCTTCGAATGTTACTAACAACATGGTTTCTTTATGGATGGTGTCTTTAAAAAAGGGCTGCTGCAAATCTTAGATTTCTGCAGTGTAAATCTTGTTTCCACATGTCTTTTCCCATCTGGATAGGAAATTAAACTTCATTAGATATTAGCAAGGACTTAGTCAACACAAATATTAGGATTGATACATGGAATTGATAATTCTTTAATAGTGTTGCATTCTGTTGGCATAATTTTGAAGTCTTAATATTGTGACCCCTTTTATGCTTGAGACTTCTTAATCAAATGGGAATTATTGAGTGCAGAGTGTACCTGGTATTCTTTACAAACAATAACCAAGGAAGAGGGAGTACTTGGTCTATACTAGGGACTTTGAACTACACTCTTGGTACGCTATTTTTATCAATTTTACCATTGCTTAAAAGTGTATTATCCTTTATAGTGTAATTAGCCATATAATGGTGACACAAGACTGTTAAAAATGTTAGTTTGGATGGTTGAAAAGGAATAAAGGCAGAGTGTGAATCTTAATGCTTTTCAAGAGGTCAGTTTGAAAATATATATATATAGGGTCAGGATCAAATGACACCGGTGTCAAACTTGGGTATTGTGACACCGTTCAATAACTTTGTTTCAGATACCTGTATTACATAACTCACCGTTGGATTGAAAGATACCATCAAATAGATCATATCTATAAAATTTTACATTAATCTAAAATCATTTGATATGTCATTGAGATGCATCAAGATTAACGTTATTTAATAAAAGTGCATAAGACGTTAATCTTGATACATCTCAATGACATATCAAAATGATTTTAGATTAATGTGAAATTTTGTAGATATGATCTATTTGATGGTATCTTTCAATCCAACGGTGAGTTTTGTAATACAGGTATCCGGAACAAATTTATTGAACGATGTCATAATACCCAAGTTTGACACCGGTGTCATTTGATCCTGACCCATATATATATATATATATATATATATATATATTCACATGCAAATTTTGTTGTAGTTCTTTGTAAGCCTTGATCCATGAATACACAGATGACTCATACCAGCTCAAAAAGGCTGATTTCAGTTTCATCTGACAAATTTTGTCTACTGATTGACTGCAATTTTTGCTACTTATGGTTAATCTTTCGAACAATTCTTTTATGTGCCCTACTGCCATGTGTTGGTATTTGTCTGATGCCAAAAAACTTGAGAAGTTTATCTGATTTCAGTTATCCCTTGATGGACAAATCCAAAGTTCTATCTCATTTTTCTGTTTCAAGTCATGTTCCTATTACTTATCACTTATACAGTCTGTATTTGAGGATTTCGATTGTTTAAGCTTTCTTTATGTCTTTATATTCTCCTTATTTAAGCTTCTGCTCTATGGTAATGCTATTGATTTTGATAATGTTTCAAGCTTCAATATTATGTAGGAAGAAAGAATCAGTTAGCGGATTTGTTCAGTTCATTCGTTGATTGTTTTTTCTTCTCATTTATGGTTTCTCTTTAATTTTTGCTACTAATATTATATTTACAGGTGACAGTTCTCCATTCTTAGTTGGTATTGTCTATTTTCATTGTTATAGCTCACAAATTATGGTGATAAATAAGGGTTTGGTAGGAGTGAAAAAGTTATCTATTACACTTGATTTTGAAATCGATATTTATCTCTTACACTTGATTTCGAAAGTTATCTCCACTTGATTTTGATATTTTCAGGTGCCAACCCCATGTTTCAGAACTTCACGCATTATGTTTGGTTATGCAGGTGGAGTAATAACAAGTTGCAGCTGTCACCAGAATAAGGTAAAAAGGGACTATTATTGCTTTTTGCACGCTCAAGCAGTTTTTGTTGTTTTTATTTGTAACAATGATCCATGAATATGCTCTGTACAAGTTTTTAGTTTTTTTATTGTTATGGACACACAATTTTCACGATGAATCCATATTGTAAGGGGAATATAAAGTCATACAATTTGAATTTTTTTATATGAGAATTTTCATATGGTTGAGTACATCTGTTCATTGATCATATTAATGGTAGTCTTCTTTTTTGTTCATGGGAACCTCTTTTATTCTTCCCTATCACCAATAGTGAAAAATAGATCTGGTGTATATTATATGGCTATGAGAGATTGAGGTTTCCAAGTTTCATTTTTCAGTAACAACTTGAGTTGAGTGGTAAACTATTTTATAATTATTTATTACAATTTTTCTGCTATAAAAATAAGACATTCCATATTATATTGGGAATCACATGGCAACTGAAAGATGATTTGCCTTCAGTAAACAAATATTTGCTTCTCAGTGGAATCTCACAATTATTATAGTATAATTTTACAGGGACTTTCTTGATTTCTTACTCTTATTGATGTCATGAGGCAACCATAAACAATGAAAGCACCAATCTTATCTAACCTTAAAGGCTATATTGATGTTATTCTGGAATATCAGTATTGGTTTTGCATTATTTTCTATAAGTACATAGAAATGGGCTTAAAAAAGGGTAGGTATACCGTGGGAAAGATTACCCCCATACAGAGACAAGAAGTTCTAGCATCAAATTTTGGTCCCAGGGTAAGCTTTCGGATGAATTTTCAGAAGGTTCTCAGTTGACACCTCCTCCTCATTTGATCAATTTCCTTCTGAACTACATGGTTTCCCTGGGAAGTTACAAAGTTCATATAATTTCTTTAGTGATTTCTTCTTTGTCCTTACTTCATTTCAACAAATCTTTGGCAGGTTCATTTCTTGGCTAGGTCTTTTGCAAAGACTGAAATCATCTTGGGCAGCAAAGTCATGGTTTTCGTTGGCCATATGGTCCTGTAAGAATTTTGTTAAATTTTATTTTAAATTGGTATACCCTAGGATGAAAAAAGAGTCTGTCAATTACCTTGAGATCAAGCAAGTTAATTTATGGAAGTAATTGATTTAAGCTCACCCTAAGAGATGGAAGAAATAAAAATTAAAAGCAAGTTTTTTTAAACAAAACCCAGTAATATATAATAATTATTTGGCTCTGATTCAGTATTAAAAATGTGGAACATGGTATAACTGTTTGATATGACAATTCAGTTGCATCTGTATATCAAGCCAACATATCAATGACCTTGGTTGGAGTATCTAATTCCCCTTGTTCAGTTGGAAACTAAATTTTATAACAGTAGTTACACCAAATTTGTTAAATGATCATACCAAATTTGTTGTATATAGAGATGAAGATGATTCAAAGTTGTTGATACAAAAGGCATCAGAGATGAAGATGATTTCAAAGTTGTTGATACAAAGGCTTGGATTCGGGCAAATAAAGGATCCGATGTGTGTGTATGCAGATGCTTGGTGCCTTGAACCAATCATGGGGTTTTTGAAGACCAACGTAATAAGCCTTTATTAATTTGGGATCAATGGCCTTTATATTTGTTTTCCTTGATTGCCCTTTTAATAGTGCTTACATATAAATCTTGCTCGACCTTTGTATAGTGCCTGCATACGAATCAAATTGCATTTTTATTTTATCTTTACTTTTTGTAATTTATTATGATGCAAATAATCCAAGTATATTGTGCATATCAATGTCACCCAGTTTAAATGTGTTTGCATCTGCATATCATCCAAAGCTATATGCAAGGTGCCCTCAAATTGTTTTTAACAAATATTTTATAATCATCAAAGACTAAATTTTGACTATGGAATACAGTAATATTGCTTAAGATTTAAAATATATCAATATATGTAAATATTCTGCAGATTGAACATAATGTTACTTCGAACTTGCTTAAATATGATTTGCTGGGCTCACATTAATGTTACTTGGAACTTGTTTAAATATAGTTTGATGTTGCCCCGTGGAGTGCACGAGTTGTTGTCTACAAGTTTATTTGAAAAATAAATTAATTAGAAAAAGAATAAAATAGTAATTTTGTTCCAAAAAAAAAAGAATAAAATGGTAATTTTATTCCACAAAAAAGAATAAAATAGTAATTCATCTCTAATTAGAGAAAGAATCTGTCCCTCACAAATTATGAGACAAGGTTTGTTTTTTTTTACAATCCCTCACTAATAGCTAGGGAATATATCCCTCACAAATAAATAATCCCTCACAAATAGCGACGAAAAACCGTTTCCCTCACAAATAGCGACGGAAATAATCCCTTATAAATAGCGACGGAATTTAAAATCTGTCACAAAATGTGACGGAAAACACCCCTCAGCGACGGAAATAATCCCTCATAAATAGCGACGAAATTTAAAATCCGTCGTAAATTATGACGGAAAAATCCCTCACTGTTAGTGATGGAATATATCCCTCACTATTAGCGACGGAAATAAACTTTTTGTTCTGATTTGTCCCCGCTTTTTAGTGACGGAAAATATATATTTGTGAGGGATTCATTCCGTCGCAAATTGTGACGGATTTATCTTTCCCTTGCTAATTTTTTTGCGACGCCAAAATTAGTTACGATTTTAGCTCCGTCACAAAATTCCGTCGCTAATAGATTTGTGACAGATTTTTAATTATTTAGTGAGGGATTTCTTCCCTCTCTAAAACCGATTTTTCTAGTAGTGGTTGTCTTGCTAAAATCCTGGATAAATCTCCTGTAAAAACCTGCACGACTAAGAAAAGAATGCACTTCCCGCACAGATATGGGGTAAGGTAAAGAAGCAATAATTTCTATCTTGGCCCTATCAGTCTCAATGCCTCTACTAGACACCAAATGCCCCAAAACTATCCCTTCTGCTACCATAAATTGACATTTCTCAAAATTCAGTACAAGATTAGTCTCAATGCACCTATCTAAGACTCTAGACAGACTCTCTAAGCATGCATCAAAAGAAGGCCCATAAACAGTGAAATCATCCATAAACACCTCCATGCAACTCTCTAAAAGATCTGATAAAATACTTACCATACACCTTTGAAAGGTACCTGGAGCGTTGCATAGGCCGAATGGCATCCTCCTGTAAGCAAAAGTGTCGAATGGGCATGTGAAGGTGGTCTTATGCTGGTCTTCTGGTGTAATGTGGATCTGAAGGTAACCAGAGAAACCATCCAGGAAGCAATAATGGGAATCGCCTGCAAGCCTCTCCAATACCTGATCAATGAACGGAAGGGGAAAATGGTCCTGTCGAGTAGCTTGGTTCAGCTTCTTGTAATCTACACACACTCTCCAACTATTTTGGACTCTAGTTGGAATCAACTCATTATTCTGATTCTTCACAACAGTCATGCTAGACTTCTTAGGAACCACTTGCAAAGGACTAACCCATTCATTGCCTGATATAGGATATATGATCCCTGCTGCCACCAGCTTGCTAACTTCTTTCTTCACAACCTCCAAAATGGTGGGATTTAACCGCCTCTGTGGCTGCCTTACTGTTCTGGCACCATCCTCTAACAATATCCGAAGCATACACATGGATGGACTAATCCCTGGAATGTCAGCTAAAGACCAGCCAATAACCTTTTTGTTATCTGTAACAACTTATCTTCTTGATCTGGTTGGAGATTATTGGCCACGATAACAGGCAGCTTATCATCAACCTCTAAGTAAGCATATTTCACATGTGAAGTTAGAGGCTTTAACTCTAAGACTGGTGGCTGCGCAATGGAAGGCAATGATGGACCCTTTGATTCAGTTACTGCAACTTTCAGATCTGCACAATTAATCTCCTCATATTTAAACTCTTCACAATCAGCAAAATCATTAAAGTAAGTAAAATCGTCATGTTCAGAGTTCAAATCTGCATAATCATCAACCAGCAAATCAATGACATCAAGATAGAAAAGAGAGTGATTCTCTGATGGATGTTTGATTGCATCAAAAATATTGAACTTCACCACATCATCACCAAACTCCATAGAAAGAGTCCCTGCATGCACATCTATATTCGTCTTTGTTGTTTTCAGAAATGGTCTCCCCAAAATCAATATAGGGCCACTACTGGACTTCTCTTCCTCCATGTCCAGAATATAGAAATCAGCTGGATAAATTAACTCATTCACCTGAACCAGCACATCTTCAAGTACTCCTGCTGGATATGTATTGCTCCTGTTGGCTAATTGGATGACCACACCAGTTGGTTTCAAATCTCCAAGCTTCAATGATTTGTAAACTGATGTAGGCATGACATTTATAGAGGCACCTAAATCCAACAACGCATCCCCAAATTTTGAGTTGCCTATGGTGCAAGGGATGGTGAAAGTGCATGGATCTTTGCACTTCTGAGGTATATTGGGATGAATTAGTGCAGAAGCATTCCTGCCCATGCTCACCTTTTCATCACCCTTCAATTTCCTTTTATGAGTGCACAATTCCTTAAGGAACTTTGCATATTTGGGAATCTGTTTGATGGCATCCAAAAGAGGGATATTGACCTCTACCTTCCTGAAAGTATCAAGCAACTCCTTATCTACTTCAGCTTAGCCTACTTTCTTTGCTTGAGTTGTTCTGTTTGGGAAAGGCAAAGGAGATCTCAAATTCATATCTGCTATATCATCATTTTTTTCTGCAGTTTTTTTCTGCTGCATCACTACTTTTTTCTGCTAATGCACTTTTCTGTTTTTGCAACTCCAACTCCAACTCCTTGTCACTTCTCAAGGTAATGGCACTCACATTCCCTTTTGGATTGATGACTGGTTGAGAGGGAATTTGGTCAGAACCTTGTGACTGCATTTTATTGACCGTGGTTGCCAACTGTCCAATCTGTGTCTGCAGGTCCTGAATGGTGGAATTCATACTCTGCTGAAACTGTATGCTGTTGGTTGTCATCTGTTTCATCAAATCCTCCAATGAAGGATCTGAACTAGTGTTTTGCATTTCTTCTTCTTCTTTGAGAAGGTTCTTTGCACGATACATTCTTCTTTGTCTAAATGGAGGAGGCTGATACTTGTTGCTTGGACCTGGACCTGCTTGAAACCTCTGCTGCTGTTGCACAGAACCTTGACCATATCTCAAGTTAGGATGATCTTTCCACCCTGGATTATTCCTCTCAGAAAACGGATCATATTTTTGTTGCTGTTGAGGCCTGTATTGCTATTGTTGTCCTCCAGTAAACATTCCAACCACTGCAGCTGAATCTTGCACTCTTTGACCATCTTCTTGCAATGCAGGACATGCGTCAGTATAGTGATCTGTGGCAGTACATATGCTGCATGCCTTAGGCGGACACTGACTTGCTGCATTTAATTGTTGGTGTTGTCCAACAGCTAGCTGTCTAACAAGATAAGTAAGCTCAGTTATTTTATTTTCCAGCCTCTGATTATCAGCAGTCACACTCACCTCATTTACTCCCTTAGCTATAAAAGCTCTTAAACCAAACTGTTGGGAGTTTGCTGCCATGTTAGCAATTAGATTTCTGGCATCTGTAACTATCTTGTCATCAATGCTCCACCACTTGCTGCATCAATCATATTCCTATCATTTTGCATTAGCCCTTCATAGAAATACTGAATGAGAAGCTGGTCATTGATCTGGTGGTGAGGACATGTGGCACACAGCTTTTTAAACCTCTCCTAGTACTCATATAATGTTTTTCCATAAAACTACCTGATCCCACAAAATTTTTTTTCTAATTGATGTTGTTCGGGATGCAGGGAATAATTTCTCCAAGAACAGCCTTTTCATGTCATTCCATGTAGTAACAGAACCTGGCTGAAGGTAATACAACCAATCCTTTGCTGCAGCATCCAAAGAGAAAGGAAATGCTTTCAACTTGATATGCTCTTCAGGAACTCCTTGGGGTCACATGGTAGAGCACACAACATGGAACTCCTTGAGATGCTTATTAGGATCTTCACCTGCAAGACCATGAAACTTGGGCAGCAAATGGACTAAACCAGACTTAAGCTCAAATGCCACATTCAATTCAGGATATTGAATACACAAAAGCTGATATGCAACGTCAGGTGCAGCCAATTCTTTCAAAGTTCTGTTATTATTAGCCATATTATCAACACTAAATTTAGACACAGAAACACTAATATCAGATGCAGAATCAGAACCAAGTTCAGATGCACAATCAGATGCACTATCACTTAAGTCACTAAAATCACCACCCACTTGATTATCTCCTGCAACACAATGAAAAGCTAGTCTCCTATTCACTCTATTCAATCTATGAAAAGTTCTCTCTATTTCAGGGTCATATGCATGCAAATCACCAGGATCAGACCTTGTCATGCATACACAAGCAGCCTGAAATTAAGAAAACAACTCAAACTAGCCTATATGCTAAAAAAATTGAACAAAAATTTGAAAACCTTAACAAACTATTTTTAAAAAAAATAAATGACACCACATCAAGACTCTAAAATGTTAGGGGAGTAAACACACCAATTTTTTTAATTTTTGAAAATGGTGAAACAGTAAAAATTTGAAAAAGTGGTCTAAATGAAGGAATTTGGCTAAAATAAGCTTACCAAGGCAGTTACTCTGATAAATCCTTGTCTCAATTACTTATTTATGCCAGATTTTATGGCTTTTTTCAGAGCAAAAAGAGCAAGTAAGTCTAATGAAGAAAATTGGAAATTTTAACCTCAAATTGACTCCTAAAGGAACCTTATTTTGCTCGGTCCGAAATTCCACTGGTGAAGGTCACCATCACTTCCTTAGTCAATCGGCCTAAATCTGCAAGTAACAAAAGAAAACAAAAAAAAAAATCGAAACCGAAAAGCAGTTGTTAGTGACACACAAAAATCAGAAATCCGTAGCACACACACACAACGAATGCGTTCCCAAACTGCCGTTCACCGCCAACATCGAAGCTTTGCTGTTGATGACTGGGTTCTTCTTCAACTTCAACCATACCGTCAGATCTCGGTGTGTGGGCGTGGGTCACCCAAGTTGGCTAAGCGATTCGTGGGTCCTTTTCAGATTTCCCAACGGATCAGACCTGTTGCCTACGAACTTCGCCTTCCATCAGGAGCTCGTATCCACCCAGTGTTCCACATTTCGAAGCTCAAGCCGTTTCATGGCCCTCCTCCGATGCAACCACCACCGTTGCCAGAGGCGCTCACTGGGACACGACCACCGTTGTCGCCAATGCGTGTTTTAGGGTCGCGCACCTTGCAAACCCCCACGAGTCACCGCCGTCAGTTATTGCTTCAGTGGGATGGACTCTCGGAGGAAGAGGCAACCTGGGAGGATGCCACCGCCTTGAAGGGGACAGCTCTTGAAGAGAAACTTGAGGACAAGTTTGGTCTCGTAGGGGTGGGAAATGATGCGATCCCAAATGAGAAGCAACCAGAACCTGCGATCCCAAATGAAAAGCAAACAGAAGCTGGGCCAAGCGCTGATAAGGATAATGGGCCAGACACTATTCATGAACAAAGGCCCATTAGAGAGAAGAGGAGGCCCAATTGGTTGGATGAATACATATAAATTATGGGAAGCAATCAGATACAATTCAGATACAATCTGTTGCTACTCGATCCTACTTAATTATATTTTTATTCCTAATATCTATTTTAATATTTTATTTTTGTAACAGATTCCTTTTGGACCTGATTTGTTTTTTTCTTAGATCCAGGAAGTGCATCAGCACCTTATTTGACCTGGCCGTAGCTACAATTTAGGATCCTAGCAATTACTATAAGTACTACAGCTTGATTTAATAATATTAGAGAATATTGAAAACCCAAAATTCTGCATCTTTTCTCAATTCTTTTGGAGTTTTCCAGTACTCGAAACTGGGAATTTATCTCGTTCACCACCAGAAATTCCTTCTTCCATATTTGACTTGCATCATTCACACAGGTGATTAATAAAGTGCAAGATTTGGTTAATGAATACATGAGATGTCGCAACTCATTAACCTAGTGACGGGTTTAGGGAGGTGCAAATAGGAGCTCTAGCCCCTCACTCCCTCGTGCTTCTTGTTAATAATTAGTTGGTATATAGAACATTGAATTTTTATTTTTAATCATTTCTCTATGTAAAACGTCAAATATTTGCTACTATAATTTTAAAATTAAAAAGAAAAGAAAAAAACCTAAGGGATTAGTCTAGTGGAGCATAACAAGACTTGCAATAAATATAAAAAATAACATAATGAATGACATAAATATTTAATTAAAAATTTATGTTACTTAATTATTAATCATTTTTGCCCATGTTTGATATGCTTCTGGATTCGTCCCTGGATTAATCATCTACTGAACTTCATTAATCATAAATTTGAATGTGATTAATCATGATTTCCAAGTTTTCAAATCTACGTATAGTTGAACACTTTGAACACTTAAAAATCGTGATTAATAACGTTCAAATTCGTGGTTAATAAAATTCAGTTGATGATTAGTGAGTTGCGACACATGATATAATTATTAACCAAATCCAACAATTCATTAACCACGTGCGTGAATTGTGTTAACTATTGAAAAAGTTATTGAATTTAGGTGTTTTAAATTGGTGTTCAAATAACATTTCTTTTCCAATTATGCATAATTAATTATATATTATTTCAGTAAAACAAACTATATATTATTTCTATAATATTAAATATAAATAAGTTACGAAAAAATAATGGTTCAACTAATTAAAGTATCACAGAAACCATTATATCAAAAAAAAAACAAAAAAAGTAACACAGAAACCATATAGGAATTTTCATTAAAAAAACAAACAGGAAAACGTGTTGATGAGTTCACAACAAAAAAGGGAGAGCTAAACCATAAAGCCGCTTCTGAATTTTCTGGACCATCCGATGGCATAGCTTCGGTCCAATCCAACGATGCGAGCTGACCAGTCAGTATCAAAAGCCATATGTATCTTTCACACGTGTCCACGACCTGGCAAGCTCTTATAGGCCGTTATTATCTATACCATTATATATCTATACCATTATATAAAGAGAAAGGGTGTTGGTAACTACTTTTTTAGTGTACTACTTTTTTTTTCTATTTTACCCTTTTAATTATTAGTACACTATTACATGGTTAATTACACGGTTAAGTGAAGAATGATCCCTACTATCCACAAAAACCAAAATTTATTGCTTTGAAACCTAACCAACCTATTGCAATAATATTATGTCATTTATTAAAAGATGTAAACAAAATAAATAAAATGAGGAAGAAAATTAAATTTAAAACAATGTTATACAACAAATTATAACGTTAAATATTAAAACGCGATAAAATAATACATACCGTAACGCAGTAGAAGCCGCTGGTATAAAAAAAAATAAGGCAAGAGAAAAAGAAAACGGAAGGTGGGGTAGTTTCGTATTTTCAGTTTCTGCAGCACAACCTCACATAACAATGGTCAAGCGTCTGTTGTTTGCTCCTTTGAAATTCTCAGTACATAACCGCTGGCTCTCTCTCAATTGGATCGAGATTGAAGAAGATAGGAGAGTCAACCGTAACGTTTCTCCAATCAATTCTGTAAGTTCAATGGAAACTTTCCTTTTCCCCTTCACGAAGGAGGTTTAAAATATGTATTCCGCGGTAATTTATGTAAGCTCTTAAATTCGGTGTTGTGTTGTGAATTGCGTTTTGTTTTGTCTATCATTTTACCAGGACAGTAGTGTGTGGTGCGAACGAATGTTTGTTACTCGTTTTCCTTTAGTTAGTTTCTGTAATGCAGATGAAAAGTGCAACGTGGATGTGAAATTGCGCAATTTTCTTCTTCAATGTTAATCTAACGCCGTGTCAGTTTCGTTTGGTTCGTTTAGGGGATTCTGCTTTTCATTTTTAGGGCAAATTGCGCTATGATTAGGTTTGACTTGTGATATGGTTTAAGTTCTCGTTTTATAGAGTATCAGAATCAGAACTGGAAATGCTTACTTATCAGTAATGAATGCAGTTAAGTATTAGCTTCTAAAATCCATATCAGGTTTCTCTTTGTTCTTGAACTCGTTTGATATATATTTTTTTTTATCCAATGGTTGCAAGGGGTTTGAACATATATGTCTAATCTGAATTAGTCTCTAACTTAACGCAAATTTCTTGATTAGAATAAGTTCATGGTTTTTCTTTTACCAAAAGGTCTTCATAAACTTATAGTTATAGATGTTTAAATTATGAAAACATTGAAACGTAGAAGCTAATTTTTAAAAACTGTATTGTAAGATTAGTTATTTTTTATTTTTTTCATAAGTGCTTGTGGGAGAAGAAGTTTGTCCAAACTTGCTCATACACTACCCTAATCCCCTACCACCGTGGTGGGCTTAAATGCCTGGTAATGTCTTTGCTTTGGAAATAATCTGTCTCAATGTCTTAAAAGTTAAAACATGTTACTGATAAACTACATTTTCGCAACTTTATCCTCTAAAAGTTCATCTCTCTCTCTCTCTCACACACACGCCCCACACGCATACACACACAACACTGCATGTGCACACATGAATGCATGTACTTGGACATGTTTAACCAGCCCATAAGTAATGTGGTTTCTTCTATACATTCACATGATATGCATGCATCCATAATTACCTTCATGGTTTCATTTAGAAGGAAAGTCAGACAGATAAATAAATAGATAGATGCTATAGCTTCACATAATGTAAACCCATATTCAACTCGTGTTTTAACCTGGGCCTTTCCTTTGATTGTTGAAGGGCGACATATTTGCTTCATAGATTGCATAAGGATTTGAAGTTTTGAACATTTTTTGGGCAACAAATATCTTGACTTGATCGTGGGAGATACTAACAGCATGAGAATAATGCAGCGCAGGTAAGAACAAAATTGTTTTGTAGCTTAACAGAGTAGTAACGTCTTTCTTTGCTCTATATCTTAATATAAATATTTTGTTTTTCTTTTAATTGCACTAATTCTCTGTGTCTATTCAACCATAATGCCTGAACTTAGTTTACTTTTTCTTCTCCAGTGCGCTTAAAAGATCAAATGATAGTACCAGGATTATCATCACAACAATTATGGGAATCGCCTTTGGATTTTTTATTGGCATTTCAATTTCATCTGCTCATTTGACAAAGGTAAAATTTGCAACCATAAATCTTTTCAGTGTTGTATCACACACTTATCATCCCTTTTAAATTTTCCCTGAAATTTTTTGGGGGCTATATTTTGCAGATTAGCTTACTTTCAGGTGTAAAGCATTCTTTCGATGTACCTATAGCTGAAATAGACAGATTTTCAGCTGAAGTAGCCAGATCTCATGCTATTATTGATGAATCTTCTGGAACCAAACATCTTGAAGCCCTAGGGTCAATTAGATTACCAAAGGTAATTTCGTGCTTATTCTTTAGATGGATTTGCATGCATGCAGTTACATTCTAAGGGAAGCACTCTTGAGTTTTTATAAAACATTGATCAAGTGCAAGCATTTTGAGTTTATAAATCAAGTCTGATTTGAAACTGCTAATTTCGCAGATAAATGTTCCATCAAATCCTCGTGGTGCTGATTCACTGCCCCCTGGAATTGTTGTATCAGAATCTGATTGTGCAGACTATGGGGCGATCCTAGTGAAGTATATGACAAAAACAGTTATTTACTATGTAAGAAATGATTCGTGGCTTATAGTTTTTAGCTCTCATATAGTACTACACTAACACAAATATGACTAGAATTTACCTATCTAAAATTGAAACAAACCCCCATGTGCGCACTCTCTCCCTCTCTCATTTGCATGTGTTGTCTATGGGTTGTGATATCAGGCTCTCTCAGTATGTGTTGTCTATGGGTTGTGATATCGGGTGTGTCACAGGAAAACGGGGAGCCATGCCTAGCTATATTTTTTTCATACTTCAACCTCAGTTGCACAAGGTATACAAGACAATCAAAACTATACCCCCTGATGCATGCCCAAATTGGCTAGAGATGTGCACTTATCTCAATTCTGTCTCCATGCAGCTCTTGTGCATGCATGAGGACCATTGCATGTGATGTGAGTGTATCAGTATATATGCATGTTGATAAGCTTTTGTACTGATATGGATAGCGCTGACATGTTAGACACCTATTTCTTTTTTTGCAAATCTTACAATGAAACCCTGAATTCTGCAGGACCTGAAGAAAAAGCCGAAGTATTTACTAACATTCACTGTTGGTTATGATCAGAGGCATAATATTGATGCTGCAGTGAAAAAGGTTACAGAGATTGACTACATTTTTATATTGGAATTTATTTTTATATCTAGTATTTGATATTACATTTTTATATTGGAATTTATTTTTATATCTAGTATTTGATATTTTCTTCAGAAGTACTGACTATCAAATTGTTCTGTAGTTTTCTGATGATTTTGCAATTTTGCTCTTTCATTATGATGGTCGAACTAGTGAATGGGATCAATTTGAATGGTCAAAGAATGCAATCCATGTTAGTGCTAGGAAACAAACAAAATGGTATACTTTTTCCTGTCCTTTTTTTTTTTTTCTGCATTTAACTTGTGGAATTCATGAGCAAAGTATTGGGCAATGGGACGCCAGTTTTTTGTGTTCACATTTAACTTGGGAATTCATAAAAGAGCTTATCATTATCAAGAATGATGATCCTATTGCTTCGCTCCATTACTTTTATTCAATTTGCTTCTTCCTTGATGTTATACAGGTGGTATGCTAAAAGGTTTCTGCACCCTGATATAGTATCGGCATATGAGTATATTTTTATTTGGGATGAAGATCTTGGAGTGGAACACTTCAATGGGGACAAGTATTAATTTCAACTACTTAGTCTGCTTATGTTTGACATTATATGCAACTTTTGGTTTGATTAATTTGCTATATTCTATTCACTAGGTATATTAATTTAGTCAAAAAACATGGTTTGGAGATCTCCCAACCCGGTCTTGAGCCCAATAACGGATTGACATGGGAGATGACAAAGAGAAGGGGTGACAGAGAAGTTCACACGTATTCCTTTGACCTTCCTCTCTTTCTAATTTTAACCATTGATGTAATGAGGTGCTTTTTTTTCATGACTTCGAATGTTTTATTGAATCTTAATACACTTATGTATGTATTGGCAAATAGGGTTACAGAAGAGAAACCAGGATGGTGTAGTGATCCACATTTGCCTCCTTGTGCTGCGTATACTCTCTCTTCCACCCTGGATCAAAGTTGAATTGTTGTATTAAAATATCATTACCTGGACTTTCTTTTCTTTGTCCATGTAGTTAACATTATTATTTCTTGTGTTATTTTAGATTTGTGGAAATTATGGCACCTGTTTTTTCTCGGGAAGCATGGCGTTGTGTGTGGCATATGATTCAGGTGTATTTCATTTTTCATGTCCATATGATGGTTATTTTAACATAACTGAATGACTAGGTAAAGTTTCTTTTGTATGATATATACAAACTTTCTAATCAACCCTGATGAACCTTCCAAATATATACTGGTAGAATGATCTAGTGCATGGATGGGGATTGGACTTCGCTCTCAGAAGATGTGTAGAGGTCAGCTGATTCTATTATCTATTTATTCTCACTCGTTCCTAGTACTGGAACTTTGTATCTCTTTTGTTAGTCTTGTTGATAGCTGGGTATGCTTCAATTGGTGATGTGTGGCTTCAGATGCCAAGCTCATAAGTAACCATATGGATATAATCCAATGATTAAATTCAAGCATAACATTGTTTTTTTTTTTTTTTTTTTTTTGAACTTATCCCACAACATGGTTTCCTGGTTTCACAATCTGTGTTTCTGTTCATATTATTGAATTTTGGATTCTGTTTTTTCTTAAATTACTATACAGATTATCCGTATTATGGCCAATTGTAATTCTTGAAGTGCATTCTATGGTTTATTTATTCTTGAACTAGTCAAGAGGCTTCCACAGTCATATGTCTTTTGTCCTTTCCATCTTTATGAATCTTCCAAGGGCTATATCTGTGCGGATCTGTATATTTTGTGCTCACTACAGGGTTACATTCTCATCCCTCAAATGAAAATTTCTTAGGACACGATATTTGATTTAGTTTACCTTGCTTTAATCAGAATGAATCCTTTTTGCATATTTTTAGCAGCCAGCACATGAAAAAATTGGTGTAATTGATTCTCAATGGATTGTTCATCAAGTTATTCCTTCTCTCGGGAACCAGGTTAGTCATCTCTGGCTTACAAAATATTTAGGGCCACTTATTTCTTTTGAGGGCAACATTCTAAATTGAGTATTTTTATAAATGCATGTGCTTGTTGTTGTTGTTGTTGGGATTATATGTAGGCTATGCTTGGTTGATCAGGTGGAAAATAAAAATGTTTTTTTTTTATTGGTATGGGGATTTTCTCATCTAGAAGACACATGAACCACGACTTATTCGAGTTGAGTTGAGTTGGGTGGATCTACTCAAGTAAATAAGTAAATATCTATTAGTGCCTATTTGGCTATTTCTTCCACACAAGACTCATGTTGAGACCCTACAGAGAAATCAAACTCACTCATCTTGAGACCCTACAGAGAAATCAAACTCTTTGCCATTTAGAACAACGTGCATTGGCAATAAAAATTTATTTTTACATAACAAAGTCTACATGAAAGATATCTGGATTGTGTTGTTCCAACTTCCAAGTATTTTGTTTTTCATTTTCCATTTTCTCTTCTCCTCCTATTCAACCAAGCATAGCTGTGGCGTGTGAACTGTAGAAGTTGATTCTGATTCAGATTTCAATATTCATGCTGGCTGGGGGAAGAACTAGGATGAAGGGGTTCTTTATTTTTTTTTTTTTTGGGGGGTGGGGGACGTGAAGAACTAAAATTTTGAAGGGGTTCATGTAAAATGATACTAAATGTGAAATTTGAAGTTCCAAAAAATAGGGGGAGGCTTCATGTAGTTCTGCTGCCCCTATTACATTCCATCTGAATCTGATAGCCACTACATTTAATCACAAAAAGTTCTTCTGTTTTACACTTTGAGGTGTTGATTATGCTTCTTTAGCAAAGAGAGAGAGATGTCTTCAGGATTAACAGTGTTGCTATGGATTTGTTTTGAAATAATATTTCTGCATGATTCCTTTCAAGTACCAAATCAATATCCTTGGAACCCCATTGCATCCCTCAAAATATTCCTTTTGCAAGTGTTTTTCCTCCCCTTTTTTTATTGATAAGGACATCTTTGTTAAAAAATCATGCCTATACTGTGTTAGATTTTTGTCACTTACACCGGAGGGAATGACAGGACTTCTCTTACAAAAAGATTTGTTGGGAAAGTGAATACAAAAGAAGGGAATGTATGACTATGATCGCTCATGATGGTTCCCATATAAAAAATTGTTTTAAAATTAATTATCTATTCTACCCCTCTGCTCAATTAATTACGATCTTTTGGGTAATTTTTACTAAAAAAAAGTTCACATAAAGGAGCATTTGCCTTCTCACTATTTGGTTCTACTTCTTGTTTTATATAGGTAGATCCGTAGATGATAGCATTTACTTGTATTCATTTATTTCTTAAGCTTTTTTCTGCTTTTCAATTTTTGTGGGGGGTGGAGGAAGCAATGAAAGGAAAATGAAAAGACTAATGTGAAAGGACAATTAATCGAGTAATGCTGATCTTTATGTTGTTGGGGCTATTTGTATGTATTGTTGCAAACCAGAGTATATATTATCGAGTTAAAATTCTTTATCATTCTGGGGAACAAGACAAGAAATAGTTGCTTCTACGGTTCTACTCACCATAACAGTCCATTTGGGCCTTTATTTATTTTGCAATATTTTTTGTATTAATTTTTATAATATAACTAGCTTTACCTGTGTATAAATATGAATGTTTCTAAAGCATTGTGTTCAAAGACATATCAAACATTGTGTTTATGAAATATATGTATATTTTCAGGGAGAGGCCGACAACGGAAAAGATCCACGAGACGCGGTATGTGTGTTTCCTGTCTATTTGCTCACTTTACTTTTTTGCATACACAACTACACAATTTACTTCTTTTTTAGATCTGTATGTTACCCATGGTAGTAAGTAGTGAATGCATACCTGGGTGGATTCTACGGTACGCAAGTGAAATGGGTATACCTACTGTACTCAAGTGTTCTCTTTCTTTTCCGAATACCAATTCTACAACAAGTATCTACAAATCGCTCAAAACTTCAACAACGACTAACTTTGTTCTTCAAAAGTAGAAGCTCACGGTCTTCCTAATCTTCACGCCTGAGACGGTGACCTGATCAGTGTCGGTTTGATAAAAACATGCAAAAACGAGTAAGAGTTGAGTTTTGAAGCACTCATACTCGTTTTCGCTTGTTTTTATCAAACTGCATCGATCAGGTCACCATCTCAATTGTGAGGACGAGGAGAACCATGAACTTTTACTTCTGAGGGATGACATCGATAATCATTGAAGTTTTGAGTGATTTGTAAGTTGTTGTGCACAGTGGATATACTCATTTCACCTGTGCACCATAGAACCCACCTGCATACTAGTTGTGTTACTGACAACTTTTTTACACCGCTATACCCTTAAAAAAACCTAAAACAAATGTTTTATGCTTTTTCTTACAACATTTTATTATTGTCCGGTATCTCTTTTAGGTCCGAACCAGCGTGGCACAGGCTACAGTGCACAAGGTACTCAAGTGGTGTAGCCTACACAAGTTTATATGTTGCTGTTCCACCGATTCTTGTGATGGACCCTCAACGCCATATATTTTTTCTCCTGTTCAGTCATTCTGCTCCTTTCCCTTCCCACCGTATCTCCTATGGCGGTTGCCGCCGTCGTGTTTTTCCACCTCCCAATCCAACACCGGCAGCGGAGCCAGTCCCAATCTCTGCCTCCTATCGCGAGTCATCTTTCTATGCCTTGGTCTTGTGTGTTTCCTCCTCCCTCCTCCGTCGAGGGCAAGCGCGCTTCTCCTTCCAGTTTCTCCTGCATCTGCTTTCGCGTTTGGTTCTTGCAAACAAGGCTGGCGCTGCCTCGGCGTCGACGCCTGAGACAATTTTCTCCTCACCCAAGAAAAAAACCCAATTTTGTTTCTTTCTTTTGGCGACTGAATCGATTCTTTCGTTCTTGGGATTTTGGGGTCTACGGGTTGTTTTTCATTATTTGGTTTCCCCATATCGGTGGATTTTTTCTGATTATTAATTGGAAAAAAAAGATGTTGCTGAACAAGCAGAAGAAAACCAGAACGCAAATGCGAGGAGGCTGTTGATCAGCATCAATGTGTTGGGAAGCGCTAGACCGATTTGCTTTGTGGTGAATGAAAAGGAGCTTATGGCAACGATCATCGATCTGAACCCTAGAAATCAAAGAAAAGGGGAGCTTGTGGCGACGAGGAAGGGGTTGCCGGTGGTGTGGCAGAAGGAGTCAGAAGGAGTGGCAGGAAGCGGCGCGGAAGGCGTGGCAGGTGGTGGTGCAGATGGGATTGATGGCGGAGGAGCGTGGCGGTGATTTGTTGTTGTCGGCGGTGAATAATACGGGGAAGTAAGGGTGGAGAGCATGTGGGAACTTGGCTATCCTATAGTCAGGGGTATGGTGTTTCTTTTAAATCTTGACCGTTCATTTTTTGTTTAAAGATCGAACAGTTATTTTACAGCTGTGTCACTCTGTTTTTCCATCTTTTGTAGGCTACACAACTTAGCAGCCTTGTGTAGGCTAGCCTAAGCTCCGAACCAGATGCAGAAGTGAATGGGCCCAGTTTCAAGCTCGCCTAACCAATGCTGACAAGGAGTATCTCCAAGGGGGGGTTGCTTCCTCCACCCAACCAACATTCTGCCAGCACCTCCCATGTCACTAAAATTTATGAAAACCCAAAACTGCCCCTACCACTTAAACACAAATTTCTGATTTTTCCCCCCTCCATTCACTCTTCTTCTTCATCCAACAACTCCTTCACCATCCTCCACCACCCCACCACCGTCCACCACCATCAACCACCGGAGCACCACCCCTCCACCGCCACCACCTCCCCAAAACACCTCCATTCCTTCTTCCTTCTTCTATCTTTCTTCTTCCTTCTCCCTCCCATCTCTCCTCCACCACCGGAAAACTCGCCGAAGCCATAACCCCTCCACCCCCAACACCTCCCAAGGGGCCACCGCGACCAACCAGCGGCCACCGGAGACAGTTCCGGCGAATTTCGCGTCTCTGCTCTTTTTTTCCGAAAATTTACAGGCTTCCGGTAATTGAATTAGCGGAAGCATACACCTCCCAAGTAATGCAAATGGCTTCCGGCTTCCGGTAATTCAATTACAGGAATTACCGGAAGCCTGTAAATTTTCGGAAAAAAAAGAGCAGAGACGCGAAATTCGCCGGAACTGTCTCCGGTGGCCGCTGGTTGGTCGCGGTGCCCCCTTGGGAGGTGTTCCGGTGTTGGGGGGTGGTGGCTCCAGCGAGTTTTCCAGTGGTGGAGGAGGGATGGGAGGGAGAAGGAAGAATAAAGAGAGAAGGAATGGAGGTGTTTTGGGAGGTTGTGGTGGACGGTGGTGGTGGGGTGGTGGAGGAGGAGGGATGGGAGGAAGAAGAAGAAATGGAGGGGGGAAAAAATAGAATTGGGGGGTATTTTTGGAATTTCAGTGGGGTGGGGGGTGCTGGCAGCAATGTGGTGGGGTGGAGGAAGCAACTGCCTCTCCAAGGACGTGAACGAAATCGGAAGGTTTGATACAGCATATATGGATCATCGACCGAAAAAAAAAAAAAGAAGGCATATATGGATCCATCTTCCTAGTGTACATGCTTTAAAATACAATCCCGGGTGGGAGGTGTTGTGTATTGGTTTTCTCCCGAGAGTAAATTTTGGGATACATGTTAGTACCTTTTAATGATTTTTTATAAATGATAGTTTTTGTTAATCAAATTATTAGATTGAAAGTTGTAATTATTGAAAAGATTATTAAATATTTTATATTCTCTTAATTTTCTAAGTCTTATTTGAAGAAAAAAATTATTATTTATTTGTTATTTTAAAAATTTATGTTTGAGAACTTTTATTATCTTCAATTGAATAATTAATAAAAAAGATAATTGTGAAGAAATAATATATTAAATAAATAGGTTGTTTAAGGCTATGTTTGGTAAGGCCAAACAAATCGACTTATAGCTTATTGGGTTAGTTTATACGTTTGATTGACCAAAAGAGAAGTGTTTGGTAAACAAAATCACATCATTAACTTCGGTTTTTAGAGATGTTCTTTCAAAGAGTGTTTGAGTTTATATCCTTTTTTATGTTTTTCTCATTTTTATTCTAGTTATTTTATTTTTTATTCTATCTTTATTCTTATTAAAATTCAAAATAAGGATAAACATAAAGCTTTATGTCATTTTACATTTATCAGTTAGTTATGTAACTAATTTAATTATCCAAAAAAAGTAACTAATTTTACCAAATATTTTTACTTTTATCAATTAGCTTTTCAACTATAAGTTATCAACTAAAAGTTAGCTTATAACTTATTTTTACCAAATAGAAACTAAATAAGCTATTATGGGAAGATTGATACCACTACAATCCTTTTTTTTCACACAAACTACAATTTTTTTTTTGAATGACAGATGTTAGTAGTCAGTTGCTAGAAATCGAGTGAGTTGAACTCACATCCCCTTATCTCTCAAACTCCTATGTATCTTCCTTAAGTCACCAATCCACCTTATTACTCCTAATCTTCCCTAACGAGTAATGTCAAGTGAGCTGGTATGCTATCCAACACAAAGATCCATCGTGTTCCATATTTGTTACAATGTTATGCACTTGGTTGGCTTCAAGATATAAATGCACCATTGATTTGCTCCATTTTTTGAAAATCAAAATCAAGCAGCATTGAGTTCGAGCGTTTTTAGCCCGACCCGATATAGCCAATGGTTCGATTTGTGCCAGTCCGAAGCGGGTGGAGTAGCCCATTTTGCCATCCATATAGCATCCATGTACCAATGGGGAATTAATCCTTGGAAACTTCACCTATATACCATACAAGTAAATAAGTGAACTACATCATTGAGCATAGAACCCTACTCCTTAATTTTTAATTCATTTATCATCCTTAAGTTAGATTTCATACTTGCTTAATAAAAATTATTTTCAAAATATAAGTGTGATTATGTGATCTAACAAGTAATGATAACAGATGTTAATTTCTTTTTTTTAATATGTAAGTTGGTATCATCCCCTTCCATGCCAAAGCCGACAAAAATTGGAGTAATTGTATGTGCCTATTTGGATACAAGAACTTCCTTTATAAAGAAAATCAAAAAAATATTAGCGGCTCATTATTTTAAATACACTTTTCAGTGTGTTTTCTACGATAAATCAATTTTTGAAAAATCAACATATTTTTTATAATGCAATCAATTTACAATATAAAAATGTTGACTTTTTATAGAAAAAGATCAATTACAAAAAAAAAATTGAAAAAAAGTCTGTTAGTAATTTTTTTTCAAAATTAAAATAATGTCAAGTGGTAAAGTGAAAAATATAAAGTGTCAGACAAAAGAAAAAAAAGGGGCAGAGAATCTACTGAAATTTTGTCAATTTCACGTGTCATTTTTTTTGTTCTGCTCAAAAAAAATTGTCAAACAGGCACGGAATTTGAGCAAGAAATACTAGTGGAATGTAAATCAATATCTCTAACAGCTTAATATGCTCTTCTGCTAACTATGAGCGTTAACATTGTTGAAACTCAAGTCCCACATCATTGGGATTTTATTTGGTTGGCTCCTTTGTAGTGTATAAAAGGAGACTAAGGTGTGATGTTTAAATCATCCCAAATCTTCTTCTCTTATCATCTTTTATTATTTCTTATACTCAACAAGAGTATAGTGAGAGTATTTGTGAGGTATTTTGTGAGAGGTATTCTTGTAATATTTTTCCACATAGTGAAATTCTTCTGGTCTTGCCCCGTGGTTTTTCCCTTATTTGTTGAGGGTTTTCCACGTAAATTTTGTGTGTTCATTTCTTTATTTTCTCGTCTCTTATTTTAGTTGTGTGACACCATTCTGATACTCTGGTACCTAACAGTGGTATCAGAGCTCCAAGGTTGGTGATACTATTCCGCTGCGTCACTTTAGGAAGGTGTTGGTTCTTAGTATGCTCTGTGGTTGCAGCATTGTCTGATCTGCCACATCAGAAAAGAATTGTTACCGGAAATAGTGTGGTAGTATAAAAGTGTATGTCTAGTAAAGTTCTGGCTAAGGAAAGACAAGGTTTTTAAGTATGCTTAGCGACACCTCTCTTTCCTGGGAATTTACTTGGTGCACTCTTTACAGACTCTGATCACTTTTGGTATATAGTACTATTCACGTATTACGGTTACTATTCACACGTGTAGCTGTATACTTTTACAGTAATTGTTAACATATACTGGATCTGTTCTGGTATACAGGATACGTACAATACTGTTCACGTATACTGTGCTATTCATGGTGAAATAGTGTAATCCGGTTCGGTTCGTGTACAACCATGGCAGCAAAATTTGAGATAGAGAAGTTCAATGGGAGTAATTTCTCCCTATGGAAATTGAAGGTAGCGGCAGTTCTGAGGAAGGATAATTGCTTTGAAGCAATTGAAGGCAGACCCACAGATATGACTGATGAAAAGTGGAAAGAGAAGGATGACAATGCTGTTGCCAATTTGCACCTAGCAATGGCGGATTCAGTTTTGTCAAGTGTTGCGAAAAAAGACTGCAAGGAGATTTGGGATGTACTTAACAAATTGTACGAGGTTAAGTCACTTCACACAAGAATATTCTTGAAGAGGAAACTCTACACTCTTGAATGAGTGAATCCACATTAATGACGGATCACATTAACACCTGAACACGCTATTGGCTCACCACAAGACATCGATTTCAAAATAGCGTAAAATGAACGTGCAGAACTTTTACTTGAGTTTACAGATTCGTATGATCAACTCATCATCAACATTACAAACAACAATGTTCTTGACACTCTTCACTTTGATGATGTTGCGGTGCTATCCTTGAAGAAGAATCCAGCGCAAGAATAAGGAGGAAAGGTCGAGAAAGTTTGAAGCAAGCGAAGCTTTAACGATGACGCAGCGGATCAGCGTAACGTGGCCGGTGGGAGCCAAGATCGTGGTAGATCAAAATCTCGAAGAAGAAAGAATCTCAAATGCTACAAGCGTGGCATGAGAGGGCACTTGAAGAAGGAGTGTTGGAACAAGAAGAATGGAGAGAAGACCTCGGAAGCATCAACCTCGCAAGGTTGTGTTGCAAGTACCTCGATGATGGAGAAATCTGTATAGCGGAGCAACAAGTTCTAAAGGTGGAAGGAAGCTCAATGATGTGCGGATAGTGGATTCAGTGCGACATGGCACATGACTTCACACCGAGATTGGTTTTGTACTTATGAGCCTGTCTCGGTAGGATCCGTGTTTATGGGAAATGATCACGCCTTAGAAATCGTTGGAATCGATCTTGTCGAATAAAGATGCAAGATGGTACTGTTCGCAAGATACAAGGTGTACGACATGTGAAGGGCTTGAAAAGGAATCTATTGTCCACTGGGCAATTGGATGACCTCGGGTGCAAGATCCATATTGAAGGTGGAATCTTGAAAGTAGTGAAAGGAAATCTTGTGGTGATGAAAGCAGAAAAGATCACAAGCAATCTATACATGCTTTTGGGAGATACGTTACAAGAGGCGGATGCATCAGTTGCATCAGCAAGCCATGAAGAATCAACGATGATGTGGCATCGCAGGCTAGGCCATATGTCAGAGCGTGGCTTAAAAGTCCTTGCGAGCAGTCTCTTACGGGCTCAAGAAGGTAACTTTACCCTTACGTGAGTCTTGTGTGACAAGTAGCGACATAGATTGAAATTTGCAAAAGTAACTACCAGAAGCAAACACATACTAGACTTGATACATTCTGATGTATGGGAGTCGCCGGAAACATCCATGGGGGGAGCAAAGTATTTTGTATCATTCATTGATGACTACTCCAGGAGATTGTGGGCATACCCGATCAAGAAGAAGTCAGATGTGTTTCTAGTATTCAAGGAATTCAAAGCACAAGTAGAGCTTGAAACTGGGAAGAAAATCAAGTGCTTGAGGACAGACAATGGAGGAGAATATGTAGATGGTAACTTTCTATCATTCTGCAAGCAAGAGGGTATTACGAGACAATTCACTGTTGCACATACACCTCAGAATGGTGTAGCGAGCGGATGAACATGACTCTCCTAGAAAGAACAAGAGCTATCTTTGAGAACGGCAGGATTAGCCAAATCTTTTTGGCGAAGCGATCAAACCGCACTGTTACATAATAAATCGATCGCCATCAGCGGCGATTGGTTTGAAGTCACCAATGGAGATGTGGAAAGGAAAGCGGTAGATTATTCTTCTTTACATGTGTTCGGATGTCCTGCGTGACGTAATGTACAACTCTCAAGAAAGAACAAAGTTGGATCCAAAATCCAGAAAATGTATATTCTTGGGTTATCTTTGACAATGTCAAGGGGTATCGCTTGTGGGACCCCACCGCCCGCAAGCTTGTTGTTAGCGAGAGATGTAGTCTTTGTAGAAAATGAATTACAAAGTGAGCGAGAAAAATGACAAAGACTTCTAAAGAGACTGCTATCCGCGGTTGGAGAGAAAGACTTCAAGAAGATGATTCTTCCGAGCGAACAGAACACATAGAACAAGAACCAGATGAGGTCAATGATGAAGAAGTTCGACGATCAACACGTCAGATAACGGCACCATCGTGGCACTCAGACTATGTTATGGCCTGCCATGATGCATACTGTCTTTTGACCGAAGAAGGTGAACCATTAGCTTTTCAAGAAGCGTTGAACAGTTCAGATGCTTCTCAATGGATGACAGCAATGCGGGAAGAAATGGAAGCCCTACATAGAAATAAGACTTGGGAACTTGTTGAACTTCCAAAGGGTCGGAAAGCCATCGGGAACAAATGGGTGTTCAAAATCAAGCGAGGCGGCAATGATCAAGTGGAGCGGTATCGTGCGGACTTGTAGTCAAAGGTTATGCTCGTAAAGAAGGGATAGACTTTGGCGAGATATTTTCTCCGGTTGTCGGACTTACTACTATCAGGGTAGTGTTGGTAATGTGTCTTGCATTTGATTTACATCTTGAGCAGTTGGATGTAAAGGCGCTTTTCTTCATGGAGAGCTTGAAGAAGAAATTTATATGCTCCAACCGAAGGCTTTAAAGAACAAGGAAAAGAAAACTTGGTTTGTAGGTTGACCAAATTTGCATGCCTAAAGCAAAGCGCCAGGATGTTGGTACAAGAGATTTGATTCCTTCATAATTAGCCTTGGTTACAACGGTGAGTTGAGACCATTATACGTACTACAAGAGGTTTGATGATAATGATTTCATCATTTCTTTGTTGTATGTGGATGACATGTTGGTGGTAGGCCCCAACAAAGATCGAATCCAGGAATTAAAGGCACAGTTGGCTAGGGAGTTTGATATGAAGGACTTGGGACCCGCAAACAAGATTTTAGGGATGCAAATTCAACGAGACAGAAATGATAGGAAGATTTGGCTTTCTCAAACGAATTATCTAAGGAAGGTCTTGCGGCGCTTCAACATGCAAGACTGTAAGCCAATTTCTACCCCGCTTCCTGTCAATTTTAAATTATCCTCAGGTATGAGTCCTAGCAATGAAGCGGAGAGGATGGAAATGTCTCGAGTACCGTATGCATCGATGGTGGGAAGCCTTATGTATGCCATGATATGTACAAGACCAGACATTGCACAAGCGATGGGAGCGGTTTGTCGGTTTATGGAAAATCGGTATAGAGCATTGGAATATCGTTAAGAGGATCCTTAGATACATCAAAGCAACCTCAGGTGTTGCATTATGTTACGGAGGAGCAGAATGCATTGTCGGGGCTATGTTGATTGATTTTGCGGTGATCTTGATAAAAGGAAATCCACTACTGGGTATGTATTCACAGTTGTAGGGGGAGCGGTGAGCTGGTTATCTAAGTTACAGACTGTTGTAGCTTTGTCTACTACAGAGGCTGAGTACATGGCAGCTACCCAGGCTTGCAAGGAAGCTATCTGGATTAAAGGTTTAATGGAGGAACTTGGGCACAAGCAACAGATGATTACTGTGTATTGTGACAGTCAGAGTGCCTTGCACATTACAAGGAATCCAGCTTTTCATTCCAGGACAAAGCATATAGATACCCAGTATCACTTTGTTCGTGAAGTGGTAGAGAAAGGAACCGTTGATATGCAAAAGATTCACACCAAAGATAACCTAGCAGATGTGATGACGAAGCCAATCAATGCTGACAAGTTTATTTGGTATCGATCCTCCTATGGCCTATCAGAAACGTAAGCGACATGGAATGGCAAGGCAGAAAGAGTGGTGTGAAGATATGATTGACTCAATCAAAATCTTCAAGTGGGAGAATTGTTGAAACTCAAGTCCCACATCGGTGGGATTTTATTTGGTTGGCTCCTTTGTAGTGTATAAAAGGAGGCCAAGGTGTGATGTTTAAATCATCCCAAATCTTCTTCTCTTCTCATCTTTTATTATTTCTTATACTCAACAAGAGTATAGTGAGAGTATTTGTGAGGTATTTTGTGAGAGGTATTCTTGTAATATTTTCCTACATAGTGAAATTCTTCTGGTCTTGCCCCGTGGTTTTTCCCTTATTTGTTGAGGGTTTTCCACGTAAATTTTGTGTGTTCATTTCTTTATTTTCTCGTCTCTTATTTTAGTTGTGTGACACCATTCTGATACTCTGGTACCTAACAAACATGGAGTAGTTGTTTGCATCAATTTTTTTTTTAAAAAAAATACGCATTTTTCATTAAAAAAAGGAGTAAAGGAGAAACTAGAAGAAAACACAACTTTTATTCAAACAAATTAATTAAAGTGTCGTTTAGGAATTAGGAGTGCGGTTGAAGTCTGTTGAATGAGGTTGGAGAGTCTTGCTTGAAATGGCAGATTTGTAGCCTAAAAAGAAATGTTGGTTTCACTCACCTTCCTGACTTGTGAGTCAAGACTCGTTTAGAACACAATTTTATGAAAGGGACAAAAGAATTTGTTAATGACATTTGATACAGAATATGCTACATCCAAATGGACCAAAACACCCTTTTGACTGTAACATCTTATCTGCCCAATCCAATCTTGTTGTTTGCTGCTCTGGCCATTTAGAACGAAAATGTGATTTTGTTTGTCCACAACCACAAGACTTAAAGGATATATAGTACTTACAATAATGTTAAAATTTAGATAGGTTGTTGACTATATATGTGAGGATACCGAGCCAAATAAGGACCATTCGATCTTGATTAGACGGTCCACATTCTAACTTTGTTTTTTGGATTTGTTTTGCAAAGTTGAAGTATGAGCCGTCTAATCTCGATCGAGCGGCTAAGATCGCGTGACTATGTGATTACCTCAATGGCAGGGAATTCATGCGCCATTGGTTAAATAGTTGGTGAATAAGTATATATTAAAAAAATTCGAAAAAAATAAAAAATTTATCATCCAAAATTTCATACTATAAAAAAACTGCAAAAAAATACTATACTTTAAAAACTCATATCATACTTCAATAAATATTTACAAAATTTATTTTTAATTTCATGATTCTAGTGTAACATATGATTTATAATTATTTGTTATTTTATGAAAATACATGCACAAAACAAAATTAATAATAATTATTATTTAAATTTTATATATCTAATATATCAATTCATTTATAATTACATTTGTTTTCTTATGTAACCAAAAAAATTCTTTTACAATTATATAAAGATAATACAATTTGCATAAAATTGAAGGGAAAAAAAAGAAAATAGTTTTCTTTTTCAAAAATTTAAGAAAAACAGCATTTGTTCTTTGTTAATTTTATAAAATATAAAACAGTTTTTAAAAACTAAATCAATCACGCCCTTAATTAAAATAGACGACTGGCGGTTGAATTGGCCAAGTAACTGTTTTTCTTTTTTGCGCACAACCAATCGAGTAACCAATCCAAGTTATTTTATAAACACTTGATGAGGGAACCCGTTCACTACAGGTAACGAAGAAAAACATAATCTACAATGTAGTTAAGTTTTTTGTGAAAAAATAGTTTTTTTTTAAGAAAACAGATAAATGAGCTTTTTACGCGCGTCATTACTTATTAGTGTAGTTAAGTTTCTTAAATAGATAATAGATAGATAACAAAAACAATTTTATGCAGATGATATATGGGCCTTTTTGTAATTTGCAAATGACCATGACAAACCAATGTCTAGTGTTAACGGTGTCTCAATTTGTTGACTGTGTTGCTTGAAATGGCCGTTAAGCTCTCGCCATCCCCTGAAGTTAACGGCGTTAATTAATTAGTGACCAACTAACAAACCCATCAAAAATATAAAAGCCACAATTGCTGTATTACCGTTAGGGGTGGCAAATTGGATGAATTGGATGAATTTCTTTATGGATTCTAATGGATGGATTGGAAAAATCTATTTATTCATTTACCATCCATTAAAATTTCATCAAGAAAATCCAATCCATCCATCACCCATTTAAAAAAAATATCCAATCCATTCATTAACAAATTTTTTATGGATGGATATCCAATCCATCCACAAAAAATATTTTTAATAAAAAAAAAATTATTTTTAATCATAAAATATATTTTAATTACAAAAAAAATATTTTTAATCATAAAAAAATATTTTACTCCCCTCTCTCTCCCCTCTCTCCCCTCTCTTTCCCCCTCTCTCCCGCCTCTCTCTCATCTCTCCTCTCTATCCTCCATCTCTCATCTCTCCCCTCTCCCCCTCTCTCTCCTTTCTCTCCTCTCTCTCCCCCTTTCTCTCCTCTCTCTCTCTCTCCCCTCCCCTCTCTCCTCTCTCTCTATCCTATCTCTTTCTACCCTCTCCCCTCTCTCCTCTCCCTCCCTTCTCTCTCTCATCTCTCTTTCTACCGTATCTCCTTTCACTCCCCTCTTGCCTCTCTCTCTCTCCCCCCTCTCACTCCCCTCTTAAATTAATGCGTTCGAAGGCTATAGAAAACGGAGTTGAGGCTGCTGAGGTGACATTTATCATTGTTTGAAATTTCCTCACTGTCATCAACTCGAGTGGAATTATGCAGTGACATAAAACCCAGAAAGCATTGATAGAACAAACAATAGGGATAAGAATTGAACTGTTTTAATTTTATGAACCAAACTTTTAATTATAAGAACTGAACTATGTGTTAGTTTTGTGAACAGGTTTCGTTAATTTTAAAATTAGTATTTCAAGCGGCCAATTTTATTTCTCTTTAGCTAAAATATGAATACATGTCATTCCATAATTCATGCGCAAAAAGGCAAGTATAATAATAATTAGAAATATTACTTATTTTTCACTATTCATTTTTCAATAAAAGTTATTGTTATCATTACAATAAAGAGCTAATATTTAGTTACGTGTGTGAAAAAACTTTTTAAAATTGTATTTGAAATAGACAATATTAAAATATTATATATTTGTATATCAAAAATCAAAATATTACTGATCGGCATTTGTCTTGACATGTTGAAGAATTCTATTCGAATGTATATCGCCAAGACAGCTAACTGGGGAAAACATTCAATATATCGATAAAAGTTTTGTTGCTTCCAATTCTTGGAATAAAAAAGTGGACCAATCCATTGGAGAGATGCAAAGCCAGCTGAACCACGATTCTATAAGCGAGGTTCGATCGTCTTTTTTTTTTTTTTTTACTCGAGTTCGGTTCACTCCAGTTTAGTAACTGCACTGGCTTTAATGTTTAGAGAGAGAGGGGAGAGTGGAGAGAGGGGGGAGAGTGAGGAGAGAGATAGGAGAGAGGAGAGAGAAAGATAGGAGAGAGGGGAGAGATGGGAAAGAGTGGAGAGAGAGAGAGAGGGGAGAGAGTAAAATATTTTTTTAATGATTAAAATTATTTTTAGTTAGAATATTTTTTTATGATTAAAATTATTTTTAGTTAAAATATTATTTGTAATTAAAATATTTTTTTAAGATTAAAAATAAATTTTATGGTCAATTCATAGAATTATCCAACCCATCCATTTGCCACCCCTAGTATAATCGAATGGATTTAGAAAAATAGTGGATGGATGACTAATCATCCATTAAATTAAATAGATGGATTGGATCCAATCCATTTAGTTTTTTTGTTTGTAATAGATGGATTAGATAAATTTCTTTATGGATAGATTAGATGGATGATGGATAAACGGATCACTTTGTCACCCCTAATTACCGCACAAGCAGCTTACCCTCCCTCCAATCCACTGCACTTCTCTCTTCTCCAACCATTCTCCCTCCCTCGATCACTAGACTTCTATATATAACACAATTCTCTCTACCTATAAACGCTGCCGTTTTACCTGAAAACTTAGGTGATCTTAATTTGGAGTAGTAGGAAGGAAGGAGCCCTTACACCTTACCAAGCTAATTCACCAATATTCCCAAGTTAAGGTATCTGATCAAACCAATTCAACAATCCAGTTCTATGAATATATAATAAGTTATACTATATGACCATTTTATTTTTCTTCTTATTGCTCAGCTACGAGTGAGTTTGTTTGTTCAACTTTGTTCCCTTTCCTTATAATCTTGTGTGATCGATCATTTTCAGGGCTCCTACCACGCACTACCTACCTCCAAGGTCGATCTCATATTAATACTACATATCTTTTATTATATACATTCCTCTCTTGTTCAATATTAATTATAAGGTACGTTTTAATGATCTTCCTTTTGGCACCAACCATGAAGTAAAGCATTTTTTTTTTTTACTGGAACCATACAGTAAAGCTTAAAGAGCATATTAATTACTGATTACTTAACTATATATTATGTTTTTGTCTAATAATAAATTGATATATGAAATTACTTGTAAGAATTTGGAAAACATGAACTGACATTGATACAATAAAAAGGGAAAAAAAGTTAATTTTTAAATAATAAAACAAAATAAAAAAAGTGATTCAGTAAAAGATAAGTGTGTGTACTGACAAAAAAAAAGGTAAGTGTGTGTCTTGATATATAGACGGCATTAAACTGGAATACAATGCTAATGGCTTTGTGAAAAGAATTATCTTTTATTTATATATATCTTTTTATGAAATTAAATAAATTATATATACCTTTAATCCTGCATTGAGAAGAATCTTGAAAAAATATTGGCAGCAAATATGGGATGTTAGTCAAAGATCAACTCCCCACCTACCCAAATTAATTGCATCGAATGGTGCATCTCAATTCTTCTATTGATTAGTCAAATATCAACTCCCCACCTACCCAAATTAATTGCACCAAATGGTGCATCCCAATTTTTCTTTGGACGGTGCATCAATTTTTGGGGTTGTTCACATTGCCTGGTTCACCTATAAATAGAAGCTCATGGACGAAGGAAAATTCATTCCAACATTGAGTGCATTCCAAGTTGAGAGAGTGAGCATCGAGAGAAAATTCCAGTGAGGGAGTTTTTGTGAAAAATATTTAGAGAGAAATATTTTGGGTGTAATTGGGTTGTGGGTTTTGTGAGAGAGTGTGAGTGTTTGTAAACACAGTGTGTATTTTCTTTTTCAATATAAGGTGCGGCGATCAGGAGGCGTAGGCATTATTGGCCGAACTCCGTTATCAATTTTTGTGTGTGCTTCCGCATTTATTTTTCGCTCTTCCACTGATCTAACTATGGGAAAATTTTGCGTAATTTCCTAACAACTGGTATCAGAGCTAGTTGGTTATTTCTGCTAAATCTTGGTGAAGATACTATTCATGTGAATAGTAATTTTTCGTGAATAGTGAAATTGGTCGGCGCTACCAATTTGTCCACGGAGGTGTTCTAAAGCACGGTGGTTAGCAGAAATTGTCAGAAACGATCCTGAGAAGTCAGACTCGAGTGGGAGTATGGCCGCAGACGAAGGAAAGGTGAAAATTGAAAAGTTCGACGGTGCGGACTTTGGCTTTTGGAAGATGCAGATCGAGGATTATCTGTATCAGAAAAAGTTGTATCAACCTCTCACAGGAAAGCAACCAGCGGAGATGAAGGATGATGAATGGATCCTTCTCGATAGACAAGCCCTTGGCGTTATCCGATTGACGTTATCCCGTAACGTTGCGTTTAACATTGCAAAAGAAAAGACCACAGCAGATCTTATGAAGGCTCTTTCCAACATGTACGAGAAGCCATCGGCCTCAAACAAAGTTCATTTGATGAGGCGGTTGTTTAACTTGCGGATGGCGGAAGGTGCATCGGTAGCGCAACATCTCAATGAACTCAGCTTAGTCACAACCCAGTTGAGTTCAGTTGGAATTAAATTTGATGATGAGGTACAAGCATTGATACTTTTGTCTTCTCTTCCAGAGAGTTGGAATGCTACTGTCACAGCTGTGAGTAGCTCAACGGGAAACAATAAGTTGAAATCAGACGATGTTCGTGATCTAGTTCTCAGCGAAGAGATCCGACGGAGAGAGTCGGGTGAATCTTCATCCTCTTCAGTATTGCATACAGAGTCAAGGGGAAGAAATTCAACCAGAGGAAATGGACGTGGCAAATCAAAGGGCAGACGGTCCAAATCCAGAAATCATCAAAGTTCCCAAAACTCCAACTCAAAGACTATCGAGTGTTGGAATTGCGGGAAGACCGGGCACTACAAAAATCAGTGCAGGAGTGCACCGAAGAACCAGGAGGCGAAGGACGAGGCAAATGTTGCTTCCACCTCAGGAGGAGGTGACGCGTTGATATGCTCTTTGGAGAGCAAGGAAGAGTCTTGGGTATTAGACTCTGGAGCATCTTTTCATGCCACTTCGCAGAAAGAATTCTTCGAGAACTATGTACCCGGAAACCTTGGTAAAGTTTACCTTGGTAACGAACAATCTTGTGAGATTGTCGGCAAAGGTGTGGTGAAGATTAAGTTGAATGGGTCTGTATGGGAATTGAAAAATGTCAGACATATTCCTGACCTGACGAAAAACTTAATCTCAGTAGACCAGTTGGCCAGTGACGGCTACACAACAATCTTCCACGGCGATCATTGGAAGATTTCAAAGGGTACAATGACAATTGTTCGCGGCAGAAAAAGTGGTACTCTTTACAAGACAACAGGAGCATGCCATTTGATTGCAGTTGCAGCAAATGAAAATCCCAATCTATGGCACCAGAGAAAAGGATGAAAATCATGCACTCGAAGGGCAAATTGCCAGGTCTTCAGTCAGTAGAAATTGACATGTGTGAAGACTGCATACTTGGAAAGCAGAAAAGAGTTAGCTTTCAGACAAGTGGAATAACCCCAAAGAAAGAGAAACTCGAGCTTGTTCACTCTGATGTTTGGGGTCCAACGACTGTCTCATCCATCAGTGGGAAGCAATACTTCGTGACTTTTATCGATGATCACTCTAGGAAGGTATGGGTATACTTTCTGAAACATAAGTCTGAAGTATTCGAGGCTTTCAAGATGTGGAAAGCCATGGTAGAAAACGAGACAAGATTGAAGATCAAAAAGCTCAGAACAGACAATGGTGGTGAATATGAAGACACCAGATTCAAGAAGTTCTGCTATGAGCACGGGATCAGAATGGAGAGAATTGTGTCGGGTACGCCTCAACACAATGGTGTAGCTGAGCGTATGAATCGAACGTTGACTGAAAGAGCGAAGCTTGTGGAGTGCGGTCAACAAAGGCGATTACGGCGGCGATCGGCTGACAATTACTTGATCAACCGAGGTCCATCGGTACCATTGGAGCACAGAATACCAGAAGAGGTATGGAGCGGAAAAGAGGTAAAACTCTCACATCTTAGAGTTTTCGGTTGTGTAGCATATGTGCATATCAGTGATCAAGGCAGGAATAAGCTTGATCCCAAATCAAAGAAGTGCACTTTCATCGGTTATGGTGAAAATGAGTTTGGCTACCGTCTTTGGGATGATGAAAACAAAAAGCTGATCCGCAGTAGAGATGTGATCTTCAATGAAAGAGTGATGTACAAGGACAGGCATAGCACAGATGCCAGCAACTCAGAACAGAGTGGGCCAGTGTATGCAGAGGTGGACGATGACCCAGAAAGTCCTATAGTTGAGAATCCTCAGTCAGAGGAATCAATTGACGCACCAGAGCCTCCTACTCCAGCTCCGGTAGTGAGAAAGTCTTCTCGAGTTCCTGTGCCCAACAGGAGATACATGGACTACATGTTGTTGACTGATGGAGGGGAGCCTGAAGATTATGCAGAAGCATGTCAGACCGCAGATGCTAGCAAGTGGGAGCTTGCCATGAAAGACGAGATGAAGTCTTTGATCTCTAATCAAACATGGGAACTAGCTGAGTTACCCGTGGGAAAGAAGGCACTTCACAACAAATGGGTGTATCGGGTGAAGGAGGAGAATGATGGCTCCAAGAGATACAAAGCCCGACTAGTCGTTAAAGGATTCCAGCAAAAGGAAGGAGTTGACTACACCGAAATTTTTGCTCCAGTTGTGAAGCTCAATACTATCAGGTCAGTGTTAAGTATTGTTGCAAGCGAAGAGCTCTACCTTGAGTAGCTTGGACGTAAGCTGCGTTTCTTCACGGAGACTTAGATGAGGAGATCTATATGCACCAACCTGAAGGTTTCTTAGAAGATGGAAACAGAAATATGGTGTGCAGATTAAAGAAGAGCTTGTATGGCCTGAAACAAGCTCCGAGACAGTGGTACAGGAAGTTTGAAAGCTTCATGCACAAGGAAGGCTTTCAGAAGTGCAACGCTGACCACTGTTGTTTCTTCAAGAGATATAAGTCCAGTTATATCATTTTGTTACTTTATGTCGATGATATGTTAGTAGCAGGTTCAGATATGGATGAGATTAAAAACTTGAAGATGCAGTTGTCAAAAGAATTTGACATGAAGGACTTGGGTCCAGCAAAGAAGATCATTGGAATGCAAATCACGAGAGATAAGCAAAGAGGAATTTTGCAGTTATCTTAGGCGGAGTACATCAACCGTGTTTTGCAAAGATTCAACATGGGCAACGCCAAACCGGCACAAGACACCTTTGGCGATCATTTTCGCTATCCAAGGAACAGTCACCTCAGACGGAGGAAGAAAGAGAATCCATGGCTAAGATACCATATGCTTGACCATTGGAAGTTTGATGTGCGCAATGGTGCAGACGAGGCGGACATTGGCCATGCAAAGGGGAGTAGTTAGCAGGTTTATGTCAAATCCAGGAAAAGCTCATTGGGAAGCAGTGAAATGGACTTTGAGGTATCTACGAGGCACCACAGAGAAGTGTTTGTGCTTTGGCAAAGGAGAAATAAAAGTACAAGGCTACGTAGATGCAGACTTTGCAGGTGAAGTCGATCATCGAAGAAGTACCACTGGTTACGTATTTACTGTTGGTACTACAGCAGTTAGTTGGATGTCGCGGATACAAAAGATTGTTGCTTTATCCACTACAGAGGCTGAGTATGTAGCGAATGAAGCCAAAGAAAGAATTGATATGGCTTCAGGGATTGTTAACAGAGTTGGGTTTCACACAGGAGAAGAGTGTTTTGCACAGTGATAGTCAGAGTGCGATACATCTGGCAAAGAACTCAGCATTTCACTCCAAAACAAAGCACATTGGTCTTCGTTATCACTTCAACAGATCTCTGCTTGAGGATGAGGTGTTAATGTTGAAGAAGATTCAAGGAAGTAAGAACCAAGCAGACATGTTGACAAAGGTGGTGACTATCGACAAACTGAAGTTGTGCTCAACTTCAGTTGGCCTGCTCAAATAATGCATCGGGAAGGTCTGCTTGATCGAGGTATGAAGACCGATTGAAATCAGTCTTCAAGTGGGAGATTGTTAGTCAAAGATCAACTCCCCACCTACCCAAATTAATTGCACCGAATGGTGCATCCCAATTCTTCTATTGATTAGTCAAAGATCAACTCCCCACCTACCCAAATTAATTGCACCAAATGGTGCATCCCAATTTTTCTTTGGACGGTGCAGCAATTTTTGGGGTTGTTCACATTGCCTGGTTCACCTATAAATAGAAGCTCATGGACGAAGGAAAATTCATTCCAACATTGAGTGCATTCCAAGTTGAGAGAGTGAGCACCGAGAGAAAATTTCAGTGAGGGAGTTTTTGTGAAAAAATTTAGAGAGAAATATTTTGAGTGTAATTGGGTTGTGGGTTTTGTGAGAGAGTGTGAGTGTTTGTAAACACAGTGTGTATTTCATTTTTCAATATAAGGTCTGCAGCAGTCCGGAGACGTAGGCATTATTGGCCGAACTCCGTTAACAATTTTTGTGTGTACTTCCGCATTTATTTTTCGCTCTTCCACTGATCTGACTATGGGGAAATTTTGCGTAATTTCCTAACATGGGAGAGATGTCGAAGTCGAACTTCCAATTGGGTGGGCACTCGTTAACATTTTCCTCAAAGTTATTCCACATAGATTTAGGAGCATTTAATAGATATAAGATAATGTTATACTTGGACTAAAATGTCCTTACATATTGTGATTGCATTATAGAATCCTATACTCCTTATTGTAGTAGCTAATACAAGTAATTTATGAGAGATGTATTAATTAAACTTGAAATTTTCGAAACATCAAAAAAAAAACTAAGGTCTAATTGATTTGGTTTTTAAAAACTATTTTTTATTTTATAAAATTTAATAAAGAATAACTTTTGTTCTTCTTAAATTTTTTAAAACAGACACTATTTTTTAAAAATTCTAATCAAAGAGACCCTAAAACATCAAAAAAATAAGGAGGTAGTTGTGCATACTGGCGGTTCACATGCGACTACATAATGTTTGTATCAGGCTATTCAGACAAGGAAGAGTAGTGATAGGTAACTGGAGTAATTAAATAGCATGGAATAAATTAGTTGATCTCTTTTAATTTTTTTAATATAATAAAAAATATAATTGTATTTATCAAACTATCATTCATAAGAACTTGTTCCATGAGAATATAAGGGTTATTGAAAAATATAACCTAAATTAATTAAAGGGTGAATATTTTAGGAATGACGTAGTATTTTTTACCAAAAATCATGAGTTTTTGTTACTTATATTTGAGACCGGAATCAGAGGCAAAGGGAAGGGGGGACGAGGGGCTGCCATGGTCTCCCCCAGGTTTTCAGGTTTTTTTTTTAATGTACATATAATATGTTATATTATTGTACAATTTTATGAAAAACACTTAAAAGGTCACCCCTAAGACAAAACAAAGCCCAAGACAAAGCAATTTGTAAAAGAAGTAGCTGATTCTATTTTTTAACCTTGTACAATTTATTGCTTACATGCTTTCATTGGTCCTTCGATTCTTTTATTTCTTAAATAATTTATATATGCTTTTATTAAATTTATAAAGCATTCATGCTTTTATTGATCCCTAGATAGTTCGATTCTTTTATAGCTTTTCTTTTCATAATTTTTTTCTTGCATCTTTTTAATTTGTGCTCGGCATCTTTCAGTGCTATCTGTTTATGATGTTTTTGTTTTTGCTTGGTTAGCATTAGACACCTAGCATTTAACTCAGTGATTGTGCTTTTTTTTTCTTGGTTAAATATAAATGCTAACCTTTATTTTCTATAACTATTTTTACCCAAAAAAATAGGTTTATAATGATTTATAAGAAGAATACTACTGACTCGTTTTTCAAGAGAAATGAGAGAATAAACAATGAAACACAATCTAGTGTACCAATTTCAAATTCAGAGAGTAATGTTGAAAATATTGTTGAACAACCAATTGAGCCACGTCCTTCAAAATCTATGAGGATTGAGCAAGAAAAAATTAATATTGATACTTTGATACGTGATCTGTGAAAACGTCCAAGCTCTGCCCCTTTTGATCCCCATCCTCTTCTCCCTTCCAAACTGGCAAATAGAGCTTTGATACAACTGTAACACCCTGTCGTGCGTATTCATATTTTTATTTGACTTAATAGTACTTTTGGTCCCTTAGGTATCGCAATTGTGCAATTTTGGTCTCAAGTTTTAATTTAGCAAATGAGGTCCTCTAGATATCACAAATGTGTGGTTTTGGTCCCTTAGGTTTTAATTGAGCAAATTGGGTCCTCTAGGTATCGCAATTGTGCGATTTTGGTCCCTCCGCTCAATTGTCATTTGATTTATAATTGAAAATTTTGTAAATATTTTTTAATTTTTAAGCCAACTAACATGCAACATAGAGCAAATTATGTGTTAGGTTATACGCATACGTGATACATCAATATTTTTATTGAAAAATGAACGACAAGAGTGACCCAAATCGCACATTTGCAATAATCGGAGGACCCAAATTGCACAATTGGAATTTGAGGGACCAAAATCGCACAATCGCAATACCTAGAGGATTGAATTCGCACAATTAAAACTTGAGGGACCAAAATCGCACAATCATGATACATGGAGGACCAAAAGTGTAATTAAGCTTTTGTATTTTTTCAATTGTGTTCAAGTAGTATATAAAAATTAGGCAACTAAAATTCATAATTAGGATCTATAAAGAGCATGAGCAATAGACAATAGTGGTTAAAATCTGATTTCGAAATTCAGATGAAACCCGAACAACGTTTTAGCTGCAACGTAATTTTACACAGGCTAAAAACACCGTTTTAGCATCGAAAAATTAAAAATATTAGGATTAATAATTCTTTTATATGGTGTCAAGTATGTTTTATAATTTTTTATCACCATAATAAAATAGTTACATTTTATTCGGTGTCAAAAGTTGTTTGAGCCCGAACGACTGAGAGACATAGAACTGAGGGCCAGTCAACTGAGATATGGAGACCTGAGTTGAGTCACTTCATTAAATATCTATGAGGAGACTTAAATAATTACGAGATGAAGGAATCGATATGGTTAAATATAGATAATCCCCATATAATTTGTCTACTCCACCTTGATAATAGTTGTCATACCTCGGTCTTGTTAAGACATATGACGGGGGTCATTCGTAGTTGCTTGCGAGTCTCCTTGCCGGTCTTCTTGAAGACTTCTGACAGGGACTCCTTCATGTTGGACTTGAACTCAATGAGTCAAGTTGTTGTGCTCTTGCACTCCCCCTAACTTTTTTGATTATGGGCTTGAACTCAACATAGTCGGGCTATTGGGCTACCTGTACTCCTTTGTGTTTGAGTCAGGCCCACTTTTTTAGTTTAGTTGGATAGAAAATGAAAGACTTTAGTTGGTTAATAGAGGGCATGAATTATAAAAGAAGTAGTTTATAAAATAGTTGCTGAGAGAAGGAATTATTTAGCTACACCCAATATATGACCGAACAAAGCTCTCTTATCATTGTTAGAATTATAGAATAGTAAAAGTGGTTAATTGACTAATGGTGCATGAGGATGATTATTAAAAATGGTGAAGCTTTTATCTAATTGTATATGAATTACTCTTTAGAGGCTGATTACAATTGATGGAGCATATGCCTATTTATAGGTGCTTGAGGTTGGTGCACTAATAGTTCTAGAATAGTCTATGCTTTTTTGGATTTTTCTACATTTCATTACAATAAGATATTTCTAGACTTTTCTTATTTAGACAATTTATCCTACATATTTGTAGAATGCTCTGGAATTTTGCGTCAATTTTAACAAGAGACATGGCACAAATTATTAGTTTCTATTATCATAGATTGTATGTATTGCAGGAGGAGTTGTGTAGAGTTAGAGTATACAAAATTTAATTTTGGCATACCCATGAGACCCATGAGGACCCGTGAACTTAGCATGGGTATTTCTACTAGTTCTTTCAAATTTAAAATAAACATACTGATCCGGACTGGGCCAAGGCCCACTACGAACCGCAAAACCGACACGAGATAAGACCTAGACCCCCATCCGAAGCAACAAGACCTAAGGTGCCTTTCTAGCGGTGCAAAACTCTAAAACTGATCTTGACCATTAGATGAATCCAACGATGATCCACAAAGCACGCCCGAATCACGGATCCGCGAAAATGACCCAAAACGCACTCAGCGTCCTGATCTCATCTACATAAACCATTGACCTCGACAGAATTAGGTACGCACAATTCTTACCTCACACTCTTTATTCCAGTACTGACTTAAGCATCAGAGTGTGTACAGGTACACCCCCCGTGGTGCTCTGCCATCTACCAACCGTCATCATCACTACTCCAACCCCTTCCGAGGTCCACTTCGAATCACGTACGCATTTCTAAGTCATGAAGCGCACTATCTTTCGCTTTGAGCAAACAGAAGTATGATATGGCCAAGGCACATGAATGGAGAATTTTGAAGAAGTCCTAAAATACCTTGTTGGATTTTTAGAAGTCTATATATGGTGGATGACCTATTATGAGATGTTTTACAATATGTAAATTGAAACAAATTATACTTATATATACTAAAATATTATCGTATTATAAAAATGTATTAATTTAAGCGAAGAAGTATGATAATTTATTTCCGTAAACAAATATGATAATTTATTACTAATACTTTTTTTTGGTCGGTAATTTATTACTAATGCTTAAAAAGTTATATTTTAAACATATATTATGCAAGACTTGCTGGGTCAGGTGAACTCAAAGTATAGCCCAAACCCAACTTAAAATGATATTAGATTTAATTTTTACAGATTAAACATAGCCCAGTTAGTTTCCTGCCAATCCCAGTTAATAAGGACAGGCTAACTCATGAACACCACCGGTTCACCGCTGTCACTCGTTTTGAGAACACACAACAAATATGATATGGTCAAGGCATGCATGTTAATGAAGGAGATGGGGAGAAGCTTCCAAAACTCTTGTTGGATAGTTAGATCCACCTCCTTCGTGAGAATTTGGGCCTCTAGATGCCTTATTGATACAAGGGAAGGCATACCAGGGTAAATGTTATTAACCCCTCATACATTTCATTTTCCCACCCCTAACTTAACTATAAAAAGACAAAAATACTCTACCCCTAAAAACTTTAAAACTCATCCCTTTCTCCACCCCACCCCTTCCCTCCCAACCATTCCCCACCCCAATACCCTCAACCCCTCCCCACCATCATTCAGACTCATGACAACCTTCTCCCCCCTCCCAAATCCCAATTTCTCGTTCACGAACTCCAATTTTTTTCCTTCTGGTTTTATTGGCTATTCGGAAACAAGTTTTTGCACATGTTAATTTGGGATTCACTGTGTGTGACAATATACATCCGGTTATTTCCGGAATCTCTCGGAAACAAGTTTCCACACATCCCCAAAAAATTCAAATTTTTAAATTAAAAAAAAAGCACACAATGTTTACCGCGACAGAGAGGACAGCTGCTGCGACGTAGGAGTGTGGTGAGGCGAGCAACGAAGATGAGAAAGGGAGAGAGAGGCTTGGGAGAGAGAGGATTGTAGTGAGGAGTGAGAGAGAGTGAGGGAGGTGGGTGGTAGGAAAGGGAAGGGGTTGTTTTGAAATTTCAGGGGTTGGAAGTGGGAAAATTAAATGAGGGAGGTGGAATTAACAATTAGCCATATAAGTTATGATTAGAGTTGTGCCACAAGTCCTAATGTGTGAGGTGCATGAGTCCAGATTAGAATATTTAGAAAAGCCCTTTACTCCTGGGTTGTAGACGTAGTGATGTGGATCATTTAAGGATATTGGACCTGAGTCAGCCCAATTTATCTTGAGGCGACCAAACAAATAAAAATCCAACAGTAAGACCTTTCCCCACTATTCGTTAAACAACTTGGAGTCGGGCCTTCTTTTCACACTCGTACGGATACGAAAATAATGGAAAAAATTGGATTCAATTGTCAACTGCTCCTACCGGAAATAGGATTGACTACGGATTTGAGCAATAGCACATGATTTCCGTACGATTTTCCCGATCGAAATAAAATAAAGCAGGTTTTCCATTTCAATTCAAGAGTTCTTATGTGTTTCCACGCCTCCTAATCCAACAGTAAGACCTTTCCCCCTAATTTAATAATAATGTAATAAATTAATTGAATCACATCCTATTTCGATGAATTGAATTACAAAATTTAGGTAATGTTTGGTTGGAGGGGAATAAAGGAGAGAGAAAGTGAGAGATTATTTTAAATTTTATATGTTTGGTTCTATTTTTTAGTGAAGAGAGGAGGAGAAGATAGAGGAGTAAAATCCCTCCTAACTCAATTTTGACTTCCCTCTAATTTCGGTGCTTTTTGAAAGAGAGAGGAATGAAGTTTTGAATCATTTAAAATAAAATGAGTTAAATATTTTTATGTAAAATATAATATACAAGATTATAAGAATATAAAAATAAATAAATTAATTGATCTCCTCTATTAAAATCTTTTCCCTTCACTTCTGAACTAAATAAGCAAAAGTTTTGCTCATCTCCTCTCAATTAAACACAATATCAAATTAAATGTCTGTCATGTTCTTCCCTTCCATCGTTTGAAACAAACGTACCCTAGTAATAGTAACAATGTCTTCATGCTTTCAGCTACTTGCATGGTTTAGGTACGACAAACATCAGAACGCGTGTGGTCTTATCCTCATCGCCTGATCGCCTACATATTGCCATTTATGTTTCAAAGTTCTCGCCTTCACGTGTTTCCTTAAAATTAAGGCCGGCCGCAAAGAACATATGTCCACATGTGTTCCATGCCTGGCATTAAACAGAAGAAAAGCATTACATGACTTGTTCTCTAACTGTAGGGATATATTATTATTATTATTATTATTATTATTATTATTATTATTATTATTCCGTAGTTCCCTAAAATTTTTTAAAATTTTTAAATAGGTCCTTAAACAAAAAAAATTATAATTGGGCCTATGAACTTTTAATAAATTGTAATTGGGTCCCTGTGTTTTAATCGAGTCCCTGAACTTTTATATAATTTGTAATTAGGTTCGTAAATTTTTAAATGATTTGTAACCGAGTCCCTGAATACAAGGAACTAATTAAAAATTATCTAAAAGTTCAGCGAGCTAATTACAACCTATTTAAAAGTTCAGGGACCTAATTACAAATTTATTTAAAATGTTTAATATACATGAACTTAATTACAAAATATTGAAAAGTTTATGGACCCAATTACAATTTTTTTTAATTCAGATACCTATTTAAGAATTCTCAAATATAGTTCAGAGATCTACAAAGTAACTAAACTTTATTATTATTATTATTATTATTAGATGTATAACTTTTTTTTGACTCTTTATTAGATGTATAACTAGAATAAGTAAATTAATGAACTTCGCAATTGATGATCCTTATGTATGTTAATTTTTTTAATCCGTAAAAATTTCCAATGAAACTCATCCAATTAATAAAAAAAATTACTTTTTCTAATTGAAGTCAAGGACCCTAAGATAGTAGATACGGTTCGTTCACATCTAATTAACTAGCTGGTACGTGTCATGCGGTCATCCAATTGATTCAGGTGGGTAACGCTAGGTCGCTGACCCACATATTATCTGAGGGGCGAAACTCCAAAGTAAAATCCTCATGAGTGAGGTTAAGGACACGAAGCAATTTGATGCATTACGCGAAGTTAAAATAAAAATTAAAAAAAAAAGGAAAGTAGAGGAAAAGAACGGGTGAGAAGTCTTGATAGATGTCTTCGGATCAAAGAACACCTGAGTGATCAATCTAGGTAATGATTTCCTTTGGCCCCAAGATTCCATATTTGCTGGATCGACACCGGCATTTTTTTTATGCCTAACACATGTCCTATTTATCATGTAACCATAACATTGTCTTTAATTAGTTCTCAATGTCTACTATTAAAGCATTGGTTATTTGTACCCAAAAAAAAACAAAAAGCATTGGTTATCAGCTAGTCCCAAGCACCCTCCAAGATTGAGAACCCAAAAAAAAAAAAAAGGAAGAAAAGAAACTATTGAAAAAGATAACAACAATATCAGTGGCATCCATGTGCTCAGGCCAGTGGTAGTTTACAGAATGAAAGACAGCCAGCTTGGAATCCCTTAAAGTTTGTGAAATAGATTGGGACCGAAGGACGAAGCAACGCCACATCCCCACTAGTACTCCACCTGCCACGTTTCGTACGCTTGCTAGCTCCTTCTTTAATTACAACTAACAATTAATTAAGGATTAAACAAATTAAATCGAGTACCAGAATCTTTGATTATTATAATACAATCCTCTCGAAGATACTGCCTTTGCTGTGTTGAGATTTGTTGCTTTTAAATAGGGGAATAATCCAACCTTTATGTTTGCATATGTGTGTCCATAATTAATTCTGGGTACTTCAAATTAACCTTTTGATGAAAGGGACTAGCTATGGCTTTGGCTTCCAATGGAAAGCTCAGCTCTTTCTACATGACTTTTCCTGACTCTTCTTTTTCTACCACTAGTATTTTACTATTCGACCATAGAGTTATTTTTTCTCTCTCTTGGATTTTCAGTATTCAAAAATCACATTAAATTAGATTAAATTCTAAATAATTTCAATTAATTGGATAAATTTAGTAAAATTATATATTCATAAGGATTTTATTTAAAAGAACTAGAACTCTATGCATTTGAACGAAGTGTTTAATTTTTATGCACTGTCAATATAAAAATATTTTACATAATCATTTAATGATATGTTGTCACATCATTTAATGAGTTTAAAGACACATAATTTGTCATACTTATTAACTAATATGACAACACATTGTTGAATACATGCGAGAAATAATTTTACTCTCACGGTCCATACAAAATTCTTGACAGAAATGTTGTGTATTCTTTCCTCGCATCTTTTAGCCAACGAGGTGGGGTTAGTTGATCCTAGTCACTACTCTATCCGTCCATTAATATATGTCATAATTGATCAAATCACAAATTTTAAGAAAAAGTAATAAATAAAAGAAGGAGGGTGATAATTTTATCAAATTAACCCCATTAACTATTGGTGTTAGAAGTCTCACATAGAAGAATGAGGGTTGAGTTAGACCCAAACCTAAATTCTAAGAATTGGTGTATTAACTATTGTCATAAATACAAAGTGGGATACTTGAGGGTATAATTGACAAACAAACATTTAATTTTGTATTGAAAATTGAATGTGACATATATTTTGGGATAATTATTTTTGACAAAAATGACATATTATGGGATGGAGAGCCGTCAATTTTGGCCCAGCCCAATGGGCTGGCCCGATGGCCCGGTATATTGGACTGGGCTGAACTTGGTAAATAGAGGGTCAGATATAAACTGGGCCGTTTTGGCCCAGCCCAGTTGGCCCGCTGGGCCAAATCTGGCCAATTTTTTATGTTTTATTTGAACTTCTTTTGAAGATTCTTTTGTTAAAAACCGGGCCGGCCCGATGGCCCGGTGTCTTGGATTGGGCTGGACTTCAATAATAACAGCTCAATAGAAATCTGGCCTGGCCCAGCCCACCCCGTTTTTGTGTTTTGGCCCGGGGGCTGGGCGGGTCTCTAGGAGGGAGTATCTAACACAATGGCACACGTTGACATAAGCCTTTTGGTTGGTCATTAACCAATGACACGGCTTCGGTTCATGCGCAGTGGGGTGATTGGTTCGTGCTGCGTAGGGTGCGTGAACGACTGTCCCTCTCACTCTTGAAGTTGGAGCTAGCCTGAGTCATAAGCGAACGAAGCTAGTACAAAATGGCCCAAATTGTGGCGCAATTTAGGGGTTGTTGAAAACTAGGCCTATAGGGTTAAACCTTTTTAAACAAAATTAAACAAGGAAAGAAACCGTGGAGGCTTACTTGCACAAACCATGCCTGTATATTTTTTTTACATAAAAATGATAGCTACTATTTTTTTGGTATAAAAAATTATAGCTAGTACTTTAATTAAATTAAGCACATACTTAAATGCTAAAGCGTGAAAGGGTTTAGTACGGAAGGAGGGAAACATGGAAGTCTATTGTGTGTGGCACATACAACACAAACAAAAATTGACCCGCGGATGTATATATGTAATGCTCACTCACATCACATGCATCATTATCAGAATATCATTATCCATACAATGATGCAAATATATACATATATAGACCTATGTGTGTCCATGTGCTGCGCGAAGATGAAATGTGAACCTATTGAGGCTTGAGAGGTTCCTCATGATTATAAATATATAAATATATCCATTTATTATTTACAAGCAAGTTTGGTGATTGAATGATGGAACGAGGGTCGACCTGGGACTGGGAGGACCTGAAGGTGTGTATTTTAGTTCGATATTTCGATAAGAATTGTGATGTCTATTCACTCAAAAGGTGCTTATAAGAGCACCCACAATGGTGGGCAAGAAGACGCTTCACAAATCGACAAGAAGAAAGAAAAGAATGCATACGTTTGTGTCCCTCTCTCTCCATTTGTGTCAGTTTATTGCCGTTGGCTTCCAAAATGCTTTGACCGATATTTAAGTAACGCAGCACCCACGCTGGAAGGTAGTCAACGTCCACGTCCGCTATTGTCAGTTAAATCACGCTACATCTTTATTAGTTGATTGCCGATAAAGATGGCCTAAGTGTTTGCTAAAAAATATGGTTACACATGGGTCATGTGTTGGAGGAGTTTCATTTTGTATCTCAGTCCAATGTGCTAATTCTTAAAATTCGGGACCACTATGCTGAATTGTGTCAATTTATTTAAAAGCAAGAGGGGGTAGTATTAGATTTTTATTAGTTCATCACACGTTGGGTAGAGGAGGTGTATCCAAATATGCTTTAGGTGTGTTAAGTAAATATGATATTCCATAATCAAGGGAATGATGCACTTTGATTATAGCCAGGGTGTGTGATTGAAAATCTTGATTAGGATACCTCAGCAAATTAAATGAAAGTTGGAAGATGGGAAACAAGGGCTGGAGGTGTCGGGATAAACATGACACCCACTTGTTTAAGCCCCAATTTTTGTTTGGATTTGATTGATTAGTTTAGTTAAAGTGAAGATTATTAGCCTGACAAACAACTCAAAAGCATAACCAATGGAATCTTGGCCGTGCCACGCGCATGCATGTTCTTTGGCATATTCTATTATCCATCCTCCCTCCATTAAACAAATATGCCAAAATTGATTAAACACAAAATTAACTTCAGTTGCCAGCATGAATAACTTAAGAGCGAATCTCTTTCCTCTTTTTTCACTGCTGACCATGCTCTGTGATCTTCATCCTTATCCTTCATTATCACCCTTTATCTTTACTTTAAATCCAGTTATAAATAAATTAACTCTAGCTAGTAAACTTGACGAAGCATCGATCCTACTTCGAAATCTCACCATATCCTATCCTATATTACTTAAAATAAACAGTCTGTTGTACTTGTACCCACTATAATAATAATCTCAACTTTCGCCCTCACAAACGGAAAAAATTCCAAAACATATCCGTTCTCACTTTTGGCTAGAAAACGATGTGAGCGCCTATGTAAACGAACATATATCCATCCCAATCACTCAATCAGTGTCCCATGGCTAACGCTGTTGATAAATTCACCTCTCACTTTCGAGCTTTCTGATCTGGATTGGTTCGTTGAATCCATCCTTATTCTACTTGTGATGGGGTATTATTTTCTGGCCATTTTTTGACAAAGAGCCTTTGTCTTTCTTTTGCCTAGAGGGAGAAACTTTAACCATATCAAGTAATTTTTTTCTCGTGTCACGCCAGCTGTAAATTTAAATACATTCATGTACATGCCACTGACAAAAATGGACGCAATGATCCATGTAAAATTTGGAATGGAAATTGAGTGTACGTTGTCTAACCTGTTACAGTTTTTTTTTTTTTTTTTTTACAGAACTTGTTAAAGTTTTTTTTTTTTGACGTAAGAACTTGTTAAAGTTAAAAAGTGATACAATTAGAATTTCAGTAAGTTATGTACCAAAAAAAAAAAAATCAGTAAGTTAAGGATCCAGATTTGCTACAGTCGAGGATCACCAGTTTCCCACAATTAGACAATATAAGCTGTTTGACGCTAATCATATATAAAATTTGTAAATTAAGCATAAATCGTCTGATTTTGATCAGATGGCTGAGTTCGGTCGACTGTTTTTGACTTTTTGTAAATTAGAATAGCTAAATGAATATGGAATTATTTATATTCTGACCTCAATAAATCAAATCAAATTTAAATTAAAATAGAAACTCAAAATATACGCTGTCCATTGTTAATTTATTTACTGCAGTAATTGTATTACTCCCAATCTTTTTTTTAACCGTAGGATATGAAATCGAGTTTTCCTTTGTCAAGTGTGGCGGCTACAGTTGGCTGGCGTTGGTAAGTGAAGGGGAGTGGACGGGGTGTCTCTGAAGGCTGTGCTATCAAAGGGTTTAGGTGTATAGAAGACTTACGCGTGGAATGTGGATAGAGTGTGTGGTCCCGTGAAGTGATTGAGGGGAGGTGACACGCAATAAGGTTCCCGAGTTGCGCCCATGTGCGTCTCTCTGGTATGGACAATACGTCTTTATCGCCCTAACTCTCCCTCCCTGTGGGCTTTGCCTCAACTTTTATTCCATTTTCCAAATCCCTTTGACTTGGTTAGAGTAGCTTTGTGTCCCGTTTAACTTCGGCTTTCAACGAATTAACGGCTCACAACTCAGCTCTATACTTTTTTCTGTTTTCGAGAATTACTAAGTACTAGTATTCTTTTTCAACGAGTTTTTTTATTCATTTTTTTAAAAAAAAAGAAAAGTTGATACTCTTCTTCACTGGGTGATTTTTACATGAGTCAGCTAATTACATTTATTTTCTAGTCTATAAAATAAATTAATAATTAAGAGTGCGTTAACATTACCTTTTCTGTATAATCATATCACGAGAAACGCACATCCATTTTTTTAGAAAAACGGCATTGCCATTTTATTATGGTGCAAAGATTTTTTTTTTCCTGTTCAGTTTCACCATATGGCATGTTACTTGCTAAGAAGACTACTACCGAAGAAAAAGTAAAATTTGCCATCATTTGATTTTATAAATTTGATTTAATTAAACTGAGTTTAAAGTAAAGTAATTTTTATTTAATTGTTTTCTTTGATATAATTTTTATTTAATTGTTTTAACTGTAAAAGTAAATTTCATGCTAAATTGTATAACTTCTTTTCAACTAAATACAAAATCTATCATATTTTTTTATCACTTCTAATCAAATCGAGATTTTGAAAATAAATAATGTTGACCTAATAAGAACCAAACATAAAGTATTTTACATGCTTCTTATGTCGCTCACTCTACAATATCGCTCCAAGTCAAGTGTTCGTAGTTTATGGACTACCGAAAAATAATATACATCTTGTTGTTATAAGTAGTATCGATTAATTCTTTATTATAAATTTTTCTCGATTAGCTGCACAATCTCAAAATCCCTCTTCCCTCTTGTTCCAACGTAAAGTCGCTTCATTCATGTCTTTTTTTTGTATCTGTGTTTTATTTTTTGCACCGACATTCACCCTCTTCGGTCCTGGGTGCCAACTTGAGTAGAGGATAATGTTGTCAAATTAATTTTGATGAATTAATATTAGGCTTAATTGCAATTTTTGTCCCCATGTATCACGATTGTGCGATTTTAGTCCCTCTAGCTTGAATAGCGCGAATTGGGTCCTCCAATTATTGTGATTGTGCAATTTTGGTCCCCCATGTTTCAATTGTGCGAATTGGATCCTCCAGTGATTGCAATTGTTCGATTTGGTCCCTCTTACCAATCAATTTCTAATAAAAATATTGATCTATTACGTGTGGGTATGACCTAGCACATAATTTGGTCTAGGTGACATGCCAGTTGGCTTAAAAATTAAAAAACTTTTACAACATTTTCAATTATAAATTGAATGACAATTGAACGAATGGGCTAAAATTGCACAATTGTGATACCTAGAGGACCCAATTTGCTTAATTAGAACTCAAGGGACCAAAATCGCACAATTACGATATTTGGAGGACCTAATTCGCTCAATTAGAACTTGAGGAGCCAAAATTGTATGATCGCGATACCAGGGGAACACAAGTGCAATTAAGCCTTAATATTATAATAATATTATCATTTAATTATGTGTTATTATGTCAATAGCAATATTTTAAAATACTCCCTCCATTCCTTATTATAGGGAACAAAACCCTCTTCACATTTTTTAAGGCAAAAAATGGTGTGCAAAGGCATCACTATGAGGATTTGAGATCCTAACTATGTTGGCACCTCAAAGCTCAATAATCATTTGCAGCACACCAGAATTTATTAAAAGAAAGCAAAAAAAAAGGCATGGGGAAACCAAACCAAAACCCATACAAATCAAACAAATCTGAAATTGCGAAACCAAAATCTATTTTTGCTAAATTCCTCCCAAATGAAAGAAGGAATAACGTCCCACCAGCTAAAACACCTAATGGAATTACCAAAATCAGTAACCTATCTGCACACGTTGCACACATGTTACCTTCTCTAAAAATATGCGAAGCAAAATATTGCAACTGGGAAGTATAATATAAACAATTGTCCCATCTGACTCCAAGCTTCTAAGGCACTATATCTCGACTCTTGAAAGCTAAAACTACTAGCATAGAATCACACTCCTGCCATAAAGCATGCCAACCTTTGTTGAAGGCAAGCTCAATGGCTTTCATAGCCGCAACCAATTCTGCTTCAAGGGAGGAAGCAATACCAATATAATCAGCAAAGCAACTTAAAGCAGCTACTTTTCGCCTTGTGTGTTGTTTGGTTTGATTGTTTGATTGATTGTGTGGTAGTACTTGTAGTATTGTTATATGCTGTCTGAAATGTTATAGCATGTTGTGGTATACTGAATTGTTATATGTTGTCTGAAATGTTGTAGCATGTTCTTGGCCCTGCGTGACATTATGATTTGTATTGTTTTCCTTAAATCATGTTGGATTTAATTGGAACTTGGAATTGAATTGGAATATGAAAAATATTGTTGATGATAATGGATTAATTAACAATACGTTGATCGACTGTTATTGGTTTGACGACTTACAACGGTAAGTCTGATGCGATTCCATGAGCCGAGAAATGTTTTCGAGGTAAACTAAAGGTATCTTCTAAAATAAGTCGGCATACAAACACGCTTTATGGATCAGAGGGTTAACAATTATTTAAGAGGCTCTTTTACAAAAAAAAATTGAAAACGGTTGAGTTAAGTAATGTGTTTGGAAATTATCCTAGTGTATTCTTTAGCACAACTAGGGTTTCAACGACCTAGAGCTAAAAAGTATTTTTAGATAAATGGGAGTGATACAGGAACTGAGATCGAGATTTCGAAAGAATAAAACATAGGGAACCTAGTGTTCTTATTGAGCATATGGGCCATGAGTCATGTGCTGGGAATTAATGTCCTACTTGCGTGTGCATTTTCTTGATTAAGGATTAAACCTAGTGTTCCGTATGACGTGCCTCTACTATCTCTGAAAATGCCCCCACAGGAAGCATGACCTGGATTACCTTTAGCAGAACCATCTGTATTGACTTTAAGCCAACCATGCAGCAGAGGAAACCAGTCTACTTGAATCACTTTGGGAGCCTTTGGGGGATGAATAGCAACATGAAACTTCTTAAGCACAGAGAACTCAGCAATAGAAGAATGCATGCATCCCTTAGAGAGATTACCCGACAATGTGACTTCAGTATAGATCAAAGAGAGAGCACGAGTAATAGGAATAGAACTATTATGAAATTTGTTTTGATTCCTACAGAACCAAATGCACCAAATGGCATGAACAATACCTGCAAGAACTACATCCTGCAACTGGGTGCTCCAACCGTTAGAGTTGTAGATCTATAAGAGAGCTTCAAAAGAAGAACAATCCAGGCTGACATTAAAAAATCACCCAGCCAACTCCAAATAAATGAAGCAAAGGGACAATGAAGAAAGAGGTGAGTGGAGTTTTCAGCATCCCTGCCACATAAACTACACATAGAAGCGCCAAACCAGGAAGGACCTAGAAGGCAGAATACAAGAAGACCAAATAAGTTTGCCCCAGCTAGAACAATTACCTACTGGGCACATGATTATAAGCGTCCTTAAAAGTTAAAGAACCATTTTTGGAATTTCTCCAGATCAAGAGATCTGAATTGGGCCTGATAGGGATGCTATAGTTACGGATTTCTGCAGCAACATGAGGGAACCTACAAACCATAGCACTGGGAAGGATCCAGGAATTACCATCAATAAAATCACAAACTCTCGCATGCAGATTATTAGAGACATCATTAGGGATTTGCATTAAATCCACTATCGGTTAAGATATCCAGGGGTCCCTCCAGAAGTTAATATTGTCACCTTTCCCCACCATCCAATGACTACTCTCCTTAACTTGACACTAATAGGATTTGATAGCAGGCTAAATAGAGGATTTAATGTACCTATTAACCGAGACATTATTTCCAAGGAGTTTAGCCTTAAAAAACCACGTCCATTGGCTATCGACAGATGAGAACTCCCAACAAAGCTTCAACATAGCAACTTCATTAATTTTTCTAATAGATCGAATGCCAAGACCACCCTCTTAAACAGAAGTACAAAACCTTTTTCAAGGCCACAGTGACCACCTTTCTAGTATTGATATCTCCGGACCAAATAAAATTGTGAATCCAAGAATCAACTTGCTTGAGAAGCGCAACCGGCTAGGCATAGATGTGAAAGCTATACAAAAGCATCCCTTGGATCACCGAGTTAACAAGTTGAACTCTACCCATAATAGATAGCAAACCACCTTTCCAAGAACTCAACTTACATTTAATTTTGTCAGCAATGGGTTGAAGATGGATTGTCTTAGGCTTTCCTTTGAAGAGAGAAACATCGAGATAATTAAAAGGAAGATGACCAGTGGAGAAGCCAAGAAAATCTGTCAAATCATCAACACGCATCTGAGACATAGAATCCGTATAGAACCTATACTGAAAATGCATTAAAAATAGTTTGTTCTAATTAATATTCTTAAAGATTTAATTTTTTCCCTCCAAAAGTACCATTTTATGAACCAACTCACTTACATAGAAAATAAGGTATATCTCATTAATATAAGTCTCACTATAAATATGAATAAAAATAGAAATTAGGCATTTAACGTATTTGGAAATTAGTGTTTTATTTATTTATAAATAAGACCAATAAAAATGACTATTTTGTTTCTTATAAAAAGGACCAGAGGGAGTAATTATTAAATTGTGGTTTTTAATAATATAACAACGCATTTAATTTGTTATAACTCAAATTCAAAAAATGTAATTCTAAAAGACTTTATAATAACGAAATATGACTTTTATAATAAATATGTATTTCAAAGAGTGATCTCATTGAGTTGTGACGATAGACTTTCATAATTAACAAATATTAAACATAACGAAAACACACACATGATCGGAAATGTAATTTCATAATAAAATCAAAATTAATTTCTTTAATTTTATTAGCTTCAAATTGTACACAAAATTTACTTCATTAAAGTTTTTTATACTATCTAAATTCTTATAGGGTATATGTGCAGATGAGGAGCATTCAACATTTTTCTTCAGTGTCAATATGCTAATTAGGACCTTTGGATTGGTTTTCTCAACTCATAGACTTTGCTTATTGATTTATCATCAGTTGTTTTCACTCTCTCGGCTTGTAACATTGCCTCTAGCTCCCATATGCATGACGTTATCCTTGCGGGTACAATGAATATTTTTTGGCCTATTTGGAGTTGAAGTAACAAGCTGAGATTTGATAATTCATTCATCGATCTGAAGACAGCTATTAATATGACCAAGTCCTCTGTAGTTTTATCTGGGAATCATTCTAAAGGGGTGATGTCTTCCTTGGTGAGTGAGTTTGCTATTCCAAAGTCGCTTAAAATAGGTGGACATCATAGGAAAGCCCCAATTATTAAGCAGGTTATCTGGTCTCCCCCTAATTGTGGGTGAGTCAAACGCAACACCGATGTCTCCGCCCGGGGGTCGTCGGAGCCCTTTGGGGGTGGTGGCATTTTTTAGACAAGGGATGACATAAGTTTTGGCTTGAATGCGACTCTTCGCTAGTGGTTCAATGCTTCACTACTTCTGATCTAGTTCCTTGGAGTCTTAGAATTAGATGGAAAAATTGCATTAGTCTTTCTCATTGTATGACTTTATTTGTTTCTCCCGTCTATAGGGAGGGCAACTCTTGTGCAGATAAATTAGCTAGCTTTGGGGTTAGTTCACAGTGCTATTCTTGGTGGGATTTAATTCTTAGTTTTATTATGGGATTTTTTTCGGTAATAGATATAGTCTTCCTTACTATAGGTTTCGTTAATCTCCCTCCCTCCCTCTCTCTCTCTCTTGGGTATTGGCTTTAGTCCCCCAAAATTTTGTATTCGTTATTGTTTATTTTTAATATTTTTTTGGGTGCTGCAAATGATTGTTAAGGTTGGAGATGACAACATAGTTGGATCTCCTTTTCTATAGTGATGCTTTGCACTTCAATTTGTTTATTTAAAAAAAAAAAAGAGGAGCATTCAACGTAGCGAGAAAATGATTCATATAAATCTCAATCTCCTACCTTCCTATAGTTATTGATTCATATAGCGTCAGTTTGGTACTTGTGATTTTGCAGAGAAATGGAATGAAGCGAGAGAGGTAGGTGAGAAAGGGTGAAGTTACCGCGTTTGGTTACCAGTGAAATGCAGAAGAGAGAAACAAAAAGTGTCACTTCCATGCCTTTTTTCAATCTTCTCTGTTTTGCGAAGAAACGAGGAGAGAGAATAATTTTTTTTCTTTTTACATTTCTATCCCTTATTCTCTCCTAATATTTCAAATTATTTAAATTTTTAGTCAAAGATATTAATGTCTTTTCAAAAATAATCAACACTTCTCTCTTCTCTTTTTCTCTTCTCTTTCTCATAAACCAAACAATACCCCAAATCTACTATATTTCTCTCTTCATACACTCTTTCTCACATATTTCTCTCTTCACAACTTCTCTCCGGAACCAAACACAGCCATAAAGCTCTTCACCTCCGCGCACCTTCTTTGGCAACAAACATGTTAATATGGTAAAATGAAACTTATATTCATTGATTCTCAACTGAGAGTATATATACAATTGATTAAGAGCAGCTAACAGCCTGTCAAGTAACTAATACAAGCTGGCACTAAACTATGAATGCAGTAAACTAACTAACTGTGTTAGGCAACTAAACTAACAGCTAATTAAATACATTATCAAGTAATTAAACATATAAATACTACATCTAACAGCCCCCCTCAAGCTGGACTGTGGATATCAAGCAAGTTCAGCTTGGAAATAAGAGATGTAAAAACTGCTGGGTGGAGAGCTTTAGTGTGGACATCGGCTAGTTGTGCTGCAGATGGAATAGGTAACAAATGGATGATGCCAGCCTGAACCTTCTCTCGGATCAAGTGACAGTCAAGCTCGATGTGTTTGGTCCGTTCATGGAATGTGGGATTCTGTGCAATTTGTACTGCAAAATTGTTATCACAATATAAGCTAACAGCTGAGGAATGACTTTGCTGCAAATCTTTCAACAGATATAAGAGCCACTGAACTTCTCTGGCAGTGACAGATAAGGCCCTGTACTCGGCCTCTGAAGAAGACATGGAGATGGTGGGTTGCTTCTTTGACTTCCAAGAAATGAGTGCAGACCCAAAGAAGACACAGAAACCAGTAACTGAGCGCCGTGATTCGGAACAAGAAGCCCAGTCCGAGTCACTAAAAGCCTTGAGAGAGAGGTCCGAAGCAGAGGGATAAAATAAACCCTTTCCAGGACATGATTTCAGATACCTCATAATGTGATATGCTGCATCAAGGTGAGGTTGCAAAGGATTGGAGATGTATTGGCTCTATTTATGCACTGCAAAGCAAATATCAGGGCGGGTATTGGTGAGATAGATGAGCCTGCCCAAGAGCCTACGGTATACAGCAGGATCCTGCAGGGGAGTACCCGAAGTGGAAGACAGGTGCAAGCCAGGAAGCATGGGTGTTGAAGCCGGTTTACAACCCAGCATTCCAGCATCATCAATAATTTCCAAGGCATACTTTCTTTGAGATAAGGACAAGCCTTTGGCATTTCTGGCTACTTCAAAGCCAAGAAAGAACCGTAGAACTCCCAAGTCCTTGATTCGGAACTTAGAATCCAAAAACTGCTTAACAGAGGTAATTTCTGCCATGTCATTACCCGTGAGGACCATGTCATCAACATAGATGAGCAAAATGGTAAGCTTGCCACTGTGAGACTTAACCAGCAGAGAATGGTCAGAAGATGACTGCATATATCCCAAAGACAGCAAAGAATGAATCAATTTGGAGTTCCATTGTCTACTGGCTTGTTTAAGGCCATAAAGAGACTTTTGCAACTTGCAAACTTGGTTGGAACCCGAGGATTGAAAGCCTGGAGGGATGCTCATATAAACTTCTTCATTGAGATCTCCATGAAGAAAAGCATTATTTACATCAAGTTGATGTAAATGCCACTGATGTGCAGAAGCAAGGGCCAAAACCAACCTAACAGTGGTTAATTTGACTACGGGTGAGAAAGTCTCAGAGTAGTCTACACCTTCTAACTGAGTGAAGCCCTTGGCAACAAGCCTTGCCTTATGTCTTTCAATAGAGCCATCGGATTTCCTTTTAATCTTGAACACCCATTTACAACCAATGGGAGTCTTACCAATTGGAAGCTCAGTCACTGTCCAAGTACTATTAAGTTCAAGGGCCTGAATTTCCTTGTTCATAGCCTCTTTCCAGCACTCATGCTTGACTGCTTGTGCATAAGTTCGAGGCTCAAAATCACTTGAAACAGCTAAGACAAAAGACTGATAAGAAGGTGAAAGATTATCAAATGAAAGAAAATCAGATAAGGGATATAAAGTACCTGAGGAAGAGCTGGCAGTGGCAGAGGATTCAGCAATATTACACTTGTATTCCCGAAGGTAATTTGGAGGATTCTTGATTCTGGTAGACTTTCTAGCTTGAATGGGAGGAGCAGAAGGCAGAATTGATGAAGAAGAATTGTCGCGGAACTGTAATTAGAAGAAGAAGGAGAAATATTTGATAAAGGAGAAGTATCAATGAAGGAAGGATTGGAAAGAACAGGAGACTGGTTAGGAACAGCAGCCTGCAAGTCTGTAGCAGCAGCCTGCAGATCTGTCCCTGTAACAGCAGCCTGTAATTATGTAATAACCACTTTGGAAGGTGTGGGAAAACATGATTCATAACCTGATTGTGTAACAGAAAGCTGAGAAGAAGAAAAAGGGAAAATGTTTTCATAGAAAGAAACATGTCTAGAGTAAAATACTTCATGAGAATGCAAGTCAAACAATAGGTAACCTTTGACACCTTGAATATGACCCAAATGGATACACTTTCGGGCTCTAGGAGCAAATTTAGTGCGATGAGCAGTGTGTGTGGTAGAATAACAAAGAGAACCAAAGACTCTTAAAGAAGAAACATCTGGCAATTTGTGGTGAATTAGAAAATAAGGTGAATTGCCATTCAACTTAGGAGAGGGCAGCATATTTATTATGTGCACTGCCTGGGAAATAGCAAAATCCCAAAAGGAAAGAGGAACACCAGATTGAAACATCAAAGACCTAGCAACATTCAAGAGATGTTGGTGTTTCCTCTCAACAACCCCATTTTATTGCGGGGTCTCAGTGCAAGAAAGTTGATGAAGGATACCTTTAGATGCATAAAAATCAGGCATTTTGAACTCAACACCGTTATGAGACCGAATAGTCTTGATATTGGATCCAAATTGAGTATGAATAAAAGTAATGAAATGCATCAACAATGGTCTTGCTTCAGCTTTAGATTTCATTAATTTTATCCAAGTGAACCTAGATTTATCATCTACCAAAGTAAGAAAATACTTGTTGCCATGAATACTAGGGGTTGAATAAGGACCCCAAATATCCACATGAATAAGATCAAAAACAGAATCAGCAACATTATGACTAACAGAAAAGGGAAGTTTCTTTTGTTTTGCATAGTGACAAGCATCACAAGCATTATTAATAGATTGTGGAATATTACAATGATGTTTTTGTAAAAGTGTGTAACAATGATGTGAAGGATGGCCCAGCCTATGGTGCCAAACATAAACAGAAACAGCAGAAAGAACATGATTTATACAAGGAAAAGGAAGAGGTATAGATGATGATTCGGGAACCAAAGTATAGAGCCTTCCTTGCTGCCTAGCATTGCCAATCGTCCTCAAAGTAGGAATGTCCTGTATCACATAACCAGAGTCAGTAAAAACCACTTGGCATGATTGTGCCTTTGTGAGTTTAGATATTGAAATCAGCTTGTTAGAAAAATTTGGAACATACAGCACATCATATAAGGTAAGTGAGGAAGATAAAGGAATGGTACCATTGTAAGTGACTAAGGTAGTGTTACCATTAGGAAGAGATATGGAGATCGGTTTAATGGCTTTATAGGTGGTAAAATGATGGAGAGATGAGGTGATGTGGTCTGTGGCTCCAGAATCAATTAGCCAACAAAGAGAATTATTACCTTGAGGTGAAGAGGAAGCAATGTGATGAGCACTCACTAAGTTGGCAGAAGTGGCAGTAGCAGTAGGTGCTGTAGAAGGTAATAAAGCCAATAAGCTCTGAATCTGCTCCTGAGTAAAAGACAGTGAGCTAGTTGGAGCCGCATCAGAATTAGTGGCCTCAGAAAATTGCTCAGAATTGACATGATTTGCAGATTTCTTGTATTTATATCCAGGAGGATATCCATGTTTCACAAAACATGTATCAACAGTGTGGTTAGTGCGATTACAATGTGTGCAGAACCGAGAATTGTTCTTCTGTGGAAAAGGCTTGCCTCGACCTCTTCCTTGAGATGATGTTTGACTGCAAGAGCAAAGCAGAGCTGCATTTTGTGGCAAAGAGACAGAATTTGGAGATGGTAGTATACCATTCCCATTTACAAATTGTCTCTCTTGTTGAACAAGCATAGAGTAAACCTTGGCTAATGGAGGAAGAGGGTCCATCAGTAAAATCTGAGATTTAACACTATTAAAATTGTCGTTCAAGCCTTGTAGAAAGCAAATCACACAATCATTTTCACGGTATTGCATCACTGTTTTAGAAGTTTCACAGCAACAACCAGATCCAGAAGTGCAAAGAGGAATAGGTCGAAAATTGCATAACTCATCCCAAAGAACACGCATTTTTGTGAAATAAGAACTCACACTCATATCAGCCTGTTGCACAGAGAAAAGATCGTGTTGAATCTGAGCAATGCGAACATCATCCCCTTGCGAAAAACGATTCTTCAACTCAGTCCACACATTGTATGCTTCAGTGATCCAAAGGATGCTGGAGGATATCTCGGTGGAAACCGAGTGATTGATCCAAGAGAGAACTAACATGTTGCAGCGTTTCCACAACGCGAAACTCGGATCTGTCGCAAAGAGTCGATTTAATCGATCCATCAACGAAGACAAACTTGTTCTTCATTTCAAGCGCCATCGTCATCGCTTGAATCCAACAATTGTAATTTGGTCCTTCCAAAACCGGTGAAACAAGAACCAACAATGGATTCTCGTTAGGGTGCATATGATAAGGGTTGAGAAAATCCTGATTGGATTTCGAAGAACGCTGATGTTTGGAAGAAGAAGAAGTTTTCGGTGGAGAAGGAGGAGGAGAAGCATCATGAACAGAGTGCTCAGAGTGCTCAGAATCAGAATCATGTTGAGAAGCCATGATCGTGAGAAACCGCAAGAAAGGAAAAAAAACGGTTACACGAGAAAGGGCGAGAAACAAGAGGAAAATGAGGAAAAAGAATCAGAGAGCGCGGAAATCGTTTTTCAAACTGATACCATGTTAATATGGTAAAATGAAACTTATATTCATTGATTCTCAACTGAGAGTATATATACAATTGATTAAGAGTAGCTAACAGCCTGTTAAGTAACTAATACAAGCTGGCACTAAACTATGAATGCAGTAAACTAACTAACTGTGTTAGGAAACTAAACTAACAGCTAATTAAATACATTATCAAGTAATTAAACATATAAATACTACATCTAACAAAACACATTTGTGTTGCCATCAATCACAGTCTAACTTGCGTGCCAGCAGCTCTTTCGCCTATCACTCCATCTTCACTTTAACAACTTTCCTTACAACCAGCATCAAGGATCCTGGAAAGTCACCCCATAAATGTTTTGGTTTGTCTATTTAATTATATGTATGTCTCACCGGCTAAAGAAGTGAGGTTCTAGTCCAAACTAAAATTAAGCAGTGTTGTTAGTAACTTTATTACTTCAATTATATATGTTCCCTTCATTTTAGAGGGGAATTATTTTACCAAATGATTCAAATTTCCTTCATTAATTTTATTATGTTTGAAGAATAAGGATTCTCAGATACTCTAACATATTATTTAGTTTAACTAATTAAGCAATGTTAAAAATAACAATTAATTAATTTACACCCAGAAAATAGGTTGGGAATTAACCAAGTTAAAAATTATTCCAAACCACGCTTCTTAAAAGCAATTTTTTTTTTAAAAACAAAAAAAGAATTGACATGGTTGGAAGCTGTGCAATTTGTACGATAGGTTAAAAAGTCTCCAATGAATGGTGTGGATAGAGCTTGTACCAGAATTTAAAAGCAGAAAAAGTCTGCAAAAAACGACTACCCCTGTCTCCTTAGGGAACCCTGAAAGATAAGCTAGTTTGATCATTGCATAAGAGAAGAGAAGAAAGGTGAAGAGTTGAGAGCTGAAGAAACAGATGTCCTGGGAAGAATTGGTTACGCATAGAGAGGAGAAAATATCAAGGATACTTTTTCCATTTTTCGTTGCCAATTAATTTATCCCACCAACTATATACCTCCATGATGGTTCATATATAAATTACGGCATGTTAGTAATATAAAGAACCTTTTCGAAGGACAGACAGACAAAGTGGACACCCTTTATTTCTTGTCCAGGATTGAATCTGAATATTCCGTTATATAGGTTGACTAGATTGTTGCCACGTCTCACTCCATTTTTATACAGGGCAAAGGCTAAGGCAAATATTGGAAAAAGAAAAGTGAAAGTGTGAATTATAAAGAGGTGATGGATGAGACGGAGTGCAGTCAGAGCACGGTCCACGTTGTTCGGTTTGCGATGTGTGCGCCACAGCCAAATAAACGTAATGCAAATTTTTCTTTTTCTATTCGCAATTAGGGAATGAGGTATATAGTATATATGCCATATGCTATTAGTCCCAATTCACTGGCTTGAAAAATAGACAGCACTTATGTACGGGGAAGCAAACAACACTATAATTTTTGTTTTTTTGTTTTTGTCGAAGTACCATATTACTCAAAGACACTACCCATAACACGCTGATATTGTTACAATTGATATTTGTCGTTTCGTTTTAGTCCTATAATATACTTTTTTTTCCTTAGTTTTATTAGTCCCTACAATATTTGATTTATGTTTAATTAGTCTTTGTGCGTTTGGGGTTACAAGGACTAAAGTGAAAATGAATTATATTATAAGAACTAAAATGAAACAACGAAGATCAATTGTAACACATTTTAAGAAATTGGAGACGAAAAAGACATTTTCTAAACTGTAGTGGCCGAAACCAGACATTTCCCATATTTGGGGACTAAAGAATCTAGCCTTGCTAGTTAATAGGGTGATATAATTCTTCTTTATCCAAGCATCGTGCTCAAACAGTACCGTATACCCTTGTCATTATGCGCCCTTCCCATTTCAGCCAATCCATGCTTCTGAAACTCTCTAAACCTCGGTTTCGAGCACCAGTTACTTTAGCAACAAGAGCTTGTGTGAGCACCAGGCCAGTGATGGACCTGTCATCATTGATCATGGCAGTTTACTAGAACTCCCTGATGTCAAATAAATTAAACTCAGTCTGTCCCTGAGCTACAATCTCTCTGGTTCCACCTAGTCCTTCATTCTTGAGATCTTCAAGGTCAATGGCTATCATATTTGCAATGGGGGTGAGGTTTCATTGTGCTGGAAGTGGAGAACACAATGTTAGGGAAACTTTTTTTAGATAACAAAAATGAAATGTTTGTCAAGAGAGAAATCAGAATGCTGAACTTTATGGCTCTTTTATGGTTTTTATTTTATTTTAAGCCAAATAACATGCAAAAACATCACAATAGAGAAAAAGATCCCAACTAGGTTGGCACCTCAAACCTTATGGAAGGTAAGAAAGTAGTGGAGTGTGTTGGCAATAAATACAATTTATGGAGAAGATAAGAAGGCAATGGAGGAACAACAGGCAGTAAGTATATTGAATCTTAACTTGATACACTCTGAGATATTTGTTTCATCTTCTTCATCACCGTTTTATCTTCTCTGGATACGTGCATGGGAAAAATCATAAAATCGGAAAAAAAAAACATTTTGTTAACATTGTCTTAAGAAAGTATTATCTGGTGTTTTCTCTTATAACACTTAATCAAGAAAGTGTTATCTGGATAATGCACCAATCAGAAAAATGCCAACCCAAATTTCTCCCAGCTCTAGTAATGAACCACCCCCAATATATTACCTTAATCTTAGCTACAATTTCGGTATGTGTAGCTATATTATTTGTTGAATGATGCACAGAAGGGATAAGATTTATGGTAGTTGTTTTTTGTTGGTTTCATCAGTTAAGTCAGTTAAAACATAATTACTGTTAATTTCCTCTTCCTTGGCTTTAGTGATGTGTGTATAATAGCTACTAGCTCCGTCTCATATCATTTGTCTTGTTTAAAATTATTGTGTGTCTCAAATTATTTGTCACTTTATTATATCAAGAGAGTATTTATTATATTTTTCCAATAATACCTAATTTATTTATTTATATATCAACTATTCTATATTAACTGACCCTTACACTTAACTCTCACTACAATAAAGGTATATTAGTCAAAATAAGAAATGAGCGTAATCAATAATTTTCTTAATACGTATGCATAACATTAAATAACAAATAATATGAGACGAAGGGAGTACTGTATAAGAACTTTCTGTATTCATGATTTCATCAATGAGAATTCAATTCCAATATAAATTTTCAAATCCCATAATAATGTTCCTTGTCCAAAATAAAAATCCAATAAACATCACCTACAAAGTTTTAATATGAAAAACAAAACTCATCAAGAATTACATGCAATTTTATTTAACTTTTTTTTTATTTTTCCATATTTTTAAAAAATAAATATTTTTTACACAAAAATTAAGTGAATTGAGTCTGGAGAGCTATGAATAACATGGAACTAAAAGATAGTGTTGTTAAATATTTTTTCTCATTTAGATACACCACAACATGACTTCATGTGACTTAGATATGTACAGTCTTACATTTTATTTAGATCCAAAACACATGATAAATACGGTTTAACTCCTGCTTCCCGTCTTCTGTCCTCTTTTTTTTTTTTAAACAAAAGAAAGGAATAGAGTCTCGTTAAAACCTTCTGATACAAAACCCTCCTTTGGGAAAAAATATCTAGAAGGAAAAAGAGTACTTTCTCCTAAATTTTATTAATAAAAATGAAAAAAGAACAAAGAAGAATGGGGGGACTAGGCCAAAACCTATGAACAAAAACAGAATACAGACCCATAGGGTGATAAACAGTAATAGATAACAAAATAGATCTAAGCCAAACCATATTGGTATGCAGATGCATCACTATAATGTCTTCCATCCCAACGAGGTTGGCACCAAAGACATTAACAATCATTTGCAGCACACCAAAATAATTAAGCAACCTGAAAAAGAAAAAAGCAATAATCCAATATCCAAAAGCAAGTATATGAAGCGATAACATGGTAGACCAGCTCTGTTACGAATAAACTCTTCAACAACAAAGGAAGGGATAGTGTTCCACCAGTTAAGACTCGGAGAATAAATACCAATGGCAGCAAGCTTGTCTGCACAGGCATTACCTTCTCTATAGATGTGAGAGTAGGAGAAAGTCATATTTTTAGTTAGTTGGATGCAATTCAACCAACGATTACGCAACTTCCAAGGAACAATCTCATGATTGGAAAAGGCCAAAATCACCAACCTAGAGTCACACTCTAGCCAGAGTTTATGCCACCCATTACAGTTGGCCAACTCAATAACTATAACAATACCCATTAATTCAGCATAGAAAGCATTGACAATACCAATATGAAAAGTAAAACAACCTAGAGTTACCGCCCTACTATATCTAAAAATACCACCATAGGCAGCAAGACCAGGAGATCCCTTAGCAGAGCCATTTGTATTAACTTTGATCCAAGAACAATTTGGCGGATGCCAGTTGACCTCTATAATTTTTGGCGCTTTGCTAAGCTTCCCATTAATAAGGAAATTCTTAAGAAAGACAAAATCTTGAATGTTCCCAATCATAGAGCCCGACGAAAGATTACCAGTGACTCTGACATTAGCAACAATCGTATTTAAAGCTGCAGAAAGAGGAATACCTTTATTCTCAAAACGAAGCTGATTCCTGCAGTACCAAATAGCCCAGACGGAATTAGCAATGGTGACAATGAGAACATCTTTGGTCTGGGAACTCTAGTAGCGATACAGATCTTTAAGATAGATAAAATAGAGGAAGTATCCAATCACTACAACATTAAGTTTAAAAGATAGCGCCACTTTAAGCAGCGCTTAAGTGGGAAAGCGCTGTTTAAAGTGGTACTAAAAGAATAAACAGCGCTTAATAGAGAAAACGCTGATTTTTTGTCCTAACAATAAACAAATAGCTAAAAGAGGAAGCGCTGCTTAATGTTGTCCTAACAATAAACAGCGCTTCATAAGAGGAAGCGCTGCTTATTGTCAATAACAATAAACATCGCTTCCTATTATGAAGCGCTGTTTAATGTTGGTCCTAACAATAAACAGCGCTTCCTCTTATGAAGCGCTGCTTATTGTAAATCAAGAAAGTTAAATTCAGCGAACCCTATTAATTTCTTTCTCTCTCGCGATTCAGCGAACCCATCAGAACCCTCACTTCTTTCTCTCTCGCGATTCATAAGAGAAAGCTTTGTCCCTCCCACAAACCCTCAATTTCTCTCTCGCAAACCATCACACTATCTGAGGCGAAGAAGATCGGAAAAATTTCTCTCTCACAAACCCTCACTTCTTTCTCTCTCGCAATAAGTGTTACCATTTGTCGATCGAAGCCATCGAGTTGTCCTCACTCGACCGTTGCTTACTCTCGCAAACCCTCACTCGACCGTTCTTGTGGCGCCTTCACCGTCCCATTCCAAATTGACCTAGGTCGTGATGTTAATTTGGGGCTTTGGTATGTTAATTTGGGGGTTCGATCTGGTTGATTTGGGGGTTTGTTCTGTTTGCAGCGGAGGTGCTGGTTGCTAGTTCGATCTGGAAGAAGAGGAGGTGCTGATTGCTGGTTCGACCGGATCTGGTTCTCTTCACTCTCTCTGGTTTGATCTGGTTCTCTTCCCTCTCTGGTTCGATCTGGTTTTCTTTTATCTCTTATGGTTCGATCTGGTTCTCTTCTCTCTCTCTCTGATTTCAGGTCCATTTTCCCAGCAAGGCGTGGCTTGGAGGGAGATCTGAGATCTAAGAAAAAGAAGATCTGAGATGCAAGGCGTGAAGAAGGAGAGAGATCCGAGAGAAAAATTGAACACTTTTTTTCTTTTAGGGTTTTAGTTTCTTCTCTATTTTCTTTTACGTAAATTCGGATAAAATTGAGCAGCTTTTTTTTCTATGTAAATTTCTTGCATTTCGATCTTGTTATGGGTTTGGTTATGTACCATGGATTGATTCTGAAATGAAGTATATTTTTAGTTATTTCTTGCATTGCTTTGGTTTTACTTCTCATGCTTGGTCGTATGATATGAGATGCAAGAGAGCTTCCTAAAAAGGGTTTATCATAAAAAGGGGTGAATAAACAGCTTCCTTAGGAAGCGCTACTTATTGATGTTAAAAATTGACAATAAGCAGCGCTTTCTTAAGGCGTTTGCTTATTGTCAATTTTCAGCAGCGCTTCAAAAACGCTGTTTTTTTGAATAACAATCAGCAGCGGCTAAATAAGCAGCGCCTTTTAAGCGCTGTTTAAGGCCAAAATAAGCGCTATTTATTGCCTATTTTTGTTGTAGTGAATACCAGACCCGCACAATGACTCAACCAGCGCCAGATGTGAGAAGCAAAAGAACAAGTTAAGAACAAATGCTTAGTAGTTTCATATTGAGAAAAAAAGATAAACCATGTCTCCCGTCCTCGAATTGAACAACTCAAAAGAAGGTAAATTGAGAAATTCTTAATTGCTCGTATATGCTCTCTCCGTTTTCGTATATAAGCAAAAAATAACTACTGCACCTCCTTAAGAATAATAGTTATTCTCATTTAATCGTCTTGAAATATAAAAAAAGAATTGCAATTCCTAAATTGCCCTTATTAATTGAAGGCATGGGAACCAAAGAGTTGCAAGAGAATAAAGATAGACTAAAATTAATTAAGAGTAATTTTGGGTTAACACTATTTAATATAGTAAAAGGGGCTAATTATTGCTTATATTTTGTAACAAACTATGGACGTTTTGTTGCTTAAATATGAAAGCGAAGGGAGTATATATTAGAATGGTTAAGAAACTTGCTCTATATATTATATATGTAAACCGCACCAAGTATAATACTCCATCCAATCCTTTTAATAAGAAATAAAATGGTTTTTTCTTAGTTCTAATTATAAGAAACAACATCAATTTTTAAATGCATTAAATGTCTAATTTCTATTTATACCCTTATTTATAGTGAGTCTTATATTAATGAGATAACTTATTTCCTATGCAAGTGGGTTAGTTTTTAAAAATGGTATTTTTGAGAAAAAATTAAATCTTTAAGAATATTAATTAGAAAAAACTATTTTTAATGCATTTTCTTGATATGTATGAATTATAGTTTTGTTTCTTACTCCCTCCATCACTATTTATATGCCCCTTTTAGAAAAAAAAATTTGTAACTAATTATAAGCCTCTTTTTAAATTACAAGATACATTAATTAATTTTTTTCCAAAGTACCCATAATTAATTGAATAGTGTTTAAAAATCCAAGACATGCATTAATTATGATTGAAGGATAAATTTGTAAAAGCATAAACATTATAGACAAATTTAATTATGCTAACTACTTTTCTTAATATGCATTTTTTTGCCTAAAAAGACTTATAAATAATAACGGAGGGAGTATAATAAGGATAAGAGAAATATAATTACAATAGAAAATAACAAAAATGTTTATAACCGGAGATTAATTTCGTTGTTCTAAATATCTAATCACCAGTTAATTAAATATTCTTCAATATAAAATTTAGAAGTTGTAAGTGACTACGTCAACAATGACGACAAGCCTAAGAAAGGCTGGATGGGGGGGACCAAGAAGGGAAGTTGTTGTAAGTAATAGCCAAGCATGGTAGTCTCAAATCTTCGCTCATCTCGAGCCACGCATGCCCTTAACCCCAAAGGTAGAGAGCTAGTAAGCCGTATGAGTGTGGCTTAGGTGCAACACATAGTGGTGAGTGAGCGAGTACCATACCACCCAATTGGACAACCAAAGTGGCTTACATTTCCAAATCCAGAGGCTAACGGCTCTTCATTGTTTATTAAGGTCGAGGTGGTCAGCTTTGGGATCACAACCCCATCCCCATTTTTTTTCTATGAAAAATAAGAGATATGCATTTGGGTTGTTCTCTTTTCACACACCATTATACATTTATGACCCTATGCTTCTTTGTAAATTACTTGTTTGGGAAAGCCTAACTTGAGGAAGACTTTCCGCTTATACACAAACACCAGCATTATCTAAACTTTATCTTGCAATATTAAACCATTTTGTATGGAATAATATTATTAAAAACAAAAGACAAAAGATGGGTTTCTTGATTATGATCACTTAGTGCCTTCATGTGAGTGTATGACCCGCTACACATTGCAGATAAATCATTTCTTTTTTTACCAATATTATCTATGTGTAAAGAAAAATCTACCTATATTTTGAAAATTATTACCAAAATTTTCTTAAAATTAAATAATAATTGAGAAGTTTATAGTATTTCCATACAAATAGCTGTTAAATTCAAACTTTATTAATGAAGTGTCGATCAAATGGAGGGGATCAAAAATAATTGTTTCCACATTGCGAGAAGGAAAATATAATATAGTGTAAAGATCATACGTATAACCACATTAATATTATTATAATAGTATGATACTCTCTCTTTTTTTATAAGTAAAAAAATATATGTATTTGGTCAAAATTTAGAATAAATATATATACTTTTTTTATTATTAAAAAAGGAGGGAGTAATATCGTTTATGTTATGATCTATTGTGTTGCGTCCGTACACATTTTGTCCTGACAACTATTAAATAATATTAAATAAAAAAACGAATGGCACTGATCTGCAAATATAAACAAGTTTTGGGGCACTTTGTTAGAGAGCCTTCCACATCCATCAACACCCAAGCTAAGAGGACACGCATCATTTTCCCTATATATATGTGTGGTAGGCTTATGTTGCCTCTCCAAAAACAAAGAAAAAAAATCTCACTGGTTTTGAAGATAAAAAGAGAAGGCAAGTGAGTTAGAGAGAGAGAGTAACAAGATAACACATATACCACAATGAACCATCGACCTACCCAAGACCAAATGATGCTTATCTCTCAGTTATTTCCTGCTAGTGCATACACTCAAATAATTACTCAACAAGGTTAGCATCCATACTCAAACGTTAGTCTTTAGCATTTTTTTTTTTTTTGCATCAAATGCTAATAAAGAAAGAGCCTTCTTTAAATTTTCTGCGTTTTTTAGGGGAGAAGAAGCCAAGACGACGTCGTAATAAGAAGAGCAAAGGAGGAGAAAACGGTGGCACGGAAATGAACAAGAAGAGGAAGCTGAGTGAAGAGCAAGTGAATCTATTGGAGCAAAACTTTGGAAGTGAGCACAAACTTGAGTCCGAAAGGAAGGACAGGCTGGCAATGGAGCTTGGTTTGGATCCTCGACAAGTTGCTGTTTGGTTTCAAAACAGAAGAGCTCGTTGGAAGAACAAAAAACTTGAAGAAGAGTACTCAAACCTTAAAAAAATCCACGATTCCATCTTGCTTGAAAAATGTCGCCTTGAAACTGAGGTATCCCTCTTTCTCTCAATTATTTTCTACTAGTATTATTTTATTACAACTAGCTAGCTAGAATTATTTTCAATAAAATTATGCTAATTTTTTTGGTTTCCGAGAAGATTATTTTTAAGACTACCTTGTTTTCCTTCAATACACTGCCAAGCAGAGTTTTACACCCAATAGTAATTAACGTCAATTTCGGGCAAGCATGCCACGATGTTAATTTCTTCTATGATGGTCTTGATATTTTTTTTAATTCTCTATACTATAGCGTTTCTTTAGTTCTACAAGTCGTTGTTACCTTTATTTTTTTTTTTATTTAGTTTAAAAAAGGCTGTTTGCGTAGTTTAATCCCGTAAATGTTGAAAGAGAGAAGTATCCGCATGCAACCCGTTCTTCAGGGCAAAGCAAAAAGAGATTATTAAAAATTAACTAAAAAATTAAAATAAAGGAAAGGAAAGCGGAAACTGAGACCCACCACATGAACGTGCAGATTAGATGAGCTCTGGGCTCGAAGAACTCCAAGTCGTCCTCATTAGTTCTCAGCCATACGATACGTCATGTGGAAAATATCAACAACATAAAAAAGATAAAGAAAAAAAAACACAAACAAGGAACAGCAAACTGCCACCTTAGTAGACAACAAAAGGCACTGTTACTTCAATTTGTTCCATAAGTTCCGTACAATATTATCAAGATAACTCATGTTGGGCCTTGCTAAAGGCCCACTTATGTTCCCACGTGAAACACCATTACTTATCAACACACTACCACGTGTCTCTCTCTCTTTCAGTCTCTAAGCTATTTTATATATCCCCACCACAGTGCCTTAATTAATCTTTTAATAATCTTTGGTTAGATCTTAACTCAACTCTTACCATGGTGTAGGTGTTAAAGCTGAGGGAGCAACTTTCGGAGGCGGAGAAGGAGATCCAGCGGCAGCGGGAGCTAGAGCAAGTTGATAGGGTTCCAAGCAACAGCTCCAGTTCATCCCAGTCACACTCAATGGAAGCCATGGATCCACCATTTCTTGGAGAATTTGGAGTGGATGGATATGATGATGATGTGTTTTACGTGCCAGAGATGGAATGGATTAATCTGTATATGTAAACCAATAATTAAGAATTTACGAATTAATTTAGCATTTGTAGATAATGTGAATTATCCAATATGTATAATATATTGTTCCTACTAGCTAGTGTGTGTGTTTGTTGACTATGGTTTGGAAAAGTATCCATCAACATAAAATTTGCATTTGACCTCAAAATGGTATTAGTACTCCTCTGTTCCTTTTTACTTGTCGATTTTTAAGAAGAAATATGTTTTTTTTATTTGTCATTTTGATAATTTAAGGTTATTAATTACTTGTTTTTCAATTATACCTTTAATTATTTATTGTAGAAATAGAAATAAGTGTGATGTATAATAAACAACCAAAGATATCATAGGAAAAAAATAATAATAACTTTATCAAAAACAATAAAATTTATTGATTTTTTTGGTTTGCGTAAAACAATCTTAAAAGACAAGTAAAAAGGAACGAATGAGATAATATCTAATTTGTTTGTTGCACATATAGCTGTTCCGTGTGTTTCTATCTCACCAAGTTAATAATTGATCAGCAGCTCACCATCAATGCTATTGCTAGCTTTCTTTGGTTTTTAGGGAGGGAAAATACATATAAATAAAATTGAAAATAAAGTAAAACTGTTCATTGAGTAATGAGATTGAATTCGGGTCACCTTATTTCTGCTTTTTTTGGGCAATGCAGATTTATTATTTGGGAATGTATTAATTAATAATGGGATTCTTTATTGACCGAGTTTGCATCCTGAGTCATGTGAACACATTCAAGCTATATATTGTGATTGTATCAATTTTGAAAATAATCCGTTCCTGGCATCAATGGTATAAAGGTAGCTATCTACTATTGGACTTTTTCTTTTATCTCGTATACCATAAAGTGTGTGGTCTGTTTTTAGTCCTGTAGTTACTGCTTTTTTTCCTCTCAAAATTGAAGTTGTTATTTGATTATTTTTTATTTTGGCGCTTATAAAAAATGTGACTTAACAGCTTGTTCAAGGAAAGAGATAAAAGATAATGAAGTGGCACAAATAATATACTGCCTGAATATTATTATTCCTACGAACTATGGGTGGTACAGTGCAACCGAAACTTTTTTTTTTTTGTGTGGTGAGGCAACTGAAAGTTTGAACATGGACAAAAAGCTTGAAATTGCTTCTTGTTTAAGGGCATGGTGTTTCAGACATCACACAAACAGATTGGGGGCTTTTCCTACTTTTATTATGTTTTTACTGAACTCCTCTTTGGCTCATGCTTTTGTTACCAACACCCTGCATCCCTCTCACTTGTCTTCTTGGAAGCGCTTGCATCTCTCGATTAGTGGTAGAATGGCCTTAATAAATTCAGTTCTAAATAGTCTTTCGGTGTATTGGTTCTCCTTCTATAAAGCCCCAAAAAAGGTCATTCAATCTCTTGTCAGTATACAAAGGAATTTTTTGTGGAGAGATAACTCTCAGACAAAGAAGATTTGTTGGGTCAGTTGGAAAAATATATTTGAACCAAAAGAAATAGGAGGTTTGGGGATAAAAGACCTTAAGTTATTTAATGCTAGTCTTCTTACAAAATGGAAATGGCGTTGTTTATGTGCTGATGGAGCGGTTTGGAAGCACTACTAGAAAAATGTCATTTTCGGACGAACTTTCAGACGGATTTCAGACACTTTTCGGACGGATTTCGGACGGACAATTGGTTTCAGACGGAATGGCTCTCATCCGAAAAATCCGCATCGCAAATCGAGAAGTACCGTCCCAAATTCCGTCCGAAATTTGTTTCAGACGGATTTCAGACAAATTTCCGACAAGCACAATCTAAAGTAATCAAATTCGTCCCAAATGTAATTCCGTCTCAAACCCGTCCCAAATGTAATGTGAACCAAAAGAAATGGGAGATTTGGGGATAAAAGGCCTTGAGTTATTTAATGCTAGTCTTCTTACAAAATGAAAATGGTGTTGTTTATGTGCTGATGGGGCGGTTTGGAAGCACTACTAGAAAAATGTCATTTTCGGTCGAACTTTCAGACAGATTTCGAACACTTTTCGAACGGATTTCAGACGGACAATTGGTTTCGGACGGAATGGCTCTCGTCCGAAAAACCCGCGTCGCAAATCGAGAAGTACCGTCCCAAATTCCGTCCGAAATTTGTTTCAGACGGATTTCAGACAAATTTCCAACAAGCACAATCTAAAGTAAGCAAATCCGTCCCAAATGTAATTCCGTCTCAAACCTGTCCCAAATGTAATTTCGTCTCAAATCCGTCCCAACTATTATTTCGTCTCAAATCCGTCCCAAATATAATGTTGTCCAAAATCCGTCCCAAATTCTTGTAGACAGGTGTCAATTAATCCAAACTAAACTAAACTTCTATGCAAGTAGTAAAACCTACATTTTTTACATCCTTCCATTAACAATTGTCACTATTGATGCAATGGAAACCAAAAGGATGGGGAAAAAATGAGTTAACAGCAAGGCAGCCTTTGTCAGAAATTCATAATAAATGACATTAATATGTTTTAGAGTCACCTAAGTTACAAATGAACTAAAATATACATTTTACAGAATTTATGTTGGAAAACACATCCATCACGCTTTGGCAATTGACAAATACAAAAATAAGTTTTAAAGTAAAACTACCTAATGATTAGTCCATGGCCAATATGTTTTGGGGCAAACATTCCAGATGGTGTTGTCTATTCAGGCATCTCATGAGTGTAAGTTTCTGTTTGGGAGCTGAAGGTTCCAATCATTTCTTTACTGCTGTCAACTGGAACAAACAAGGCTCAACAATGAGACAAGTCTATTTATCTGTTTGGCATAATAATTTAATTAGTTAAGAGATATTATATTAATACTTAATAGGATAGGAGTTACCTTTTATGCCAGTTTTCCACACAGTGTTGGTGTATTTGAGACCTGAAACAATGTTATGGTTAACCTGGAAAGTGAAGACCAGCCTGTAACGACTACCTTCTTTCAAAGTAAACCACAAACCTTTTGGATTTCCTCCCTCTGGTACTGGAATGACTATATCAGATCTACCAGCAGACTTTATTGCAAGGCTTAGGATCTTTAGTTCTGGCTCCAGAGTTTCTATATTACTCATAAATCATACATACCACAAGTTAGGTGAAGATCTGATAAGAAGTTCCAAAACCAATGGATTTTCATGATGCCAAGTTACTGATTTTGTCAATTGGCACTTGGAATTCACAAAATGAAATAATGTCACCAAAATTCCTAGTTCAAATTTTGTTACTTCTCTATATAAAGCATCAAAACAATACAAAACTGGCATTCCTGGTCCGTGAGGTAATTGTTGTAAAGCAATTCCAGTATGATGCAAGTTCAAATGCCAGTGACGGATAAAGCTAAACTAAAAAAAACACACAATTAAAAGGAAAAACCAGCAACATTGGGTATTTGATACATTTGCAAATACCATATATAATGATAAAGAAATTGTACCAATAGTAACAGTATCAATGGTAAGTGGTAACAATTGAAATAACACACTGAGGCCTCAAAAACATAATGATGCAGATTCTTTTATTTCTTTTTCTTTTTCAAAATTTAAGTTTGGCAAAATGATATCTGGTTCTGTTTTAGATAATGCTCTAAGCTCTATGAATGTGATCCAAAATTTTCAAAGAATTCACAATATTACTTGAATTGAAGCCGATTTTGGGGCTAGCAATGCAGAAGCGCAATACAACAAAAAGAATCAACATATATCACAAAATTAGAAAGAGAGAGAGATTAAGACAACATGAACAAATATAAATTGAAAACCAAACCACCAATCTAACTTTCAAATGGAAGCAATTGAAAATGCAATTACCTCCAACAGCATTGATATCAACACTTCCAAGAAGTTGTTCCTTCCACCTCCTCAAGCTTTCATCATCCTAAGGCCACAAACATAAACAACACATTGGTTTTAAAAAAAACATATTTTTCTGAAATGCAAAGAAAGACAACACAAGAAAGAATCAATAGGAATTAGAAACCAACAAACAAACCTTATCCTTTTTAAGTTGCTCCTTTAAGGTACAGAGGGCCCAATTCAATCTTCCTGTCCTCATCATCATCTTCATCCTCTGTGGCAGCAATAGAACTCTAACTCATGAGTGCCTCCTTCTTCATCACCACTTTCTTCATCAGTGGCAGTTTTTCCAACCCGAGAGGTATCCTCTGCAGTGCTGCCCTCTTTGACATTGTCATTCGAAACCACTTTTTGGAGAGAAAGAAAGAAGTGGGTCAAAGAATCCCATAAAGGTAAAAACTAGATGGAATAGAAAAATATGATAACTCTTGCAGCAAGAAAAGATGCCAAGATGTAATAAGTTTAAAGGCACGATAAATAAGTAAAACAAAAATAACAACTGGTAGGTGGGCAAAACAAAGGAAAACTCCATATCACAGGTTGTTGTTTAATTTGTTAGATTTTATAAAGCCTGGTAGTGAGAAATAGATAAGATAGGTAACTTCAAGGTCCAACACATATATCACATGCCCTTATAAATAATAACTTCAAGATTATAGAGAAGTCAAGATTACCATACTATAGGTGTCTTGATCTTTCTCCACTCAACATACTGTGTTTCTCCACTGCAATCAATACACTGAAAAGGATTAAACTCAGAAAAATATCTATATATTAGAAGACAAAAGTCAAATTTTATTTTCAACTTTAGATTTCTCAAAGAAAGGATTAACATTAGACCATTACTCTAAATCTAGAAAGAGTATCTCAAAAGCAATGTCATATAAACAATGAGTTCAAGTTGGGAAAAGCCTTCTTAGTTCTTACCCATAGACACTCCTATCTTTGGTAGCTTCAAGTTAACAGACATCATTAGGATGATTACATTGTTGTGGCATCTCAATATAACCATGAATTTCCTCATATCCCTCCTAATTAATGAGCACAAAACCATCATAATTCGTTCACAAAATTCAAACCCAGTTTACTTAACAAAACAACCAGAACACTAGCATCTGAAAACAAAAAGAAACAGAAATCCAACCCTCTAAATAATGATTTTGATAGCAACCATCTGTTGGTGTTGGAACTTTTAGTCCCACATCGGGTAAAATAGTAAAGAGGAGTGAACCTCTTTGTTATAAAAGGAGGCTTGAGCCTTGGTTTTATGTACACCATTCAAAAGCTTGTCTATCAACTTTTGTCTCTAGATAAATTCCTCTCTTTGTTTTAGAATTTAATAGAATTCTTAGTATGCTCTGTGGTTGCAGCTTGGGCTGAACCTCCACATCAGAAAAAGAATTTAATAGGAATATTTCTTGTAAAATGAGGGTGTGAGGAGTAAGTTTTGCTATGGGGAAGCTTTGTGGATGTCTTGAGGTGCAGAGAGAGAAAATTGTGTAGTTGTAATAATTTTCTACATAGTGGATTTTTCTCTGCAGTCTTTGGTGGTTTTCTCTGGTTTGGGAGTTTTCCACGTTAAATACTTGTGTTGTTATTATTTCTCTATTTTGTTTTTCCAATTTTCCACAGAAGTCTGCTGGGAAGAGAATTTGAAGAGTCAAATTCCCAACAAGTGGTATCGAGCAGGTTTTGCCAAAGAGGATGTCGGGAAGCAGAGTTTCAAATGCAGTCAGATTTGATGTAGAGAAATTTGACGGAAAGATCAACTTTGGCTTGTGGCAAATACAAGTCAAGGATGTGTTAGGGTTACTCCTGAAAGTAGTGGAGATGCTGATAATGAGGCTAACATTATCTCCGATTTTGATGTTTTTTGAAAGAAGGACATGTATATCCTTATGGCATGGGTCCCAAAGTTGCCATGATAAAGGATATTAAATGTTAGCGGGACCACATTTTGCACACGGGCATTGGTTGACATTGATGCAGGGTGTGTGGTGAAATTTATATCGATGGCTGATTAACTTCCATGAGAGTCAAATATGGGAGTTGCACCATAGTTTTTCAAGTGAGTTATATTTCGACATGTGCCGAGTTTAAATGCTTGGGATGGTTAGTTCGAGTAATTATGCTTTTATGGTGGAGCGATCAAGGCTGCGTTGATGATAGCAAAGTTATGAGAATCTTCATCAAGTGGAGCGTTGTGGGACCACAAAGTCACAAGGGTGGAGATTGTTGGTGTTGGAACTTTTACCCACATCGGGTAAAATAGTAAAGAGGAGTGAACCTCTTTGTTATAAAGGAGGCTTGAGCCTTGGTTTTATGTGACACCATTCAAAAGCTTGTCTATCAACTTTTGTCTCTAGATAAATTCCTCTCTTTGTTTTAGAATTTAATAATTTAGTATGCTCGTATTAGTTTGAACCTCCACATCGAAAAAGAATTTAATAGGAATATTTCTTGTAAAATGAGAGGTGTGAGAATAAGTTTTGCTAGTGGGAAGCTTTGTGGATGTCGAGTGCAGAGAGAAAATTGTGTAGTTGTAATAATTTTCTACATAGTGGATTTTTCTGCAGTCTTTGGTGGTTTTTCTCCTGGTTTGGGAGTTTTCCACGTTAAATACTTGTGTTGTTATTATTTCTCTATTTTGTTTTTCCAATTTTCCACAAGTGCAGTTTCTGGGGAAGAGAATTTGAAGAGTCAAATTCCCAACACCATCTCCAAGGTTCTTGAATCTCTGGCTTTGTCAACAACGCCATAGGATCTCTTCCTAGCAGCAATTGCAAACACACAACCCATTAGAAACTCATGCAATGCAAAACACGAGAAAATCCACTTCTACAAAGACAAGTACCTTGATTTGGGGTCTTTGATTCTAAAGATCTGCAGTCAAAATAACACTTTATAAAATCAAACAGTGACAATAAATTTGTTGGAGGAACACAACAGGTCTAGTCTTGTTTAGTTTTGGCTTTTGAGCTTCCTTGTAATCGGAAGAAAAAAAAAAGACAAAAATTCGGGGAGGGACGCGAAAAAGTTGTGGAGGGAGATGAAAATAATACATTGCGCGTCCCGAGCGAAAAAAAAAAACCTTACGCGGTAAGCCCAATGGGGGAAGGAAGAAGTTTTTTCAATGTATTTTAATTAACCTTTTCTCACGTTATAATTATAATAATTTTTTTCATCAAAAAAAATTTACAATAATTATTTTCTATCAAAAAATTATAATAATTAACTAATTATTTTTGAAATAAAAAAAGCTTATATTGACTTGTAAACCATAAAATTTAATATTTAAGAGATAATAATATAATATAATATAATATAATATAATATAGATTTGATATCAATTAGTATATAAATCAATTACACGAATTTGAAATTACTATCTTATTTTGGACGGATTTGAGACAAGATCAATTTAAAATAGAAAGGGAAGGATCTGTCCCAAATCTGTCTCAACCTTTCGCACGGATTTGAGACAGAATCAGCTTAGAATAAAAATATAATATATTTCATCCCAAATCCGTCTCAAACTTTCGAACGAATTTGAGACGAATTCACAAAAAATCATTGGCACAGACATTTTGGACGAATTAGGAACAGATTTAGGACGAAAACTTTGATGGAATAAAATCCATCCCAAATCCGTCCGAAAGTTTGATGTAATTTCAGATGGAATTAATTCCGTCTGAAAACAACAGTTTTCTAGTAGTGAAGAACCTGCTGGAACAAAAGTATAGACCACTTCATAATGGTATCTTAGATCAAGAAGCAATAAGGAGACACTCTTCCTTTTGGTGGCGTGATCTAATTTTGCTTTTTCCCGAATGGTTCTAAGGTTGGAGTTTATCTGGGTAATGGTGAGAAAGTACATTTTTGGTTAGATAATTGGTTGGGTGCCCGTCCTCTCATGCATGAATTCCTTGTACTTTTTCATCTTGCCTCAAATTATTCGGCCACTGTTGCAAACTGTGGTAACTGGGCGAATGGTTATTGGCGTTGGCATTGGTGTTGGAAGCGAGCCTTACAGCCTAATGAAGAAGCTTTGAGGCAGGAGATGGAAAATGTCTTGCAGGTTGTGGTATTGAACGCTTCTTCTATGGACAATTGGTTTTGGAAACATGATCAGACTGAACAGTTTATCGTAAAGTCAGCTTATCAACAATTGGTGAGGCTGTCACGGGGTCTTGACAGCCCCATAGACCACAGGTTCTCTAAAGTTTGCAAGGGGGTGTGGCACTCTGCTATCCCATCAAAAGTGGTTGTTATGGTGTGGAGACTCATGCTAGATAGGCTTCCTACTAGGAATGCATTAATAAGTCGTGGAATTATTATGCCCATTCATAATGCTTGCTGTGTTCTTTGTTTTCATCAGGAAGAAACTGTAAGTCATATATTTTTTAGCTGTAATTTTTCCTTTGCGGTGTGGGGATCCATCTATTCTTGGATTGGTATATCAGGGGCCTGACACTGTGAGGGAGCTGCAAATTTCCTTCAATATGGCCTATTGGGCTTGGGAAAAGTGAAGAAAAAGGTGAGGTATCTAATTTGGTGTGCTGTGGTGTGGCCTTTGTGGTCTTTAAGGAACAATATTTTATTTAGGGGTGATACTGCTTCACATTCTGAAATTGTGGCAAAAATAAAGGTAATTTCTTGGGGTTGGTTCATTGCTAAAGCTGGGAGAAATGTTGGCTGGCAATATTCGGATTGGTGTTTGAATCCTCTATGTTGTTTACAGTCGGTGAAGTGATTTCTATTCTGTTTAGGCTGTTGAGATTCTGTTTTGGAGGGTTATATATTTTTGGCGGGCGCATGTCGGTTGCATTCTTGGACGGTACTGCTGAGTTTCTGTTTTGGTATGATGCGCTGTGCTGATTTTTGGTGACAGGGGAAGAAAATTGAGTTGCTGTGTGTGGGTTACGGATTTGTATTTGGGGAAGAACTTCGCATGATATAGTCCTTTGTGTTGTTACGTTGTTTTGGCGCTGGGCTGTATCGGGTTTTGGTGTTATGGCAACAATACTGTATGCAACTACATGTGTCTCTGGCAGGACGTACCTATCAAGTGCTATTTTGGTGGAGAGAGGCAACTGATGTCTCATGGCTGCAATGTTGTCTGTTCTCTTTCCTTTGGAAATATTATGTCTATGTACTCAGTTCTCAGTTATTTTATCTTGTGGTGGAGCTTGCTTGTACACTTGTATCCCATGGTTGGTGTTTTCTTTTTTCTCCCCTAGTCTTTTTTCCATTGGGTTTTGGCTTTGGGAGGTTTTAATAAGGCACCTCCATGTTGTTTCAGGTTAAAGTACCATTCGTACTTCCCTAATAATAATTATTTGCTTATCAAAAAAAAAACACCCAACAATTTTTTAAAATTTCCAAAATACCCTAAACTAAAATATATATATATATAAAATATATAACCATAAATTTGTGATATTTACGTGTTATATCTTTTTTAATATATAACCCGTAAATATCACAAATTTATGGTATTTTCCAAATATATAAACGTAAATATAACCGTAAATATGTCATATTTACGGGTTATATATTTATTTTCTAAATATATAACCATAAATATCATATTTACGATTTGATATATTTACGGTTTGATATAATATTTACGGTTTTTAGTAGATTTATATTTAGGGTTTGTTTAATATGTACGATTTGTTTAATAGATTGTTTAATATTTACGGTTTAAGTAACATATTTACGGGTTTATAGTCACGTATTTACGGTTTGTCATTAAAAAATTTCTAAACTCGTAAATATCGTATTTATGGTTATATATTTAGAAAATATATAACCTGTTTGAGTACCATAAATAAGCCTATTTATGGTGTTTTTTTTTTAATTTTCCCTACCGTAAATCGGCTATTTAAGGTACTCAAAAATTTTTTGAGTGCCATAAATAGGCTTATTTACGGTACTCAAATAATTTTTTAGTATCGTAAATAAGTTTATTTACGATATAGAGTATTCAAAAAAAAAAAATCTCCCTACGTAAATAGTGGGGAGTCACATATTTACTGAAAACTGTTGTCAGGATTGGATTGACCTTTTCAACAGCAACTGTTTTCAAACAAAAAGGACCAGGTAACCCAAAAACAGAGAACAGGTTACCAAAAAAAAAATGACTACCGTAAATTCACTAATCTACCGTATATAACTTTTTCAAACATATATATATATATATATATATATATATATATATATATATATATATATATATCGTAAATTAGCCAATTTACGGTACGTACTTTTAAAATACATATCATAAATTAGCCAATTTATGGTATATATGTTTGAAAAATTAATATACCGTAAATTATAATTGGATAATTTACGTTATGGAGATTTAAAAAAAAACATACCGTAAATAGGCTTATTTACGGTACCCAATTTTTTTTTGAGTACTGTAAATAAGCCTATTTACGGCAAGGGGATTTTTTTTCAATTCTCATACCGTAAATATGCTTATTTGTGGTACTCAAAAGAAAAAAATTGGGTACCATTAATATTTACGATTTGAGTCACATATTTACGAGTTTTTAGTCACGTATTTAGAGTTTGTTATTAAAAATTTTCTAAATCCGTAAATATCATATTTACGGTTATATATTTGGAAAATACCATAAATATGTGATATTTACTTTTATATCTTTTCTAATATATAACTCGTAAATATCACATATTTATGGTTATATATTTTATATATATGTTTTTTAGTTTAGGGTATATTGAGGATTTTAAAAAATTGTTGGGGGGTGGTGAGAGGGATGCAGGGTGTAGGAAACAAAAGCCCTCCTCTTTATATATTTACTTATTGGTCAATTCTATTAGCTAACAAGATTAGGGCCCGACCTTAGCCTTGAGCAGTTTAGGGCCAAAAAATGTATAGGTTTTGAAAAATAGGCTTTTATTACCCACACCCTACATTAATCTCACTACACCCAACATTTTTTTAATTACCCAAAATACCCTCATCATATATGCGGGTTATATATTAGAAAACATATAACTGTAAATACCACTTATTTATGGTATGTTCCAAATATATAACCGTAAATATGATATATAAGGGTTACAGAATTTTTAATATCAAACCGTAAATACGTGACTCAAACCGTAAATATATGACTATTAAACGTAAATATGTGACTATTAAACCGTAAATACATATTATAAATTGTGATATTTACGGTTTGGTTATAATGTTTACGGTTTGATTATTTTTGTTTTGTGTGTTCTAAACCGTAAATACCAAAATGTAAAGGGTTTAAAAATTCAAAATAGTTGTTAGAACTGTAAATATTAGAACCAAATAAAAACGTAAATATTATAACCAAACCGTAAATATCATATTTTATAATATGTATTTACGGTTTAATATTCATATTTACGGTTTAATAGTCACATATTTATGATTTTTTGGGTCACGTATTTACGGTTTGATATTAAAAATTTAATTTGTAACCCATAAATATTATATTTACGGTCATATATGTTATAAATATATAACTCGTAAATATTACATATTTACGATTATATATTTGAAACATACGGTAAATATGTGATATTTACGGTTATATGTTTTCTAATATATAACCCGTAAATATCACATAACCAGTAAATATGATTAGGGTATTTTGGGTAATTAAAAAAATATTGAGTGTAGTGAGATTAATATAGGGTGTGGGTAACAAGAGCAAAAAAAGTATTAACTTTAACCCCTTTTACTCAGAAAAAGTTAACTAGCTTTTATATAGTACTAAGGTTAATTTTTTATTTCACCAAAAAAAATAAGGTTAATTTTTTATTGTTAAAAGATCCCTAATTTTACTACGACTCTCTCTTCTTATCTTTATCTTTATAATTATAAAAGCGATAATATTTGAGGGTAATTTTGTCAAATCACTTAAATAAACACTAATTAATGTCTTTTAGCATTTAATAATTATAAATATATTTTTTTAAAATGAAAGAAAGAGTAAAATCCTAAAAAATAATAATTAAATCACTTAAATAACCACTAATTAATGCCATTTAACATTTAATAATTATAAAAGAGAGCAAAATCCTAAAAAACTAATTATATAAATCCCAATGTTAATTGAAATCATTGTTTTATGTATATAAAACAACAAAATATTTTTCGAACATGACATGTTAGAAAGCTCACGCCGAAAATGCATGTGAGCATAGATGGAGTTTTGACGGGTTGTTTCTGCATTGTTCATAAAAATAGGGTTGCATTTTTTGTTTTGAAATCGATTTATTTATCCTTAAAAACTGTAACTTCACGGAAAAGAAAATTGTTAACATTTTTTTTGAACATGAAGTAAGAAAGCTTACGCTAAATATACCTATGAGCATTAATGGAGTTTTGACGGGTTGCCTCTGTAATGTTCATAAAAAAAGATTACATTTTTTATTTCGATTCGATTTATTTATCTTTAAATACTATAATTTCACTGAACAGAAAACAAACAATTTTTTTCACAGGAGACTGGGAGAAAGTTAACACTGAATATGACTGCGAGCATAAATAGAGTTTTGACGGGTCGTCACTTAAATGTTCATAAAAGAAATTGCATTTTTTGTTTTGTAGTCAATTTACTTATCCTTAAAAATTGTAATTTCACTGAAAATAAAATAAACAAAATTTTGTTTGGACAAGACGTTGAATATGTCTGTGAGGATACATTGAGTTTTGATAAGTTATCTCTGCAATATTTTATAAAAAATTGTTACATTTTTTTGGAATCGATTTATTTATGCTTAACTTAAATACTCTAATTTCACTGAAAAGAAAATATTTTTTTTTTCAAAGAAGACTATCAGGAAGCTCACGCCAAATATGTCTGCAAGCATATATAGAGTTTTGACGGGTTATCTATGTAATGTTCATAAAAAATGTTACATTTTTTTGACTTCAAATCGATTTATTTATCATTGAATACTGTAATTTTACTGAAAAGAAAACAAACAATTTTTTTGAACAAGAGACTAGGAAAGCTGATGCTGATAATGTCTACGAGCGTACATAGAGTTTTGACAAATTATCTCTACAATATTCATAAAAAAGTTACATTTTTTTTGGTTTGATAATAGTAATGGTATACTTCTCAAAAGAAAATATAGTAGTAATAGTATAAATATTACTATGTGTATTGCAGAGTTACACGTGTAACTCACGAGTGTATTGTGTAAGAGTTACTTTAATTAGAAGAATTGTGTTCGTGTTATCTTAATATTTATTTATCAATATCTTAATAATCTTACAATTTTTATGACACAAATAAAAAAAATTAATATGAAAAATGTAGAATTATTCTCGCAAACTTCGTTTCCTCCGTACATTACACGGGTAGTAAATAATGATATCTTATTAGTTGATATTTGCTATCCATTAATCCTAATTAAATTTCATATATTTAATAATTTATTTTTATTTTTATTTTTATTTTTGTTATTATTGTTAGAATATTCTAAAATCACCAAAATGCTAATTACTATAAATGTTAATTATTATTAAATATTTACTAGTTTAGTTACATTTTTCAAATTTAATTTTCTTCATTCTAAATTTTAATATAAGTTGATATCCTTTATTCAACCATTTCGCATATATTGCAATTACAATATTTTATTCCCATTTTTTCAAAATCGTTATTAATTTTTGAGTTCTTATTTTCTTATTTAAGACCAATAATATGTTCAAAAAAATCAAATAGATTAATGAGTTTATGTGCGCTTGAAAAATATTAAATAAAATTTATTATTAGACTCTAAGAAATAAGTTTATATTAAAAAAAAATATGAAGATACATTTTAACCAGAATTATATAATTTTATTAAATTATTTTAAATTTTTAATTATTTTAAAAATATCTCATATTAAATTTCACTTTAAGCTATGCTAGACATACTATACATGAAGCAGTATGTAATCCCGAACCTTAAAAACCATTTGTTATATGTGAAGCCTCCCCTAATCCCTATCCTGATTCCTGAACCTTAAAAAAGCAGTATTCAATACTATTAATCTATCCCTAAAAATACTATTAATCTAATATTTTAATTATATATCTATTATTTTATTAATATTTTACTTATTTTTTTGGGTACTATTAAATTTTTTTGACATGGGTACTATTAATATTTTACTTATTAGTATCAATACATAACTTACTTAATAGGCATTATAAATTAAAACTTAGGAGAAAATTTTATGTAATATTTAATATTATATATTATTATAATATTTATTATTTCAATATTTTATATATTGTTTAATCAACATGTTATTGATACATTAATAAATTCACATGTCAACAATATATGTGAATATATAAATATAAATATATATATATAAATAAATGTCTTAATAAATAGATGTAATATATTAATTAATTTTTATATATAAACAATATATAACTTATAAGATATTTTCATCAATATACAAATAAATAGGCATAATAATAAATTTTAAGATTTTGTAAATCGTGATGTATATAATAATATATTTATAAAAAAAAATTTATTCTTAAAATAATATTATTTTTTCTCTGCAATATTAATATTTTAATATTATGTTTATCTATTAATATATTTAATAATATATGTAAATATATATAAATAATTATCTTATTAATTACATATAATATATTAGTAAATTTATATATTCATAAATATATCAATAAATAGACATAGTAATAAAGGAATAAATTTTAAACTAATTTAAATCATAATGTATATAATATTATATTTTCTCATGAATTTCCCTTTTTAATTGTTATATTTATTCTATAAAATATTATGTCTATTTAATATTGTATTTTCTTAATATATTAATAATAAATTGGGAAAATAATATATAAGATATTAAAATAGTTGATTAATAATATTAAAATATTATATAGTTATTACAATAAAATTTATACTATAAAAGTGTTATTATATATATTATGGTTTATATCAAATAATTTGTCCATGAATGCATTTAAAAGTCCTTATATTGCATTGGTGTAGATACCTTTGAACTTCTCTAGGTACATGGCTTAACTATTAGATGTGAAGTTAAAAATAGACCAAAACTGCAATATTTAAAAATTATGGGGATCAAAATCGAGTAATTAGAAATATGAAGACCAAAAGTGCAATTACGCCTAATTAATAATTATAATAATTTGTTTTTTATTCATGAAATATGACACCAATAAATCATCTTAAGGGAAAATTAATGTGATTTTCTATTTTTGATAAACTAAATTGATCTCAACTTCTTTTTATTAGAAATGAATTGATGCCATTTTTTCTAGTATTGAGAGCGACTAAATTGATATCAGTTTTTTTGATAGAAAAGTACAGGGTTAGAGAAACTTCTCAAAAGAAAAATGGTGCTCTGAATAGCACGAGGATTCTGACGAGTCGTGATGATGATAGTTGTCACCTCTACAACACAGCAAGCGCAAAATAACATACGTTAGTTGAATAAACTCGTAAATGGAATAAAACTACAGAAGTGTTTGAATAAAGAAATATTTCCCAAAAATAAATATAGAAGAACTGCATTTGTTGAAGCTTTATCAAAATCATAGTTTGCACATTTCCTCGGGTCTGAGTGGCATGTGATGTATAAAATGGAAATCCCACATGACATATCACTCAAGACCACAAAGCACATCACATTTATGGTTGAAAAGGCATATCCTCTGGTTAAGATTGAGTCACTTTAATTGAAGAAATCTCATCTATGCCCAAGCCTTGTTTCATCTCAAAAAATTGTCCCCTCATATACTCTTCTTGGATCCGCAACAAACAACCCACCTTGGTTAGATCGAACTTCAATGGGTTGATTTACATTAGTCTATATGTGTTATGATTCAGCACCAAAAGGATTGAGAATGCAGGACACAAACAGAATGCAATCTGCAGAAAAACATGCAGAATGCTGAAGTTGAGAAGAATAGAACAAACACACAAGATATTATCGTGGTTCGGAGCAATTATCTCCTACGTCCACACTGACTCACAATTTTATTGATTTACTGTAAAATCACTCTCTCACATACAAGAATTTCCCATGATTCACTCCTCACTTGCACACACCCGAGAGCATCACAGCTTTATGATACAATACAGAGTTTTCTTGCCCCACAAGGCAACTAGCTAAGCCTTTTTATACCCGATAAAACAGTTACATAACAGATAAGTTAGTTAGCAATTCCTAACAACCAATTGCAACTAACTATCAACTAACTATTCTATACAAGTATCACATAGCTAACAGATTTTTGAGCCTATCCTAATTACAAGTAAATTGATGATCCACCTATATACAACAATATGAAAACAACATGAATACTACAATCATATTATTTAAAACATTACACCAAAAAAGAAACATACATGCCATAATATACTACATTCCACCCCATTATTTAATACACAAGCCCACTAAACTACAATCAATATTAAACTCATATATGCATGAAACGTTAAAAAATTCCTTACATGGATCAATAGCTGTCAGAAAATTTCTCCCCACCCCATAAATGTGGGTCCTCTCTAACAAAGGGGGTGTCTACACGTGTGCCTTTCTCGGTTGGGTTTGTCAACCTTTGACTCCAGCAAGATTCTATGTGCTGCGGTGCCTCACTCACAGTGTTCTTCCACGGACGACCTTTGATCGATTGTGCGCTTTGAGTCCTCACAACACTTTTGTTCCCTAGATAGAATATATATAGGCAACACTGTGAAGACACTGATATGCATCTTACAAGTATCTCTGGTATATACATCCACACAAAGACTTGTCCAATGAGCTCAAACCAGTAAACAAATTAATATCTATCTAATGCTACTGACAATGACTAGTGAATTTGAAGGAGAAAATATGCTCTTGTAAGAGGTGGGATTTGTCCGGTATCCCTTATGGTCATGTTGTTACGTGTATGTGGTTTAATATTAACCACAGTCCAGAGGACAATGTTAGTCCATACTGCAGCTGCAGCCCACACACGTTATCAGCTTAACTTAACTAATGTTAATTAGTTCTAACCATAGTTAGTTCATTTATTGGTTAGTTTGTTCTGTAGTTAGCTGTTCTGTTTTTCTCTGTACATTGACAAGTTGTTGTTTGTATATAAACATTTTCTGATATTAATGAAAGCTACCTTTTGCCATTTACTCAATGTAATATGGTATCAGATGAAAACAATTTTCGCCTATTCTCTCTGATTCTCGCCTAACCGCTCCATTTTTCTTCTTGTTTCTTGCACTTTCTTGGTGGTTTCTTCGTGATTTCTGATCTCTTTCTTCTGGTGCGTTCTTCTTTCTTTCTTTGCGATCTCTTCTTTCTGGTGCACTTTGATTTCTCGTTCTGCGAATCTGTGATCTCGCGATTTCTTGAAACCCTAACACAATGTCTGCGTGTTCTTCTACATCTAATTCACCGAAATCTCAAGCTCCATCGGTGACGAAACCTGAACCTGTGATTCCTAATCTTGCATCTCTGAAATCACAACTTCAAGATCCTTTGGATGTTTTCTACATTCATCCGAACGAGAATCCATCTCTCGTTCTTGTTTCTCCTCCTCTGGAACCCTCTAATTACCATGGCTGGGCGAGAGCTATGTCCAATGCTTTACAGATGAAGAATAAATTTGACTTTGTTGATGGTTTGATTCTGAAACCATCAATTGATGATCCCTGCTTCAAGGCCTGGAAGCGCTGCAACACTCTCGTCTTATCAGGGCTTCATCACTCGTTGAACACTGAGATTGCTTCCAGCATCATTTGGCTTGACACTGCATATCAAGTCTGGCAGGAACTCAGAAATCGATTCTCTCAAGGTGACTTTGTTCGTATTTCACAGTTGCATTCTGATTGTATTCTCTCAAACAAGGAGAGTTATCAGTTACCGCTTATTTCACGAAGATGAAGATTATTTGGGATGAACTTTGTAATTTTCGACCTATTTCCAATTGCATATCATCTGCTTCTGGTTGTTGCAATGTGGTAAATCAGATGCATCAGTATCGTGACCATGATTTTGTGCTGTCCTTTCTGCAAGGACTCAATGATAATTTTTCTGGAGTTAAATCTCAGATATTGCTGCTTGAACCTCTTCCTCCTGTGTCCAAAGTTTACTCTATGGTGATATAGCAGGAGCGACAATTTCAACAGCCTCTTCTTCCTACGCCTACTGCTATGGCATTCTCATACAACCAGGGAAATTTTGGTTCTGGCAATAATTCTGTTTCTGGCACAAATGCTTCACAACCAGGGAAATCGCGTCCTAATTTTAGGCCCTTTAATCAGAAGCAGCAAAGACAATGCACACACTGTGGTCGCCTTAATCACACAGTGGAGACATGCTTCATAAAGAATGGTTTTCCTCCTGGTTACAAATCAAAGAAATCTGTCAATGCAGTTGCTATTTCAGAGTCTAGCAATACTGTTGTTGCTACTTCTGTTTCAATTCCAGGATTTACTCAAGAGCAGATTCAAGGAATCATGTCATTGCTGTCCACAGCATCTGTTGCTGCCTCATCCCAACCAACTACCGCTGCATCAACAAATTTGATCAGCTCTCACCATGTGTCTTCTGTGTCTACTTCAGGTAACCTTTATCACCCTTGGATCATTGATTCTGGGGCAACCGACCATATTTCATCATCACTTGCCTATTTCACCACATATAAAACAATTAAACCAATTCCCATAAATCTTCCCAATGGCCAACAAGCCATAACTAGCATTCGAGGCACTATACACCTCACAGATACCATTACCTTGTTTGATGTTCTATATGTTCCTCTTTTTTCTTTCAACCTTATTTCAGTCACCAAGTTTACTAATCATTCACCTTGTTTTGTCTCCTTTTATGATGATCATTGTCTTGTACAGGAAATGAATACCTTGAAGATGATTGGCAAAGCTAGAGTGGCTCATGGACTATATGAAGTTGTTCTTCCTTCATCCAATCCGGTTCCATCTATTTTTAAACATTTTGCTAATAATACTTGTACAAGCATTCCTCATTCCAATATATGGCATTATAGATTAGGCCACCCTTCTTTACAATGTTACAATCTTATTCAAAAGAATAATGATTCTGTTTCTTCTTTGAATCACCTTGTATGTGATACTTGTCATTTTTCCAAGCAAAAGAAATTATCTTTTCCTCTTAGTTTTTCTGTTTCACTGAATGCATTTGATCTCATTCATGTGGATATTTGGGGTCCCTTTGAGATTCATTCTATAACCGGTCATAGATATTTTCTTACGATTGTTGATGAGAAGTCGCGTTTTACTTGGATTAGGCTCATGAAATCCAAGTCAGAAACTAGACCATGTTTAATTCAATTTGTAAGCTTTGTAGAGACTCAATTTTCTTCAAAAATAAAAGTAATAAGGTTAGATAATGGTCAAGAATTCCTATTTGACTCTTTTTACAAAAGCAAAGGAATTGTGCATCAACTTTCTTGTGTTGAAACACCCCAACAAAATGGGGTGGTTGAGAGGAAACATCAACACATTCTCAATGTGTCAAGGGCCTTGATGTTTCAATCTCATCTTCCTATTTCATTTTGGTCCTATGCCATTTCACATGCTGTTCACCTCATTAATTTTCTACCTTCTTCCAAGCTGCAGAATCAGTCCCCTTATTTTGTTCTATACAGTAAAAATCCTGATCTTTCTTATCTCAAGGTCTTTGGATCTTTATGTTTTGCTTCTACTTTAGCTTCTCACAGAAAGAAATTTCAACCTAGAGCTAGAAAATGTGTCTATCTAGGCCATAAAGAAGGTGTAAAAGGATTTATTTTGTTTGACCTTATTAACAGAGAATTCTTTCTATCTAGACATGTCATCTTTTATGAAAACACATTTCCTTTTATTTCTCCATCAACATCCCACAATTCATATACTTTTACATTTCCTATTTGTTTGCCTCATTGCAAAAATTCCACTGATATATCAGCTATTCCTCTTGTAACCAATGACACAATCTCCCTTACATCTCCACCTAATTCTGCAGAAAATTCTGCTTCTGCAGAAAACTCTGTTTCTGAAAATCATGATTCTGTTTCTATCTCTGCAGAGAACTATGCTTCTGCAGACAGTTCTATTTCTGCAGTTCCTTCACCTGTCCTTAGGGTATCAACTCGACTCAAACACCCTCCTAAATACCTTAGGGAATATCACTGCCATATAGTTCACACTCAGCAAGCATCAAGCCAATCATCAGGTATTTCTTATCCTCTTTCTGATTATATGACTTTTGATCATTTGTCTCCCATTTATAAATCATTTTGTCTTGCTATTTCTCATATTACCGAGCCTAAAACCTATAACCAGGCTGCAAAACATGTTTGTTGGCAGCAAGCCATGGACCAAGGAATTCTAGCTCTTGAGCAAAATCACACTTGGAAACTTACTGATTTACCAATTGGCAAACATCCTATAGGATGTAAGTGGGTTTATAAGGTAAAGTACAAATCCGATGGGAGTATTGAGAGGTATAAAGCCCGCCTTGTTGCCAAGGGCTATACTCAACAAGAAGGCCTTGACTACTTTGATACTTTTTCAGCTGTTGTCAAAATGACAACCGTGAGACTTGTTCTTGCTCTAGCAGCTGCCAAAGGATGGCACCTCCATCAATTAGATGTCAATAATGCGTTTTTACATGGAGATTTGCATGAAGAGGTATACATGACTGTACCCCCTGGTTTTAAAACTTCTCATCCCAATCAAGTTTGCAAACTAGTCAAGTCCCTTTATGGACTCAAGCAAGCAAGTCGCCAATGGAACTTCAAGCTTACTTCTGCCCTTTTGAAGCTTGGTTATTGGCAATCAAAATTAGACCATTCTCTCTTTATCAAGCATCTTGATTCCAAGATTACTATATTACTTGTGTATGTTGATGACATTGTTCTTGCAGGAAATGATCTTGATGAGATTGGTTTGGTTAAATCTCAGCTTGATAGTCAGTTTCGGATTAAAGATCTTGGTTCCTTAAAATTTTTCTTAGGTCTTGAGGTTGCAAGATCTACCAAGGGCATTTCTCTTTGCCAAAGAAAATATGCATTAGAACTTTTGGATGATGCAGGCCTTCTAGCATGCAAAACGGTTTCAACACCAATGGTTCCAAACCTTAAACTTTCTACTACTGACAGCAGCCCCTACTCTGACCCGGCTGCATATAGAAGACTGATTGGCCGCATGATTTATCTCACAAATACTAGGCCTGATTTAGCCTTTGCAGTGAACAGGCTTAGTCAATTTGTTTCAGCTCCTACAGAAGCACATCATGCAGCAGCCATACATGTTTTGCAGTACATTAAAAACTCTCCTGGAAAGGGTTTATATTTTTCTGCATCTTCTGACCTCAAGCTCTCAGCTTTCAGTGATTCTGATTGGGCTTCTTGCCCTGATTCTAGAAGATCAGTCACGGGTTATTCAGTATTCATTGGACCATCTTTGATATCTTGGAAGTCAAAGAAGCAACCAACAATTTCCTGTTCTAGTTCTGAAGCAGAGTATCGGGCATTAGCTTTTACAACTCGTGAAGTTCAATGGCTCATTTATATCCTTCAAGATCTGAAATCTGAAAGTGTTGGTGCTGTCCCTATATATTGTGATAGCAAATCTGCCATTGCCATTGCCCAAAACCCAACATTTCATGAGAGGACGAAGCACATCGAAATTGATTGCCACCTAGTTCGAGAAAAGTTGCAAACTGGTGTCATTCAGCTGATTTCAGTCTCATCTGCCAACAACATTGCTGATATTCATACAAAGTCTTTACATCCCTCGGTTTTCATTCATTGTTATCCAAACTGAACCTCAATGATATATATGGTCCAGTTTGTGGGGGGATATCAACTTAACTTAACTAATGTTAATTAGTTCTAACCATAGTTAGTTCATTTATTGGTTAGTTTGTTCTGTAGTTAGCTGTTCTGTTTTTCTCTGTACATTGACAAGCTGCTGTTTGTATATAAATATTTTCTGATATTAATGAAAGCTACCTTTTGCCATTTACTCAATGTACTACACGTAGTTCGGTTCATGATTATCTGCTTGTTTCATTGATGATTTTATTTATGCAGAAAATCAACATTCTTGAAAACATATGACCATATCATTTTACCCTGCATAAATGGTCCAAAGTTCTGGCTCATTCGCTACTAGAAAAAGTTGAAACAACGATAAAAATTAGAGATAGAAAAAATGAAATTATTCTTCAAATTTAGTGTCCGTAACGCTAATTAGCGACAAATTTCATTTTATTACTCTCTAAATTATATTGCTACTACCAGAAAAATAGAACTAGTAACCAAAATTAGAGACAAAAAAAATTAAATCTCTCTTTGATTCCCTTGTCACCAAGTTTTGTGATGGAATTAGAGAGAAATTTTATATTTTTCCTCACTAAATTTTTGTCATTGATTTAATTTTTTAGTAATGGTTTCAACTTTTTAATTTCTAAGGGTCATTGTTTGTGTTGAGCCTATCAACCTCCCCTATATGAGGGAGGACATGAGAGGCCCAAATAAGCTAAGAAGGCTGCAAACTACTGTGAGGTGCAAGAGGTGTGGAGAATTGGAACACAATTTGAGGACTTGCATAGGGAAGACAACAACAAATAGGGTCATACCCAAGGGTGGGAACAAGGTATTCGGCTTTTATCTGTAAATGGTCATTTTTTGTAGCATCCACTATCTGATTGGGTTTTGTCTTGCAGACACACTAACAACTACAACAACCTAAAGATAGAACCAATGCACACCAAATCAAGTTGAGATACCAAAACCTACATAATCATAAGCAAGTCAGGCTGGTGAAGGAAGAAGATCTAGGAAGAAGAGGAAACAAATGAAACAAGTGGTCACCCAAACAATCCTTAAAAAGAACTTTGTTGTTGGAATAATTAGAGATTAAGTTAGGCGTTCCTAGGTTTTTTGTACAAGTTGTATTTTGTTGAACTAAATTAGCAATGGTTCTAGTTTAAGTTATCTTGCAAATTATGTTATTATGAACCAATTTACGTTCATGTTAATGGCAATTCGGATTAAGTTATCTTGCAATGTATATTGCAATTGAGACCACGAGGCCAATTTGGTATAAATTAATTTTGTTGTGCTCATTTTCTATTTTGGAATCAATCAATTATGCATTTCTATTGTGCTCATTTTCTATTTTGGTATAAATCAATTATATTATCTGTTGTGCTCATATTTTGTTTTGGTACAAACCAACTATCTTGCCTATTGTGGTCATTTTCTGTTTTGGTATTCACAAATTCATAAATGTTGGTGTATTTTTGAGTTGAGTACCCCTTGTACTCCCTTATTAATATATATATATATATATATATATATATGCTTTTCAAAAAAAAAAAAAATTCATAAATGTGTGCAATACTAACACATAGAACAAATCTCTTTTGGTATATGCCAGAAATCCCTTTTGGTATATGCCACTTTAGTTTATAGTATAAGCATACATCAAGTTTTCTCTAAACAAACTTCTGACATTCTTGAAAATTAGACACTTATAACAAAAATGCATTGAATTAATACCTTTCTAAACCAAGTTTTCCATACACACATTCAAAGTTTACACTAAACAAGTTTTTTGATACTATCAAATTTACAACACCCATTTTCGTTTAATGTGGCATAAAAAGTACACCAAAAATTGAAGCTAAATCAGAAATCCTTTTATTCATTGAACAAGTAAAAAGTGCACAACAATAGCCGCACCAGTACATAAAAATTTCACAACCAAATTTGCAACATATCGTAATAGTCAATACACAATACCAATACACCCATCATTCACCCTAAACCAATTTAGTTACAATGACAACAACTAAGACATGAATAACACATCAAGACATCACAAGGCCTCCCACAAAAAATCTATCTCTAGTCTTCAATTCGTCATTTATTCCTCAACAATGCCCTGATGATCTTTCTTCACGTTCATTTACTTCAGCAGCATACCATTCAAAGAAGCTGCATCTTTTTTCCCTTTCCCTTGTTCAAATCAGAAAATAAGCTTAGATGAAGTTAGGTAGCCCAACACATTACATACTTTGAAACCCTCTAGCACACAAAAATCACCTTGAAACATCCACAACCATAGAACCTGTTCCAGACTGGGCCGAAGCCCAATTCGACCATTCGCGCGTCGAAGGCCCATCTCCGCACATAGTTCGCTTCACCACTTCGGAGCCTGGTCGACGTGGCCTATCCAATGGTCCTTAGCATTCCACCCCAGCTCATCACAGCCTGGCAAGGATCTGACGGTAACCCGAATCTCGCGGGAGCGATTATCTTTCAGTTACCGTCCTCGAACCATATAAAAGGGATCTCCTTCACAGATCCAGGTACGATTTCATTGATTCCTGCAATTCCTCACCTCCCACCTAAACTGACTTAGGCATCAGAGTCCTTGCAGGTACACCACCCCCGCGCGCCGTCGCCAACCGCTGCGAACAACGCCGCATCGCTTCTCTCCGGCCGTCCTCTGAAGTTCTGTCCAGAACATTGGCGCCGTCTGTGGGGATCATCTTTGATTTCATCTCTATTTTCTGAAGTTTCTCTTCGTCGTTCATGATGACTGGATCGAAGCACACCGTCGCTACTCGCAGCTCGCTCCGCGTAGATCTAAATCCACCGAATCCTCCGATCGCTCCGGTAGATCTACCTCAACCTGAACCTGTTCACTTCACGGTCAAATATGAAAGGCCGAGGAATGTTCCTCCGCCTCAGATCGATGTTGTTCCATTCGTTACTACGTTGGCTACAACAGAAACAGGCGAAACCACTCTAGCGACCACCGCCTTCCTCCTCCGTGAGTTTCAATAGTTCATACGAAGTCATGCTGAAGCGATGCAGGTCCAGAATCAATGCCTGGATGGTATGGAGAATCAGCAGAAAGAGATCTCTGTTCGCGTTGCAACGCAGATCGAGAACAAAGCAGACCAGACCCTTCCATCGCCTTAGAGATCTAGAGATTCCGTAACTCGTAGATCTATTCATCGTCGCCGCCGTGATGCGACTCCACGCCGCTCTCCACATGATACACACCGTCGTAGTCGGTCTTTGGATTGCACTTCACCTCACCACCGTAGATCTCAGATCCGCTCTCCTCGGAGCGGAAGAAGAAACGAGAAAACGCGGTGTGAGAGAGTTTTGCCTAAAAGCCTATCGTCAGGGCTTGAGGCGAGGTGCTCTCCACCGCGTCGCCGCCGTTCTCCCGATCACTCTCCCCGTCGTAGAGGTGCGACTGCAAGCAATGATACACTGCCTCGAAGAACCGCTACTCCCTCTCGCCGTCGTGCAAGGTCACCTGAACGCACCTCTCGCTGCCGTCGTGCTCACTCCCTTTCGTTCACCTCGCTGTAGAGTGACACAGGGAGCGACACATGCGAGGCCTTTGGTCCTTTCACTTCCAGGATCATGAAGTTCCAGATCCCAAAGCATCTTCAGAAGCCACCATCCTTCGATTCGTATGATGGCACAACTGATCCAGATGAGCACATCGGTTGTTTCGACACGGTCATGGGCTACCGAGGTGCCCAGGGACCAGTCAAGTGCAGGATCTTTCCCCTGACTCTGAAGAAGGCGACCTTGTCATGGTTCTAGGCCCTGAAGAAAAATTCCATGGACTCGTGGTTCGAGCTCACTGATCAATTCTCTGCCCACTTCACTGCGTCCGAGGTCCAGCCAAAGTCCACGGCAGCGTTGGCCGTGATTCAGCAGAGAAAAGATGAATCTATCAGAGAGTATGTCGAGCGTTTTAACAAAGAAGCAATTTCTGTGAAAAAGTGTTCCGATGAGATGAAGTTGTATTTGCTGGAGCAAAGTTTGGTTGAAGGCAGTTTGTTCAGCGTCAACATTGGTGTCGACAAGCCAAATACCTTGAACGACTTCCTTAAATGAGCCCAGAAGTACATGAATTATGAAGAGAAGTTGATGGCGTCGAAGGTCAAGGGCAAAACCCAGGAGAAGACCGGCGGACAACGTGAGGACAGGTCGCGTAGAGATAAAGAGAACTGACCTCCATCTAAGAGGTATGACAGATATACTCCCTTGAATACCACACCAAAGTGTATTCTGAATGAATACGCGAACACCGAATTCCGAGATGCTGGAATCAAGTTTCCCCAGAAAGGGAAGGAGAAGCCCAATGCCGACAAGTCCAAGTATTGTCACTTTGACAAGTGCGCTGGGCATGAGACTGATGAATGTTTCCACTTGAAAGACGTGATAGAGCAGCTGATCCTGAAGGGGAGGTTGTCGAAGTACATGAAACAAAACCAAGATCTGGCGATAGAAGGTCGAGGTCCAGATCACCTTGACCTGCGAGAAAGGAATCAACTTTTGTAGCACAACTCGACGAGGCAGCTCGAGCGTCCGAAGAGAACAAAGAAAGACCTCGACCTCCCCCAGTCGCCCTTGTCATCTCTGGGGGGTTCTCCGACAAGGGAGGTGCGAGTATAAACTCAGCAAAGCGAAAGCTGAGAGAAACGATGTCAGTTTCCACTGTTTTTCCTTCATCTAGCAGGCATAAGGGAAGACCACCCCTCGCCTTTTACGACGAGGACTTGGTGAATGGAAAGCCGAATTTTCTGATTCCTCTGTTGGTTAAAGCTTACATGGCCAACTTTGATGTTAGAAGAATATTGATAGATCAGAGGAGCTCGGCGAGTATTATTTTCCACGAGTTGTTTAAGACCTTGAAGCTACCAGAGAAGGACCTCGTACCGTATCCGGGGTCTGATCTGACTGGTTTCAATGGCTCGAAAACCAAGTCGTTGGGCTACGTGGAATTGATGGTGACCTTTGGAGAACCACCTGCCTCCAAGACTGTTAAAGTCCAGTTCATAGTACTTCTGTGCAAGTCTGTGTACAACTGCATCATTGGGCGCCCAACTCTGGGAGAGCTCGGGGCCGTGACCTCAACGGTCCATTTGAAGATGTGTTTCCATAGTGATGATGACAAATTCGTCACTGTCGAAACTGATCAAGAAGCTGCAAGGAGATGCTACATCCTGTCTCTGAAGGTCGACGAGTCGGGAGAAGAGAAGCGACCTCCCTCTGCTAAGAAGCAAGCTCTTGTAAAAGCCGCTTCAGAGGTCAACCTTGCTAATTTCGATGCCAGAATTGAATTCAAATATGAAGTCCAAGAGGACGACCCCCTAGCCCGCGAACTCCAGCAAAAGATCAAGAGGACAGTGCCTGATGGCGAGTTTATCCGACTTCAGGTAGGAGATGATCCCGAGAAGACCGTGAAGCTCAGTGCAGACCTTCTCGAGCAGGTTAAGCTGCAGCTAATTGAGTGCATGAAGTCCAACGCTGACCTCTTCGCTGGACTGCTGCTGACATGCCAGACATCTCTCCCGACATCGCCTGCCATCAACTTGCTCTCGACCCTATAGCCCGCTGGGTGGCTCAATGACATCGTAAGCAATCCCCTGAGAGAGACTTATCGACAATTCCTCCGGTTTTCGATTGCTTTCTTTTATGGACGCATACTCTGGTTATAACCAGATCCCAATGCACCCTGCTGATCAAGAAAAAACTGCATTCATGACCGACAAAGGCAATTACTGCTACAAAGTAATGCCTTTTACCCTCAAGACTGCTGGAGCCACGTATCAGCGCATGATGAACAAAGTATTTGCAAACCAGATCAGTAGAATGCTGGAGGTGTATATGATCGTGAAAACAACGAAGGAAATCGACCACGTCGTCGACCTAAAAGAAATTTTCGCCGAAGTCCGATGAAATAATATGAGGCTCAACCTTGAAAAATATACTTTCGGAGTGCGAGCTGGGAAGTTTCTCGGTTTCTACTTAACTGAGAGAGGGATTGAGGAAAACCCTGACAAATGTCGTGCTGTCACCGAAATGCAACAGCCATCATCAAAGAAAAACATACAGTAGCTCACTGGAATGCTCGCCTCGCTGACGAGGTTTATTTCGAAATCAGCTCAACACGCATTGCCTTTCTTCCGTCTACTCAAGAAGGGAATTCAATTTGAATGGTCCCCCGAGTGCGAAGAAGCTTTGACGCAGGTAAAGCGCATCCTGTCTCACCCACCAGACTTGACGAGACCATCCCCTGGGAAAGTACTTTATCTCTATCTGGCGGTAGCCAATGAAGCTCTGAGTGTCTTCCTCATCCGTGAAACAGACGAGGGCCAGAAACCCGTTTACTTCATAAGTAAAGCACTTCAGGGCCTTGAGCTAAGATACCAAAAAATTGAGAATGTTGCGCTAGCGTTGATAGTTGCAGCTCGACAGTTGAGAGAGTACTTCTTAGCGCATCCAATAGTAGTTCGGACAGACCAACCAATCAAACAGATCCTACACAGACCTGACTTGGCAGGACGTATGATCAAGTGGTCGATTGAGTTGTCCGAATTCGGGGTTACGTACGAAGCAAGACATGCCATCAAAGCCCAATGCTTGGCAGATTTCATTGCCGAGATGACTTCGGGAGCCGTAGAGCCTTGCTCTAAATGGGCGGTTCACGTCGACGAATCGTCCAATGCAAAGGGCGGTGGCACAGGGCTATTGCTCGAGAACGACGACGGGTTGATCGTCGAGTTCTCCCTGGGATTTTCATTCCCCACGTCAAACAACCAAGCAGAGCATGAAGCATGTTTAGCAGGACTCACACTAGCTCGAGACTTCGGTGCTGAAGAAGTTAAACTCAGAACCGATTCTCAGTTGGTTGTGTCCCAAATCAACGGAGAGTACCAGGCTAAAGACCCACTCCTCCAAAAATACCTCGCCTTGGTGAAAAAGAAAATGAACGACTTTTCTACAGTCAAGATCACACACGTCCCGAGAGAACATAACACCTGAGCAGATATTCTGTCCAAACTCGCTAGCACGAGAACCTCGGGGAACAATAGATCTGTGATACGGGAAACACTGGCCAAACCCAGTATAACTTCGGTGGTCAACATCACCTCCGTCGAAGTACCAAAGACTCTTCCGAAATTTTGCTTTGCAATTTCCCAGGCAAGCATTGATGACGTGGCCAGTGACCTAGACGATTGGATGACGCCCATTCGGAAGTTCATTCAACTTGGAGAGCTCCATGATGAGGAGAAGGAAGCCGCCAAAATTCGGAAGAAAGCGTGTTCTTACTCCATAATTGAAGGTATCTTGTACCGAAGAGGGTTCTCCAGCCCCTTGTTGAAGTGTCTCGACGACACCAAAGCCCAATACACATTGGCCGAAGTGCATGAAGGAATATTTGGGCAACACCTTGGAGGACATTCCCTTGCGAAGAAAGTCCTCCGTGCAGGTTATTATTGGTCGTCATTGGACGCAGACGCGAGTTTATTCGTTAAGAAATGTGACAAATGCCAGAGACATGGCGACATCCACTTGGCTCCTCCAACAAACGTCCCTTTTAGCTCCGTGGCCCTTCGCCTGGTGGGGCATTGACATACTTGGACCATTTCCAATGGCTCCTGGATAGGTGAAATATCTAGCCGTCGCAGTAGATTACTTCACCAAATGGGTAGAGGCAGAAGCACTGGCAAAGATAACTGCGAAGAATTTGATTAAGTTATTCAAAAGATACATCTTGACGAGGTTCAGGATACCCGAGGTCGTCATTACCGATAGCGAAACACAGTTTGCAGACCGTGGTTTCCGAAAGACTTTGGAGGACCTCAACATCAAACAACATTTCACCTCCGTAGAACACCCCAAGACGAACGGTCAAGCTGAGGCCGCAAACCGGGTTATTCTGCGAGGTCTGAAATGAAGGTTAGATGAAGCAAAAAGGAACTAGGTGGAAGAACTTTCCTGAGTACTCTGGGCATATCGCACAACTCCACACTCAACGACAGGAGAATCCCCCTTTCATCTCACATATGGGACGGAGGCCGTCATCCCCGTCGAGATTGGAGAACTTAGTTGGAGAACTTCATATCCCCAACAAAGTGTCAATAACTATCAAAACTTGCGAGAAGGACTCGACCTCCTCGACGAATGCAGAGAGCTTGCAGCGCTCAACGAGGTCGCAGTCAAGCAGAAAATCGTAGCAAGGTACAACCGAAGCATTGTGCCCAGAGAGTTCATGCCTGGCGACCTCGTCCTTCGACAAGCTGACGTTGGTTTAAAGAACGCCCCGCAAGGGAAACTTGCACCCAACTAGGAAGGCCCTTACCGAGTCATCACAAAGACCGGTACTGGCACTTACACCCTTGAGACACTGCAAGGCCAGCAAGTTCCGAGGACTTGGAATGCAACGAAGTTGAAGAAGTACTATAGCTGAAAATAAATGTATCTGAAACATACAAATGTTGAAGCAATAAAGTACATTCTGAAAGCCTCGTGCCCGAGTGTACGAGCACCTTTGAACAAGCCTTGTGCCCGAGAGCACGAGCACATTCTGAAAAGCCTCATGCCCGAGCGCACAAGCACCTTTGAACAAGCCTTGCGCCCGAGAGCACGAGCACGTTCTGAAAAGCCTCATGCCCGAGTGCGCGAGCACCTTTGAACAAGCCTTGTGCCCAAGAGCAAGAGCAAGTTTTGAAAAGCCTCGTGCCCGAGTGCGCGAGCACCTTTGAAAAAGCCTTGTGCTCGAAAGCACGAGCACGTTCTGAAAAGCCTTGTGCCTGAGTGCACGATCACCTTTGAATAAGCCTCATGCCCGATAGCACGAGCACGAGCACGTTCTGAAACGACCTCGAGCAGAGAGCACGTGCGTGGTTAAACGACGTCACTTTCTGTCTGGCCAACAGATTAGTGAACATCAACAATTGGGTAAACCCTCTTGAGAACAGAGGTCCCAAACGAACGACAAGCAAAGTAAACAAGGTAAATATTTTGCTAAGTCAAAAAGTTAAATATCATTACAAACGTTTTGTTCATTACAAGACAGTGAAAGCAAACAAGAAACGATAAATACAAGCAACAAAATTCTAAGACTTAGGAGGCACAGCCACTCCCGAAGTCGACGGAACTACTACTTCGGAATTCAAGGGGGGACCACTTTGGAAGCCACTGGAGGAGGCACCTCGGAAGCCAGGGGAATAGCCACTTTAGGGGACGGAGTGGGCCTGGTGAGAATGACCTCCTTTGTTTGGCCATCCACAATTGAGTTCCACTCAACTACCCCATCAGGGGTCATTCCCGTCGTGTTGAAGGCAAGACCAGGGTTGAGAAGCCGGATCTGGTCAACGGCGTTGGAAAAGAGCTCGTCACCAGCCTTCACGATCAAGGCCACCATCTCTGCCTTCTCGGCCTCTAACTTCTTGATCTTCTCAGAAAGATACGATACCTCTAGATTTTCCTTGGAAAGGAGCTCAACCTCCGTGCTCAATCCCTCCACCTTGCGTTGGGATTCGAGAACCTCCAGCTTAATGTTCTCTTCTGACTGCTGAAGGTCCTGGATTCTCTGCAAGAGCTTTCCACGCTCCTCAACCAACTTCCCCTTCTCGAAAGAAAGGTCTTTAACCTGCTGTGACAATTTGGCCACTTCGCCCTTGAACTTGGTGGTCTCCGTCTTAGCAGACCCCAATTGTGCCCGAAGCTCGACTTCAAGTTCTTCAAGAGACTTAATCCTCGTTTCAAGAGATTTAATCTTTGTGTCGAACTCTGACTTGCTCTTGCGAAGGCTAGCAAGCTCAACTTCCAAGTGCTTGTTCTTTTCAAAGACCCACTTGGTAATGACTAGATCGCGCAACTTGGAGGTCATGGCCTCGAAAAACGAGTCCTCTTTGGCACCTTCTGAAAGTTCATTAAAATAAGCCTCGTCAGGGGGAGGAACCAACCTACTGACCTCGTCCGTACTGACCACCTCGCTGCGAGACCAGACCGGCGGAACCTCACCAGGAGTTGGAACCACCTCTTTCCCCTTGCTCGGTTTGCCCCCTGCCTTGATAGTCAACGAGGGAGCCGAGGTCTTTGGTAGAGGAGGAGGCTTCTTTGTCTTCTTGGCGGCAGGCTCTTCAAGGACTTGTGCTGGAACTCGCTAACTTCTCGAAGACACATCTTCGACCACTTGCGCTGCCACGGTTGAAGCAGCGACCTGAGTTCGGACCACGGCACCCTGATCTCGACCTGACGTGATCTCAGGCCCAACACTCTGAACTGGAGAGGCCCCAGAGGACGGAGTACGAGCAGGAGCAGTTTGGCTGGAACCTTCTCCAACCATAGGAGAAGGGGTCTTTTCAGCTGAGCCTTTCCTCTTCAAGCTCGCCAGAAACCAACGAAGTCGCCATTGAATCTGCAAGAACAAAACGAATCAGAATGATAAGAGAGGAACTACGAACAAGTAGATTTCTACAAATTTACCTAAGCACGCATTGGCTTCCTCTTGAGTCTTGCATTTCAGAAGGCGACGAGTATCGACATATCCTTTCTCAGAGACCAACTCTGCCTTCTTATTCGTATATTGTCGAGGTTTGAGCTTCTCAACAAACTTGCAAATTTGCTTCAAACTGTATCGAGCATTGTCGTCGAGCTCGTCGAGTTTATACGTGAATTCGCTCTTCTCGAATTGGAAATGCTTCTCGCTCCAGCACAACGGAAATCTCTCGTGCCAGTCAGTTATCACCTGCCCGTTCTTGTCAAGCGCCTCTACAGGAGCGCAAACATTCTCCATAGCAGTATTGCTGACGGCCTCGACAATGAAATACTTCGATTTAAACCCACGATGGGATTCCGAGAACAACTCAAAAACTTTCCCATTCTGTTTCAATGAAACCCAACCTTGGCGTTTCGCTGGATCCGCTTCCATCCACAAGGGGGAAAATGGAGAAGAATGTCTCGAGCAAGGGATCAACGTTTAAATAGGGGCACAGTAGCTGGAAACCCCTAACAAACGCCTAAGCATTCGGATGTAGTTGTGAAGGAGCGACCTCTAAATGATGTAAAACCGCTATTTCAAATTCAGAAAAATGCAACCTAAAACCCAAATCCTTGAAAAGGACCTCGTACATGAACATCAAAATACAGTCAGACTGCGAACAGATTCGAGCATCAAGATTGGGTCGACAAATCTTCCAGTTTTTGAAATTGCGGACACCATCCGTGACATCCATGGAATTTAACATCAGTAGAAAATTCTCTTTCGACGAGTAAAGGGAGCGAGTACAAAGAGCATCTTCCGTAACCCAACCGAAGTTCTCAGCATTTGGGGGAAAAACGAAGTCATCCCTCTGAAGTAATTTCTTACCCATATCTGATCTCGCAAAAGCACTGTCATGGAAAAAAGCTCGATATTTATCTATTTCTATCAACCACTCTCCTACTTCCCTCTCAGTGAAGGTCCGTCCGAAAAACTTCTCTAATTTTATAGAAAGACTTTGGATTTCGACCGAATCTATAGGAGACACATTCTTACCTCATAATCTCCAACAAGAAGCCTCGGAGGGTAATAGGCCACAGGGGAAGAACTTTTCTCCCCAGAGCTCACCGAAATGAAACTACCGTTCGGCGATGAACAACCGCTATTGGCGTTATCATTTCGCCTCTCCGAGGGGCCACCGGAGAAAAAAGAACTAGAAAAACCAGATACGGAGGAAGACGAAGACGAATCTCTCAAGAGAAACCTAATATTGCTACCCATTTCGAAACTACAAAAGGAAAAACAGAGAAGAGGAGAGGAAATTTACCTGTAAACGATGAAGTTTGCAGTAGAAATTTCCTGGAAATGAAACATGAACAAGCACGAACGCTCAGTAACGAACCACCAGAAAGAAGCCAATTAACCGGCAGGTGTTCAGGATCACTGGGGAAGAGAAACGAATCGAGCAAACACTCAAAGATCACCGGAGAAGGAGAAGGAAATGAAGCAAAAAAGTATCTCAGAAACTTTGCGAAGGGAAAGAAACGAAAGAAAGGGGGACGAATATTTATAACCCCAAAGTCTGAAATAAATGACGTGCCCTTTCTCCTCCTCTCACCATTGATATGATTCGAGCGATGTGACATTTCCTCTTCTCACACAGTTAATCGATGACACGTTGCACTCCTTAACCTAGAAGGCACATCACAATCATGACACGCCTCGAAACAACGCGATGCACCAAATCCCAAAGGTGGCTGACGCGACATTTTTAAATTCAAAATTAACGCTCACGCGCCTAGGGTTTGGCAGCGTTTCAGTTCTCTTTTCTCTCAAAGGGACGACAAACATTCACACTTCCTTTCAAACAGGAATACCGAATGTCGACATCACTGAACTTCTATCACTACAACAAGTCACCACCTCGACACTCAAGCTACCGACTTGGGGGCAACTGTTCCGGACTGGGCCGAAGCCCAATCCGACCATTCGCGCGCCGAAGGCCCATCTCCGCACATAGTTCGCTTCACCACTTCGGAGCCTGGTCGACGTGGCCTATCCAACAGTCCTCAGCATTCCACCCCAGCTCATCACAGCCTGGTAAGGATCTAGCGGCACCCCCGATCTCGCGGGAGCGGTTATCTCTCAGTAACCGTCCTCGAACCATATAAAAGAGATCTCCTTCACAGATCCAGGTACGATTTCATTCATTCTTGCAATTCCTCACCTCCCACCTAAACTGACTTAGGCATTGGAGTCCTTGCAGGTATACCACCCCCGCGCGCCGTCGCCAACCGCTGCGAACAACGCTGCATCGCTACTCTATGGCCGTCCTCTGAAGTTCTGCCCAGAACAGAACCTACGATCTAAATTTTCATGTGTTCATGTTGTGATGAGTGAAGCATCCACATCACAGTAGCATCTTATATATGTGTGGTATTCTTTTCCTTTGTGGGATGATGAAGCATAGGACACTTCACTTACTCCTCACATTTCTTGTTCGATGTTCGAAATTGTAGGGGAGGGGGAGGATGGTGAAGTAGGGTTAGGAATCGTGAATAGGGAGATGAGGGTCAATAAGTGCCCTAATTTTTGCCAATTAGAAATTTTACCCTCAATTTTTAGATTTTATGGGTTTTTTAATTTAAGCCATGTCATTAAAAGCCATATTGGCATAAATCACGACCAGGTCAGCCTCCAGCGTGTGAGTAAGCATCTACCGTTAGTAATTAGACGGAAATGAGACATAAGGACTTGATTCTAAATAGGAGAAAATATTGGGGACCCAATTCGCGCAATTAAAAATAGGAGAACCTAATTTTCACAGTCACAATAGTTAGAGGACTAAAAGTGCTATTTAGTCAATTAATTAATTCGACCTGGATATAGAGGAAAGTAATCTAAATACATTTTTTGATAGGAAATGATGTTGTAGATATATCCTTAATAATCTATCATGCAACATCAATTTGCCTAGGAGATGGCTCAAATAGGAAGCAAATGAGTTTCCAAAAATGTTACAACACTTAACAAGTTTTCCGTGTACGTAAATTTAATATTTAAATGCTACCAAACCTATATTCTGGCTATTCATCTGGCTGTAATACCACCCAGCAATGGCGAAGGACTATCCGCAGTTGTCAGTCTCAAATCGTAAGCTCCTCTTCCATCTCTCACTCGCTTATAACTCCTCGGAGAACGTCGGACGCAGGCCAAGTGACGATGATGCTGCTGATTTTGATGATGAGTTTGTCTTTGATATTGATCCTAGTTTGCTTGTGGACCGTGATAAACTAACCATTGGCGACATGATCGGAGAAGGGTCTTACTCTATTGTATATAAAGGATGGTGGGCACCCCTTGTTGCTACGTACTATGGATTCTCTCTATTTTATTTATTTATGTTTAGCCTTACTCGTATATAATTGTGTGCATATCCTTTTAGCATGATGGTTTTGAATGATTTCTCTGATTCTAGGAGTTTAATATAGTCTCACTTTATTGATTATTAAATGTAGAATAAATGCTTGAGTTCAATTGTGATAATTGAAACTTTTGTGGTCCAGTTGATTTTGACTTACGTGTTATCCCGAATCTTTGGATTGCCATGCGCTGTGGACACATTAATTAATTATAAAGTGTATGCTTTCTGCTGTTTGCTTTTCCTACTGTAAGCTAATTAATTGTTTGGTTTGTGGTTGAAGGGAATAGAGAGAAAATGAGGCTGTTCTAAGTTCTAATGGTTTGTATATAAATTCTTTGCAAGTTTGGAAGGGGAGGAGAAAAAAAGGGATATAACAGTTCCTTTCGTCTGATTTTTGCTTTTCTCCCAAAATTAGTGGATTTAAGGAGGAGGAGGAGGAGAACTGAACTAAAATTTATGAAATATATTGATTAAAATATTTTCGTATTTTTTTTTTCAATTGAAAATTTTCACTCACAAACTTTTTCACAATTTATTTCTCACAATTTTATGTTATTAATATACTTCAAACTTTTTCATATTGAGTCTTAATTTTAGAGTTGATTCACACTGGTCCAAGTCTGTGTTTTCTTTTTATTCATATTTTAGAACTGAACTAAAATTTATAAAATATGTTGATTAAAATATTTTCGTATTTTTTTTTCAATTGAAATTTTTCACTCACAAACTTTTTCACAATTTATTTCTCACAATTTTATGTTATTAATATATTTCAAACTTTTTCATATTGAGTCTTAATTTTAGAGTTGATTCACACTGGTCCAAGTCTATGTTTTCTTTTTATTCATATTTTATAAATATATAATAGTAAATTAATTACTCGCTCTGTCCCATTTTGTTTAATGTTTTAGAAAAATATTTTTGTTCCATTTCGATTGTCGTTTTACAATATCAATAAAACATTAAATACTTTAATCTTATTATACCTTTTACTGTTATTAATGTGTTTTTTGATCAATGTGTTTTTTTTCCTTTCAATTCTCATCATCTCGCTTTCCGATATGTTTTTCCTCAATAAATAGTGTATTGGGAAATTACATAATATTTTTTATAAAATCTAAAATATTAATTATATTTCTTAATTCTTGTGCCAAAACCTTAAAGTCAAACAAAATAGGACGGAGGGAGTATATTATTTTACTCTCATTCTTTCAATAAAAAATTTATTATTTTTTCCCTTCATTAAAATATATATCATGCTTTCTTTGAACCCAAAAATCTCCCGGCTTAATTCTATGTAGAAAATTAATTTGGCATTGATACTACAATACAGACAATATGTCATGACCCTCCTCAATTGACATGTACAACCTTTTTTAAAAAAATACTGTGCATGATATTGAACTTTTGAATCAGAAATTTACACTTGGAAATTCTTGTGTCTGAGATTTTATATTGTCTTAGCCAAATAATTGGTTGTTTTTGAGTTATTGACTGACTCAAGGTACTGTTGTATTTTGTATTTAATTTGAGTTTGAATTGATATTTCTCATATTATATATACATAATCATATTAAATATTCATTAAAACTCTAATGCAGTATTATTACACCTCCTTTTAAATTCCTTTATGGTATTAGTGGCAACACCAACAAGTATGCAACCTTTTAACTGGATGATAAAATTATCAAAACGAAATGCTATTGTGCTGATCAAGAAAACTAATGGAAGTGCTAGTTTTCGTTTGAGCATAAAACTGAAATTTTTCCGTATGTGTTGTATTGTATCTCTAATTTAATATTTTACTGTGAATGCATAATGATTCAGGTATGAATGTCGCCCTGTTGCTATAAAGGTTATACACCCAGAAAGAACAATGGATGCTACACCAGAATGTAAGGCGAAATTTCAGCGAGAGGTGAAGCTGTTGTCTAGGATTGAACATAAAAATATTGTTAAGGTATTCTATAGTGTCTTCTGTTATTTATTTTTCCAAAATATTTATTCCCTTAACTTTCCAGAGTTGGCAAGCTGATGATTTAAACTTGTTCTGCAGTTTATTGGCGCTTCTGTGAAACCATCAATGATGATAATCACAGAACTTTTGGAAGGTGGTTCACTTCAGAAAAACTTGAAAATGAGTTTTGGTTTGGAACTATCTTTATGTTATGCCCTCGATATTTCTCAAGCCATGGAGTATTTGCATACAAATGGTATCATTCACCGAGATTTGAAGCCCGGTAATTCTTTTCTTTAACGACTAAATCATAACTCGTGCGATGCATGGGCAAAATACTGTTTTGCAAAAAAACATTATAGAACATATTTCTTCTGTCATTGCCATACTTCTAACTTTTCTATTTGTGTATAAAAAAATAATAAGAGTTGCATATCCTTATTTCTAATTTAAAGTATATTAGGTGATAAGTTGGTGAACAAAATAAATGCAACAACAAAAATATTTCCAACTTATATAAATTTTGGGCAGCAACAATATTTATCATTAAAAGAAATAAACTTGAGAACTAAGCCTTCGCAACTAACACAGTAGTACAACACTGATTAAATCTAAACACCCAAAATACAATATCAGTGCACTTTTTTAAATCGTTAGATGTAAACAATATATATGATTTAATGAAATATTTTTGGTTCTGAGAAGTTATATTTCTTTTGAATTTCCAAATATTGTCTACTATAAAACCATATTTGCTTGTTTTGTCTAGGTAATTTACTGCTTACAGAAGACAAGATGCATGTTAAACTTGCTGATTTTGGGATAGCTAGAGAGGATACATGTGATGAGATGACTTGTGAGGCTGGTAGTTACCGATATATGGCTCCTGAGGTATATTTATTTCTTGGATTATATATACTTTTCTCTGCATGTACAGAATTCAAGTACATGTTCAAATTGCTAGAATCTTCATCATGTAATTAGCTTTATTTATGTGTCTAATTAATTCTTCCTATATCTCCGCATTAGTTGTTCAGCAAAGATCCACTTCGAAAGGGAGAAAAAAAATGCTATGATCGGAAGGCAGATGTCTATAGCTTCGCAATAGTTTTATGGTCATTGATCAAAAATCAAACTCCATTTAAAGAAAGGAAAGGCTTGATGGCAGCTTATGCTACAGCAAATGTATGAAATAATTACTAATTATGATATCTTCTTTTAATACATTTCAATAAATTCTAGCATCTCAAAAGCTTTTTTATTATTTTTTTTTTATCTTCACTTCATTTATGAAGTACTGTTTGTCATATATAAATGCGATGAGATCTTAAGCAGTAATAGTATAGAATTGCAAAATATGGCTAAATCTACAATTTATGTTCTTGTAAAATTCTATATATGTTCCTTGTGATGCATGGTTGCAGAATTTGAGGCCAAGTGTGGATGGATTTCCGAAATATCTACTTCCCCTTCTGCAATCTTGCTGGGCACAAGACCCAAAACTTCGACCAGAATTCACAGAGATCACTAAAACTTTGATGACGATTCGTTGCTCAACAAAGACCAGTGCACTTGCCAGCATAAATGAGATTGAAGAACTTGATAGCAACGAAAGTATGAAAGCACATGGCCCAACGAGCCTAGAATCTAAGGAGGAAAACATTCCCAAACATGATGATGATGAGACTATAAAACCCAATGGCGACACTGAGGGTGATTCTCAGTCTCAGTCTCAGAGTAGAGCGCAGACCCTTTTCCCTGAATCAGCGAAAAGCAACCCAAAAAAGAAAAGCAACCTCAAGCGTTTGTTTACTTGTTTCCGTAGTTGCTTTAGCATTTGACATGATACAAACTTGTAGAAAAACCAAATGCAAGACTTGTTGAATTCTCTTCTCAGGTTACCTTGCATATTTCTATGAAATATATGCTTTATAATCTTAATTAATGGGTAAATATGATAACGGTCGTAGGCGGATCTACATAGAAGTGAGGGTGGACAAATGCACCTTCGGATTTTGATAAAATTACAAGTAATATCTTGAGTTTTTGTATTTTTCCCCTCTATTTTTTTTTTATTTTTTTATATTTAAACTCACTAGCCTCAGTTCTTATATATTTTGTACTCTAAACTTTATGACTGGTTGGTTTTAAATGTCTTAATAATAATAATTTTTATTTTCTAAATAAATTATCTCTACAAACTCAGGGACTCTGAATCTGTCAGTGTGTGTTGTAAAGTGAGAACATTGTATTATATCATAAATGTCCTGGATCTAGTATATATATTTTTTATCTTAAAAGTAAATTTGCAAGATTATACATGCTGTCCATGCAAAAAGAAGACAAAATAGAAAATATGGGCTTTCGGAATGGATTTCAATGGAACTGGACACTATCGTGGAGAAGGCAAATGTTCCAATGGGAGCAACAACAACAACTAGAGGAATTAATGAATGACTTACATGAAATTACTTTGGCTAAAAATACAAGAGATAAACAGTGGAGAAGAATATAGTGTTAGATCCTTCTCTAAGGCAGTGTTCCAAAAATTGCCCCTTTAATCCCGATCAAGTGGTAAATAATTGTGTTAGGCTGTGGAAAGCCCCCCAGACCCCCAAGAACCCCTCCTCCCATGAAATGTAGGTGGTTCATCAAGGGGAAAACCTAGCGGGCAAAGCAGGAGGAATAGGAGATGAGTTTGGAATAATTAAAGCGAAATTTGCAGCTTCAGTTGGGGGTGCGAGACTCTAACGAAGCAGAATTTCTTGCTATTGTATTTGCTCTTGAATTATCAATACAAGAGAGTGATATGACGGAATGCCCCTGGGGCTTAAGATTCTTGTGCAATAAATTAAGGAACCTATTGCAAGTCCTAAATGTAGAATTTGAACACAAGAACTGGGAGGCTAATGACTTGAAGGCTTCCAAATGGAAGGGAGATGGATACTCTCTCTGGCTGTGAAACAGAATTAGATTATTATTATTATTATTATTATTATCAGACTCACTTGCTGGTGAGGTTCTGTTTTCTTTTGTATTTGACAGGTACACTGCTGCAGCCTAATACAATAGGTAGGAGTGGAGCGAATCAAAGGAAGCCTTGCATTGGAAATATAGAATCTGGTGATAAGATTGCAGAGCAAACTTCTGAAGAGGAAACCAGTAGCGGATGTGTGTTTTAGAAGGGTGGCTACAACAAAATGAAGACTTCAGAATCGAAGGTGGGATGATGAATAGAGAGGTAGTGCGTGCCTGAATACTTTGCTGCAGCATGAAAGTAATTTGAATAAAAGATTGGAGATGGAGAACCATGCCATAATTAATTAGTGCTAAGGTGTAGCAGCATAAGGTGACTATGGTGCCAATTTTATCATGCTGCAGTGGACCGGACCGAACCATAGGAAGCACTACATAAGGTGAAGCGAATCAATTGCTGCCAGTGTATATGTTTTGTGGTTTTTGGGGGCTCCGTCAACACTTTGGTGTTAGCTTATAATGCTGGTATATGTATAATTGTTTTGACCAAAGTATCAGCATTATTTAATCACTTGTTAGTGATTATTAATTAGCTAGTTAAGTAGCTTTACTTAAGTTAGTTACAACTGTATTTGTGTATAGAACAGGTTGTATTGTATAAATACTGTGTCTATCAATACAAGAAACACTTTTGCCATTTTACACTTTGTAATATGGCATCAGATGTAGCTTCAGCAACCGTTTTCTCTTTGGAATCTTCTGCAATCGTTTTTCTCTGAAATCTTCATCTCCTTCATCTGTTCATCTCGTTCTTGACTTTTCTTTGATCTTGATTTTGTTCTCTGTTCTTCGATTGCAATTCTTCAATTGCGTTGCAATCACTTCGCATTACTGTTGCGATTTCGTTGGTTCGTCGATCTCGTTTTCGTTATTTGCGAATTCTTTGACAAAACCCTAAGTTTCTTCGTCATGGCGGATTCATCTTCGCCTATCAAATCATCTTCTTCTCCTAAACCTATCAAATCTCTTCCTGTTTCCACTCATCAAGATCCTTTGGATGTCTATTACATTCATCCAAACGAGAATCCCTCTCTCGTTCTGGTTTCTCCTCCCTTGGAGCCGTCTAACCATCATGGATGGGCGCGAGCCATGTCAAACGAGCTTCAGATGAAGAATAAATATGATTTTGTTGATGGTTCGATTCTGAAACCCTCTGTTGCTGATCCTCAATTCAAAGCCTGGAAACGTTGCAACACTCTCGTTCTTTCTTGGCTTCATCACTCTATGACCACTGATATTGCTCGCAGCGTGATCTGGCTTGATACTGCGTATCAGGTCTGGCAAGAATTGCGTAATAGGTTTTCGCAAGGAGATTATGTTCGTATCTCTCAATTGCACGCTGAGCTATACTCTCTGAAGCAAGGTGACTTATATGTCACTAGTTATTTCACAAAGTTGAAGATTATATGGGATGAATTGTGTAATTTTTGCCCTGTTCCTTGTTGTACCTCTGCTGCTTCTGGTTGTCGCAATCCCTTTACTTTGTTTCATCAATATCGCAACAATGATTGTGTGCTCTACTTCCTACAAGGCCTGAATGATAACTATGCTGGAATTAGGTCTCAAATTCTGCTTCTTGAACCATTACCTTCTTTATCCAGGGTTTATTCTATGGCTATTCAACAGGAACGTCAATTGCAATTGCCAATTCTTCCTACGCCAAGTGCTATGGCTGTTTCAACTCAGTCTGGTCAGGGTCAGAATTCTTATCAACAAGGCAAATTTCGATCCAATTTCAAGAACTCTAATCAGAATCCTAATCAGAAATCTGGTTCTCAGCGCCAATGCACTCATTGTGGCCGACTTAATCATACAGTGGATACCTGTTTTGTAAAACATGGTTTTCCACCTGGTTTTAAGTCCAAGAAGTCCATCAACATTGCTGTTGCTCCAGAAATTGCTTCTATTCCTGGTTTTACTCAAGAGCAAGTTCAAGGTCTTATGGCTTTGTTCTCAACTGCATCGGTTGCTGCCTCACCTCAACCTTCCACCAATGTTGCCACCAATTTGATCAGTACTCATCATGCTTCTTCTGTTTCTACCTCAGGTATATCCCACACCCCCTGGATCATTGATTCAGGGGCTACAGACCATATTTCTTCTTCTCTACAATTTTTTAGTACCTATAGAACCATTATCCCAATCCCCATTTCCCTTCCTAATGGACAACATGTTGTTGCCAATATTAGAGGCACTGTTCATCTCACAGACACTCTTACATTGTTTGATGTTCTATTTGTACCTCATTTTTCGTTCAATCTGATTTCTACCACTAAACTTACTAACCATTCCCATTGTTTTCTCTCATTTTTTCATGATCATTGTCTCATACAGGAGTTGGGTTCCTTGAGGATGAATGGCAAAGCTAAAGCTGTGCATGGACTATATGAAGTGCTACTTCCTAACTCCAAACCTACTCATTTTCATACTTTACATTCTTCAAATAATATTTGTACCAACATTTCCAATTCTGATGTATGGCATTATAGATTGGGACATCCATCTATGCAATGTTATAATCTTCTTTTGAATAAAAATTCTGTTGTTTCTCCTACATCTTACCATATATGTGATACTTGTCACTTTGCTAAACAAAAGAACCTTCCCTTTCCTAATAGTTCTTCTATTTCTGATAATGTTTTTGATCTTATTCATGTGGACATTTGGGGTCCTTTTGAGACACCCTCACTTACTGGTCATAAATATTTTCTCACAATTGTTGATGACAAATCAAGGTACACTTGGATTAGACTAATGAAGTCTAAATCTGAAACAAGGCACTGCCTTATTCAATTTGTCAATATGGTTGAAACTCAATTTTCTTCAAGAGTCAAAACTATTCGGTCAGATAATGGCCAAGAATTCCTTTTTGATACCTTTTACAAGAGTAAAGGTATCATCCACCAACTTTCATGTGTTGAAACTCCTCAACAAAATGGGGTGGTTGAAAGGAAACATCAGCACATTTTGAATGTTTCTCGAGCTTTAATGTTTCAAGCTCACCTTCCTATACCTTTTTGGTCCTATGCTATTTCTCACTCTATTCATCTTATTAATCTTCTCCCTTCTACCAAACTTCATAACCAGTCTCCACATTTTGTTCTCTACAATAAACAGCCAGATCTTTCTTTTCTCAAAGTGTTTGGTACTTGTGTTTTGCTTCCACTCTTACTTCTCACACAAAAAAAGTTTGATTCTTGGGCCAGAAAATGCATTTATTTGGATCATAAAGATGGAGTTAAGAGCTTCATTTTGTTTGATCTCAACAACAGGGAAACTTTTCTCTCTAGACATGTGATATTTCATGAAACTGTTTTTCCTTTCTTCTCAAACTCTTCAGTGGTCCCTTCTCTTGATCAATTTCCTATGTGTCTTCCACATTATAAATATTCTACTGACCTTACACTAGTTTCCAACATTCAACCTTCTACTTCTCCAAATTTTTTAGCATCTACACCTCTTTTATCTTCTTCAACTTCAGGTCAAACATATTCTGTTTCTGAAAATCCTGCAACTGTGCAAAATTCTGCACCCATCACTGAAAATACTACAACTGTGCAAAATCCTGTGCCCCGAGTTTCCACTAGACAGAAACATCCCCCAAATTATCTTAGGGATTATCACTGCAATATAGTTCAAACTCAGCAGCACACAGCCAATCATTCTTCAGGTATTTCATTTCCTATCTCTAACTTTGTTAGTTTTGATCATCTTTCCCCTTGCTTTAAGACTTTTTCTTTAGCCATATCTAGTGTCCCTGAACCCAAAACCTACAAGCAGGCAGCAAAATATGTTTGTTGGCAACAAGCCATGGATCAAGAAATTATTGCTCTAGAGCAAAATTGTACTTGGAAACTTACTGATTTACCACTTGACAATCATCCAATTGGATGAAAGTGGGTTTACAAGGTGAAATATAAGTCTGATGGGAGCATTGAGAGGTATAAAGCCCGTTTGGTTGCCAAGGGCTATACTCAATAAGAGGGGGTTGATTATTTTGAAACTTTTTCTCTAGTTGTTAAAATGACCACCGTGAGATTGGTCTTGGCTCTTGCTGCTGCCAAGAATTGGCATTTACATCAATTGGATGTTAACAACGCCTTTTTGCATGGTGATTTAAATGAGGAAGTCTATATGACAATTCCTCCTGGCTTTCAAACATCCAAGCTGAATCAAGTGTGCAGGCTTCTTAAGTCTTTATATGGACTTAAGCAAGCTAGTAGACAATGGAATTACAAAATCTTGTAGTCTAGTTTAGTAATTTTGACTACCCTTTAGGGGCTTATATTTATAGTAGATAAATTTTTTATGTGAATTTAATTTTTATTTTGATTTACTTTTATTTAGATTGACATATTTGCCCTTTTAAAATGATAGGTGGTAAAAATCAGGTAGTCTAGTTTAGTAATTTTGTTTGCCCTTTAGGGGCTTATATTTATAGTAGAAATGAAAAAAAAAGTTCTTTTTTTTGGCATTAAAAAAAATAGTTCTATTACAGAATGGCTAACTTTTTTATGGTTTAGCTGTTCCTAGAAAGGAGCTCATTATTTTTTTTCTAGAGAAATGATGATTAATTTAAAAGAATGTGCTAGACTACATGGAAATTGGCACGTCTGATTTTGATATTTATAATTCCTGGCGTTATTGTCTGTAGATTAGATATGGAGAATTTAAAAGAAAGAGAGAGAGAGAAATAGAGAAAGAGAAAGAGAGAGAAGAAAGAGACGAGAGAGGGAAAAAAAGTGAAAGATGAGAGAGAAAAAGTTAAAAATAGGAAGAAAAAATAATTTTTTTATGTGAATTTAATTTTTATTTTTATTTATTTTTATTTAGATTGTCATATTTGCCCTTTCAAAATAATAGGTGTCAAAAATTTGATAGTTTAATTTTGTAATTTTGCATGTCCTTTAGGGGCTTATATTTATAGTAGATATTTAATTAAATGAAATTTATTATTTAAAAATAATAAAAAAAATCTATAGTGATTTTATGTAAAAATATAAAAAAATGAAAAGAAATAGAAGGAAGAGAAGAAAAAAAGAAAGAAAAAGAGAAAGTGAAAGACAAGAGAGAGAGAGAGAGAGGAGAAAACGTGAGCGAGAGATGAAAAGGAAGAGAGAGAAAAAAAAAGTGAAAAATGAGAGAGAAAAAGTAAAAAATAGAAAAAAAAATAATATTTTTATATGAATTTAATTTGGATTTTGATTTATTTTTATTTAGATTGACATATTTACCCCTGTAAAATAATAGGTAATAAAAACTGGTAGTCTAGTTTATTAATTTTGTCTGTCTTTTTATAAGCTTATATTTATAATAGATAATATATATATATATATATATGCCCGCTAAATAGAGGGACCATAGAATTCTGCAGATACATTATACAATCCACATTATAATCTTGATATCACACTATCTTCAAATGCCAAAGCAAGGAGCAACCGTTGCACACCAGATTAGAAGTTTAGAACAGACTCCTCTTAAGATGACTTAAAGCAAGATTGTCATGATAAATAATGACTGTATATTCAGTCCCAAAATTAAGATACAATCTCAACTACAAGCCTAAAATCGCATCACTGGTAGTTGCACTTGAATACGTGAAAACAAGCATCCATATATATATATATATATATTGTGTTTTTGAGAGAGAGAGAGTAAAATTGCCATCCGTAACTAAGGGAAAACTTGAACATAAATATATTGTCTGTGTCTTTTTCACGCTTTCCTTTTCTGAATCAGATTCTAAGTATCCTGTGTTGCATGTTAAGATAAAGCTAATGGGTAAGCTATTATCTCTTGTTTGTTAGCTTATTGATGATTGATGATTATGTATAAAGGGTAACCACTTCAAGTGAGGCTCAAAAGTACAAGTTATTAAAAAGATTCATTTCTTTGTTATGCTATTTGTTCATTGCAATGACTTTCTGGTAGATAAATTTGAAATGCAACGAAATTGCCATATATTAACTTAGTCAAGTTAGCTTCTAATTTGAACATGAATTCTCAGATTTGATCACAATGTTTTCGTGTTTGGAGGATGATAGTTAAAAATAGAGAGATTAAGGAAAACTATTGGTCCAACCATTAAGATGGATTTAGAGGGATACTGTGAACTTGATAGATGACAAGGAATTGTGGTGTCAATTGATCCATTTAGCTAACACCACATACTGAGAAAAGGCTTTGCTGTTTTTCCCCCCCTTGTATGGGGAAGCTGCTGATTTTTCTGTTTTTGAAGTAAGCATATTCTTCTTATGACCAAGAACATCATTACTAAGAATTGTTGCTTGGGCGTTATCTAGAGGAATGAACTGGTTAGTGAGATGGAATAGATCATTACTTCAAATCTCATCAAGAGAAGGATCAGCTTTTCACCCTCCTCGATGATACTGCTTTGTTTGGTTTTTAAAGTAGTGCATGATAACTCATTTTTGGGAGAATAAATCGCATAAAACAATATGTTAAACTCATTTGCTTTATGCTTTTGATTATATTTGGGAGTTGCTTATCTAAGTTTTATTAGTGACATGTAATTTTACAATTATTTATTCAGTGTGTGGTGTTTAACATGTGTGTTGTTAAAGGTGATAATAATGACTTTAGCAGTTAACGGAACTTGGTGGCACTAAAAGGGCACTATTTCTGAGCTGATCTGGATGGGAACTGGAGAAGATAGCACAGCTAAACCTTCCAAGCCATCTTCATCAACTTCTTCTACTCAGGTTCTTTCTTTACTGGCTCTCTCTAATTTTTTCAGGTCCTTTCACCTATTCCCTCATTGTTTCTGCTAAATATTAACTGTAGATACCATTGGCACCTTCATATCCTGATTGGTCAAGCTCCATGCAGGTTAATGGAAAATGTCATATAGACTTTTTAATCAGGCTTTTGCATTTGTGAAAGCTCCAACTGATAAAAAGTTTTAGTATCTAACACTTCTGCTACTTATTTAGGCTTATTATGCTCCTGGGGTCACTCCACCTCCTTTTTTTGCTTCAACTGTTGCTTCACCAACTCCCCATCCATATTTGTGGGGAAGCCAAGTAAATATTATATTTCATTGGTTATATATGAATGCACACTCTATGGCAGAGAAAGTTCTCATTTGCAGTATTTTCTATTTTTTTTCAGCATCCTCTAATTCCACCATATGGTACTCCCATTCCATATTCAGCTATATACCCTCCAGGGGGTGTCTATGCTCATCCTAGCATGGCAACGGTATCCCACTTTCTCACACTAATCCCTTTTCCCTCAACCTGTGTGCATAAAATATTGAATTCTCTGTAATATTTGTTTATACAAAATTAATTCAAATGTTGCTAGGCAACTTTTTTTGCTAGGGCTGTTATAGTGTGGCATTTCATTTAAAATCTTCACATTTTGCTCATTTTGGGTTTTTAATTGTTTGAGTAGGCACCAAGCACCACACAACATGGTACAGAGAGTGTAGGCAAGGGACCTGATGGAAAATATCAGGTTTCTACCAAAAATCCAAAGGGAATGTCTGCAAATACAAGTTCCAAAACAGGAGACAATGGAAATGATGCCATCTCTAAAAGGTTTGGCAGGGCATTGGTCATTTTAGATCTTTTGTGAGTTCTTTTCCTTTAGTTTGTCCTTAATATCTATTTCTTTTAATTTCATTAACAGTGCTGAAAGTGGTTCAGAGGGATCGTCAGATGCTAGTGATGAGAATACTAACCAACAGGTAAATTACTGTATAGCATCAGTGCCTTTGCTTGGCTGCTTGCCCTGTTTACAGTAATAATATGCTTCCTGAAATCTACTTGGCTCATTCACTTAGCTGTCAATGATACTTTTGGTGAAAGTCTCAACTGAACGGTTCAATTGAAAGCATGTGGATCTTTTTGCTTTTGTATTTCCCGGAAACTGTTAGGTACCAAAGTAACGGAATGGTGTCACACAACTAAAATAAGAGACGAGAAAATAAGGAAATGAACACACAAAATTTACGTGGAAAACCCTCAACGAATAAGGGAAAAACCACGGGACAAGGCCAGAAGAATTTCACTATGTAAGAAAATATTACAAGAATACCTCTCACAAAATACCTCACAAATACTCTCACAATACTAAATTGAGTATAAGAAATAATAAAAGGAAGAAGAGAAGAAGTGATTGGGATGAATAAAAATGAAGCTTTGGGGTTGTTTTTATAACACCCAAGAACCAAGCCAAAGACAAAACCCACCGATGTGGGACTTGACTTCAACAATTCTCCCACTTGAAGATTTTGATCGAGCCAATCATATCTTCACACCACTCTTCTCGCTTTGCCTTCCATGTTGCTTACGCTTCTCGATAGGCCATAGGAGGATCGACACCAAATAAACTTGTCAAGATTGATCGGCCTGGCCATCAAGACCGCTAGGTTATCTTCTTGTGAATCTTTGCATATCCACGCCTTCCTCTACTACTACGAATGTAGTGATACCGGTATTTATATGCTTTGTCCTCGAATGAAAAGTTTGGATTCCTTGCAATGTGCAAGGCACTCGATCACAAAGACACAACAATCCCCCCGTCTGCGTGCTCGAAGTTCCACCATTAACCTTTGAATCCAGATAAGCTTCTTGTAGCTTTTGTATGTACTCACTTCGTAGTCGACAAAGCTACAATAAATCAGAATTTAGATAACCAGCTTCCTCCTCTGCAATTGTGAATACATACCAGAAGGATTTCTCTTATCAAGATCTCTCGCAAAATCAATCAACATAACCCCCGATGAATGAATTCGATCCTCCGTAATATAATGCAAATATCCGAGGTTCCTTTGATGTATCTAAGGATCCTTAACAAAGATTCCAATGCTCTCTACCGGATTTGCTATAAACCGACTAACCGCTTCCCATCGCTTGTGCAATGTCCGGTCCGGTACATATCATGGCATACATAAGGCTTCCCAGCTGATGCATACTGCATTTTCGAGACATTTCCATCCTCTCCGCTTCATTGCTAGGACTCATACCTGAGGATAATTTAAAATTGACAGAAGCGAGGTAGAATTGGCTTACAGCCTTTACATGTGAAGTTACCGCAAGACCTTCCTTAGATAATTCTTTGAGAAAGCCAAATCTTCCTATCATTTCTTCGTGAATTTGCATCCCTAAAATCTTGTTTATGGGTCCCAAGTCCTTCATATCAAAACTCCCCTAGCCAATCGTGCCTTTAATTCATGGATTCGATCTTTGTTGTCAGCCTACCACCAACATGTCGCCCACATACAACAAAGAAATGATGAAATCATTATCATCAAACCTCTTGTAGCACGCATAAATGGTCTCGAACTCTCGGTCATTGGTAACCAAGGCTAATTATGAAGGAATCAAATCTCTTGTACCAACATCTGGGCGCCTTTAGACTGCATAGAGATTTGGTCAACCTACAAACCAAGTTTTCTTTTCCTTGTTCTTTAAAGCCTCGGTTGAAGCATATAAATTTCTTCTTCAAGCTCTCCATACGAAGAAAAGGCCTTTACATCCAACTGCTTCAAGATGTAAATCAAATGCAGACACACATTGCCAACACTACTCCCGATAAGAGTAAGTCCTTGGAGAAAATATCTCGCCAAAGTCTATCCTTCTTTCGAGCATAACTTTGACTACAAGTCCTGGCACGATACCGCTCCACCGATCATCATTGCCGCCTCGCTTAATTTTGAACACCCATTTGTACCGATGGCTTTCAGGCCCTTTGGAAGTTCAACAAGTTCCCAAGTCTTATTTCTATGTAGGCTTCCATTTCTTCCTCGCATCGCTTATCCATTGTGAGAAGCATCTCAACTGCTTCAACGCTTCTTGAAGGCCGATGGTTCACCTTTCTTCTGGCCAAAGACAAGATGCATCATGGCAGTTATAACATAGTCTGAAAAGTGCCATGATGGTGCCGTTATCCGACGTGTTGATCGCCGAACTCTTCATCATTGACCTCATCTGGTTCTTGTTCTATGTGCTATGGTTCTCGCTCGAAGAATCATCTTCTTGAGTCTTTCTCCAACCGCACTATAGCGATCTCGAAATCTTGTCCATTTTACGCCACTTTGCGCTCATTTTCTCGCAAAGACTACATCTCTGCTAACAATAAGCTTGCGGGTATGGGGTCCCCGCAAGCGATACCCCTTGACATTGTCCAAGATAACCAAGAATATACATTTTCTGGATTTTGATCCAATTTTGTTCTTTCGGGAGTTGTACATTACGACGCAGACATCCAAACACATGTAAAGAAGAATAATCTACCGGCTTTCCTTTCCACATCTCCATTGGTGACTTCAAACCAATCGCTGATGGCGATCGATTTATCATGTAACGCGCTTTGACTGCGTCGCTTCAAAAAGATTCGCTAATCCCAATGTTCTCAAGATAGCTCTTGCTTCTTTCTAGGAGAGTCCTGCTCATCCGCTCGCTACACCATTCTGGCGAGGTGTATGCAGCGTGCAACAAAGCTGAATTGTCTCGTAATACCTCTTGCTTGCGTAATGATAGAAAGTTACCATCTACATATTCTCCTCCATCATCTGTCTCAAGCACTTGATTTTCTTCCAGCCAAGCTCTACTTGTGCTTTGAACTCCTTGAATACCGGAAACACATCCTGACTTCTTCTTGATTGGGTACACCCACAATCTCCTGGAGTAGTCATCAATGAATGATACAAAATACTTTGCTCCCCTATGGATGTTTCCGCGACCCCACACATCGAATGTATCAAGTCTAGTATGCGCTTGTTTTTGGTAGCTACTTTTGCAAATTTCAATCTATGTCGCCACTTGTCACATGCTTTGTCATGTAAGGCGTAAAGTTACCGCCTGCAGTCTGGTAAGAGATTGCGTCCGCGAAGAACTTTCAAGCCACGCTCGACATATTGTCAGGCCTGGCGATGCCACATCATCGCTGATTCTTCATGGCTCACGACAATCGATGCATCCGCTCTTGCAACGTATCTCCCAAAAGCATGTATAGATTGCTTGTGATCTTTTACTTTCATCACCACAAGGTTGTCCTTCACTACTTTCAAGACTCCACCTTCAATATGGATCTTGCACCCGAGGTCATCCAATTGCCCAAAGGGACAATAGATTCTCTTTTCAAGCCATTCACATGTTTGCACTTTGTATCTACTTAACAAGACCATCTTGCATCTTTATTCGACAAGCGATTCGATTCCAACAATTTCTAAGGCGTGATCATTTCCCATAAACACGAATCCTACCGAGACAGGCTCATAAGTACAAAACTAATCACGGTGTGAAGTCATGTGCCATGTCGCACCTGAGTCCACTATCCAAACATCATTGAGTTTCCTTCCACCTTTAGGACACGCTCCGCTTATACGATTTCTCCATCATCCGAGGTACTTCTGCAACACAACCTCGAGAGGTCGATGCTCCTGAGGTCTTCTCTCCATTCTTCTTGTTCCAACACTCCTTCTTCAAGTGCCCTCATGCCACGTTATAGCATTCGAGATTCTTTCTTCTTCGAGATTTTGATCTACCATGATCTTGGCTCCCACTCGGGCCACGCTGATTGACCGCTCGCCATCGATAAAGCTTCGCTTGCTTGGAACTTTCTCGACCTTTTCCTCCTTATTCTTGCTACGGATTCTTCTTCAAGAATTGCGACCGCAACATCATCAAAGTGAAGAGTGTCAATAACATTATTGTTTGTAATGTTGATGATGAGTTGAATCTGAATAATAACTGGTAAACTCAAGTAAAGTTCTGACGCTCATTTTCTCGCTATTTTGAAATCGATCTTTGTGAGTGAGCAAATAGCGTGTTCGTGGTGTTAATGTGATCCGCTACCAATGTGGATTCTACTCATTCAAGAGTGTAGAGTTTCCTCTTCAAGAATATTCTTGTGTGAAGTGACTTAACTCGTACAATTTGTTAAGTACATCTCAAATCTCCTGCGGTCTTCTTTTCTCGCAACACTTGACAAAATCAATCCGCCATTGCTAGGTGCAAATTGGCATGACAAAGATTGCCATCCTTCTCTTTTCCACTTTTCATCACGTCATATTGCAGTTCCGCTTCAATTGCTACAATTATCCTTCCTCAAAACTAGCCACCTTCAATTTCCACGTGCGGTTACTCCCGCTGAACTTCTATCTCAAATTTCTACGCCATTGGTTGTACACGAACCAAACCGGATTACACTATTTCACCGTGAATAAGATAAAGATATCGTGGAATGATTGTACGATATCCCGTGATACCGTAACAAATCCAATATATGTTAACAATTACCGTAAAAAGTATACAACCACACGTATGAATAGAATCAGATATGGGAATAGTATCGTATACTAGAATAAGGATCGAGACTCAGAATAGTACACCGTAAGTTCCCGGGAGAGAGGTGGGTCACCAATGGACACGCTTTAAATACCAAGTCTTTCTAGCCGTAACTTTTCCTAGACATGCACTTCTACACTACCACACTATTTCAAAGAACAATTCTTTTTCTCGACGCGGAAGATCGGACAATACGTCGCAACCACAGAGCATACTAAGAACCGACACCTTCCTGTAGTTGACGCAACGGAATAGTATCACCACCTTGGAGCTCCGATACCAATGCTAGTACGTTAGAGTAAACGGAATGGTGTCACACAACTAAAATAAGAGCAGAAAATAAGGAAATGAACACACAAAATTTACGTGGAAAACCTCCAAACAATAAGGGAAACCACTGGACAAGGCCAGAAGAATTTCACTATGTGGGAAAATATTACAAGAATACCTCTCACAAAAATACTCACAACATCTCACAATACTCAAATTGAGTATAAGAAATAATAAAAGGAAGAAGAGAAGAAGTGATTGGGATGAATAAAAATGAAGCTTTGGGGTTGTTTTTATAACACCCAAGAACCAAGCCAAAGACAAAACCCACCGATGTGGGACTTGACTTCAACAGAAACCTCATTCTCATGAATTGTATTTCTTTGTAGGAATCAGCTACGAACAAGAAGAGGAGCTTCGACCAAATGCTTGCTGATGATATGCCACATCCTCCTTCATGATTGTCTTTCTTCTAAATGGTTGCTTGAACAACTTGTGTTTGTGTGAACCTTTTCAGGAGCCAATACACAGAACAATTCTGTTGGTGCCATTTCTCAATCTGCTGCTGTACCTGGAACTGGAAAGCCTCTTGTGTCAACAATGTCTGCAACTAATCTTAATATTGGAATGGAATTGTGGAATGCATCCTCTGCTCCGGCAGCTGTTACTCCTTCAACCATAACGGGACGTGAAGTCGCACTTGGTGATCAGTGGACACAAGTATGATTCCCACATTAGTTTTTGAAAAAAATTGTCCTGTGTATTGGTTACTTTGGTAGTTAACATTTTTTATCTTTATGCTACCAGAATAAACATTTTCCTTTTGTTCCAACCAGGCTGAGTCTGAAGAGTTACAAAGGAGGGTGGAGTCACTGGGAAATGAGAATCAAACTTTGAGGGAAGAGCTTCAGATAGTATCTGAAGAATGTGAGAATCTTACATCTGAAAATAATTCTATCAAGGTAAATTTCCCTTACGACCATTTTGCCTTCGCAAACATTTGCGCTGTCTGATGCCATGCAATGCAATGCAATGTCCATGTTGTCATGTTACAATCTTAATTTGTATCGTCTGACAATAATTGCTGTCTACAGGAAGAGTTGAAACGGTTGTGCGGGCCAGAAGCAGTTGCTAACCTTGAATAATTCACCTTTCTATTATCTTGATAGCTGCAACCGCAAAAATTGATCAACTCCTAGAAGAGTCTAATCTACAGCTGCAAGTTTATTGTTGGCATAATTGAGAGTAGGATATGATTTTTTTTTTATTTACTAATTTATAGCATTATTAACCCTCAATTGTAACTCCCCTGATGTTTAGCTAGTCAATTCTTGTAATATTTACATGTGCGGAAGAATAGGTAGATTTAGGCTAACTGAGCACTTGTTCCCAGATTTGTTTTGCAGCTGACATTAGGATGCTGCTTCAATTTTCGAGCACCTTGTATTGAATCTCAGAGAGCAGAGAAATGAAATTCTCATCTATTGAATCGAATGAATTGATAAGTGATGATACACAGTTATATATATACATCACTGATATCTCTAACTATAACCAACGCCAACTATAGTAATAACTGATTAACTGAATATAACCACCAACAACATAATAAATAACGGAATAAATAACAGAAACAACTACAATGAAATTGGAAGGTATAACAATCCCAGTTTGGATAGCGATTGAAATATAGGTTTAGGCAGTGCTTCGGTGAGAATATCGGCTAGCTGGTGTTGTGAGCTGATGTCAATGGGGTTGAGAAAGTAAGAATGAACATGCTTCCTTTTAAAGTGACAATCTATGTCCGTGTATGGATCGTTCCTGACTGATAGGGTTATGTGCCATGTGAATAGCTGACTTAGAGCAACTTTAGTGGCATAATCTTAATTTTTTCCATCGTTGCTTATTTGCCACATAGCATCGCTTATCCCATGTGGCAGGCCACGTTACTGCACCGTCTATTAAAGTTTTGGTCAAATCATCTTCATGAGCAACGGCAACTATAAGAAAAGTGGGCCAGCGATGAGAGATACAGAGAGAGAAGAATTTCGTTGTGTCAGAGAGCAACTGGAAGTGCAACCCATGCAGATGTGGCCATATGGGGCCCACATTAATTAACGCAAGAGCAGTATCTATAAGAAACGCCGCTACTGATGCTCTTACTATCACAAAAAAGCATTGTGGAACTCAGGTATCTCAAAGGTGCGAACCTATCGAAGCCAAAGTACTCCTTCTGTCCCTTAATATAAGATCCTTTTGTAAAATTTTCTTGTCCCTTAATATAAGACAATTTTCAAAGACTATTGTGCATTAATTATCCTTTTACAAAATTACCCCTAAGTTAATGAAGGGAATTAAAAGACCAACAATTTCTCTCTCTTAATATTCATGAAAGATGATAATGATAATTTGGAAAAAATAACACATATTTTGTATAAAATTTAATACTAATAACTAATAAAACTCACTTTCTTAAGAGACGTGAAATTGTCAAAGAGGTCCTATATTAAGGGATAGAGGGAATAATTATGAAGATTGAGTGGGAAATACCATTATGAAGCCAAAGGTGCGGGAGACCAAAAGACTCCTCCAGTCAGCGGCAGCATATGTGGTGACCCATAATGAGGATTGAGTGGGACATAATATACCATGCTCGATGTAGCATTGAGGTATTGAAGTAGATGATGGATTCCTTGCAAATATGGTGTGTGAGACTTGGCCATAAATTGGCTGAGACGATTAATCGCAAATGTTATGTCAGGATGCGAGATAGTGAGGTACATAAGCCTACCAATAAAGCGTCTATACAAAGGGGTCGGGTAAGGATCTCCATGTGTCATAACTAATTTTACATGGCAATGCCAGATAAGAGTTCGGACAATGCCATAAGCATATAAGAACAAAAAAACAAAAGGCTTAAACATTCCAGGGATCACAAACAAAAACCGATTATAGAGACGAAAAACAAAAACCGATATACCTGTTGGGAAAAAAATATTTAAGCCTAACACATTCATTAAAACTAAATCTATAAAATCAACCTAAAAATAATGGAGACAGGAGGAGTGTGGAATGTTAAGGAACTAAATGTCTATCAACAAAATATTAACAGCTTCCAATCTTTGCAAAAGCAGTAAATCTCAGAAAATTTATCTACAGAATCCTATCAAGAGAAGGCTTCAGATTTTTTTTTTTTCTTTCCCTTTTTTCATTTAGAAACTAGTAGAAGTTAGCCTCTCTTATTTCATGTCTAACGGGAACTGTTGGGGACAGCACTCATCAACTCATGAGTCTCAGTGTGCAGAACGCTTCCGGTTGATTAGCTATTGTTTTGGTCAGGCTCAGCAGCAGTTGGCACCGCAGGGTCTTCAGATGAACTATGTTGCAACGACCTATCTGATGCAGTAGCTCCTCTCAGCATTTGATCCGCTGACCCATGCATATAAAGAAATTCAATTTGCAGTGGTTTAGTAACCTACTACATAATGGGAAATAGCTACTACAAAGCACAGAAACATGATGTTTCACCTGATTCAGTTATCTTTACTACCATGCTTCTGACAAACTGGATCTCGGTTTGATATGAATTGACAAGTTTGATCTGCATGCATAACAAGTCAAATTCCACTGTTGAATACAGTTGTCCTTAAAAGGTTAAAAATAAACGCTTTATTTGAAAGGAGTCTGAGAAAGTTTTCTTCTGCCAGCTCTTGGCAGATAGACACCAATCAATTTGATACTCAGAATACAAATAAGCTACAGCCATTCCTGGATTTTTTTCGTCATTGATGGGTTACGAGATTCTTCTTGTTAGATTTAAAATAAATAAATAAATTAAGAGTATGGGACAAACCACTTCACAATATGCAAGGCCTAAAACGTGGTCAACTCTCGCTTGATGCCTCAACAAGAAGGGGCGCAGGTGGTTCACGTATAACTGTTTTGCTCCCGGCTTGAACACAAGCAGTTTATTAGCAAAATAACAGAAAAGGGTTGAGGCGTTAAAGAGACAAATTTTCAACAACAGAATGCATTAAACATAGAAGACAATATAGTCCTGTATATGACGAGAATAAAATGCAAAATAGGACAATGGAGGATAGCAAATTGCTAATAAAACAAAATACCCATAGTTGGGAATCAACTTATGTTATGACGAAGGTTGTCAAACTTGAGAGTATGTAAATTCACGGGATCTCCAGACTTGACTCAGACCCGTGTGAGTTTACTTAATGCAAAAATAATGTTAGAAACATCCAATGTTGTCAATGGCGGATGGCGGTTTATGGCGGCGAGCCGAAAATCCGCCATATTAAAATGGCGGATGGCGTAGCGGCAAATGGCGGAAGCATGGCGGATAAAATAAAAAAATACATTGTATATATAATTATATCAATGAAACTGCAAAAAAATAAATAAAGAAATATAAAATGATCAACATATGGGAAGAACAATGAACTAGATTGATAGAAAATATCATAAATCTAGTAACCACGTATCATAAACTGCTAATAAATCTTGTGACCATTAAATTAATACTACTCCGGAACCATTTATAAGGCAAAAAGTCATTTCCAGATTCGTTAAAAAATGTATCTGGCCCAAAAATTAGACTAGATACATGCATTTTTTAACGAATCTGAAAATGACTTTTTGCCTTATAAATGGTTCCAGAGGGAGTACATCAAGTAACACCTAGATGATGAAAAAAAGAATACAAAGACAAAGTAAATGGATCACTAGTCACAGAAAGGATACATAATTGAATGAATTGAAGAGAGGGTAAAAAATAATAGAATTAAACAGAATTTTAAAAAAATAATAGAACTAACAAAGCAGAATAAGAAACTAACAGAATTAAATAACAGAAATAAGTAAATAACAAAATGAAAAAATAGAATTAATAAAAAAGGGTAATTGAAAAAGAGAATTAAAAAAGCAATAATATTCAAAAAACAGAATTGAAAAAAGAGTCAAGTGATTAAAAGAATTAAAAACCGAACCAAAGGAAAAATAATATCATTAAAAATATCACATTATAAAACCAAAAAGAACAGAAGAAGAATTAAAAAAATATCATATACAAAAACTTTTAAAAAGGAAAAATAAAAAAGAATCAAGGTAGTGCACGATGAATATAATAGATATGGATAACAGGGAACCGCTTGGTTTCCCTCGACACGACAAATTCAGACTCCATCTTAACTTCATATTTTTATAAAGAAGAGAAGAGAAGAGATGGTTCGTTAGAAGAGATGGCTCAGAAAGGAGGCCACCGTAAAAGGTGGCCAGAGGATGTCATTGGTGGATTGCGGTTGGGAGGAGGTCGACGGTGGATGGAGGTCGTCGGAGGACAGCCGAGTGAAAGGATGAGAGGAGAAGCTGCGAGTCCGAACCTTTGAAAGCAGTGAGAAAAGACAATCGAGGCGCGCAACTTATTTTTAGGGTTTTTACCCTTGGGCCTTAGTATTAGGGTGGGTCACGGTGCTTGCAACTTTTTGGGTTTTCACCTTGGGCCTATGTTTTTCGGTCGGACCATGCGACCCAACTCATTTTTCATCATTTTTCGGGAACTTTCCGCCATGGCGCCAAAGAACGCCACAAAACGCCATGGGAATAGCGGCCGCCATGGTCCACCATATGAAATCCGCCACGCCACGCCCTTTGTATGGCGGCTAGTCGATTTCGCCGCCATCGCCATGGCTACGCGCCATGGCCGCCATTTGACAACACTGGAAACATCTATCATAGTATCTAAACACAATTTAATACTATGTGCATAGTAAATACTCAACATTCTAACTTAGTAATAATTAATAAAGCAAACCACTAAAAAAAATTAAATATTTTGTAAGGAACCAATAAATTAAACTAAGATAGGTTCATTGCTCCAAACCATACTAGACTAGAATACACAAACATAGCATCACATTCCAAAATTGATGGACAAATTCACAAATCACAAGATAGATTCACAGCTTGGCACATAAAAAGAGCATAACACGTTCAAAATTGATAGACAAATTGACAAATCACAAGATTCAAAATCACTAAAAAGTGAAGGGTGGTGGGACCGGCTTCCCCTCGTTGGAGCTGGATTCAACTCGGTAGAGCTAAGTTTCAGCTCATCAGAGTTGGTTCACTCACCTCGTGGACCTATTGGGTCCATTGCAAACTTGCAACAATGGGTTTGTTCATGTTTTCTAGTTCACGACTTTATTTATGCTCTATGAAAATTGAGTCTAAATAGTCAATACCACACCGTTCACCTCCTTTGAAGATGTGTTCACATTGGGATGTTAGATGCATTTGGTGAGTCGAGTGCCACAACTGCAAGGTTATTGTTTATGCATTACGGGGCCTTATCATTCAGCTGTTGCATTTTGGGTTTTTTAAGAAACAATAAACCATAACATTTTAGACATATATGGGATCTTGTAGACTCATACAAACGTCCTCAAACTAGCGACTCTATGCGAGTCTATACAAGTCCGCCCAAGTTTACACAGAAAAATATTTATAAGCGAGTTAACTCAGTCATTATACCTAGAATCAAAAACCCGTACAATTCTATGAGTTAACTCGAGTTTGACAACCACGCTTCGACAAGAGTATTGCAAGAATGGTATTCTGTGAAAATGTTACTGACCATATGGCTATCAGAGCTTCACTTAGCCACACGATTTATGAGTTATTAATAATTAAGGGTATTTGGACACCTTTTTTTTTTTTTTTTGTAAAACTTTGAACTTTTAACATGCACCAAAATTCACGCGTATCATAATTTATGCTATTAGATTTACAACTAGATATGTGCAGAGTACCATATCAAAAAATTTCTGCAAAAGTCCACATGCAATCAAAATGTTTTAGCATATTAGCTGCCTCTTTTTGTCTCCCTTAAAGTTGCCCATATGGCATTGTCCAAATCATTATAGAATCAACCAAATTCGGAGTCTTTATGAAACTCACATTGGTAGGTGGAAGTTGAAGCCAAACAAGAAATGCAAACTTCAGGTGATAGTACATGGGAACCCTGGAAAAAAAATGTAAAATTACAACAGGTAATTTAGTTCATTCATTGCAAGTCACCAAACTAATAATCTAGATGAAAGAATGAAAGGATACTACCAACCATAAAAATGTAGTAACTACAAAAGAAAGAGATGGAATCTTGTTATCAAGAAGGTAGTATATCATACATTAAGCAAAAAGAGGCCGGGATTTGAAATTTAAAGGGGGAACAATCCTATACAACTAACTTAATGGATTAGAATGGATCAAACTATACCAAGAAATAAGCTTGTCTGTGAATACTTCAATGAGGCTGAATGAACCGTAGGCTGTAAATATCAAAAGTGAAGAAAAAAAACATCATGATTAATATAATAGAATATGGGTTAAGAACTTAAGACACAGTATGCAGAGATTGAATTCAATTATTGTATTGGGGGGTGTGAGCGCATTAGAACTTAGAATTTCAGGAACTTGATATCAGATATTAGAATAGAATGCAGTGTGTTAGTTGCAGGAAATAGTAATACTGAAGGGTAGAAACTGCAGCTCAGTTTTGTGATATGATTTTCATCATATGATAGATCAATGAGTATGTGGGGCCCATATTTGGTTCCTTCATTCTTTTTGTGGAATTTGTGATTTGTGTGTAATTCTATGTGTCTAAATCAAATCACAATAACATCTATTTATAATAAGATTTGTAATAATTACAATAAACGCTAATTGCTAATTGTAATCCTAATTGATATGATTCTAATCCTAATTAATTAAATAAGGAAACATATCATAAAATATAAAATCCTAACTGATCATCTAGGATATTCTAAAATAGTCTAAGATATGAAAAAGATATAATTAGATCTCTCTCATATTTCCCTACAAATAGAAATAAATAGAAAACATAAAAATTGAGCTCCACCAAAAAGAATGATTAGGAAGGCAACTTAGGGATACTGGAGAAACCGGAGATAATTGCTATAGAGATAGCTTAGCCAAATAGCTGGAATAATCATCAGCCTGAAAGAAACTTCTTGGCAAGCAATGAAGTAAAGTAAGGTCCGACCTTCTCAAAACAACATTTGGAAGCTTCAAACCAATAATATTGGAGACTTTTAAAACTTGAAACTAAGTTTGGCAACTATTGCTGGGATAGAGACGAGGCCAGTGCATCTGGGACGAAGACAGGGCCAGTGCACTTGAGAAAAAGGCTAAGGCCAGAGCATCTGGGACGAAGAGCTGGACTAGTGTTAGTCATAGCCATAATAAGTCACCATCGAGATGATCGTCAGTGAGAAGAGAAGGCACCATCGGAATAGTCATCGATGGAAAAAGAAGTCATCACTAATATGATTCATTTGTGGGAACAAAGACACCACCGGAATAATCGTCGGTAGGACGAAAAGCCACTGATATGATCCATTAGTGAGAAAAGAAGGCATGACAAACAAAAATCAGAGCCCGCAAGAAACCTCTGAATGGATTGCCAAGAGGAGAGAGAAAAAGCGTCAAACAGGAGAGAGAAAGGGGAGAAGATCTGCATAAAAGGTGACGACACGGCAACAAAGGTGAAGATAGACTTCAAAGCATCTAGTAGAGGATCCCATGTTTCAGTCACAGGAGAGAGAGAGAGAGAGAAACGCGTCCTGGAGAAAGAAACGGGGCTGTTTGCACTCGAACGCAAGTATTTGTGGTCCGAAACAGAAAACAGAGACCGGATCTGGAACCGGGGCTAAGAGTCGACCGAGGCGGCAAAATATCTGGCCGGAAAAAAGCCGGACGCTCCCTCACGCGCGGCTGAAGGCGGCGGCGCGTGGAGGAAGACGCAGCAGAGAAGTACGGCGCGTGGAGGCGCGTTAGGGCAGGTCTCGGGCCAAGCTTTTAAGGGTGTATAGATCGAGAGATTTCGCACTCAGTGGTGGTGGTCTCGCTGGAAAATCCGCAGGAAAAATTTTCGGGTGGCGGCAGATGGCGGCGGACTGTGGAAAGGAAAGAAGACACGCCGGAAAAGAGATCTTGAACACGCTGGAAAGATGACACAGCGGAAGAGAGAATCTGAAAACACGGAAGGTGTCGCCGCCGGCAACGACAGTGAATCACAAAGGAAGGTCACAGAATCGAAACTTGCTCTGATACCATATCACAAAGGAAGGTGGTCTCATGAAGTAATGTTTATCAACAGCAAGTCCAATGACATGCAATCTCCAATCAGAAGTACAGCAGAATGCATAAAAATGGAGGGAATATAAATTTCTATAGCTAGGTGGAAAATGCAACTTCTGGAACGATGTATAATTCAGAAACACAGTCCAATATACATTTACAGATTACTAATTTGATCAACTCCCTCTCAAACAAAAGCACTTAAATCATAATTTGGCTAGATTACATACATCTATGGTCAACCTGCAAAGCAAGATTTTCACAAAATAGCTCCCCAATTGCTCTATTGTCACTGAGCAGGGAAATAAATATAAGATAATATAATAATTTTATATCAGAATAATGATAACTGATAATGTATAGAAACTAATGATAGTTCATCATGCTGTATGAAACAAGTGGTAAGATTTTTCCCCCCCTAATTGCAATTTCTAAAGCAATTCTAATGTTGAAAAGAGATAAAAATAGAATGAAAAGGGTAGGTAAATTAGTACCTGCCCAGTAGAGAAGACACCTATGTTGAGCATCTTGATTTCTACTTTCTATTGCCTTGAATGTAGAGTACACAGGCAAAGCAATTCCCACAGAACAGCTGCAGAAAACAAGAGGTTAAGAGTTAATTAACGATTTCAACCATAAACCACCTTAAAATTATAAGTGTTAATTAATAGTGAAAGAAAATATGTGACCATGCCGTCCGAGTTACAATGTTGGAACCAAGAGGAGAAAGGAGTAAACGGAGTCCAACCTACACCAAATAGTTCAGACTTCAGAAATCAATATAAGCCCTATATTTCGCAGTTCTTTCATATTAGCAAGTAACGAAAGCGTGTTTTGATTGTAATTAAGACTAACAAGTGATAGAAATGGGGAATTTGATGACGCCTCAGAAACAAAGAACAAGATCATGATAAAAAGGAATAGTGGGATGCGGAATCAAAACCCTAGCTGAAGAAAAATAAATGGCGAAAATATATATCAGAGAAAAGGAAGATTAATGAACGCGGACCTCGCCTGCGATGTTTGATCCGAGAAGAGCCATTCTAACTCCCAGGGCACCATTCCCTTCCTTCGCTCATCTATTGTCTATTTATATTTATATTTTCTTAATTATCTTAATTCATGTTCCATTTCCATTCAATTTTTTCCGTCAAAAATATTTTTGATTTGTCAATTAGTTTTTATTAATTTTTATATAGATAGTTTTTATTAATTTTAGTTATAACAATAAATATTTAATATTCAATTCAATCAAATCACATATCTTTATTAGAATTTTAGATTGAAATGTTTTTTTCGACCAAAGCAAAAATTGAATTTTTTTTTTACTTTCTATAAAAAAATGTTTTTTTTCGTACTGAAAGATTGAAATGTATTTTTTTTTTTGACGAGAAGATTGAAATGTATATTATAGAAATCAATCAATTAAATATTATTGATTTAATATGTAATCAGTATTTGAAAAACTAAGACTGTTCAGTTTATTTTAAAAAATCTTACAAAATTTAAAACTAGTTTTTGTTTTTGGTGATTTACCATTTTAAAAAATTAGCACCAATCTTATAATTTTCCAGATGTCATCCCTATTGGCAAACACTTGAAACCTGAGGCGTGTAGTCATTGTCCTAAAGATTTATCCGCAAGTCTACGCAAACCACTCAGAATACAACAGGTTCTTCTCGGCGATAAGTGTACTGAGGCTATCAGAACTCGAGAACGATAACCCAGGCAGAGGGCGAAAACAAAAATGAAAGAACGAAAGCTGAAAAGGAGAAAAGTTGTGTTTTTGGTGTGTGAGTGTAAGTGTAGGTATATTGGAAAATTATTAACGTTAATAAAAGATTTTTATCCGTTAATAAAAGATTTTCTGAACGTTAGTGGAAGATAATGGTACAAAAAATCGAAGGCTCTGGATTGATTCATTAATTTCATTGATCACATATTATATATTCCATCGATTTTTTTTTTGACCGGATATATTCCATCTATTACAAATTATTCATAAAAAAACAATAATATAAAAGCCTACAAATGTAATCCAAAAAAAAATAGAAAACATATTTGATTCTCAAATACTCTATTACAAATTGTTCATGAAAAAACAATTATATAAAAGCCTACAAATGTAATCCAAAAAAAAACAGAAAACATATTTGATTCTTCTCCTCTAAACTTCTCTTGAACCTGAAACCAAATTAGAATTAAAAAAAATTAGCTTATTATAATATTTTGTGACAATTTCAACCAAATAATTTTTTTGACAAAATTTCAACCAAATATAGGATTAATTATAAACAGATCAAATTATTAATTACCTAGATTTAAATTGGTCAAGGTAAGATTTTTATTCATATTCAAAATTGGTATACACCAAATATAAGACATATGCATTCTGATGGATGAGACACAGATTTCAAAATATTTTAGTTGGAATTAAAATATCTAATCTGACACATTATTATTTTAGCATCATCGATATCTCAACTGTAAATCAAAGGCATTTCAATACCATGATACGTTTCTTCATTGTACAAATACACAATAACAATGCAAAACATGTCTGCCACTTTTGACGCCATTGCAGACATTAACAACAAATCTATTATATTATATAAAATAGAGTTTTGCTATGTGGGACTATGTCACGTGTCAAAACCACAAACATTCCTTTTTCACCTAAAACAATTTATTTTTATTTTAGTTTTTATTATTTTAATCAGCTATTATTAAAACATATTAATCATAATTTTGAGTTATTAATTATTCATTTCAATTGATATGGTAAGAAATGAATAATTTCTATAATAGTGTCGATATTATTTCAAATCTTTTAATTTTAAATTTGAAATAATACTTTTAATACGTTTTATTATATTATTTATGAATTTTAACTTTCTCTCCCTTCATTTTATTGTCCAAATTTTCTTCTCTCAAGTGTACGTCTTCTCTCTTTTCGGTTGCAATTCTAATTCAATATGATGTTATTCAACTATGGAGGTATGATTGATAACCTCTTAGATTACTTTATTATTTTTTCTGTAGTTCAATTCATTTTTTCTTTCTAGAAATTTCTCTTTTAAGTCTTTTTCACTGTCTAGAAACATATAACTTGCAAAAAGAAAACAAACTTCAAATATCATATATATTAAAAAAATAAAAATAAAAATACTTTTATAAGATAAATATAAGCTTGCCTTGAGAAAAAAATGAAACTTAAAATTTGAGAGATTGTTTTGGTTGAGCATTATTGAGCAAATATTACAACTAATGACATCTTGATAATCTGATTCTGATCAATCACATATTTAAAGTATAGAGTTATTCAAATTAATCTTATTTTTTACCGTATTACTTAATGAGTTGGCATATATAGAATATGAAGAAAAATTGAGTAAATATAATACTTCAACTATCTTTATTTAATATTAGCACATATTATAAAATAAACATATGCTAAAATCTATTATATTATATAAAATAGAGTTTTGTCACGTAAAACTATGTCACATATCAAAACCACATACATTTTTTTCCCACCTAAAACAATTTTAATTATTCTTATTATTGTTATTATTATTATTTTAATATAAATATTATTACAAAATCTCAGTTAATAAATATTATCAAAAACATAACTATCTTCTATTAAATGACTTGCCGATTTTGAATTATTGTAATCAATAAGCATTTAATATTTTTTCATCATATAAATTTGTCAACTTTCAATTTGACATTCATTATCAATTATATAATTCATAATAAATTTGAATTCAAATTTCAAATTTGAATTAAATAAAATCAAATTGAAATTAATTAACTAAAACATCATACTAAAAATATCACTTAATCTATAAATACTAACATATTCATTCAGCAAAAAAAAATATTAACATATTCATGAAACAAAAATAAATACCTATGTCACTATTGTTGTTTTTTTTATTTTCTTCTTTTAAAATAGTCAAATGCTACCATTTTTCTTTCATCTTTGTTGTTTTTTATTCAATTTTGATGTAGGAATACAACAACACAAATTCTGTCATAAGCTTCTAATTTTTTCATTCTCTTTTGAATACTTTCCATATTTTGTCTAATATTTAACAATAAAAGTTTGTTTGCTGACATAAATCTGGCTATTTAATTTTTATCATTAATTCCTACTATGAATTTACCTTAAAATCATATTACTATTTGTTATTATATTTTTTTACTAAACTATTTGTTATTATATTAGAAACTCAATTATCCGGCTATTTAATTTTTATCATTAATTTCTACTATGAATTTACCTTAAAATCATATTACTATTTGTTATTATATTTTTTTACTAAACTATTTGTTATTATATTAGAAACTCAATTATGCTCTTTTTTCTACTTTATTTTGAAAATATTTTTGACTACTTATTTTTTTTGCATGACTCAGTAACCCTTAAATATCACACGTGCATCGCACGAGTTAATACACTGGTTATGATGAATAGAGTGGAGGTGTACATGTGAAAACACGATAGAGATGTGATATGTTTTTCAAAGTTGAAAACTATACTAAAAATTTTCATTTAAAATTTGAGTTAAAATATATATTTACCTCTATTTTAGTCGAGCCCGTTTTGTTTTGTAATTTACATTTAAAAATTCATAACTGAAAAATCATAAAAACCATGAACTTGGCCCAAATTAACAATTTTAAATTGTAACATCAATCAAATATTTTTTATAGGCAAATTAATTTATTATTATTAAATAAAACAAGTCCACACTTAAGCACAAGATATGCCCAAGCAAGACAAAAATACAAAGATATAAATCCTGAATCACAAAAGAAGTTGTCACCACATATAGCCATCATTAATATTGCTTTAAAGTCAAGTGCACCTTATTACAAAAGTAATATAGGAGTATTTGTGACTCCAATTATTGTATCCACATGGATTAATTAACAATTACCAAACTAATTCATGGGACTCCTATGTTATTTATACAAGCAAATTTAATGAAAGTTTGAATTGTAATAACTATAAAAAAAAAAACAATAACACAAGTAGTGAAAGCAGTTAAAGCCTTCATGCACACAGTTGTAGAGACAGAGAACATTTTTTTTTGCACAGTCGTGCATACTTCGAGTTGGTTGCTATTTTTCATTCATAGGGCGTTGCATAGTCATGCAAAAGGGTCTGTATGACCATGCAAGCTCCTTGAAACTCCAAAACTTATCTTTTTTTGGCTCCAAAACTTTGCATTTTTCATCCTTTTTTCCAATTTAGCATTTTCTTGAAATTGTCATGCCAGCAGCAAGATGGTTGCTTTTGATTTCCTACCCTTATATTATATATGCTTTCTCTACTATAGATGCTTTCACCTAAGGTACCATAAAATGTTCTTAGTTCTTACGTACATTGCTCTATATACATATATCTTCATATATCATCGTGTCACGTCAAACAATGGTGGCAGTATGTTATTGAGAACATATTTCATTCTGCTAAGAACAAAATTACGAGCAAATATGAAGCGGAGGAAGTATAACCAGAAAGGTGGATGAAGAACTGTTGTTCCAAGGAATCAAAACTGGATATGCTTGTCACATAGATCGACCATTGATTCCCTACTTTTGCAGCAAAATACTCCCTACCTAAGGCAGAATGAAAGATATAGAAAGCATGATTAATTTGGCCTGCCAAACTCCTTGATTGGAAAACCAGCAAAGTTCACTAGGATATATAGCATGAGTCTGCAACAAAATGGTTGAGAATAAATCCAAGATTACTAACTCCCCCCACCCCCCCTTTTTTTCTTTGTGAGATTCCATCATCATAATAATCTAAATCACTGCCTTGGACTTGGAACATGATGATAAATTGATAATATATGGCTATTATTTTAGTACAACTTGGTTTTTAATTACTATATACTAGTGTTTTGACCCGTGCGATGCATGGGATATCAATTTTTGTATGTTATATATAAAAAGTTTTATAATTATAAAATTATGTAAATTGAATAAAAAGATAATAGAAATGGGGCATAGTAATAAAAATAACAAATTCAATTATTCAATAAATTATTACACATAAAAAGAACCTTGATAATCTCATTTAAATATATAATAGATTTTTATTTTTATAATTTCTCAAATTTTAAATAAGTTTTATAATTTGAAACTTTTAAATAAATATCCTATATTTTGATAACTCATTCAACATTATCTCTCCAAATGATTGATCATTTACTTCATTTCTTATATCTTTGTACAACCAGACCTTTATGCACAATGTGTAAACACATTTGAAGCTTCAGGAAGACAACGGCTTAACCAAAAAGTTTCTTATATAAATTTTTATTATAAAAATTACTATAAAAATTATTTTAAATTATTTGTATTTGCACATGTAGTTTCTATTAAAATATTAAAACACTCATCAATAGAAATATAGATATTAATTTTTTCATGTAAAATGTCCAGATTTCTTCATGTAAATTATCTTAAACAAATATTTACTAATAGTTAAGATTTACTCCATTCATTGGAAAAATTAGTCTCTAATAATTTCATTGCCAATAATAGAAACAATACATCCAGGGATATAATGAAAGTCACTGCGAGTAGCATTTAGGATAGACGCTTTTGCAAGAGCATGAGCGCTTCCGTTAGCTTGTCGCCTAGTAAAAACAACTTGGTACTCGTTGTACATTGATAAATAAGTTCTACGCTCTTCTATGATAGAACCATATTCAGATTTATTGGATTTAGCTTTGTGCACATCTTATACTACTTGTTTGCTGTCCATCTCAAATATCACCTTTGGAATTCCTGCTGTAATGACTCATTTGATAGCTTCAAGTAGTCCTCATGCTTCTCCCTCTGCTGCACTCATTTTGGCCCTACACCAATCAGTTCTAGCCATCACAAAATGACCATGAATATCACGAACACTCATGCCAATACCCACACATCGTTGCTGATTGAAAATAGTCGCATCCAGATTGCACTTAAGGTAATTGAGAGGTGGTGGTTTCCACTTCACATTTTGCGCTGGTGCTAATTTATCCTGAGTTTGGTTTGCTGGTCGCCGAGCTAAAGTCCATGCATGCAGCACCTCCTGACCCCGAGCAACAACTATTGACACAGATTCATCAGTTCCTTCCCACAACAAAGCATTTCTCCTCTTCCAAAGACTCCACAAAACCATTGCAAAGAGGGCCAATTGGTCACTGTTTAGCATCTCCAAAACCTAAAAGAAAAATTTTGAGAAGCCTTCTGCATTTAACTTAATCGGTTCCAAGGTGGGCCATAATTGTGTTTTCCTCCAGCACTCAATGCTAATTGGGCAATCCAAAAACAAATGCCAATTGCTTTCAGTATAATGATCACAGGATATGCAAGTTGTGACACAATTCACTCCTCTTTCCTACAGACACTCACAATTTGGTAAGCATTTCCTTCCAAGTGTCCACATAAATGTTTTGATCTTGGGAGGGATTGGCAGCGCCCATAACTTGTCCCAATTTCCTTCAATTTTCATTTCATCTCTATTGATTAAGTGCTCCATACAGGCCCTATAAGCACTCTTCACCGAATACATCCCTCTCTTATCAAATCTCCATATGACTTCATCCGACGTTGACAACTGAAGCAGAGGAATATTAAGGATTTCTTATACATCTCTTGGAATCAAAAGTTGATTTAGCAAGGGAACATTCCACACACCATTTTGTGAGTCAATTATATGTTGCACTGTCATAAATTCATTGTGATGTTGTGGTTGAGTTTGCAACTGTGGGTTCACATCACAACGAAGCCAAGGGGTCTTCCAAATATGAATTAAAGAACCATCTCCAACCCTCCAACGGTATCCTCCCTCCAACAATATTCGAAAAGACCAGATGTTACGCCATACATAACTGGGGTTGTGCCCAATTGCAACCCCTAAAAAATCCCCTATTGGGAAGTATTTAGCTTTGAATACTTTTGTTACCATAGCATCAGGGTCGGTCATAAATTTTCAACCTTGCTTCCCCAACATCGCCAAATTAAAACCATGGAAGTCTCTAAAACCCATTCCTCCCCATTCTTTCTGCATAGTGAGCTTGTCCCAATTTAGCCAATTTATACCCCTCATATCCTTCTTTATGGAACCCCACCAAAAAGAATTAATCATGCATTGGATCTCCTCCTAAAGTGAAGTAGGTAAGAGAAACACGCTCATGCAATAAACGGGGATAGCTTGTGCAACTGATTTGATAAGGACTTCTCTTCCTGCTTGTGAAAGCATTTTGCTACTCCAATTGGAGATTTTCCTCCAAACTCTATCTTTGATGTATTGAAAGATAGCTTTTTTGCTCCTTCCTATCACAGAAGGAAGTCCTAAGTATCTGCCCGTGCCAAGACATTCTTTTACACCGAGGATGTTCACCACATTTGATCTCACTGGGTCACCAACATTTCTGCTTAGATAAATTTCAGATTTATCCAAGTTGATTGCCTGGCCAAATGCATTAGCATGAAGAGATAAAATATCTCGCATAGTAGTGGCTTCTCTTTCTGTGGCCCTGAAGAAAAAAAGAAAATTGTCATCTGCAAATAACAGATGACTTATGTTAGGAGCTCTTTTGCAAACCTGGATACTATGGAGGTCTCCTGCAGCTTCTGCATGTTTCAAGAGTGATGTTAGGCCTTCCGCACATATAATAAAAAGGTATGGAGACAATGGGTCTCCCTGCCTAAGGCCTCGCTCTGGAAAAATAGGCCTAACTCTGTCATCATTCACTAGAATAGAATAGTTCACCGAGGTGACACACATTTGCATCCAATTAATCCATTGGTGGTGAAAACCAAGTTTTTCCAAAATTGCAAAAAGATAGCCCGAATCAACCCTATCATAGGCCTTACTAATATCAATTTTTAGAGCTGTCTCTCCCCTTTTTCCTCCAGTTTTACATTTTAAATAATGGATAACTTCAGAAGCAATCAAGACATTATCAACAATAGATCGACCCGAAACAAAGCCTGATTGTTCTACTGAGATAAGTTTTGGGAGTACCTGTTGTAGTCTATTTGCAAGAGTCTTGGCCAAAATCTTATACACAACATTACAAAGAGAGATTGGACACAAATCTCTCATTGTCTGTGGAGAGTCACACTTTGGAACAAGCACTATGTTTGTTTCACCCATAGCACTCGACATAGTTCCTTCATGAAGCCATCTCTTACAAGCATCCGCAACCTCATTGCCACATAGAGACCAGAAACGTTTGTAGAAGGCTGAGTTCAAACCATCTGGACCTGGGGCTTTGTCAGAGTGCATTTGAAATGTTGCATTTTTGAATTCCTCCTCGGTGAAGGGTGCTAGAAGCAATGCATTATCCTGATGGTTGAGCTTTGTATTTACTACATTCAAGACCGGCTCATAATCACTTGCGGCTGCTGTGAATAACTAAGTGAAATACTCTCGGCCCAGCTCACAAAGACCCTCTTGAGAGTTCACAATTGAGTTATCATCTCGCTTCAATTTTGTAATGCGGTTTTTGGATTTTCTGGACGTTGTTGCAGCATGGAAAAGTTGTGTTCATATATCCATCTCTCATTCAGAAAGTCTTGGCTCTTTGTTTCCAAAAAACCTCTTCTTGGGCCACAAGCGATGCAAGCCTGTTTCTAAGGCTGATGACTTCTCTCCCAGCTTCTAATGTCCCTACACTCCTCGCCTCTTCTAAACTCTTCTTGCACCTCCCGATTTCCTCAATGTACTTCCTTCTAATTTTTTTCCCCAAACATCAAGATCTTGCGTTGTTAACACTCCATTTTGTCTATTATTTTGGGGTATTTTGAGTATAAATTATTATGATTTTATTCTTTATTAGATAAAATATGCTCACTATTTTCTCATTAATGCAGAAAAGTAATAAAGGCAACATGGAAAGCAAAATAATGAATTTTGGGAAGATTCTGACGAGTTTTGGAGATTTTTAGTGTTTTTGGACAAGCGGTACGGTCTGACAACTATTCAGTACGACCGTACCTATCCAAGAGCATAAGTAGGGGCGTACCGCATGGTCAGTACGACTTGGCGCTAAAGCAAAAGTCCAGTACGGCTGGACCAAAGTAAGTACGGCCGTACACAATTGCAGTCAGGCCGCATCTAGTGAAGAAGTACGGGTCAGCGTTGCAACTCAAGCCCGGTACGACCGTGTATAATCGCAGTACGGCTGTACCCAAGCCCAGAACGCACAGATTTGAAGCCAATTAACCTAAATCTGCACTAGAGCCTATAAATAGGCATTCTCACCCCTTTTAGAACTAACTCACTCTCTAGGGGAGAATTCATTCTCTCTGAGTGAGGGTCTTTTACTTTAGACTTTACTTATTATCTTTTGCTCTAGACTTTGCCTCTTGTCTCTTCTCTTTTTTTCTTTTAGGATTGCATGTTAGGATTTATGTTATTCTTTATTTTGTTGAGAAACAATATGTGTAGCTAACTCCATCACTAGGGGTGATGGGGGATCTCTTATTATGTTCTTGATATCTATTTAATTGCTATTTTGAATTCCCTATTATCCTTTTGAATGTGTTAATCTTAGTATGCTTAATTCCATAGGATCTGGCCAATTCTTTATAAAATTTGTTAATTGTGGTAACAAGATCATAGTTAACTAGTGAAACTCTAGAATCACAGAACTCGCGGTATACGCCGGATAGGTTATTGCTTGCTTCCAATCAGTTATTAAATTAACAAACTTGAATGCTCTTAATGCTTTTTCCCTTAGTTACCTTCCTGGACCAAACGGAGTAATTAGTTGGGAGGAAGGCTACTATACGCGAGGATAGCCCTTAGTAATTTAGAGTAAGTGGTTGGCTTTCAATAAGGAAATATTTCATAATAGCAAGGTAATAGACTCAGGATCTAGTATTAGTGAACCCGGTTCCCCTAGGCTTTTCGTAATTGATCTCTCTTTAGTTCTTGCGTTATTACTTTAATCTCGGTATTTACAATTCAATTGTCTTGCTCTCAAAACCATTACTTTCGTTTGTCTAAATAATAAGGATCTCTATTAATTTAGTACTCACACATTCTTTATGGGTTCGACATTCGGAGTCTTAAAAATACTCCACTATTATTACGAGTTACGATCAGATGCACTTGCCTGAGCTGCAACATGCGTACAGAACTGGAGTTTGATAATAAGGGGCTCATTCATCCCCTTATTCCAACCATCATTCACAACCCCATCAAGGTCTGGCTCCACAAGCCACGAGTTCTCAAATCTAAATTGCTTTTTCCGAAAAATGTAGCAATTATTCTCTGTTGATAAGAGAATAGGCGAGTGGTCTGAGGCTGCAGCTACCAAATTTCTCAAGTGACAGTTTGGAAAAAGACTCATCCAAGAACTTGTGGCCATTGCTCTGTCTAATTTTTCTTCCACCGCATTTTCTGAATCAAGACTTCTCCACTAAGTATAAGCATGACCATGAAGAGGTAAATCAATCAGGCCACTATCACTTGTTGCCTCCCAGAAGCCATTCATTAACCATTGTGGATGCTCTACTCTACCCCTTTCTTCATCATGCACTAGTGGAAAAAAATAGATTTTACATCGGGTTTTTACATCGGTTAAATGAACATCCGATGTAAAAAGTGACGCGGTGAAAATTTTGCAATTAATGTCAACCTTTTTACATCGGTTACAGGTTTAACCGATATAGAATGTTCGATTTCACATCGATTGGAATCGTATCCGATATAAAAAGTGATTAAAAATTAACCTTTTACATCAATTGCTGGGCCAACCAATATAAAAAGCCTTTTGCAAAACTAAAACCTAACATGTGTCTCTACCTCATTACGCGTCCCTCTACCTCATTACGCCTACGCTGCTCTCTATTCGTCTCTGCTCTCAAACTCTTTGCCTCCGCCGTGCTCTCTTCATCTTCCTCCTCCACCGTGCAATGTTCCTCCTCGTGCTCTCTTCATCTTCGTCCTCCGCCATGCTCTCAAACTCAACTCGCTAGGTTTTTTCTTGTTCTTTGTTCTCATTTAATCTCCCTTTTCTTCTTCCCCATCTCGCTTTTAGGGCTTCCACTTCCTCGCTTCTCCGATGGCACCTGATCCTAATCACGTTGGAGCCAACACTAGTGGCACCGCCAAATATAATGTTGTGGCGAAGAAGAAGGTCGAGAGTGAAGATCGGTTGTGCAACTTTTGCTGCTGCTACCGCTAGTGCTTCTTTGATTGTTTTTTAATTTTACACTAACCGATTCACTTTTTTTTATTTTTAATTTAGGGTTTCAACTTTCTCGTCACGCATCACACCGCACCAAATTCTGATTTAGAGGTTTTCTCTCTGTTGGAATCACCAGTCAGCTCCGCTCTTGAAGGGGAAGGAGCCATACAATACAAACAGCGATGCCTCAGTACTGTAATTTCAGCTTATTCCAATCCACGTTACTCGTTAATCCTTTATTCATTCATTTAGATGACGTGGTACTGCAATGTCAAAGAACTCCATGGTAATATTTAGAATTTATATTTATTGCTTTATACTTTAAAATCTGTTGACTCCTTCTTTTTTTTCAGATAGAGCTTATCCGGGTGAAGGCGGCGATATGATGGAAACCATAGAGCCATTGCTTTATGCTGCTAGTGTTGATTTGGTTTTTGCTGGTCACGTGCACGCTTATGAACGCTCAATATGCTTCTGTGGTTTTTTATAGTTTCACCTTGTCAATTTAATTTACAGATATTTGGATCTTAAATAATTCTTTGTTTCATTGACAGAGACGTGTATATAATGGAAGATTGGATCCTTGTGGTGTTGTCCATATAACCATTGGTGATGGAGGGAACAAAGAAGGCTTAGCTCATAAGTAAGTTTGATTCTACCATAAACATTCCAAATAAATCTGTTCTCTGAACATTGTTATACAAGGAAAAAAAAGTACTGAAGTTGTCTTTAAATTCAAACTTTGTAAGATGCGTGCGCCTTGAGTTTCCTTCATATGAACCCCACCTAGTGGAAGCCTCATGCACTGGGCCGCTCTTTATTATTCTTACCATTTGTATGGTCACGTCATTGATATTTGGCAGGTATATAAATCCACAGCCAAAGTGGTCAGAATTCCGCGAAGCCAGTTTCGGTCATGGAGAGCTAAAGATTGTAAACTCTACTCATGCCTTCTGGAGTTGGCACAAGAATGATGATGACGAGCCGGTAAAATCTGATGATATCTGGATAAACTCTCTGGTCAGCTCAGGATGTGTTGATCAGAAGAGAAGTGAACTTGGGCGTACACTTGTAGGTATTCTCTGACAACTCACCACAAGGTATCACCTTTCAATAATATCCTTTTTAGTTTTTTCATTTTCATGTAGCTTATTCTTGGCAAAATAGTTCTTTAGATAAACTCCTGGCCGATTCCTTGTGTATGAGGGACTTGGAAACTATTGTTAATCCTTTAATTCAATGAATAATAAGAAATGAAAAGAAAACAAATATCTACTTTTGTTTTCTTACCTGTCTCAAGCATATTTTGTTTCTTAATTTTAACGATTTTAATTTCAGAAAAGTTGTTAAACTGGTTGCTTTTATTTGTTGACAATATGTCTGGGAAGCTGTAATCCCTAATGTAGGAAAAATTCAGATGCTAGACTTGTGCTAGAAGATGGTTCCATCTGGAAAGCTAAATCATTTGGTGCCTCAGGAACTCAAGTTGGTGAAGTTGTTTTCAATACATCATTGACTAGGTGAGGTAAATTATAATTCTTTGGATATGTTTATGTTTATGTTTATGTTGTTGTTGTTATTTTATGGCTCGCTTTCAACCTAATTGAGTGCATGTTTCCTTTGTTATTTTATGGCTCGCTTTCAACCTAATTGGCCCTGCTTTCTTCTTAACTCAACTGAGCCATCCGTACTCTGTTTAAATATATGGTATCTCATCATAATTTATTGTATTTATGTTTCAATTATATTGCCATGTTTCCAAGTGTAAAGGGTACTGATATGATATCCTGATAAAAGCAACGAATACTGAAAGAATTTCCTTGTAATATATATTCTGCCATACCTTATACTCCCAGCTTCTCTTTTTATTTTTGCTTCTCACAGTATATTTTTTTATTCTGTCGGAGAAAATGGAAAGCTTGAAGTTCTTAGTGCCCATCATCAATCTAGAGGGGTACTTCAAAGATTTTTTCCCCCCTTAATACATTGATACTATCCCCTCCTCCCCAGTAATTAACCTTGAAATTTGGTTTTTCAGGAGCGATCAGTTTCAACTATTGTTTATCTTGTTTCCCTCCAAGATCTTACAAACTGCCCATTTAGAGTTGTTGATGAGATCAACCAAGGTTGGTTACTCTTTGAAGTAAATTCTTTCTGGATTGACCTCACACAGCTCAAGAGACCTTCGTTGACTCTGTTTTTAACAGGGATGGACCCAATAAATGAAAGGAAGATGTTTCAGCAGCTAGTAAGAGCAACAAGCAAGCCAAATACACCACGGTGAGTACTAAGTACTATCACTAGATGTTGTCAATTTGTTCGCTTAATTTTAGGTTATAAGTTGAATATATGCTCTGTGAATGAGTTATTTAAATTGGTTGTTGTATGAGTTTGTCTCTGTTATGAATGTGACTGTGATTTGTTACAGATTTGGACATTCAAAATATTTTTTTCCAACGAGACTTTTTACATCAGTTACGCGTACAACCGATGTAAAAAGAGGGTTTTTACATCGGTTGTTAAGAAAAACCGATATAAAAACCCCCATTTTACATCGGTTGTACGCGTAACAGATGTAAAAAGTCTCGTTGGAAAAAAATATTTTGATTCTTTTACAACGGTTACCTTTCAACCGATGTAAAAAGGGAGTTTTTACATCCGTTGCTCACCCGATGTAAAAAGTCAGTACATTTCATATCGGCAGTATCTACATCGCTCAAACAACCAATGTAAGAAGCCATTTTTAACCGGTTTAACAACCCCAATATGCACTAGTGATGGGAAAGGAGATCATTGAAATCTCCAACAATACATCAAGGCGGGTTTGATTGTGCTGCAAATGTTCTCAGAATGTTCCAAGAATCTCTTCTACGACCTCGATTTGGTATCCCATAAAAAAATGTTAATCTCCACTGTTGATCAACTGCTTCATCTTTAATAAGAACATTTATGAAGTTTTGAGAGTAATTTAAAACCTCACACAACTTCTGTTGGTGCCACAAAATAGCCAAACCTCCACCCCTTCCTTGCCTGTCAACCACAAAGCATGATTCAAAACCTAAAATCCTCCTAACCTCCTCAATCCTGTTATCATTACACAACGTCTCACAAAGAAATATCACATACGGTTTGTTGCTCCGGACTAGATCCCCCAGGGAAGGAACTGCACTTGGGTGACCCAATCCCCGACAGTTCCAGCTCAGCACTATCATTGGTCCTAGTGGGCCTGATGTCCATGACCCACCTCTAAAAAATAATGACCCATGTTACCATTTGTGACCACCAAGTTCTGCTGATTTGTTTTTGTTGACGTTGATCCTTCATTTTCTACTTGCACCCCCCTTTTTCTCTTCCTTTCCAGGCCCACGTCCTCCACGTCATACTCCATGCACTGTGTTATTAGCGGCACGTGATTGTTTGTGCCATGATTAACATAATATTCCCTTTGTTGTGATTGCCCATGGGACCCTTGCACCAAAAGTGGTAACTGTTGCGTTCTCGTATTATTGCTCCACGGATTTTGCGTCTCATGATTTGTTGTCGTTTGTGTGCTTTCTGGATTAGGGTTTGCTTCTGTTGCCCCAGCCTCTCTTTCATCACACAACCATTGACTGCCTCTGTCGTCACCATTCTTCCTTCGCTCAACCTTCAGGTAGGGACCCCAACCACGAATCCCCGTGTCCTCTTCCATGTTGAATAGTTGTTCACACACTTTATCTCCATGTCCCAGCATACCACACAAATAACAGAAAAGTGTGAGCCTTTCATACTTAAACTGCACGGTAACCATGTCTCCTTCGTTTTTCCTGATTCTTTTGCTCCTTTTCAGGGGCTTTCTATCATCCAGCTTCACTCGGTTTCTCATATAGTTCCTCCAGAAACTTGAGGAATTCTTTGGGTCGTATTCTAAAAACTCACCATTGTAGTTTCCAAGTCCCTTTCCCACCTCAAGTGACATGAATCCAATTGGAAGATCATGTATTTGCACCCATAATGCCGCATGGAATAAAGGTATTTGACTTGGAATGACGCCCGCTTCCATTGGGCTTAACAGCAATAAGTGGCCATCAAACGACCAAGGCCCTCCATTTAGGACTCTCTGCATATCCAGTTTATGGAAGAACTGGAACACAAAAATTCCTCTGCTGACTTCTTTGATTGACATCTTGAGCCCAGGTTGCCAAATATCAGCCATTCTTTCTTTCATGATTGGTGATCGTATAGGTTTCTGTGTGAGAAACCTTCCAACCAAGCATAACGCAGGGTCGGCACGTTGCTCTTGAGTTGGCTGAGTGGAGAAGTTCAAGACCTCTTCTTCATCCTCCTCCAGATTCAGGTTCGCAAAACGATCCATCTATGACAGCACGGATAAACTCGCAATATGATTCTGTTGAGAGACTTTTCACAAAATTGGAGAAGAAGAAAAAACCTAGGTTTGTCTAGGGCTTCTCATAGAGAGAGAAAAAAATAAGTTTTTTTTTAAACAGAAAAAATTAAGTTAAACATGATAAAGCATTATTAGTTTTACTTTATTTTAGTACAACTTGGTTTTTACTATATATACTACTCCATAATAACATAATCTAATCCCCGCTGCATAATTTTGCCTATTCTAAAAGCGCCAAGCTGACGTAGCAACCATGGCCCGCTCGTGCCAGAAGAGCACCAGCTCAGCCTGGCGTTTGGCCACGTGGAATCCCCTGATTTGTGACTTGGCCAATAAACACTCCGCTTGAAAATCCGCGAACTGGCTCAACTGAACCGGCCTCATGCCGGCACCGTAAAACGCCTCCCTCCACGGCGACATTCGCTGTCCACAACCCTCCACGGCCGCCAATATCTTTGGCCGCAAATGCAGCATCTCAATTCTCCTCACCCATTCTCCTCCTCCCCCAACCACCGACGCATCCAGCGACTCCAGCATCATCGCGTAGAACTCCAAACTACTCACCACGCCGCGCTGGAACGACGTCTCCGCCGCAGCCTCCGCCCAACCTTCCCCGTCCACAAAAACAACCACGCTGGGAGAGACACTCCCGACATCCGCCAAGAACGCGGCGGAGATCAGCCGACGGAATATAGCCGGAGACAATAGAACGGCGGTCTTCTCTCCGTCGACGAACTTAACGGCCTTGAAGGAGAGCGCCTCGAAGGTTCGAAGCAGCACAAACTCAACCTGGACTCGGATCCTGAGTTCGTGAGCGAACTGCGTGAGATTCTCCCAAACAAGCGTGCTTTCGAGAGCGAACTCTTCGGGAACAACGGCGGTTATTCGGAGAAGCGAGGAGGAAGTGATTTTGCAGGACTCTACCTTGTCCGCAATCTCCTTCATGAGAGAAGCGTATTGAATCCCGAGACCAATATCGAAGTCGATGACGTGCATAAATGAAGAGTCACGGAACCCTTCGAGGAGTGCTTGCTTGGTGGTGAAGATGGAGAACATTGGAATCGGAGAGATTCCGGAGAAGGCCTTGAAGGTTCTGATGCCGTGGACGATTTCCACCATGGAAGAAAGACGTGGCGTCCGGTTCGAACCGGAGAGAAGGGATTGTAGAGCCTCTTTGAAGTAAAACGCCGCTCGGTGAAGCGGTTTTCCTACGGGAGATCGTAGCCGTTGATTGAGCCGCTCCAGTATCACTTGCGTGAGTTGTAGCTGGTTGTTGTCGAAGCAATCGGCAGCGCGGATAAGATCTTCTATGAAATCGAAGCCGTTGATGTTGATGTTGTTGTGGCTGTGGTCCACGGTGGTGTAGGTGTAGTTGCAATTATTCGGGTTTTGGTTGTTGGAAGAGTACATGTCGGAGAGAGTGGTAAATTCTGCGGCGTGATCGAAGGGTGTGATTACGAATTCGGGGGGTGGGAGAGGGAGGTCGCATGGATTGTTGGAGTGGAGAACGGTTTTCAAAACGGGTGCAACGGTGTCATCTTGCAAGCCAAGGTCCTTCATGATGGAATCCCAATCCAAATGATGCAGCGCATGCTCGTCCAGCTCCGGGCAGTTTTGGTCTTGGGAGGAGTTGGTTACCACCGAGTTATCTGTGGGCTTTTCAGCGACGCTGTCGGGCCCAGGGCTCGGGCTTCGGCACAGGTCGAGGACGGAGGTGGGCTCGTAACACGGGCCTGGGTTGTTGTTGTCGTTGTTGAAATTGGGAGGGGTGTGGAGGGCGACGGTAGTGACTGTGTTGCCGGGTTTTGGGTTGGTTTGTGGGGATGATGAAACGGGAACTCTCATCGCCGAGTGGGAAGGGAAGGGAACACAGGTCTTTTAATTTGGGGTAACAAAAGCTGTCAGGTGCTGGGTACTTTTCTAAATAATAGAGGAGTTGCTGCTGGCTATGGCTTGCTTTGTTCAGAGTGCAAGGTAGTAGGGAGGAGAAGGGAGCTTCAGGTTCGTATGAATTGTGGGCCTTTTATTTATCTTTGCGTGTGTGCACGTAAGGATGGTTTGGTAGGAGGGTTATTTTATTTATCTATGGCCATGTCATGTAATAATGGGATGAAATAAGGGTAGCTATATTTACGGTCACAAATTAATCCTCTAAATTATAATTTTGATATAATATTTATTTTAAATTTTAGTTTGATCTTTATATATTAAAAGTTTTTATGTAAAAGTTATACCATTACCAATTGGTCCTCTTTTTTTTTATCAAAAATGGTCCAAAAATTATATTAGTATAGTCTATTTTTTTACAAAATCAAATGCAAAAAAAAATGGACACATTGATATAATTTTTATAACATAAAAAACTATTTCGAAACAAAAGAATCACGTTGGTGTCACATTTACGCATAATAAACAAATTTCGAAAAAATAATACATAACGTAACAAACCAAAACTTAAAATAAAACTAAAAACTATAATTTAGCCTAAATTACTTTGTACTGGGCTATCGGAGTTGAAGACGATCCTGAGCTGACACATGCTTGACACGAGTCAATGAGTCCTGAGACAATGCATTCCATCGCCAAGCTAGCATGTATTGCCTTTTTTTTTCTTTTTTCACTTCCCTTTCTTGGTTTAAAGCTCAAAATTCAACGCTCTTAAGGAGGTCAAGTTTTGGCATTTAAGCTATGACTTTTCTTTTCATCGTGAAATTGATGTAATACCTACAGAAGATGTTGGTCTGGAAGAAAATTATAGTAGTACGTCAACACATGCAAAAAATTATTATATCCGCTCACATTTGAAAATCAAGACAAGTCAAACGCACGAAATTGATTGCACATTCGAGAAGTCGTATGTAAATGTGGTTGTATCAATTTTGTGATGTCAATTTTGTGATTTTTTTCCTGTCAAAAAAAAAAGGTAAAAGTAATTATTTTTTTCTTTTCTACCATCTATTTTTCCTTCTTTTTAGCGTTCTCCAACTAATAAGGAGCTAAATTCAAATTTGAAGATTATGCATGAATGTTCAATGATTGATTAAATCAAATGGAACTTGATAGAATAAAATGAGTAATATGAAATAAAAAAAATAGCGCATTATTGTTGGATTTATAATAACATTGAAAGAAATTTTTATTTTATTATTTTAGAAGAAAAATAGTTAATAAAATAAAATAAAATCTAGTTTAGCAATTTTTATTTTATTTATCTTATTTTGACAAGTCTAAATAATATCTGTGATATCGTTTAATATAGGCTACATCCAATTTATTTTCTTATTTTTACTAGAGATTCAATTTATTTTCTTTTTTTGGGTAATCGATTCTATTTCTTTTCTTACCTTCGATCTAAATGTATTTTCGATTACGTGTCAAAAGATCTTTCAACTATAAAACGACAAAAGAGTCAAATAGTGGGCGTTAAAGGCTTAAAGCACCTAGTTAAGTCGTGGCTTCTTTTAATTTTGGCCCACAAAAGTTCTAAATGGACCCCAAGACAAGCATAGCACCACTCATCTTTATTTATATTTTATAGCCTTAAAAAAAGTAGGGGGCATAGAGAAAGGTTCATCATTAACTTAATTACCATGTTACGTAAAGGGAGCATTTGGCGGAAAGTTTTGACACAACTACATTCCCACATTGCTAGTAATTCAAACCGTTAAAAATACATTACGTGAATATTGAGTCATCCTTCATAGAACCGCATATGTCTATGTGAATGGTCAAAATAGATCAAACCAATGAAGAAATATCTGTTGTCCAAAGAAATTGTATTTTTTTGTCTCCGACTAATCAAAGGTTGGAGATATGCATATGTATTAATAAGTTATAATTTTATTTTATTACGTGACAAATTGTCATTAGTGTGAGACATAAAATGTGACAGAAAGTGAGACTCAAAATTTTCGTCCCAAACCAATAGGCCTCCGAATTTCGAGAATCAAAGAACTTTTTGACAAACTCTGTTTTTTGGTGAAGTTGAGCAGTAAAAAGTCTAAGGGAATTCGTATCATGTAAAATTTTCCTTATGCTCCGTTGAATCATATCAATTAGCTCGTACGAGGGAAGTAAAGTTGAGCTTTATTATTTTGTTGAAATATAATAGATCCATGACTCCTGTTGCGATTTTGTCATGACTTTGTTTGCTTCATATTCCAGTTGGAAATACTATTAGCTAGCTTTATTTGTCATTTGCCTCGATTGACAATGATCCTTTCAGTTGCAACCTAAAACAGGGGCATCTTTTTGCTGCCTTTTAAATGACTATTGTTCAACTTGTTATAAGTAATTTCCACGCACTTTTTTTATAAGTAAAATGTATTGAACGGAATATAAGGGGTAACTCAAACTAGTATCCTATTACTCTAGTTGTAAAGGATCCAATGCTAACCATCCCCAGTGAGAAAAAGAAAGTAATTGATATCATTTTTTTCTTCTACATTTTTCTCCAACTATCCAACATTGCTTGCTTTTAACTAAGGTAATTAAAACCGGACCGGATATTAAACCGGAAAGGGTCAGGGTTCAGGGTTTTTGGGTCGGACCGGAGTCGAACCGGGGTCGGACAGGGTTCGAATAAAATATTAATTTATATCTATATATATACCAAATATATAATATATATACATAATATTTCAATTGATACACAAAATAACATGTCTCGGAACTAATAAAATATTATTTTTTAATTAAATATAAACCAAATATATAATATATATATATACATAACATTTCATTTTATACGCAAATAACATGTAGCCTAGTGGTAAGATGACTTGTTGTGGCCTTAAGGACAAGGGTTCAAGTCCTGTTAAGACCAAAAACTGATTTTTTTATTAATAAAGGCAATTAAAAAAATTCAAAAAAAAAGAGACGAACCGGCCAGTTCCCTCCAAGACGGTTTAGGGGGGTCACTCGGACCGGACCATGGCCCAGTTCCTAGTTGGACCGGCCGATTCGGTCCGATTTTAATTACCATGCTTTTAACCACGGTAGATCCCGCTTAGGATCGGACAAAAAATTATACTCCGTTGTGTCCTTTTTATAAAAAAAAATGGTTCTTTTTATTGGTCATTATTATAAGAACTAATATCAATTTTTATGTATTAAATGCCTAATTTCTATTTATATCGTTATTTATAGTGAAATATATTAATGAGATATACTTATTTCATGTGTAAGTGGGTTGGTTCATAAAAGGGTTAATTTTGAAAAAAAAAACACAATTTTTATGAGTATTAATTAGATACAACAGATTTCAAAGCAATTCTTTAGTCTGCGTGAATTAGAGTTTTATTCTTTATATTTAGGATGTGAGTGAGGAAGTATATTGTAATTTTATTAGGGGAAGATATATTACAATTTATTTCTGCGGAATTATATTATTAAATAAGAGTTATTTTTACTAAACACTACTAATTAGTACAATTACCCAAATGAAATAAATAAAAAAGAGACAAAGAATATATCAAAACCAAACATAAGTTTCAACACATCATTCCAAAATCATTTAGCTAATCATGATACACACACCCCTAGTGTGTGTGTGTGTGTACATTTTATTTTAACATATAAATAAATATTCACACAATTCATTCAATTTATATTTTATAAAAAAATTATCAAACGGTGTGAGTATTTAATATTTACATTTGATGATGTAAATAGGTTATGTCTCTTTTCCACGTGGATTTGTGTAGTGTATCGGATTAGACTACACATTATAAAGAGAAGCAAATCTCAACCAGATAACATAAATAAATCCAGTAAAAAAACATAAATAAATAATAAATGTAAGTGAAATAATATTAACTATTCATGGATAATTACGTGTGGAAGATCAAGTTATATATTGCCTTAGCGATTAAGGTTACTAGGGAGGAACGCGGGAGTGACGCGGTGGAGACAGACAGGGAAGCTTGTAGAGTACAAAAGAAGGGGATAGGTGGGGGGGTGTAAGAGTAAACGAGATTCCAGTTTATATCATAGGTCATATAAAGAGGTCCATCCACCCACAAAAGAGAAGGGGAAAAAAAGCTAAAGGGTGTTGAAGAAGTGGACGATGTGATTTTTCATTTGGAGAATATTAGTGGAGGATCTTCTATCTTCTATGTGGTATGAGGCTTTTACCACAGGGGATCCATAAGGATATGTTGTTGCATTCACAATTACTTCCTCCGTTTTTATTTATAAACAACGAAACATTTTCTTGGTTCATTGAATAACTCATGTATTTCATCTATATATAGACCAAATACATAAGTTATTCAATATAGACTAAATACATGAGTTATTTAATAAACCAAGAAAATGTTTTGTTGCTTATATATGAAAACGGATGGAGTATAAATTATACCGCCCTGATTCAATTGCTTTAATTTATATCACCACTTTTTTTTTTGACAGAAATTTATATCACCACTATTACAGCTATTTAATTATTTTCTATGTGTGATTCCTCCACGTTTTAATATTTGTGGTGATCTTCTTTTATGTCTCTGGCTTGTGTTCCTTATCATGAGATTATTAGTTGATGTGAGACTGACATTATAGCACACGTTTGTGGCTGAGGGGAAAGCCTGAAGAATTTGTACTTCTGATACCGTTGTTTTTGAGCCCCTTCAATGGGTGATGTTACCAACTCAGACGGCTCATTTCAAAGGGAATTTTCGTCACCTGATCACAAATTGAAGAGTTTTGTTTTTGGACTGTGGGTCCAAACTCTTAGTTTGATTGGGCATAAGACGAGCCGGATAATTATTCTTCTCACAAAAAATTTATCAATAGCACCCTTTTGAGATTTAATATCAATTTCAGTTTATTTCTTTTTTTTCTGTTTTAGATGACTAGAAGTTGTTTTCTAGGCAATATGTTTAGACAATTAGACAATAACTCGACTACTCAACAGCTCAAAAACACAAACAATGAGCCTGTAAATATAATGAAAAAATAACAATAAGTGAAACAATAGCACCTGATTGTTGATTGTTGATTCTAAACCTCTAGTAAATATACTTAAAAATAGCCATAAGTGCCCCAACAGGTTTGACTCCAATGAGATTCAAATGATAAAAACTTCTTCAAGGTCTTCTTCCACCAAAAAAAAGAAATTATTGGACCCTAGTATATTTGAAGCACAATGCACACCGCACACGCACACAAAATAATTCAGAATTTAGTAATTGTTACGGACCGGTCTCCGAGCTGGGCTCCCGCCAATCCACCGAGCCGAGCCAATCCGACCCCTATCCGACCTGCTCCGACCTTGGGCGAGGCACGTCCGACCCGGAGCGGGCCAAACCCATCCTTCTGGTATAGCCATTCAGGGACGAGCGCTGAGTACATCAGGGCCGAGCCGACCTGTGGGTCTCGAACCTTCTGGAAGAGGATGTGCCCAGAGACAACACTTGAGGTCATTGCCACTCCGAAGATTGAGAAGCACGTAGCCAGTACGTGATAAACCTAGCAGGCGCGAGATATCAGGAGGAGATGAGCTGACCCCTGAAGCTTAGGAGAGGAGTTACCACGCGCAGGATTCGGGTCGTTAGTTATCATCCTCATGCGAGACTCCACTATATAAAGGGAGCTTGACCCCCCAGGTTTGCATACTCTCGACACACTCTGAAACCCTAAACACTTAAGCTCATCTTCTCTTCTCCTAAAGCCCTATCTGACTTAGGCATCGGAGTGCCTTTTGCAGGTACCCCCCAGCCGTACCAGAGGAGAAATGACGCTGCTCCAAGGAGAAGGAGAGCCCTGTCATTTCGTGCATTAACATTGGCGCCCACCGTGGGGCCCGGTAAAACTAGCCTAGGCCTCAAGGATACCACCGAGCAAGGATGGTACGCACTAGAAGCACGACGAATCACAAGTCGCCACCACCAAGCCACAACTCGGGCCACCAGATTTAACGCCCGCCTCCGCATCTTGGAGCTTCTCAGGGCTGAGAACGAAGAATTAAGACGCAAGATCGATGATGCTCTCGATCGTGAGAGGAGGATGGGCCACGAAACGCCTTCCAGAATGCGCCAGGAGACAAGGCGCGACGATGAGGGAGACTCGTGGAGAACGGATTGGTCGAGCCAAACAGAAAGCCCCAAGCGCCGGCACGCCCATCACCACAGAGACCGACCCTCGGAGGTCGGGCTAACCTTACTCCCCTTCAACGAGGAGATCATGTCTGATCCAGTCCCCAAGCATTTCCAGATCCCCAACATGGATGCTTACGAGGGTAAAACCGACCCCGAGGAGCACCTCACCTCGTTTAATGCTAGGATGCTGCTAGTGGGGGCCTCAGAAGGTTTAAAATGCAGGACTTTCCCATGCACCTTGAAGAGATCCGCCGTGATGTGGTTTTCCAACCTCCCCCAGTGTGACAACCACCTTAAAATTTAAAATGAAGCCGCCACCAATATTTATTTTTATAGGAAAACATTGGAAAACCTATTTTTTTGAATTTTTTTGAATTTAATGAAAAAAAGAAGAAGGTCTTTGAACCAGATTTTGAGCTCGGAAGTTGGTTACGCATAGGGAATGTATTAGCACCCCTAAAACGCCCATAAAAATGGTACCTTTAATTGTTTGAGAATAATTGTTTGCCCGTAAATAATTTATTTCTCAAAAGTGAAATTTGTTTGTTTTATATCTATAAGTATACTTGCTTAAGTGAAAATGGGACTCTATTTACGATTCTGACCTGAACATAATTGTTTAGCATAATTATAGGAATCGACCCCCCTAAATAAATCTAATAGACCTAAAATTACATTCTCTATTATTTCAAATAAAAGCAAAATCTTAATTACTTAGTCATTAACAGGTAAAAAGGATAAAAAAATCTACTTAAAAGAAAGAATATTTTTTTACAAAAAAAAGATTAAAAGATAAAATTAAATTAAACAAATAAAAAATATTAACTTATTTATTTAATTAAAAGAATGTATAAATAAAGAAATAGAAATTTCCTATTTTCGCTTTTATACCCTTTTTAATAGAAAATTTGCAAATCGGTCCCTACTAAGGATTTGGCCCCGTTGGAAGACCAAACCCTAAAACGTGTATATATGGAACAGAATTTCAAAAAAAAACATTTTTTTTTGCATTTATGCCCCTCTTAACTACATATTTGCAAATTGATTCCTATTTAGGGTTTGGCCCCATTGGAAAGCCAAACCCTAACCCGAATCTCATTCCAGAATCGTACAACAACAACAGCAACAATCACAATAACAACGACAACAACAGTTGCAGCAACAACAATTAAATCAAAAAAAAAATGGACAAAAGTAATAGAGAAAGAACACTTCAATACATCCAGAGTCATGAGTTTACAGAGAAAGGGATCAACGAAAATTAAAAGAAAAATATAGAGGGAGGAGAAAATAGAACCTTGATTTTTGATTCACACGACTCCAACCATCAAATACAGAAGAAACAAAATAAAAAGGAAATGGGATCCTAGAATCTAAACTATTTTGGTATTTTTTTATTCTCTCTGCCTTACTCCATTCTTCATCTGCTGCCTTTTTCTCCTTTCTGGATTGCTCTCACTCTCGTCCCTTCTAGTCAGAACGCTCTCCTTGCTCTCGTTTTTTTTTTGCCTCCTTCTCCCCTTAGGTCCGGTTCGGCCTCCTCTTTTATAGCCTCCACACCTGCAAACACAAATAAATCAAATCAATGAAAGAATAAATTAAAAATGAAAAGAAGAAAAGAATGAAACAAGCACTCCTTTTTTGCGATCCTGTCGGAGATTCACACGGTTTCTCCTTTGAGATCTTGACTAATGATTCGGTTTTGGAATATTTGGGGAGATTCGGGCGAGATTGAGAGAGAAATGGAGAGATGGTCGCGGCTAGTAGAAGAAGTGGTAGAGAGAAAGAGGAGGGGATGGAGGCGAGAATAGTGGAGAAAGAGGAGGAGAATGATGAAGAGAGAGATGCAAGATTGAGAACAGATGAGAGGGAGATGGAGAGATTGCGAGAAGGATGAGCGGGAGAGGGAGAATCTGCGGCGGCAATTGAGGGAGATGAGAATGAGGGTGAGTGGGAAGGTGGATTAGGTTTTAGGGTTAGAGCATTTGGGTTCTGGGCTGGGCCGTGCGTGAGTGGTCTTGGCTGGGTTTAAATGAGTGAGGCTGCGTGGGTGGTTGGAGAAAATAAAGGGAGGTGCGGGTAGCAAGCAGAGGATGAGAGGAGCGCAGGGGGCGTATGCAGGGAAAGGAGGGGTGCACGAAGTAAAAGGCTGGGTATTGGACTGGATAGCATTGGGCTGGTTCAGTCATTTGACTAATTGATTTTGGCACCCCATATATTTTAATTAGCACCCCTTTTTCTTTGAAAAATAAATTTTCTTTTTTCCTTCTTTTTTTCTTTCTTCTCTTTTTTAATCTCTTTTATTCTTTATTATAAAACCAAAAATATTATTTTATTTTTTATTACAAATTTAAAAAGGTTAAAATAAATAATAAAATAAAAGGCCGGACAAAATTAGGGTACTACACCCAGCATTCGATCCGTTCCTTTAGCCAGCTCGCCGAGCAGTTCGTGGCCAAGTTCACCACGAGCCGAGCATTCAGGAAAAATTCCACATGCCTGGTCGGACTCAAGCAGAGATCAGACGAGACCCTTAAGTCATTCATAGAGCATTTCAACAATGAAACGGCCCAAGTCAGGAACCTCAGCACCGATGTGGCGCTCCATGCCATGGTGTCAACATTAAAGCCTGGACCTTTCTCGGACTCCCTCGCTCGTCGCCCCACCGAGTCCCTGGACGAGTTGAGACGCCGAGTTGTGGGATATATCAACATGGAGGAAGTCGCCGCTGCCAAAAAGGAGACTCAAGGTCAACAAGACAAAAGCAGAGAACCACCCAGAGATCGGATAGACAGAAGGAACGACCGCCGAGGACGACAAGACTATAGAGGACAGTTCACCCCCTTGACAGTGGGAAGGGACCGAGTGCTAAAGGAAGCATACGCATGCAACCTCATCACCCTGCCTCCTCGGAGAGACTCCCCACTGGACGTAGACCATCAAAGGTACTGCGAGTACGACCGAGTCTATGGACACACCACCAACGAATGCCAGGCACTAAAGGTAAAAATCGAGAAGCTCATACAAGCAGGACATTTGACAAAGTACGTGGACAAAGGGACTGGAGCAACCCCTAGAGGAAGCAACGAAAATCGCAAGAGATCCCAGACGCCCGGCGCAGCGCGACCGATCGCCGCCGGCTCGGGGAGGGAGAGAGACGTTCACCGGCGAACGCAGCAAGGACAGATGGAGGTACTCCTTCACTTAACTTGATTGCGGTGGTTTTGCGCGAGGCGAAGTCGAGCAAAGAACCGAAGAAGACAGAGATCTGTCAATAGCTCATGCTCAGTAACCGCTCCTCCCGCTGTCCTGCCGACCATGTCCTTCTCGGAGAAGGACTACCGAGGAATAGATCGGGACCAGGGCGACCCATTGTAATCACTTGTCCCACCTCGCCGGTTCAACGTCGGAGAGTGCTTATCGATCAAGGCACTCGGCGGACATCATCTACAAGGAAGCCTTTGATCGGCTCAAGCCGCTAAGCTCAATAATCGGACCTACCGAGGTACGTTGGTTGGTTTTTCAGTGCTAAAGCTCGGGTGACAGGTACTTTGATGTCCCGCTTCACCTTCAAAGCAGACATAGGGGTCAAAACAATCGAAGCACACCTACTGGTAGTAGAGGCCGAGTCGGCCGCTGACACTGCGTACAATATGATAATCGGAAGAACCGTCATCAACAGGATCAAAGCCATAGTCTCCACCCCCCATTTGGCAATGAAGTTCCCATTGTCCGATGGGCAGATAGCCACAATACCTGCCGACCAGAAGGAAGCCAGGCAGTGCTATGTCAACAGTCTCAGAGATGACAAGAGTAGGGATCGCCCTAAGTCGAGCTACATGATCGAGTTGTACCCCAGGGGGGAAAGCGACTTCCGACCAGTACCAGTGGACGATATCAAGAACGTTGAAATAAGGGGGTCAGGGAAGAGCGTACGAGTCGAAACCCAACTACCCCAGCAAAGCGAGCAATCCCTGACAAAGGTCCTGCTCGCTAACGCTGATCTATTCGCATGGGGCCCGGAAGACATGCCCGGGATAGATCTAAAAGTGGCCAGCCACAAACTCGCTGTCGAGCCCGGGGCTCGCCCCATCGCCCAGCGCAAGAGGAAGATTGCAGGAGAAAAGAAGCAAGCAGTCCGAGAAGAAACCTCTAAACTCCTGAAGGCAGGATTCATAAAGGAAATCAAGTACCCTACTTGGCTTTATAACGTGGTATTGGTAAAGAAAAGCAATGGCAAATGGAGGATGTGCACTGACTTTACCGACCTGAATAATGTCCGCCTCTAAGGACCGCACCCTCTTCCGAGCATCGATGCCCTGGTAGACGGCACGCGTCGGTACTAAGTGCTAAGTTTCATGGACGCATACTGGGGTACAATCGGATCGAGAATGCACCCACTGACGCAGAAGAAGACTTTCATGGCGAAACCTCCAACTTCTACAACATCACTATGCCCTTTGGTTTGAAGAATGCAGGCTCAACCTACCAGAGGATGATGGACGAAGTCTTCACCAACCAGATCGGGAAAACAATCGAGGTATACATGGACGATATGGTCGTAAAAACCTCTAGTTTTGACTCACACCATCGGGACCTTCAAGAGATATTCGACATCGCGAGGAAGTATAATATCAGGCTCAACCCCGAGAAGTGCTCCTTTGGGGTACTCGGAGGGAAGTTCCTGGGATTCATGATCACCCACAGAGGCATCGAGGCCAACCCCGATAAGTGTCGAGCTGTGATGGAGATGCGGAGCCCAAGCTCCGTCAAAAAAGTGCAACGACTGACTAATCGGATAGCAGCCCTTTCCAGGTTCGTAACTCACTCTGCTGACAAGTCTTTTCCTTTCTACCAGGTATTCAGGAAGCCAGCTCGGTTCGAATGGACCGAAGAGTGCGAAACAACCTTTCAAAGGCTTAACGAAATCTTGGCATCGCCACCAATCCTCACTCGCCCCACCAAGGGAGCCTCCTTGCTCCTTTACCTGGCAGCCACTGACAGCTCGATTAGCTCGGCCATGGTTGAAGAAAGAAATTCCAAGCAGCACCCTGTGTACTTTGTGAGCAAAGTTCTTTACGGGGTAGAGCTCAGGTACCAAAAGGTGGAGAAACTGGCACTCTCGATAGTGGTCTCTGCAAGAAAGCTAAGGCCTTACTTCCATGCCCATCTGATGATAGTCAAAACCGACTACCCCATTAAGAGAATCCTGCAAAAGCCCGAGCTTTCAGGTCGGATGGTGGTGTGGTCAGTTGAGCTTTCCGAGTTCCAAATCATTTAGCTGAATTTATTGCAGAACTAATACCGAACCCTGAGGTCGAGTAATGGACACTCTACGTGGACGGTTCCTCCAATTCCGAGGCGTGAGCAGAATCATCGTGGAAAGCCTGCGAATACGTGTTGAACAGCACTCATGTTTCGTTTAAAGCGGTAACAACCAAGCCGAATCTGAGGCATTCCTGATCGGTCTCAAGCTCGCATGGGAGCTAGGCGCCCAAACACTCTGAGTCAAAAGCGCCTCCCAACTCATGGTCAACCAAGTCAAGGGCGAGTATCGATCGTTTGAGACGATGTCCCAGCTCAGACGCCCGTAAAGTAGTCGCCATGATCCAAAATTTCCAAGAGGTCGGCTCGAACACATTCCTCGAGAGCGAATAACAAAGGCGATCCGCTAGCAAAGCTAGCCAGTATGAAGACCGAGGGGCAGCTCCACACAGTTGTTGTCCAAACCTTGAAATCGCCGAGTGTAGAAACAGCAGAAACTAACTCGGTGAACCGGTCGGAATCATGGATGGCAGATATCATAGAGTATTTTCAGCAGGGAAGGCTACCTGATGACCCTGTAGAATCGCGCAGGGTCCAAAGGCGATCCACACATTACACTCTGGTCGGGGACAAACTCTGAGAAGGGCTTCTCGCGGCCATTGCCGCTGCGTGGATAAGTCAGACTCCGAGTATATCATGAGGGAGTTACATGAAGGCATATGTGGAAACCACCGTGGAGCTCGGACGTTAGCTGCAAAGGTCCTCCGAGCTGGATATTACTGGCCAACAATCAGATCAGATTGCATGGAATTTGTAAAAAAGTGTGACAACTGCCAACGGTATGCAAAGCGAGATCACCTCCCCCCTGAAGTCCTACACGAAGTCATCGCCCCTTGGCCCTTTAATACCTGGGGGCTCGACATACTTGGCCCCTTTCTCCTTGCACCAAGCCAGCTCAAGTTCATTGTGGTCGCCATAGACTACTTCTCCAAGTGGATAGAAGCAGATCCACTAGCAACTATCACTTCCAAGAGGGTCAAGAAATTTGTCTGGAAAAACATAGTCTGCCGCCATGGTCTACCCCACACCATCATTATGGATAATGGCACGCAGTTCACCAGCTCGATATTCAAAGACTTCTGCAAAGGCCTTGGTATCTGACTCACCTACGCCTCGGTCGAGCATCCGCAAACCAATGGTCAGGTTGAAGCTGCAAACAAAGTCATCCTAGGAGGCTGATTGTTCCCTAGTATGCTCAATTTCATGCACTTAATTGAAGGGAATTCTCATGCAAAACTTAGACTTTATTCCTTGTTTGGCCTCTAATCTTAGGTGTTTGAGTCTTTGTTTTGGAGATATTCTAGTTGACAATCATGTTAGCTCTTTGGTTGTTTTGATGGAAAAATGTCCTTACTTTGGTCTTGATTTAATGTAGGTAAGAAAAGGATTGATTGGAGACATGTTCCCAAGACCATGATAGCTTTTTGAAGTGGAGTTGCTGCATAAGTCAGGGCGCCCAACCAATCCAGGCGCAGGGCGCCTACTGGGAAGCATGTTAGCAGAAGTTGCGAGCGCGGGCGCCTCGAAAGGCTAGCGCTTTGCTGAGAATCTTGGCGCGGGCGCTCGCTATCTTTTGTTCTTGCGCGTTTTGGGCTTTCTTTCAGCCCCAGTTGATATAAATACCTAACTAATGGTCTGAAGAGAAGGAGGGCGAATTAGAGGCGAGAAGAAGACTTGGGAGCACAACCCTAGCACACCCATTGAAGGAGGCAAGAGGAGAAGGGTGGAAGCTCAACTCCTTGGCTTGTGGATGGGTTCTTATCTCTTTTCTCTGTTTTTCTTTTCATTCTCTACTATCATCATGTTGAACTAAATCTCCTTTTGTTGGAGTTGAGTGGATTTCTATGAACACTATGGATATTTGATGTAGTTTCCTATTAATGCATGTGAGTTTCTCTTAGTTTGGTGATCTCCTTTCTTCTTCTTAATGCTTTTTGAGACTTGATCAATTTTGGAATGAATTTTTTATTTGTGTGTTGAATGGAAGTTCAATATGCTTTTGTGCCCTAGGAAGGTGACCCTTGTTTCTTTTGAGCTAGGAATAGCCTTTAGGAACTTGCTATCTTTGTAATTTCTTTTTCTTCACGCTTTTACCTTGTTGAATGCATCCAAGGAATTGGACTTTCTAGCTGGATAAAAAGGGTTAACTACCCAAGGAATTGGGATTTAACTAGTTTAATGAAATTGATAGACAAACTAGAGAACCACATTGCGTTAATTGCTATATTAAAATTCCAAAGTAGAAGTAGAATGAAGCTTGACTCCAACACTTTCCTCCATTGAAACAAATCACCCTTTGCATTGTGCTTTTGTTATTCTCGTACCACCACCAATCATATAAAATCCTTTGGTGTTCACTTAGTAGTCGCTAACGGACATTGGTGTTTGGCCTTCGATCCTTGAGAACGATAACCAGTCACTTACCGAATTTATTACTTGCAACGACCTGGTACACTTGTCGTGGTCCCATCAGAGGCCTGCGCAAACGACTAGACCAAGCCAAGGGAAACTGGGCAGAAGAGCTCTGCGGCGTGCTATGGGCATACCACACCACCCCACAATCAACAACAAATGAAACACCTTTCCGATTAACATACGGAATGGATGCTATGATACCAGTGGAGCTCGGCTCGACCTCAATCAAGAGAGAGCACATGCAATCCCTGGCACAGGGAGAAGAAGCAAGAGTAGAGCTCGACCTGCTGGAAGAAACTTGGGAGCTCGCCCGAATACAAGACTTTGCAACTAAACAGCGCATTGCCAAGCACTACAACTCTAAGATCCGACCAAGAGGATTCAAGGTAGGAGACTTAGTCCTTCGAAAGATTGAACTGGCGCGAAAAGATACAAGGCAAGGAAAGCTCGGACCAACTTGGGAAGGACCATACCGCATCAGATTGGAACATCACCACGGAGCATACAAGCTGGAAAAATTATCCAGGAAGGAGATACTGAGGACGTGGAATGCCACGCACCTCAAGCTTTACTTTAGTTGACAACATATGTAAACGGATGGCGTACTCTTTTTCCTTTGCAGTCCTTTTTCCCACTGGGTTTTTGGTTTGTAAAGGTTTTAACGAGGCACATCCTTATTTCCTTTTTCCACATTTAATAAAGTCCACCTTCCATTGCATCCAGAACATCATTCGTGTGCTTCACCGAGCTCGCTCGCAGCTCGAAAGGTCTTACTCGACCTAAATGATCCCTGTGGTCCCAAACCCAAGTTAGCATAAAAACTTGGCGAGCTCGTTCTCAGCTCGGAAGGTCTTACTCGACCTAAATGACCCCTGTGGTCCCAAACCCAAGTTAGCATAAAAACTTGGCGAGCTCGCTCGCAGCTCGGAAGGTCTTACTCGACCTAAATGACCCCTGTGGTCCCAAACCCAAGTTAGCATAAAAACTTGGCGAGCTCGCTCACAGCTCGGAAGGTCTTACTCGACCTAAATGACCCCTGTGGTCCCAAACCCAAGTTAGCATAAAAACTTGGCGAACTCGCTCGCAGCTCGGAAGGTCGTGCCTGACCTTAAGGTTTCGTAGGGAAACTAGTACTCGGCTAGTATCGTTGCGTGGAGAAAATGTTCCAAACTTAATGGTTAAAACAAGTTTTTTCGGGGGAAGCTACCCGGGGACTACCCTAGCCGAGTAGGAGCCACCCGAGGACCACCCCATTCGAGTACGATAACCGACGACTACTAAGTGCAAAATAAAGTAAGTTTATGCGAATACTATTTAACTTAGTCAATTTCATTCATTTGAAACGGAAATACAAAAGGGGAGCTCCTAGAGGAGCAAGTACATCACCAGGACAGAATGAAAACAAAAGCAAAACAAAAACAAGTTACACAAGGGCATTCCCTTGGTCCTCGACTCAGGTCTCAACGACCTCCTCGGCCGTAACACTCTGACCAGTGACCTCCATATTGGGCCCGACTCCGGTCTCCTTCTCGGGCTCGAGCTCAACCTCATTTTCCTTCTCCAACTCGCTCCTTCTCCTGCTCGGCATGGTCTTCCTCCTCGCCCTCCTCTTCTTCCTCTACGATCTTCCCCTCCCTCACCACCTTAGTGAAGTCGAGCTCGGAGATATCGAGGTCGGGGGCAATCACCTTTAGCTGAGCAACAGCATTATCAAATCCTTCCTTGTACTGAAGGGCGCTGTACTGACGGTACTCCTCGACCTGGGCAGCCTCGGTCGAAGACTTCTTCTTCTCTTCTCGCAGCTGACCCAACATAAGGCCATTCTTGGCTTGGAGCTCCTCCTGCTGCCCGAGCAGAGAAGTGTTGCTCTTATTTAGAGCGTCTCTTGCCTCTGAGAGACGAGCATAGTCCTCCTTCAGCTTACTCATCTTCTCCTCAAGCTCACCGAGCGCAGTGGCCTTGTTTTGGTACTTCCTTTTCGTCAGCTCGGTCTCGGTGGCCCGCGCCCTTATCCGATCAGAAAGGAACTGGACCATAGCAGAGGCACTAAGCCCATAAATGCCCAAGGCCTTGTACAAACCCAGCTCGCCCGCCTCGGTCATGCACCTGTCATCGGCTCGACGCATGACCTGGTCAATTTGATCGGAACGATCGATCCCGACATTCCAAAGGGAGTCCTCGGCGTCCTCACCTTGATCAGCAAACTCCTCGAGGTGGAGAAACCACTCAGAACCATCAAGGATGTTCGAAGGTATCCCTCCATGAGGCCCCCTCGACGCCTTCGCAGGGGTCGGCTCTGAGCTGTGGCCTGAGAAGCATGGGGTCGCTTGGTAGCCTTGGCGAGGAGAAGGGGAAGCGGCGACTTGGGAAGGTACCGGCCCAGAACCTGGCGACCTTCTCTTCTGGGCTTTCTTAAGCGGCTCGGCCATCTCCTTCTTGCTCATCTTGGGGCCATCGTGCTTGAAAAAGAAGGTAAAGTTAGTACCCAGACTCAGGCCGAGAATCATACTAGAGGAAGATAACAAAACTTACATAAGTATTCCCTCCACTGTGGTGGGTCCTTTAGAGCTCGGGTAAGCAGGGGACCACAGTGCAATGTAGGTAAACGGGCGAGGAAGTTCACTATTGTCTGGTCAGTGACCGACAACGAGTTGAAGTCCACCTCTTTTATGGGGCGAGGATTGGGACTCCAGTAGAAAGGAAACAAGGGCTCGTCTTGAGCGGAGAAGAAAAAGGGGTCTCCCCTTCGTACTCGGATTTTAAAGAAATCGGGTTTCCAGCTCTTATAGGATTGGTCGAAGAGCTCCAGAATGTAGAAGCCGGGTATTTTGTTAAGCGAACACCACTTAAGCTGTTTGCCAAGCCTGAGTTGGAAGAAACTGAAGAAGAGGGCAGCAGAAGGGGTAACCCCAAAGTACTCGCACACGAGCTTGAAAGCTCGGATGAAAGCCCAGCTATTGGCGTGAAGTTGCGAGGGGGCTGCATTCAACCATTGGAGAACCTCACACTCAAATCCACTGAGGGGAAACCGAAGGCCGACTAGGGTAAAGAAAGTTTTGTAGAAAAAGCAGAAGTCGGAAGAGCTCGACTCGCCCTTACCAAAACACACTCAGTCCTCGGGAGAGCAAGGAAGGCACGTCACCTCCTCGTCTCGTTCCTGGTCCCGCGTAAAATATACGCTTGACCGAAGAGCGGCCACGCCGGTGTCCGAAAAGATATTAGAGGCCACCCTGAGCACATCTAGGTGCACCCAAGCATAAGGAGACCTATCGTCTCCCACTCGGCGTTTGCTCTCCTTGTGAAATGAATACGAGGGAACGGAAGCGACAGGAGGAGAAGCTGGAACCCAAGAAACAGGGGGAACCACCTGGAGGGGCACCGGGTCGCGGCCATCGTAGCCACGAGCAGAGGAAAATTCCCTTTGGCCTGAGCCTCCGGTGCGTGGTAGCGTGGAGAGATCGAAGGAAGTGCTCGTCGTTTCAGACGACGAGTCACCCCCAGAACTCAGAGATATGGGGGAGGGGGGACGACGAGAAGAAGACGAAGAAGCCATTAGCAAGACTAGAAGAGAAACTTACCAGGAAGTGAGAAGGAAATGGGCAAATATGACAGCTCGGGGAACAAATGCAGAGAAAGGAGGCAGAAGGAGCGTCGCAGGAGCAAAGAGACGAAGAAGAGAGGAGAAGAGAGGAGAAAGGGGTAGATTTATAACCCCTGTTGAAGGGAGACCAAAAGACGAACCAATCCGAGCCCTCCATCTTCAAAACCAGATGCAGATCTAACGGTTCAGGCCATATCAAGCGATCAACGGTGGGAAGGGGAATGGTTGAGCGGGTGTCCCATCCAAGTCCCATCGTGTGGCAGAACGCCGAGTAAGGGTACGACACGTGGAGTGTAGTGCCCTAGGCGTGGAAGCTTCTGAGATACGCTCCCGAGAATAACACTCGGCTCGGATACTGACCTAGGGAACGATAGTTAGACCCTATGCCCTTTCGTGCAAAGAGTCTAGGGGGCTTGTGTTACGGACCGGTCTCCGAGCTGGGCTCCCGCCAATCCACCGAGCAGAGCCAATCCGACCCCTATCCGACCTGCTCCGACCTTGGGCGTGGCACGTCCGACCCGGAGCGGGCCAAACCCATCCTTCAGGTATAGCCATTCAGGGACGAGCACTGAGTACATCAGGGCCGATCCGACCTGTGGGTCTCGAACCTTCTGGAAGAGGATGTGCGCAGAGACAACACTTGAGGCTGTTGCCACTCCGAAGATTGAGGAACACGTAGCCAGTACGTGATAAACCTAGCAGGCGCGAGATATCAGGAGGAGATGAGCTGACCCCTGAAGCTTGGGAGAGGAGTTACCACGCGCAGGATTCGGGTCGTTAGTTATCATCCTCATGCGAGACTCCACTATATAAAGGGGGCTTGACCCCCCAGGTTTGCATACTCTCGACACACTCTGAAACCCTAAACACTTAAGCTCACATTCTCTTCTCTTAAAGCCCTATCTGACTTAGGCATCAGAGTGCCTTTTGCAGGTACCCCCCAGCCGTACCAGAGGAGAAAGGACGCTGCTCTAAGGAGAAGGAGAGCCCTGCCATTTCGTGCATTAACAGTAATCTAAAATATAAAAATATATTACTCAGAATACTGAGATACACATAAAAACAAAGACAAAAAGAAAAAGGATAAAGAAGCACAAGAATTTTACCCAAAAAAACTGAAACTGTGAATTTGTGAAACATATACCTTATCAATGAAAAGAAGCCACACAAACAAGGAAAGTTTAAATAAATTTTTGTTGTGTAGCCAGTAGCCGATTTGGTATCTCAGTATGACAGTCTCACGCAAGAAAATTTTTAACCAATGAAAAGGAATTTTAGAAGTGCAAGAGACGTGTGCTCAACTCTAATGGAGGGTCTCTTTATTATTCAAAGTCAAGCATATCCATTGCCCAACAACATGTGCCATAAATGAGGCCCATTATAACTTCAATTTTGGCCCAAGCTTTTAATGAGTAATCAATTAGTGCTATTTTCAATTACACACATGAAATGCTTTTATGCTTTACCGTTGTGAAATTGAAGTGGAACGTGAGAACTGGATTGCTGCATGTGACTAAGTCCGTTAATTATATAATTTTTTTGTTAGTTATATATATGTGTGTGTGTGCGTACATTAAGTAAAAAAAATAAAATTGGTGCCCCATAAAAAATGGGACCCTATGCGATCGTACACCCCGTACACCCTCAGAGCCACCACTGTGTGCAACCTACTAGTGACTAATTCCCGACATCTTATTCATGATATCCTTTTATAACTTCATAACCCTAACCCATTCTCATTTTGGGTAGAACAGACAAACATATCTATTAATTCTTTGATTCTAGTTTTTTTTTTTTTACACATGATTCTAGTTAGTCAAGTAAGAGTTGAACTAAGAATAGATTCTAAAAGCTAAATAAGGATATTATAAAAATAAAGTTTCCACATAATAAATACATGCAAAGATTTTAACATAAAAAAAATCTACTATCATAAATATATATTGGATAAAAATGTTTTAGAAAATTATTTTTTATTTCATATTTAAAAAAATTGAAAATTAATTCTAATATGAATGTCCCATATGAAGTATCTCAAGTAAGAAAATTGATTTATTACCTAAACGATTTTTTTTTGTTTTATCTTAATCATTTATGAATGATTATATGATCAAGATTTGCTCGTAAACACCTTTAATAAATAACCATTTGTATTACTCTAGACTAGATATGCCCATCAAATGAGAGATTATTGTCAGAATAAAATGAATAGATTTTTTTTTTGTGGTAAAAAAAATGAATAGATCTAATTCATTTGATGTGACATGGAGGGTTGGTCCAAGATTAGGCAGCCCAAGCCTTTGCTTTAGGTTTCACCTCTCACTCAACTAAAAAATGACTGCATTTTGGGTCTAACCTTTCGTATAATGGTCTCATCTTTCTCACTCTGTCTTCACCTCTCATATAATGATGTTAAACAATTAGGTAATGACCTCGTTTTGCTTTAGGCCTAACTTGTTGACATGAAAGCCAAATAAAAATATAAAATTATGTATTTTTTTAAAGTGATTACATGATATTTAGAAACACTTTGAATAGGTTTCTCAACAATCACTCACTTATAGAAAAAGTATTAAAAAAATCTTACAATAATTATGAATTTTTTAAAAACAACAGTTTTTTATATAACTTGAAATTAGCTTTGCGTATTAATTTTTAAAAAATCACTCGTTTAGCTTCTATGCAAATATTTATTAGCTTATAAGAATTTTTCCTTGAGTAAAGAAGCATAAACTTAATTTATTTGAGAAGTTCTAACAAGTTAATTTAAACCGGACATAACTGAAGCCTCTTTTCTCAATTTGGAATTCTTGTCCTTCTCAGTTGGTGTTGATTGCCATGGCAGATGCTTCTGGTGTTATCAGGCTGCGGCTTTAGTGTTGTTAGTTTTGTTATCAGGCTGCGGCTTTAGCCAAAGCTATTTGTTTTTGTTTTTGTTTTTGTCAACCAAAGCTATTTGTTTTGTTAACCCTTTTAAGGATCTTCAGAACAAGTTTGGGCCAACCATAAGGCTTAGCCCTTCAGTTTAACGATTTAGCCCAACGCAGAATGCACGAACCTTGTTGAACTCATGTGCCTAATTAATCTTGCACTGTGTCAATTCTCAATAGCATTCTATCGTTTCGACCAAAAAACAAAATTAGCACTTCTTAATTTTTAATTTATTCCCATTTTAACTTATATTTGTTTTGCTTTTTTAACATATTGACCCCACCATGAAAGAGTAAAACATAGTCCTATTGTTACGAAAATTGGAGTTAACCGAGTTTTATTTAAATAGGTAAAATCTCCTAAATTTGGGATCAAAGATTCATAGTGATCTCATTCGCAACTGTTTGGAATTTTGTGGCACAGACATGCACCTACCAAACTGCCACATGTTCAAACCATGCACGTGTCCCCAAAACAAGACATGCAGCCATAAAAAAAAATGCTGGTCCCCACACCTCTCTCTATATAGAGCCACCTTTGCTAAGTGCAAGAATCACTTCTATCCAACATCACCCTTTTGATGATGGAGCCTCGCAAAGCTTTCTTAGCTTCGCCATTCTCGTCCTTGCTGGTTTTCTTCCTCATTATCACTTCCTTGTGTGGAGGGAAGGCTTCAAGTGATCAGGAGCACCGTGTCAAGGAGGGACCAGTGGTGGAGAAGGATCAAAGGAGGACATTACTTGACACTGAATACGGAGAGATCTCTGCCACTGATGTCAAAGAGGGACACAAAACATCACCCTACCATCTTCAGTTCTTCACATTGGAGCCTAACTCTGTCTTTCTACCCGTTCTTCTCCATGCTGCTATGGTCTTTTATGTTCATACAGGTAGGTACACTTTCAATTTCTATATTCTAATTATATGGTATTCAAATTATCCGAATGTCTTTACTTAATTAGCACATATTAAACAGTTTTTCAGCCAAAACATGTCTATAATTTTTGCTACATGTTAGTTCATATGCATGTATCGTTATTGACTTATAGCATTTGTTATTTCTTTATATAACAATAACAATTCAGATATTATAGAAGAACTTGAGAGTTTTTGTGAACTAGCTTAGAGTTTCTGTGAACTAGCTGCGTGCTCATAATTAAGTTTTTGGCCCGTGCTCATAGTTTAGTGAGAAAATTGTTTTTAAACAAGAAAACAGATAAAAAAGTTTTTGCTTTTGCGCATCCATTTTTGCGCTGCATTGCTAGACAATAGTGCATAATATTATCATAAAACCAAATCTATCTATAATCTATTGTAGAAACTTAACTACACTAAAACTACACTAAGTTAAGTACACGTGTCAAAAAGTTTACTTATCCATTTTCTCGTTAAAAACTATTTCAAAAAAAAAACATTGTTTTCTTCCATGCTCGGCATGAGTTTTCTCAACTATTTAAGTTCTACATATTCAACTAATTAACTTGGATTTCAGGGAGCGGAAAGCTGACTTGGGCAAATGAAGATGGTACTAGCACGATCGATTTACGTGAAGGAGATGTATGCAGCCTCGGAGAAGGATCTGTTTTCTATATACACAGCAACTTGGAGGCAGAAAGGAAGAAACTTAGAATTTATGCAATGTTTACCAATACAGACGATAGCACTTACGTAAGTTCTCTGCACTTCTATTCTTTCTTAAACTAAAGTTTCAAACCCTTACTTGTTTGCAATTGTTCATGCTCACCGAAACTGCAGGATCCATCAATCGGTGCTTACTCAAGGATCAATAAACTAGTCAAGGGCTTCGATAAGAAAATAGTGCAAGCAGCTTTCAAGGTATAGTACATAGAAAAAGCACACAATGGATATATTTAACACATTTTATTTTTTTAGTAATAATAAAAGTCTTTTGATGCAAATATAAATAGTTAGTGTGTGCAAAACTCTAACTTCTGATTTTTGAAGGTGCCGGAAGATTTGGTTGAGGCGATCACAAACAAGACCAACACACCAGGTATAGTGCATGCAGCTTCAGAGAAGAAGCATAATACTGTATGGGAATTGGAGGCTTCGTTTCTTAAATACTTTATAGGCATTCAACCCAACTCCAAGAAAGTCAAAACATATAACATCTTCAAAAATGACCCTGACTTCAAAAACCCTCATGGTTGGACCTCAACGGTGACCAAAAAGCAACTTAAACAATTAAAGCGTCACAACATTGGATTTCTGATGGTGAATTTAACCATGGTCAGTGATTGATTATAACTTCATTTTTAGTTATAATTAATGACTTAATGTTTGTAGTAGTACATGTTAATGAAGTTGTGTTGACTTTTTTTTTTTTTTTAAAAGGGATCAATGTTGGGGCCACATTGGAACCCAAGGGCAACAGAGGTAGCAGTGGTGTTGCAAGGGGAAGGCATGGTTAGAGTAGTATGTGGAAGCAACAATGATGACAAGACAGAATGCAAAAACATGAGGTTTAGAGTTAAGCAGGGAGATGTTTTTGTGGTGCCAAGGTTTCATCCAATGGCTCACATGTCATTTGATAAAGAGCCACTTGTGTTTATGGGATTCAGCACTGCAGCAAAGGAAAATCATCCTCAGTTTTTGGCAGGGAAGGGATCAGTGCTTCAAATTCTAGACAAAGAGATAGTGGCTACCTCTTTCGGTGTTGGCGAAAAAACCATTGACAAGCTTTTGGCTTCTCCGGATGAGTCCATCATTTTCGAGTGTAGTTCGTGTGCGGAGGAAGAGGAAGAGATCATGAAGGAGGAAAAAGAGAAGGAGGAGGAGGAGGAAAAGAAGAGTAAGGGAAAGGAAGAGGGAGACAAGGAGAAAAAGAGAGAGGAGGAGAAAGCTAAAAAGAGAGAGGAGGAAGAAGAGGAGAAAGAAAGAAGGAGAAGAAAAGAAGAGGAGGAGGAAGTCAGAAGAAGAAAGGAAGAGAGGAAAAGAGAGGAGGAAGAAGCAAGAAGACAACAGGAAGAGAGGGAACGGAGGAGAGAAGAGGAGGAAGCAAGGAGAAAGGAAGAAGCAAGAAGACAACAGGAAGAGAGGGAACGGAGGGGAGAAGAGGAGGAAGCAAGGAGAAAGGAAGAGGCAAGGAGGGAGCAAGAAGAAGTTAGAAGAGAGAGAGAATGGGAAAGAGAAGAAGAAGCACAGAGGGAGCAAGAAAAAGCTACGAGACAGCAGGAAAAGAGGGAAAAGAAGAGAGAGGAGGAAGCTAGGAGAGAAAGGGAAAGAGAACAAGAGGAGGAGGCTAGGAGGGAAAGAGAAGAGGAAGCAGAGAGGGAGGAAGAAGCAGCAAGAGAAAAGAAACAAAGGAGGGAAGAAGCAGCTAGAAGACAACAAGAAAAGAGGGAAAGGAAGAGAGAAGAGGAGGAAGCTAGAAGGGAAAGGGAAAGGGAAGAAAAGGAAGCTAGGAGAGAAAGGAAAAGGAAAAGGAAAGGAGAAGAGAAGAGGAAGCAGAGAGGGAGCGAGAAGCAGCTAGAAGAAAGCAAGAGAGGAGAGAAGAAGCAGAGAGAGAGGAAGAAGCAGCTAGAAGACAACAGGAGAAAAGGGAAAGGAGGAGAGAAGAGGAAGCAGAAAGGGAGCAAGAAAGTTCTAGAAGACAGCAAGAAAGGGGAAGAGAAGAAGCAGCAGCAGAAGGGGAGGAAGAAGCAGCTAGAAGGCAACAGGAAGAGAGGGAAAGGAGGAAGGAAGAAGAGGAAGCTAGGACTGAGGAAGAAACAGGAAGAGAAGAAGAACAAACTGAGAGGGAGAGAGGAGGAGGAAGAAGGAGGCGACAAAAGGGGAGAGAGGAGGGAAGAAGTAGAGAAGAATCAGCAGCAGAATGGGAAGAAGAAGAAGCCAGAAGACAGCAAGAAGAAAGGGAGAGGAGAAGAGAGCAAGACAGTGATAATAACAAATCCATGGAAAGAGAAGTAGAAGGGAAAAGCAAGGGGAGCAGCTTTGAAGGAAGGAGAGTTCTGAAGATGAGGAGTGTTTGATTGTGTCTCAACTCTCAAGAGGGTTTGCTACTGAGTTGACGTGTACTAAAATAAGAACTTTTCATGCATCTGTTTCTCTGTTTCGAGTTTTCTGCTTGTTGGTCACAAAGTTGAAGATCTATGTTTCTTGAAGTTTGCCCGGCACTGATGTGTAGGTATTAGAATAAGAACTGTTCGGTACTCGTGTATTACAATAAAAACCTTCAATGTCTTATGTTCTGTAATTGTTTCTCTTTTTCTGCGTGTTTGTTACAAAGTTGAAGGTCTATGTTTCATGAAGCTTGTTGGTATAGTATAAATTTGTTATTCTCGACAATGTGCTAATTAAAATAATATGAAATGGAGATCAAAACAGAACTTCTTTTCTTGTTAGTTTTATTGTTTTCTCTGTTGGTGAGTATAACAGTGCGTCAGGGGCTTAATGCATATGATGAGAGCAAAGTTTAAAATATTTTACGTAGTTTATCTAAACCTAGTGTTGAAATTTATCCGATTTCAATGCTAACTCTGCATAATAATCGTTACTCTTGAGTAACAAGGAACATCATCATCTAAAATATAGATAATGTTTATTTTGCCTCCGCGATGCTATCAAATTTGGTTTCAGAAGATCAAGTTTACGGTGATAACCGACTTTCATCTTATTGTCTTTATATTACAGTTCTTCACATTCATTTTAATACTCACGTGACAAAATAAAACTGGATATTGTTTTCTTTCTTTTTTTTTTTTTGAGAAAAATTAGACAGTGTTATAGACGTTGTTCTTACTATTACTCTTACAAAGAGGCAATGTTGTCAAAAATCGGCCATGGCGGCACCATGGCGGAAAGCGGAGGCGGATCGTGAGTAAACCGCCACAGTCCAGGCGGTGGCGAGGCGGATTCCGAATGGCGGTTCGTGGCGGCCGCTTCGCGTGTGGCGGACGGCGGGCGCCATGGCGGAAACCCGGCCCAGAAACGCGAAAAGCTTGTTGTTTGGCTGACGACCCGACGACCCGACCCGGTTCGTTTAAGTGTAAAAAAAAAACCTAAACTCGTTCAGTCTGTCTCTCTCTCTCGCCACTGCTTCATTCTTCTCCCCGACCCTGCGCCTCGCCTCGCCGACCCTGCGCCGCGCCACGCCTCGCCTCGCCTCCCCTCCCCGACTTCAGGCTAAGTCGCAACCCGGTGCGAATTTCTCTGACTCTGTTCGTCTTCATTTTCGTTTTTCCTTCTCTGTTTTCCTTCTCAGTTTCTCTCGTTCTCCTTTCTTTCTTCTTTCGTCTTTCTTTCTTCGTTTTTCACTTTGTTTTTTCATTTCATTTTATTTTATTTTGTTTCTCTGTTTTTCTTTTTTTTTTTTCATTCTTTTCTGTTTTTCTGTTTTTCTTCTTTTTTTTCATTCTTTTCTGTTTTAATTTTTTCCCAGTTTCTTTTATTTCTTTTCTTCTTATTTCTTAAATAGTTTTTTTTTTCATTCTTTTCTGTTTTAATTTTTTTTCCAGTTTATACTTTTTAATTTTATTTTTTTTAATCTCTTTTTATGCTATTTTTAATCTTCTCTCCCTTTAATTTTTGTTCCTTCATTTGAATAGAGGTCTATTCATTCTTTTCATCAATGGTGGGTGAAGGATCAAGTAGTCAACCACAATCAAGTAGTCAACCACAATCAACAACTTAGAACTTAGAACTTATACTAGGAGCAGAGCAAGGAAAAGAAAGGAACCACCAAGTGCTGTCCGTATCACAACTTCCACAACTTCAACATCAAAGAGGCAACAAGTAGCTAGGGGAAAAAGGATAGTTGTTGAAGTTGAAGAAGCTGAACCATTGGAACACGAGGAGAGTTCTGAAGAATTCGATGCATCTGATGAATATGTGGAACAGGGAGATGAAGAAGAGGGAGATGATGAAGATGGAGAAGAGGAAGAAGGATATGCCCCAATAGATGATGGCATTGAAAATGATTATGTTGGGGTTAATGAAGAGGACTAGGCATTTACTTGATGTTTGATGTCTTTAACTTATGTTTTATTATGTTGTTATTTTGATATTTGGTGTCTTGAACTTAATGTTTATGGTCTTGGATTTGGTATTTTGCCATTTTGATTATGAACTTATGGTATTTACTATCAATTTAGTTCAATTGAAGCCTTATATTTTAGTTATGTAGCATTTTTTCTATATATATATATTGTATTTTATTTAGTCCGCCATGGCGTCCGCCATTTCCCGCAACGCAATCCGCCATTTTTCTATGGCGGATTTTTGGCTTTCTGCCATGGACCGCCATCCGCCATTGATAACATTGCAAAGAGGCAGGTGTTTTTTGTTGCTAAAGTGGCAGTTTTTTTCACACCCTTTCAAAATGTTTGTGACAGTTATGCTATTTTCTAATAGAGAACAGCATGAACAGTTTGTATAGCACTGTACCTAAGTTTTATCTCTCTTTTTTTTTTTTTAGGGGGGTTGGGGAGGGGTTGTTGCTATTTTCAAAATGTTTGTGACAGTTATGCTATTTTCTAATAGAGAACAGCATGAACAATTTGTATAGCACTGTACCTAAGTTTTATCTCTCTTTTTTTTGGGGGGGGGGGGGGGTTGGGGAGGGGTTGTTGCATAGTGTAAAAGAGAGAAGGAAGCCATAATGACCCTTTTTGTAAAGAAATAAACTATTCATCAGTGTAGATTGACAGCAAATGTCTGAGATATATAAGTACTAGAAAATGTAAGAGTGCATTCAGGTTGAAAAATGAGAGGTAGGCCTAGCCGCATTGCAGCCAAATATACACGAAATGAGGCAAAGTGAAGAAGGTGAAAAAAATCACTCACTAATTGAGCTGGTTATGTATGACACAACAACTGTTATGTCATCAAGTTTGCCACCATAATAACGGAATCCAGCCTCCTGAGCAGCAGTTGAAAATGGTGACTGCCTATTCTTGTCCATTGCTCTCTGACGAGCCAATGCTGCTATCTTCTGAGCAGTTACTTGGGGTTCTTGCCCAGCTCTGACTGCATGTACAACCACTGCAGTGATATCATTAGTGTACAAGTTGTCAAATAAGCCATCTGTTCCAGCAACTATGACATCTCCTTGGGCAACAGGTATTGTAAAAACCTGAAAACATTATTACAAAAAAGATATGCTTAGTTTGTTAAACTTTCCGCAAAGTCACAAATTTGATAAACTTATCCCCCATGAAATATTGCACAAAATAGGGATAACATGAAACAATTTTCACCCCTCTACATGGAACACATCCAGCGGAAAGGATGCCATCAGAAACAAACAAGACTTTATTGTCCCTACATAATCTAAAAGCCAAGCCCCATAAAGCAAGTTTAATTTGCTATTTTAATATGTGAACTTTACCTCGCCAGAGCTGGGTAGATCACCTCCATTACCACTCTCCAATTGATATGTGAAATTGAAGTCGTGCTGTTGAACAGGGGACTTGAAAATGGCGTGTCCATCTCTAATCACAATGAATCCGCTGTCGCCCAAATTAATAGAATTTAGTGCCTGAACCAAGAAACCAACCACAAAGAATGAAAATCAATCAGTGGTGTCAATCTTACTTTCATATAGCTCGAGAAAGCAACCTCCCAAGTTTACTATTAACCATAATTTTACTGGCTGCAAACAAGGTAGCCTTCAGTCAATCAAGATGCAGTTAAAACACCAATCAGAAAAATATACTTAAGAATTCAGGACTCATGAACAGGCTAGACAATATTTAAAAATAAACAACTATAAACATGTTCATGAGTACACCATTATTGTAGAGCAGAGTATTATCACCAAAATGAAGATTAAAGAAAAAAGCACATCATGATTCATGGATTCATGATCATGATTTTCATTATACCAGGCATAAATGAAATTGTAGGAAATTTTAATGTTGATGCAGATGGGAAGAAAACCAACAATATAACGTTCAGTATGCATGAAACATGTTACGAAGATTAAGTTCACCTTCACCTGCAAATCAACAGGACTGTTTTCACTTTCAATGTGGAATAATAAAAAATATAATACCTCATCGGTAAGAGCAATGATACAAGCAGTTGATGAACCCTTGGCCTTTGTATTTGAGTGAGCCTTCTCTAACACCCTTACTGGATTAAAAGAACCTTTGGGCTCCTCTTGAACTGCTTTTACTGAATTGGATATGAGTTCCTGGGCAAACAGTCCTGCATTGATACCAACATCTGCCCAGCCACCTACACCATCTGCAACACCAATTGCTTGTGTATCTGTGCAAATAAAATGAGCATCCTCCCCCCCCGTCGCCTCCTTATCTGGATGCGGTAGGTAACATGATCCAGAAAACATCTTCAAGGACTTGCTACCAAGAGTAGTTCTGAAAATACCAGTACTCAATACTCAGTAAGTAAGTGGGCTGTGAGAGAGAAAAAAATTAATATTTATAAAGTATATTCTTTCACTATCAAGCTATTCAATTAATTGGTGACAAAGCGAAAATAGGCTCTCACTGGAAATCAGTGACGGTGTGGGAAATGGAAATAGCAATTAGCAAGACTCGCTTTTTGGAGCTCACTGCAGAATCATGAGCCTCTCTTTCAAACAGTATAAATAGGATAAGCTTCAACAATATTGGAATTGGTATTTAACTTAAATTATTTAAGAACAATTCAAGCAGAAGCAGAATTTAAAATGTAAAGAACAACAATCACATACATGTTAGGCAAAGTGGAGGAATTTGCCGGTTGTTCATCAGGAGGGCTGCTATCAAATGAGACATCATGTGCAGCCCCAGCTAAGCTGCAAGCAGAAGAAGAGGTAAAGAAATTCTTCAGCCATGGTCCATGAAGCAAACCCGAATTCCGAATCCTCCAATTAGCATCAATAGTGGAATGCCCAAATTGTTGCGGTCTTCTTAGATTCACACTAGCTCTCAGGAAACCTTTATGAGTTCTGTCTCTGAAGTACACACCAGCAGGCTTTGTGAGGTCTTGAACACTGCCACAACTTGAGATTAATTCATCAACATAAACATCTCCCAATACAGCATTGGAAGATGAAGAAGCCATTGATTTTCTATTGCTAGAAGAGCAATTAGTGGAACCGTGGAACAAGGAAGTTGAATACAATGAAGAAACAGATAGAACTGGATTATTCCTACACAAGGATGTTGGCACTCCTTGTTGCCTTGTTATTGCTTCCTGAATGCGACAGTAAATGGTAGCATTCACCCTTGAGAGATTACCATATAGCATCTTAATCTCTTATGCAAAATACCCTTAATTTAGTCTCTCCGTCGTAGAAGAATGCGAAACCTTGGGTGTGACTTAAATTGAAAAAGCACATTCCTTTACCCCACCAACCCTTGCCTCAAGAGAATTGAACTGCACCCAGATTCTGAAACATTTGAATTATAACAATTACCATTCAAAGTTTGCAACTTCATAGAAATAAAAACACCCCAGATGTGGAGAAGGGGTCATTATTAATAATGGAAGACCGAAATAGAAAAGATGAAGAAATAGGGTATTGCATTAACGGGAGAAAGAAACCATATTAATTGAGGGGGGAAAAGAAATGAAAAACATTGCATGAGAACTATGAAGGGAGGAGTTGAAAGAGTTAAAATCATTCTTACCAGTTGTGATGGCGAGCAATTTTAATGTTGAAGATTTTCGGAGGTTTTTTTTTTTTTGACGGTAAGATTTTCGGAGGTTTTGAAAGAGTTGCGTTGCGTCTCTACCTCCACAAAAACCTAGCTAAGGAGATAGAGCTTCAAGTTTCAATCTAACGCTATCAAATTCCTCCCTTGTCCGCCTGTTTTGGATTTTTATTTGGATTTATCTCGTCATATTGATTGATTTTTTTTGACGGAATCATATAGATTATGAAGCTTTTTTTTTTTTTTGAGGGGTATTATGAAGCTATTTAAAAAGATTTATAAAAATAGTTTACAATTTTTTCCAACTTAAAAAAATATATATTTTCACATTTGATTATAAATATTTAAAAGAAACAAAAGAAGTGAACAACATTTATTTTTTTACTAAGAAGGCTTTTTTTACTAAGAAGGCTCTGCTTGGTACTTACTACTTATTTGAAAATATGGTTATCAAACTCTCGAGTCAACGCTTAAACTCTTACGAGTTTACGATCTTAGATCGCAAAAACGAGTTAACTTGCATGTAAATTCTCTATTTCGTAAACTCGTACGAGTTTAAGTAAACTTTGATAAAATCGGTATACTCTCGATTTTACTGGCGAGTTTACGAGTCTATAACTTTACATTGACTTAGCCTCAAAATATAAATTATTAGTCAATATTGTTGGCTACTTGGGTTGAATTACCTATGTGCTGCAATATTATTGGATTTATAAAGTTAATTTTATATTTTCGGTGTTATTTTGTTTTGTTTTATTCAGCTACGAAATAAAGTGTTTGTCTAAAAATTATGAGTGTTAAGTCAAATCAACTCTTGTTTTTTGAAAAAATCTCACTTTAGTAACTTATATTTTTATGAATTAGTGTATGATTTGGTCATTAATATAGCATGATCTTATCTTGTACTAATGTACTAGCACACTTTATTATTACGGTTAGTTACTTTGTTTTATTATAGAGCTGGAATGTTGAATTATTGTTGTCTTGAACTGTGCTACATTATGTATATATGTCATTTATTGGTTTATTTAATATTAGATAATTTCTTACGAGTTTACGAGTTGAGTCTACGAGTCGAGTCTACAGAAGCTCTACGAGTTTATGTAAACTCTCGAATTTAACAACCTTGTTTGACAAGATTAATAAGCTAACTTACTACTTATTTGACTAGCTTATGAGTTTATTTGACCAAAGCAAATATCTTTGGTAAATGACTTTATCCCAATAGCTTATAGTTTTTCTTAAAAAACTACTTCAAGTAGCGTACCTTAGCTTGTTATTTTTCTCCTACTTTCATCCTTGTTATTGTGATTTTATTCCTCTTTTTTCTCCTACTCTCGCCTCCTACTTTGACTATGATACTTGAATTATATTAAAATATTAAGATAATTATTTTAAAATAAATAATAATGTATATTTAATAAATTTATATAATAATTAAATAAATCAATTTTTTTATATTATTTTATATTTATCAATCAGTTAAACAATTAATTTTATCAAACACGTCAATTATAATAAGTTAGCTTTTCAACCAACATCTATAGCTTTTTATTATTTTAACACGTTCGATTTATTGGTGCGAAATCAGAACGACAAGGTATTGTAAAAACAAAACTTGTCACCTCGGTGCGTTTGTGTCAACAAACGTTCACTCATTTTACTAAAGCAAAATTTAAAGTTCTGTACACAACTGACAACTATTGTAGCCAAATGATAAGATTAGCAAAGCAATCATTTCTTCATAGTGAAACGATATAAATATCAAGAATCATGATGCTTACGGACCGAAGAGAGCTGTTTAAAAGGGACAGCTTGATTATCCATCGGGAAAGTTCTTTTTAAAATTTCTTCCTTTTTGGAGTACACCATCATAGCCTTACTGAAAATAGATGCAATCAACCCTTACGAAGATGCTAAAACAGGAGTAACATGGCACTGGGATGGCCTAGATAAGGTGTCATCTACGCCGTGTTTGGTTCTCAAAAGAATTTGTGAATAGAAAAATAGGTGAAAAAAAATAGATTGAAGAGTGCGTGAAAAGAGAGAGATAGATATAATAGAACGACAAAAGCGACTAGCCATTTCTCCCCATTTCTTCGTCCATCTGTGGAGACTTGAAAATTGGTGAGACCCATGCATTTATTCTTCTTTCTTCGCAGCGTCTTGGCGAGATCAAACGATGAAGATTCTGTATTTCTCTTCAAACTCTCTCATTGGTCTTTCTCTCTCGCCAATTTCGTTTAAAACAAACGCAGTTACTTCGATTTATGGGGGACAAAAAACCGAACTTCAATGGAATCCAATTCTTTACAACATAGTAATGACAATGCGCACATATTCGTGATAAATATTCAATCAACCATTTACTGCTAAATACCATCTTGTGATCCTAAAAATCTAACAGTAGAAGAAAACATCTCAAGTTTCCTGATTTATGGCTACATGCTACAAGCTATGGACCAACCAAATCATCCAGCAGCATAATTCACAGCTTGATCAAAACTGTAGATGCCCGAGAAACAAAAGATCCAAATGTTGTCGTCAAATGAGCCATGGTCCCTAAGAGCCATGACACCCACACAGACATCAATTCCAACCTTTTGCACACCACCTTAATTCACCAAATCCAGTGGTCCAAAGCAAATATTGTAACTCAGTGCCATTGCTCTTGGAAGGAAGCCTTTCCACGCCTTTTCAGTTACTAGATTCCTTCTCCCCGCCCACATTAGAGGCATCAGATGATCCAAGACGACCCATTTGCGCATTGCCTGTTGCATTGCTCAATAGGAGCATACTATATAGTACCTTACTAATCCTCCCCGGTGATTTGCAATTTCACATTGTGCAAAGAACATATAACTCTGTACAATCAGAACTTGTCACCCTGAAAAACTTAGCCCTTGCATCCAAAATATCAAGTGCTCCTCCCAATATCTTTGCCAGAGAACTCTCCACTACCAAAGGATGCTGCTGCTGCCGCAGCAGTAACATCCAGACCGCCACCAATGGAGGTCATGAGTGCCGACAAGCCTCCGCCGGGGGCACCCCCAGCAGCCATCCCCAACCCCAGAAAATCAAGGGTGGTCTGCTTTGGACCAAACATGGAGGGATTCCCCATCATCAACTCCTTTAGTCCAGAGTCTTCGTCATAGGGAAGCCCAAGGCCAAGCCCGGCAGGAACTGAGGCATTCTCCTGTTCTACAGGTCGACCCCATTGCAAACTATCTTGCTGTCCTGGTGAGGATGAAGAAGATGGCACTATGCCTAAACCACAAAGCAAAGATGCACTTGTTGCAGCTGCACCCATCTGAGCAGCTTTCTGAAGCAATGCAGTAGCAGACATGGCTGGCTGTGGTGGCGGGGCGTACTGCCGGCGCTCCTGCCCTCCTGTTCCGAAAATGGATGACCCTTGATTGGTGGCAAGGCAGAGAGAAATCGGATCCGAAGAAGAAGGCCTTGGGAGGTCTGTCGGGTGCCCCATGGACATAATAAGGTCAGTGAATGCCAGAGGTTGAGATTGGAGGCTTCCTGATGCGGTTGATGAAGCAAACAAGCTTGCAAATACACTGCTGCTAGTGCCACCATTATTACTATTGCTTGTTGAGCTGGTGCTGCTACTACAGCTCCCATTCATAGCAGTATTGGCCCGCGGTTCCTCTATGATTTGTGGGGGATTTTCTGGTAAATCTGAAAGATTAGAACAAGGGAAAAGTAGTAGTGATATTAACAACAATAAAAATAAGAACAATATCATTATTATTATAGATTATTAGTAATTGGGGAGGAGCAGCGAAATACAAAAGCGGCCACTTAAGATGCATAAACTTGGAAAGTTTGCCCCTTTTCTTTATGTTAAAGTTAAGAAGGAAAAGAACAAATAATAGTTTCCTTTCTCAAATCCACTTCCCCCCCCCCCCGGAAAAAAAAAATAAAACAAAGCTTTTCTTTCTCTTTTTAGCTTTTGAATCTTTTAAGTTTCTTTGTCCATGATTGCATAGTTTAGTTAGATCCAGCAGTTCCGAAGAACACCTTTATATCCCTTTATTTCTATTACTTAATTAGCTCTCCGTATCTGATATCACTTGCCATGATGTTATGAAAATACATAAAAGTATAACAACCAGATGAAAACAAAGAACAATACCAGACAAAAACTACTAAGCTCCAAGATCACAGAGAGAGAAACACCAACAAAAACAAACAAAGGTTTTGTTGTGTCTGATTTTAACAATATCACACGCGACAAAAGAAACGACCAGAAAAAATCTCAATTTTATCCAGATTCGGATATTATCTACCTGGATTTTGCGGCACAACACTGTTTGACTGAGAAGTAGCTGGCAGTGCTGGAACTGGAGCTGCAGCCGGAGGAGGCGGCGGCGGCGGAAGAGGTGGTGCCGCCGGAGCCACCGAAGGAGATGAGTCACCGGTTACAACCTTTGAATCTGACTCTGAACTTGCCTTTGCAGGAGTCTGAGTATGAGATCTTCCACTTTCCTCAGCTAAGGCATCACAAAAAGCCCTATGTGTGATGAAGCTATCCCTCCTTCAAAAAATAAAAATAAAAAAAGACAAAATCTTTCACACACCCCAAATCTCCAAAAACACTGTTATGATCACAAATAAATAAATAAATAAAATACCTTGAAAACAAAGTCCCACAATCGCATTTATATTCTCTGGTACCGCAAATCTTGGAGTGAGCTTTCCAATCGGATTGAACAGCGTATTTCTTGGAGCACTTATCACATTTCCACTTCTTCTCGCCATGTTTTCTACAGAAGTGCTTTTTTATCCCTGTTAGATCCCCCAAAGCTCTAGAAGGATCGTGATGAACACACGTTGGTTCAGGACAAACATAAACCCTTTTCCTCACTTCCTTGCTCGACCTCTGCCTCAGCTTCCATGGTAGATTGTGACCCCTTCGATGAAGCTGAAGATTCTGATCCCTCTGAAACCCTTTGTTGCATATTTCACACACGAATCGGTTTGTTGCCATAAGTGTCTTTGGTGACAGCGCAATCACCTCTGCATCTGGATCTGAATAACACACAAAAACAAAAAAACCAAATAAAATAAGGAGAGAGGAAAAGAGTAAAAAAAAAGAATATGAAGATGGATGATGAAATTGTTGGTACCTGGCATTCCTGGAAGGTTTCGTTTCTTCTTGGTGGGGAATTTTGGAGGCACTGTGTGATTGCCAGAGGAAGAAACACTAGCTTCCCCTGAAGCTGTGGAAACATTGTCTAAATCAACCGGCATGGGAACCTACGAATTTCTTCAAATTAAGAAAGGGGAAAAAATCTCAGAGCATTTAATTTAACTCCTCACAATTCCAAAGCAATTTTCCCGAATAAAGTTTCAATTTTTCTCTTTTTTTTCTTTTTTGGTTTTTCTAGGGTTTCTAATTCTACTCTATCTTCTTCTTCTTCTTCTTCTGGTGTGAGAATACACTCTCCCTCTCTATCTATATCTATCTACAAGTCAACCTGGAAATTTTTTTATTTTTTTGCTTTTACCTCGTTTTGATACCACCACCTACCAGCTCTGATGATGGGGTCTCTTCTCTGACCAAAAATTCACGTTAACCAAAGAATTCAAATGATTAAACCCAATAGGCCAGTGGCTTAAACAACTGCCAGAAAAAAAAAAAAAAAACTCTAGCCGGCAAGTGAAAATTGACTTCAAATTTTCAGAACAACAACGTGGAGACCTAAAAGAGGTTTCGGGAGAAGGAGTGTGCTCATGTGGCGACACCCGAGTGAGTGTGAGAGAGAGAAAAAGGTCGAAGCAGAAGCTCCTTGATTTCCTTCGCTTGTGTGTTTCCAAAGTTGTAACCTTTTTTTATCAGAAAAAATGAGGTGATAAATGGGAAAGTCGCAGGGCAATTAAAATTGGTATTTATGTTAAGTTTGATTAATTAGTTGCAATGACTAATGAGGTTGTGTGAGTAAAGGGGATGTAAGACTTGTCCTTTTGGGCTGGGTCGTCGAAATTTTGTACTAGAACTCGTGGAAATTGGAGTATAATAATACTAGTAGTAGTACTACTAGGAGGGGCGTAGAGAGAGAAAGAGTGTGTGTGTGTGTGTCTCGGGTCAGTGAAACTTTCCGTGTCCAAGTTCTTATCCTCCACCTGTTGAGGCAAATGGTTCAATTTTCAATCGAAGCAGATCAAACTCTTGGACGAGTGTTTACTCCAATGTTTGTCGTTTTATGATTTGTTTGAATGCGGATTCTGCAGAAACCGACAGCGACAGGCCATTCAGAGTTTTAGGCAGAAAAAAACAATAAACAAAGGATTTTTAACTATCATACCAACAAAAAAAATTTAACTAATAGTATTTCAATAATACTTGATTTAAAAATTAATGGTAAAAAAGGGGACGTGGCTCTCAAGATTGATATTAGTAAGGTATATGACTGGGTGGACTGGGGTTTTCTTGCTAATATGATGTTGAGGTTGGGTTTTGATGTTAGATAGATCAATTGGGTGCTTATGTGTATCAGCATTGTGAGCTACTCGATGTTGGTCAATCAAGATTGTGTTGACTCTATCCTTCCTGGAAGGGGGCTCCGACAAGGGGATCATCTGTCACCTTATCTCTTCATCCTAGTTGCTAAAGGCCTCCCAGCCTTTATCTGGAAAGCTGAGAGCACAAGTGTCATCCATGGTGTGAAAATTTGCAGGAGGGCTCCTATTCTAACCCATCTGCTTTTTGCAGATGACTGTTTTCTTTTTTTCAGGGCAACAACAAGGGAGGCAACTAATATGAAGCAGATTTTGATGACCTATGAGGCAGCTTCTGGACAAGCCATTAATAGGAGCTTTTTTCAGTAGAAATGTGAAGTAGGACGACCAAAATATTCTGACAGGTTTGCTTGGAGTCAGAACTACTCTGGGAACATGCAAATACCTAGGTTTACCTTCAATGGTGGGAAGAAGCAAAAAGAGCACTTTTGCTTTTATAAAAGATAGAGTGTGGAAACGAATTTCTTCTTGGGGTGGTAGAGCTCTCACTCGGGCAGGCAAGGAAGTGTTAATTAAATCAGTTTTGCAAGCTATTCCCTCATATATCTGAGCGTCTTTCTCCTCCCATCCTCATTATGTGACGAGATTTAAAAAATGATGAATTCCTATTGGTGGGGTACAAATAACAGTTCTAATGGAGGTATTCATTGGATGTCTTGGGATCGCTTAACGGTTAGCAAATCAGCTAGAGGACTAGAATTCAGGCAACTAGAGGCTTTTAGTGTTGTTATGCTAAGTAAACAGGCTTGGAAATTAGTCTCTCAGCCACTTGCATTGGTATCCAGAGTTCTGAAAGCTAAGTACTATCCTTCGACCTCCTTTCTTTAAGCAAGTTTGGGAAGTAGTCCGAGCAATGTTTGGAGAAGTTTGTGGCACACGAGACCGATCATTGATGAGGGTAGCAGATGGCGTATTGGTGATAGTAGTTCAATTCCAATCTGCCACACATCGTGCTGAGAGGTACTCAGCCAGGTCACATTGCTCAGCCAGTACCGATGGAGCTAGATAATATGTGTGTCAAAGACTTGATGCTCCCGAATTGCAAACAATGGAACGCTCACATGATTCATAACTTTTTTGAAGATTCAGTTGCAAGTGCTATCCTTCGTGTCCCTTTGCTTGATACTGTGACATCGGATAAGCTTATTTGGAGGCTTAGCAACAATGGAGACTTTACGGTGAAAACAGCTTATCACCTGTGTCGGCAACTCTTTCCTCAAGCGGAGCATTGCACAATCCCAAGGAGCTGGAACATGGTGTGGGGCTTGGATGTTCCTCCGAAGATCAAGAATTTTCTGTGGAGGTGCTGCCGGAATGTCCTTCCAACGCCAGATCGTTTGTTAACAAGAGGAGTGCAATGTCCAAATAATTGTCCTCGATGCCCAATGGGATCTGAATCTACCATGCATATCTTCACCTCTTGTCCTTTTAGCAAATCAGTGTGGGTGAAGGAGGACCTTTGGAATGTTATCTCGGTGTGCTTATCGCGACATAATTCTTTCCCGGAGCTGTTCTTTGAGTTGTGTTCTTGTCTGACAAAGCCTCAACTCATCAATTTTGTCATGGTCCTTTAGAGCCTATGGCTCGCTCGTAACATGTTGTTGTGGGAAGGGATTGAGGAAAATGTTATTACGGTTGTTACTCGAGCTAGAATTACTTGGGATGATTGGAAGCTGCTAGCAGCGAGCTCTATTTCTCCTCAGGCGCGGAGTGGAAGTACACAGTGTGAAACCTGGAGAAAGCCCCCAGCAGACTATGTGGCATGCAATATTGATGCAGCCTTTCCTACTAACAGTTTAGCTACTGACATTGGTATGTGTCTTTGAGGAGAAGCTGGTGATTTCCTGTTGGCAAGAACGGAGTGGCAATCACAGAGGCTGGATATTAAGGAGGGTGAAGCTTAGGCCTTTTACAGGCTCTTCTTTGAGCACAAGAGCTAGAGTTATCCCACGTAGTTTTTCAGTTAGACTCTAAAATAGTAGTGGATAATATTCTGTCTATCAAACGAGATATCTCTGAATTTGGTTGTCTTATTCAGCATTGTAGAAATATCCTTTCTTTTTTCCAAATTTTAAGGTAGAGTTTATTAGGAGACAAGCAAATGTGGCAGCTCACTCCCTGGCAAGGGCAACTACATCCTGGGCTAGTCCCCATATTTTCGAGTCAGTACCTATTTGTATTGGTGACATTATTGATTTAGAAATGCAATGATTTGGTGACATTGTGTGTTCAAAAATCATTTCTGTTTTAGAAATATCAAACACTTTGTCTTTAATCATATTTTTTTACTCGATTTTTTAATAAGTTTTTCTTAAGAACCTTGGGTATCACCATACATTCATACTCACCGGTTTACAATGAAAATGAAAAATAAAATACAAAGTCAAAGAACCATGGACTGTAATTGAACGAAAACTTTTCAGCGTTTCGAACCACTATGGGTTTGCCACGTAAAGTTAAAGTTATGAGATGACATCCGGTCCAAATTAGAAAAAACCTCTGGTTTCTCTCATCATTTAGGGTGTGATTGGACCAACAAAAAAATTGTGAAGAGAAAAATTGTGAAGAGAGATTATGAAAAGAGAGAAAAATGTGAGAAATTGGGTAGATTTGGGGTATTGATTGAAATGAGAGAAAGAGAAGAGAAAAAGAGAAGAGAGAAGTATTGGTTACTTTTTAAAAGACATCAATGTCATTGACTAAAAATTTAAATAATTTGAGATATAAAGAGATAATAGGGGGTAGAAATGGAAAAGGCAATCAAAAACGCGTCTCTGTCCAATTTCTTCGCACTCCTGCGAAGAAATGAAAAACACGTGGGTCCCAGCATTTGTTTTCTCTCGCTGCAAACAGACGTAGGAAATGATGCCTCTCTTCGCTCATTCTCTCTCACGTCTCTCTCTCTTGTAAATCGCACGAAACAATCACAAGCTTACGAAATTACCACATTAATCTCACCTAAGAGGATTAGTGGGAACTTGAACCCACAATATATCAAATATAAGCCATGTAGTATTTCACTAGGTCAATACTTAGAGTTTCATTCTTGATTATTACTCCTATCTTTAATGGGCTAGGGCACTCTTGCATTTCATCCTCCCGGTTTTAGCTTGTGTGGCACACCACACCACAAGTGAAAATTCATAGTTGTGGAAACCATCAGATTCGACTAGTTCAATTGGTTAAACCATGAACCAATTAGCTATTTTGATATGTGTAATTTAGAAAATCGTTTAATTTCAAAACAAGAGAGAACCGATGAAGAATTGGTTGAACCGGGTCAGAACTATGAAAACCAAACAGAAACTGGTTGTCATAATTGGATTGAACTAGTTTTTTTTTCTATATTTTTTTAATATTACAAAACACATAATGTGATTATTTTATGTTAATTTTAGTTTAATTTATCTTAGCTTTTTAATAGGTTCAACTAAGCGTTGGTCCGACTGGTACTGCGGTTGGGTCTCTTGCCCAAGGTCTCGAGGGTATGACAAAAAAAGCCGTTGAAAGGGGTGGCCTTAATGCAGCCAAGGCCCCGAAAAGATTAGTCATCGGCAAAACCAGGGACACTTCCACCAATGTCATGGTATAAAAAAAAAGGTTATAATAAGTTGTTGCTTAAAATATTATATAATATAAAACTATATATTTTAACTATCACCCATTTGACCATGGTTTAATCATGGTTAAACCATTAAACTATAAACAAATGTTCGGTCTAATTTTAAAAATTAATATTGTAAGAATTGATACCTGAATAGGATTAAAAAATGATTTCACCGATTTTGAGCTTCTAGATGGGTTTATCTTCGTATTATAACATTTAAAAACCCCACACGTATGATCAATTATGTGTGCGCTCATTGGATTTCGAATTTTTTTTTTGAACTCAAGAAAATCATTTCATTTCATTATAAATGATGAGTTCAATATATGCTCAAATGTCATAAAAGTCTTGGGGATTAGCTTCAAATAAAGCCACTTTAGCCAAGTTACGAGCGACCCTATTAGCATTCCTCATAATAAACTCCACATAGTAAACTCCACATTAGAGTTTTAACAAGATAAGATAATATTCTTACACTCATAAATAATAGCTCCTAATTCAGTATTATCTTCGGTACAAGAATTAAAACTATCAACTACTATTTTTAAGTCCATCTCAAAAATAACATCCTCAAAATTCAGCTCTGCATCCATTTAATAGCAAACAATAAACCCAAAGTTTCTCCATGTTTAACCTCCAACAATGGTTCAAAAACATGAATTTTAGCACCCATAAATAGACCAAACTCATCCTTTAAGCACAAACCAATTCCAACTTTATTATTATTAGATGAAAATGAAGCATCAATATTTGTACACTTTTTTATTCAAATAATATATAGAAACATCTTATATTGTTTTTATTTTTTCTTTATTCGATTTCTTTTTTACTTTTATATTATTTTATTTTCTTTCCTCGTCTAAAATCATCAATGATCAATGATAAAATACATTTAAGAATGTGTGTGTTTGATTTAACGATAACAAAAATTGATTTTGAGTGAACTGTTTTTGTAAAATTAATTTTATTAAAAGTAAGTTGAAAGTAAAGTGATTTATATTCGCATAAAAGTGAGTTCAACAATAAATTTGAAGCTAAAAATCAGGTTTGAAGGCAAATACTCCAAATCTCATCTTCAAGTTAGAATCTGTTATAAAGGCAAAATTATTATTATTATTATTTTTTGGTACAAAAGGCAAAATTATTTCTACCCAATAACGGTTAAACATATTAAAATCAATTTTATATTTCTAAAATCATTTTTGTCTCTCACAAAAATTAGATTTAAACCGTACTAAAAGATTGTCTCATACCCTAATTTTAACAAGGTACGCAAGAGGTGTAAAAAAAAAATAAAAAAGAATAAAATATATGTCGAATAATATGCTTGGAAAAAAAAGAAAGAAAAATACAGGAGCGGTGCTATAGTACTATATCTTTTGGAAGAAATTTGTACATTTATATCTCAGTGCTCATCCATTAATTGCACTTACCACTGGCAAAACATTTATTTCTGTTATTAACAAATGGAAACGAAACAAGGTTATAAAACGGCCTCCATGAATGCTAGCTTCTCCCTTCGTCAAAGACGTACTACGCACAGCACATGGTTTTCTGCCAACTAATCCTTTCTCTCCCCTTTCTCTCTATCCTGGCTAGGTAGTAGTTCACTCAGTCTAAAACAGTTTGCTTTTAGGTCAGGGACCGTGTTGGGTACACATTGTCCAGTGTGGGAAATTTTCTTGTGGCCAAGGGGTAGCTGGCGACCTCATTAGACGGACATATAGAATTAATATTCATGAATCCATTCGATCCTCGTTGACATAATTAGTACATTATTTACTAGTAATTGTAATTTGGCATTATTCGGTTTGGATGATGCATGCAATGCAACCATTCAAAAGAATTAATTAATAATCTCTTGGAAAAAAGTTTACACCTAATCAATCATGAATCGCAACCTAGCTTGTTACGGTTGGTGGGTTACTCTACTAATTAAGCATGTTATTTTGCATGGTTGGCTATACGGGAAGTCCACTTGCTCTAAGTCTATATTATAATGATATCCTAAGCTTAACGATGTAAAGTACAAACTAATTAATCTCATCTTTAACTTCAGAGTTTAAACCTTGTCTCTTATGGTTATGTGCGCGCCTTGTCCTTCAAGTAAGTAGCAAAGAATGTGCTCCACATCCACTCTAAAAATGCTGATCCATCGATGATCCACACAGACAAAGTTTTTCTTCTATTGAGATGGACATAAAAACTTAAAGTTTTACAATAGGGTTAGATATGTCCATCTCACTAGACATTCTTCGTGAGTTTTTCGTGAATTTTATATGTCTAATAGGATTAAATATATTTTTAGTCCCAATAAATTCACGAATTTTAATTGTAAGGGCTAAAAACATATCTAACCCTTAAAAATATAATATATTCTTATAATCTCACTAAATTTTTAAGGTTTAAATATATGTTTACTCCATGCAAATATAGAGTTTTTTTTGTTTGTTGTAATTTTTTTTTTTAGATTCCCTCCATGCAAAACTATGAACCATCATTTTTTGTCCCTGACGTTATCCTCTGTTTAAAAAATACTGATGTGGCAAATGGAGGATGATTTGGCACCAGTTGGCACATGATACGTGGTAGGATTGATACACATAAACTGATCTCTCTCCTTCTCTCTCATTCGCTCATTCATGTAACAATGGAACCCTAAAGTTGCACCGAAGAAGAACAGGAGCGAAGAAAGAAGAACACGAAGCAGAAATGGAGGTCGCTGGAGGTGAATCGTCATTAGTTGGGACTATCCAGTCAAGGTTTGTACCATATTGCGGCTGTCGTATCTCTATGGGGTTGTATGTGTCGAATTTGGTTGACAATCCACGACGTTGGTATTGGAAATGCCCAAACTGGAATGTGAGTATCCCTTCTTTTCGTCACTGTTGGAAATTCGACTGTATGTTTTCGTTTTCATTTTCGTTTTATGCCCACACTGCTTCGTTTTATTTCTTCCCTCAATTCATTTCGTTTGTTTTTCAGAGTATAGATAGTTGCAAGCTTTTCATATAGGATGATGAGATTACGCCGAATGAAGCTGGCGTTATTGTTGTAGATCCTGTGACGTCCTAATTAATCTTTCCAATATATTAAATATATTAGTTTACTCAATAATATTGAAAAAAAATTTATTTTATTATGACAGGCGGACGTGTACAAATGTACTTAAAAGTACTCAACTTTAGGGCCTTTAACTGCACAGAGTGCCAAATAACTGAGACTCCTTAAAATACTGACTTTGTCTTACTGGTTGTATATCAACTGAACCATTTCCTTTCTGGGATTGTCTGATACGTGCTAAGACTCGTAGACAAAAATATACAGGACACAGAAAACAAACGGGAGATAAGAACACATTATACGCACCATTCAGTTGGAAAGCATGACTTAGAATTCATGTATAAAAAGGCAGTACACATAAGTAAAGCAGAACAATAGAACATTTGAAAGATTAAACCACACATCTCCCGATAATGATTTGGATCATTACCTAGCTACCTGTGTTCATGCAGCCTACGATTATATGCCTACGTGGCCACACAGTTTAAAATATGACAAAGGCAGCCCCACCTTAGCCACCTTGTCTTTATAGATAACAATGACCTCTCACTGGCGTGTGAGTAGGTCAAGCCAGTTGTCTATCGATCCCTTTATCCCGCTCATCGTACCCCTAAGAGTGCATCTCTGCTCCCCAACTTCGACGATAGGAACAGGTGTCGGGGCGGCACTCGGGGTCGGCACTATGGACAGTGATGCAACAGTACCCCGTCAGGATGACCAGGCTACCCGACGTCCCGACAAGATGGTAGCTAGCCATCCGTCACCTGTAGACTTGTTGGACCCAGACTATCCTCAAAGACCGATGTGTCCTATACTGACTGCATCGTGCCTGCACTCTAGCACCTGGTCTCGTACACAGGCTATGTGCACGGCGATGGATTACAGCACATGCATATGACCAATTATTATTCAACATTTTTACAACTTCTCATCGTTATTCTTTAGCTCAGCACATCAGCTTATTATCTTAGCACTTATCAATCTATCTGCTCAACCAGCTTTAATGTCTTATTCCAGCACTTATCAGATCTTTATAACCAAATAGCTCAGCCATATTCCCACACACAACACTATAATAACTTATTTATCAAATCAGCATAAGCAGAACAACCATCCTATAAAACACAACTATCTGTATATAACATAACATCATTTATCAACCATCCTTGATCAACATATAGGTCAACCAACACATTATCAAGCTTTAACCATCCTCGATCTACACATGAGTCAACTCTAGTGTCGCTCAGGCAATCTATTACTGACATGTTATCAATCCATATACCAGTAATTACACACATAATTATAATGCAAACATAAGAAACCAACATCACATCAATCAACATCCATCCACTGATATTAACAGGTTACTCCTATGGTTAATAGACCTCTGACAACTGTCATCAGCTATCACAGGTCACAGCCCCTCTCCTAAGGCGCTGCTACTCTCAACCTCTAATAGGGCTTGGGTCACTCTACGCCTAGTTATACACTTATTCTAATCCTACAATCCCTGGTGGATAGGGTTCAAATCTCCCATACCTGGCTTAGAAGATCGTTGCAACTGTTGCCACTCTTTGTATCCTCGCCGCTCCTGCTACTTGCACTCCTACCTCTGGACACTCTTACCTAACTTACTAGGCCACTCTCATCCTCCCTTCTCAGAGGTTTACCTACTAAGGGCTTTTTGATGCACAAGATCCTCTCTTGAGGCAAGTGCAGAGCATACTTGCTTTTTAGTGGCCCTCTAAGTCTTACTCCCTTTCTCAATCTCAAGGATTACTTACTAAGGGTTTTCTAATGTGCCAGATCCTCATTAGAGGCAAACACAGAGCATACTAACTCCTTGGAAGTTCCTAGAGAGAGAAAGCTGAAGAGAGAAGGGGATTTGGGGCGAGTTGGGAATGGAGGGGTGAAGGGGTATTTATAGTGGATTTTGAGTCCATCGCGTCGCGATGGGTATTAGGCATAACCTCTATCGCGTTGCGATGAGGCCATGTGTCACGCATTCATTGGCTGCGTTCGCTAACTTTGAAGACTCCACAAGGTTCCAGAATTTTTTGTCATCGTGTCGCGATGGTCTATAGTACAATCTTGGACGCGTCGCGACCTTGTCTAAGGAGATATTTGTAATTTCTTTTGTTCTAGACATTTCTAAGGGTTTCTAGACCCTTCTTAGGGGTATTTTGGCCCTTTTGAGTATTTCTATGACATATCTAAGTATATTTCCTTTCAATTTAGGACTTCTAATGCTTATTCATCGTCTAACTGTACTTTAAATATTATTTTCTGAAAAACGGGATGTTACAGATCCCATAGATCCCAAGCCGTGTAGTGCATTTCACTATGCAGAGATGCTGTTGGATGCAGGCACTAGTGCAGGAAGATTTTACACCGGTTAAAATTGATATTTTACACCAGTTTTGGTACCGGTGTGGAAGCTTCCGGTGTTGTATGTTGGGGTTTTCACACTGGTTATATATACGGTATAAAATGTCAATTTTGGGTTTTATTTTATTATTTTGAAGGACATTTTACACCGATTATTATAATAACCAGTGTTAAAAGACTATCTTTTACACCGATTTCATGGATAACCGGCATAAAATGTTAATTTTTTTACTTTTTTTTCAGTTTTTGTTTTTGTCTATTCCTGCCCAGAGGCTATCTAAATTGACAATAAACAGACAATAAATTTGCTAAGAATTGACACCAAATGTGCCCAAAATTCAAACCATTTAAAGATATCAAATTTAATTTATAAACATATCAAATATACACATAAACAAAGTTAAGCCACACACACACACACACACACACACATATATATATATATAAACAATGTACAAAGAATCAAGTGCTATATACAAAGTAATTTTGATGATTTTCTAGGTCCTTTTGAATTTGTTCCTTGGGCTTTTTCTAAATGTTCATTCTCCTTCATCTTCTTTTCTTACTCCTCAATCATTTGCAAAGGGAATTATGCCCAAGTTTGTCTAACATGCTCAATTTTATCTAGACCATATTCAGATAGGTCATTGAATATCTGCAAGTTCAAACATATATATAATAAATTAAACCTGCCTAAAAGTAATAACATGTTTTTCATATTACAAATATAATAGCAAGAGGTTAAAAGTTTTATTACTTTTTCCCATCTGTCTACAATATCCACCGAGACAATTGTTAACATACTTTTCATCACATAGTACCCACAGGCCCAATCGTTTTTTTGTCGAGGCCCCTACAAATTAATACCGTAGTAATGTATAATGAGTAAAAATTATATACATTAACTAGTACTATTAAATGTAAATGAATTTCAGGAAGACAAACTATTTACTTTAGGCTTCACCCATTTAGGTTTCTTATTATATATCCTGATAAAAGAACATATTCATCAAAATTAAGTTGCAAATTAGGAGACAAAGAATCAATGTATATATGATAAATATAAGTTTACCTTTCAATTATGCCATTAAATACATCGTTTGGTTGATAGTGCAGTAAACACAACCAAACAACAACATTATCACTCGACAAAGGATAAACAACAGCTAGTGATCGCTGCAAATAATGAATAACAATAATGGTTTATCTGAAGCAGAAACAGACAAAAGCAAGCTAGGCTACCAATTTGACAACAGCTAGTAAGATATGTACTTACATATGCAAATACGGTCCTAAGTAACACCTTTTTGGCTCACTCTGTATCTTATTTTTCATGTAAGATTGAATTGCTTCTGCAGAAAGGCCATGTTTGGAGGAAAGAATCTTGACTAGGTCAAAGAATCCAAACAGATCGCTGTTTCCCTTTGCGATACAGAAGCGATACAGATACTTAAGATTTTTAAACAAATATTAATTACAATTAGCAAATAGATTTTGAAATAGTTAATAAATTTTGAAAAAGTTAATTACAATTGATACAAAGCGAATAAAATACTTACGTGCACCATAATTACACCACATGGGCGAAAAGCCACTGAGTACCATCAATAATCTCATCCATGTCATGCCTATCAATACAGAACCATGGATGGACTTCGGAATCATGCTCCAAGTCTACTTTGTAGCTATCACCCTTGAGATTCTTTAACTTTTCAATAAAATTTTCTCCAGGCGGCTGATCCTCAATGTCAGGTGCACAATTACTACCTTAGTGCTAACATGCACGGTAGCTCTAGGAGAGAAATCAGGTAGAGTATTATAATTGCTCACACCCATAGATTGTAGAGTCTGTATCAAATTAAGTAAACATTACTAACAATATTGATAAAGTTAGTATTTTTTATACATTCATTAATTGTGTCAAGTTACCCATACCTCCAATACCCCCCTTTGGATCTCCTCCTACATACTTACGCTTATCTCATCTCGAATCTCCTTTGAGATCTTATCTCCTGGAGCTCCTGTTGCATCTTCTCCTGGAGCTCCTGTTGCATCTTCTCCTGGAACTTCTGTTGCATCTCTCTCTAGATCTCCTGTTGGATCTCATGTCGGATGGCCTGAAATACCTCACCAGAGATCATTCCTGAGGTGGGGCATGCAGGTCCTCCATAGTACTTCTTTAGGCCTACACCCCAACCAGCAGTGCGGATAAGACCAGGGTGCTCTTGTGTTCTGATGGCAGTTGTCATGATATCCTGATGTCCATATGGAACAAAAGATCCTTGTGTGCTCTGTTCGACCAACTCTTCCTACAACATATATATAAATTTGTCAATTAATACATGATGTGAGAAAATGCATAAGTTGTAAAACAATTACATTGATGAATCGAAAGATTTACCTACAATCCTAGCAGCCACTGAGGCTGTGGCCTCAGATGTATAATCTCCCGATGGCTTTTGTCGGGCCATCAGCCATAGCTCATGACGTGTTGGTTTGGGTGGCTCATTTAAAACTGAGTCTGCTTCATCTCCTAAGTCTTCAGTCATTTTTTTCAACCTCTCTTCCACAATGGTCTCCTTAAGCTTTACATAACCCCCACGAGACATTCTATGGGGGTATAGATTCTTTGTTGCATTTTGCTTGTCCTTTTGCCTTTTCGCCTGTTACAAATAACACATAACAAAATAAAAATCAGTAAAAAAATTAAATTAGCTAGGCCAATTAAAAAACTACCATTGACACTAGCCTGAAACTTTTCATCACGTCGGCTCTGGACAAACAACTGTCATGATTCCGCGGAGATATAACTACATGTACCTAATGGCGTTGTGTTGCCATTTTTATCTCCCTCACCAAATACATAAGTCTTGCAGAGCATTGTCTTAAATTGCTTCCAACGCGCCCCCGCATATACAAGTCATTTCTTCTTAAGCCGGTCATCATCAAGAATAGTGAATTATTGCTACAACAATTACACAACAAAATGGTGGCGTTAGTAAATGAAGCTAAACATAGTTTTTATGTTAATATATTAGCAACAATAATTGTGTTAATATTAAATAACATGACATCCTGGCAAATCATCATCTTGACATCATCGTGTATGCTTCTCCAATTACTTTCATTGATACTAGCCTAACTATAGGCTAGAAAACCAATGTAACTATTGAATGTCGCAGCATACAGACCACTGGGTTGGAAGGTAATATGATCAAACTCAAACATGGTACCTCTCACTAAGGGCACGTCTGGCAGTAAAATTAGTCAAAGTCGCGACACGTCTAGTCCTAGACCTCGTAGAAGAGAAGGCTGAAGAATCATCCATGATGCCTGTATAAAATTAGCATTAATCATTAAGCATTGGCATAGCTAATTCTTTGTGCTATTTTAACTACTATATGCGTCAAAAAAACAAAAGCAAATATAAAATTAGCATATTCATAAAAAAAAAGCAAATATTTTGATGTAGAATGGAAAGCATATTCAAATTTACGACCTCTTCTCAGCATTACAAGCTCTAATAATCAAGTAATGCCATAAACCATTCACATATAGCAAGATTCATAAGCACTTACTATAGAATGTTAATGCAGAGTAGTGGTGACAACAACAAAGGGCAAACTAGGTATAAATATCTTGTGTTTATCATTGTTAATATGAGTTCTCTCTCAAAACCCAATACCATCATATAAGCAGAGAATAATAAGTTGTTTTATTTAGAGTTGGAACAAATATGCAGAGCCACAAAGCTTTTACATCTTTGAAGCATGGAGCATAACCATGGAACCCCATAACTGAGGCTACATTTGAAAGTCACACACTCTTATTCAACTTCAAGGTCTCAAATGTCATGCCTCATATGTGTTTATTATATACAATGATGAATCAAACACCTAATAGAAGAACATTCATCGAAAGAAGAAGCAAAGTTAATGAACTCACCTGAGAAACAAATACACGCACAAGAGGCAAAGTTGAAGCAGAGAAGACGAGCACTGACGATCGTGAAAGGAAAATCGAAAAAGAGAAGAAGATGGGCACTGATGAACAGCTACGTCAAACGCGAGCTCCGGTGAACGGTGCTAGGGGAGAAGTCGAAACAGAGGCTAATGCGGCAGATGAAAAGGATTAGAACGGCGACGTGAAAGATAGCTTCGAACGACGGCCAGGGAGAATGACGCGAGAGAGAATGAGAAGCTTAGAGATGGTGGAATGCAGCAGTGAGAGAGAAACAATAGGGTAATCTATATGAGAAGAAGAAGAAGAGCTCGCATAAATGAGAAGGAAAGTAATAAATCAAAAGAAAACATCTTTAACACCGGTTCGAGAAACAACAGGTGTAATAAGTTATTTTTAACACTAGTTATATACATACCCGGCGTATAATGTTTTCAGTTTTTAAATTGTCAAGGATTTTACACCGGTTGGGTATATAACCGGTATAAAAGGTGACGTGATAATTTCAAAATTGTCACTGCATCACTTTCTACATCGGTTAAACGTAAAACCGGTGTAAAAACCCTAATTCTTTTCCGTTTCGTGTGCTAGTGAGGGACAAATAAGATTGAAAAGCTGAAGTTGAAATTGGGCAATGAGAGGACAAAAGTGTTTTGTCTGGGCATTGGACTTGTCTCATCCTGGGTTTTATTCTTGGGTTATGAATGTATTAATTCTAAATAAGGATGTAATTTAGGGTTTAGTGTAACATCCTATTTTTTTAAATAATTTAGGATAATATTAGAAGTATAATTAGATCAGTGGTAAGGTGATAAACGAGAGATAAAAACCTTAATTAGGGATAGAATGGGCTTAAGTAGGACCTGTAAACCCTAGGAAAATTGTGGAAACCTTAGGAAATGTTTAGAATGCCCTAGAATCCTCTAGAAGGAAAGAAAAGAAGATATTTTCGGATACCTTTGATCGCGACGCGACGAGACGAGTTTAAGGCATTCTGCATCGCGATGCGATGGTACGGATATCTGGAAGAAACCAGAAGCTTCTAACTGTCGCGATGCGATGGAATTAGCACAGAGACCATCGCGACTCAAGGCATGTCGATTATTGTAGCCGTTAGATGTTTAACACATGGCATGATCGCGACGCGATGGAGATTGTGCCTATGACCATCGCGACACGATGAAGGCAAACCTCACCTATAAATAGCTGTTCACCCCTCCCTCATTTCTCACCTCAGAGCCTCTTCTCTCTGGCCACTTCCTATATAGAGCAATTATGCTCTGCACTCGTCTCGAATGAGGATCTTGTGCATCAGAAAGCTCTTAGTAGGAAATCCTTAAGTCTGAGAGAAGGATAAGGTTCAGAGGAGCAGCCCAAGGCAGAAGCGTGGATAATGATCGAGGTTCAAAGCTTAGGAGCTTAGCCAGGAGTGCCAGGTGAGGGGGAAGATACCTTAATAACTAGGGAAAATAGGTAGTAGAGTAGTACTGTTAGCATGCACAGGGGACCTCAACCCTACTAGAGGTTGATATCAGCAACACCTCAAGAGAAGAGGTTGTGGTATGCGGTGGCTGAGGATAGTCATCGTAAACCTATCAACCAATATAGGTTTATGGTTGGTATTGTTTATGTGCTTGTTTGACTTATGTGATAATGTGATTAGTTGACAGTCGCCTTCGCGTCGCTAGGAATAATCTATATATTGGTTACATGTGGTTGTTGATATTCTGATTAACATGCTGCTATCTATGTGCTGATTGATTACATATGATATCTGTGAGTGTGATGATTAGTGTGTGGTCTTAGAGTCAAGGGTGATGCCCTCTAGTTAGAGGATTACGAATCGTTAGATGGTGATAGTGAGTATTACCGTCAATACTCTATTTGTCAGTGGTGATAGCCGGGTAGGTGTGCTGGAGGTTGGCGTACCTAAGGGTGGGGTGGTAATTGACCCGTGATAACTGAAGGTACGGAGTGGTTTGGAGATAGTCGGTGACCTTGAGGGAACCTGAGGTGGAGTGGTCATTGATCCGTGGGACCAAAGGTGTGGACTCGGTCATTCCGATAAGGCTCTAGGAATCCATGTTTGACAGGTGGACAATCTTGGCCATTACCGGTATGGGGGATGTCGTCCTTGTGCACGGGACGGTACCTTATTTTGGCAATCAGAGATGGTAATTCCTGGTATGGGGGATGCCCTATCCAGTAATCGAAGATGGTAGCGTATCAGGATTTGTTCCTGGGACAACAAACTTATGTCTCATTCCTTTGTGCCCTGAGACTGGTGATCGGTCTAGGGAGTAGGGCGGTATGGACCCGCAATATTCAATGATCTGTGGACTGGGTCAGTAGGGCCAGTAATGGGTCTGAAATCTTCAGTGGTCTATGTTAGTATATGGTATTAGGGGTATGTGTTTGTATGTGGTACCAGAGTATGATGTAGTCTATGACTGTGTGCTCAGAATATGGTATTAGTGGTATCAGTATGTTGTTGATGATGGTTATCTTTATGCTGAGTATGATGGTTGATGTGGTACCAGAGTATGATGTAGTCTGTGACCATGTGCTCAGAATGTGGTATTAGTGGTATCAGTATGTTGTTGATGATGGTTATCTTTATGCTGAGCCTGGTGACAGTCACTCTGCTATGTTGTTTTCCTGCTTATTGGTGATTGATGGATGTCTTATCCCTTCGTTTCTTGTGTTTTTTTCTATATTATGTCATGATGAATAGCAGATGGACAAGAGCAACCTATACCTAGAGCCTGGGGAGCGAAATCTAGCGGAGATGACTGTTATGGGAAGACTGCCTATAGGCAGTGTTCAGACAGTTATATCACGGCCAGTGTGTCCTTTTGCTAACCCTTGTGGGTATGGGATATATCTATATGTGTGTATATACCATGTTTTGCGTACTCTGATAATAAATAAAATATGTTGTTGCTTTGAACATGTGTGGTATGATAAAGTAATACCCTATCGAGGTGGGGTGTTACATTTAGGAATCTGAATATATTAACTTGATGTGATCTATGGAGTTATTGTGTAATATGTGATGTAGACATGGACAAAAGCTGTTTTGTAATGCATGTTAACCTTTTAATCAATGAAGATTAATTTTGGATCATATGGCTTAACAATGTTGTGCAAACCAGATGTCAATGAAGATTAGTTGTTGACAATATCCCTTGATCGATATGTTATGTATCAGATAAATTTCCATTGCAAATTTTGCAAACCGTGTATCTTAATTTACTTCACAACTAGTAGCAGAGGCTGAAGAAAGAATAAGAAGTTGAAGCTAAAGAAGAAGATAAATATCTATATTGTGCAAGGCACTAACAAAGTACATAACCAAATACATATCCAAATTGTGCAAGGCACTAACAAAGTACATAATTCATGGCAGACATACAACCATATTGTAGATAACCACATTGCATCCAAAACAAAGTTCATAGCCGTAATACATCCAAAACAATGTGGATAACCATGATACATCCATAACCAAAATACATCCTAAGTACTAAGGCTTCTTAACCACCATGGCAGCAGCATTCATTGTGTTAGACTCTTGTAAATTTGATCCCATGATCTCATGGCTTGCACACAACTTCCTATCTTTGGATCATATGGCTTTTCCTGTGTCAAGTCCCCATCCAGATTACTTTATCCTTCTTGGGTCAACTGTCCATTATCCTCAATCAGCAAGGGACTTGTTGCATCAGTTCCAGGACCAGTATCTTCACCTCTAAAAGTGGTTACCCTTGTACTATACCTCACCCTTTTTAGATTCAGTTTTCTTGCTGCTTTTGGCTTTCTCTTCTTTCCCTACAATATGTAAACATAAATGGTATAAACATTTATACATTTATGAGGCATGTATGACAGAAAATTAAACATTTAGGCATGTATGCAAACCAAACTAACAGTCTCAGTTGTAGCGGCAGGGGCAACAACAAGTGGATCAACAGATACAGCAGCAGGTGCAATCACTGGTGGCTTATCAGGTGTTGGGTCTGTTGGGGCAACCAGTGCCTCATAAAGTAAAGTAGGAAACCATCTCCAAGATTCATTTTTCTCGGTTTCAACAACCCCAAAAGCTAAGGGAAGTATTGGTTATTTGGATCTCTACCTACTGCAATGAGAAGCTACCACCAATACTTTGTCTTCACATGATAACTATCAACCCCAATAAATAGTCGACATGCTCTTAAGAACCCCTTCTTGCACCCATCAAAACAAAAATAGAAGCTTCCAAACCTTGGCTCAAGTGTTAGGCAAGACCTCTCCATTTGGATCTTACAAGTGTTTCCTGAGCATGCCCTCCTTAGCTCTGTTGTATACCTCCATAGCAAGGAATATTCTCTTGTTGCATCACCTTCCACGATCTTCTTTGCCATCTGCTTTGCCTTCCAAACTCTTCCAAATGTGATGCCAACTGAGTAAGACTTCCTTATGTCATTCACAATCTCCCTTACCTTCACATTATCAGAAGTACTCAACTTATTAGCCACCCACTTTGATTTTTGGGATGTATTATTCAAAACCCTAGCACACGTGTGAGTCCCAACCCATCACTTCATTCTATAAGTGTTCCTATACCCCACTTTACTTACAAGTGCTAAAAAACCACATTTGCCCTCACATTCTACCCTTACCCTCAATTTGTCATTTTTTACAAACTTTATTTCCCTTCCATTCAGAATTGACCACTCTGTGATTGCTTCGTTGAATTCAACAAGTGACTTAAATTCCAAGCCCACTTTGAACATATAATTCTTGTCCAAGTGCTCCACCTTAAACTGATCATACTTGGGTCCCTTTTCTTTGTCAGAGTCATCAGGGTCACTATTATTCAGTCCATCAGTAACATAATCATACTCAATTTCATGGTCCTCGTGAGGTGGTCCATCAGTATCTGCAACTTTTTTTCTTAGAGTTAATTTACGTTTTACCGTTGACTTCACTCTGAATGGGGTACCATTTATCACAACTCTTGATAATCCAACTGGAGGAGGATCAAAGGTGTTAAAGCGATCATCCAACTCTAAAGCCCTTTCATCCTCACTGTCATCAAATCCAATTCCCTTAAGTTCATCATCATTGCTGTCACTTCCCCTATTATCATCATCCTTACCAGAATTTGCACCCAAATAATTGTTCCCCTCAACATCAACCTCAACCTCAACCTCACTAGATTTTTCACCCAAATCATTGTTGCCCTCAACCACAGAGCCAATTGTGCCACACACATTATGCTCAACATATTTGTGAGCTTCACTTTTGTTGTTCATAGCCAATAAAGATTGTAACATCCAAGATTTGGCCAGTGGCCTTATGCCACGTAGCCCCTGCATCATTACTCATAGGATTTATCCCCTTCTCATCGGAGTTTTTACCTTTTGCGCGGCCCGAACCCGGGACCTGAGAGGGTAAGTGCCACGGGAGCACCTTGCTACTACCAACTCAACTATATGACCTTCTACACCGGTTATCTAATGTTACCTTTTTCTGTATATTTTAATCCATTCCTGTCCAGAGGCTTTCTAAAATGACAATAATGCAGGAAATTTGACAAGAATTGGTAGCATAATATATTGGCACCCAATTTGCCCAAAATTCAAACCATAATCTAATTTAGCAGTCAATTTTATACATCTATAGAAAAGCAATGACATGTCTACATTATTACTAAACTTTTTCAAAACAAGGAAGTATCTACATTACTATATTATTTACACTTAAATAAAAAAGCAATGTCGTTTGGAATCTACTCTTTCGAAAGAATCTACTGCCCGATTTTGTCCTAGTTGCTTCTCTAGGACTGGCCAAAACTAGACTCAAGATGGACACTGTTATCGTTGTTGTCATTTGCATAACTTTCCTCTACTGATTCTTCAACTTCAACATGTTGCCGTTTAGGAGACAGAACCTTCCGAAGGCTTCATGATTCTTCTCCACATAATGCAAGAATTCTAGGGTTAATGCATTAGTTAAAAAGATACAATGAAGAGCAACCTGGTGCATTTTGTCCACCAGATGATGGCGAAAACAATGAGTTCTTCTCTGCATTCTATAATACTGTCAGGAAAATAACTCCTTGGTTTTCCCATCATCTTGGGACAAATTTCTTCAGCGAGGAGGAAAACTAGGGAGTTATTTTCCTGACACCATTATAGAATCCAGAGAAGAACTCATTGTTTTCGCCACCATCTGGTGGACAATATGCATCGGCTTGATCTTCATTGTATCTTTTCAACTAATGCATCAACCCTAGAAAATGTGCATTATATGGAGAAGAATCATGAAGCTTTCGGAAGGTTCCGTCTCCTAACGACAACATGTTGAAGTTGAAGAATCAATAGAAGGAAGTGACACAAATGACAACAATGATGACTAGTGTCAATCTTGAGGCTAGTTATGGCCAGTATTAGAGGAGTAACTAGGACAAAATTGGGCAGTAGTTTCCTCCGAAGGAGACGATGGAGTGTACTCGGGTGCGATGGGAGAATACTCCGGTGTGGATGGACTATACTCTCCGATCTCATCCTCACCGCTGGGGATCTGAACAACGTCTGGCCCTTGATGAACCTCCCTTGCAGCTACGGGCCTCTTGGTAGAGGGTGGTCTCCTCTGAAGCATCACATACAAAGGCTTGGGCCCCAACGGTCAGCATCGTCATGGGGATCAGCATACTGGTTCATCAAATCGCGATCCTTAAGACGAGCATCACGATCACGATCCTCATTCCTCACAAAGATAGCTCGATACTCCCTTGTAGTCATCATCGGCCTGCTAATAGGGGATGTGACCTCCTGGAAGCCATGTAAATACGACGCCCGCCACGACCACGGTTTTCACCTAAAGACATCGTCTGTTATCAACAGTAGTCAATTAATACAATGACAACAAAAAGCATAATAGGAAAGCAGTAGTTTAATCACTATTCGTGGAACTACCTTTTTGTAAAAGATATAAACTTCCTAATTACTAACATGTAAAAACGTTGATCCTCTAACCATCCATCATAACACAATATAGGAGCTACATCAGAATATATCCACAGCCACACCAACCCTTTTCAAAAATATTTCCTTTTAAAAAAATTAATAAAAACTAGAGCTTGCTAAGGAATCTGGACGAATAACTGAGAAATTAAAAAATGAAAGATAAAAAAGACAAAAACAAAAAAGCACAGCACATTTCTATCTGAAAAACATAAACACATTCGGAACCCAGCGAAAGCAAAATAGCTAAACAAAAAAAAGAAAGAAAATGAAAAAAATGAAGCAGTGGCGTATTAGGTGCTTATTTTAGGTTTTGATTTAGTCCCCGAAGTATTAGTTATTCCGAATTAGTCTCTTATGTGTAAAGGTTACACCAATACAGTCTATCTATTTCGAAGTGGTCCCTTATGTTACAAAAATTATGCCAATCCATTTTTTTTCAAAATAAGGGGCAAAAAAAGTACTACATTTGTATAATTTTTGTAACATAAGAGACCATTTTTGGGAAAAAAAGAAAGGGATCACATTAGTATAATTTTCGTAACATAATGGTCACTTCGGAACAAAAAACAAGAGGGACCATGTGGTATAACTTTTACACATAAAAGACTAATCTGAAACTTTTAATAAACATAATGGACAAAAATAAACATAAGGGATAAAAAAATATAATTTAGCCTTATATTTTTTTCGCTTTATAATATATACTCCTTCTGTCCCTAAATATAAGTCTCATTTGAAGAAAAAAATTGTCCTTTTTTATAAGTCATTTCCAAATTACTAGATGCTTTAATTATTTTTTTACAATAATACTTCAAATTAATTTATATTGTTTTTTGTAGTAAATAGTATATGTGGTGACTATTTCTCTCTCCTATATCAATAATTGAAGGGTAGTTTTGAAAAACGATACACATTTTAGACAAATTAAATGTGTTAACTAATTTTCTTAATTTGTGTGTGTGTTGGTTGCTTATATTTAGGGACAGATAGAGCAATAGATACTTCTATATTTTCTTTTCCGATCAAATATCTGGCCTTTCCCAAGTGTACACAACGTGACGCGCCTGATTGGATTTAGATCATCTAAAATGAGCAATTCACTTTGGAGCCTACAATAAGTAATTTTAAGCATTTTATTGATGAGAAAATCAAGGGTTGATATTACATGTACATAAATAACAAATCAATCAATGATTTTCTCATTAATGATTAAGATTACTCACTTTACACTTTACTCACTTTAGATGATCCAAATCCAACCAATGTGGGTTGAGGCTAGTGGAAGAGGCTAGTCCCCACAACTTGGCAAACTAAGATTTAAATCCTTACTGGAAGATATTCTCACATTTAGTGTCTGATGTACCTTGAACATGATTATTTCCGTTGAAGGAGACCTATGGGAAAAAAAATGATCTAAATCCAAATTGTTAAAGTTTATGAACAAATCATCATTGTTGACATTTTGCACTGTGATTAACTCCTAAGCAAAAGATTACAAATATTTATAAATATTCATTCATTGGCTTAAATTAACCAAATTTAACGATAAGGACGAGGTAGGGATAGCTTAATCAAACTTGAAGTTTTGGAACACACAAACACATTTATATTTTTCAATTGCCTTTTTCAGTTTTTCCTCCTGCTTGCAGTACTGTCCATCATGGTTAGCATTGACTTGGATTACATTTTCTTTTCTACTTCAAACAATGCATTATTTTTGGCATAAATATATGGGACCCTTCCGTTTGTTTTTGGGTTCTCAACTTTCTCTCTAGACCCAAGAGGGGACCAATCACCGTCTTTTGAGGCAGCACACAACACAGCTATAATTAGACGTTTAAGCCGATGGGATACGTTCAGAAAGAAGTAAATATCCAAATCCAATTATTATGCCAATAAATCCCTTTAAGCATATGCGATGACTTCGAATTATGGCCTTCAAACTATTTTTATTTTTTAGCATGACGAATAATTAAGGCAGAATCATTTTTTTGATTTTTGTTTTTTTAGGTGGACACCGTTAACATACATAAAAATATAGTGGATAAAGAAGATAAAGAATGGGAGGCTAAGAGAGAAAGAGCCCTTGCTAAGGTTTCATAAGGAAACAATGAGCAAAGCATAATAGTGTTGACTTACAAAAGGAATAAATACTAGAGACTAAGAAAGACTAAAATACCCTTACTACTAACAAATAATAATAATACTTAACATCTCCCCTCAAACTCACGATGCATTAACAGGGAGCATCGAGAGTTTGTCAACCGTAAAGCAGCGTTTAATGGAATGCATCTTCGTGAACAAGTGCGCAACTGCAAGGAGGAGGAGATAAGCGATGAGAGTAATTGTTCCATGCTGAAGATGATGACGAGTAAAATGACAATCGATCTCAATGTGCTTGGTGCGTTCATGGAAGACCGAGTTATGAGCAATTTGAATAGCACTCTTATTATCACAGTGCATCGGAGTTGGCTCAGAAAGAGAGATATCCATATCAGATAAAAGCCAACGCAACCAAACTATCTTAGCAGTGGTGGATGTCATAGCGGTGCTCGACACGTAGAAGAGCGAGAAACAATGTCCTGTTTCTTACTCTTCCAAGAAATAAGAGAGTCTCCAAGAAAGATACAAAACCCAGTGGTGGACTTACGATATGTAGGATCACCAGCCCAATCAGCATCAGAATAAGCACGTAGCTCCAATGAGGACGATGAGGGAAAGAGAAGGCTCTGAAATTGAGTTCCCCGAAGATAACGAAGAAACAAAGAACAGTTGCCCAATGAACAGTAGTGGGAGAGACAACAAACTGACTGACAACATGAACAACATAAGCAATGTCAGGTCTGGTAATTGTAAGGTACACCAGGCTGCCAACCAAAGTACGGTATAAAGTAGGATCTGGTAGAGGCACACCATCAGAGGGAGCATATTTCACATTCAACTCAAGTGGAGTATCTGCTGCTCTAGTATCAGAGAGACGAGCCTGTTCAAGAATGTTGGCTATGTACTTGGATTGAGAGAGAAGGTAGCCTTTAGGAGAGTATGCAACTTCAATCCCCAAGAAGTAGCGAAGAGTGCCTAAATCCTTCATCTCAAACTGCTTGGCTAACCGAGCTTTCAACTTATTGATTCCACTAACATCATCACCTGTAATTATCATATCATCAACATACAAGGAAAGTATAATGCGACCGTGAGTGGTGGACCTGATAAACAATGCAGAATCATGGTCACTAGAACGAAAACCAAGAGATGTGATCACAGTAGAGAATTTCTCAAACCAAGCTCGAGGAGCCTGTTTAAGACCATAGAGAGCCTTTTTTAGCTTACACACTTCCCCCTGATTATGAGAAACACCCTGTGGAGGTACCATATAGACTTCTTCATGAAGCTCACCATTTAGAAAGGCATTTTTGACATCCATTTGAGAAACCTCCCACTGACGAATAGATGCAACTGCAATAAGAGTACGAATAGTTGTCATCTTAGCCACAGGAGCAAAAGTTTCTTCATAATCCATACCATACTGCTGAGAGAATCCCTTAGCAACAAGACGAGCTTTGTAGCGCTCAACTGACCCATCAGACTTAGTTTTGATCTTGTATACCCAACGAGACCCAATAGCACGTTTTCCAGGAGGAAGAGGTACTAAATCCCAAGTATCTGTTTTGCGCAATGCAAAAAGTTCTTCTGCCATAGCCTGCTGCCAAAGAGGATCAAGAATAGCCTCTTTATAGGAAGAGGGCTCAGACAAACTGTGAATAGAGCTTAAGAAAGAAGCAAACGAAGCAGAGTAAGTGGAATAGACAAAATCAGGCAATTGAGTAGACTTACGGTGACAAGAGGGATAATGAGGAGGCGAAGGAGGAGGCAAAGGATCAACAATCGCAGGAGGTGGTTGGGCAGTCGGGGGGGCAAGAGTGATGTCATCATCTGGAGTAGTAGTATTTGTCCTGCAATTCTCAACATTACAATCACTAGAAGTACTATCATTAGGACCAAATGGATCAATATGGGTTAGTTCTGAACTGTTAGTAATCGAAGACTCGGAAGAAAATGAGTAGAATGGAATATGCTCAAGAAAAACAACATGACGAGAGACATAAAGTTTTCTTGCATGAGGATTGTTCCGGACTGGGCCGAGGCCCAATCCGAAGAGTCATCCTCCAGCCCATTACCAACGTCGGTTCCCACCGCCTTGCCACGAGACCAAATCGACGTGGCCGATCCAACGGTCCTCGGCATTCCGCCCATCCCATCACAGGTCGGTAAAACGATCTGACGGCATCCCGGGCGCCACACGGGAACCGCCCTCACCGACCTTAACTCCTATAAAAGGAGAGTCACTTCAAACGATTGAGGTATTATTCATTTCATCACCTCTTCACTTACCTCTTACACGCACTGACTTGAGCGTTGGAGTGTTTGCAGGTACACCACCACCACACGCCGTCGTCATCCGACCTGACGCTGCCATATCACTTTTCTCCGGTCATCCCCTAAAGTTCTGTCCAGAACATTGGCGCCGTCTGTGGGAATCATTTTTGATTTCATTTCTTTGCTCGACATCTTTGCTCGACATCTTTGCTCGACACTTGTCGAGACGATGACTGGATCGAAGCACCAGGTCGCGACTCGCAGCTCCACTCGTGCGAACGCAGATTTTGAGCCACCTCACCACGAACCTGTTAATTTTGTCGTGGAACATGAGAGGAGTAACCTTCCACCTCCCCATCAGAATGACGCCGTTCCGATCCACGAATTCCGTGAATTCATTCGGAGCCATGCTGAAGCAATGCACGCTCAGAATCAACGCCTCGATCGAATGGAGAATCAGCAGAAGGAAATCCCCGTTCGCATTGCCACACAGGTCGAGAACAGAGAAGATCATGTTTCTCGTTCTACTCAGAGGTCGAAGGAGTCTACAAATCTCAGATCTGTTCATCGCCACCACCATGGCACGACTCCGCATCACTCTGTGGATAGAGCACACCAAAATAACCGTTCGGTGGATCGTACTCGCCGTGCCGCCATCGCCAACTTCCCCGACGCCAGCGTCCGTCGCGAAGATACCATCGCGAGTAGTGACACTCCTCATAGAAGAGCGCCTTAGCATCTGGCGGCAAGTCAAAACTGGGCACACCTCTCACCGGCGGGTGCTCGCTGTTTCATCAACTCCTTCTCGGGCGATGACACAGTGACTCGCATAAGGCTTTTGGTCCTTTTGCGTCCAAAGTCATGAAATTCCGATTCAAGCATCTTGAAACCACCCGCTTTGGACTCATATGGCGGCACCACCGACCGAGCGAACATATTGGTTGCTTTGAGGCGTCATGAGCTATCGAGGCGCCCAGGCGGTGAAGTCTGAATCTTCCCCCTCACTCGAAGAAAGCGGCTGACATCTTGGTTCCAGGACTCTTAGGAAAAATTCCATTGGTTCTGGGTGAGCTCGTTAGCCAGTTCTCCGCACATTTCACTGCGTCTAAAGTCCAACCCAAGTCGACAGCGGCTCTGGCGGCAATTCAGCAGGAGAAAGATGAGTCTATCAGAGACTACGTCGGGCGTTTCAACAAAGAGGCCATTCTGGTAAAGAAATGCTCTAACGAGATGAAGTTGTACTTGTTAGAGCAAGGCCTGATTGAAGGAAGTTTATTTAGCGTCGACATTGGTGTCGACCGACCGAGGACCCTGAACGAGTTCCTGAAGCGAGCTCAGAAACATAAGAATTATGAAGAAAAGTTGATGACATCGAGAACTAAAGGTAAGACCCAGGAGAAAGCTGGTGGACAACGCGAAGACAAGTCGCGTAAGGAGAAGGAACGCCGTGGTCCGAAGTGGTATGACGAATATACCCCTTTGAACGCCACACCCAAGCGCATACTGAATGAGTGCGCGAACACCGGTCAGCGATGTCGAGTCAGTTTCCCAGAGGGGAAAAAGAGATGCCAAACGCCGATAAATCGAAATCGCCACTTCCACAAGTGTGTTGGGCGAGGCCCGATGAATGCTTTCACCTGAAGGGCGTCATAGAACAACTAATCAAGAAAGGAAGTTGACTAGATACGTGAAAGGAAAGCCAAGATCAGGGGATAGAAGGTCTAGATCTAGATCACCTCGACCTCGAAGAAAGAATCAACTTACGCGGCCTTAGCGAAGGGCGACTCGTGCATCCGAAGAGAAATCTCGTCCTCCTCACCGCCATGGTCATTTCAGGAAGATTCTCCGATAAAGAGGGGCGAGCATCAATTCGGCAAAGAAGTTGAGAGAAGCAATGACCGTTTCTCGCTTTTCTCTTCATCAAGCCGGCATAAGGGGAAGACCACCTAGCCTTTTCGGATGAAGACTTGGTGAATGAAAGGCGAACTACTTGATTCCCTGTTGGTGAAAGCCTATATGGCTAACTTTGACGTCGAAGAATCTTGATAGACCAGGGAGCTCGGCGGATATCATGTTCCACGAGTTATTCAAAACCTTGAAACTTCAGGAAAAAGATCTCGTACCATACCCGGTCCGATCCGACCGGGTTCAGCGGTTCAAGACAAAGCCGTTGGGCTATGTGGAGTTGATGGTGACTTTTGGAGAACAACCAATCTCCAAAAGCGTGAAGGTCCAGCTTTATTGTATTACCATGCAAGTCCGTTTACAATCGCATCGTCGGACGCCTCGGCCGGGTGAACTTCGGGCTGTAACCTCGTGATCCACTTGAAAATGCGCTTCCATGATAACGAGCACAAAGTTGTCACCATCGCAGCGGATCAAGAAGCTGCGAGGAGATGCTATCTTTTATCTTTAAAAGCCGACGAGCCAAGAGAAGAAAAGCAACTCCTGTCGACCAAGAAACCCGACCCTACAAAAGCTGCTGCAGAGGTCAATCTCACCGATTTTGATGCCAGGATTGAGATCGAAGATGAAATCTGGGAGAAGCGACCTCAGCCCGCGAGCTCGGCAAAAAGTTAAAAGGCGGTGCCGATGGAGAGTTCATCCGAGTTCGGCTAGGAAGACCACGGGAAGGCGGTGAAGCTTAGTGCCGACCTCCTGAGCAGGTCAAATTGCAACTAACAGAGTGCACGAAGTCCAATGCGGACCTCTTCGCTTGGACTCTGCCGACATGCCAGGTATTTCTAGATATCGCTTGCCACCAACTCGCTCTCGACCCCGAGGCTCATTTGGGTAGCTCGAGCCGCCGTAAGCAAGCTCCTGAAAAAGCCGCCGCTGACCAAAGTTGAAAACACGATAAAGGTGAATTCATTAGGGAGGTCAAATATACTACTTGGCTATCAAATGTTGTATTAGTTAAAAAATCTAATGGAAAATGGCGCATGTGTGTTGATTACACTGATCTTAACAAGGCATGTCCCAAAGACGCCTACCCCCTCCCTAATATCGACAAACTCGTCGATAATTCCTCCGGTTTTCAGTTGTTGTCTTTCATGGATGCACCCCCTGGTTCCAACCAGATTCTGATGCACCATGCCGATCAAGAAAAAACCGCGTTCATGACCGATAAAAGCAATTACTGCTATAACGTGATGCCTTTTGGCCTCAAGAACGCTGGAGCGACATATCAGCGCATGATGAATAAAGTCTTTGCCAACCAAATCGGTAGAATGATGGAGGTATATATGGATGATATGATAGTAAAAGCGGCGAGGAAATCGACCACGTCGTCGATCTTAAAGAAGTCTTTCTTTGAAATACGAAGACATAATATGAGGCTCGATCCCGAAAAGTGCACTTTGAGTACGAGTGGGAAATTTCTAGGTTTTTATCTAACCGAGAGGGAATCGAGGCCAACCCCAACAAATGTCGAGCTATCACAGAGATGCAAAGAACCATCGTCGAAGAAAAACATCCGACTCACCTGGAATGCTCGCATCCTCGACGAGGTTTATCTCAAAGTCTGCAGAACATGCGTTGCCTTTCTCGCTTGCTCAAAAAGGGAATTCGAATGGTCGCCCGAAAGTGCGAAGCCTTAACACAGGTAAAACGCATCTTGTCCCCAACCGCCGATCTTGACGAGACCGTATCCGGGAGGTCCTTTATCTCTACTTGGCGTGTCGAACGAAGCTTTGAGTGCCGCCTCATTCGCGAAATGATGAGGGCGTAAACCGGTCTATTTTATAAGCAAAGCACTTCAGGGCCCAGTGAGATACCGTAAGATCGAAAAGTCGGCGCTGCTGGTAGTCGCAGCCGACGCCTAAGACAATACTTCTTGGCACATCCCATTATGGTTCGAATCGACCAACCAATCAAACAGATTCTACGGGCGACGACCTGGCGGGCGTATGATCAAGTGGTCGATCGAGTTGTCCGGTCGAGTTACTTTCGGCCGAGACAAACTATCAAAGCCCGGTGCTTGGCGGATTTCATTGCCGAGATGACTCACGGGGCTCTGAGAACCATGTTCGGATGGGCCGGTCCATGTCGACGGATCGTCAATTCCAAAAGCGATGGCGGCTTATTGCTCGAGAAACGGCAGCGGGTGATTGTCGAAATTTCATTGGGATTCTCCTTTCCCACCTCCAACAACCAGGCAGAGTACGGCGTGTTTACCGCCTCACATCGCTCGAGACTTGGCCGAAGGGTAAAACTTCGAAGCGATTCTCAGCTAGTTGTGTCCCAGATTGGTGGAGAATACTAGGCTAAAGATCCACTTCTTCAAAAATACCTCGCCCTGGTAAAAAAGAAAATGAGCGACTTCTCCTCAGTTGAGATCGTACACGTCCCGAGAGAACAAAACGCCAGAGCTGACATTTTGTCTAAACTCGCCAGCACGAGAAGCTCTGGAAACAACAGACCGGTGATACAAGAAACACTGGCCAAGCCTAGCACTACTCCACTGGTTGACGCCACTTATGACGACCTTGAAAGCTGCCAAATTCGCTTTGCAATTTCCCAGGCAAGTGTCGAGGATCTGCCCGATGAGCCCGACAGTTGGATGACATCCATTCAAGAGTTTATTCAACTTAGTCAACTACCTGATGATGAGAAGGAGGCTGCCAAAATCCGAAAGAAAGCATCTTCATACTCCATGATCGACGGTATCTTATATCGAAGAGGGTTCTCCACCCCCCTGTTGAAATGCCTCGACGATGCACGAGCGCAATATGCACTTGCTGAAGTGCATGAAGGCATATGTGGGCAACACCTTGGAGGACGTTCCTTGGCAAAGAAAATCCTCCGCGCAGGATACTATTGGCCAACTCTGAATGCGGACGCAACATCGTTCGTGAAGAAATGCGACAAATGCCAGAGACATGGCGATCTACACTTAGCTCCTCCTACAGAGTTAACATCCCTGACTTCACCGTGGCCCTTTGCCTGGTGGGGGATTGATATACTTGGACCTTTTCCAACGGCTCCCGGACAGGTGAAGTACCTGGCCGTTGCGGTAGATTACTTTACCAAGTGGGTTGGCGAGCCCTGGCAAAGATAGCGCAAAGAACTTGATTAAGTTCTTCAAAGATATATTCGGCGAGGTTCGGGATTCTCGGGGTGGTCGTCGCGACAGCGGAACACAATCGCGGATTGCGGATTAGAAAGACTATGGAAGACCTCGACATCAAACAAAGCACTTCACCTCGGTAGAACACCCCAGACGAGCGGTCGAGGCGCGAACAGGGTTATTTTACGAGTGCGAAGCGAAGGTTGAAGCGAGGCCAAGGGCAGCTGGGCAAAAGAACTTCCCAGAGTGCTTTGGGCGTGTCGGACTACTCCACATTCAACGGCGGAGAATCCTTTCGCCTCACTTATGGGACCGAGGCGATTATTCTGTCGAGATTGGGGAACTTAGTTGGAGAACCTCACATCCCAGTAGCATTGACAACCGCCGAGAGTGTACGAGAAGAACTTGACCTCCTTGGCGAATGTAGGAACTTCGCGGCACTTGGCGAGGTCGCGGTGAAAGCAGAAGATCGCGGAAGATACAACCAAAGTGTTGTACCCGGAGAATTCATGCCTGGAGATCTAGTTCTTCGACGAGCTGATGTTGGCTGAAGAACGCCACAAGGGAAACTTGCGCCCAATTGGGAAGGCCCGTACAGAATCGTTGTAAAGACTGGTACCGACGCCTACACCCTCGAGACACTACAAGGACAGCAAATTCCAAGAACTTGGAACGCGGCAAAAATGAAGAAATATTATAGTTGAAACAATTGTATCCGAAACACACAATGTGAAGCAATAAAGTATGATTGAAGAAAACAAAACATATTATCCTTGTGCGTCTGCCCAAACACCTGAATGCCCTCGTGCCGAGACCGCGTGCACGAGCTCGTGCCAAAGCCTTGCACAAAGACCTGTTGAAGAGACCGACCTCGTGCCGAGACCGCGTGCACGAGCTCGTGACAAAGCCTTGTGCATTTGCACAAGCACCCTGACCGACCTCGTGCCGAGACCGCGTGCACGAGCTCGTGATGACAAAGCCTTGTGCGGTTGCACAAGCACACGATGAAGAGATCGAGCGTCGTCGAGACCGGCGTGCACGAGCTTCGTGATGAAGCCTTGTGCGTTTGCACGACAAGCACCACGACCGACCTCGTGGCCGAGACCGCGTGCACGAGCTCGTGACAAAGCCTTGTCGCGTTAGCACAAGCACTGTGGATCGACCTCGTCTGAGACCGCATGCACGAGCTCGTGACAAAGCCTTGTCGCGTTTAAGCACACGATGAAGAGATCGACCTCGCCGAGATCGCGTGCACGAGCTTCGTGATGACAAAGCCTTGTGTGTTTGCACAAGCACCGACCGACCTCGTGCGAGACCGCGTGCACGAGCTCGTGATGGCGACCTTGTGCGTTTACACAAGCACCACTGACCGACCTCGTCCGAGACCGGCGTGCACGAGCTCGTGATGACAAAGCCTTGTGCGTTTGCACAAGCACCACGACCGACCTCGTCGAGCCGGCGTGCACGAGCTCGTGATGACAAAGCCTTGTGCGTTTGCACAAGCACCCTGACCGACCTCGTGCCGAGACCGCGTGCACGAGCTCGTGATGACAAAGCCTTGTGCGTTTGCACAAGCACCTGATGAAGAGACCGACCTCGTGCCGAGAGCACCTGATGAAGAGATCGACCTCGTGCACGAGCTCGTAACAAAACCTTGTACAAACACGACATGACGACGCTTACAGTTCCTTACAGACAAGGACGTTGAACGTCGACATCAACGGACTTCGACAAACAAGTCACCACCTCGACATTCGAGCTAGCGACTTGGGGGGCAACTGTTCCGGACTGGGCCGAGGCCCAATCCGAAGAGTCATCCTCCAGCCCATTACCAACGTCGGTTCCCACCGCCTTGCCACGAGACCAAATCGACGTGGGCCGATCCAATCGGTCCTCAGATTCCGCCCATCCCATCACAAAGCCCAGAAAGCGATCTGACGGCATCCCGGGCGCCACACGGGAACCGCCCTCACCGACCTTAACTCCTATAAAAGGAGAGTCACTTCAAACGATTGAGGTATTATTCATTTCATCACCTCTTCACTTACCTCTTACACGCACTGACTTGAGTGTTGGAGTGTTTGCAGGTACACCACCACCACACGCCGTCGTCATCCGACCTGACGCTGCCATATCACTTTTCTCCGGTCATCCCCTAAAGTTCTGTCCAGAACAAGGATCATAACAACGATAGCCCTTTTGACCATCCCCATAACCAAGGAAAACACACATGGCAGAACGAGAAGACAACTTACTACGTTCTACTTGTGGACGGAGAACAAAACAAGTAGAGCCAAAGACTTTTAAAGAAGAGTAATCAGGGATAGAAGCATACAATTTTTCAAAGGGAGACAAACCTGCTATGACAGATGACGGGATTCTGTTAATAGCATGGACAACAGTAAGAACAGCCTCACCCCAAAATTCACTGGGAACCGAAGCCGACAACAAAAGAGAACGAGCAGTCTCAATAATATGACGGTGTTTCCTTTCAGCAACTCCATTCTGTTGAGGAGTATCAGTACAAGATGTCTGGTGGAGGGTGCCATCATAAGCAAGTAATTCAGAAAATTTATTAGAGGTATATTCACCACCTAAATCACAACGAAAACACTTTATGACAGCGTTGTGTTGAGTCTTTACCATAGCACGAAACATATGATAAATATCAAGAAATTCAGAACGGTGTTTCATAAGATAAACCCAACAATAACGAGTGTAATCATCAATAAATGAAACATAATATCTAGATCCACCTTTGGTAGGAACCGGTGATGGACCCCAAACATCAGAGTGAACTAAATCAAAAGGTGCATATGAAAGGGAAACACTTTTACTAAACGGTAAAGCTGAAAATTTAGCAAGTTTACAACCACAACAATCTGAAATATCACTGGTTTGTAACTTTCCTAAAGCTCCAGTAGAAGCCAAATACTTTAATCTAGAAGCAGAAACATGTCCAAGGCGGGAATGCCATAAATAAAAACTACAAGACGAAGAATTCAAACGAAAACTAGATAGTAAATCAGTGGATGTTGAGGCTGCAATATCTGGGACTCTCAGATCATCCAACACATAAAGTCCCCCCTGTCTATGGCCTGTCCCAATCAGCCTCCCGGAATGTTGATCCTGCACACAACAAGAAGTGGAAGAAAACTTAACTGAATAACCGGAATCGCACAATTGACCAACTGAAGCAAGACTCAAAGTGAGGTTAGGAATATAATAAACATCAGAAAAAGACAAGTTAGGCGTGGAGACAGAACCAATGCCTGCTAATGGCATAGGAGTGCCATCAGCAGTCATAACTGACATAGACGAGGTAGGACTCACAGACACAAAAGATTTATTATCATATGACATATGGTGCGATGCTCCAGAATCAAGAATCCATATGGAAGGAGATATACCTGACAGAACTAGAGGACTTCAGCACTGTAGTAGAAGAAGCGGACATGGCATGTGGTGAGTAGCAAGAAGCTTTTGAAGTTGTTTCGCAATATCATTTATTTGAGAAGCAGTCTCATGTGGGTATCTGTAACCGATACTAGAGCCAACGAGAGGAGGAGGAGCGGCGGCGAAGCATTGGATGATGGACCCCTAAAGTTCTTCTTATTTGCTCTCCCCGATTTGGACACTTTGTGCTTTCCAATGACTTTTTCTTTGCGAAAGCACATTCATCATTACCAAGCCTAATCCTCCTCGAGGTTTTCCTTTTGGCGAGGCGGCAAAAGCAGATGGAGGATTAGGGAGAATTCCCTTATCCGACACGGTGGAGTGGGTCTTAAGTCTGGTTTCTTGACCAACAATTCGCGACTCTTGATTCAACATTAGGAAGAGGAGTACGATGAAGAATACCCCCACGAAGGCCCTCAAAATCATCACGAAGAGCCATCAGAAACCAAACCTGACGCTGCTCTTCTCGCTGATCAATGTATGCTTTGACAGCTTTCAATTCAGTCGATTCCATAAGAGCCAATTGATCCCACAAATTAGTCATGGCCGAATAAAATGCCTGAATGGTCATATTGTTCTGTTTAAGGGCCCTAATGTCACTTTCCAACTGATACCGTCTTGCAAAATTAGACTGAATATATAGGCATTGCAAATGATCTCAAACCTCTTTAGCCGTATCATACTTGGCTAGTTGCACACCAATAGACATTTCAACAGAATTGTTAATCCAAGTAATGATTTTCGAATTATTAACCATCCAAGTATTCAAATCAGCAGTGTATTTGGCTACATCCGTTTTATCTGTGGGCTTAATAGAAGTTCCATCAACATAACTCCATACATTTTTTCCAATCAAAAATTTTTTCATCACATAACTCCAATAAGAGTAATTCAGTCCATTGAGTTGGACACTAACAGCTTGCAAAGAATCATCCTTAACACCAGCCATAGCAAACAATCACAAAATACGATGAACACAATCACTGAGAACAGAAGAAATTAGGGATAACCCGTCTAGAAACCAAACCCTAGAAGGCGGAAGAAGCGTAATCAGGTCGAATCCTGGAAGAAGAGGAGGAGAAAGCGAGGAAGCGAAGCGAAGAAGGAAAACCGAACGTCGAAATCGGTACCGGATCGCAAAACGGCCAGAATTTTTTTTTATGGACCACTTTACAGTAGATCCCTGAATCAACCAAAGCTCTTTGATACCATGTTAACATACATAAAAACATAGTGGATAAAGAAGATAAAGAATGGGAAGGCTAAGAGAGAAAGAGCCCTTGCTAGGGTTTCATAAGGGAACAATGAGCAAAGCATAATAGTGTTGGCTTACAAAAGGAATAAATACTAGAGATTGAGAAAGACTAAAATACCCTTACTACTAACTAATAATAATAATACTTAACAGACACTTTCAAACCGTACACAGAAACGCTCATATTTAAATCTCCTCTGATAAGAATTCCCCTACCCACAACAATGTATTAGGGATGAATAAGACTTTCTTCAGTGTCACATGCTATTAATTGTCATGGTTCTTTGACATAGCACGCCGTGCACCTTTGCTTGTTTGTTTGTTTGTTTTTTTTTTCATACTAGTAACGTATCCGTGCGTATTCCGTGCATACGCACGGGGCATGAGATGTTAGCTGCGAAATAAATGGACATAGAATTATTTATTTATAGGCCAGAAATATAAATTCTTTAGCATCCAGTAGCAAGAAGTAATGGAACCCTTTAATGCGAATCAAGAAGCAAGAAATTAATGTTGAATTTTTTGGCATCAAAAAGCAATCCATATTCAAATTTATTAAAAGATATTGAAGCCGATATTGGCATGACCGAGGTGTAACCAAGACTAAGAGTATATGATATAGACTTGGATTCAAAACTAAAAGAAAAAATTAGTTATTATGTTCTTAAGCTCTTTAAAATCGTTCCAATAAATAAATAGACCATGTATATCTCATCCCTTTCACCATCAAAAATTTAAAGCTTTTTGAACTAATATTAGCATGACAAATAATTCTGAAGCTAAAAATGAAAACTTATTGGAGTAACATTGCATAAAAAAATAAACCTCACACAAACTCAGATGAGAGGCAATCCCAATTTTTGAGAAACATGGTACCTATTTAGTGGATTTTTAAAAGGAGACATATTACAACCAATACCATCCTCAGCAGCACTCTGTGTACAGTTCACAGCATCCCACTAGTCTTAACATATGTTAGCAATGAAATGCCAAACAGAATCTGAGCAACAGCTTGTTGAAGAAAAGCTAGGAGAAGCAATTGTAGATCCATCATTAATCTGAAAGAAGCAATTGGAGAAGCAAGTACTGAGTTAATAAATAAAAAAGAAAGCTTTTTCTCGGTCAATCGGCAAAGAATATAATAAAACAAAAGCATCAACAAAAAAAAAAAGACAAACAACACAATGAATAATAAAATATAAAATCATTAAAATAGAAAATTTACCAAAGTTTGATGAGCCGCAAAACATCCCTGTTGAAAGTAGGATCCACTACGCCTTTAATCATTTAACAAAGTAACAATGTTTGAATCATCATATAAAAACTATAAATTAGTAATTATATTAGGTCTTCATAAAAACTATAAATTCACCTAGGAAGTTCCTCCAGGAACTTCACGCACTTAATACGTTTTGCAAGGGACAATCAACTTACATTCTTTTAAGGCAATGTAAGCAATCTTTGCAGCATCCTATTTTGCATGTTTCTTGGATCTACATACCTTGGATCTACAATTTTTGTACGGACCAGATTCATTTTGAATAAGGAAGATACAAACCCAAATTCAATTATAAATAACTATTTTTAATGCAGATAGAACACAAACATCCAAGTAACATGAATAATTTTTTACCTTCAAACACAGCCGATTTACTATTACTGATAAATCAGGTAATTATCTATTAACATCTAAATCTCTTGTAACTTAACTTTGCTTTGTGCCTAATTAAAAGTAAAAAAATTCAAGTAAATTGAGGAACCACATCAGAAATTATACTTGCCTTCTGAAACATGTCAACCGACAATGACATTAAAGCAATTTTTGCAACAGCCTGCTCTGCCTCCTTAATAGTGTTGAAAAATGTAGGGCTTTCAAAAGATTTCCCACCAACAACAACTGTAGCCTTAAAGTGAGGATCATGAGGTGGACCCCCACTATTAGTTGTAAAGTGAGGTTCCTTGAACCATCTAACTGTTTGGGAAAAAAGCTCAAAAAATGTAAAACATGTATAGGAATACATATCTCTCATCTCTCAAGTTCAATAAAATTAACCATTGGTATTACTAAGGATGGACACACACCAAATAACATCAAACAACAACTCAAGAGGTGTAGGAAAAAATGGATAGAGCAAATGGACAGAAACAAACCAACTAAATCGCATTTGTAGAAATTAAAACAAATGACATTTTCATGACAACAATTAATATATTATATAAAGCTCTACAAACTCAACTTTTTTTTTAACTTGGTCTGTAAGAACCTTTGACAGTTTAATGATGTTGCTTGCATTTCCAGCTAGTTTAAGAAATTTTGTAGTTTGTAGTACCTTCCCTATTTGACCTCTTTGTAAAAATGTCAGTTCATTGTAAAGACCAATTCATGCTATGTTACCTTCACTGAGATCTTCTCATGAATCATTTAAAATAGTGCACAACTCAATTATCTCAACATCTAGGTTGCATTCCTTTGAGAAAAATAAGCATGAACATACCCAATCTCACCATATAGAATAGGATAGTTTGTAATATGCAGCCGGCTTAAGACCCAAAAAATTGTTAAAAGTAAAATATAAGGATTGATCTAGAACGAAAGACAAAGTAAACCTATTTTACAAACTACACATTATGAATAAAAATGTGCTTGACCAACAACTGAACAATTCTTGCTATATCAGCTCTCACAACTTCAATCTTTGAATTTCATTTGTAGTCCTTAATTCAATCAGCAAAATTGGAGCAAAAAATATGCGTATGAATTTTTACCAAGTAGCTAAAAAGATAAAGGAAGAGTTAAAACCATTGTGAAGTTTAGATGCCAGACTTCACTTTTTTTACCATTGGTTGTACAAATAGCATTGGCATCTTAAGCATCTGACTCAACACGCCATTGCAGCTGCTGATCAACACTGCAAAATTGCCTATAATGGTGCCAAATTATATCAATCATGTGACAAAATTGAATCATTGTGGTGTAATACTTCCTATATTTTACTCTGTGGTGAAAGATATTTCCAATGACTGAGGATAAATAGAACTAAATAAGATAGAGCTAAAAAAGGTCTGATCAGTGCGATGGTTTATTAAATAGAACTAAAAAAGATAGATAAGATACCATGTATTTAGTCTCAGAAAAAACCTAAGAACAGGGGGTCCTCTGTGTGTTATTGAGCTGCTCCTGCTCCTTTTCTTTTAGCTCCAAAATTGTGCGTTGCAGACGATATCTCTAGATAAAATCCAGTGCTGAATATGAGAGGAAGAAGATGAGAAAGGTGAAAGATAAAACAAATCTGTGGTTTGTAATCATTCAAACCACGGTAAGTAAAAAGTACAACCTTAAAAATATGCGAGATCTGAAAATTAAAATGGGAATGCAACACAACAAATGTGCTATGTCAAACTATTCTAACCGAAAGGTCTAGAAACATGAAAAACTTTCTAAATGGTGTAGTCTTACTCTTCTAGCCTTTTATCACACAATCCCCTCTCCTAAAATCGAAACACACACACTTCTGTTGTTTCAATTGAATATTTATCAGCAAGCAACAGGCTATACGAAAACATAATACAGAAAAATGATAGGTTAAATAGAAACCCTCAAATCAGTCACCAAGGCAGAAAAAATGAAGTTACTATATCTCAATACATATTTGTCTATAACTAAGAATCATGACAGTAAATTTTCAATAGCACCAGCGCATACAGATAGAAACTTTGGCATCTTGTAAAACTCCCAAATTCAAACCCTTACAAAGTTGAACTCAATAACTCATACTTGAAAGACGAACACAACGATTATCCCACCTGTGAAAATGGTGTTCATATCCTCAATGAAGAAATATGGTGCCTTCTTCCTAAAAGATCAACCCACAAATCTCACCAGTTGAAAAAGAAAGGAACTTGAAATTATAATAAACACCCAGCTAAAGCCTTGTGGCTATATTTAGAAAATTAGCAATTCCAGGTGCAAATATCAATGTCATATTAACCCACTGTCAAATAATAAACCATTGTTCTCTTGAATATCAATTAGCCGCAGATCGGCTAACTTTCAAAACGGTGATTCCCTTTTCTTGTCGATTCGAGGAAGGAACTCGTTTCGCCATTTATAGTCCCCTTAACTCACTCCAGAAAGGTTTAAGTCGATGAACTAAGATAAAAACTGGGACATAAAGGTAAACATAAAATGAGAATAAAAGCTTGAGCGAAAATTATAAGTTGTTTGATTGATTGATGATGTCTTTCAAATGTATGTACAACTTGAGTATTTATAGTAGCAATTAAGAACTACCCCTATCTGCCACGTTCAGTTGGCTAACACTGATACATTCCTAGTTGGCAGTTATTCGGCTGAGTCGTGTCATGCTCCACTAACCACGATCCTAAAAACTAGGCGCATTAGTACATTGTGGCCACGTCACTTCAACCAACGGTCCTCTTTGTGCAAATATCTCCTCAGATTCCCTCGCTCAGCTCCTAAAACCATGGAGAACAATCTTGACCGGTTTTTCCTTGGATATTTAATTAATTCAAAATTACTTCCACGTCATTCGACTCGTGGAGCAAGAATCTGATCCCATACGTGACTCCATGCTATCCCCATGGGCCTAAATATCTTCCTTGAAGCCCAATAAGTCCAAGGCCCATGTATAGCTTAGGTTTCTGCTTCGACCACTATCACCGCCATGCCATATCGATTGGTAGGCACATCGGTGACGACCAATCGGCTATTTGATCTATTCGACCGACTAGCTTCTACCGGTTCTCGATGAATATTTTGGGTGAAAACAATTGCCCCCTACGCTGTCTTAGCCGTAACACCCTAAGTTTAGGCTGGGGCGGCGTAATGATTTAAGTCAAATCACCCTTTTAAATCATAAATGCGAGGTCATCCATTAACAACAACTTTGGAATAGTGCAACGGCTAATCCTCATCCATCCGATTTATTCGCCTTTAAACCCCACTATCAGTGATTTACTTTTCCTTTAAATACTCATCAGTCGAATTACCTCTTACGCTTACTTCCAGCCCTAACTCCTGTAGCTTTCACCATCTCCAACCTTTTCGTCTTTCACCTACAAACCAGGCCCACCATGTCTTCTGCTTCTGATTCTCAAAACCAATCCTACGCGTACGATGGCGAACAGTCTTCTTCCTCCTCCATGAACCTTGACCGCTCCCTTAGCCCTCCTGAGGCTCCTGACTCTGGCCTCCAATCTCCCTTGTTCGAGATTCAGGACTCTCTTTCTTTGGCTCCTTCTACTTCAGATATGGGGGAATGAGCAGTCTTCTTGACGGAGTACATGGCCCCCTCTCTCTACGCATTGCCCATTTCCTGTGATTGGTTCACCACTAAGTCCAAACCTACTGATCTTCGTTCATGGCCTCGTTCATCTCAACCCTACCTTGATTGGGTAGATCGACTGAAGGCTGCTAAATCTGATAAATGGAAACAGTGGGGCCTCTATGATATGATCATGCTGTCGACTCAGGATATTCCCCTTAACCTGGAGTTACTTTATGGCTTCTTCGGCTACTGGAGTATTTCCACCAACACCTTTACCTTCCCATGGGGTATGGTTTCCCCCACTCTCCTGGATGTGGCGGCTATTCTGGGACTTCCGATCACAGGAGATGATGTCCTCTCTCATTATTCCTTCCACATTTCAGAACTGGGTTTTCACTTTTCGAAAAACACTTCCGGATATTCCAATTTCCTTGCTAATAATGCCAAGTCCAGAGGATCTGTGTCAGATGCTGAACACAACGCATTTCTTACATCTTTGGTTCAAAGAAGTACTTTCTCGCTCTAGCTCTATTGCCGTGGTTCAAGAGTTCTGACTTTATGTAGCCCTTGTTAACTCTGATGGCAACTTTTCTTGGGGAACCCTTTTCCTCTCATACCTCTATCGCTGCCTGTTCACCATTATGGATCGGCTGCAAAGAGGTGAGGATATTAGGAACGTTCAGGGCCCACTCTGGTTTTTGCAACTCTGGATAATGCTCTATTTTCCAAAGTTCATCGACTCACGCTTCAACCCTAGTGTTCTTCCTTGGGATGCAGGTGTTTTGGGTACCCATCTGGTGCTCACTCCCTATGAGCCCTCTTATGCTTTCACCGTGGCCACCAAGCTATTTGGTTTGACCCGGATAGCCGCCGACTGGTGCCCTGTCTTGGAGAAAGGTATTGGGCCTTTCTAGATTTTCTCTACCAATGATCCTCTCCCAGTCGATCAGCAAAACCTATTGGAGCTCAACTGGAGCTCAGTTTTGACTTCTCGTGACTTGCTTTGTGGTCTCAAACCCACCTCACAAAACAACAAGTCTTCGGCTGAGTTCTACTTTCCAAACTGCGTAGCGAGGCAGTTTGGGTTGTTACAGCATATTCCTCTGCCATATGACTCTATGGTAGGGAGTCTGGGTCGACTGCCCTTTGGCGCCAATGATGTAATGGAGGTGGTTTCTACCAACTTCAAAAAGATTCAGGCTTTCCGTTTCATCCCTTTCACTCCTGTATCGGGTGAAACTTCTGCTTTTGCCAATTGGTGGCCATCAGTGAAGGACAGACTGTTCCCCGATCGGCTGGACAGATATGCAACCCGATTAATCCTCACTGATGTAGCCGAAGCAATGAGGCCATCGAGCCAACCAAAACATACTCTCGTTAAAACCAAGCCTCAAGGACAGGCTCAAACCCAAAAACGAACTTCCACCCGGATGAGAACCCCGGCATACCAACCAAGTAAGTACCTTTACATTCGGCTCTTTGCAGTTCTTGCTTTTAAACTCAAAGTAATTTCTTACTTTTCTTGTCTTATGGCAGCCACAACCACTACTCCACAATTCATTGTCGTTGAAGACGACCCCGTTACTCCTCCCACAAAGAAAAGAACAAGGGCCCCTGGCATTGTAATAGAAAAACCTGCCGAGGTTCAGGCCAAGCCCAAAGAGAAAACACATTCGGCTAGTAAAGGAAAACAGCCGAAGGTAAAGGTACATATCTTGTCCTTATCTCCCTTTTCCTTAATATTCTTTGTTAGCCTGAACCTAACCACCTTACTTTCAGAAGCCGCGTGTGGAAATTCCCACCCCCTTTGTCCAAGAGTTTGCCGAGGGCACTAGCTCTCAATTTCCCCAACGGTACAGCCGATTTCTTATCCTTTCAACATATATTGCTTGCTTACTCAATCGGCTAACCATTGTTTTCCATAGGAACCCCAATCACAAGCCGAAGAGACTGGCTATGAAGCTCCCCGGATGCCTTCGCTCCTACAGACTCATGATGCCTATTTCGTAAGAAGAGGCGGCGAAGTATTTCACCTCATCGACCCGCTTCTCGGTGGTCTCTCTCCTATTTCCAATCACTTGGAGAGAGTTGATGCAGCACTAATGGGAGAAATACCAACCAGCAGGAAGCAGGTTGCCCATCTGAGAACTTCTTTGTTCAAGCTGTCTAATTCGGCTGACATCCCTGCGGCTAGCCAAGAGGTGTACAATACCTTGGCTCTTCAACTGAACAACCTGTCTCACCAATACGGGCGCTCCAAGGAGGTTCATGACGTGACATCTCATGATCTCAAAAGACTGAAGGACCTCCAGGAACAAAAGGCTCAGTTCCAAACCTCTTTCCTATTGTTGGAGAAGGAGCGTCAGGAAGCCCTAAGCCAGCGCCAGAACAAAGATGAACGGCTAGCTATTCTGTTGGCTGAGTTGGAGAGGATCAAGAAGGAGATAGCAGAGTTGACCCCTCAATCGGCTGCTTTAACTGAGAAACTCCGCTCCAACTCTCAACAACGTTATGACTTGTTCAAGCAATTTTCCTCTTTGGATCGTGATTTGGCGGTACTAGGCGCTCAGAAGACAGGCCTAGAAAAAGATCTTGAAACTAGCAGCGCTGGGTTAGCTGAGGCCAATCAAGCCTGGCACTCCTTCAAGCATCAGCTAGAGGAGGTTAGGAAACAGGAAGTTGTCGTAGCAGCCGATCCTTCAACCAGTCAGCAAGGCGATCTTGAAGGTGCTGTTGTTCCCCCAGTGGAGGCATTAGCTGAAGTGCCAGCAGCAGAACCTACCCCAGATATAGCTGTAGCTTCGGCTACGACTGATGCTCCTGCATCGTCAGCCAATCCAGGTCCTGCCCAGGTTGAAGAAAAATTAAGTGATGCACCTGAGGCTGCAGCTCCCTAGTTTCACATTTAAGCTTTTGTAATTTTGGTTAGGTGGCCAGCCTGTGGTTACCACAAACAATTTTACTTTTATGCTAATGCACTTGCTTTTAATTCTCCAATATGCCTTCCCACATAGTGGGGTAATATCTCTTAAGGTGTTTTCCATTGATGCTTCTATTTAGTACTTCGCCTTGCATGTTGACTAGCCGATAAGCACCACCATGATAAGCTTTGCTAACAATGAATGGCCCTTCCCAATTTGGTGACCATTTCCCAAACTTAGGATCCTTGATCCCAATAGGTAGTATGGTTTTCCAAATAAGGTCTCCTTCAACAAACCTTTTAGGCTTCACATGTTTGTTGTAAGCCCTAGCCATTTTTTGCTTGCTATGCTCAATTTGGTCTAAGGCCATGAGTCGATCTTCGTTAACCGAATCTAACTCCATTAACATGGCCTGTTGATATTCATCCAGGCTTAGCAGGTTTTGCTTTGCTACTCTTAGTGAAGTCACATTTATCTCTAAGGGTAACACTGCATCTTGGCCATATGTTAGCCGATACGGAGTAAATCCAGTCGCACTACACTTGGAATTCCTCACGGCCCACAATGCCTCATTAAGTGTCTCATGCCATTTCCTTGGCTTGTCCTCAATGTTCTTATTGATTATATCAATAAGGACTTTGTTGGTTGCCTCCGCCTGCCCATTGGCTTGAGCATAATAAGGGGATGAGTGGATTAACTTAATCCCAAATTGTTGCGCGAAGGCCACCACTCTCTCCCCAGTGAACATAATGCCTTGATCTGTGGTGATGGTTTCAGGTATTCCAAATCTATAGATGATTTGGCATTGTATAAACCTAATCACCTCCTCCTGAGTCACATTCACCATCGGCTGGGCTTCTACCCACTTGGTGAAGTAGTCAGTCGCAACTATGATAAACGCATGCCTCTTGGACGAAGGTGGATAGATTTTGCCTATTAAATCCATTGCCCATCCCCTGAATGCCAAGGCTTTATCACTGGGTGGAGGTTTTAATTTGGAACCCTTTGAATTGGACCATGCGGTGACACGCCTCACATCATTTGGCATATTGATAACAATCACCGTAATGGTAGGCCAATAATATCCATGTGCGTATATTAGCCATTTCATTGTGGGTCGATACCTGTGAGATCCATGATTCCTTCATGTACTTCCCCATGACCTTCATGGATTCCTCTTTATCAATACACTTAAGTAGCACTCCATTGATGGCTCTCTGTACGCGTCATTGTCTACCAATACGCATTTGAGTGCTTTCGCTTGAGCTTGAAGTCAAGATCGCTTGAAGGATCTTTAAGATAGTCGATTAACTCTTGTTTCCAAGAGTCGATCGCTCTATTGGTGCACACTCCCAGTTGGGTACTCTTCATGTTTTACTGACTATCATGTCTTTGTACCACGAGGCTGTTGAGCCAAATCATTAGCCTATTCATTCTCTTCTCTAGGAATGTGATGTACTACTGCATCAGCAAACAAGCGAAGTAGCTTGCTAGCCGTTTCATAGCACTCTTTCAAGTTAGGGTTATTACATCTATACTCCCCAGTTAGCTGTTTTATCACCAACTGTGAATCTCCCATGACTTGAACATAATTTGCTTTCATGGCTGTCAGGATCTTAAGCCCCAAAATCAAAACTTCGTATTCTGCCTGATTATTAGAATACCCAAGATCCAGCTGACACATGAATTTCCAACTTTTCCCAGTTGGATCAGTGATGGTGATGCCAGCACCTACCCCTTTTTGCGTTCTTGACCCATCAAACAACAGCACCCAAGGTTTCAAGTTTATACATGCAACATGTTCGGCTAACGGGTCATTGACTTCAACACAAGGGTGTTGAGCCAAGAAATCGGCTACTGCCTGACCTTTCATTGCTCTTAATGGAACGTATTTCAACGCAAAAGCATTTAACTTAATGGCCCATTTCATTAGTCGACCCTGTAGAACAGGCCTATTAAGTAAATATCTAATGATATCAATTTTGCACAAAACTAATACTTCCTTAGGCAACAAATAATATTCAAGTTTTGTACAAGCATAGAACAATGACAAACATAATTTCTCAATAGGGGTATATCTAGTTTCGGCATCATTCAAGATGCGGCTGAGATAGTATACAGCTCTTTCAGTCCCATCCTCGGCATCCTGCGCGAGCAGGCAGCCGATTAACTCTTCTTCTGCAGCTATATACAATTTGAGTGGCCTTCCTGACACCAGAGGTGTTAGCATAGGAGGTCTGGCCAACCCTTGCTTAATTTGATCAAAGGCCTGTTGTTGCTCTCTCCCCCATACCATATCCTCCGTATCCTTTAATTTCAGCAAGGGGGAAAAAGCCTTCATTTTCCCAGCCGAATTAGCTATGAACCTCCTTAGGAAATTGATCTTGCCAATCAAACTTTGCAGTTCCTTCTTGTTCCTAGGAGGTCTGGCTTCCAAGATAGCTTTCACCTTGTTCTTGTCTACTTCTATTCCTTGATGGTGGACCAAAAATCCTAGGAAATTGCCAGCTGCCACTCCAAAAGCGCATTTGGTCGGATTCATTTTCAGCCCATGGGCTCGCATCCTCTTTAGGGCCTGCTCTAGATCGACTAGGTGGCTTTCAAAACCCTCAGACTTGACCACCACGTCATCTATGTATACTTCCATGGTTTTGCCGATCAAGTCATGAAAAATGGAGTTCATGGCCCTTTGATAAGTGGCTCCTGCGTTCTTGAGCCCGAAAGGCATGACCACCCATTCATAGATCCCCAATGCTCCTGGGTACCTGAAGGCTGTCTTGTGAGTATCTTCTTTCGCTAGAAAGATCTGGTTATACCCTAAGTATCCATCCATAAAGGTGAGAATACCATGTGTGGCTACCGCATCGACTAACATGTCAGCCACAGGCATAGCATACTCATCCTTTGGAGTGGCCAAGTTCAAGTTCCTGTAGTCTATACATACTCTTATCTGGCCATTCTTCTTGACGACAGAGACTATATTAGATAGCCATTCAACATACCTGGCCGTTCTTATAAAGCCTGCCTTCAGTAGTCTTTCAATTTCAGCTTTAATTTGAGGCATCAGTTGGGGATTGAACCTGTGAGGCGCCTGCTTGAACGGTTTGTATCCTGCTTTGATAGGCAACCTGTGTTCCACCAACCTTCTCGCCAAACCAGGCATTTCGAAGTAATTCCAGGCAAAGCAATCTTTGTACCACTGGATTAATTCGACTATCTTACCCCGTTTGTCTTCCTCAAGCAACCCACTCACCTTCACGATTCTGGGTTGTTCTGGGGTACCCAAGTTGATCTCAATTAAAGGATCCTCTGCCTCAAACGCAGGAGCCGTCTTGTGGAGAGGGGAGTCCAATTCCATAGGCTCGGCTGCACCCCCTTATCAGGCTTAGTTACCGCACCTTCCTCCCTGGAGAGTAGTACCTCCTCTTCCTCTGCAGTGTCATAATCTTCCATCATGGCATCCATTGCTTTGGACTCGGCCTTAAAGATTTCTAGTCGACCCAAAAGGTCTTCGAGTACCTGAGATGCCCTACTCATTAGTTACCTGCGCATTGGGCCGTGGCTCGGCCTGAGATCTTAGCTTGAATCCCTCATTAGTAAGGTTGCACGCTTTCCAGGCGCCCTCTTCATAATCTTCTGGGATGGCAATAGGACCTAGGTGTGGGGAATAGAACAAGGGTTCTAGCATCTTTACTTCAGCCGAAAAAGGATTCTTGTCCGCCTCAACTGTCTCAACGTTGTCTCCAACCCAAAACATAAGCTTCTGATGAAGTGTGGAAGGTACACACTGACTTGTGTGAATCCAATCCCTTCCCAGGATTACGCTATAGGAAGGTTTGCCATCAACCACAAAGAAAGCTACCTTGATGGTTTTGGGGCCTACTGTAACTTCGGCTATCAAGACTCCAAGTGCTCTGGAAGGTTCCCCCAGGAAATTGGACATTTTCATGTTGGTAGGGACTAGGTCCTCAAGACTTTTCCCAAGTTTCCTCATGGTTATCACAGGCATGACATTTAGCACAGCCCCTCAGTCCACGAAGACTCTTCCAAAGATCTTCCCGTTGATATAGGCCTTGATATAAAGGGGTTTCAGATGCTTCACCATTTCCTCTGTAGGTTTCTCAAACACTACCTTGGTAACCTCATCAGCCGGTGTATCGGCTAACGCGGCCCATTCTGTCTCCTCAGCAAACACGTCTCCCTCCAAACCTCCTGGTTGTGAGTTGTTTGCCCAAAACTCTTCTGGGAATAAGCTAATAGCCTCTATCTCAGCCATTAGGCCATCAGCCTCTTCATTGAACAGGAGATCCAACAAAGAATCTTCCATGATATCGTCCTGCTCCCAATACTTCTCTGGGATCGCTGAACCCTCTATAGTGACTGCCTCTTCGCCTACGTCGACTGAGGCGATGAGACCCTTTTCTTCAGGAACAGGTTCCTGGTCAATAATCGGCTCTATATTTTCAGGCCCTTTCTCTTCCCCAGCTTCCTCAGCCTCCAGCTTTGGGAAAGCCTTATCCAATGCTTCATTAACATTTTCTAAGGGGATCTCCCTCTTCTCGCTATTCTTTACATCGGCTATCATCTGCAGAGTTTGTTTCATCCTCTGGACAGACCTCATTCTCTGCATCCTTCTCTTTTGGGTTCTTGACAGCACGGCTGGTATCGCCTTTTTGTCCTTGGCATACTTATTCAAGAACCAGTGTCCTTCTGCGACATTAGTCGGGGGTTTCAGCATTCTATGGTTCCTCAACTTCTCGTCATTCCTTACTGTTATCCTTAAGGAAGACATTCCCCCTTCTACAGTGAATTCGGCTATCTTTCTTTTATCCTTGGGAACAGGTTCCTCATCCACCTTGGGCAAGGAAGCCTACCACTTTCTCTGAGGGTTAGCCGATCTTGCCCCCCAGTTTTAGCAATGGGTGTCTCACCCTTCTCCTTGTCAGGCTTCCCAGTTAGGGCCTGGCCATGTGCAATGTATTGTTTCACTAATTCCTGGGTGAGCCTACCTGGTTTGGGTGGCTTGCCCCCTGCTGTGTCCTACCTCAGTTGGGGTTTTCCTAATCTGTCAAAAGCAAATCCTGGCACTGAGGTTTGATCGATCGATGCAGGTTGACTCGGTGATCCCTTTTTGGCCTCGGACTTGTTGTACAGATATCCTGTGCTTCTGGCTGGGTCCTTCGTCATCGAATCCTGAGAATGAGACCATGCTTATCCCAAGGGCAGGGAATGGATCAGTGTCCACTGTCATTTCAGTGATTCCTTTGTCTGCAAGCTTGAACCTCCCCTCTTTTATCCCCTTCTGAATGGCCTTCCTGAAAACCACACAATTTAGAGTCGCGTGATTATAAGAATTGTGCCATTTGCAGTATTTCTTATCTTTTAACTCTTCAGCAGGTGGGATCTTGTGCCCATCCAAAGAATTCGACCGCTTATCCTTAAGCAAATAGTCAAAGATGCAGTCCGCCTTGGAGATATCAAAGGAGTATTACATCTTTGCCGTCTCCGAACTTAGTTCCTTTCCTTGGCGACTCTTAGGCGAGGCAGGTATAACCTTTACCCTTCACTATCTCAGCTGCCATGATGCCTGCCGTGGAATCGGCTGAATCATCATCGGAGTCTTCGGCTTCTACAATGGACACCAACTGAGGACCTCTTCCTCTACTGGCTCGCTTCTTTTCCTTCTCCTGGATAAACTGCTCAATGCGTATAGCCCTTGAGACCAACTGGTTTAGGTCAGTGCAAGCTTGTCCTACTAGTTTTTCCTTGAGTTGAGGATGCATACTGCTAATAGCCATGGCTGCATATTCTGTCTCAGGGAATTGCACTGAACATTTCCCAGCCATTCTCCGGAACCTTTCCACAAAATCAGCAGCCGATTCATCTACCTGTTGTCTCAGGTTCATGAGATCAGCCGCAGTGACTTCGGGTTGGGGCCAGTAAAATCTATCATGAAAGCACCTCTCCATATCTGACCATGTTTGAACAGAATTAGGTGGTAAAGAGGAATACCATGTAAAAGTTGTCCCGGTGAGTGACAAGGGGAACAGCTGTAACTTGTGATACTCATTCTGGTTTCCTTCACCACACTGGGCAATAAACCTGCCTACATGCTCCATAGTCGATTTGCCATCCTCTCCGGAGAAAGTGGCGAAATCTGGAGTCTTATATCCCCTAGGCAGAGGTACCAATCTATCCACCCACTCAAGGTATGGTTTCCTGTAGATTGGACGATCCAAAGGCTTCAGCTGCACACCAAAGTATTTCTTGATGGTGTCTGCAATGACGGCTGGGTCTAGCAGCTGTGAACCCCCTGGCCTCACTTCTCCCAAAGTAGGAGCAGTGGTGGTTCTTTGTCTCCAAGTTGGGATGTGCCTGGGATGCTTGTTCTGGAGGATTGGGGTAGCCTGGTTGATTAAACAATGGATGTGGGTAAACCCCCCATGGCTGCTCCATGTTCCCTTCACCAGGTGCCCTGTATTGAGTTCCAGGAACACTTGTGTTAAATGGTAGAGGTGGGATCTGTCCCCATAATCGCTCGCCATCAACCCAGTGCCCTTGGGAGGAGTTGACCCCATTTGAATGCCTGCAGATCCTTCAGGTAGGATGGATAGAATGGAAGGTTAGCCGATCTGGTGGAACATTGTTCCATGACTGACCAGTATGTCCCTGGTTGGTCTTGCACCACCCATTCCTGGGCAAGAGTTTGCCCCTAGTGTCTTTGTGGGTTAGCCGCTTTGCTGCAGAGCCATAAGGTGAGCACATGGCATAGCTTGCGGCATACCAATTGGTCCCATCGCATCCGGTGGCCTCTCAGCCATCTCGCACTGTCCAAAATGAAGATTAGCCTGGTTGTTCGCGCCATTTGCCACCTGTTGCCCTCCAGTGTTCAACGTGGCAAAAGCACCATGCTGGGAATTAATTGGATTAGAAGGTACCTGTCCTATATTCGGCTGAACCTGAGTAGGTCCGACCTGAATATAGGTAGGCTGAACTTGTTGTGCACCTGCCTGAGTCATGTTCGGTGAACTCGACCGTCCCGCCTGAGCTGCACTCGGCTGGATGACGAGTCCTGCCTGGGTAGGGTACCCCACTTGCGTTGGGATAGCAGAATTGATAGAGCCTTCACTTGCGTGAGCCCTCCTGGCCTCTATCTCCCTGGCTTGCTGCACTTCGTTATGTACCATGGGTTTCACAATATCGGCCAATTGTTGTGACACTTGGTACATGATATCATTGATTCCCAAATCGAGTTGTTGGCGTATAAACGAAGTGGTCATCACCACCGGGGTCTCATTGGGCTCGTTGGGTTGAGTTTCAGCCTCTATCTCCGCTTGTATTTGCTCTGCTGGTGGAACATTGCTTCCACGGGATGGGCTTCCTTCAATCGGTTTTCTGGGATTGCTCTTTGCCGTCATATTGCTCAAACTCTTGCCCGAACGCAAGTGCATACGCCACTGGTAATCCTGACCTGGGGATTCGAACGTGTTGATTCGTTCACCTTTGGTCCCACCGGGCGTGCCAATTTTGTTGTCTTGAATATCAATTAGCCGCAGATCGGCTAACTTTCAAAACGGTGATTCCCTTTTCTTCAAGCGATTACGCCAAGGAAGGAACTCTGTTCCTTAGCTATGGGTCCCTTAACTCACTCCAGAAAGGTTTAAGTCGATGAACTAAGATAAAAACTGGGACATAAAGGTAAACATAAAATGCGAATAAAAGCTTGAGCGAAAATTATAAGTTGTTTGATTGATTGATGATGTCCTTCAAATGTATGTACAACTTGGGTATTTATAGTAGCAACTAAGAACTACCCTTATCTGCCACGTTCAGTTGGCTAACACTGATACATTCCTAGTTGGCAGTTATTCGGCTGAGTCGTGCCATGCTCCACTAACCAGGATCCTAAAAACTAGGCGCATTAGTACATTGTGGCCACGTCACTTCAACCAACGGTCCTCTTTGTGCAAATATCTCCTCAGATTCCTCGCCACTCCTAAAACCATGGAGAACAATCTTGACCGGTTTTTCCTTGGATATTTAATTAATTCAAAATTACTTCCACGTCATTCGGCTCGTGGAGCATGAATCTGATCCCATACGTGACTCCATGCTATCCCCATGGGCCTAAATATCTTCCTTGAAGCCCAATAAGTCTAAGGCCCATGTATAGCTTCCGGTTTCCTGCTTTCGACCCTATCAGCTGCCATGCCATATCGACTGGTAGGCACATCGGCTGACGACCAATCGGCTATTTGATCTATTCGACTGGGACTAGCTTCGGCTGGTTCTGATGAATATTTTGGGTGTAAACAACCATGTATTTGGAAAACACAATCACATAAAATCAAATAACCCACTGTCAAATAGTAATCCATTATAAAAAAAACTAATTTGGGGATCACAATCGAATAACCCATTGTCAGAAGAACGCAACGAAGTAGAAGCAGTAGTGAAGGAAGTAGATGCAAAAGCAAAACTCGTCTGCTTCTGTTCCTTTCAGATCCGAAATTCCTCTCCCTTTTTTTCTTCAACTTGGCCGTCCTGCAAACAAAATAGAGCAAATTAGGAAAAATCACAACTTTAATCGAAGAGAAAAACAAAAAGAGGAAGAAGAAGATGATGAAAGAAGAGGAAACCGTAAGGTTTAGTTCTCCTTTTGCCTATGAAGATCTCATCCTCCATCTTGGTTAGTAGCTTCATCAGAAAATTGTTTTTTTTCCCGTGAAGCTTCTTTTCAGCTGTTCTTGTGGAGCTTCTTTTCCCGTGAAAAGTAAAGAAGAAAGGAGAAGCAGCGACAGAAAGGTAGAGCAGAGAAGGGAAAGGAGAAGCACTGAGAGAGAGGAAGAAGCCGATGAAACAGGAGGAGAAAGGAGGAGGAAGATGAGGGGAGAAAGGAAGAGAAGCAGGGACGACCTGCATAGAGAGAGAGAGAGAAATGAGTGAGTAAGATGAAGAGAGAGTGGGATAAGATTGAGATTAAATTTTGCATTAGCACCTAAAATGACAATTTAGTTCTTAGTTAGGACACTTGTCAAGCAGCTGAGAAGGACTAATTAGGAATTAGACCAACATATTCTTTGCTTAGATATATATTAGATTAGATATATTAGATTAGATTAGATTGGATATTAGATTAGATTAGATTAGATTAGATTAGATTAGATTAGAATATATTAGATTAGATTAGATTAGATTAGATTAGATAGATAGATATATTAGATTAGATTAGATATATATTAGATATATTAGATTAGATATATTAGATAGATAGATTAGATAGATAGATTAGATTAGATTAGATAGATATTAGATTAGATTAGATTAGATGAGATTTGAGAATAGGGAATATCTTAGGCTTTGTTTGGTAAAAAATAGTGAATAACGGATAAGCAAGCTGATAATAGATAAATTAGCGGATAACTGATAGCATATGAGCTAGCAGATTGAATTTAAAATGTTTGCTAAAATTAGTGGTTGAACTAGTTAATAAATATACAATGACATAAAAAGACATTTGTAATAAATGAGAAAGAGAATACATAGGTTAATAATTTAATAAAGGATAAACAAGGAATTTAATTAAAGTAATATGGGTAAAAATGAAAGAAAAAATGAAACGCTATAAGCTCAAACGCTACTTCAAGTAGCGTCTGAAAAAACACCATAAGCTAGTGAAGAAATGCTATAAGCTAATGTTACCAAACACATTCTACAAGTCTATCTGTTATAAGCTCACAAAATAACCTTAATAAACATAGCATTAGTAAACTCAATTACTCAATTCATTTAATTATTTTCAATATAATGATTTTCATATTAGACTTGTTATCTATTAGATAGAAACTTAATAATGTTGTAAATAGAAAAGAAAGTAGAGAGATAAGACAATAGAAATATAGACTCAAAGACCGGTTCTTCAGGAACCAGGATTTAAAGGCTAGTTCTTCAGGAACTACCTATAATCTTTGTATTGATAATCTGATCATGTGTGTACAAGGACAAACCTAATAGCCCTATTTATAGAGAATGGGCTACTAGTTATGGACCAAATTAAGAGATATGGTAAAGATATAATGAGATAACAAATTGATATAGTCATCCATCAAATCAACATATTTATAACACTTCCCCTTGGATGACTATACACTATGAACATGCCTCGTTAAAACCTTGCTAAGAAAAACCCAGTGGGATAAAAACTTAGCGAAGAAAAAAGAGTACAATATTCATAGTGACATACTTCCCCTCGAAAATACATTATTTATGAATGTCCTTTAAATTGCTTATCGACAAGCTTATTGAAAATTGAAGTTCACAATGCTTTTGTGAATAAATCTGCTCAGTTGTCATTTGATCGAATCTTTTCATGATGCATTATCTTCTTGAAATGTTGTTGGCTTGTCATCTTCTTTCATCAATTTGCATGCTCCTTTAATATACTGAGTCGTGGTTCTCAGTCATATGCATTCACAACTTGCTGTTTCTCCACATGTGTAAACATCACCTGATTGTGATTGAGCTTTATGAGGACTAGAAAGAACGAAGAACTTGTTTGACTTCATTCCAATGTCTTCGGGTTGGTGCTGAACAAAATCTGGCTAACAAGTTCACTACAAAATCTGTATACAATCTTGTGCTATTTGCAACATAAAAAAGTATTTCAATAACAACATGATATGGTACTTCAGGACTAAAGTTCTTTGTTGCAAATGCTCGAGTTGTAGGCCGAGACAACACCTTATCTTTCAAAACATTTTATTTGAAGATATTTATTTATGCCATCTATAGTTTGGAACAAACTCAAGTAATTTCTAGAATATTAATAATCAAAATTCATATCAATCATATTAAACAATGTGAGAAAAAAGAAATAAACAAATTTACCCATAATTGCATCATGTATGTAACTCAAACATTTCTTACCAATATGAAATGTTTAATATGATAAATAAGAGAATATAAACTATCAGTATATGTAAATCCAAATAGATGATTTCAATAGTTTTAATCCTTCCGAGATTTTCAATATAGAGACCACTCTCTAGTTAACCATGAGCTGTAATAACACATATTCGTGTCATGAGAGTTCAGACTTCAGGTCCATTAAAACCATCTTTTGAATCTCGAACTATAGGTTCAAAGTCCTCATATTTCCAAATTAAACTGATTACATCAGTCAAAACATTTTAGATGCTTTAGATCCTTCATGGTTATGCTTCATGCATATTTATAATTCTTTAGGATTATGCTTTAGCTATCTTCAATCCTTCAGGGATATGCTTCATGCATTTTGAATTTTCAGAAGTATACTTCAGGTATCTTAAATCCTTCAAGTATATGATTCATGCATTTTGAATTTTTCAGGGGTATGCTTCAGGCATCTTAAATCCTTCAGGGATTTTCATATATCTGTCATTATCCAATGACCCATATAAGCAAGCTGTCACTACACCCATTTGATGTATGTCAAGTCCTTCAAAGACTGCCAAACTAATACAAAATCTATAAGTAATTGCACGCATAACAAAGGTTGACAACTTCAGGTGTCTGGACTACTGGTCCAAATGCTTTATGTTTGGCAAATAAGTCTTGCTCGGCTTGCATTATTTTAATTCACTTTGGCCAATCAATTTAATGTCGACATTTCTATATGCTTCGAGCTTCATGCTCATCGTGATTAATAATTTTATAATCAATTGCTATTGCATAAGCAAAAACATATCAACAACTTCACATCTTCCCCCCATATTTCCAGGGTTTAATGAGATCTCGTAATTTGCCGGTACCGGAACCACTTCTGGGGTTACTTAACTGGAAATATGGAGTTGTTGATTCATATTGCTTTTGACCTCTTCTAGAGTGTCAATGATCTTCTGGATCATCACTTTGAATTCCCCCTTTTAGGAATAATATCTTTTGCACCAATAAGTCTACAACGCTTCTAGCGTACTTTAGATTCATGGGTTGCCATACTCGCTAGTTGTCCTGCAGGGACAATTAATTATGCGATAATATTTGCAACTAACACGAGTGATTTAGAGACTTTTTGGATTTTGTAAAGATATCTAGTAATTGGTTTGCAACATTTTGCAAATGACTTATTCTTTAAACTTCAAGTTCACATTGATTTGCGCGTATATCAAACATGGATAATGTTTATGTCTTACAACAAACTTCTTGTGCTTTTATTCTTTTATCTTTTTCTTCCCCTGATGAGAAAAACCGATTCATCAAATATATAATAATAAAATATATGTCAAGATATCACAATATCTAAATATACATGAAACAATGCACAATTCAAAATTGCCGAGCCATATAACCATCCAATAAATTATAAATTGCATAATATATAATTGTAAATTTATTAATCAATGCATGTTATCATCATATGTATCCAATTATATAACATATAATTGATATTTAAAAATATCAGAATAAATAAACTAATATTTTGCACTCACACCATGCTTTCAAACACAATATATTCAACTGTTTCAGCTCATGTATATATTTAAATAATATATATTATTATAACTACTAGTTAAAAAATAATCAAATAATTTAATTAACAACAGTAAGTGACACTAAATTTTCAAGTGATAATTAAAATTAGCTTCAAAAGATTTGTTTTGCAATACCTTAAAATTTTTACTTGTATATATCTCATGAATGAAATTGTGTATTGGATAGAAAAGTTCCTGAAGAACTTTATAGCACGAGATTTGTTCATGAAAAACTTTATAACTTTTTAGCGTTACGAAAAGTTCCTGAAGAACTTTACAATTTTTTTATCACTACATATAGTTCCTGAAGAACCTCATAATTTTTTAGTGCTGCGTATAGTTCCCGAAGAACAACACGATTATTTTAGCGCTACATAAGTTCCAGAAAAACTAGATTTGATCCTAATACAGTTTGAAACAAAAGAAAAGTGAAAAAAATAAATTATTGATTGTATCTTTCTAAGATAGTTTCTGAAGAATTAACATTTGAATCTCGTTGCCTATTTTCATATTAAAGATGAGATCTTTACATGTTAATTCCCGAAGAATTAACCTTTGAATCATAGTTCCTAAAAAATAGTCGTTAAATTCTAGTTCTTGAAAAACTAGTCTAACCATTTGCAAAAACATGTGTTCTTTGCAAAAGATATTATCATTGATTTGTTTACTTGTTTTCATATAAATTTGGATCTTTGTGTATGTGATATATTGTAATTCTTGTTATTGTGATTCATATATTTTTAGAATCTTTATCCTTATTTTATATAAAGATATGATCTTTAATTATATTTTGAAAATTTTGTTGCTATATAAAGATATTAATTTTCTGATATAATACTTTAATTAATTGTTCAAAATTTGTTGCTATAAAGATATGACATTTAATATGGCAGTTATGTATTTTAAATTTGAAATGTGGATTTTTAAATTCATGTTGGTGTTCAAATTTTGATTATGAAAGTTATGCATTTGATCATTGTCATACAAATACTATGTATTTGGTTATATCTATTTTTGATTAAAAAAAAAGAGAAAATTTTTTATTAGTTGATTTATGAAATGAAAAGTTGAATTATTTGCTTGAAATTCATAAAGACACGCATATAAATACAAAAAAAAAATCTTATGTCCCTGGAAGAAATAATAAGATAACCTTTCTCAACACTAAATGAAAGCTGAAGAGTACATTCAGGTGTAGCATCAAGCAAATAGTATTCATGCCAATTGCTACCAAGCACGATCAAGTCTTCAACGGTGTAACAACCTTTACGTATGCTTCTTTTTAAGGTAAGAATTTATGTATACATATTTTTTTACGCTAAAACTAAAAATGCGCTATTCTTCAATGTTTGCAAGATTTGTCTCACGATCGGTCCTGAAGTACCAAAGCAAATGAATAGCCAAACATTCTTGTCTTTTATTGGTCTCGAAATACCAATACATGATTTCAAGTAATTTAAAATATAGATTGATCGTAAATTGGTCCTGAAGCACCAATACAAAATTTTAAGTGATTGTGAAATTGGTCTCGAAGTACCAATATATGATTCCAAGTAAATGTGAAATTGGTCTTGAAGTGCCGATACAAAATTTCAAGTAATTGTGAAATTGGTCTCGAAGTCTAGTTCTTCAGGAACTATTCCACAAATTTTTATATAATGATGACCAAGAAAACGTACAGTTTTGTGCAATCCTACTCGGATGCTTGAATATGAAATTCTTCCATAATTCTATCAAGATTCTTATACACAATATGATAATCATATAATCAGACAATATGAGAATAAAATTTTCATGAAAAAACCCAAATAACATGAAAAACACAAATATTAGAAAAAGATAGTCTTCCAAAGAGTGTGAGAAAGAAAATAGGTTCTTTCAATAAAACATCTTTAAGCAATTACCCGTATGGTAGAGTTTCGTGCTGATAACATGTTGTAAATAGAAAAGAAAGTAGAGAGATAAGACAATAGAAATATAGACTCAAAGACCGGTTCTTCAGGAACCAGGATTTAAAGGCTAGTTCTTCAGGAACTAGCTATAATCTTTGTATTGATAATCTGATCATGTGTGTACAAGGACAAACCTAATAGCCCTATTTATAGAGAATGGGCTACTAGTTATGGACCAAATTAAGAGATATGGTAAAGATATAATGAGATAACAAATTGATATAGTCATCCATCAAATCAACATATTTATAACAAATAACAGTTTCTTAATTTTATATTTAATTGCTTCGATAAATTTATATTAAATTTAAGTTAAGTTAATTTACAAATCTCTATAATTTAAAATTCTTTAATTAAACCTGTTAGTTGTAAAAATTTATAATAAAAACGTCGAAGCTAACACTGTTAAACAATTCCTTTAAGTATTGCCGACATGGTGAAGAGTGGGTGAAGTCCATGACTAGCAAAACCTGCATATGCACAATTTTCCAGTCGAAGAAAAGAATAAGAGAGGGGGACGTTCATGAAATTAAACTACCTAAATTATATAAAACATGATAATATCATACTCCTCTCATCTTCAATCTTTAAGCTAATTTTTGTGCTGGCAAGACTAGAAACTGCCTATAGGGATGACATATGTCAATGACCACTCTATTACACGTTCCCTCCCCACTATATAGTTGGATAAGAGTGGAGGATTTGGACGGTAAATGTAACCACCCTTTTTAGTATGCTCGCATCTGTGACATAAACATTTGAAAAAGGAGAATTCCATCATTTTCTTTTGTGAGATGCGATGGCGACTATGGCCTCCCTTTGTAATCATGTTGCAGCTGTACACGAGTATATTTTTCACACCGAAGGCAAACTCAAGATGGGATAGTTTTTTGTTTTTGTTTTTTTCAGCTTCCTAGTGCAAATTGTTCGGGCATGCTAAAAAGCCAAGGATGCAAATAAGTTACTCACTTATTTGATGTCTGATTAGACATGTGAAAATTCAGTTTCAGCAGATGGACCATTTTGAAAGAAATTAAAATTTGTAAGGGTAACTAAACGGTCCTAATTAATTTGCACTTCTTTGTTTTTAGATAAATAGGGAAGAGAGGGTGAGAGAAGAGAAATTGTGGTTTTTTTTTTTTTATGACGGTGAAGCGGTGATTCTCTCTTGTTTGTTTGGGTGAGAAGTAGGGAAGAGAGAATGAAAAATTGGTGGGCCCCCATTACTTTTTCCAATCTCCTCAACTATGCGAAGAAATGGAGGGAGGAGACCATATTTGTTTGTATTTTCTATTTATACCATGTTGTTGTTCCAATTCCATGTATGTCTCGATTTTTTCCCCGACAAATATGTGTTTTGAATTTTTTTTCATTGATGATTCACACAGAATGTGTGTTTCGATTTTGAAAAACACTAGTAACATACCCGTGCTTACACACGGGTTGAGCGACATTGGTTGTTAAGAAATCCTGTATTTTTTTTAAGGTTGCAGCATAAATATAGGTATATAAAAATCAAAGCTTCATGTAATTACCTGATCTAATAATGTGTAATGCATGGTTGTAATTTTCCTTCACATTTTATACCAAGACTCATTTAACTTTACTCTTATTTGAGGATTGCAAAATATGTCAAAAGCACAAATATCTCATACATGTGCATCATATCACAAAATCACAGATATTCTACATATAACATAGAGGATAATAGTTGAGGGTCTAAACATGGCATGTCCACCTGATATTTTTATAATTTAAGGGTCTAAACATTATACATCCCCAAAAGACATACTACACTTCTCATATAAACCACAAAAGTCACTGCTTACGCTTGATACTATGCAAAATAACAAAAGATGAACTCTAATCAGACATTTTTAAGGAGTTGCTTTCTTCACTTTCACTGCATTGTTAATTCCAAGATTGATAAAGACAAACCTAAGTATATTTTCAGATTTCAGTTTGTGTTCTCTGCAAAAAGTCTTCCATCCCTTGCCTATCTTGGTAGACTTCTTTTTACCATCTCTAATCAATACTTTGCAATCAGTTTGAGAACCTGTAGGTCCAAATAGCAACAGAATTTGATACTGAGTACTCCTTACATGTGTATCAAGTTGCTGAGGTAAATCTTGTCAACAAAGTATATAACAAATGTATATAAACCAAGGATGTTAAATATTATTGATAGCATCAGTATGAAGCATTACCAAGTGACTGGCAGTTGCATTGAACTTTGACAAAGTATGTGTAAGGACGGGCGAGAGCAACAACTACGGAATTTAGGAAAGGATGTTGGTTGACATGGTGTGTAAACAACTCTAAGCTTAAATATGCCTTGTCCCATATATCCTAAATACACCATATGATCCCCAGTCATGCCATAAAAAACTCTTAGCTCCTTTCACCCATTAGTAATCAGTGGAGCTTTCAGGGACTTATTGTAACCAACTTCGTGAAAATTATCATTTTCATCAATCAATGTCCACACTGGAGGGAGTTCATCAAAAAATTGCTCATTGAAATTCGGTTCTATCTCTGCATACACCTTTAAAAAAAAACATCAAATATATTTTGTTTTAAGTCGGTATATTTATGGCCATTATCTCTAATGTTGGAAAGGGAAAATGTTGGTATTTTTCATTTTGAGAACAGAAATCAGGACAGGAAATACATTTTGTTTACTGATGAATAAATAAGGAAATCAGGACAGGAAATACATGTAAGTATTTATACAAATAGGGAAAGGGAATGATGTAGTTGTAAGAAACGAAAGGGGCTCATGAAGGGACCACATGCATTGAGTCAAATGTCAGTGAAAGTGTCATTGTTTAATGGAAGTTATTTTATTTTGTCGAATATTCGAAACATCTTTCGTTTTATTAAGGTAAAAATGGGTTTCCAAGTTAGGGTTTTACCTGGTTGTTGATGTGGATGGTCATGAAGCAGCTTTTCAATTTTGAAAAACAAGTAGGTCATAATATACCACGATGATCATCTATCAACTACAAAAAGCAAATAATTTTACAAATGTAAATTATTTTCGACATTATATGTGGAATTTATGAAACAAATTTTAAATGGGAAAAGTACACGTTAATTACTGAAATGATAAGAAGCGATGTTACAACGAAGTATCCTTTTTAAGTTTTTATTAATTTTATTGAATATTTTTCCATAATTCGAAGTTTTTTTATTCATAAAAAATATTAATAATCACATATAAAAACATTATATTTATATAAACATCTCTTAAAAAACTAAATATCCCTTACAAGGAATAACAATTAAAATAAAATATTAATTTAATATTGATAGAAAATTAAATTCAAATAATATAAAATTATATATTTGTTTTTTTTAGTTCAAGAATATTTTTATCATTTCAAAAATTAAACACATTTTTTCTCTTCTATTTCTCTCTCTTTTCTCTTATATCAAACAATACGTCAAATATACTCTTTTCTCACATTTTTCTCTCTTCTCTCACTCTTTCTCCCCGCTTTCTCTCTTCTCACAACCAAACATATCAATAGTGGTCAAGAATTAGTACTCAATAGAAGGATGATTTTGCCATTCTATTGGCAACCTTGTGTTGAAAGACCTAAAATTATGACATTTCTGTTTTAACCCCATAAATATTTGTATTTCATTTTTTGAGACACTTACGGATGCAGTACAACAATTTTTATTTCTTTAAGCAGTATATCAATGTAATGGCTTAAACATTTGGAATACCGTGTGCTAGTGAAGGGTTTAAAAGTGGAAGCTATTGACAGCGTTGCTACTTTGTGTAATTTGCCAACTGTAGAACAGAAGAACCCTGTTATAGAAGTGATGAAACTATTTGTTTCTTCTTGGGCAAAGTAAAGAGTGAAGAGGCATGTGCCCAAAAAGATGTTCAAAGGCATGGTGATGAAAGAATGTCATCACCTTTTAGTCCCATTCTAGCAGTAATGAGTAGTTCTTTTACGATCCTTGAAATATAGAGAAATTTTTTTGCTAATAGGAAATCAGAACCCAGCCTGATTGAGTCAGAAAGCAAAACCAAATTATCATTGTTCATGTGTTACCATGTATACCCACTAATCTTGCCTTTAATTTTTTTATGGCAAGAGACCCAACTAATTTGGATGCCTCTGGACATAATTATATACATCAGTGAAACAATTTACTAATCATCATCGATACGGAGCAAGAAAGTAAGTATGACTGTATGAAAGTCCCATTTAAAAGTCCCCAATAAATTTACCTATGTGTGCGGGATACAAGTTAATTTGTCGATAAAAGAATCTACATATGATATGGTATTGATAAGTATTGTTAGACTTAGAGGCACATATGAGGGTGCTGATTAGTACACTCACCAGGATGTGAATCACTGATGTCGAGGAAAATGATGTGACCAACATGTAGACTCCACAATGAAGATTGACCAATGAAGATTTGACCAACATGTAGATTTAGGTTCATGTAGTTAGGCCCTAATCTTAGAGACGAATCTTGGGATGACCTAGGTATAGAGCATGTTTTAGTAAGTTTGGCCAACTATGCGTCTTGAGTTATCTTTTGTATATATGGGTAGTTTGGGTAGTTAGGTATTACTGTAACCTTTTAATGTACATTTTGTTGTACTTTCTCTATCACTATATGTTTTGAATTAATATAAATATGTTACATGTTTTTATATCTCTAGATTTTGATTGTATTTGATGTCGTTAAATACATGCTTAAGACAAATAATTAAGGTTTAGGTTAATGTGGCTCCAAGGGGTGTTACACCTCACTGCAAAGTTGGCTGGGTCCAATTCCCAAATTGAAGTTGTATTTGTGTCTCACATTGTCAGATTTCCTCGGTTGTGCAATGTATATATGTGGTTGGACCCCATCCTCCTACAAGTTATCTTTTGGGAGTGATATCCAAACTCATTTAACATTGTATCAAAGCCAGATTGTGCAGGCAATGTGAGAATTAGATCCAGGCTCACCCTATGGATTGGGGTGTGAATTGAAGTTGTATTTGTGTCCCACATTGTCAGGTTTCTTGGGCTATACAATGTATATGTGTGGTTGGACCCCTCCTCCTTGGGGGTGAGGCCCAAACCCATTTAACAGTCAAGAGTGTTGGGAAATGTAAAGATGCCCAACTTAAGGCAACAAAATATTTAAGTGAATCCACCTCTTCATCTTCTTTGAAAGTCGTTGGGATGTTCCGTTATAATCTACCAAACTCATGGAACTCGGCAGCTCTAGCGTCCCTATTCTAACTTCTCTCCAACCTGAGCCATGGCATGAACAACATCAGCCAATGCACCGTCATTTGAACCAACATCCATTACTTCATGCACAAACCTGAAATCAATATTGGATGGATGCAACAAGTAAAGCAAAGCACATAAGTTTTAAGCATACATTTAACAATAATATCACAACCAATATCACACAATTCCACACAAGTTTAGAGAGTACACATAGTAGCATAATAAACACACAACACACATCGACCTGAAGAATAGACTATACTATGATACCACTAAATGTGATACTTTAATCCTGAAAACATTTATTAGCTAACAGGGCGAAAATATGTAGTTTTTTGTAGAACAAAAATGCATATTTTCAAAATTTCTTTTCGTGCAGTACGAATATCACATTTGCAACAACATTTCACAACTTAAACTTCATAACATAAACGAAATAAGTATTGGCTCACAAATGGCCATACAAGTCGTTTTGTATGAAACATGACATAATTCACATTCTTCGAAAATCAAATCAACGTTAGAATAATAGAAATAAAATCCCGACCCTGATTCCGAACTAAAAGAGTCGTACAATCCCAAAAAACATAAATTAATACAATAGACTATCTAAGGACCAATAACATAGACTCAGACAGAGGCCTCTACTTTATCACCATGGATGAAGACTCTACGATTACTCCTCGGTATCCTGCTAAGCATCACTTGCACACAAATCACATACAAAAGAAATTGACGTAGAGAAAGGGGGTCACTACATCTAGCATCATCTTCAAAATGGTATAACAACAGTAGTGGATAGAAACGAACACACAATCACAAAATCATAACTTCAATTAACTCAAGTATACCGCATAATTATAAAATATGTATGTCAATGCAATGCTTCTTCATCTATACTCCATATGCATGTTGTCACATCCCTAATTCTTAACCCTAGCTTTGATTGTTAAACATATGCAGCTTAGCCCTAAGTTGATCCTAACTCAGACTTAACTTGTTTGATTAACTATGAAACTTGTTTAGTGACTTATATAAGTGACTAGAACCCTAAATTAGGGTTTAAAATGGGCTTAAGGTTACAAAGAACCAAAAACTCAAACTTTGAGTTTGAGTACTTTTGCGATGCAAACAAGGTGTTATCGCAACACCAACGTTAACAACGTGAACCTTTCTATTCGCAACACGATGCCACGTGTCAACATACATGTGTTCGGGATGACAAATAGTACCCACGCGTCAAAGCCTTTGTAACGTGAAGTCTGCTTTTGTGCCCTATAAATAGCTACCTCATTTGGTGAAATCTTTCCCTTCTACTCATTTTTAGAGCTTCTCTCACCTGCTTTCTCTCGCTATAAGTGTGTTTAGCCTGTCTCCTTGTCGGTTTGACCATTTTCTGTCCAAAACTCTGGTTTGGTCCTATCGAGGTGATCCAATTCACAGTGATCGTGGTTCGAGGGGTAAGGCCAGTCAAGAATCGTGAAGGAGCTTATGGTTAGGAGTTATCAGGTGGGGGAATTTGACTAATACGTCGAGGAGGTTAGAATATCTTTTAGAGTTTAATGTGTTAAAGGGGATCACAACCCTTTGCCCATTAAGAAACTCTAATATTTAAGTCAAATTGGGACGTTCCATTGAAAATGACACCAAGTAGGATCAGGCATTGGAAGTTTCCATGGTATTAATAGTTACTATATCGTTTATTGATTGATATGACTATGATGGATTGTCTATGTTTGAGATATTTGATTTTTGTATACTTGATTGATTGAATAATCTGTCTTGGATGCGATGGCATGTATACTCTAGGATTGATTGATGTTTGACATATATAAGTTTAGGTATTCGACCTTATGATATGGTTTAGATGAGATAGACCTAGTGTTTCTTAAAGCATTAAACTACAAAGTACTAACCACTATTCTGTAATCCCTTGTTGATGACATTTAGAAGACTTACCCATGGTATATATTATTGTAACTACCTTTAGACAAGGATGAAGTGGTTGATGAGGAGACCCCCCGACCAATGGGTCCTTAAGATCAATACCAGTACGTGCATCGATGGAGGCTACTATAGTGGTCATCTGAGGATGTGACTGGCATCTAGACTTCTCCGCATCGACAACTGTATACATATGATTAGTTACCTGCTGGGTTGATGGGTCTACGAGGATTCGTATAGATATTTATATTATTAGGATGAACCTACCCTTTTAGGGCATGCTTATAACCCATCACGATGGCGAGGTTGGACCTAGTACCCAGAATTGAGAGTTGATGCTAGAAAGATAGATCTGGGTGTAAGTAGGTTTTTTAGGGACACTATGGAGTCCCTTATGTGGAGTGTGATTGAGTGAGTTTGACTAGCTACATTTCTTTTGTTATCTTTATTGTATATAAGGGTAGTTGGGGCGGTTAGATTTTATCATGCCCTTTTGATGTACTTTTTGTTTCACTTCCTCGATTGTACATGTATGTGTTTTTATATCCACGTATTTTGAGTTGTGTTTGATATCATTAAATACGCGCTCAGTACAAATAACTAAGGTTTAGTGATAATGTGGCACTAGAAGGTGTTACATAGTAGTGGTATCAGAGTAGTTCGGTCTCATCAGAGCTTATGCTCTGAGTTGGCTGAGTCTAGAAGTATAAATGTTCAATAGTCCAATCATTCATGTTCATAATTAGAGCAAGAAACTAAAATGACTAACGAAAATTTTGCATTAATTGTTTGTTTTCTTGCATTAACTGATTGACAAACCGAGCTGCTAGGCTCTTTCTCAAAAACCAATGGTACGTGGAACCATATCTATCTGAAATAAAACCCGCAATCGTAACAACAACGAAGGAAGCGGAGAATCGGGTACTGATGCTCGAAGCCCAGTAACCATAAAAATCACAGTGCTACCCATGAAACATCAGAAGTAATGCGAACTATCAGAGACATGGTAGTAGATGTGCTCTAACAGTCCATTCAAAACGCCCAAACTGATGCAATAATATAGAGAATTCATGCAACAACACCAAAATCAACCTAGAAGAGCATTGAACTGACATAATGTCGAAAGAATAGACCTCAAGAGTGATGTGGCCTAACATACATTAGAGTGTTTAAAAAGCAAGTATGAGAGTGAACGACGTTAGCATTCCTCTTTTGTTTTTGAAAAAAATGCATTTGTATATATTAGCACTACGAAACAGCTCTACAAGAGTTGCCTTTGCAATACTAGTCTGTTCAACCCAAATACTAGTGGGCAAAAATTTTTTGGCTAAAACACGAGCCGCATGATTCACAACGCTTCTAACATGATTGAATACAACACATTTGAAAAATGGGCCGCAAAATTGAGACAAAAAAGAGCCCACATAGTAGTTGTTAGGGCAAACACCTATTACGTGAAAATCAAGCAATCTTAAAAAATGTGTGAAAACGGAGCCACCCACAGTAGATTCCGGGTATCTTGCTAGTGTTGAATGAAACCCTAACTCCGTAGCTGAAAAATAAGAGGATATTATCATTTAAAAAAAACGAAAAAGTGCCTGGGTTACGCACATCCGGCAAGGTGCACAAATGAACAAGCACAAAACATCGCCAAAAACCTCCAAGACAGTGGCAGAGAGCTTGGTTATGGACCTCGATGACTTAGAAGCGCCGGTCCAGGCTACTTCCCGAGTCAAATAATATAGAGAATTCATGCAACAACACCAAAATCAACCTAGAAGAGCATTGAATTGACATAATGTCGAAAGAATAGACCTCAAGAGTGATGTGGCCTAACATACATTAGAGTGTTAAAAAGCAAGTATGAGAGTGAACGACGCTAGCATTCCTCTTTTTGTTTTTGAAAAAAATGCATTTGTATATATATTAGCACTACGAAACAGCTCTACAAGAGTTGCCTTTGCAATACTAGTCTGTTCAACCCAAATACTAGTGGGCAAAACATTTTTGGCTAAAACACGAGCCACATGATTCACAACGCTTCTAACATGATTGAATACAACACGTTTGAAAAATGGGCCGCAAAATTGAGACAAAAAAGAGCCCACATAGTAGTTGTTAGGGCAAACACCTATTACGTGAAAATCAAGCAATCTTAAAAAATTTGTGAAAACGGAGCCACCCACAGTAGATTCCGGGTATCTTGCTAGTGTTGAATGAAACCCTAACTCCGTAGCTGAAAAATAAGAGGATAGTATCATTTAAAAAAATGAAAATTTGCCTGGGTTACGCACATCCGGGAAGGTGCACAAACGCACAAGCACAAAACATCACCAAAAACCTCCAAGACTGTGGCAGAGAGCTTGGTTATGGACCTCGACGACTTAGAAGCGCCGGTCCAGGCTACTTCCCGAGTCAAATAATATAGAGAATTCATGCAACAACACCAAAATCAACCTAGAAGAGCATTGAACTAACATACATTAGAGTGTTAAAAAGCAAGTATGAGAGTGAACGACACTAGCATTCCTCTTTTTGTTTTTGAAAAAAATGCATTTGTATATATTAGCACTACGAAACAGCTCTACAAGAGTTGCCTTTGCAATACTAGTCTGTTCAACCCAAATACTAGTGGGCAAAACATTTTTGGCTAAAACACGAGCCGCATGATTCACAACGCTTCTAACATGATTGAATACAACACTTTTGAAAAATGGGCCGCAAAATTGAGACAAAAAAGAGCCCACATAGTAGTTGTTAGGGCAAACACCTATTACGTGAAAATCAAGCAATCTTAAAAAATGTGTGAAAACGGAGCCACCCACAGTAGATTCCGGGTATCTTACTAGTGTTGAATAAAACCCTAACTCCGTAGCTGAAAAATAAGAGGATAGTATCATTTAAAAATAACGAAAATTTGCCTGGGTTACGCACATCCGGGAAGGTGCACAAACGCACAAGCACAAAACATCGCCAAAAACCTCCAAGACAGTGGCAGAGAGCTTGGTTATGGACCTCGACGACTTAGAAGCGCCGGTCCAGGCTACTTCCCGAGTCAAATAATATAGAGAATTCATGCAACAACACCAAAATCAACCTAGAAGAGCATTGAACTAACATACATTAGAGTGTTAAAAAGCAAGTATGAGAGTGAACGACGCCAGCATTCCTCTTTTTGTTTTTGAAAAAAATGCATTTGTATATATTAGCACTACGAAACAGCTCTACAAGAGTTGCCTTTGCAATACTAGTCTATTCAACCCAAATACTAGTGGGCAAAACATTTTTGGCTAAAACACGAGCCGCATGATTCACAACGCTTCTAACATGATTGAATACAACACTTTTGAAAAATGGGCCGCAAAATTGAGACAAAAAAGAGCCCACATAGTAGTTGTTAGGGCAAACACCTATTACGTGAAAATCAAGCAATCTTAAAAAATGTGTGAAAACGGAGCCACCCACAGTAGATTCCGGGTATCTTGCTAGTGTTGAATGAAACCCTAACTCCGTAGCTGAAAAATAAGAGGATAGTATCATTTTAAAAAAAAAACGAAAAAGTGCCTGGGTTACGCACATCCGGCAAGGTGCACAAACGCACAAGCACAAAACATCGCCAAAAACCTCCAAGACAGTGGCAGAGAGCTTGGTTATGGACCTCGACGACTTAGAAGCGCCGGTCCAGGCAAATTCCCGAGTCTAATAATATAGAGAATTCATGCAACAACACCAAAATCAACCTAGAAGAGCATTGAACTGACATAATGTCGAAAGAATAGACCTCAAGAGTGATGTGGCCTAACATACATTAGAGTGTTAAAAAGCAAGTATGAGAGTGAACGACGCTAGCATTCCTCTTTTTGTTTTTGAAAAAAATGCATTTGTATATATTAGCACTACGAAACAGCTCTACAAGAGTTGCCTTTGCAATACTAGTCTGTTCAACCCAAATACTAGTGGGCAAAACATTTTTGGCTAAAACACGAGCCGCATGATTCACAACGCTTCTAACATGATTGAATACAACACATTTGAAAAATGGGCCGCAAAATTGAGACAAAAAAGAGCCCACATAGTAGTTGTTAGGGCAAACACCTATTACATGAAAATCAAGCAATCTTAAAAAATGTGTGAAAACGGAGCCACCCACAGTAGATTCCGGGTATCTTGCTAGTGTTGAATGAAACCCTAACTCCGTAGCTGAAAAATAAGAGGATAGTATCATTTAAAAAAAAAATGAAAAAGTGCCTGGGTTACGCACATCCGGCAAGGTGCACAAACGCACAAGCACAAAACATCGCCAAATACCTCCAAGACAGTGGCAGAGAGCTTGGTTATGGACCTCGACGACTTAGAAGCGCCGGTCCAGGCTACTTCCCGAGTCTAATAATATAGAGAATTCATGCAACAACACCAAAATCAACTTAGAAGAGCATTGAACTGACATAATGTCGAAAGAATAGACCTCAAGAGTGATGTGGCCTAACATACATTAGAGTGTTAAAAAGCAAGTATGAGAGTGAACGACGCTAGCATTCCTCTTTTTGTTTTTGAAAAAAATGCATTTGTATATATTAGCACTACGAAACAGCTCTACAAGAGTTGCCTTTGCAATACTAGTCTGTTCAACCCAAATACTAGTGGGCAAAACATTTTTGGCTAAAACACGAGCCGCATGATTCACAACGCTTCTAACATGATTGAATACAACACATTTGAAAAATGGGCCGCAAAATTGAGACAAAAAAGAGCCCACATAGTAGTTGTTAGGGCAAACACCTATTACGTGAAAATCAAGCAATCTTAAAAAATGTGTGAAAACGGAGCCACCCACAGTAGATTCCGGGTATCTTGCTAGTGTTGAATGAAACCCTAACTCCGTAGCTGAAAAATAAGAGGATAGTATCATTTAAAAAAAAATGAAAAAGTGTCTGGGTTACGCACATCCCAAGCAAGGTGCACAAACGCACAAGCACAAAACATCGCCAAATACCTCCAAGACAAAGGGCAGAGCTTGGTTATGGACCTCGACGACTTAGAAGCGCCGGTCCAGGCTACTTCCCGATTCAAATAATATAGAGAATTCATGCAACAACACCAAAATCAACCTAGAAGAGCATTGAATTGACATAATGTCGAAAGAATAGACCTCAAGAGTGATGTGGCCTAACATACATTAGAGTGTTAAAAAGTAAGTATGAGAGTGAACGACGCTAGCATTCCTCTTTTTGTTTTTGAAAAAAATGCATTTGTATATATATTAGCACTACGAAACAGCTCTACAAGAGTTGCCTTTGCAATACTAGTCTGTTCAACCCAAATACTAGTGGGCAAAACATTTTTGGCTAAAACACGAGCCGCATGATTCACAACACTTCTAACATGATTGAATACAACACTTTTGAAAAATGGGCCGCAAAATTGAGACAAAAAAGAGCCCACATAGTAGTTGTTAGGGCAAACACCTATTACGTGAAAATCAAGCAATCTTAAAAAATGTGTGAAAACGGAGCCACCCACAGTAGATTCCGGGTATCTTGCTAGTGTTGAATGAAACCCTAACTCCGTAGCTGAAAAATAAGAGGATAGTATCATTTAAAAAAAAATGAAAAAGTGTCTGGGTTACGCACATCCGGCAAGGTGCACAAACGCACTAGCACAAAACATCGCCAAATACCTCCAAGACAGTGGCAGAGAGCTTGGTTATGGACCTCGACGACTTAGAAGCGCCGGTCCAGGCTACTTCTCGAGTCAAATAATATACAGAATTCATGTAACAACACCAAAATCAACCTAGAAGAGCATTGAATTGACATAATGTCGAAAGAATAGACCTCAAGAGTGATGTGGCCTAACATACATTAGAGTGTTAAAAAGCAAGTATGAGAGTGAACGACGCTAGCATTCCTCTTTTTGTTTTTGAAAAAAATGCATTTGTATATATATTAGCACTACGAAACAGCTCTACAAGAGTTGCCTTTGCAATACTAGTCTGTTCAACCCAAATACTAGTGGGCAAAACATTTTTGGGTAAAACATGAGCCGCATGATTCACAACGCTTCTAACATGATTGAATACAACACGTTTGAAAAATGGGCCGCAAAATTGAGACAAAAAAGAGCCCACATAGTAGCTGTTAGGGCAAACACCTATTACGTGAAAATCAAGCAATCTTAAAAAATGTGTGAAAACGGAGCCACCCACAGTAGATTCCGGGTATCTTGCTAGTGTTGAATGAAACCCTAACTCCGTAGCTGAAAAATAAGAGGATAGTATCATTTAAAAAAAACAAAAATTTGCCTGAGTTACGCACATCCGGGAAGGTGCACAAACGCACAAGCACAAAACATCGCCAAAAACCTCCAAGACAGTGGCAGAGAGCTTGGTTATGGACCTCGACGACTTAGAAGCGCCGGTCCAGGCTACTTCCCGAGTCAAATAATATAGAGAATTCATGCAACAACACCAAAATCAACCTAGAAGAGCATTGAATTGACATAATGTCGAAAGAATAGACCTCAAGAGTGATGTGGCCTAACATACATTAGAGTGTTAAAAAGCAAGTATGAGAGTGAACGACGCTAGCATTCCTCTTTTTGTTTTTGAAAAAAATGCATTTGTATATATATTAGCACTACGAAACAGCTCTACAAGAGTTGCCTTTGCAATACTAGTCTGTTCAACCCAAATACTAGTGGGCAAAACATTTTTGGCTAAAACACGAGCCGCATGATTCACAACGCTTCTAACATGATTGAATACAACACGTTTGAAAAATGGGCCGCAAAATTGAGACAAAAAAGAGCCCACATAGTAGCTGTTAGGGCAAACACCTATTACGTGAAAATCAAGCAATCTTAAAAAATGTGTGAAAACGGAGCCACCCACAGTAGATTCCGGGTATCTTGCTAGTGTTGAATGAAACCCTAACTCCGTAGCTGAAAAATAAGAGGATAGTATCATTTAAAAAAAACGAAAATTTGCCTGGGTTACGCACATCCGGGAAGGTGCACAAACGCACAAGCACAAAACATCGCCAAAAACCTCCAAGACAGTGGCAGAGAGCTTGGTTATGGACCTCGACGACTTAGAAGCGCCGGTCCAGGCTACTTCCCGAGTCAAATAATATAGAGAATTCATGCAACAACACCAAAATCAACCTAGAAGAGCATTGAATTGACATAATGTCGAAAGAATAGACCTCAAGAGTGATGTGGCCTAACATACATTAGAGTGTTAAAAAGCAAGTATGAGAGTGAACGACGCTAGCATTCCTCTTTTGGTTTTTGAAAAAAATGCATTTGTATATATTAGCACTACGAAACAGCTCTACAAGAGTTGCCTTTGCAATACTAGTCTATTCAACCCAAATACTAGTGGGCAAAACATTTTTGGCTAAAACACGAGCCGCATGATTCACAACGCTTCTAACATGATTGAATACAACACTTTTGAAAAATGGGCATAAAATTGAGACAAAGAGCCCACATAGTAGTTGTTAGTGGCAAACACCTATTACGTGAAAATCAAGCAATCTTAAAAATGTGTGAAAACGGAGCCACCCACAGTAGATTCAGGTATCTTGCTAGTGTTGAATGAAACCCTAACTCCGTAGTGAAAAATAAGAGGATAGTATCATTTAAAAAAGCGAAAAAGTGCCTGGTTACGCACATCCGGCAAGGTGCACAAACGCACAAGCACAAAACATCGCCAAAAACCTCCAAGACGGTGGCGAGAGCTTGGTTATGGACCTCGGCGACTTAGAAGCGCGGTCCAGTGCTACTTCCGAGTCTAATAATATAGAGAATTCATGCAACAACACCAAAATCAACCTAGAAGAGCATTGAACTGACATAATGTCGAAAGAATAGACCTCAAGAGTGATGTGGCCTAACATACATTAGAGTGTTAAAAAGCAAGTATGAGAGTGAACGACGTTAGCATTCCTCTTTTGTTTTTGAAAAAAATGCATTTGTATATATTAGCACTACGAAACAGCTCTACAAGAGTTGCCTTTGCAATACTAGTCTGTTCAACCCAAATACTAGTGGGCAAAACATTTTTGGCTAAAACACGAGCCGCATGATTCACAACGCTTCTAACATGATTGAATACAACACATTTGAAAAATGGGCCGCAAAATTGAGACAAAAAAGAGCCCACATAGTAGTTGTTAGGGCAAACACCTATTACGTGAAAATCAAGCAATCTTAAAAAATGTGTGAAAACGGAGCCACCCACAGTAGATTCCGGGTATCTTGCTAGTGTTGAATGAAACCCTAACTCCGTAGCTGAAAAATAAGAGGATAGTATCATTTAAAAAAAAATGAAAAAGTGCCTGGGTTACGCACATCCGGCAAGGTGCACAAACGCACAAGCACAAAACATCGCCAAATACCTCCAAGACAGTGGCAGAGAGCTTGGTTATGGACCTCGACGACTTAGAAGCGCCGGTCCAGGCTACTTCCCGAGTCTAATAATATAGAGAATTCATGCAACAACACCAAAATCAACCTAGAAGAGCATTGAACTGACATAATGTCGAAAGAATAGACCTCAAGAGTGATGTGGCCTAACATACATTAGAGTGTTAAAAAGCAAGTATGAGAGTGAACGACGTTAGCATTCCTCTTTTTGTTTTTGAAAAAAATGCATTTGTATATATTAGCACTACGAAACAGCTCTACAAGAGTTGCCTTTGCAATACTAGTCTGTTCAACCCAAATACTTGTGGGCAAAACATTTTTGGCTAAAACACGAGCCGCATGATTCACAACGCTTCTAACATGATTGAATACAACACATTTGAAAAATGGGCCGCAAAATTGTGACAAAAAAGAGCCCACATAGTAGTTGTTAGGGCAAACACCTATTACGTGAAAATCAAGCAATCTTAAAAAATGTGTGAAAACGGAGCCACCCACAGTAGATTCTGGGTATCTTGCTAGTGTTGAATGAAACCCTAACTCCGTAGCTGAAAAATAAGAGGATAGTATCATTTAAAAAAAACGAAAATTTGCCTGAGTTACGCACATCCCAAGGTGCACAAACGCACAAGCACAAAACATCGCCAAATACCTCCAAGACAGTGGCGAGAGAGCTTGGTTATGGACCTCGGCGACTTAGAAGCGCCGGTCCAGGCTACTTGAGTCAAATAATATAGAGAATTCATGCAACAACACCAAAATCAACCTAGAAGAGCATTGAATTGACATAATGTCGAAAGAATAGACCTCAAGAGTGATGTGGCCTAACATACATTAGAGTGTTAAAAAGCAAGTATGAGAGTGAACGACGCTAGCATTCCTCTTTTTGTTTTTGAAAAAAATGCATTTGTATATATATTAGCACTACGAAACAGCTCTACAAGAGTTGCCTTTGCAATACTAGTCTGTTCAACCCAAATACTAGTGGGCAAAACATTTTTGGCTAAAACACGAGCCGCATGATTCACAACGCTTCTAACATGATTGAATACAACACATTTGAAAAATGGGCCGCAAAATTGAGACAAAAAAGAGCCCACATAGTAGTTGTTAGGGCAAACACCTATTACGTGAAAATCAAGCAATCTTAAAAAATGTGTGAAAACGGAGCCACCCACAGTAGATTCCGGGTATCTTGCGAGTGTTGAATGAAACCCTAACTCCGTAGCTGAAAAATAAGAGGATAGTATCATTTAAAAAAAAATGAAAAAGTGTCTGGGTTACGCACATCCGGCAAGGTGCACAAACGCACAAGCACAAAACATCGCCAAATACCTCCAAGACAGTGGCAGAGAGCTTGGTTATGGACCTCGACGACTTAGAAGCGCCGGTCCAGGCTACTTCCCGATTCAAATAATATAGAGAATTCATGCAACAACACCAAAATCAACCTAGAAGAGCATTGAATTGACATAATGTCGAAAGAATAGACCTCAAGAGTGATGTGGCCTAACATACATTAGAGTGTTAAAAAGTAAGTATGAGAGTGAACGACGCTAGCATTCCTCTTTTTGTTTTTGAAAAAAATGCATTTGTATATATATTAGCACTACGAAACAGCTCTACAAGAGTTGCCTTTGCAATACTAGTCTGTTCAACCCAAATACTAGTGGGCAAAACATTTTTGGCTAAAACACGAGCCACATGATTCACAACGCTTCTAACATGATTGAATACAACACGTTTGAAAAATGGGCCGCAAAATTGAGACAAAAAAGAGCCCACATAGTAGTTGTTAGGGCAAACACCTATTACGTGAAAATCAAGCAATCTTAAAAATGTGTGAAAACTGAGCCACCCACAGAGATTAGGGTATCTTGCTAGTGTTGAATGAAACCCTAACTCCGTAGCTGAAAAATAAGAGGATAGTATCATTTAAAAAAAACGAAAATTTGCCTGGGTTACGCACATCCGGGAAGGTGCACAAACGCACAAGCACAAAACATCGCCAAAAACCTCCAAGACAGTGGCAGAGAGCTTGGTTATGGACCTCGACGACTTAGAAGTGCCGGTCCAGGCTACTTCCCGAGTCAAATAATATAGAGAATTCATGCAACAACACCAAAATCAACCTAGAAGAGCATTGAACTGACATAATGTCGAAAGAATAGACCTCAAGAGTGATGTGGCCTAACATACAATAGAGTGTTAAAAAGCAAGTATGAGAGTGAACGACGCTAGCATTCCTCTTTTTGTTTTTGAAAAAAATGCATTTGTATATATTAGCACTACGAAACAACTCTACAAGAGTTGCCTTTGCAATACTAGTCTGTTCAACCCAAATACTAGTGGGCAAAACATTTTTGGCTAAAACACGAGCCGCATGATTCACAACGCTTCTAACATGATTGAATACAACACATTTGAAAAATGGGCCACAAAATTGAGACAAAAAAGTGCCCACATAGTAGTTGTTAGGGCAAACACCTATTACGTGAAAATCAAGCAATCTTAAAAAATGTGTGAAAACGGAGCCACCCACAGTAGATTCCGGGTATCTTGCTAGTGTTGATTGAAACCCTAACTCCGTAGCTGAAAAATAAGAGGATAGTATCATTTAAAAAAAAATGAAAAAGTGCCTGGGTTACGCACATCCGGCAAGGTGCACAATCGCACAAGCACAAAACATCGCCAAATACCTCCAAGACAGTGGCAGAGAGCTTGGTTATGGACCTCGACGACTTAGAAGCGCCGGTCCAGGCTACTTCCCGAGTCAAATAATATAGAGAATTCATGCAACAACACCAAAATCAACCTAGAAGAGCATTGAACTGACATAATGTCGAAAGAATAGACCTCAAGAGTGATGTGGCCTAACATACATTAGAGTGTTAAAAAGCAAGTATGAGAGTGAACGACGCTAGCATTCCTCTTTTTGTTTTTGAAAAAAATGCATTTGTATATATTAGCACTACGAAACAGCTCTACAAGAGTTGCCTTTGCAATACTAGTCTGTTCAACCCAAATACTAGTGGGCAAAACATTTTTGGCTAAAACACGAGCCGCATGATTCACAACGCTTCTAACATGATTGAATACAACACATTTGAAAAATGGGCCGCAAAATTGAGACAAAAAAGAGCCCACATAGTAGTTGTTAGGGCAAACACCTATTACGTGAAAATCAAGCAATCTTAAAAAATGTGTGAAAACGGAGCCACCCACAGTAGATTCCGGGTATCTTGCTAGTGTTGAATGAAACCCTAACTCCGTAGCTGAAAAATAAGAGGATAGTATCATTTAAAAAAAACGAAAATTTGCCTGAGTTACGCACATCCGGGAAGGTGCACAAACTCACAAGCACAAAACATCGCCAAAAACCTCCGAGACAGTGGCAGAGAGCTTGGTTATGGACCTCGACGACTTAGAAGCGCCGGTCCAGGCTACTTCCCGAGTCAAATAATATAGAGAATTCATGCAACAACACCAAAATCAACCTAGAAGAGCATTGAACTAACATACATTAGAGTGTTAAAAAGTAAGTATGAGAGTGAACGACGCTAGCATTCCTCTTTTGGTTTTTGAAAAAAATGCATTTGTATATATTAGCACTACGAAACAGCTCTACAAGAGTTGCCTTTGCAATACTAGTCTATTCAACCCAAATACTAGTGGGCAAAACATTTTTGGCTAAAACACGAGCCGCATGATTCACAACGCTTCTAACATGATTGAATACAACACTTTTGAAAAATGGGCATAAAATTGAGACAAAAAGAGCCCACATAGTAGTTGTTAGGGCAAACACCTATTACGTGAAAATCAAGCAATCTTAAAAAATGTGTGAAAACGGAGCCACCCACAGTAGATTCCGGGTATCTTGCTAGTGTTGAATGAAACCCTAACTCCGTAGCTGAAAAATAAGAGGATAGTATCATTTAAAAAAAAAAACGAAAAAGAGCCTGGGGTACGCACATCCTGAAGGTGCACAAACGCACAAGCACAAAACATCGCCAAATACCTCCAAGACAGTGGCGAGAGCTTGGTTATGGACCTCGGCGACTTAGAAGCGCCTGGCCTGTGCTACTTCGAGTCAAATAATATAGAGAATTCATGCAACAACACCAAAATCAACCTAGAAGAGCATTGAACTGACATAATGTCGAAAGAATAGACCTCAAGAGTGATGTGGCCTAACATACATTAGAGTGTTAAAAAGCAAGTATGAGAGTGAACGACGCTAGCATTCCTCTTTTTGTTTTTGAAAAAAATGCATTTGTATATATTAGCACTACGAAACAGCTCTACAAGAGTTGCCTTTGCAATACTAGTCTGTTCAACCCAAATACTAGTGGGCAAAACATTTTTGGCTAAAACACGAGCCGCATGATTCACAACGCTTCTAACATGATTGAATACAACACTTTTGAAAAATGGGCCGCAAAATTGAGACAAAAAAGAGCCCACATAGTAGTTGTTAGGGCAAACACCTATTACGTGAAAATCAAGCAATCTTAAAAAATGTGTGAAAACGGAGCCAGCCACAAGATTAGGGTATCTTGCTAGTGTTGAATGAAACCCTAACTCCGTAGCTGAAAAATAAGAGGATAGTATCATTTAAAAAAAAAAACGAAAAAGTGCCTGGGTTACGCACATCCGGCAAGGTGCACAAACGCACAAGCACAAAACATCGCCAAATACCTCCAAGACAGTGGCAGAGAGCTTGGTTATGGACCTCGACGACTTAGAAGCACCGGTCCAGGCTACTTCCCGAGTCTAATAATATAGAGAATTCATGCAACAACACCAAAATCAACCTAGAAGAGCATTGAATTGACATAATGTCGAAAGAATAGACCTCAAGAGTGATGTGGCCTAACATACATTAGAGTGTTAAAAAGCAAGTATGAGAGTGAACGACGCTAGCATTCCTCTTTTTGTTTTTGAAAAAAATGCATTTGTATATATTAGCACTACGAAACTGCTCTACAAGAGTTGCCTTTGCAATACTAGTCTGTTCAACCCAGATACTAGTGGGCAAAACATTTTTGGCTAAAAGACGAGCCGCATGATTCACAACGCTTCTAACATGATTGAATATAACACATTTGAAAAATGGGCCGCAAAATTGAGACAAAAAAGAGCCCACATAGTAGTTGTTAGGGCAAACACCTATTATGTGAAAATCAAGCAATCTTAAAAAATGTGTGAAAACGGAGCCACCCACAGTAGATTCCGGGTATCTTACCAGTGTTGAATAAAACCCTAACTCCGTAGCTGAAAAATAAGAGGATAGTATCATTTAAAAAAAAAACGAAAAAGTGCCTGGGTTACGCATATCCGGCAAGGTGCACAAACGCACAAGCACAAAACATCGCCAAAAATCTCCAAGACAGTGGCAGAGAGCTTCGTTATGGAGCTCGACGACTTAGAAGCGCCGGTCCAGGCTACTTCCCGAGTCTCCAAATTCGCTCCAAAATCATCAAAACCCAAAGCTAAACCGAAGTCGGAACCTGAATCTCAACCATCGTCATCACTCCCCTTCTCCAAAACAGAGCCACAGGATTTCGATTTAACTGTCAAAAAGAACGAAGATGGCATAGAAACCGATGCACCCACTCACGCGAAGCCCGAACACAAAGGCACCGTCAACATGGACGTTGAGCCCAAGTCTGAGGATGAAGACGATTCAAGACAAGGAGATCCCATGGATGAAAACAGCGTCGAAGACGCAGTCGTGCGCGAAATCGACGTCTTCTTCGCACCTTCTATTGATGCCGACACTCAGGTTTGCTATTGGTTCCGCGTTTTTTGCCTCTATTCTGCGTTTTTCCTCAAGAGTCTGATTTTACTATGTTGCTTGTAGTTATATGTTTTGCAATATCCTTCGAGACCTTGTTGGCGACCGTACGAGTTAGATGAACAATGCGAAGAGGTGCGTTTGTTTGTTTCTTAATTAATTTTCCTTTTCGCTGAAAAAATTGGAATCCTGTTGACTCCTCGTTGTGTTTTTGATTGTGTAGGTCAGGTTGAAACCAGAGAGTTCAGAAGTGGAGGTTGATTTATCCGTTGAATTGGAGTCAAGTCATATTGACAGAGAGTTTGCCAATAAACTCAACTATACGAAGCAGGTCTTTTCATTATCTCTTACAATGTTGACCAAATGATGCTCTAAGTTAACGCACCAATTGCAGCTATGATCAGCCACACGGCAATTGTGTTTTCCTGTCATAGTTATAATAAGTAAATAATCAAGATGTCTTGTTTAAGTACTCACTAGAGAAGGCTCCAGGACTCGTTGGCAACTTGGCATTGAAATTAGCAACATAATAATTGTGTATTTCTTTTGTGTATTTTAGTGAGAGTGATTTGAAACATCTTGTTAGCTACTCGATAATTTAGAATCCATGACTCTAGAATATATCAGTGCTCCCTGATAATATGCGGGCTACTTGTTTGAAGTTTCCAGCCACCAAAATCGTTATTTACTGGTTATACTTACTTACTGATATATGCATGTGTGAAATAGGTAATAAAACCTGGTTACTTCTGCTAGTTTCCATAAGCATATTTACTTATTTAGTAAACAAAAGAGGGGATGAAGAATGGGATTAGTATTGGCATAAATTATGCATGATAATTGATACACTTTAATCTTCAACACGTTGACACATATGGTAGTGTTCGTTTAGTGTGTCATCATCGATTACTTTCTGCTTCTGAGCATAGGTTTAAGATGATTTTTTCTTTACCCTATCCATTTTTTTGTGGTTCAATTGAAGAAAATGATGTATATTGTGCGTTTTTATTGGATATGCAATGAAATTTTAGGTCTTGTGAAAAGTTTGCTTCACTCACTACCAGAAAATCTGCTGCTTTGCTTCAAAAGGCACATTATTTCTTGAAATAGTGCAAAAAAGTACGAAAACTCTGCAAAAATACTTTTCTCTTGTTGAAAATATGAAAAGCTTGTATTCGTGACAGATTAGTAATGCATGACAGCCTACATATGAACATAAAACCGTGTCAAATCTTTATGACATGAATTAACAAAGTTACTGTGCTAATTTTATAGGTCCCACGTGGTTTGAACTTTTATTCATGTTTATAATCCGACCAAGTGGGCTAATGCTTGGTTGTCATTGTTATTGTTATCTACACCTTTTCGTTTATTGAGTTGCCAAACAAACTTTAAATATATATGTGTGTTCAAAGTTGAGTGCAAGTAGTTGCGTGCTTTGTTTGTGCAGTTGTCTTAGAAATTATTATATATCGTAACTTGTAAATTTGGCACAATGCTTTTCATTCTCTTCAGACTTTATCGACTTGGTGGAAGCCACATCATGCAAATGGTTGTGCTGTTGGACTTCTTATGGGAGATAAGGTACTTGTGCCCCACATTCTACTCTATGATGTCTAATATAGTTTCAAAGTGGTATAGTATCTGAACAGCATTGTGTTAGGTATGCCATTTCAATATGGAAGATTGTTATCATACTTATTGAACATTTAAGACCTCAATGATTTAGGATGGGTGATTTTCACTAAAAATACTTCTGAGGATGATTTTCTTCTTGGTTTTAGATGGGATATATGTTATTCAGGTTTTGAACTGACGTAGGAGCAATTAATTAATGTGTTTCTTGATGAAAAGCTCATTGAAATGCTAATCTAGCGAGAGGTGTGGTACACGGTACGCTTCAATGAGGTGTGAAAATGATGAAAACAAAGAAGATTAATGTTAGAAAATATGAAAATATCTTGATATTATCTTAGTATCTGATATTATCTTAGATATCAGCTTGTGGCTCTCATTTGAGTTTAGTTTTGCCACTGTTTGCAACTCCAACTACTTTTTCATGTGATCTCCCCGGATCTATTCTTATTTCTCCAATCCGACCTCCAATTGAATGTGTTTCTTAGAAAACGATGGTTTTGTCATAGTTATGATTTGGCACTGGTTTTGTCTCAGTTTTTGTTCGGCGCTGGTTTTGTGCGGTTTTGTCCAGGTTTTGAGTTAGTTGCGGTTCATGCGTTTTATCTTTGTTGCAATTTAGTACTGGTTTTGTCTCAGTTGTGGTTTGGCCCTGGTTTTTTCTCAGCTGTGATTTGGCACTGGTTTTTTGGTCCCAATTGTGGTTTGGTGGTTTGGCCCCTACTGCAATTTGATCTTGACTCTTGCTCCAGATGTGGACTCAGTACCAAATTAAATTATTTGATTATTTTTGTCTTTCAAAGAGTGTCTTTGTAGCAAGCTTAAAGGTTAGTAAGCTTTAGTTTGAGGTTAAGTGTTAGAAGATATGAACATATATCTTATAATATGATGATATTATCTTGGAGTAGCTTATATTTCTCATAGGACTAGTTTCTTATCTTAGGGTGTCTTAGACCAACTCATAAGATTAGTTTCTATATTTGTTTGCCTATTTAATTAGGATTTGGAGTCTTATGTTAGTATTAGGATAAACTTTAAGTAAGGATTAATGTTTAGTCTTTTTGCATCAAATCATAACCATCGAGCGATTCCGCCGTCGAGTTCCCCAAAATCCAAAACTCTACTAAAATTTGAAACTCTATTCTTCAACAATTAAAATACCAATCATGCATTGAAATCAATTTCCTCCCGTGATGTAGATTGTATTATTGATTTTATTATCTAGGATTTTTAATTTCATGATTAAGGTTTTTAATTTGGGAGTATTTTATATTTATTTTGGTATTTAGGAATTTTATTTTAGTTTAGGATTATCTTATTCAGGCTTATAACGGGAATAATTATTAGGTTATTTAGCTTTATTGGGTCTCTAAATAGGGTTCAATGTTAACTTTTGGAGGTTTTTGATGATTTGTATACTGTTTTATATTCAGAGAGTATCTTGATTCTGCATCTGAAGGAGCACTTTATGTTTATCAACAGAGTACTCTATCAAGAGGAGCATTCATGGATACTTGTCCTACATCAAACATCCCCCACAAAAAAAAAAAAAAACCATTGGAATGCCACCTCAAAAGAAAAATAATAGAACATGATCTTGTAAAGACTTAACAGTTTATGTGTCACATTCTCACACGAGTAATCCATCTAGCTTGATTTAAAATATTTCAGAATTCAGACCCATTATGTGTTTCTTATCTGCAACTTTGTGATTTATTTGTCTTATGTCTTCTCGTTTCTTCTGAATTATGATAACTTGGGGGTTTCATGAATTGTATCATTGTGATTCTAGTTGATTGTTTGGAATATTTCATAGTTCTGACCCATTGTGTGTTTATTATCTTCTACTTTGATTTATGTCTCCTTGTTTCTTCTGATAGCTTGAGAGTTTTATGAATTGTAATGTGATACTCAAGTTGATTGTTTAATTTGGGAAAATTTGTAAATTTGCCTGCCTCTTTCTGCGTTGCAGTTACACCTGCATCCTATTCATGCAGTTGTACAGCTCCGACCACGAAAGCAGCATCTTAATTCTGGTGGTTCAAAAAGGAAGGACATTATCTCCACTGGTGCAAATGCTACTATAAAAAATGAGGGATCAGTTGAAGAAAAGTCTGCTGTTACATCAAAGAAGCAGGTATCATGTTATTTTATTACACCAGTCTAGAAAAAACCGCAGGATGGCACTGATGTCTTAACAATCTTGAGATAATTTTCTACACACTTTTTAAAATGATTAAATGGTGTGCTTGAGTTGTATCAAAGTTTATGTTTCTTCCCTGAAATCTGAATCTAAATGAAATGTAGTTTACAAGACCCCTTATATTCATGCATGCTTGCTGATTTTACTCCCCCGCCCCCCTAAAAAAAAGCCAAATATGTTTGATTGTTATTGCATGCTTATAGAAACTTTGGCTTTGCTGTTTGTTCAATTTAATATTTAGCCATTACCATCTTGGTTCCATTTGTGCCTACTCTTCTTGAAATTAGAGACAGATTATGTTATCTCATCAGAGGGCTAGTTTACAAGCAGTTTTGTTGCAGGATCACTAATCCTTTGCGTCAAAATTTTACTTTTTATTTGTTTTCTGCTATTCTGTTATCTGCATTCGGTCAAGTTGTCGTTGTCTTTAAGCTTAATACACGATGAAACATTATGGTATATGTGGTATATGTTGAGAGTCCGTCATTGGATAGTGATATGGCTTAAATAATGGTTATAAGTTGGGGGCAACCTTCATCCTATGAGTTAGCTTTTGGGATTGAGTTAGGCCCAAACCCAAATTCTAAAATAGTATCGAGTCTATTTTAGATCCGTTGGGCTACCCGTAGATGTTTGTTCAGTCTTACAAACTTCATGCTCCAGATGTCTAGCCCTAGACGTGAGTGGTGTGTGTTGATAGTTATATGACCTGAATAGTGGTGATAAGTGGGGGATAACCGTCGCTTCATGAGCCAGCTTTTGGGGTTGAGTTAGACCCAAATCTAAATTATAAGAGTATCGATTGATTCATGGAGCAAACCTAACCTAGTGGGAAAAGTCTTTTGGGAATTCCAATTAGCTGATTGATTTCTTTTCTTTGTTGCAGAGTAAGCAGATGGAGCCTTCAGTTGAGCAAGAGAGTAATGATGATGAGGTATAAAGTTGTTAAAACAACAATGTAATTTACATATAGCAGTTTTTTGGCTATAAAGAGGGTTATGTTATAATATTATATAACCATAATTTTCATTATAATTTGTGGACTATATATCATAGTTGTCAAAACCGGACCGGACCGGCCGGTCCAACCGGTTGAACTGGGAACTGGACCCCTGTCCGGTCCGTTTGAATCTTAAAACCGGATTGTAGTCGAACCGGCCTAAAAACCCGAAAACAGGTAAAAAACTGGCCAAAACTGGGAAAACAAAAAAAAGGGGACAAAACCGGGAACCGGGCGGTTCAACAAAAATTAATTTTTTATTTTTTATTTAAAAAAAAATGGTAAATGACATTATTTTTGACACATAAGAGATTTTATATCCATTTTTTCACGTTAATGGGTTAAATTAAATATTGTAATAAAATTTAAAATTAATTTATATATTAATATAAATTATGAGAATACTTACATTATAGTATTTGTAATTATTGAATATCAGAAAGTTATTATAACATATTTATTTTAGTTTAATATGTAATTTTTGCATGTTATATGTTGACATATAAAATTTTAAGCATAGTTTAATTTTTTATGTCGTGATGTTATGAATATAATGTTATTTTTTGTTTATTAGTGCTTTATATGTTATATTAAAAATTTTAAAAATATAATTTAATTCATTTCTGGTCCAATCCCGGTTCGACCTTTGAACCTTGAACCGTGCCTACACCGGTTCAGTGTCCGGTCCGGTTTTGATAACCTTGCTATATATAACTATGTCTACTAGTAGTTTTGTAATTAAACCTGGTATAAAGGAGGTCATGGGTGCATTTGGTAATACAAAATTTTAGGTCGTGATTTCTTGGTCAATCACACTATTAATCTTTCCACTTGGGAGAGTTTGGAACTAGTTTTTCTTTCCCCCAATTGTGTATGTAGGGATATACGTGCCTTACGTGGTTTCAAATGCTGGCTTAAATATTGGTTGTCTTGATTTATTTTGTAATTTTCTAATCTATCCCTTGCATGGATTGTGTCTGCTCAGAAATTATATTTCCAGTTGATTACCAAAATAATCAGTCATATACAAGAGAGCAGGATTAGTTGACTAATGGTAAAAGAATGCAGCCATGACAAAACAAGGATAAAACAAGGAAAAGTGAGGTATCCCAACCATTATTGATAAAATCAATGGAGTGGATTCCAATGATGCTTTAGTTATGCATGTACATGCATTACTTGTTTAAATTAATTAAACTTTATTCCCATTATTCAGAATTTCAGATTATTCAGTTAAGAGAGAACCTAACAAGATTTTGTGAGCTACAACTTCTGAAGATGATCAAACTACTATTGGAGGATTTTTATAGGGATTAAGCTCCTCTAAAACGAACCTTTACTTTAGAAGGAGAAGTAAGACATCTAAATAATTGATGAGAAAAATAAAATTAACATTTAATGCTTGATAAAATAACCAAATAATTGATGAGATAATACATGTACATCTAACCTTATTCCCAATCCTTATAGGATAAGTTATAGGTGGTTTGCTACTTAACTTAAATGGCCATAATATTTTCAAATGAAATAATATGATTTATAAATTATGCAATGAAAGGCTCCCTTGTTGGTTGTGTGAGCAATCAAACTGATAAGCACCCAAGCACTTGGGGAACCCTCCCTTAAAAGCTAGCTATTAAGGGGGAAGAACCAAGCCACTTAAATACTCCACCGAGCATCCCATACTACTCGACGTGGGACTTAGGCACCCCATAATACCCAAGTCCTTATCATATCACTACCCCTGAGAGCCGATGCCCTTGGCGGCTGCACTCTACGACACTTCACTCAACTTCCTCGTTGGTCAGAACCCTCCACCCTCCACCGGTCAGAACCCTCCATGGGTAGCATTTTTCAAGACACCGACAACCAACTTTGATACCAATTGATAAGCACCCAAGCACTTGGGGAACCCTCCCTTAAAAGCTAGCTATTAAGGGGGAAGAACAAAGCCACTTAAATACTCTACCGAGCATCCCATACTACTCGATATGGGACTTAGGCACCCCATAATACCCTATAATACCCAAGTCCCTATCACAAACTATTGCAGTAGTGCCTAAGTTTCTTTTCTTCTTCTTGGCTAATATTACGTTCTTTAATTTACTATTCCAAATTTCCCTTCGCTGGCAGAGGAAAAAATTCACCCATAAAATCCCTAAATGCCTTTCAGTTTTCCTTAAAAACTAATCAAATCAAATCCAAATTTCTCAGGTACTGTCACAACATCCAAACAGCCACCTATCTAACCAATAAATCTTCCTGTGCACTTCCAAAATGCCCTTATCCTGATATGCCCAAATGGACCTTCAATTTACCTATTTTCTACACTTAATTTCCCTTATTAAACCCCAAACCTAACACAAGTACACAGCCATTAAATCATAAGTTTCTAACGTTTGCAGTTGCACTTTCCTAATTCAGTCCGATAGCTTAAGTGAAAATTTCAAGAGTTATGGCAAAAAATGAACGAGTGTTGAAGATAGTTATTTGAGTGCTTTCTTCTAAGAAAGAGCCACCCCCTCCAATGAAGGCTAATATTAATATAATAATTTCTTTTGAATAATAAATTTACATTAAAGAAATGTTATTTTCATGGCAATAATTGGAGACCTCAATGAACTTTGGTGAAAATGCTTGCCATGTCACATTATTATTTATTAAATTTTGCTTGTCTCATCAATTGAATTATAGAATACATGTAATGCATGGATGAGAAGCATGTTCTCTGAACAAAGCATGTGTTAGTTCCATTATCTGATCTTTTTGCATAGTAGTTATTAATTGGTGATTTTGTTTCTTAACTCTTTGTTTTATTTTATTTGTCCTCCTGTTTTTATCAGTCTTTTTTCTCTTTATATTGTGCAGTGTTGGGTTCCTCTCAGGTACCATGGCTGCAAGAGTGATATATCATCTAGATATTTGCAGCAAATGGCGGCACAAGAAAGTTCTTCCATAAATTTTACAATGAGCGCGTAAGAATATATCCTTTATTCTTTTGCACTCTTTCCTTTATATGAATATGTGAATTTATTATGTTTGTGAATCTTTGAATGGTTCAAGGTATGACTACATTACTACACTCTGTCCTGGAGTAAGCAGCAACATATTACCCAAGGGTCCTTCTAGAAGGTAACGTCTTCCTTTAAGATCAACCAAGCATATTTAATTTTTGGCCCTTAGTTCTGATTAAAAAATTTGCCATCTTGCTGTTGTGCATTGGACTTGCACTCTTTTTCTTTTGTACCTGCACTTTTCAATAATGTTTATTTTTATTATAATGCTATATTGATTTTGTTTATTTGTTTGTAGTATTCCAGTTGGCTTGTAATTTTGATTGACATGGTTGGATGTAATTTCAGGTATCTTTTATCATTGCCTGTGGAAGAGCGTCTTAAGAAAATGCTTACCGAGGTTTGTAGCATCTTTAGTTTGAGTGTGATTTCTTTCTGTTTTTGAGAAAGGGGCATTTAGAGTGAACAGCATTCTGCATCTTACTTTCTATGCTTGTCAATAGTTGATTGCATTCATTTTTTTACTTAGCAGATATTCTCTTTTCCTAATTCAACTCTGTTGTTTTATGTATGTATGTATGTATGTATGTATGTATTTATGCATGTACGTATGTTTGTTACTGTTAAGCTATTAGACATATTTCTCAGCAAATAACATTGACATGTGCGCAAAGTTCTTCATTCAAAATATATCAAGAACTGAAATTTTTGCGTTCTATACAAAACGCATTTGCATTTTGTAAGGCTGCTACAAGGTTTATAGGCGAAGTCGTCGTTATCTACGTAATAATTTTCGTTTTAAATTAATTATGTTTTAGAATATCTATGTTTTGGAATAATTCTGTTGGTAATAATTTTCCTTTTAAATTAATTATTTGAGGCTTTGTTGTTTTCATCTCTCCCTGCCTGCTACAGTATTACTCTCATGTCATGGCAATATCAAGAAAAGATTTTTGGGGGTGGGGGAAGGGAAGGAGTTGGTTTTTTTGGGGGGGGGGAACTGCTTGTTTTGGTGGTTGTACACCCGCAACTTTTTTTTTTTTGTTGATAAGCAAATGTTAGTTGTTAGTAATTGTTAGAAATGTTAGTTTCCTGGATTTGAACTCGGGACCTAATTGACTAATATTCATCTATTTCTGTTAATTGTTTAACATATCTAACAGACTTCTTTATGATAGGGCCCTCCACTTCATCGTTTTAGTGCGCTTAAGCACTTTGCTTCTGAATACTCTGATGAGGAACTGCTGGGATTTCTGCGGAAGCATGCAGTTTTGTTGTGGGGACTTTGGGCTCCGAAAAGTTCATTGTTATATCCTCAGGGTGGCATGGAATCTTTAGCAAGAAGTTATGCCCTGGTATTGTTTAGCAAGAATTTGAAAGTTCAGTCTTCTGATTTGAGTGTCTTGGGTAAACTTGGTAATCACGTGAAAAACTTCCTGAAGATATTGGGTTTGGAAAAAAATGATAAAGATAAAACTAATTCGAAACAAAAACCTTACTGGAAGTTCAGAGAGCTTCCCGATGAGTCATTTAAGAAAGACTATCCAAATGTTGTTAAAGAACAAGAAGAACTTTTCAAGGTTATGGAACAACAGCTATCCGGTGCTATTGGTAATGTTGGAAAACATAAACTTAGTAAAAGTGCTGCAGCAAACAGCGGTGTCAACAGTGAGCTTGTTAAATCAGAAAATTCTGATCTGCGGGTAACAAGCATTGGTGGGGTGCCTCCTGGGAAAATGACCATGTCAAATGAAACCCGACATGCTCTGCCAATCGCGCTCAAGAAACTTTTTCAGACGCACAAAGTTTGCAGGTAAGGTTATAGAGACATCTTTCTTTTGGTGATTTCCCATGTTGAAATGATGTCTTAAGAGTCATTTTTGGAAGCACTAACATCGGTAGTTAACGTCATACTGCTCTGCAAGTCTTTAATATTTCAACAGTTGTGCTTCATACTTGTCAATATGCCTTGTATTCATGGAGCGACAGGAAAGCAAATATTGTTCTTTTAATGTTATTTTCTTCCACCAAAAAGAATTCTGCCATCTTAACCTGCTTTTGTAAAGAAGAAAAAGGCAGGGTTTTATTGTATTGTCATGAATTCAAGTATGGTTATGGTTATGGTTATTATTCCAAAAGGAGGGAAATCAAAATGACTAGTATTAATAAGTTTAGGTACTCTAATTCTGATGCAACTTATTTTATCAATAAAAAAGGGTAAGACGTGGTAAGGTACTTGTTGCTTGTTTGAAGCACAAACTTTCTGTGTTCCTCCCAAAGTGTGCACAGAGATAGAATGCCTATTGTTGCTTTAATGGCAAAAATTATGGCAATGAAGGTGAAATATAGTGAAATTTATGCCTAAATTTTGGTCTTGATTTTATTCATTTGTTTTATATTTCATTAGCCTACCATGCATTTTGGAGTATACAAGCATGATGCAATATTCGCTGAGTTTTGAAATAAGACCGTGAGGTTTCCTCACACCCTTCAGGCATGCAACAATTCCCATGTACATGCCAGTGTTTTGAAACAATTATTGTAAAGGAGGGAATGTAAGCCACATGTAACTGTGCTTTATTTGTGGGGCTGCGGTACTTATAGCTGGAATTATTTTAGGAGAGTGCATCTTATAGACCATGTATTTTTATGGTTCTTCAATTTATTTGCTGAGAAATTGAAGAGATTTTTTGAGGCAGTGTTTTTTTATAGAATGTAATAAAATTGAATAAAAACAGTGTTTCATATCTGATTCCGATATCTTCTTAGTTGGAATTTGATTTGTAAAGGGGTTGTCTCAAGGGATAGAGAAATAATGAGGGACTTCCTGTGGTCATGCATGGGAGATTTGAAGAGAGATCATCTTATTAGTAGGGATTTGTGTTGCAGATATGAGGGGGCTTTGCGTCTTGGGAATTCGTGCTCTAAAAATATTTCTTTGGAAGCTAAAAGGTTGTGGGGGTTTCTTTTAGAAACAAACTCTCCACAGAAATGGGCTACATGGTTTGAATCTGATTTGGATTGGGATGGGTGGGAATGGCAATCCAGCAATCTTTGCCACTGACGCTAGTCTTGGTGATGGCAATCATGAGGGGGGTATCTATTAATTGATTTCTTAAAGGGAATTTGGTCCTGCGGAAGTTCTCTATTTTTTATCTTCTTGTTAGGTGACAATTGTCTTATGTAGCTTTTATTTATATTGGCAGCTTCCAAATGATATGCCAAGGATTGCGTGAAATGGCAGTTTCCAAAACCTTTTCAAAGGGACATTCTAAAATTGCTGTGGATGCAGCTCATAGTCTTGATGGTCCACAAGATGAGCTAAAGGCTGTTATAAGTGAAGTTGCATGCGATATCCACGGTTATTATGTGTTAAAATCTTCACAAGATGAACCATTGAGGTTGTTTTTCTTTCTTCCCAAAAGGAAATGAAAAGAAATGTATTTTTTGCTCTATTGGTGGTCAAAGAATTTTAAAAACAAGTGGTCATTCCATTTGTTATAACACCCAGGGTTGTATTGGCTCTTGCAGAGATGTCGTAATCGATGTGCTTCGTGGAAGTGGACCCAATGCCAAGCTGAAGAAGTCTCAGATAAATGCAGCTGCAAAGATAAAACTCGGCAGGGAGTTCACTCAGAATGAATATTTGAAGGTAAAGTTTTGTTTTTCTTTCCTAATTTTAATAACTGAACTCTCTTTTTGTGAGGTAGCTATGATATTGTTTAAGTTATAGGGTTCTAGATAAGTAAGGAGAAAAAAGAAAAAATATAGACTTCTAAGATGATGATTATCCGAAAGACTTAACACCAACCATTGTTTATGATAATAAGTATGTATATTGTGATAGAAGCCAACTGGTATATTGCCTTGAAATGAAGATTACAATAGTATTCTCTGGATATTCGAGAGATCCAGAACTCTCTCAATGCCTAATAGGCCCCAATGTACATACAAATGCCAAGATAATCTCCTAACTGCACCCTACTCCCTATTTATAGGCAACTAACTCCTATTCTAACTGCTCATAACAGTTACATAAACTGCCTATTATGAATAAACTGTCTATTATTAATAAACTGCCTAATATCTAACAATACTCTCCCCCTAAACATTCACCTTGTCCTCAAGGTGAACAATAAGTTTTCCTGGGTCCCACTGTTTGAAAACTAAAGACCCAATCATGTTTGAAGTATTGCATAATTTCCTCTTGTTGAATCCTTCGTAGCCAGCTTCTTGTAATTTGGTTAACTGCACATTGTTGGACTTGGGCCTAATCATAATATGGGTTCTATTCATTGACCCCATCTCACTATACTGACCCAAAATTTGGCCCAATTTATGAACCCGAGATGTTGACCTCGTCTTCTGCTTCTTCTCGCTCGCGATGCACACAAAAGCGACGCATCTCTTCTTAACTCTCTGTGCTTGCATCTTGATCGAACCTTTCAGAATCATCATCTTCACTTCGTTTGATCCATCTCTGTTTCGAGATAAACTCGCGTTTGACGATCCCATCTTCGTTGACGATCCAAAATTTCCTTCGAGTACTCTCGTGAGTCTGGCGGTTCAGGTGGTTTGGGTAGCGGTGGCAGAGACTTATCTTCCTCCTGGGTCGCTACAGTCGCAGCATGCTCACCGTTGTTTGGCGGTTCTGGAGTTTTGGGTGGCGGCGGCGGAGAAAATGTGTTGAAGACCCAAAACCTCTCTTTCTCACCGTCCGGCGGCTCTGGCGGGGGACGCTCCGCCCATATGCAAGGAATCCCTTTTCTCTTCTCAGCCACAGACCCATCCTCTCCCTTGCTGCTGAGATTCACATCGGATGGTTCCTCCTTTAATGTCAGGTTTGTTTCCTTTCCCTTTGTTGCTTGCCCACCTTCAATTTCTCCTTTGCCATCACAATTCTTCCTTGTGGGTCGCGATTCCATTCTTGCTTTCTTGCGACTTCCATTCCAGATTCTGTTCCTTTGCTTCTTTCTTCGCCTTTCCATTGTTTCAATGTCCATCATCTTCAGTGCTTGCTCAATGTTCTGTTTGGACCAAATCTGTAAATTGCACCACTCTGTTTTCACCCGCTTTTCTTTCTGATTCTGTTTCTTGATTTCCTGTCCTTCACCTTCCTCTTTCTTTTCTGGTTCCAATGATTCTTGCACGTTTTCTGGATGCTGTTCTTGATCTTCTGATTCTTCTTCTTCAGAATCTGGAAAATACTTCCCAAATTCTGGTTTGAATTTTATGAGCAGATCCTTTTGAAACTTGAAGAGCTCCACATTGTGGTTGGTTTTTCTTCAAGAAAAGAACCAACTGTAAGCTTCTCCATCAAGCCCCAATGGAATGAACGGTAGAAAGCTTTTTTCCTGAAATCCTATGCCTTCGAGATATTGGCAGAATTGGATCAACCACCAATAGGCATCCCCACTTCCATCAAATTTTGGCATACCCATCTTCAGGAAACCTTTCCCACGGCTCCAAGATCAGAATGGCTCTGATACCAGTTGATAGAAACCAACTGGTATATTGCCTTGAAATGAGGATTACAATAGTATTCTCTGGATATTCGAGAGATCCAGAACTCTCTCAATGCCTAATAGGCCCCAATGTACATACAAATGCCAAGATAATCTCCTAACTGCACCCTACTCCCTATTTATAGGCAACTAACTCCTATTCTAACTGCTCATAACAGTTACATAAACTGCCTATTATGAATAAACTGTCTATTATTAATAAACTGCCTAATATCTAACATATAGATCCTAATTGCTAAGTGATAATCTAAGATATTTTCATATCATCAAAAGCTCCCCCACAAGTTAAAGCTTACTAAGCTTCAAGTTTGTTACCTATATATCCTTTAGAAAAATATAATCAAACGACGTGCTTTGAGATTGTAGCCCAATGGGCCATGCTTATTTTTTTGGGATTGTTGTGGGGTTAGGATGATTCTCTGGGTCTGCCACGTGGCAAGGTTGATTTCTTTGGGACTGTCACTTGGCCAAGCTGATTTCTCTGGGATTGTTGCGAGGCCAGGCTAATTTCTCTAGGACTATCGTGGGGCCAAGGCCAAGCTGATTCTCTGGAGGGTCGGGCTAATTCATGTATTGCCATGAGACTAGGTTGATTTCTTGGGAACTTTCGTGGGACCAGCCTGCATTTGGGATACTCATGGCCTCATGGGGCTAAGTTGATTTCTCTGGGATAACTGTGGGGCCTTGCCAGGATGAATCTGAGATGGCCATGGGTCCTGATTGATTTCTTTGGGATAGTCGTGAGTCAACTGAGAGGACAAAGGAAAACTCCAAACAGTGGGTGAGATGGTCACTGGTGTGCTGTCTCGTGCCGCGCGTGCGGGTGATAATCAAACTGAAAAAAGCAACACATGTGGATGCATCCTTGAGCGTTTAGGTTGGGCTTTTGGAGGAGATAGATTGGGGGAAGATGCAATGGATGGTGGTGGTTTTGGCTAGAGGTGGTTGAATTTTTCATTTGCTGGTGGCTGATGGCAATGACAGTGATCAGAAAACGGTTATAAATATGGTGGAAGAAAGACATGGCCCTAGAGTTTGGAAACCAGAGATGAAACACAGTTGAGATGAAAATGACAGGTGGCGGTAGTTGTATTGATTGGAGGAGACTGACCTGTCTGAAAGATGGAATGATCAAGGAAAAGAAAATAATGAAGATGGAGATAATGACATTAATATCATAGAATTCCAGAGTTTAGAATAGCAAAATAGTGACGGGACAAGTTGCAGAGGATGGTATCGGTCTAATACCATCTTAGAATGTGGACTAAGCCTAACTCAACCTCAAATATTAGCTCATGGAGTGAGGATAGCCCAAGCTTTATAAGGACTACCTTGGCCATAGCTATAGTTAATGTGGGATCTCTACAAAACCCCTATGCCCAGAACTTGACACTTAGAGAGTGAAGTTTGCAAGACTGGCCATCTGTGGGTGGCCTAATAACAAATATAGGATTGACTTTGTACCATATTGAAGATATGTGGTTTAGATAAATAAGGAGAGAAGAGAAAGAATAAAGACTTTGGATTGTCATTATGGTTTGGTATGATGGTGATGATACAAAAGACTAAGCACAAACTCTTAATTACACTAATATTAAACACCTAATTCTAATCGAATAAGGAAACAAATCATGATTATAATTAAGAAATATGAAAACTAATCATAAGGGATAATCAAAGATACTCTTAAGATGATATCAAGACAAATAAAGAGGGTGATGTGAACCATCGATTTCAAGCGGGGTGGTTGAAATGGAGGAAGGCATCAGGTGTTTTATGTGATAACAAGATCTCAGTCAAGTTAAAAGGTAAGTTTTATCGGACAGCGGTTAGACCTGCGATGTTGTATGAGACTGAATGTTAGGCGGCGAAAGGTCAACACGAGACTAATTTAAAGGTGACAAAGATGAGGATGTTGCGATGGATAAGTGGCAAGACTAGACGGGACAAAATCTGGATTGATAGTATCAGAGAAGGAGTGAGGGTGGCACCTATTGTGGAAAAGATGGTTGAATTTCGGTTGAGGTGGTTTGAGCATGTTTGGAGGACATCGGTAGATTCAGCAGTAAGGAGACTTGATCAGATGGAGGTCAACCCAGTTGCTAGAGGAAGAGGAAGACCACGGAAAACTATAAGTGAAACTATCAAGAAGGACTTTGAAGTGAATGACTTCACTATTGATATGATTCATGATAGACCACTATGGCGTTGTTTCATCCATGTAGCCGACCCCACCTAGTGGGAAAAGGCTTTGTTGTTGTTGTTGTTGTTGTATCTCAAATTTATCAATGTTTTCCTTATTGAGGTTTGTGCCCAGGTCTCCCAACCCTCGTGATGAAACTTCAAAAAAATTCCAACTAATTTCGTTCTACTTATTTTGGTTGCGCGCGCGCGCGCACACATATTTCACTTAATAACTTCTGTATTAGATATGATTTTAACAAATCCAATTGTTGAAGTATTAATGTTTATTCTTCACTTTAGCTTTACTTTAGTGTTGTGCTGTGTTAGTCGTAGTGTCCCTTAGTTGTAGATGCTCTCTTAGCTGTAAGTGTCTCCCATAGCTGTAGGCTCTTCTCCCTTTTCCACTATTATATATATTCTATATATCCTTCTTATTATGTTGTGAGAAAGATACCTCGAGATATATATAATAGTGAAAAAGGGAGAAGAGCCTACAGCTATGGGAGACACTTACAGCTAAGAGAGCATCTACAACTAATACAGCACAACACTAAAGTAAAGCTAAAGCGGAGAATAAACATTTATATCTCAACACTCCCCCTCATGTTGGAGCTTACTAAGCTTTAAGTTTGTTACAAATATACCTGTTGGAAGAGAAAGTGTAACAATCGAGGTAACCATACCCAAAAAGATTTCTTGAATAAACCAACGGGACACTCTAGATGTGGTTCACAGCGACAAATGTGGTTATGCTTCTTCGAAAAAGTTTTGTATGTGACCATACAAAAAATTTTGTACACCGACTACTAAAAGAAGGACAAACTTAATTGACGAGAACAGAGGGCCAAGTTTCATGTAACCAAACAGAAACAGAACAAGAGTAATGTAATATAAAGTTGTGAGAACTTGGCAACAGGATAATATGCCACAGGTCAACGAGGATGATACCACTCTGATACCATCTAAAGTTCTCTGTATATTTCTCACTACATAATAACTAGGATACATAAAAATATATATAATAGTGGAAAAGGGAGAAGAGCCTACAGTTATGGGAGACCTTTACCGCTGAGAGAGCATCTACAACTAAGGGACACCTGTACAACTAATACAACATAACACTAAAGTAAAGCTAAAGTGGAAACTTTTGAATAATGTGATATTAACATGTTGATCATGCACTCCAGATTTTAAACAAGTTAGACATGCATAGGTATGTACTCTTACATTGTATATTTACTTATATTTTAAAAGTATATTATTATGCACGAAAATAAAATTCTCTAATGAAATATAAATTAGTTTTTAAATTGTATGATTTTTGTAGACTTGATATATTTAATGAGAATTATCAATCCAACGGTTGGATGGTTGGATTGATGAAATTCAATGGGCACAAAAAGTTATTAAGTGAATTAAGTTGACAAAACTTTATTTTGGAGTATGTGGGCAAATACTCTAGGGTGGGAGTCGATGTCTTGTTTCCCGCCACGAGCAAGCCCAACTATGCAAATTCTTTTTCATTTTAGGTTCCCTAAACTTTTTAAATATAAAAAATTTACTCCACTCCCTTCTCTCACCCTCAGCTCCTCCCTCAAACAAACCGCTACCAGAGCTCCTTCAAACAGCACGCATGCGTCGCACGATCGTAAACATCGCACTGCGTGGTCTCACGTTCTTGGATGAGGGAGCTACCCCCAATCTTCTTCCTCCAAACCTGTCATGGTGCGATGTCACAGCTGCCACCACTGGATCTGTGACTTACCAATCAAGAAGTGGAAAAAAATGTGCTGCCAATCTCTATACACGTTGGAAATGACAACTTCCTTAAACCATTAGCATTTAGCAGAGCACCATAGGATGACCATAAACACGACCCAGTCCCATATAATATATTGAGAGACATTAAGGTACCTTTAAAGATGCGAGTATTCTGCTCTACTCAAATGAACCAAAGGACTGCATAAACCTGCACAGTGGCACAGTTTTTGCCTCATTGCCGAAGCCTTTAAATATAGCTAATGGAAACTGTTCTAGAGTAGGATACCTACACCCAAGGCTAGCTGAAAATTCCCAAAACAAATATTCCTTAAGAAAGTAGCCATCTTATAGTACCAGAGTAATTGTCCAATCTATTGGGGACTAGAATAATACATAATGCACAGTAATGTGGATTTGTAGTTGGTAAGTTGTGTTAATCATATTTAGTACTGCATTCCAGGCAAAAGACTTTTCTTTAGAGGGAATTTTGGACTTCTAAATTGGTTTATCCACATGAATCTTTGGTGTTTCGGGGAATGGAATTACAAGAAATAAATAAGCAAACCAGAGTCCAAGCTCTATTATCATCAATACTCCTTTCTCTTTCTTCATTCTTTGTGGGGACAAGCAAGGTTTCCCTTGATAGTAATATCCTTAAGTTATTTAGAGCTTATTTGTGTTTATCTCATGACATAAAGTACTTGTATTAGTATTTGGATGCACTTATAAAAATAATTTAGTGACAACTCTATAAGCATTTTTCAGCTTATTTCAATAAGGTCCCCAAATTGTGAATAATAATAAAAGGTTCCTTATTAATAAGCTTTTAATTAAGCTCTTTAATATAAACATTTTACCCAAATGTGCCCTTAATTTTTATCAATTCGAACATATTGAGTTATTGACATGTTGATTTCATGAGACGTCACCGTAAGCAAATTTAGTTGCAATTAAGCCCTTAAACTTTGGAGTTTTGTGCTATGTAACATTGAACGATTTTCGGTGCTTCTAAATTTCCGATAATGAATTGATTACGGGTCATAATACGTTGTGGACTTGCAGTTGAAGTTGAGCTTTTTGATTATGGAGATGTAACCCATTATTTGTGCTCTCGATAGTTTTAAGCCAAGGATATACGACTTCCCATTGAATATTTTGTTTAGCAGATTCCTCATTAGATTAATAGCATTAATAGCATGTTTAATGACATTCATGCATGTTGAATATCTGCTCAATTAATTCTGCCGCTGATCATGTTGAATTTAATGTTTCAGCCACCAAAAAAAATCTGTGTAATATGTCTTTGCTAGGTTGCTTTGGCTGTAGTCAATGACGGATCTAGAAAATTTAGGTTGTGGGGGCAATATTGACACACATATTTCTCATATTAATATTAAAGTATAAATATAACATATTATAATGACATGAATGGGCATTTGTATAAAAGAAATATATATTTTAATTGTCATACACACACTATTGAGTTGTCTCCATATTGGTAAGACATTTTTTTGAAAATATCAAACCATGGTTTGATCCTCAAGGAAATACTCTTCAGCAAAGATTTATATTTTATAAGAATTGAAAAGCTTAAACCTAGAGTCGGAAGTCGGTAGATAGAGAAATAAGGGAGTGAGGTGAGTTTCTACTTTCTATATTGGGGAAAAAAAAGTAAATTTTTTAACTCATTTTCCATTTTTTCCTCTTTAGTGGGGTCAACACTTATTTTTAAGTGAGGGCAAAAATAAAATTTTTCAATAATTAGTAAAAGAAAAAAATAAATTAGTGGGGTCAAGTGCTCCTAATTTGGTACACATGGATCCGTCCACGGCTGTAGTGACTAGGGTTAGAGAGTGAAGCTTTTTTTTTTATTTTTTATTATTATACTTATTTGTTAACAATGATAATTGTGTACTCGAACGTGGAACGGATATCAGGACTCAGGACAGTGTAGAAACAAGGAACCACACAACCAAAAAGGCTTCAACTGTATTTTTTTAAATAACCAAAACAGGTAGTTGCCTTGTGAATTGATCAATTACTAAAGTATGTTCGAATGAGTGTTGCCTATCAAGTGAAATGTCAGATAAATGATCTTAACGTAGAGTGAATGCAAATGAGTGTTTCGAAGTCATTCATTAATAGGATCATTTTTCTCCTTTTGATGTCAATAAATATTGCTTATTTGCTTTGTTTTTGTTGTTCTGAACAATATCAGGTCATGGGTGAGTTGTGTGTCTGTAACAGCGGTGGTTCTTGGTCCTTGAAAAGCGGCGATGGAAGTATGCAGTGATCTGTTGTCCAGCTGATTGGATTGAGCAAAACTTTTACTTGGCTTATCCTGGTTCCATTTATTTTAGTAGTTTATTATTTTTTTGACATGGGGGTGGGGAATTGTACTGCCACCTGCTAATGTTTCTTGATTTACTGATGTAATGGAAATCATGCTGCGTCTTTCGCTTGCGATTACGAATGTAGTTATTGGTAATAGACTTCATACTCAAATATACGCATCTTTTTCAACTTTTAGATGACAACTAGAATTGTAAGTTACCTTCAAAATGTTTTTGAACCTTGATGATAGTCATTTAAAATATAAAAAACCTAAGCTCGTGTTGGTGGACAATTTTTCCTTCTTTTTTCTCTCCAACAACTTTGAAATATGGAAAATGATGGTGTAGAATTTAATGATGCGTGCTCAGCAGGGTTCCATTGTGTAAGTACATTTGATAACAATGTTGTGGATGATGTCTCTTTTTGTTTGGATTGATTTTTTGATATTTTTTTTTAGCTTGCGAGATTTTAGCTTGTGAGGTTTTTTAACTGGGAGGCCCAATGGCCCAAATTTACATTTACATGGGTACTTCTCTAGGGAGACATACTACCAATTCATCAAATTTACTCTCTTAAGGGATGAATCAAAAGTATGCGACATTCCATACTCATCACATGATGGAATTATCGATCAAAACAATCACATGATGGAATTCAGTAGGTGATCATACGGGTGGTTTGAGCTGCAACCCTTCTCTGGAAGCTGAATTGATTCTTTCAAATCCAATTCTATCCATACATCTTTATACTTTCATGCCTGTGCTACTTCTAATCTAGCGAGGATACTATGTAATTGTGCCCACAAAATGGATCCCACGCCCATGTTTTGAGCGAAACCAATTAATCACTGACCCTTTGCATCTCATAGCAAACCACCACAACTAGCAAGGGAATCACAAAAATGGACATTAAAAAATCAAATAATTTTCACATAGAGAAAAATAGATTGGGCTTTAACCTTTTGTTTTTTATCTTTGCAAGTGTCAGCAGTACCACAATAGCTCCAGTCTGATGATGATTGTCAAGAAAAGATTTCATTTGAGTGGTATATTCTCCCCACAGTATACAATTCAGTAGATTGTTACTGCGATGCATTTCAAGCGCTTTATGTTAAAGGCTAATGTTTCACATAATAGTTCGAGATAGATTAACAACCAAAACATTTTACCTTTGATCTCTAAGATAGCATACTATGTTTATGATTCAAAACAATGTTTATGTCAGTTGATTTTTTTAATACCTATGAATATTTTATTCTACTTTTAATTTTAACTAATCCTTCTGTATATTAGGAAGCATGCTGTGTAATAGTTATGAAAAATAGCCACACAAAAAAACAAAAACAGTTATGACAGTCGACAAAGTCTTTGTCAATAATGGTTGGAGCTATTTTTCATGCTCGAAATGCAAAAAAGGAGGACAACCGATTCCATATGTCTGTCAAAGTTGTAATAAAAGGATCACTGAGACAATACCAAGGTGTTTACCTTTAAAACTTTGACAGGTATTGTGTATTTGATTCCCTATGCAATTATTTATTAAGAGAAATGTTTTGCCCACTACGAAAAGTTGTCGGACATCGTATTTATATACGGTTTCCGACCTTTTTTTCCCCGTTTCGGCACGCATGTCGAGGACCGACCTCTCTCTGTTGCTTTGTTGTTGTCGCATATAGTGTCGGATTGAATGTTGTCAACCTATCATCGCTCATTTATTAACTAGATTACTCCTTCTGAACTTATTTATAAGCAAAAAAAAAACATAAATTTCGTAGACTTAAATATAAGCAAAAACCAACTATCTCACCCGTAATTAATATTATTCTTTCAAAAATACCCCTAACTTACTTCACCTTTAGTTTTCCAACAGTTCTATAGTTCCCAAGAAATAACTTGCACGTAACCGGAGATATTACAAAAGACCCCTTTTTTTCTCTCAAACACACTTGAGAAATAATGTCAGAAGCTTTTAAACGAAATATGAGAGCACCGCCAATCATATCACAGGAGGGAGTGACCAATAATATTGAATGAAAATTAATATTGTGCAGCTGGTTATATGTGGCCGAATAAGGGTGATTTTGAATAGGGGGTATTATAGTAAATGCCATTGCCATTTTTCAAGAAATCAAAGAAATCAAGTTCATTTAACTGCATTTCTTAAACACCGTGAAAGTTGTTAGTTTTGCTTATAAATGTGTTCGGAATGAGTACTTTTTATGCTTCCAGGTTTAAAGTGGAAATCAAGGTTTCACATGGCAGAAAATGTGCAAAGATGGTGTTATGGGATCAACAAAGCGAAAAACTACTAAAGCACATACTTGTTGAGCTGAAAAACCTACTGATAGCTATATGCATTATGCAATAACTCATTTTGTCACATATTTTTTTTCACTTCAAAGTGTCCAGCTAAAGGTGTAATTCTTTGTTTTTAATGTTATATACAGGATGGTGAAACAAACGACATGACATTTCCTCAAGTGTCAGATGATTTAATAAGATAACAAAAATATAATTTTTTTTTGGTGAAAAAGCACATTAAACACTATGTTTTGAGGCGATTTGTTATTGTTTATATCAATTCAAAATGTTTAAATTAGTGGAACAATTCCTTATTATGAGGACCCATTAATTTTACAAGTATTTAATCATATCTAATTTTCATTCAACTAGTGTCTTGAGGCATTAGGTGTTCGAAATTAAAAAATATTAATAACTTGTTAATTACTATGATAATCTCTAGTCAAAGGAAATTATTACATTTTTCTTTGAGAATTTTCTACTGACTATTTATATGTAATATTAACCATTTGGAATTCTCAACTGAATCGGTTCAATGATCACATCCACATGTGCATCATCTATATATGTAATTTAATAAACGAGATATATTATTCTTTATCCAATAAAGACCATCACACATATATTGATCTATCCGGATTTTTGATGTCCTAATCACAATAATCCTATGATAAAGAAAATATGATAATGAAATCAAGAATAATACTTTATTATTAAATTTGGAAATTCGACTACATGACAAATTGGATCTTGGGTATACACTTATTCTCAACAGTTGTGCCTTTTGCAATGACAATAAGCACAAGGATAATATCGTAGACATGCTGGAGTCTGCCTTCCACAATCAATTTACTCTCATGGGCAGTTGTATGTTACAATGCCATGAATAACCTCTCATACCGAAATGAAAATACTTATATGTGACAATGACAATGACATCACATTTACAACACTACCCCAAAAATTCCTTTTGTTTGTTTTATTTTGACACACATGCATGTAATACTTATTAAATTCCTATAGTATTTTCAAAACTTTAGGGAGTATTTATGAGCAACTATCTTCCGATATGTTTCAGTCTTTGAGGTATAATTCAATGAAAGATTTCAGTTGATCAGTATGAACATGTTGGTCCAATCTACTTCCATACAATATACATTACAGTAAACTATGTTCCAATCAACTATTTTACAATTTCACTTTTACAAAGGTATTCACTTCTAAGAAATGATCTACCAAATCACCTATCATGTTTACCTTTTATATAGAACAATTTTTATACAAAAGTCTTGTCAAATTATGGCTCATGTCTCAAATTCAACCCTCTATATGAAAACCATCTCTTTTACAAAAACTAAATAAGTCAATTACGGCTATAATACGATATTAAAACTTTTTAAATTAGGTCAGTAATTCCCGTAAAACAAAATTGGTCAGTAATATAAAACCACAATTGTAACTTACTATTTTTTAAAAAGAAAACTTAACATGCATGCATAGCACGGGTTATGTTCTAATACACATATACAAATGTGTATGTTTAAATAAAAAAACAGAAATCCTTAAATTAATAAAATAAAAAGAAGGCAACTTATTATCATAATCAATTATCAAAAAGAAAGAAAGAAACATGTGTTTTGTTTGAGAGTAAAATATAATATTTTATGAAGGACATTTTATGGGAAGGATGAAAAGTGAAGTGGCGTGGTAGTGTTTTTTGTTTGTTAGCGAACAGTAAAGAGCCCTGAAAATATTTTACGGAAACGTAAAGAAAAATAATAGTATTCTATGGGAAGTGCAGAGAACAAATATAGAGAGAACAAAGAACGACATACACCGCACTGCATACACAATAGAGAGAACAAGACAGAGTCGCAACAGATAGAAGAGAAATGGATGTTGATGCAAGCTAAAATTGGAGATGATTGAAGAGATTATGGGTAACGAGAATTTCCAAATTTCAAGTACTGAGAACTTCAAAAAGATTAGAGACTGAGAAATTTTTTTAGGGTTTTTAATATTCAATATTTTATTCATCAGTCACTATTGTTGTATTAATAAAGATTTCTAGATCCTAATATTTAACATCATGTGCCATCTGTAGGGGCATAATGCACAGTGGAGAAATACTAGGGATACAATCTCTACCACTCTATTTCCAACATACTCTCTCCTATGGTTGAAATTCATATCAGTCCCACTGAATTTGTGTGGGACCCACATAATTTAGTGGAATCCATTTGAATTTCAACCAATAAGAGAGTAGGTGATAAGAAATAAGTGTTAAAGAGTGTGTTGATAGCACTCCTCATGCACAGTGATAACAATGCGATGAGTCATAAAAACTGTAAATTAAAATTGTAACAAACGTATAAACAACAACGTGTGCCTTGACACAGCTGAAAATATCTCTTTCTATTTAGAAATAAACCCATGTAGCCAATTGGGTTTTTCTAACCCGCTTGGGCCTGTTGGCAGATCCGACCCACTGACACAAGCTTGATCCTCAAAGTGTCTACCCTAGGACCCGTAGTATCAGAGGCTGCAGAGAGACCAAAAAAAAAAAAAAAGAGCGAGAGACTTTAGATATTCGTACAGAGAAAGAGAGAGAGCGCGACGGAGGTTGCAGAGAAAGAGAGAAGATAACTTCTGTTAGGTTAGGTTAGTTTTTCTTCTGAACCGGGTCGCAAAATTCGACACGGATACATCTCCTTCTCAAAATCGAAACGGAGTGACGACGATCCTACAGCGATTCTACACGCCGGCGATCCTGTAACGCGATTTTAGCAACACTGAGCTCAATAGTGAATACAAATCAAATGGTAAATTGCGGGCACTTAATGTTGATAAAATCTCTTCATTTGTTTTGTTTTTGAATTACAATGTGATTGATTATTCAACATTTGGTTCTCTCATTATTGATCCTGCTTTTCCTTCTGGTGTATTTATTCTTTTGATTGGTGGATGTGTTTTTGATTGCATGCATGCTTGGTGCTACTGATGAACAGGTCCACATGCCATCATTGCCAGGGCGGGTTCATAAGCTTGTATTCTCCTCCCCCCAGATTGAAGGGCTAGTTTCCCTTTTAAATTCTAAACAATCTCTGCCACCATGTCTTATGACTGTACGCCATTTTAGCTTCACTGATGACCGCGGTGGTGGCAGCATCAAAAAAGCCGTGGGAGAATCTGATGACTTCTTCCTTCAACAGTCAGACCCAAGTTTTAATGACAATAATGGTAGCAAAGGAGCCCAGGAAGGATACAATGTTCAACAATGTACGACAGAACCAATTGAAAGTAGGCCTCGGAGAGGTCAGAAGAAGCCAATTGATCAGCCCCCTCTGAATTCCCGAGAATATAATAGAGATTCGCGTTCTTTCCGTCCGAGATTCGATGGTGATCGTGGCAGACCTTATGAAGTGGACAAGATAAATAAATCGTTGCAAAATGATCTTGGACATCAGGGCAGAAATATGGCAGAAACTAGTAGGGATGCTGCTGATCAAGTAGGAGACAGTTTCCTTGATAAATTCAGGCTTGGTTTTGATAATAAAACAAAGAATCCCTCAGAGGTTGAAGCAGGCAACCAATCTGAAGAGTCAAACTCCAATCAACCAGCTTTAGAGTCTATGCCTCAAGATGCCGACGAGATCTTCAAGAAGATGAAGGAAACTGGTCTTATCCCCAATGCAGTGGCTATGCTTGATGGTCTATGTAAAGATGGTAATGTTCAAGAAGCCTTGAAACTTTTTGGTTTGATGCGGGAAAAGGGAACCATTCCGGAGATTGTCATTTACACAGCTGTAGTGGAGGGATACACAAAGGCCCACAATGCTGATGATGCCAAAAGGATTTTCAGGAAAATGCAGAGTAATGGCATTTCTCCCAATGCTTTCAGTTACACGGTCCTTATACAAGGACTTTGCAAATGTAGCAGATTACAGGATGCTTTTGAATTTTGTGTTGAGATGTTAGAAGCAGGTCATTCCCCAAATGTGACAACTTTCGTAGGCCTAGTAGATGGTTTCTGCAAAGAAAAAGGAGTTGAAGAAGCAAAAGGTGCTATCAAGACATTAACAGAAAAGGGTTTTGCTGTTAATGAGAAAGGTGTTAGGGAGCTTTTGAACAAGAAAGCACCATTTGCACCCTCCGTTTGGGAGGCCATCTTTGGGAAGAAAGCCCCGCAGAGACCATTTTAAATATATTTTTCAGACTATGTAAGCTTTTATTTTTATTCTTATACTGTTTTGCCAGATTATGTTCTGTCCTTGTATAATTCATGATTACTTTAGATGCACCTATTAAAATTTGCTAAAAAAGGTTCGACTAGTGCTTGATATAAGCCTTGTTTTCGGTTTTAAATGTGTTTGAATGATCTCTTCACTAGTTCAGTAATTTGACTTTCCTCAGTCTAGAATTCAAATTCGTGTGACTGCTTTATTTTTATTTTAGATATTTAATATATTGATAGTATTTGTTTGTTGATCAATGAGCTGTGATGATAATTTGTTGGTTATGAAGTCCCTGAGCAAGTGAGCAGTTGGGCTTACCTCAGGTGGTTGGGTGGGGGATAGATCCTAAGAAATTGTCATAGCTGCTACTTTTTGATGTACTGCATAAGTGGAAAAAACATTGTATGGGACATTGTATTGTTTGGGATAATGTGGGCAAGAGGAAGATGCAAATCTATGTATGCAACTTTGTTCTTGTATTTAGCATGTTGTATGATGGCATTCTTTTGAATCTGTCACCACTATGTGCAGTTGGTGCTTCTTGGATCAAATGCGGTGGTGTTACAATGATAACTTGAGTGCATTGGCCATGGCCAGATAATCATCAAAGCGTTTTTAACTTTCTTAACATTCTGCACTCCATGAAAATAAACCAACATGCACACATGCACGTGTCTATATAAGGTCCTCATACTCCCATGTTTTTACCAACGGATGGCAGAACCTGGTTGAAACAGTTTTAGTTGGCTGCATGTTTAAGTTAGTTATGACAGCTGTCTTAGCAGTTAAGTGTTAGCTACTTCTCTATACTCTACGTAATCCAATTGAGCACATTGTTTAGAGTAATGCAATTCACATATTCACTTTCCAAATTCTACCATCTTTGTCTCTCTTCTCTTTTACAATTTCTTTTCTTCTTTATTTACGTTTAAGTTGGTTCCTTAAGTTAGACCAAAATTTTTTTTGGTTTCTTTTATTTACTGTTGGATTGGATACTCACACTCACAATTACACAATCCATATCATTTTGGTCGTGGCAATGGGTGAGGAAAGACATTTATTCCACCCAAGTTTAGAGGAGTGATTATCAATCCGGCGTGAGCTAATGTTTGTGATTATCGATCCAAATACAAATAGAAGTGCCTTCGAATGCTACAATTGAAAAATGCATGCATTTAGGGGTGATGGGGGGACACTCATTTTGCTAAATGCGGAATTGTACATATACTTACTAGCATATTTGACCCGTGTACATGCACGGGTGAGATTTAGAGTTATCAACCATGTTTTGTATATGAAATAATGAAAAATATTTCTAAAAGAAGTGGAAAAAGGTGTGCATGTATCATGAGATATAAATATTACCAATATAAATATTATCTGATATTTAAAATTTACGCTATTCATTAGTCAACCTCTAATATAAATTAATAATAAGAACTAAAATTGAAAATAATTTTTTAAAAATTCTATAAACAACTTATCTATAATACGATAATAAGTGCCAACACAGTACTTACTAAAATAAATAATAAATAAAATTTTCAAACAAATACATTCTAATATTTAATTTTTATTAAAATATTAATCAATAGTTTCTCTCCTAGCATGCATTTTCTCCCTTTTATCTTCTTGCTTCTACGATAGTCATCAATTTTGTGAAATTCCCCACAGTAAAATGAAAGGACTTACCCCATCTATTTTTTCGGTAAGAATCATTTTATCTAAAATAAAAGTTAAACAAAATCTTTTCACAAACTTTTTAAAACACCAAAGTTTCAAAAGGCAAATATACTTTAACATATAATTTAAAAAACTATTTTTTATAGAAAAAAAAACTTTTCAAACTGAGAATAACTATTTAAAATTTTCAATAATAAAATGTAAAAATGTTTAAAAAAGTTTCCACAAATTTAGAATATATTATCATCAGATTGGGCTTGATAGGGTGCCCAAAATGCAGTTTGACCAAACTTCCCCTCTCAACTTCTTCTTCACCAGGCCTCCAATGCTGGGGCAGGAAGCTTAGCAGAGGAAGGAAAGCAAAACGAAAATCCATAGTCTTTCTTCCAAAGAAGGATATTGGATTTGGTGGTTTTCTAACTGGGGTTGCCTCATTTATACTATCTGATTTCAAAGTTTTTTGGGCCAAAATGAGTACTGCAACCAGCACTGCAGGCACATTTCACGACCAAAAGGCCTTAGGGTGCTTGTCTTCTTGATTTGAATATGCTTCAGAAGACTTAGCAAGGACGCAATGAGTTAAAGTCAGAGTCTCTGTGTTTGGAGAGTGGCGACGGGGTTTTTGGGGGGGGGGGGGGGGGGAACAAGCACCAAATTTTGGAATTCGTTGAAATGTATCGCACATACTTGTGATTTTGGAATTCGTTGACTTAGGATCAAATCCCACCAAGTCTTTTTTTTTCCCCCCCCCCTCCTTAGGTAGCAAATTTTCTTTTCCTCTGCGATCTATACCTGTGTGTGTGATAGTGCAAGCCTGCGTGCATTATTGGTCTAAAAAAACAAGTGCATCATGTCGAAATCAACAACCCTAAATTATTAAAGAGAGACAATTGTAGAGAGATGCAATTAATGTGTCGACCTACATAAATAAGAAGGTAGAAACTGCCTTCTGTGAGAGACTTAGTATTGCTAAAACACTCATGTTGGACTCAAGGGGAATGAAAAAGAAGGCTTTCAAACATATTTTTCTTATTCTTACATATTTATTGTGGAACCTCAAAAATTTGTAAATATGTGTGTTGCGTGGCCGTTTGGGAAGACCAAACTGTTAGCTTATAGTAGGTAAGCTCGTGGAACCAAAGTAGAGGTGTTTAGTAACTACTAGCTTATAGCGTTTTTCAAGATGCTACTTGAAGTAGTATTTGTGCTTATAGCTTATAGCGTGTCATTTTTTTTATCGCTTTTACTCTTATTATTTTAATTAAAGTTATTGTTTACCCAATATTAAATGAAATAAAAAATTATTAACTCTTTTATATCTCTCTAACTATACACATTTCTATTGTTACATATATTTTTATAATACATTTTTTGGACAGAGTACTTGTACCTTTATAAAGTGTGAAAAAATAAATAAAAATCATATTTAAAATAATATTTTTAACTAATAAAATTATTTTACTGATAATAAGAAAGTAAATCAATTATATTATTAAAATACAAATTTCAAAATTTTAACTTCTAATCATCTGAAATTTTAGTTTAATTAACATAAATTATTCTAATAATAATTTATAAATATTTTGTCATATTTAACATTGATCGAAAAAATTTAAGCATTAATTAAAATGTCTTTTCATGTTATTTTACATTTACCAGTTGGTTCAACCGCTAATTTTACTAAACACTTCAAATTCAATATGCTACCTTATCTACTATAAGTTAGTTTATCAACTATTCGCCACTTTTTACCAAAGAAAGCCTAAATCTATGGGTGTGTTTGATTCGCACGAAAGTATAGGACAAATAGAACATTACAGTACAAACTCTAGAGTCGCAGGGCAACTCCTTGTCTTGTATATTATTTGGTGGACAATGAATAATACAAACAAATAATAAGAAATTGACTGCAATACCCCTTGTAATATATATTATAAATATAAGCATACTGTAAGTGTGCGTGTGTTGTTCTTCGTCCCCTTTTTTATCCGGTCCTCTAGCCACTTTTCAAAACAAACATAGAACAACTACTTTTGTGCTATTCAATCCTTTATTTTTTTTTTCAAATCAAACGGACCTCATAAGTTTAAAAGTAATTCATTTAATAGGTTAATTTTTTTATACCACACATACTAGGTGACGTTCTCTTACATTGCTATGTAATTTAATCTATCTATCTATTCTATCTATTACTAATAATAAAATGAAGTTTTTGAGGGACACATGTCTGTCCCTCATTAATCATCATATTCTATTATTTTTTATTTTTTATATTTTATTTTCTATATTTTGAATTTTTACTTTTTTTGTAATTTTATTTTTCCTTTCTTTTTGTTTTGGTTTTTATTTTATTCTAATTTTTTTTTGCTTATATTGTATTTTTATTTTTCTTATTTTTTTTTTATTTTTCTTACTTTTTTACTCTTATTATTTTATATACTTTTTCCTAATTTTGGTCTATCTTTATTTTATTTTTTAATTTGTTGTTTCTAATTTGTGTTTTATTTTTGTAATTTGCTTAATTTTCTTTTCATTTTTTAATTTTCTTTATTTGTTTCATTATTTTCATTATTTTAAAATACTAATTTTTTTAATTTAATTTTTATATGAGCAAAAATGCCTTTATTACTTATAAATTATTATTTTGCTTTTTAGTCTTTACGAGAAACATTACATGTAGTCGGTGTAATTTTATCGTCTTTGAATGCATATCAAATTTCTAATTGTCTTTATAATTTATAAATGGTTATTTTTACTTTTTAGTTCCTAAAGGAAAACATTAGATATTGTCGTTGTAATTTTATCATCTTTTAACACATGTCAAATTTATAAACGTCTTTATTATTTATAAATGATTATTTTACTTTTTAGTCCTTACGGGAAAATATTACATGATGTCGTGGTAATTTTATCATCTTTTAACACATATCAAATTTATAAATGTCTTTATTATTTATATATGATTATTTTACTTTTTAGTCCCTACGGAAAAACATTATATGATGTGGGTGTAATTTTATTATTATTGAACATATCAATTTTATGCATCTATTTATAATGCTCAAGTTTATTTGAATTTAACATAACATAAATTTAGTATAAACAGGCTTTTAAATATATAACAAACTTTTTACGAACGAGATGTTTTCACACATGCGTAAAAACGAATAAGACCCGTGCGCACTGCGCGCACACAGGTAACTTGCTAGTTTAAATCTAAAAGATACTATCTTCGTCCCATATTAAATATTATTTATTAAGATAATACATACATCTTAAGAAAATCATTAATTACAACAATTTCCTAAGTAAAATAATTCGTGTTGACAAAAATGTTCTTAGTGTAGTAGGAGTTAGATGGAAAAGATTATTAATATTTGGTAGTTGAGATATAAATAAATAAAAGTATTATTGAATAAAGTAATTAATACTTTTTTTATATCCTAAAATGATAAATAATTTGATACATGTAAATATTCCAAGCACGACACTTAATATGAGATGGAGGAATACTCCTTCCAGAATGAAATATAAACAAAAATAGAGCCATTTTTTGGTTACAAGCAAAAAAAGAACCATGTTTGGTGGTCTAAAATATAAGTAAATTATAACTAATTTTACCTTATTTAATGATGTTATTCTTAAAATACCCTTTAAATAATATTTTTCAATTACAATTTTTCATTATCATGGAACAAGTTCCCATAAAAAACTAAAATAAATGGATAGAGCAGTTTAGAAAATGCAATTATTTTTTAATTACACCAAGAAAATTAGATGAAGTTAACCAATATTCTTAATTGATGTGAATTTAGTTAACTTTACTTATATTTCATTCTTAATAGAGTACTAGTATTACTTAAGCATAAATTCTTTGGGTTGTCTAGAAAACTTAATCTTTTGATTGTCATAATTACTAGTAGTCGGTGGTTGTTAAAATAATGACATTCAAGTGTCTTAAACTTCTTTACTCCTTTCGTCTTATAATAAATGTCATGCTAAAAAAAATTACCAAAATAAGTGTCATGAATTATATTTTTTCATGTTTACTCCTAAACTAATAATGTCTGCATCACTCCCAAGTCATTATACTTCACTATGCATTTATGATAGTTGTTAATATCCAATGTTTAATAAGGATAATTTCATAAAATTTTATACTCTATTATTCATTTATAGTTTTTTCTTAATCTATCTGAAAAAACCTAGGACGTCAATTATTATGAGACCGATGGAGTAATTTTCATGTCTCAATTTCTCAAAACAAGTTCTTTGTCAACCCTTTATATTGCAACTTCTCATCGATCACCCTTAACAACCATACTTCCTCCGTGTCAAAACTGTGTGTGTTTTATCTTTTATTTTTTATCCCAAAATTTCGATTGTTTTAGAAATTCAATGCATAATTAAGCATTGATCCCATTATACCTTTAGAATAAGATCATACATTAATGATATTTTAGAATAAGATCATACATTAATGATATTTTATTTTTACAGGTAGCTATATTGGAGTGTTAGTAATTATTAATAGATTTTGCATTGAAAAATAATATATTTATTAAGAGTATTTTAAACTAAATTTATCTCAATTGATTATTTTTCAACTTTGATGTCTAAACCTTAAACAACTAAAATTTTTAGGACTGAGTGAGTAAGAGATGTTTATTGCTCACCGCCTGGTCCGCGGAGTGGGCTATCCCCGACAACTATAAAAGAAGGGGAGCGGACAATGCGATGAAACTATATATATTGACGACCTTTCAAGAAGTGGGGAATATCATGTCATTGCGAAAACCATTCAATGCCACTTCTCAATTTTATAATCTTTAAACTCTATCATACATGAAAAAGAGTTAAACATATAAAACAAATATTTGTTTCTTGTGGGAGAGATCTAGCTAACTTTAATTAGTTTTTATTTAAATGAATGGTAGACAAAATTCGGCAATTAATTTGGCAATAAAAGGATGAAATCAGTTCGACAAGAATGTATTACTCTATACTAATTAATTACCTTTCCAATCCCTTCAAAGGGTCATTTCAAGTGAGTTTTAGAAATAACTAGGGTTAAAGAGGCTCGTTTTCGAATAAGATGAAAACGAAAGTAATACATTATAAATTTGTTTTAGAAATGAGGTGGAGACATTAATTTATTTTTCCAATAGTGAAGCAGCATCTTCTTACTTCAACAAATTTAAATAAATTAATTACATGGCGGAATGGACTCATAACTTTTGTCTTTTGCTAAAATTAGAGTCTCCCTCTCTCTATATAAGTGACATCACTTAAATTCTTTTCCGATCACACAAGTGGGATTAAAAAATGTCTACCCAAAAAGAAACAAATGGGCACTGCCAAGTACCCATGGAAATTAGCACTGGTGTGAATGGGAGCGGCCATAAAAGACTCAACAAGCATGCTTGTGCTTGTGTGATGGCTGTCACTATTATCTCTGCCATATTTGGTTATAGTGAGTAACTTTCTATTTTTGTACTGTCTCATTGTGTATAGTTATGTATGTGTAATCTTTTTTTTGATACAAAATGTATGTATGTGTAATCTTTGATCCATGAGGTGTGAATTTTGTTCAGACTATGTCCGTATAATTTTTCTTATAATGTATATGGAGAAGTAGATTTAAGCATATTACAGGGGAAAAAAAAACTTTTCGGGGACTAATGTAAAATTTGTCAATAATTCATATTATTTCTGACATCCCAACATGTATTGCTGAGTTGATTTTTAATAAAATGCAGTAGAATTTTACCGTCATAAAAACTTATACTACTTTGTCACTAATATTATTGATAATATTGACTAATCCACAAGTCATGACTAATGGACAAATTAATTTACTGCTTCGGAGAGCAGATGTATGTAGTGTTATCTCCGCTTGAGGAGATATTGTTTCCAAGATTTGAACTTGTGATCTCCAATTCACAAAGCAGTAATATTACCGTTGCGTCAAGACTGTTCTGTTATTGCAAAAATTAACAGACACAAAAGATATTTTTTTTTAAAAGAAAAGAGAAGATAATATTAAGGAAAAAGTACAAGTAGTACTCAACGAATAATACAATGAATTATCCCAGCAAAAACCAGAAACAAAGTTTACAAAATGCAGATCCAGAAAATATCCCAAAGCAAGCTTCACAACCAAATCCATAACAGAACCAAAGGAAAATAGTTTGCAAAAAAGAGGAAAAAGTTATCACATATATAAAACTAATACAAATTAAACTAGGTGGAATAATATGCTTGTGAATTTTCCATTAACGAAACAAAATAAACTAATAAGCAATTTTTTTTTCCCCCAGTTACAGGAGTGATGGCTGGAGCACTTTTATTCATAAAGGAAGAACTTAGAATCAACGACATGCAAGTGCAGCTCCTAGCAGGAATCTTAAACGTGTGTGCATTACCAGCATGCATGGTTGCAGGAAGAACATCAGATTACATAGGTCGCCGCTACACAATCATTCTATCTTCAATAATCTTCTTCTTAGGCTCCATTCTAATGGGGTATGGACCATCTTTTCCAGTCTTAATGTTTGGAAGATGCACTGCTGGACTTGGTGTAGGTTTTGCACTAATAGTAGCACCAGTTTACAGTGCAGAAATTTCATCTCCTTCATACAGAGGCTTCCTCACATCTCTCCCAGATGTTTTGCTCAACATAGGTTTCTTATTTGGCTATGTCTCAAACTACTTCTTCGGAAAATTGTCTCTGACACTTGGATGGAGAATAATGCTAGCTGTTCCTGCAATTCCTTCACTAGGGTTAGTCATTCTCATGTTGAAATTGGTAGAGTCACCAAGGTGGTTAGTCATGCAAGGACGTGTAGGTGAAGCAAGGAAAGTTCTTTTACTAGTTTCCAACACAAAGGAAGAAGCTGAGCAAAGGTTGAAGGAAATTAAAGCTGCTGTTGGTATTGATGAAAATTGCACACAAGACATTGTTCATGTTTCAGAGAAAACTCGAAGTGGTGGAGGTGCTATGAAGGAAATGTTTTGTAAACCTTCACCACATGTGCATAGGATACTAATTGCAGCAATTGGAGTTCATGTGTTTCAACAAATTTGTGGAATTGAAGGTATTCTGTTGTATAGTCCAAGGGTATTTGAGAGAACAGGAATAACTGAAAAGAGCACATTATTATTAGCAACAGTTGGAATGGGAATAAGCCAAGCTTTATTCACATTGATATCATCATTTTTGTTGGATAAAATTGGGAGGAAGATTCTTTTGTTGGTTAGTTCAGGAGGTGTGGTTGTGACTTTGTTAGGGTTGAGTGTTTGCTCAACCATAGTGGAGAGATCCAAAGAAGAAGAACCATCATGGGCAATAAGTTTTACTATTATTGTTATCTACATTTTTGTGGCTTTTGTGGCTATTGGAATTGGGCCTGTGACTTGGGTTTATAGCTCTGAGATATTTCCACTGAGGTTGAGAGCACAGGGTCTTGGGGTTTGTGTGGCGGTTAACAGAATTACTAATGTGGCGGTGGTTACTAGCTTCATTTCAATCTATAAAACCATAACAATGGGTGGGATTTTCTTAATGCTTACGGGTATTAATGCTTTGGCTTGGTGGTTCTACTATTTCTTCTTGCCTGAAACTAAAGGAAGATCATTAGAAGATATGGAGATTATCTTTGGGAAGAATTCCAAGACTGAGATACAATTGAAGTCTGAGTGCAACAGTACTGTATAGTTTGGGATAAGGACTCTTTATGACGAGCCTATCTTTGAAGCAGTGTTTTAAAAACCGAACCAGACAGTTCAACCGGTTGAACGTGAACCGGCCTTATTTATGGTTCGGTTATTTTGGCAGTTCGATCACGATTTCATCTCGGTTAGAGCGGTTAAAAGCGGTTGAACTATGACTCGAAAGTCCCACCGGTTCGTTTTTTATAACATTGCTTTGAAGTAAATAAGTGCGGGTAGTGTATTAACAGTTGATTTAGTTTGAAGTATTGAATTAATCCTGTTTCCCCTTCATGTGTGTACGTCTTAATAAGTGAGATAATATTTTTAATTGTGTTATATTTTCATCAGTTAGAAGAATATTGAAAATGGCAAGTGATTTCAAACGGTTGAGGTAACATAAAGAAAATGGTTTAATGGAACAAAGAAACTAATTTGAGACAGAATGTGTAGTGTGTTTTTTTCTGAGGCAGAACTTGAGGGGTGGAAGTTAAGATATATAAAGTCATATGGAAATTTTATTTTCATCTTTTTAATTGAAAACGATATACTAGTTTATCACATATGACATCAGGTGGATTTTTGTAGTTGGCAATGGCTGCGCTCTCTTAACCTACCCCAAATGGCTTCGTGTTCTCGGTGCCGGCCAAGGAAAAACCATCAGATGGGGGAGGAGATAATCAAATGCATGACAAGCAACCAAAGGTTTCCTTCCGTGACAAGGTAATGGGACAACAGAATGGGCTAAAGCCACATCCAAAAGTTGACTTGATCGGTGAAAAGCTTGCTAGGATCGAATACAAGGATAACAACCCGCTCTTGCCTATGGTACACATTGATGAAAAGGTCTATGCTGGTCTTTGTGAGCCATGGAAGGAAGCACTAGTTGTCAAACTATTAGGGAAAAGCATTGACTTCTTCACAATGAAGGAGAGGCTTCATAGGATTTGGAAGCTTTCGGCGGATTTCGATATCATGGATATTGGTAATGGTTTTTATATGGTGAAATTCGATCATGAAGCAGATCGAGCAAAGGTTATCAACGAAGGTCCTTGGATGATCTTTGATCACTACTTAACAGTACAATGTTGGTCTCAAGATTTCATTGCACCTACCGCAAAGATTGATAGGACTATGGTTTGGATTCGTTTTCCTGGTTTGAATCTCTATTACTATGATGAGAGTGTGTTGTTAGCCTTAGCAGCTGCAGTTGGCAAGCCTATTAAGGTTGACAATGATACTCTTGATGTGCGCAGAGGTAGGTTCGCTCGAGTTTGCATAGAGATAGATCTCAATAAACCTGTGATTGGGAAGGTATGGCTAAAATATTTCTGGTATAGAGTTGAATATGAAGGGTTACACCGCATATGTTCCAAGTGTGGTTGCTATGGACATCTCACTCGTGATTGCAAGAGCATCGTCACCACAGAGGAGCCGAAAATTGTTACAGAACCGGCGACGGAGGTTGTTGCTCCGACAGAGGTGGCTGTTCTGGCAGGGTTGAATTTAATTTCTCAGTCAAAACCGATAGGGGAGGAGGATACCAGGGCAGAATTGGTGGGATCAGGAGTTTCAAAAAGTGCTAAAAATCAGGAAACTCCACACGAGGATTGGTTAACTGTCAAGAGAAAATCCCGCAGGGCACCTAAGCAAGCTGGTACTAATAACGGAAAGAATCTGAAGGAGAAAATAGAACTAGAGAATCGGGCTTCATCATCAAAATCCCATGCATTAAGGGATACGTCCAAATATCATGCAAAAAATCCTGCTCAGAATAAACCTCAGTGGGCCCGTGCTGAGGTGGACAAAGGCAAGGCTATTTCTTCTAAGTTAAGCAATAAAAGGCAGAGATCCAATCCTGATCCTCCATCAGACAATGCGTGGAATCCACCCCCCATTCCTAAACCAACTCTCACAAACAAGCCTCAACCAAAGGCAGCAAAGGGACAAAATTATGACTTGGGCTTTGGTGCAAAATCTGCCATGAACATTAAATTTGTTTCTCCTAATAGATTTGTTTTTCTGCAGGATGATGGCAATACAGATGACACCATGGTCCAATCTAATCCTGATAACATTGTTCTGAATGATAAGGAACATTTGGTGGATAACATGCAGGGTGACCCGATTGAGGTGGTACCAGAAACACAATTTTTGGTTGCTGATATGGCCATTTAATTTGGGGTCCTTGGGCCCTCCTTCCTTGACAAGATTTTTTTTAATGGATAGTTTCCATAATTTCTCTATCTTGTCTTGGAATATTCGCGGGGCTTTTAGTCCTAATGCTAAACGCGAGGCTCGTGATTTGATTAAAACTCACCAACCTTCTTTGGTTTGTTTGTCTGAAACTCATGTTCCTTTTGCTAAAGTTAGCAAATTTTGGCATTCTTTGGGTTATGATCCTATTTTTCTTCAAGAAGCCAGAGGCCATTCAGGGGGAATTTGGATTCTCTCCTCCCTAAATGACACAATTTTTGACTTAGTTGATAGCATGCACCAGGCTATCACTTTTTCCATCAAAAGAAGGCATGAAATCTGGTTTTGTACTTCCATTTATGCATCCCCTATCTTTGCTACTAGACGCAGATTGTGGGATTATCTCTCTCAGTTGCGTGATAAATTTCTAGGACCTTGGACTATTGTGGGAGATTTTAATGAGATCTTGCTTTCTCATGAAGTCTCTGGTGGAGAATTTAAACCTGAAAGAGCTGTTCTTTTTGCATATAAGCTAGCTAATTGCAATCTTCTTGATCTTCATTGCATTGGTGGCCTGTATACTTGGAGAAAGAATGTTCAATTGGCTGGTCATGTTAGAAAAAGACTTGACAGGGCCGTTGCTGATGTTGACTGGTAGCTAGCCTTTCCTCATGCTATAGTGGAAGTTCTGCCTTTACGTGATTCAGATCATAACCCCTTGCTTTTGAGTTGTTCCAAATTTAAGAGTAAGGGTTCCAAGTTATTTCACTTTCAAGCAGCTTGGATGGAGCATCCTGACTATGCAGATTTGGTGAGAGACACTTGGAAGCAGTCTAATGGGGATGTAGTTTACAAGCTGGACAAAATAAAGGACAGTTCAATCATTTTTAATAAGAAGACCTTTGGAAACATATTTCACAAAAAGAGACAGATTGAAGCCCGCATAAAAGGTGTCCATATACAGCTGGATTCTTTTCCTTATGCTGATCTAATTCGATTGGAAAGGGACCTCCAGAGTCAATATTTCAAAGTTCTTGAGGAGGAAGAAATGTTTTGGTTTCAAAAATCTAGAGAAAATTGGATCAAATTTGGAAACAAAAACACCAAGTTCTACCACACTCAAACTGTCATTCTTAGGAGAAGGAACAAAGTGTCTAGCTTGAGAATTGATGGGGAGTGGTGCACTGATGACGAGGTTTTAAAAAGAGAAGCTTCCAATTACTTTAAGAAGCTCTTTCAATCAAATGATTAATGTGATCCTATGAGCCTCCATTTATCAAATATACCTCAAATCAGCCAAGAGCTTCAGGATCTGCTTCTCAAGCCAGTAACAATGAAGGAAGTCAGGGACACTCTCTTTTCTCTATGGATCCTTACAAAGCACCAGGGCCTGATGGGTTTCAAGCAATTTTCTTTAGGAGTTATTGGAATATCGTTTCTTCTGATGTTTTTGATTCAATTGCCAAGGCTTTCTCAAATGGCCATATTGATCAACTCATTGCTCACACTCTAATTGTCCCTATTCCAAAGATTGATGATCCCAAAACTATGAAAGATTTTCGTCCAATTAGCCTATGTAATGTGATGCTGAAGCTTATCTCCAAAATTCTGGTTAGGAGGATGAGGCCTCACCTAGATGATATCATTGGTCCTCTTCAAAGTAGCTTCCTTCCTAATCGTGGTACAACAGACAATGCTCTTATTGCTCAAGAGATTGTTCACTTTATGCATAAAAAGAAAGGTAAGGCAGGTTTCCTTATGTTCAAAATAGATTTTGAGAAAGCTTATGATCGGGTTGATTGGAACTTTCTAAGACTCACACTCTCTGAATTTGGGTTCCCCTCCCACATCATTAATCTGATTATGAGTGGAGCTACTTCTTCAACTCTGGCTCTTAAATGGAATAGTGAGAAGCTAGATAGCTTTACTCCTACTAGAGGCTTAAGACAAGGGGATCCCATGTCCCCCTATCTTTTCCTGTTATGCATGGAAAAATTGGCCTTGCTTATCCAATCCAAGATTGAGAACAACCAGTGGCTGCCAATCCAGATGTCTAATAATGGTCCTGCTATCTCTCACCTATTCTTTGTGGATGATTGCTTGTTGTTTACAAGAGCCAAATCCTCACAGGTTAGACTTGTTAAAGAAGCCCTTCAATCTTTCTGTCTAGCTTCGGGTATGAAGATTAATGTGCAGAAATCTAGATTTCTCCCCTCCAAGAATATCTCAAGAGCAAAAGTGACCAAATTTGAGAGCATGTTGGATTTCAAACACACCTACAATATTGGCAGATACCTTGGTTTTCCTATGCTGCAGGGCAGAGTCACAAACTCTAACTTCTCCTTCATTCTTGACAAGATCAATAGCCGATTAGCAGGCTGGAAAGGCAGGCTGCTCAGCAGGGCTGGAAGAGTGGCTCTAGCAAAATCTGTGTTGAGTTCTATGACTATTTATACCATGAATAATCTCTGGCTTCCTCAGAGCATTTGTGATCGGCTAGATTCTTGCATTAAACAATTCATTTGGGGAGTACCTCACTGTCACTGGGTTAAATGGAGTAAGGTGAGCAAACCTACTAGCTGTGGTGGGTTGGGATTGCGTGAATCTAGACATGTTAATACTGCCATGCTTAGCAAGCATCTTTGGGAAATCATTCATAACCCTGAGAAATTGTGGGTTCAACTGCTCTGTGACAGGTACATCCCTGATACTCACATTTTTAATGGAACACAATGCCGAGGTGCTTCCTATACTTGGCAATCCATTTTGAAAGCTGCTGATATTCTCAAACCAGGCTATATCACTCGAATAGGGAAAGGTGACATATCTTTATGGTATGAAAAAATGGCTCCATAAGGGTAGGATATGTGATAGAATCCCTTATGTTGACATCCATGATCTCAATATTTGAGTTCAGGATATTTACATCAATGGCTCATGGAATTTCAACTTGCTGGATACTTAACTTCCTGATGTTATTAAGCTTGAGATACATAGTTTATTTATCAATCCAAATTCAAGGGATCTTCTTATATGGGAATCCTCTTCAACTGGGGCATATTCTACTAAGAATGCTTACTCTTGGCTTGTTAATTTGTCTGATTCTACTCAAACTTACCTGGCTCGAATTAATAATGACTGGAAGTGGATTTGGACATTAAAATTGCCAGAGAATGTTAAACATTTTATCTGGCTGGTTATGCAAGGAAGCCTTCCTACCAATGCCTTCAGAAGTTCCAGGCACATTACTACTGACCAATCCTGTCATAGATGTGGTGCTAGCAGAGAAACAATTTTCCATACTTTGAGAGATTGTCCTAGAGCGCAACAAATTTGGCATATCTTTGGGTTTCTTACTCTTCATGATTTCAACATTTCTGATCCTTTTCAATGGCTCCAGAAACATGCCACTGGTGAATTCGGTCTTCTTTTCCCCATTGTTTGTTGGATGCTTTGGAAGGCTCGAAATGAAGAGGTTTTCTCAGATGTCAGGTGGGAAATTTGGAAAACTATCAGCAAAATCCGATCTTTCTTTGGATTCAATATCAAAGCCTCTGATACCACTTCCATCCCCAAGAAGACTCGGTTAGTTACTTGGTCTCCACCTCCTGAGTTTTGTCTCAAGCTGAATGTGGATGGGAGCTCCTATGGCAACCCTGGCCGCTCAGGTTTTGGGGGTCTTTTTCGAGATCATTTTGGACATTGGATCCTTGGTTTTTCTGGTGGTTGCGGTTATACTACCAATATGAATGCTGAACTTCAAGCCATTGCTCGCGGTCTCAATATTGCTTGGCAGAATGGCTACCGTAATATTATCTGTGAATCAGATTCTAAGGTCGCTTTGTCTCTGATTGAAGATGGTGTCCCCCATTCTCATCCTCATGCCCCTGTTGTGGATTACATAAGAGCCTTTGTGGACTTGGATTGGCACCTATCCTTCTCTCATTCCTTGCAGGAGGGTAATTCTTGCGCTGACTGGTTAGCTAAACATGGTTCCACCTTGGAGCAAGGAATTCATCTCTGGCATCAGTGTCCCCCGGCTGTGTCCTCTTCCTTATTAGCTGATGCTATAGGGATTGTAAGAATTAGACTGTAGTGCTCCCTTCTTTGTCTTTATTTTCTTTTTGAGATCAAAAAAAGTTTATCACATATGAATCTTTAATTATACCTTCCAATTGCAAAATTGTGACTATTCACATTTTTAAGTCTTGTGGATGTTCAACTTCATCATCAGCCTTATTTTTTTTTTTTATAGAAGTTAATTATGTTATTATCTTTTCCACAAGTTCCCATTGGGCGATTATCTGTAAAGAGTATTGGCAGCCAGCACCTATTAAGTAGTAGATTATAGACCACTTTGTCCTTGACCAAGGGAATAATTTGTTATAGACTCGGGTGCGAGTTTTTGTTTTCCTGGCCATGTATGATACACCAGCAACCCAACTTGAATCTAAGGTGTCCATTGTTGTTGTAGTAATTTAATAATACTTATAGAATCAAGTGTGTTGCAACAAGCCAAATTGCAATACAGTTTTTGACATAAAACATTTTGAATACTTTATTTATTTTATTCCTGCATCCCAGCAACGTTGTCAACAGTTCTTCAAGAGCTAGAATCAGTGCTTGTTACCCAAAATTATTTCTACCTCAAAATCGTGGTTCTGTTGCCCAAACCCAAAAGTGATATTCTATTGTTTTTGCATTAAAAGAGAATCAATCTTAAAATAATTCAATCGAATATTAACAAAATAATATTATCTTTTAATATTTTTATCATTTCCTCAATAACATTTACATGTCTCTATTAATAATTACATACCTAAATGTAATTGTGAGAAATTCTTAGGTACGTGTGTACCTAACATTTAATGATTTAGGAACGACTAATCATATAATTACAACTAATAGAATAAAATAAAATAAAAATCTATAATAAGGCAAAAAAAGGGCACCTGCTGCCTTAAATTTTATAACGGTGTCAACTTCTTCCACAAATATTTTTATTTTCTTTCACCAATCAAATAATTACAATTAATAAAAAATAAAATTTAAGATTCTTCATAAAAATAAGGTAAAAACAGAGCACATGTAGTGCTGCCTTTTTTCCCCCCTCGTCTACTTAAGGTCCGATTCGTTGATCAACAACTCTACTTTTCTGCGCTGGATCTCTTTTGAGGACCCTAGTATGAGGAAAACATTTATTTCTTTAAAAAATTTCAAGATACGGTTGACATGATTACAAGGAAAATGCGTTAGAATAGATTTAAGTCATACTACTATATTGCTACTAACAATTATTATTATCGTGGTTTGGCATTCTCACAGAAGCCTTTGGAGGCTCAAACATTTCGTCAACATCAGTTTATATCAACCAAGCAATAGGAATAAAGGTTCTGTAAAGCAATGTCCACTCACTTTCTCATGCTTCTGGATTAGTGGTCTCCTCCAGCTGTCATTCCCAATCTGATATATTTGAGTCGATTCTTAATCTAGAAATTTTGGGTTCTTTTGCCTTATTATAGATATTTATTTCTTTTAATTTTATTCTATTAGTTGTAATTATATGATTGGTTATTCCTAAATCATTAAATGTTAGGTACACACGTACCTAAGAATTTCTCTGTAATTGTATCTACTCTATCCAAAATAACATTTATTACGTTGAAATTACTTTTGAATTCCAAAAAGAAATTAATTCACTCAAACACATTTTTATTAAAATCATTTTTGCAAATAAATCACTCAAACATAACTTAACTTTCAATAATTTTACATGGTTCTCAAAATCAAACGAAATGCATAACAAACCCCAATCACTTCACGAATAATATTTTTACTTAGTTGTAAAATTTTCACATGTATTAGTATTGTAGTTTTTACATAATAATGCTGATTGTTAGTAGGTAGGCATAGTTTCTAACTTTTTCGATCCTTTTACATCAAGAGAGATTTAGAATTGAAAATATAGTAAAGGGGATAATGGATAGAAACTCGGGTCATAGTACTATGCAAAAATTATGGATTAAATCTTTAAATAGAAACTTAAACAAAAACAATTAATCAACCATAATTTGTGCCCACAAAACACCTACAAGCAAGGAGAGCCTTTGACTGTAATCCTCTTCCTTAATTTTGGACCATATTTCCCCTCCGCATGTAGAAACGGTTGAGGTAACATAAAAAAAATAAAAAGGTTTAGCCTTTGACTGTAACCCTCTTCCTTAATTTTCTCTCTCTCAATTTCTTCACTCGTCTTACCTCTTCAATCAACTTCATCCTCATACCTTAACCTTGCGTCTCTCTCTAACTAACCGAAATAAAACATAAACAGAGACCAATCGACACACACTGATGAAACAGGCAGCTACAAAGTCATCCCTAAGGAGGCTTTGTCCGAACATCGATAAAGAAGATGGATTGGAGACTGTTCTTGAAATACCTATACCCGAAGAAATGTTTACAACCATGGGAAGCAACGTGACATTGCGGTGGCAAAACATGTTAATGTGGATGAAGGCCCAAACCGAGGACAAATTATCATCTCATACGGTTTCAGCACGCTTAAATGAGCTTCGCTTTTTGCTTTACCTTGTTGGCTCCCCTCTCATCCCTCTTCAAGTCCAATTAGGCCATTCCATCCATCGTCCCGTCAGAGATTGTTCAATTGTAAGAACATGTACAAACAAAGAAAATGTTGAATACTCGATGAAATTTAGAGATAGGAAAAAACAAATATTTCGTCTTTAATTTCGTTACTAATTGTTATAAAAACACAAAAATTAGAGACTAAATTCATTTTTTTTCACTAATTTAACTTTTCCTAGTCCCAAGTAAGTAGCTCGGTTGATGAGCTAAGGAACGTTGAAGGAGTGTAAGCTGGAGGTCCCGGGTTCAAACTCGGAAAACTAAAATTTCTAACGATTACTAATAACTAACATTTACCTATAAAAAAAAAAAAAACTTTTCCTAATAGTGATACACATACATATTCGTTTCTTTATATATGTGCGTGTCATGTTTGTGTTGTTTCTTATACATTCCATTTTCGGTATTATATAACTAAAAAGGGGTGGTTGATTGTGTGGTAGGAAGCATCAACGGCCAAGTATATAGTGCAACAATATATAGCAGCAACAGGAGGACAACTAGCATTGAATGCAGTGGATAGTATGTGTGTAACGGGGCAGATCAAGATTAGTGCGTCGGATTTTCACCATACAAGTGAAACGATTGAGGTGAAGAAAACCTCTGAAGAGATTGGAGGGTTTGTTTTATGGCAAAAGGACCCCGATTTGTGGTGTTTAGAGCTCGTTGTGTCTGGTTGCAAGGTTTGTTGTGGTAGCAATGGCAAGGTCTCATGGCGCCATTCTTCTAATCAACAAACCCCCATTTCAAGAGGTGCTCCTAGACCTCTTCGTCGTTTCCTTCAGGTACATATATTAAATTAATTCAATTATAGAAACATCCCTAATTGCATGAAATACAATAAGGTTTTAAATTAGGGTTACTATAGCAGTCTCAGTGACGTCACAATCCTTGATATTGTAAATATAGCCAAATACTACTATTGATATGTTATAATTACGATTGCAATGCAGAGATCCAAAAATTGCGTCTACAATCACAGTTGCATATCTTTATTTAAAACATTGAAATATAATATTCCATTTTCTTATAACTGCATTTATGTTTAAATTAAACATTTTCAAATAAGTACAAAACGATTAATCCACTCAAATGTGCTATTAGACAAATTGGTGAAATTTATGTGAGTCTAATCACTTCAGAAATAATTGAAACTCACATAACTTAGTTTTATCTGGATGAATCTCATCTAATAGAAAAAGTATCAAAAAGAGTGTGTTAGATTATGTCGTTAGTACTTCGTAAAGGACTAGTTTTTAGCAAAAATTGGAGCTCCTTTTTTTTCTCTTTCAGATTAATAGAATGTTATCCTTTACACTTGGTGTGTATATGATAGCAGACTTTGGAATGTTTTTATTTGATCTTGTTGCTAAATGTAATTAAACGATTTCTCTGTCAGGGATTGGATCCGAGGGCCACGGCTAACTTATTTTTGGATGCCGCATGCATAGGAGAGAAAATAATAAACGATGAGGAGTGTTTCATCTTGAAGTTGGAAACAAGCCCCGCAATTCGTGAGGCCCAAAGTGGTCCAAACTTTGAGATCATCCATCACACTATATGGGGCTATTTCAGCCAGAGATCTGGTCTCTTAGTTCAATTCGAAGACTCTAGATTACTAACAATGAGAACCAAAGATGATAATGATATTTTCTGGGAAACAAGTCTTGAGTCGGTAATTGATGATTATAAGTATGTGGATGGGATAAATGTGTCACATAGTGGCACAACTCGAGTTACAGTTTCCAGATATGGGGAGCAATCGGCTAACCATAAAAGAGAATTGGAAGAGAGGTGGAAGATCGAAGAGGTAGATTTTAATATATGGGGTTTGACTGCAGAAAGCTTTTTGCCTCCCTCAAACTTAGGAAAGACATAAAATACTTTGCAATAGAATAACAGTATGTACTTTTGCCAAAAAATAATAATAAGCACCATATATATTATGTAACCACGAGCATGAAGCTAGTGTTGATACAACAACAGAGTGTGAGGATTATGATGATTTTGAAATGTGCACATATAATCATTCATTTCAAAGCATTTTTTTCTAAAACAAAAACAACATTTAATTTATTCCAAATTTGTAATTACTGCTCTTAATGATAGAGAAATTTTACGCATTTTAGTAGCAATATATTTACATTAGCTGTAAATATTACTCACATAGTACATTATATACATTTTTGTTAGAATATTCTCCCATTTTTTAACTAAAAAAGGGGGCAAACCCCCATTTATTCAAATTGATATTCGGGTTCTGTTTGTTGTGAATTTATATAAACTATATGACCTGAATTTGAAAGAATAGAATTGGAAGCAGAATATGTACCCAAAAAAAAAAAAAATTGGAAGCAGAATTGGAAATATTTGAGATATAATTAGAATTACTTGTGTTTTGTGTGCTAAGAACATAAAGGCCTTGGTGAATATTACCCTTGCGAATCATCTTCTGGTGCAGATTGTCCAGGATTACAAAAAAATATTGGTGAAAAATGATTGAACAATTAGATGCAAAATTCAAACAACTAATGAAAATTAAATTGACATGAAAGGATGGCATATACTGTTGGAATTTTATATTCCAATATTTAATGTGGGCTAATATCATTAATAATTATATTAGCTATTTATCGTAAAGGAGCTATATTTTATGTGATCAAATAATGTTAAAATAGAGTAAGCTCATTGAACTCCTAATTTAATTGATATGGGCCTTATATGAGTAGATGTTAGTGTGGCCCGATAAGGAAATAATGGGCACCCTGTTAGGTTTAACACATTATAATGAAGGCTATGGTCCCCAATACACTAAATCGCCGTCATTCATTCTCTTCTCCCCATCTGAAGAGAACCTAAAGCCTCGTGAGAGAGCTCAAGAAGATTCGGTTGAGAAAGAACCATAAAGCCACCGCTAACGTGTTCGTTGTTTGTTGCCATGGATCCAGTTGCTCGTAGTTTGTTCGTGATTATTCCTTTGGTATTCCGCTTCAGGTGATTCATTGCTATGGATCTAGGTATTCTTCTAATCCTTGATAATCCAACATGTCGTAGATCCTAAAGGTAGAGAACATGTTGTTCTTGTTGAGCATGCTTGTATGTCTTTATAGCTTCCGCCTAAAGTATTTCTTCTATGAGATTTGAGCATGCTTATTAATAAGGTTTTAATTCCAACAAGTGGTATCAGAGCCGTGGTTCAGCCTGATGGGGGAGCGAGAGTGGATCCTTTCAGTTCTCTCAAATGTAGGAGACTCATACTTGGGGAGAGATTGTTAGAATTCAAGTGTGAGTGGTTAGTCCCACATTATAGCTAGGATTGGGCTAAGTGAAGGATATATAAGAGAGGTGACTCATATACCAAATGCCTTAACGTTTTGGGTGGAGATGTGGTATCCGAGTCTCTTAGTGGTCCTGATCCTTAGCCCGTTGTTTCTCTCAGGTGCTTCTCGGACTCCCCAACAAGTGGTATCAGAGCAGTCTTCAATGTTGGGTTATTAGGATTCATATTTGTTGATTCGTTTATCGCCTGAGTTGAGTTTCATGAATGATTATTTTCTCCCAAATTTATATGAACCATAAATTATTGAATTTGGGATTTTTTTCTCTTTTTCACTGCGATGAAAAATTGGATAAATTTTGTCACAGACTCATTTGTTTTACGATGGCAAGACTTCTGTACGTGAAAAGGCTTTGACCAATTAAGTTTTTTCTTCTTCTTCTCAATTTGGCTTAAATGAATTGTTTTGGACGAGAGCTTGATGTTGATGTCAAAGCAAGGCGATAAAGATTTTATGCCTTGATATCACGTAATAGCAATAAGCATTTTATTTGATGTTTATATTTGGTTTAAAGAATTTAAAGACTACGAGTTTGACACGTTTCCATCGAAGGTTTTCGTATTTGAATTTTTATATGAATTTGTGGATCCAGAGTCAATAAGTTTTATTTTCATTTTTTTTTCAAATGGAAAAGAAAGATTTGTCTTAGAAATTTGGGATATTTGATAAGTATTTATGATTGATATTTGGGTCACATAATATCGCGACAAAGACCATATTTGGAAATACTGCTTGCGCTATTTTGTCTCAAATCAATATTTTTTTTATATTGCATAAAAAAAAACACCAAGAAAATTTTGCCATTTTTTGATTTGTTTTGAAAATTATTAAAGTTATGATTCTATACATTTGATTTGGACGAAAATATTTGAGCGAGATATTATATGTGATTTGTGCCATGAGGATTTCATGATTTTCTAGGTCTATGTATTTGCGGTGAATCTTCAATAATATTTAGTATATATTTTGTTGATTTTGGCCATCGTGAAAGAATGCATACAAATCTTTGGTTGAATATCTCTTTATTGTGATAATAAGATTTGATAGTCTTTAATTATTACATACTTCATAGTTTTGTCTATCTTGAGAATGAATCAAATTATTATCATGATATTGTTTTAAGATTTGGATTTTGAATTTAATAATAATTCATGAGATATTATTATAATTCAAATTTGAGGTGTATGGTTATGACCTTAGATTTTTTTTTGGGTGTTGTTTGTTTATTTTAAATACGATCTGCGTATCGTGATTTAATTCAAATACGGCATGCGTGTCGTGACTTTCTATTTATTTTATTTTATTTTATTTTATTTTATTTTTACATATTATAATTGACCGAGAAAGACAAAAGGGGACAATACCGTATGAGAGCGCCATTCGAAGAGGCTAGCTTTTGTGCTAAAGAATTGTAATAGTTTAGTTATTTGATTCTTTTGCGTTTAGGAGGCCATAACCGTACATACAGTTTTTGGGTTTTTTACGCTTAAGTGTGAAAAATGTGTGAATTAAGGCCCTCTCCTTTTCTTTTAAATAAAATTGTCTAGTATTTTTAATTGAGTTGATTGAAACAACATGTTGCCAAAGTAACCTCTGTTGCGTATATTAGTTCAATTTAATTTATAAAAGATGTAGCGTAGGGTTATTCATACGAGTTGTTATCGGCCCAAAGGAAGGCGCAACTTGGCCGAATAATTTCATGCCTGCGATGATAAATGTGTGGTGATTATAAAGACAATTTATCCATGTGAGCAATTGGGATGCCCAAAGGCAACCATTTGCTTGACAGAACTTATAGCCAACGTTTGATCATTGTGTTGAGAGTACCGCTTGCAGTTAGTCCTTACAATCCAAAGATTGGGGATTAATGGTGCACTTGGTATCTTGTTTGGGTCTTTAATTTACAGATAAAGAATAATTGAGCATGTCTTATTAATTATTTTAATTTGACATATCAACTGATGTTGTGTTGGTGCGTGTCCATGCGAATATTAATCGACCCAAAGGAAGGTTAATATTTGGCCGGGTTGCATTCACACCTGTGATGGTAAACATGTGGCGATTATAAGGATAATCTCTCCATATGAGCAATGGGATGTCCAAAGACAGCCATTGTTTGACAGTATCAACAGTGTTTGATCATTGCAACAAAATACCACCAGCAATTAATATCATTGTCCAAAGACTTGGTATTAATATTGCATCGGGTATTTTGATAAGTATATTTTAGTACTTTTGTTCTCTTTGAACTACAATAGTTTGTGTATCTGCTGTTTTGAGTTCAATTTAATCCTTAAAAGGTTAGAGTTCTAGGATTAAAGGCAGAACATTAAAGAAACTCTTGGATGTAGACTTTACATAAGAATGAAGAAACTCACTTTCTCTCACTCAATTCGGTATATATGAAGTGAGAATCAAGTATGAGAAGTAGGATCGCTCCAGCCGCATAAGTCCGATGATCATAAAGTACAATATTTCAGAGACCTTTAGGGGTGTGATTTTCAATGACATAATTTATGTCGTAAATTTCCTTGCTGAAATTAAAAGTGCTTGTAAAAGGCAATGAGGCGAAAATGAGCACTCGTTGGAGAGCTTAATTTTCATTAAGTATGAAAGTAAAGGGAATATGAGGAACACATTATGAAAATATTCAAATCTTGTCTTCAAACTTAAGGCGCTAAAACTTGAGCGGTTTAACGACTTGCTCAAACATTTAGCATTGGTATTCTTTTCTGCATAATTAGATCGGATTAAATCAGTTTACAACTATTAAAGGAAGAAATAATCTTTAATAAGATTATTTCATAAGGTGTGCAAGAAAATAAATGGTGAAGCAAGAGAAAAATAAAATAGTGCTCATTTGGCAAATACCCCAAAGGATAAGGGTAAATAAAGAAAACTAAAGATGAAATTGTTAAGGGTCTCTCTCAAAGAAATAACTAAGGTTGTCTTAACTGACAAAGGCCAAGTGATGCTAAAAGATGCATCCATATAAGAGTTGGCAAAGTCGGTGAAGATTGAGACTCTAGGCATTTTAGATTGTTGTTACTGGCATGTATTTGAAATTAAAAGACAATTTGGTTGAATCAAATTTTGGGATAAAGTTTGGTTTTTTGTTTCTCTTTAAACAAATTAAGATGATTTTGGGTTTATTTTTTAAACAATGGATTCAATTTGTCTTTTAAATTCAAATATTGTTGGAGTCAATTGAGTTATAACTTGTGACAATCTATAATTTCTAAAAGTTCTGAGAGGTATAAACTTTGGTCCCAAGTTAAAGAAATTTTTTGAGAAGGGAACTGCGTAGTTCTTTAAGGATATTGAGTTTGGGGGAGAGATAAAGTTAGAGAACAAAATTAAATGAGGAAGAAGCAGTTCTAATTATTGAACCAATTCAACAGTTGCTATTGGTGTAGCAAATTTGGATCCTAATTAAGATATTATTGTTCTTCCTCCCAATCAAGTTAAGGAAATTATTCATGAAGATCAAACTCAACATCCTCAAGAACTAGAGCACTGGGAGCCATAAAGAAAGGATTGACCGTAAAAAGTCATTCTATTTGGTTTTATTGAAAGACTCTTTTTCGGACAATCACAACGCTCATTGCTCATTATAACTTTGGAGCTACATAAGATGGATTTCAAGACGGTGTTTCTTAATGGCAACATTAATGAAACAAATGTATGTGGTGAAACCGATATACTTTGTGACGATAGACCCAAAGATAGTTTGTGAACTGACATAATCCACCCATTAGCTAAAGAAGTTGTCTCATTAGTGATACCGCAAAGTCTCATCAGGTAATTGTCTCATTTGATCTCGAGATGAGGATTATGGACGACTGTGGGTATTACAAGGTTAGTGGGAGTAAGTTTATATTACTGCTACTGTATGTCGACGATATTTTATCTAGTCAATAGCGATATAGTCTGGTTGAGCGAAACCGAAAAATCTCTAACGAAAATTTAGGGATGAAGGATCTTGGGGACGTCTCTTTTGTATTAGGAATCCAAAATTCTGAGAGATCGCTCTTGGGGTATTCTGAGATTATTACAAAAGAGTTATATCGATAAAGTTTAAATAAATTCGACATCAAAGATAGTGTACTAAGGGATACCTCAATTACTAAGGGAGACAGTTTTAGTCTCAATTTTTTGCCCAAAAGAAAATCTAAAAAATTTAAGAAATACTGGGAGTTCCTTATGCTCTAGCTACGGGAAATCTGATACATGATATTATCTGTGCGCATCAAGAAACGACGTATATCGTGGGATCATGTCGCAGATACTTGAGCAATTCTAGTTTGAATTATTACAAAAGGCAACCATAAGGATCATTAAGGAGAACAAACGTCTATATGCCTACATATCAGATATCTGAAAGATTAGAGATCATCAAGAACTCTGACTCTGATATTCAAGATGTTAATATTATGGACATCAAATTATGGGATATGATTGAAATATCTATGTCACTAGGTTGCATAAAGTAAAAGGTATTAAAATACTACTTAAGTTACAGTGTGACAGATAAGTCAGTCGTATGATACTTCAACAACAATAAAGAATTTTACAATGTCTATTGACATAAATATGTTCGTTGTTGAAATAAAGAATTCAGGATAAAAGAATTTCTATAGAGCACATAGAGACTGATTTCATACTAGCTATCCACTAACTAAGGGCTCGACACCTGAGGCTTTTTTCATGAGCATGTTGCTCATATGAGTGTGTTGTCAATAAGGTTGCCTTAGTTTAGTGAGAGTCTTTATTTGTGTTCTATGTTTGAGATACAAACTTTATGTTATTTCGGATTTTCTGCAGAAATAAAGATTATGTTTATGAATATATTATAAACATGTTTGTATCTTGTGTGCAAAATTAATTTGTACATTAAGGATTTTGTTTTGCAGAATTAAATTTTGCAAAATTGATCTCACCAAAGATTTAAGTAGGACTAGTTGTAAATAGGCATGATTGATATCACATTCCATGTAATTTCCATGCTACACATCCATATTGATCTATGTCAACAAGTGTGTTGATGTGGTGATCGTCGGAGTTTTGTCACAATTTACGGAAGTGACAAAAGCCACGGTGGTCTCATTATTGATGCATGAGATATACTAGATTGTAAGGAGGAAGTCTAAAGATAAATATCATTCAGATATGCGCACTAAGAAATTCTGGTATAATTATTATGATATGCAACCCAAGTGGGAGATTGTTGGAATTTTATATTCCAATATTTAATGTGGGCTAATATCATTAATAATTATATTAGCTATTTATCGTAAATGAGCTATATTTTATGTGATCAAATAAAGTTAAAATAGAGTAAGCTCATTGGACTCCTAATTTAATTGATATGGGCCTTATATGAATAGATGTTAGTGTGGCCCGATAAGGGAATAATGGGTATCCTGTTAGGTTTAACACACTATAAAGAAGGCTATGGTCCCCAATACACCGAATCGCCATCATCCATTCTCTTCTCCCCATCTGAAGAGAACCTAAAGTCTCATGAGAGAGCTCAAGAAGATTCGGTTGAGGAAGAACCATAAAGCCACCGCTAACGTGTTCGTTGTTTGTTGCCATGGATCCAGTTGCTCGTAGTTTGTTCGTGATCATTCCTTTGGTATTCCGCTTCAGGTGATTGATTGCTATGGATCCAGGTATTCTTCTAATCATTGATAATCCAACATGTCGTATATCCTAAGGGTAGAGAACATGTTTTCTTGTTGAGCATGCTTGTATGTCTTTATAACTTCCACTTAAAGTATTTCTTCTATGAGATTTGAGCATGCTTATTCTTGTTGTTGTTATTAATAAGGTTTTAATTCCAACATATACAACACATTTTGAAGAACCATGTCAACACTTATTCTAATCGACCCAATGCCTATGACAGATACTAATGATTGATTTAGTAAGGTAACAGTTTTATTGCTAAGCGTGTGAAAAGTAGTGAAAGCATTGAAATTACATGTAACGTGGGAAGTGGCTCCCGAATAAAGTAACCAGTAAGAAATTCTTGAAAGACAAATTACTAATAGATCAGGAAAATGCTATGGAGGATTTACCTAGTGAGTTAGAATGCTCATTTTGATCATTGTGGGACACAGGAACTCTATCCAATTGAGCCCGCATCATGACCAAGAGTTGTTGATATTGTTGATTAGACCATGTACTGTTATTATCAGTGGTAGGACTTAGGAGTCTCTGAGACTTGACCAACAGAAGAAGAGGCCTGATGCATTTCGTGCCCAGGGGTTAACTGTGAAGTTTGAAGCATTTATCTTTAGTATGCCTAGGAATTCCACAGTGTGCACAAATTGGACGATCGTTTCTCTGATTCTTGCCCTTAGGCCGAGACGGCGAAACCACATAAGCCAATTCAGATGGTGGAGCAGACTAACACCAACCTCCCTTTACGTTTCATCTTGCAGGCACAGAGAAAAAACTTGAGAAATTGGTCGAATTTTATACATCAATAGGATCTAGCCTCGTGCATATAAGAAGGATTCGTTGAGCCCCATAAGAAAGGTCATCACATACTCTTCTTGAATGAAATCAACTAGAAGCTAAACTCCACCGTATTGACAGTTATGAATTGGTTGATACTCACCAAGTTCTTCCCATAGCCCTCCGAATTTGGTAAAATAATTGATGAGTGAACTCAAACCTTGAGTACAAGTGAGAATAGCTTTCTTCAATTGAAAGATTTGTGGACCATTTATATAACAAAAACGATCATGTAAGTCACTCCAACAGTTGTAGAGGAGAAGATAACACTCACATTAGTCTCCTTTGTGATGGAATTGAGAAGCCACAAAGACACATTGTTGTCATTGCTCTTCCATAAACGTCAAGCTTGTAAATCAAGTGCATCGGGTTGAGGAACTGTGACGTCAACAAAACCTATTGTATTCTTATTCTCGAGTGAAAGAATCATAGATATGCGCCATGTGAGGTAGTTCATACCGTCAAGAGATTGATATACAAGGACCAATCTAGAATTGTCCGAGGGGTGAATGAAAAGAGGATTTTGTTCTTCTATTGTCAAAGATTGACAGAAACGAAGAATCAATAAGCTTGATCAAAGATGAAGAAGAACACAATCGAACGAAATTGAAGATCAATCGACAAAAATTGAAGATCGATTGAGCAAGTTTGAAGATCGATCGAATAGAATAGATGATCAATCAAAAAGGAAAAGAAGATCAAAGATCAAAGATCGGAAGCAAGAAGAACGATAATCATTGATACCATGTTGACCATGTAAACTAGAGAGAAATAAGAGAGATAACTCATACTGGAACTATGGTTGAAGTGATAAAATGAGTTCAATCAATGAAAAAGTACACAGTGTTTCTATATATACATCTCTGACTAGTCACTAAGCTAACAAACTATTAACTCACTTAATTACATTTAACAAAATGTAAACTAACTCTAGTTAATTCTAAGCAACTCCTACATTCCTAATGGAAGACATTATCAGGTCTCAAAATATTTGATACCTTTTATAAGGTAGGTATCTTAAAATTCCAAGCTTTGGTGATTATAAAAATCCATATAATTAGATGAACTGTGGGAATATACTGATGAACTTGTCTAAGTATGTAAGAAAAACAAAGTTAAAAGGTCAAACAAGTTGTTAATAAAAACGAGATTTGAATAGTTTTACAAATAAGTCTTTTAGGGTATGTTTGGAAATGAGTTTTAGTGGGGGAGGGGAGGGGAGGGCCTTGGAAGACTAAGTCTATATGTTGATATATATTTGAGATTTAAAAAAAATTGAAAGAACAATTTGATAAATGATCATATAACGTTTCAATCACACTTCATTCGTTTTTAGAAACTTGTTATAGCTTCCTTAATTTTGAAAAAAAAAGCCCTCCCCTCCCTTCCCCCCGTAAAACCCCTTCCACAATAGACCCTTAAGGAATTCGAGTAAGTTTTGAAAAACTTGCCAATCTCTCCTGTCCGAAGATTCAACCATCCTTTGCACTTGGTGTTCTTGTCCTTCGTTGGGCTTGAACGTATGAAAGAATGCTTGAACGAAGCATGTCAGTTATTGAGCTTTGCAGAATAGTTTGAGAGCTTGCAATCCCTTATCATTAATGTAGTCATGAGGGACTAACTCTCAAATATTGGTGCATTGACAACTCAAAATCATTGTAAAAAGAGTGTTAGAGGATGTGTTGCTCAGGGGCGGCTCCTTATGTATACATGAGGTAGCCATGGCTACCCAAAAAAATAAAATATTATACATTAGGTATATAAATAAGTTATTTTGGCCCCTAAACAAATATATTGCAGAACATAAATACAAATTTTGACTAAGGGTTGAGTCTCAAGTCTCAACACAATCTCTTGATTTGAAAAGTTGCAGGGTCTAAAAGCTAATGTTGACATTCTGTTTAAGTCTTGTATTAGTAAATTGAGCTAGACTACTTGTTTTGTTAAAATATAGAGTTTGTTATTTTTCCTTAATTGCTACTTTTATATAAACTCCTAACACTTTTGTTGCTCTTTTATTTTAGTGAAGTTCACATTGCCTATAAAATGATTTACTCTTTATTTTTAGCCCACTCATAAAAACTAGGCTAGCTCTGTGACTGGTGTTGCTGAGACTTCTCTTCAAATAATCATCAATCATGAGGTGACCATTACGTCTACCTAGGCCATGAAAAGTCACAAGCCATATACGGGGAAACCTATTAGTGATTTGGTGTAGGCCTGCTTGGGGAACAGGACAAACTTGACGTATAGAAATGGATGTAAGTTTCTTCCTTTCTTTAAGTCATTTAACAATCTTGTTACCGTTTACATTTAAAAAAAACATAAAACCGCATAATTTCAAAGGATATTTTAACGACTGATCAGTGATCTAATCTATTTTTCGGAGTAAATACTATATTTGGTCCCTGACATTGTACGCCTGTATCAACTTAGTCCCTACATTATCAATATTTTAAAATGATCCCTGATATTGTAAAATATTAATCAGGTTCGTCTGTCTAACCCAATCTGTTAACAAATACATCCTTAACATTATTCACTTAACGTATGTTTGTTTTGCGGAAAAAGGCAAGGAATGAAAAGAATGGGAACGAAAACTTTTTGATAACCATGCTTCTTTCTTTTGGTTCGATGAAAAAGCAAAGGAGAATGGAAAATTGGAGGTGAGACCCACGGGGAATGCTTTCTTCTCAAAACGAGATGAAAATTGACGGATGAAAGGATTCTCATGTCAAAAGACAATAATATATGGTTTTTCTTTATTTCCTTGCGTTTTTAAGACATTTCATAAATACACTCTTTTCTTTCCTCGTACTTTTTAATTTTCGTTTTTTTTCACTTTTTCATCTACCAAACTACCAAAAAATCATTTCATTGTCTACCTTTTTTCTTTTCTATCTCTTTCTTTCCTGTCCCTTTCTTTCTTCTTACTTTTTTTCACAAACCAAACAAACCCTTATTTTCAAATGCATCTATGACATTACTAACTTAATGTCATTACAGTCCTTACAAATAGCAACGAATAGTCTAAACTGATAAATATTTTGTAATTCTAGAAATTATTTTAAAATATTGATAATATAGGGACTACCCAAACACAGTGCTATAATTTCATGATCAAATGTTATTTACTCCTATTTTTCGGTGGATTAATCGGGCCAAATTCTCTGATTGGTGTCGGTTGGTACATCACCACTCACCCCCGGCCCAATAAATTAAAAAAAGGAATCTAAAACGCTGCCGTTGGGTGTCGGTTGCATCAAACAGTGGATATCAGCATACGCATAAAGATGCAGCAAATGGTCGAGTCCAATCGACGGTGAGCATTCCGCCACATCAGATGAGACCACAGTCAGCCAAAACAAAAGTAATAAAGAGTGGTGACCCACAAACACCAAATCCGTCATTTCGTTATTTGCATCGCAGTGTATCTGAGTAACGCGGTGGCTCACATTCACATCCATTCGCATCATCATCATCATCAATCAGATCGGACTCAAACTCAATTTCCTTTCCGCAAATCCGAGTCCGAAAAAGCGATGAAGCTGAAGCCGGTGCAGCAGCCACAAGCGAAATAAGGAAAAACAAAAAAAGAAAGAAAGAAAAGTTCAGCATATCTCAATTGAATTTGAAATCATTACATTACCCCTTGCCTGACACATTAGATCGAACGAGAAATGAAGGATGAGGAGGGGCTTCCAACGACAACAGCAAGTAGCAAAAAGGAAAGTGTGGATTCGGGTCTGTTTGGGAAAGGAAGGTACAAATTCTGGGCATTAGCCGCCATCTTGCTTCTTGCGTTTTGGTCCATGTTCACCGGCACCGTCTCTCTTCGTTGGTCCGGTAATCTCAATTCCCTAACCAACGACCTCGACACTCCAATTCACGACGACCTCGATGTCCTCGTAAGTTTCCTTTCTTTCTGTCTCTGAATTTAGTGATGCGATTTCTTTTTTATTGTTACTATTATTTTTGTGTGTGCAGGAAATGGAGGAGAGGGAGAAGGTGGTGAGGCACATGTGGGATGTGTACACGAACAGCCGCAGGATCAGGTTACCGAGGTTTTGGCAAGAGGCCTTTGAGGCTGCTTATGAAGAATTGACAAGTGATGTTCCTGGTGTTAGAGACGCTGCCATTACCGAGATCGCCAAGATGTCTGTGCGTTCCATTGATTTTGATCCACCTCCCATCCAATCCACGGTTCGTCCTTCTTCTTCGATCTCGCTCCTAGGGTAGTGTCAGGGTTGTGGTGTTATTGTTTTCATAGGGAAGCTCAGAACTCATTGTGATTGTTATATTATGGGTGAGGAAAACCGATTCATCTTTCAACATTCATACTGCATTGGAAATTTGGAGTGATATTTTGTTCAATTTTGAAATAGAAATGTTTATGGTGCTTATCAAACTCAATGACTTGAAGAGTTTATGGAGAAATAAATATTAAAACAATTCTGTAATAAATACTAGGTTTTTTAAACAATGTATAAGTTAAAATTAGCATATGTATCTAAATTTTTAAACCTCTTTCATTTAACTTTTTCATAAGCAGCTGTAAGCTTACAAGGACTTTTTTGTAAATGGAAAACCATAGATTTATGTTAACTGGAAAGCTCTCATGAGCTACAAAGTAATGCAAACCGATTCTTAATGACTAGTCTGTTTGGAATGGTGTCCCCGTCACAAGTGTTTCATTAGCTTTGTTGCAAATGGGATTGTTTGGGGATAGGTTACCTTATTTGAAAATTGCTGGAGAATCATGTAAAGCGTTTTTTCTGGGTAGCGTATCATGCAATTATGCACATGCATGGTTTATTTTGCATAAGCAAAATTCTGAACAGTTTGAAACGAAAGCCGTACATAAGGATTTTCCTGCTGGACTTACGCTGGAAAATGTTCTTTACCTTCTATTACCCATATATGGTCATGCTTACCAAGATTCATCGTTTCCAATTCCCTATTTTTGATACAAAAATTTCTGTACTAAATAGCACTATTGTTTGCATAATATGGTGTGATTGGTTTGAAATCGGTTTACAAGATGTTGACAGCTTTTTTTTATCAGTGTTATTCCATCATGTTCAAACAGAGATCTTGCTTGCTTGGATTTATTAGAATTCAGTTCACTTCCTAATTGGATTGGTTACTATGATGTTGGTGCAATAGGTTCCTAGCATCTTTATCTTTAAGCAGTATGGTCAGACCATCATCTAACTAAGTAACAACACTCCTCTCTTCCCCTTCTCCCCACTTTCTCTTTTTTCTTGAAAAAGGTTTTTGTGTGTGGGACATCTAACCTTGTGGTTGTCTGGGAGAAAAGACAAAATAGAACAACTTGGGGAGGATAACATATCTTCTATATATTATACAAGACAAAATACAACAAAGAACTTGAAAAATGTCTGCTATAAAAGCATGTGCTTTGCATGACTGTTGAGGCTGCAAAAACACAAATAGCTGCATATGTAGATTAGTTACCTTACATATGTAGAATTTATTGAATAACTCGTTCATGATGAATTGGGATGAGTCCTTTTGAGGAGTCTTTAACTAACTAGATGTTTTGGCAGCATCCCTGACCAACCAATAATGCTAGCTTTATGGGTTTTTCCTTTTTGGTTTATTTACACTTTTGGTTCTCTAGTTTGATAAAGTTCAGATTCCTTGTACCAATTTCAAGGGTCTTCCCTTGTTTTGAAGTTGATGCAAAGTAGTTCCTGTCCACGTGTTTTGCAACTTCTGTATAGCACTGGTAGTTCCATGTCAGCAAAATGGCCGATATTTTCATTTGTCACTATCTTTGCTGACTTGGAGATGGCATGGCTCAGCTCCATGGCAGCAATGAGGGCTGTGTCAGCAAATAGAGGGGATCCAATTTGCATCAATTTTTAGGAAAATGGTTGAAATTGGAGGGATCTGTAAAAAATGTTACAATTGATCCTTCCAACATTATTTTGAACAGTTTCCATTAATCATGAGATGACTAATATACTTGTCATCACTAATTTGTCCATGTCAATTCCACAATCCACATCAAATAAAAATTTAATAGAGTATTTGAATATTTTTTTGTTTAAGTATGAAATATAAAGAAAAATTCTCAAATTTATTGTTTTGTTGGAAGAAAATTCTCACGCGATGACAAATTCTCATTAGTTAACAGAAATTGTTCGTTAGAGTCCGATGAAAGGGCCTGTTGCAATGTTCATTATTTGAGAGTTCAATTGGAAGTTTTGAAAGTTCATGGTGGCTACTCACAATCACCCAAAAATTCAAATATTAGTGTATGCATTTTGCCAAATAGGAAAAGGTTTCATGCTTGGTTCCTGAGAGGGAACCTAGAGAAATGGAGGGAAAAGAGGGAGAATCAAATGGTTTGTGCACAGCAAGAAAGGATCACCAGGAATTCCAGTTTGCCTTTTCCATCAAAGGCTTCCTCTATTTATTACAACAAATTCAACTGACTACCCTAACTAACTGTACCCTTTCTAATTGTCTTGACTTAACTGACCCATTTCTCTCTTCCTCCTAGTGTTTACTTTTGAGTGTTCTATTCTATCCTTTAGTTGATCTGAGATACTAATAGTTTATAATTGAACTTTTGAGAAATTAGACAACAAAAATTTATTTAAGTCATAAATGATGGATTTGTTAGTGTTGTCTCTGCCATTTTATATAGTTGAACGAAGCAAAACTGGCTGACAGGTAGATTGTTGAATCAAGAGATATAATTAAGATGATGCAGAAACAGTGTGGTTAGGAGGTCAGATAGTTCATAGTTTCTAAAATTGGCTTTCTTGTATTGCTAATTTATTGCATTGGCCTTCCCTTTGTTTTAACTTTTTTTTTTCTCAATTTTCTGCCATCGGCAGTTAATTTAGATTATATGATCATCATATGACTCTCGGGGGTATTAGAAGCATTTGCATAAAGTAGAGAAGGAATTGTAGTTTTAAATACAGTGTAGCTTGCATATTATGCTAGTATATTGATGTAAATTGATTGATACTTTCTTGTCTCGGTTATTTGAAGGGCTTATATATTTTAACGTTTTTCTGTTGTATATAAAAAGGTGAGTTAGACTAGAGCTTGCTTGTGTCATATTTTTTTTTTATCTTTTTTTTTATTTTATTTTTTGTTTGTGTGTGCGCGCGCGCAGAAATATGAATGTATGATTGGCAATGGTTTTATCTGTTAACAAATATTTGTCTGTGACATTGTGAAACCTTAGCTCAGTCTTAAATTCAAACATCATCATACTAGTTACTAGAGCATATATTGTGGCCTGATGTTTTCGCTGCATACTATTTCAGAGAGCACAGGAATTTAGTAAAAGCCTCAAGCAAGTCGAGAAAGGAAAAGAAGCAACAATCTCTAGGCGTGCTTAAAGATTAGCGTGGGGAGCAGTCAAGGGTATGGCTTGTGCTTGAAAGTGCTTGTGTGCTACCAAATGGTTGCGAAGAAATAGTGATGGGCGAAGCCTTACTCGGATTTTCTTGCTTCCATAAGCGGGATGATTTATGTACTTTAATATAGGTTGTGGTTCTTTAAGTTTTGCAGTCAAGTTCAAGAGCAGTAGTAAATTAAAACCACGTTTTCGTCAGAAAAATTCAACTGGCTGTTTTCTTGTAGACACAGCAACTGTGTTAAATGCGCAAGTTTTTTTAATTAAATTTTAATATATTTATATTTTTTTTAGCAAACAAATATGTTAATCGATGTATCAATTAAATTTAAGTATGATTTACATATATAAATGTCGTAAATTTAAATTTTACTTTGTAGTTTGTAGTTATTTATTCTTCAAAATAATCTTTTTTTTTTCTTATTTTACCTTGCTCATTTTATTTTAAAAAGGTAAAATAAATATTTTAATTTAGCTTAAATATGATTTTGGTTTCTCAAAATATTGCAACTTTTGTTTTTAGTTCTTAATAATTTTTTTGAACACTTTTAAGACCAGTTTGTTATAGCTTAAAAAAAGTGATTTTGATACAAAATAATTTAGAGATTTTTTAAAAAAAAGTAAAAATGATTTTTTTTTAAAAAGTAAATAATTTAGTTTTTACTTTTTTAAAAATTTTCTAAATTATTTGGTATCAAAATCACGTTTTTTAATCTATAACAAATGGGTCTTTAGTCGCTCATTAGTTTTTTGTTGGTATGTTTGGTCCCTGTTGTTAAATGAATTTTGTTAAGTAATGTTGTGTTTGCTTATGTGGACAAACTTCTTGTTATATTCACCATTTTAAGCATATTTTTTTGTCCCTATAAAATTCTCAAATTTTGCTTTTAGTTCTTATAAAATTTAAATTTTGGTTTCAATCCTTAAATTTGTTTACGCAAGTTTAATCCTTTTTTAAATTGTCAATATGTTCTTCACTCACTTCCACCATCACCTCAAAAACATGCATATAAATCAATATACAAGGGAATTTCGATCTCGATCTATAAGTTGTTGTTTTTTGAGATTCTACATATTTTTCATTGTGAGCTTAGTAAAAGCGTTTCACATCAACAAGAGATGACTAAATAATGAGATGTATGTATGACAAAATAACAAAATAACATGCTACAATACTTCTGTTTGTTTGCTTTTGTCCCTTTTCTCATTACTCAGAAGTCAAAAATCACAATGCTTTGTATTGTGTAGTGTTCCCCCGATTGATTAAAGATCGTATGTCACCTATTATTTCATCCATAAGTGTGTGTTTGTTTGCGATGATTTTGTGACGAGAGAGACACCAGCGAGAGAGACACCAGCGAGAGAGATACTTGAGAAATAAAGTATTTTCACAATTTGGTTTTTCAGTGAAATAGAGAGGAGAGACAAAATAAAGGTGGGTCCCATGCCATTTTACTCTTTTCGCTGATGTGCGAAGAAAGGCAACAAAGTGAAGCTTTTTTTGTTTTTTCCATGAATACCCTTATGAATCTCAGTGTATGAGTGCAATGCAATTGTTTATTTGTTTCCAGTTTCACGTAACAACGGCAGCTCATATTCTAATTAAATTAGATTAATAAGTGAGCGTATATTTTTTTAATTAAAAATAAAATTAAAGGTAATAAATTATATAAAATTACTCCATAAATTTAAATACATTAGATTAATAATTTACATATATTAAAATTTATAATTTAATATATCAATCTAATAAATCAATTAATCAACATAAGTGAATTCAAATAATTTATTTACTTGAATTATATTAATTAACTTAACTAAAATAATCTAAATCAATTTAAGGATATTTTTATCCTTTCAAAAATTACACACACTTTTTTATCTTCTTTTTCACTTATGTCAAACAATACCTCAAATCTACTCTATTTCTCATCTTTTTCTCTTTTCTCACACACTCTCTCACCTATTTTTCTCTTCACAATTTCTCCTTAGAACCAAACACAGGCTAAAGGTTATGGAAATAAGTTTTGGCGAGTGGACTTTTCTATTTTTGTGTTTGTGGGTTGCGGATTGATTCCTCTAAATCAACATCCATGCATCCAACAACTTTAATTAGGGGTGTCAATTTCCACCAGTGCGCGGAGATCCCCGCGGGAACTACCTCATTCGGGCCCTATAGGGGGATTTTTCCCCGTGGGAACGGGGATAGAGGACAAAATCCCCCAGCTGGCAATTCGGGGACGAGGTCAGGGACTATACCCCTGCCCTATGGGGTCCCATCCCAAATAATATTACTTATATACCCCTAATATGTGTAGATATCATAAATACTAATAACATTTTGGTCTTTTCCTTTTGTTAAGAAAAACTAAAACAAATAAAAAAGTTAAAACTAGATCAATCTTTTCCTTTGTGTCTGTGTGTGACTCAGTGACTGTGAACAAAAGAAGATAAACAACCCTAGATCTACTACTAGTCTCTTCTAAAACCAAATCGGTCTTTTCCTATGTTTGAAGGAGTTTTTGTAATGTTTATTGAATATTATGTTTGTACTGTTTGAGTTTGAAGTTGTTATAATTTTAAATTTAATACTTTTTAATTTTATATATTTTTTTAATTATATTAGATTTTAGTTTATATTTTGAAAATTATTTATGAATTTTCGGCGTTTCCGTGGAGATCCACGGATATTTGCGGGAATGGGGACGGAGGAAAAAAATTCCTCACAGCGAGAATCCGAGACAAGGACGGGGCAAAATCTGGGGGTGGGGACGAGGAGTGGGGGAGTACTCTCCTCCCCCGCCCCGCCGGTCGACATCTCTAACTTTAATATACAAAGTACAAGATAACAGTGTAAAGCACATGATATATAGATATTGATATATAACCATTTGTACAACAGTGCTAATATATGTCGCGAAGAAAATCGCTCGTGAATATAACGAATGGCGTGGACATCATTTTTTTAAGAAAGTCACTCACGATGTCTTTCTAAAACTATTAAAAATAAAAAAAAGAAATAAAAGTAAGATTAAATACTCAAATTGATCCCCGATAAAAATTACGGAGACCAATTTATTTCCTGAGAAATAAAAAATATTAATTTGGTCCTTAAAAATCTCAAATGTGGGTCAAATTAGTCCTTTATATGATGATTTTTAGAGATATTTTAGTCCTTATTAGGGACTAATTTGACTAATATTTGAGATTCTTAAGGATCAAATTGATATTTTTCATTTTTCGGAGACTAAATTAGTCTCCGTAATTTTTGTTAGAGACCAATTTGTGTATTTACTCTAAAAATAATTTTCCTCACCGCTTTCCACTAATTATTTCCACTTCCGTATGTGGTGGCGTGGCAGTGAAGATCTATGCTGCACAAAAGGTTTACTTTCACTTTCAAAAGAAAAAGCCGGTTGCTGCATCAGTTCGTGATTCTCGTGATGCTAATACTTCGCGGCCTTTAGCATTTTCCTTTGTACAATGCATGTACTGTTATTTTTTTTGGTACAAAAAGAGAATAACGCCCAGCACAACACAAAACTATGCAGCTAATCTAACAGTCCTAGGCAAAGAGGCCCCCGAATAATCATCAAAGAGCAATTTCTGCAGCTTCCCTTGAGGTTGCAATAGCAACAACAGGTCCATGTTAGTTACTGAGAAGCTATGATTTGCCAGCTAGTCGGCACATCTATTTCCTTCCCGCCAAGTGTGGACAACCTTTCGAAGCAAGTCTCGAATTCTTCTAGCCAAGGTGGGAACGGTCTTTCCCATGTTGCCATCATCAGTGACCGTATCAACTAGAACCTTTGAGTCACTCTCCACAATCAGCTGAGTGTATCCCTCCCTCAAAGCTAGCTCCAATTCCAAGAACATTCCCCACATCTCCACCTGAAGTGCAACACAGTAACCAGGCTTGCGGGTGAATCCTTTTATCCATCTCCCATTTGAGTCCCTCAAGAGACCACCACATCCGGCGTACGTCATACCCTGTTTACAAGCACCATCAAAATTGAGCTTGGTCCAATCATTTGGTGCGTATCTACACCCAATAAAGACTAACTCCTTTGATTTCGTGGCACCCAGTCCCTGAATATAGGTATAAACATCAATTTCCTTCACAAACTTCATTATGGGAATAATAGGATCACTGGGTCGTTGAAATCCTTCCTCAAAGACCACCTGATTATGCCACTTCCAAATATACCAACAAGATACTCTAAAAATAGTGTCCCAAGAGACTCCTTCAACACAAGGCATTTTATATGTGAGATTGTGAAACACCCACTCACTGCCATGATTGGAGAAAAAGCTATTAATAAACCAAGAAGGCCCCAGTTTAAGCCAAACCTGAGTAGCATAAACACAGTCCCTGAGCATATGTGTTAATGTTTCCTCCTCTCGGCCACAACAGGGACATAAGGGTCGCGTTGCACTGTTCCGCTTATGTCTGCGAACATTGGTGAGAAGGCGTCTATGAGCCGCCAGCCAAATGAAGGTCTGAACTCTATATGGTCCTTTCCAACACCACAAAGTTCTCCAGCCCTCCTCCATTCCATGATTTCCTGCACACAGAGAATTATATGCAGTTTTTACAGTAAATTCACCATTGCTTGTTTTCCCCCCATCCAATAGGGTCCACGCCATCTGTGTCACGAGGGAGAGGCAGATCCAACACCTTAGAGATCACTTGCTGGGACAAATTGTCGTTCAAAAACTGCAAACTCCACTCGCCATTTGTGTCTATCACATCAGCCACCATTAGAGTAGTATCAAGGACACTTGCAGGTTGACTCATTAGCGTTTTAAGTGGAGGTGTGTCAGGAAGCCGCTTATCCAACCAGAAGTTTATGCAATGTCCATCTCCAATAACATGTACTGTTATTTTATTTGCATATTATAATTACATTGACATATATACTTTTTTTTTTGTCACATATAGCTTCGATTGACACGAGTTGTATGTTTGGGAAAAGGAAATATAATCTCCCAATAACATGGGACAAGCATTGATTTAACCAAAGTTCTTAAAACCGGATTGGACATTGAACCGGGCAACCCCGGTTCAAGGTTTAAGGGTTCGACTGGGGTTAAACCGGGGTCGGAACGGAAATAAATTAAATAACATTTTAATATAATATATCGAGCAATAATAAACAAAAATAACATATAATATTCATAATTTCACAATATTAAAAATTAAACTTCACTTAAAATGTTATAAGTCAATATATAATATGCAAAATTACATATCAAACTAACATAAATATGTCATAATAACATTCTAATATTAGTCGCAAATACTACAACGTAAGTATTCTGGTAATAATATTAATATACAAATTTATCTTAAATTTTTTATAGTATTTGATTTAATCCATCAATGTACAAAAAAACGGATAAAAAACATCTCATGTGCCAAAAACAATTTCATTTACCATTTTTTTTATGAAAAAAAAATTGATTTTGGCCGAACCGCCGGTTTCCGATTTTTCGGTTCAACCCCCCAGTTTTCATGCAAAGCGGTTCTCAAGTTCATTTGTACAGGATAAAGATCTGGTTCCCTGTTCAACCGGTCGGACCGTCCGATCCGGTCCAATTTTGAAAATACCGGATTTAACAAACATCTTTCGCTTACAAACATTGAATGCACATGAACAGTAGCAATTATATGTACTAGGTTTGGATAATCAAATTATATTTAGTGACATAAATTAATTTATTGATATGTGATTTTGCGTGTTGATGTTGGGTAAAAAAATTAATTAAGGACTACAATCAAAATTTGAGTTTTGTGCAGACTAAAATTAAATTTTAATTATTTAATAGGGATGAAAAATATATTTAAAATAGCACAGATAATGTCTGTCACGTGACATATAATGTGGCAGTCACATGGTATCTAATGTGAAAGCCATGTCAGATTACTTGTCCACATAATCAAGTACGTAATCATTTAATAGAACTCATTTTAACAATAGGGTCCAAAAGTTTTGACGAAAAACTAATAAAGGATTAAAAAATGTACCAGGAACTAAAAGCAAAATTGCTATATTTTGAGAGATCGAAAATATTTTTAAGTCTATTAAATTTATGAATATATTTTAATTTTACCATGATTTTGACTAAATGTTTATTTTCTCTTTTTCTATCGATGAGAACATATTTTATTTTTTATTCTTTTTATCACATCTTATTTTCTTTACTAAGTAATTAAAAACTATTTATTTATTTATTTATCCTTTCTTTCGTTTTCATTTCTGGAACCAAACGAAGCGAACATTACATGCAAAATTAGCTTATGACAATATACTTCTGTTGTGATTGAATACTATATGAGGTATTTAGAAGTTACAACTTATGACATGGAATACTAGCTTTTTTGAAATATGATTCAAAATTTCAAACTCATACTTTTTGGTGTAAAAACACATAGTTAAAAGTTGACGTTTTGGATTTGCAATTTATTTTCCACAAAATAAAAAAATGGCTTAAATATGTTATAAGCAAATTTAACATTTTTTTAGTCCCTCCACAATACTTACTTAGATTTTGATTCATGAAAAGTCTAAATTGGCCTAATTTAGTCTTTGTCATTAGTTTTACCTTGTCGAATGCGGATTCGTTGCGGTCAACAAATTCCCACATTCACAAATTCACACAATTCTCAGCCATTGGATTTAACAAACGGTCTTGATTAACTTGGCTTTTAAATTTCTCGTACTGAGCCAAAACGACATCGTCGTACTTACTGAAAAGTCATGTTTTCCTGATACCTCAAAATTTGGCGCTTCAATCTGTTTTTGTTCCATCGGCATTCGCCACCATCTTTTTGACGCCATTGAAGGTGCTTCTAAGGTAAATATTGTTCGACATCGTTCTGCCGATTAAAGTATAGTATCATCTGCCGATTAAAGCCACCATTCATATATGCATATTGAAAGTGTTAGAATATAGGAAAATATCTAAGAATATCATGATGTTATTCTAGTTTATCTCGTAAGATTAGTTTAGAAACTTAGAATATCTTAGATTATCTTCTAGGATTAGTTTCTATATTATTTAGTTATTGTCACGATTTGTTTCCTGAGTTTCTCCATTTAATTAGGATAGAGGTTTTGTATCCCTATAAATAGGGATTAGTGTTCAGTCTTTTATATCAAGTTATTATCAAGTCATTATTAATTATAATACATATTTCAAGAGTTTTTATTTTCTCTTTTCCTTATTTTATCTAAATCCCCATAACTTCAACATGGTATCAGAGCCATCTCTCTGATTTTGTGACCAAATAGTTCTTCCGCAGCCGGTGGCGGCTGGCCGCCGGCGGCCGCCACCGGGAAAACGTTTTCCAGCAAGTATTCATATTTTTCCAGCATGCTTCTGCATTTAGTTTTCTTCTTCTTGCCTCTATTTTGGAGCAACCTTCCGTTTTTCGGTCAGCTACCATCAAAACCGCCACTGCCGCCGTCCACCGCCGCTGTCTCTGACGACCTTTCCGACAGCTGACCTACCATCAGAACCGCAGTACCGAGACCGGCATACCCCTCAAAACGGACCTTCGGCGGCCCTGTCACGTGCCCCCACGCGCTGTCGTTCTCCGGCGCGTCTTCTCACTTTTTCAACCGTCGCCGTATGACGCAAGCGTCCTGGCCATCGCTCCGGCCAGACTTTCCATCGTCCGACTTGGTTTTCCATGCTGGTTCCAGATCCGGTCTCTGTTTTCTGTTTCAGACCACGGATACTTACGTTCCAATGCAAACAGCCTCGTTTCTCTCTCCATACGCATTTTCTCTCTTCTCTTGACAACCCATTTGGTCAAATTTTCAATGATTTCTTGCTGGTTCTTATTTTCGTTTGTCATGACTTCTTTTCTCACTAATAGATCATATTAGTGGCCTTTTTTTCTCACCGATGATAATTTCAGTGGTGTCTCTTTTCCCACATATGAATCATATTAGTGATGATTTTTCTTCCCGTCGACGATCATTCCGATGGTGACTTATTATGGTTATGACTCACACTAATCCAGCTTTTCGTGCCAAATGCTCTAGCCCCAGCCTTTTTCCAAGTGCATTTCTTCGTCCCATATGCACTGGCATGGCTTTATCTTCATCTCAGATGCACTGGCCTCGTTTATGTCACAGAAGTGGTTGTCAGACTTAGATTCAAGCTTAAATATTTTGTCTCCATATTATTGGTTTGAAGCTTCCAAATATTGTTTTGAGAAAGGTCGGATCTTGCTTTACTTCACTGCTTGCCAAGAAATTTGTTTCAGGCTGACGATTGTTCCAGCTATCTGGCTAAGCTATCTTTGTAGCAATTCTCTCGGGCTTCTCCAGCATCCCTGAGTTGCCTTCCCAATCACGGTAGAGCTCAATTTTCATGTTTTGTTTATTTTTATTTCATGAAAAATGCGTTATTTTCTTGTAACAAGCTTAAAGCTTAGTAAGCTTTAACTTGAGGGGGAGTGTTAGAATATAGGAAAATATCTAAGAATATCATGATGTTATTCTAGTTTATCTCGTAAGATTAGTTTAGAAACTTAGAATATCTTAGATTATCTTCTAGGATTAGTTTCTATATTATTTAGTTATTGTCACGATTTGTTTCCTGAGTTTCTCCATTTAATTAGGATAGAGGTTTTGTATCCCTATAAATAGGGATTAGTGTTCAGTCTTTTATATCAAGTTATTATCAAGTCATTATTAATTATAATACATATTTCAAGAGTCTTTATTTTCTCTTTTCCTTATTTTATCTAAATCCCCATAACTTCAACAGAAAGATTATAATTCCGTGGTGATTTCATTAGCATAATTGTGGTTATATACAACCATTACAAGGAAACAAATCCTAGGCTATAATTAAGAAAACAAGGAAACAAATTATACACACGATCACTAATATTATGCTAACTATACACAAGATCACTAATATTATGACTAGATACAGAATATATTTACATATATTCTAACACACCCCCGCAGTCGAAGCGGGAGGTTGTCGTACACTGAGACTGTCCCGAAAATCCTCAAATAGAACCAAGGGAAGGCCCTTTGTTAAAATATCTACAATCTGATAACGTGACGGGACATGTAAGACTCGAACTTCCCCACGAGCAACCTTTTCGCGAACAAAGTGAATATCCATCTCGATATGTTTAGTGCGCTGATGTTGAACAGGATTTCCATAGAGATATATCGCACTAACATTATCACAATACACCAAGGTAGCTTTCCGAATAGGACAATGAAGCTTCAGAAGAAGGTTTCGTAACCAACAAGACTCAGAAACCACATTGGCAACGCCTCGGTATTCCGCCTCCGCACTAGATCATGGCAACGTAGCTTGTGGTTTGGTGGACTAAGAAATTAAATTATCATCAAGAAACACACAATAACTAGATGTAGAGCGTCTGGTATCCGGACACCCACCCCAATCAGCATCTGTATAAGAAAGGAGAGTGGACGTGGAAGAAGGATAGAGATGCAAGTCGTGATCAAGAGTACCCTGAATGTAGCGCACAATGCGCTTGAGAGCGTGCATATGTTCTTCCCTCGGGTCATGCATGAATAAACACACCTGTTGCACATCATAAGCAATATCGGGTCTCGTGGAAGTGAGATACTGAAGAGCCCCTGCAAGGCTTCGATAATGAGATGGATCTGCATATGGTGTGCTGGAATTAGCATTGAGCTTCGGTTTAGTGTCAACCGGAGTAGGATATGGCTTACAAGATGACATGTTGGCCCGTTCAATGATCTCTACTGCATACTTCCGCTGAGATAAGAATAGACCACCTGCATGACGAGTTACAACTATACCCAAGAAATAACTCAACAACCCCAGGTCCTTCATAGCAAATTCCGAGCTAAGAAGGGATATGATAGACTTGCAAATAGCATCAGAGGAAGCTGTCAATATAATACCATCCACATACAAAAGAATGTAAGTCGTAGTTGTACCTTGCCGGTAAATGAAGAGAGAATGATCAGAAGTACTGTGAGAAAACCCAAGAGTAGAAACATAATCAGCAAATCTCTTGTACCAAGCCCAAGGGGCCTGTTTGAGCCCATAAAGAGATTTCTTCAACAAACATACATGATTAGGACGATCCGGGTCCCTAAAACCCATAGGCTGATGCATGTACATAGTCTCTTTGAGTTCTCCATGCAAGAAAACATTCTTCACATCAAGCTGGTGAATGGGCCATGCTTTAAAGAGAGCTAAACTGAGCACAGTGCGAATAGTTGCCGATTTGACTATCGGGCTAAAAGTCTCACCACAATCCATGCCAACCTATTGAGTTTTGCCATCACCTGCAAGACGGACCTTATGCTTCTCAAAAACACCATCAGATTTTTCTTTATGAGTAAAAATCCACATAGACCGAGTCACATTAACATCAGGTGGACGGGGCACCAACTCCCATGTCTTATTTTTAATAAGAGCATTAAATTCATCATCCATAGCCATTTTCCAATTCGGGTCACGAAGGGCAGACACGGGGTTACGTGGCAGGTACTGATATTAGTGTTAAGATTTAATTGTTGTTTGGGTTTAAAAATCCCATGCTGACTACGTGACACGGGTCTGGGAGCCGAAAGAGGAGTGGGCTGATATGGAGGTGACGGTGGATGAGCTGGGCCGGCCGAGGGTATCGGCTATAGGGATGATGGGCTAGGTGCGGGTGGGTTTGTTGGAGGTGTAGGCTGGATGGCAGGTTGTGGGTGGGCAAGACTGACTGGGCCTGTTGGTTTGGGCTTGGCAGAGGGGTCAAATGGTGGACCACATAAGGGGAGGGTCCATTGCCCATAAAACCATAAGTGTGAGGTTGTGGATTGTGCTACTTAGCAAATGGGAATTGGGTTTCATAAAAAATAACATGATGACTTAGTATAATTTTACGAGAGGACAAATCATAGCATTTGTAACCACGATGATTAGATGGGTAGCCCAAAAAGACACATGGGGTCGAACGAGCTTGAAGTTTGTTTATGGTAGTAGAGGGAAATAGTGGATAGCATAAACACCCAAAAACCCGAAGATGAGAGTAGGAAGGGTCCTTTTGATAAAGAACCTTGAGAGGCGATTGATAGGCTAAGTGTTTACTTGGAAGAATGTTGAGAAGATATGTTGCCATTTGCAAAGCATGATGCCAAAATGAAGGTGGTAAAGATGTACGGGCTAGTAGAGTACGAATAATGTTGTTAATGGTATAGATTTTTCTCTCGGCTTTTCCATTTTGTGATGATGTATGTGGACAAGAGAGGCGAAAAGCTAACCCATTTATTTTACAAAATTCCCAAAAAAGGCCCATTATCAAATTCCCTACCATTATCACATTCAATGTTCTTTACTTCCCGTTCAAATTGAGTGCGGATGAAAGCTCTAAAAGATAAAAATGTGGAAAAAACTTGAGACTTCTTAGACAATGGAAATGTCCACAAAAAATTAGAGTAATCATCCAACAACAAAACATAATATCGGTGGCCCGAAGAGCTCAAAACGGGAGATGTCCAAATATCACTATGGATAATATCAAAAGGCATAACAATGCAAGAATTAGAAGAAACAAATGGAAACTTAACATGTTTTCCAAGAGAACAAGATTGACAAATATGAGAACTATGAGTTTGATTACACTCAATAAATTTATTTAGCCTAAGAGAGTCAAAAACAGGTGCTCCTGGATGACCCAAACGAGCATGCCATAACGATGGTGCTAAAGCTGCAAAGGTAGATAGTGAAGTGGCTTGTTTGGTGGTGATGGGATAAAGGTCGCCCCGACTATCACATCTCATTAGACGCATCCCCATCTGGAAATCTTTCACAGAAAAACCAAAAGGGTCAAATTCAATAGAAACCGAGTTATCAGTTGTAAACTTTCGAACCGACACTAAGTTTTTAATAAGTTGAGGGGCATGAAGGACATTTTTCAAGGCTAAGAGAGGATTCGGGGGAGACAAATTTGTGTGACCATAACCACGAATTGGAATTGAATGACCATTACCGACAATTATACCACGATTATTGCTCAAATTAAAATAAGACGAGAGATTACCTTGCTCGGATGTCATGTGGGAGGTGGCACCGGTGTCCATGTACCAATTTGCATCTGAAGGATTAAGCCCAAGAGTGTGCATCACTGCCTTGATGTCTGTTGGAGTGGGTGGAGCTGCTGCTGCCGTGTAGGCCTGTGGCTGTTTTGGCCCAAGAATGCCTGGCTGGCGCTACTGGGCTTGCTGAAAATTGGGCCTGGTCCAAGGTGATGAGGGGTATGGGCAAGGTGGAAGAGCCCAACGCATCCATGGCCATCGCCATCGCCCGAAGAGCCACCACCGGGGCCTTGCTGATCTTGGCTAGATCGCCGCCACCACCGTTGCGGCCACCACCACCGCCGCTCTTGCCGCCACCGCAATTGCCACCGTGGTTTTTACCACCATTGTTGCAGTTTTGACCCTTTTTACCACCATGATTATTGCGATTTTGATGGTAATTCTTTGAGAGGGAGGGAGAGTCATCAGTTTCGCGAGCCACCATGGTGGCACCCACTCCGGTTGCGACCTTCTTCGCGAGACCGGCTTCCTCTAAAGTGAGCATAGAGCGGGTTTGATAGAATGGTGGAAGAGGATCGCTTTGGCGAATGAGCGTGGTAACCCCATTGTAAGCTTCGGTGAGGCCGACCACCATTTGAAGAACAAGACGGTTGTTTGAGACCGGTGCGCCTACGTTCTTGAGTTGATCCGACAATTCCTTGAGCCGTTGACAATACGCAGAGGCATTCGGGAAATCCTCCATGTTTGTATGGGAGAATTCTTGCTAAGAGTCACAACCCGAGAATTCTTATTGTCTTGGAATATATCACGCAACCTACTCCATGCCTCCATTGCCGTTGCGTTGGGTTCAAGAATAGCATGCAACAGGTCATGTGAGATTGTTGCATAAATCCATTGAAGGACCGCAACATCAAGGGTCGACCACAAATCCTTTTCTTCATCGGTTTTAGGCTCCTCCTCTTGCCTTTCTCCGGTGGGACGATGTGGTGGAGGACCTTGTGAGAATGTGCGTGAATCTTGAACAGTTCCGCCCACGTCGCATATTGGACGTTTTCCATCTCTAGGGTGATGGAGATATGGTTCTTGATATTGGAGACAGCAAGGGCCGGGTGGAATTTGTTGGAGCCAGTCATGGTGGCTGACGTGAAGAGGGAGATGGCGGCTAGAAGGGGAAGAAGAAAGCTAGGGCGCGGCGGAAGCAAGGAGAGGATCGTGCCCTAGACTCGTGATACCATGAAAGAATATAATTTCGTGGTGATTTCATTAGCATAATTGTGGTTATATACAACCATTACAAGGAAACAAATCCTAGGCTATAATTCAGGAAACAAGGAAACAAATCCTATGCTATAATTAAGGAAACAAAGAAACAAATTATACACACGATCACTATCATTATGCTAATTATACACAAGATCACTAACATTATGACTAGATACAGAATATATTTACATATATTCTAACACATATCTTTTGTTCCATTTCCCCTTTACATATTATATATATATATGGGTGGTCTCAAAACTAATTCAACATATTATTGTCCCTCTGTATTGTCATTTTTTTTTTGCCAAAACCAATATATGTAAATATGTATCGTCTTTGTTCCAGTTCCCCTTTGTTCCAGCCAAACAATATCTAAAAATAGACATTAATAACTATAAATTACCCAAAAAATAATTTAATTATATAAGTTCTCTTATTTAAAGTTTTATTGTGTTTTGTTTATAACTTTAATATATATTAAACATCACAGGTTTCGCCGCACAATGACAATTATTACAACACCGAGTGTTGGCATGGAATTTGACAGTATAGATGCAACCTGGCAATTTTGGGTTAATTATGGTAAAAAAAAATTTGGCTTTGGAGTTAGAAAACAATACACGAACAAAAAGAAGGAAGGTGGCTCCATTAGATCATGCATATTTGTTTGTTGCAAGGAGGGTAATCGGATGACAGATAAGAGATCCTTTTTGGTTAAAAATCCTAGGGCTGAAACAAGAACTGGCTGCGATGCAAGAATTGCACTTAGTGCGAAGAATGGTAGGTTTGTAATCCAGGAGTTCATAGAGGCCCATAACCACCCTTTCCAGCTTGCAGAAACAACACACATGCTAGCATCGCATCGTAAAATATCTGAAATTCAAGCACATGAGATTGAAATGGCAAAGGACTCTGGACTGGTGCAAAAGGCTTCGTTTCAGCTAATGAGTGTACATGTGGGAGGAAGAACTAATATTGGATATACACGATTGGATGCTAAGAACTATTTGCAAGCAAGAAGACAACGTAGCATGGTATATGGAGAAGTCGGTAGTCTCATGCAGTATTTTCAACACCAGATATTGGAGAATCCATCATTTTACCATGCATATCAAATGGACTGTGATGAACAGGTCACAAACGTGTTTTGGGCTGATGCAAAAATGATATTAGACTATGGATATTTTGGCGAGGTGGTGTCTTTGGATACAACATATTGCACCAATCGCGCTAATCGACCATTGGCATTATTTTTAGGCTTCAACCATTATAGGGCCACGGTCGGGCCGCACTTTTGTATGATGAAACCACTGAATCATTCAACTGGTTATTTAAAACATTCCTTGAAGCACATGGAAACAAAAAGCCCCAAACTTTATTCACTGACCAAGACCAAGCAATGGCTAAAGCACTGATTGAGGTGATGCCAGAGACTCGTCATGGGTTATGTACATGGAACTTGATGCAGAATGGGATCAAACACCTTAGTAACTTATTGAAAAAATGAAATCACTTTTTGACTGGTTTTAAAAAGTGCATGTATGATTATGACGAAGAAACAAAGTTTGAGGAAGCTTGGAGCAAATTGGTTGCAGAGTTTAATGTTAATGAAAACAATTGGGTGAAATCAATGTATGCTATCAAGGAAAAATAGGCAGCATGTCACATGAAGGAAAGCATTCACCCTTGGAATGCGAAGTACTCAACTTAGTGAGAGTTTGAATTCAAATTTCAAGGCTTGCATGACACCAGATATTAATGTCATCCAATTCTTCAAACACTTTGAGAGAGTTGTTGAGGATAAACGATATAACGAGTTAATATGTGAATATAAGTCTCTGCATAAACTACCAAGGTTGAGATATGAACATTCTCCAATTCTAATGCAACTCGCAAAGGTATACATGCATACAATTTTTAACCTATTCAATGATGAGTTTGCCTTATTTTTAGCTGCTTGCATACGAGAAAGAAATGTATCCCAACTTCCATTTGAATATGTTATTACTTTGGTTGGTAGGGAAGGAGAGTGGAAAGTACTATTTGATCCTATAAAATCGTCCATATCATGCACTTGTAGAAAGTTTGAGACTTTTGGAATACTTTGTTGTCATGTTTTGAAGGTATTTGAGGCAAATGATGTTAAATGTGTCCCTGAACATTACATCCTAAAGAAGTGGACTAGAAATGCACGTAGCGGTATTGTACTTGATGTTAGGAGAAATGAGGATTCAGAAGATCCCAAACTATGTAGTACACGGCGATACAGACAACTTTTCTCCACCATGATTAAATTGGCAGTTGGTGTGTCAAATTCTGAAGAATTGCACTAACTTGTAGAAAAAGGAGTGCATGACTTGTGTAAGAAAGTGATGGAGGTTCGATTACAAGACAAAATAATGGATAATGATGAAGGTGATGTCCCAACATTGACCCAACAATATGTAACACAAGCAAAGGGGTTTAAGAGCCGATTGGGGTTGAAAAGACGTAAGCGGATAAAAAGTTCGGTGGAGATTCAATCAAAAAAAAGAAGAGCACCAACTTTAAGACCGTCATCCAGTCAAAGATCTAGGGTATATAAATTAATTTGTTGTAGTAAATTTTTTATATTGCTTGCTCTTTTCATGTGCTAAATTTTCATGTTCATTGAAGGATGTTGAATCTTTAAGTCAAATGGATAGCTGTACATCTAGTTTGGCGCATCCAACTTATGAGTTATCTCAAACAACTGGAAATCAATTTAGTTTCACTCAATTATTGATGGTAAGATCACTCACAATCAAGAAAAAAACATATTTATTTATTTGTGGCTTGTAATGATATTGTGTCTTTTACTTTTATGATATAGGGGTCGCCTAATGATGAATGAAGATTAGTACCAAAATGCAAGTCTTCCCTGAGAGAATGGTTATTTTGAGTTGCTTTCTTTTTGAAGAATTAGAAGTTGCTTTGATGTTGTGTAACCTGCTTGAATGGCATTTCTCAAGTTGTAATCATTCACTTAAAAGTTGCTTTTATTTTGTGCAACCCTTATGAATTATACAATTTAACAGAAACAGAAACAGCTGCTTTTGTGCAACCCTTTTTGAAGAATTAGAAGTTGCTTTTATAATTCACTTAAAAGTTGCTTTCTTTTTGAAGAATTAGAAGTTGCTTTGAGACAAATTTAGAATCTTAGCTACTTGGGAGTTTGTCCTTGGTGTCCCTGTTCTTTTTTTTTTGGCCTTTTGAAAGGATCAAACCATATATATATAATGTCAGCTTCCTTAGCCCAAATGCTCGATAATAAGCTCATAATTGGCTTATGAAAGGATCATTCTTAATAACATTAAGCCTACTGACATTTGAATAAATTTCCGTAAGCTTCCTTTGAACATTCCAAAGCTTAGGCTTGACAGAATATCAAATTATATTCCCATTTCAATTTGATTGTAAGTTTTTCAAGCAATTTAGTTGTTAGTAACATACTACACAGCTTTGCAGCATTGGCGCAATTTGGTATAATTTGATATATTTTCACAAAATATATCAAATTAGTAGAATCTCTTTTCACAGCTTTGCTGCAACATCAAATTTGGTATAGTTTGGCATATATTTTCACAGCTTTGCTGCAACAACAACAACAACAACAACAACAACAACAAATACAAGGCAAAATCTCTTTTCACGTTGGTATAGCAGTAAATTTCCCCTGAGAAAATGGGATTGATATACACACACCAGACCCTTATTACAACATCTCCCATCTCTACCAAAATCTCTATTTTCTACTTAATGAGCAATACACACACCAAACCCTTATTCAGAATAATACCCTGTACAATTCATCTAATCTGATTTCTCAAAACCCCTAATTCATCCCAGCCAGAAGGTAGCAGATGCAACACGATTTGAAACCAGGTGTCGAGCAAGGTCGATTTGAGACCAGAAGGACGATTTAACACCAGACCCGCGTTGAGTAAGGTTGCAATGCGACACGATTTGAGACTAGAAGGTGTCCGATTTGAGTTCTTCCATTAGTTCTTCCTTCTTGCAAATATCCAGGGAATAACGTGAAGGTGACTGGAGGGAAGGACCTGGAGCAAGGTAGGAACTACGAGCTTGATGGAGGTACTGTGTAGCAAGGTAGGAACGACGAGCTTGATGGAGGGAAGGACCTGGAGCCACACCGAACTTGTTCTTTTGCTGGATGGAGGAACGGAAACCATGTATTTTTACTAAACGACGACGTCATTTGGGTGAATGCGAGAAATTAAAAGCCAAGTTAATCAAGACCATTTGTTAAATCCAATGGCTGAGAATTGTGTGAATGTGGGAATTTGTTGACTGCAGCGAATCCGCATTCTGCCTTGTCATGTGCTAATATTACTAACAGAAGCACACGTAAGCACTACCAGACAAGGTGAATGAAGTAATATAGCATTGTTCACATGACATTTTGTTAGCCATGTCAATATGTAATAGGCAACTACTTTTGGTAAGCACGAAAATCAATACTTTAGAAAAACAAGAGATCAAAATATAAAAATAAATAAATTTTTGAGGGATGAAAACAAAAATTTATTATATTTATTTAGATTAAAAAATTATTTAGCAACCTGCTTCTAGTCTTGTGGTCTACCATTAGGGAAAAGATGACCACACACCAAATGGATAAAAAGAAATTATAGAGGTAGCACAACATCGTTGTAACTCCATATCTAATTTTCAACTCCAATCATCGCATACTCAAGCAAAACATTGACGAGCAGGGAAGCTCAAGTGGCAACTTCAGGTTGCTTAAGGGTTGCCTCACCTGGCCTCAAGGGACTGGGTTCGAGTCATACAAAGGGAGGAAGTGGGAACACTATTGATCCTCATTATTGAAGGAAAAAAAAATACTCACGCAAAACATTACTCTAAAATCATGAATTTTGAATCTTTATTTTTTCCTCTTGAAACATGTTTTGAAATTAAAGTACCCGGATTCCATGATCATGAGACATCTTTTCCAAGCAGATTTGTCTTTTATGAATTTACAGAACCTAAAACCCAAAGATTGAAACGTTGACATGGTTTATATTTGGAATTGTGCATGTTGAATCTGTGGCTATGGCAGGGTTACTCATAACAACCTCACCTTAAACATAGTCGTTTGGTGTTTTCCTCCATAAACTACAATAGAATGAGCTATCAAATGGTGATGACGACTGAAACTCGTTATAGATGGCAAAGTAAATCATTAAGAAAAGGTTGATTATAAATGATTCATCTATGGACAACCCATATCTAGATTTGTTTCTTTTGAAGCTAACAGGCTGACCGAAGACACTATAGCTTCATATGAGAACTTGGATAAGGCCCTGGATTATGCTATTTAGCCTTCCAAGTTGTTCGAGCATAATCTGGTTTCCGTGTGGGTGTTAAAAAATACTCAATTCTTTAAATTTGTGAGATGTGAAGAGTGTCAATGTGAAGATTAAGTGAGTTCGATAGACTTTGTTAGAGGTAAACTGTAAGAAAAGGTGTGTGATTTAACTGAACTTGAGAAGGTGAAAGAGGATGAAATGATTGATGGAATTGAGAGTGAGAGTGAAACCATGTTTGAGTGAGGTTTGTGATGATGAGAGGTTTCATGAGAAGAGCCGACAGAGGGGACGATAAAGGGACAATATTGTCCTTCAAATGTGAACCAAAAAACCCTAATGTCATGTGTAACAGCCGGGACTATTGACCCGTGGCCTTGTGCCACGTGGCTACCCCGTACTGCTATTCATAGGACTTCTCTCCCCCCCAAAGAGAGTTTTTGCCTTCCGCACGGCTTGAACCCATGACCTGGAGGACTTAAGTACATGGGAAACATCTTGCTACTACCAAATCAATTTGAGTTGGTAGTAACAAGGTGTTTCCCATGTACTTAAGTCTTCCAGGTCATGGGTTCAAGCCGTGCGGAAGGCAAAAACTCTCTTTGGGGGGATAGAAGTCTTATGAGTAGCAGTATGGGTAGCCACGTGGCACAAGGCCACTGGTCAATAGTCCTGGCTATTACAAAAAAAGGCGCTTTTTATTGTAACAGCCGGGATTTGGCCTTCGCTTAGCTCTTTGCCATCCCACACCATTACTCATAGGACTTCACCCTCCCCTCAGGGTGTTTTTGCCGTTCGCTTGGCTCGATCCCAGGACCTGGAGGACTTAAGTACCTAGGGAGCACCTCGCTACTACCAATGAGCTAGTAGTAACACCCCAAATTCTCTAAGCTAAGTTGAGAATAAGTTATGAGAAGTTTTGTGTGATTGTATTCAAGCTTAATTTGGTTTCAAATTGAGTGAATAAGATTATACAAAGTTTTTATGGCTAAGTTGTTGATTTGGAGTTAAGAAATAAGTTAGATTTAATCCTAAGATGATTGGAAGTGTTAATTAGGAGTTAATTGATGAAAATTTAATGTTAAAAGATGATTTTTCACATTTTAGTACAGTATGAATCGATTCACACAGCCTGAATCGATTCACAACTGTGTTTCAGGCCCCCCAAATGATGTTGTGAATCGAAGTGGGAGGGGGTGAATCGATTCACCAATTCGATTCACCAGACACGCTACAGTTTTCTTTCTGCATGGATCGATTCACAACTTAAGTGTGAATCGATTCACACCCTGTTATAAGCTGAAAAACACAGCAGAATGAGCAGAAACGCGAGAAGAGAGAAAAAAGGAAAGGAAAAGAAGAGAAAGGAGAGGGAAAAAGGGGAAAGTGAGCTAGGGTTTCACTAATCGTAAAGGGAATTCATGGATTCATGCTAGATTTTCCTCAAATCTTAGCTTGAATCCAAGTTGGTTAGTTGAGATTTGGGTATTTTGAAGATTTGGAAAACCCTAACCAAGAGGAAGGAGAAGAAGAACGAATTGAAGGAGAATAAGAGGAAGAAGACCAAGCTCCTTCCAAGGTGGCTCAAGTTCTTGGATTTGAAGAAGAAGATTGAAGGTTTTAGCTCAAGATTGAGGAGTATTTGAAGAGGCCCTAAGTTGAGCAAAGAGGGAAAAGCTTAAAGGAGGGCAAGGAGGCCTAAGTTCAACCCTTCTAGCTCAAGGTCTTGAAGAATCATGGTGAGTTCTTCAACCCTTAGGTGATGGGCACCCATAGGTCCCACACATAGGAATTTATTTTTCTTGAGTATTATGTGAACCCTAGGTTCAAGTTAGGGATTTTGACTATCCATATGAAGTGTAGTTTGAATTTATTATTGTTATGATTTGATAGTGGGTTTATCTGCAAGAGGTTGGATGGCTGCCCCCAACCCCCCACACTTGAATGTATGTTTAATGTCTGTTCACTTGTAAACTCCATAGAGTTTCAAGGGATATGTTTAATGTATGTTTCGTCCATTAATTTGGTCAGCCCTGAGGCTTATTATTGAGCCCCAAGTCCTTGGTGATAATGCCAAGCAAAGGTTCCAAGGAAATTTGTGATAAGAAGAATGTTTGAGTAGTTGTTCATGATTTGGTGTAATTCATATTATGAATAAAGTACGTCTTAATCTTTAAGTAAGTAGTTAATTAATACTGTATGGTGTTGTTAATATTAAGCTAGATTCATTGAAATGATTATAATTTTCTTGAATAGTGAAGTAATGAGGATGATGTTAATAAATCCTAGTTAGCTAAGTTGCATTTCTATAAACATGCATAAAAGCATAAGCAAAAGCATAAGCTAAAGCATAAGCATAAAGTCCATGGCAAGACTCCTTTATATATAGGAGAAGCACGGTATGGTTAGCCTCGTGGGACGCCACTTGGAGGGTTAAGACGTCTGACCACCATATCGTAGACGTTACTCGGGGTCTCGGGACCTAAGCCTTGACAAAACCCGGTAACGGAGATTCCCTGTTGAATATTGATTCAACCAGTGAGAAGAGCTAGAACGTGCTTAGTAGTAGAGCAAAGCTGACTATGAACTTAATAATGTTCAAGTCTAAGAATATTAATGAATTCCTTATATATTTATTTATATCTATATATATATATTCGGAATTAGCTTAGTTAAGTAAATGTTATGATGGATTGTAAATCCTTATATGCTAAATTACTTGATAGTAATAATGCATAGAAGTAGTAAGAGTTGTGTTAAGATCTCATAAGTAAGCAAGCAAGCTATGTTGATTGGAGTCTATAGACTAAATCATAAGATCAAATCCAAGAGCATAAAGAAAAGTCAAGATGTGTTAAGTAAGTAAGCAAGTGAGTAAGTAAGTAAGTAAGGAAGAACTTTAAGTTCTTAGTTAAGAATGTTGTATTTATAATGCACCAAGTTTAGCCGTGTTAAGTATCGTTTAGAGAATGAATGTTTATAGAGTTAATGTGTGTTTGCTATACAATGTTGTATTTAGTCATTCATAAGCCTATAAGTGGTATATTGGATTTAAATTTATCCTACTCCGTTATGTACTAAGCTGTAAGTTAAGGTTAGCACATTCTAGGGCGTTTTTGTTTAGGATGTCTAATGAGTTCTCAACCAAGTCCTTTTGGTGTAGGAAACGTATGTTTAGGGGTATAATGCCTAAGTTAGTTTATCAAATAGTATGAGCCGACGAGAGAATGTTGAAGAGTCCGTGAATGGCTCATTGAGATTTATAATCTCACCCCGTTCCTTTTATTTGCTTTACAGATAACAAGTACCAAAGATTGATGAGGCGGAGCTACAGGCTTGGGACTCATAGATTAGTTTCATATTGTAATGGAATTTGACATCCCAATTAATGTATAAGTTGTAATCTATTTACTAGATTAATGATTTGAGTTTAATTTATGACTTGGATTACTGTAACCAAAGTTGTAAGTTATTAGTAATTCCTGTACTTTAATATAATTTGCGTACTTTCGATTTATATTGAGGTATGGGTGTTACATTATGGTATCAGAGCAGTTCGATTTTATCGGACTGGGAGTCACGAGTTTAGTAGTCACTGAGCTTAGGAAGTGCCAATTTAGTCCTTGTTGGACTGTAGTCAGTTAGCCGGAACTTTCCTTTGCTCGAGAACTTCTCTCTGTATTCTTATGCCTAATATGGAATATTGAGTCTAATCAACTTAATACTCCATACCGTGTACGAAGAATGTAGAAGATGGAGCTGACGGACGAGGGAGAGGACCGAATAGGAGCGTGAACTTTGAGAAAGCTTAATGGACAAGGAATGAATGCAAGAGCTCTCAATAAGTGAGAATCTTCGAAAGTTACGGATAAAGGGAAACAAGTTCCCACCTTTCCAGAGCCAAGAGTTAAGGAATGTTTCAAGAGTGGTTGGAACCACAGATGCGAGAGTTTGGTTGGACAAGTGTGTATTTCATGTACCGTCAACCAGGACACTCTGGAAGTAATTAGCAATGACGAGCAAGTAAAGGATTTTAATTGGAAGGTTTCAATCGACTTAGGATGGGCGTTTATAATAGGTTAGGGTTCAATAGCTGTTGACTTATCAGGTTGTTTAGCCTAATCTATTATGAATGGATCCAAGATTGATTGAGATCCTGTGATGATACTTAAGTGATCCATATAGGGTCAGGAGTAGGTTGAAGGTAAGTTATTTACTCCAGTGCCTAAATGGTAGCAAGGAACCTCGAAGGTGAGCAAGCCCTAGTGAAGCAGAAGGAAACCCTAATCCTTTTAGGTAAGGTAACCTTAGTTGAGAAACTAGCCTAGAAAAAGAAGTGGACTATAGCTTTCAAACTATAGTAGTCATAAGCAAAGTTCAGTCGGTGAAAATTCGAGGTCATCAATGTTTGCATTCGATCCAACTGGCCGGTAAATGACGTGAATTCATCTGACCAATTATAGACTTTATCTTAACCAAATAAGAATATTAATTGGAATGAGACCTAGTATGTAATCGGATAATGAAATCGTCAAATTCTCAGGACAGTTAGTTCCTTTGCAGCTTTCTGAATTTCCAATGATCTAGAAGTAGTAGAGAAGGTAAATCTGATGAGTGAGATAGATTATTTCCAAGAATATCAAGGATTTATTTTCTTGATATTAGATAGCCCATTGGTTATTAGACACATCGATCCACATTGCCATCAGATATGACTACGTGGATTTCCGGTTTAATTCCAGTAGGACCAAGATAAGGGAGTTAGTCCCTCAAGTTGAAGAGAGTAGTAGTAAGGTTCAACTAAGAGTGAAATGTTATGGACACAAGTTAATAGATGGACATATGAGATTATAAGTTACTGCGAGTAAATTCGTTAGGTTGGGTCTGATGTGATTCTAACTAGCCACCTGCAAGCTGAGTCTCCAATCAAATGAGGCTTAAACCTCGTGTGAGGCAAAGTTGTAACCAACTGGTGAAAATCAAGTCAGTCTAACCAACGGATACCTCCCAAGAGTTGAGCAACCCTAGAATTTCAAGTTGCCTAGGCCAAGATGGCTGTAAGACCAAGTATAGTGAGCTAGAGATGAGTATCACTTCCATAAGTTACGGAAGAGATATTTGAGGAAGAATTTCCATTTGTAACATAAGAGTGAATGTTGTAAATGGGAATTGTTCAAGTATGTATTAGTTACCTCAGGGTGACAACCTTATTTCGATAAGTTAGTTAACGAATGAAAGGTCACGAAAGGCTGTTTTGAGCGAACTTCCAAGAAATGTTCTAGGGAAGTATTTTCCAAGGAGTCTAAGGAGATAGAAGAAGCAACGATCTACTCGTTTGACACCAAGAGGCACGTCCGTAGGGAAGTGTGTAGACACATCCGAAGAATTGTCCACATACTCAACCTACCTTTAACGTGTATAAGATGATGAGTAAGAGACTCCCCAGATAGAGCAAGAGCTTGAACCGAGTCAAGTAATGTCGTGTATCAATTTGAGGAGGATGTTTATGCGAGACTATGAGTTACAACAGGATTGCAAAGAAAGTATAGACTACTTTAATAGCAGAACGTCTAGACAAGTAGCAGATGATGTAGAGCAAACGTGAGAATATCCAACAGTTAAGAGCAACAGAATAAGAGAGCAGCACCATAGTTAAACTCTCCTACTGTAAATAAGGTATTCTATTTAATGGAAATGAGACGAAAGGAGTTTACCTATTTGAAAAGACAAGGTATCACAGTTCGCAGCGGAAGCACCAAAAGCCAATATTACGGGAGGATGAGATAAGAAGGTAAGGCAGAGTTTGGGGACGAAGTTCCATAAAGGTGAATTTTTGTCTTCACTCCATGCTAATGTTATTACGAAGTTCTAATGTAAGACGTAGCAATTTTCGAGGATGAAATTTTTTAAAAGGTGGGTAGTAGTGTAACACCCCAAATTCTCTAAGCTAAGTTGAGAATAAGTTATGAGAAGTTTTGTGTGATTGTATTCAAGTTTAATTTGGTTTCAAATTGAGTGAATAAGATTATACAAAGTTTTTATGGCTAAGTTGTTAATTTGGAGTTAAGAAATAAGTTGGATTTAATCCTAAGATGATTGGAAGTGTTAATTAGGAGTTAATTGATGAAGATTTAATGTTAAAAGATATTTTTTCACATTTTAGTACAGTATGAATCGATTCATACAAGCCTGAATCGATTCACAACTGTGTTTCAGGCCCCCCAAATGATGCTGTGAATCGAAGTGGGAAGGGGTGGATCGATTCACCAATACGATTCACTAGACGCGCTGCAGTTTTCTTTCTGCATGAATCGATTCACAACTTAAGTGTGAATCGATTCACACCCTATTATAAGCTGAAAAACGCAGCAGAACGAGCAGAAATGCGAGAAGAGAGAAAAAAGGAAAGGAAAAGAAGAGAAAGGAGAAGGGAAAAAGGGGAAAGTGAGCTAGGGTTTCACTAATCCTAAAGGGAATTCATGGATTCATGCTAGATTTTCCTCAAATCTTAGCTTGAATCCAAGTTGGTGAGTTGAGATTTGGGTATTTTGAAGATTTGGGAAACCCTAACCAAGGGGAAAGAGAAGAAGAACAAATTGAAGGAAAAGAAGAGGAAGAAGACCAAGCTCCTTCCAAGGTGGCTCAAGTTCTTGGATTTGAAGAAGAAGATTGAAGGTTTTAGCTCAAGATTGAGGAGTATTTGAAGAAGCCCTAAGTTGAGCAAAAAGGGAAAAGCTTGAAGGAGAGCAAGGAGGCCTAAGTTCAACCCTTCTAGCTCAAGGTCTTGAAGAATCATGGTGAGTTCTTCAACCCTTAGGTGATAGGCATCCATAAGTCCTACATATAGGAATTTATTTTCCATGAGTATTATGTGAACCCTAGGTTCAAGTTAGGGATTTTGACTATCCATATGAAGTATAGTTTGAATTTATTATTGTTATGATTTGATAGTGGGTTTGTCTGCAAGAGGTTGGATGGCTGCCCCCAACCCCCCACACTTGAATGTATGTTTGATGTCTGTTCTCTTGTAAACTCCATAGAGTTTCAAGGGATATGTTTAATGTATGTTTCGTCCATTAATTTGGTCAGCCCTGAGGGTTATTATTGAGCCCTAAGTCCATGGTGATAATGCCAAGCAAAGGTTCCAAGGAAACTTGTGATAAGAAGAATGTTTGAGTAGTTGTTCATGGTTTGGTGTAATTCATATTATGAATAAAGTACGTCTCAATCTTTAAGTAAGTAGTTAATTAATATTGTATGGTGTTGTTAATGTTAAGCTAGATTTATTGAAATGATTGTAATTTTCTTGAATAGTGAAGTAATGAGAATGATGTTAATAAATCCTAGTTAGCTAAGTTGCATTTCTATAAACATGCATAAAAGCATAAGCAAACGCATAAGCTAAAGCATAAGCATAAAGTCCATGGCAAGACTCCTTTATTTATAGGAGAAGCACGGTATGGTTAGCCTCGTGGGACGCCACTTGGAGGGTTAAGACGTCTGACCACCATATCGTAGACGTTACTCGGGGTCTCAGGACCTAAGCCTTGACAAAACCCGGTAACGGAGATTCCCTATTGAATATCGATTCAACCAGTGAGAAGAGCTAGAACGTGCTTAGTAGTAGAGCAAAGCTGACTATGAACTTAATAATGTTCAAGTCTAAGAATGTTAATGAATTCCTTATATATATATATATATATATATATATATATTCGGAATTAGCTTAGTTAAGTAAATGTTATGATAGATTGTAAATCCTTAGATGCTAAATTACTTGATAGTAATAATGCATAGAAGTAGTAAGAGTTGTGTTAAGATCTCTTAAGTAAGCAAGCAAGCTATGTTGCTTGGAGTCTATAGACTAAATCATAAGATCAAATCCAAGAGCATAAAGAAAAGTCAAGATGTGTTAAGTAAGTAAGCAAGTGAGTAAGTAAGTAAGCAAGGAAGAACTTTAAGTTCTTAGTTAAAAATGTTGTATTTATAATGCACCAAGTTTAACCGTGTTAAGTATCGGTTAAAGAATGAATGTTTATAGAGTTAATGTGTGTTTGCTATACAATGTTGTATGTAGTCATTCACAAGCCTATAAGTGGTATATTGGATTTAGGTTTATCCTACTCCGCAATATACTAAGCTGTAAGTTAAGGTTAGCACATTCTAGGGCGTTTTTGCTTATGATGTCTAATGAGTTCTCAACCAAGTCCTTATGGTGTAAGAAACGTATGTTTAGGTGTATAATGCCTAAGTTAGTTTATCAAATAGTATGAGCCGACGAGAGAATGTTGAGGAGTCCGTGAAGGGCTCACTGAGATTTATAATCTCACCCTGTTCCTTTTATTTGCTTTACAGATAACAGGTACCGAAGATTGATGAGGCGGAGCTACAGGCTTGTGACTCATAGATTAGTTTCATATTGTAATGGAATTTGACATTCCAATTAATGTATAAGTTGTAATCTATTTACTAGATTAATTATTTGAGTTTAATTTATGATTTGGATTACTATAACCAAAGTTGTAAATTATTAGTAATTCCTGTACTTTAATGTAATTTGTCGTACTTTCGATATATATTGAGGTATGGGTATTACATCATGTTCATATTTTTATTCTTCATAAATTTAGTTTTTTTTTTCATCCCTCAAATTTTATTTTATTCCTATTTGACCCATCGTCTATTCTTGTTTGATACTAACTTGGCTAACAAAATGTCACGTATCAGTGTCATGTGACATCATTCGTCACACGCGAGACTACTACGTGTAATTTTGTTAGTCATATCACCACATAAAAGATGCTGACTTACGGTAGGGGACTACACTACAATATGTTACTTTGAATATTTCAAAGATCAAAAAGTAAGAATTTTTTTTAAAGAGACTAAAATTGAAAGAAACTATATTTACATGTACTTGTAAAATAAAAAAATTACCAATGGTTCGTTCTAACACTTAACTTCTAACACTTTGACAAGAGAAGTATTTCAAAAGCAAAATGAATTTACCTGGCCTCACTCGTAATAAATTGACATGTTTTGTAGAGAAGTATGGAATAATAAAAAGTAAAAATTATTAATATATTAAATTTTATTTTTAAATATTTGTTTACTTATTACCATTTTTTCAATTTTTTATTTGAAAGTGCCATTTTCACTTTAGTAAAATAAAATCCATGTTTCGATCAAAATAAATAAATAAATAAATAAGATCTGTGAGGCCCATGGTTCTGTTCTGGATACTGGATAGAGATCATTAAGGTACGAAACAGTCGCATACAAGAACAAAGAAGTAGTAATAAGAAAAACGAAAAAAAATGAAGTGTCCGTACTGTTCGGCGGCGCAGGGGCGTTGCGCCACGACGAGCAGCGGGAGGTCCATCACGGAGTGCACGTCTTGCGGGCGCGTGGTAGAAGAGCGACAGTCCCATCCCCACCACGTGTTCCACCTGCGCGCCCAGGACAATCCCCTGTGTCTGGTCACATCAGATCTCCCTCTCCCCACACTCCAACCCTTCCATCATCAAAACGACGACAACAGCAACGACGAGGACCCTTTCGAGCCCACGGGCTTCATCACCGCCTTCTCCACTTGGTCCCTCGAGCCCAGCCCACTTTACCTCCAGTCCTCTCTCTCCTTCTCCGGCCACCTCGCCGAGCTCGAGCGCACTCTCGAATCCTCTTCCTCTTCCTCCTCCTCCTCATCCACTTCCTCATCTTCCACCGTCGTTGTTGATAACTTGAGGGCGTACATGCAGATTATCGATGTTGCCTCAATACTGGGCTTGGATTGCGATATTTCCGACCACGCTTTTCAATTATTCAGGGATTGTTGCTCCGCTACTTGTTTGAGAAACCGCAGTGTCGAAGCACTTGCCACTGCCGCTCTTGTTCAGGCCATTAGAGAGGCTCAAGAGCCCAGAACCCTTCAGGTTATAATATAACCTTTCTCCTTTCTCTTTTTTTTTTTGTTGGCAATTATTGAGACTTAATTGGTTGTGATTGTGTTACTTTGGTAAAATGTTTTTAGTTGTTGTCTTCTAAATAAATGCAATGGTGCAGCTATTCTTGAAAAATTTAGGGCACAATACATTTAGGATACTTGTACATATATGCATTAAAAAATTCATTGAACATAATAAATATGTAATTGAAAATCTAAAAATTCAAACGAAGAATGTACTTATTAGACATCACTTTATCAAACTAGTACGTATGTTATTTTGTGTTAGATGTAGAAAAATATGCAACAAACTTTTAAAGCCACAAATACGTAACAACCTAAAGATGAGAAAGGTCATACATTGAAACCAACTTGGACAGAAAACAGAAAATGCTGTGTTGATATTGACGCTTGAGTAGAGAACAAAGGATGAAGAGTTGTGATTCTCATGCCAAAGAAATTCAAGAGTTGTGTGTTTAGATAAAGGGTCTGAGGCAAGCCACATTGAAACCTCTTAAGTTGTGCTGTATCTTAAAAGTGTCCGGCAGTATCAGAATCAGCCAACTTTTTTAAAAAGATTACTTGGATACTTCACAAATAAGTATTGGTGAAGCATACAAAATATCGGTTTCTGATATGTATTTAGTACGATGCCGATGCGTTAGGTGCTTCATAGAATAAATGTGAACACTTTCTCAGTGGTCACTTTTAGGGATTTGTGAAGCATCATCTCCCCCAAACAAGCAGTATTTGAACTTGTCACAAAAGTTATAATTTTTTTCAGTAGGAGCATACTAATTTATTGCCTAAACTAGCTTGTATAGCTGAAAATCAGAAACTAGATCCATACTATAGTTTATAAAAATGTCACTACCATATTATGGATTGTCTCTAATAGTCTAAATCTAATATTGCAAATAGTAGTCAAAATCGCGATCCTACTCGCAAGATAGTATGATCCTTGGAGCCCTGGGAGATTCAGATCACTGTCTGACATGCAATCTGGTGGGATTACAGTGCTTTCATGTGTTCTCTTCCACGCATCTCTGCCTATTTGAGTATGACCTTATGGATTTTGAATTTAAGTTTTCTAAAGTGTTTGTAGGGATTGAAAGGTTTTTTTCCTCCTATTTATGCTGTTTTACATGCATATATATGAATTTATATGCACGTGCACACGCACACACATATGAATTTTATCAATTTTGTAGGATCTTACAGACCCTTGTGATGATCCCACGATTTACGATCCTTAATCGCCTTCCCAATCCTAAATAAAATCTCGATAGTGACTGCCTTATTTGCAACTCTTGTGAAATGGCAGGAAATTTCAATTGCAGCCAATGTGCCACAAAAGGAAATTGGGAAATACATCAAGATACTGGGAGAAGCTCTACAGCTAAGTCAACCTATTAACAGCAATTCCATATCAGTCCATATGCCAAGGTTTTGCACACTTCTTCAGCTCAATAAATCTGCTCAGGTACTTGGAATTGCTCTTAAATTTGACAGCAACCGTTGAGCTTATTTCGTTTTGAAAATCTTAAAACAGTTGCAATGCAATGTGTCTGTAAAGTGCAAACAAAAGCCTATGAATTATGCCATTATACAGTTAATATATTTCGAATATACTTCTCTATGATTTTTGTTATGGGGAGTGGGGGTATCTCGCATCTCATATCTACTCCTGCATTTAGAAGGTTCTGAATTTTCTATTGCTCTTTTTGTTGTCTTCTCAACCAATGGGCTCTGTGTAATGGAAAGAGTAAAGGTCTTTATGTCCATGGTAAGAACTGTGTACTTATTACATTGGTGGACTTTCAAGTAGACCTAGATGTCCAAGGATCAATTTGTGATAGTGAATTTTTGTAATATATCCCCTAAAAATAACTCTTCTTAGGTGCTTTCTTTTTCTTTGTTCCTTGTATTGCAAATACAAAAGTCTGAGAATGGCTCCTACATTGCATTTTAGGAATTGGCTACTCACATAGGAGAGGTTGTGATCAACAAATGCTTCTGCACTCGCAGGAATCCAATTAGCATCTCAGCTGCTGCTATATATTTGGCTTGCCAACTAGAGGACAAACGCAAAACCCAGGCAGAAATTTGCAAGGTAACCGGTCTTACCGAAGTCACTCTCCGTAAAGTGTACAAGGAATTACTGGAGAATTGGGATGATTTACTTCCCTCTAATTACACCCCAGCTGTCCCTCCGGAGAGGGCATTTCCCACGACTGTAATTGCTTCTGGTCGTTCTTCAACAACTAAGCTTGATGCTATAGAGGTTACTTCTTTGGACTCAGAAAAGTTGACAGAAATTAAACCTAGCAAACCTAGTGAAGTCTCAGTCATGGTCCATCAGTCAAGAGGAAAGGATGAGGCCGAAGGTAAAAGCAATGCCCGTGCAAGCCATTCCACACTGAGTCAACAGTCAACTTTTTGGCAATCCCAGCTTCCCAGTGGGACACACAATCATCAGAATGTTTTACAAGGAATGGATATTGATGTGTTGCAGCGTAACCACCACCACCAACCCGAACCCATGGCAGAGGACATAAATGGTGCTGCTAGTTCTAGTTCTCTAAAATCAAGCCAATTTTGCAGTCCTCCTGCCTCAAGTTCAATTTCTGTTATGAGGTCGTTTTCAGCTCCGGCTTCAGCTGGTCCTCCAAATGTTCGATTAGTGCAGTCACCTAAGACAATGCCGGGTTATCCGGAGCACTGACATGAGTTCTTGTGTCATCACCCGATCTATAGCACAGAAAAACGAAATGTGTACGTTTCTTCTGGAGTATACTATTGTATATATGTATTATGTCATTTGGTTTGTTTCTGAGGTGTTCTGAGGTGTGAATTGTGTTCTGATTATTGCTGGGATTATTCGTAATTCATCCCTCCCATATGACGCATATGGTTGACCTAACACTAACTAGTTTCATATTGCATCAGATTTCATTCTTCAAAACAAGGTAGAATTCTTTTGAATGCGGAATTCATGGATTCATTTGTTTTCTTATCTTGATTATTTGGATCTTTCTTTCACATTTGTAATTTTGAATGCAAGCTTATAAAAAGTAAGGGTAAGTCTGCATGTTTAAGTTTTATTAACCAATGTTTGTTGGTCCAAGTGGCAAGAAGTTAGGTTTTGGCCTTAAGCAAAGTCTTGAATTCGAGTCTTGTGAACGGAAAAAATTGGTGCATGACATTGTTTCAAAAACCAGCTCAGACCAATCCAACAGAGAACCGGTGGTATAACCGATCCTCATATTCGATGTGAACCGAGCGGTTTTCCGAATAAACCAGTGAGTTGGCAGTTCGCAGCGAACAGCCTAGTTCATGCTCATATTTTTCTTTTGCACAATGTATGAAAAAGGCATTGTTTTATGCTTCTACTTCTTTTCGTAAAATAGAAAGGCAGGCAGGATTGGAAATGCTTATGAGTTCCGATATCAGTATCATCTTCTCATGCCAAACCCTAGATTGCGTTCTTCTCCTTCAGTCGTTGCACCCTCACTGTACCAGCGCCCCGTCATTGCACCGGTGGCGCACCCAGCTATCGCAGCGAACCTAGCGTTGTCGTGCCCTTTGCTACACTTACCGCTGGAGATCATTGATCAGCCTCTGTCCAGGTTATTGTTTTGCCATGCTTCTGAATGCTTTGCCTAGGTTATTGTAATCCAGTATTTGCTATGTTAGTATGTTGTGAATCCTTTGCTTTGCTTCTGCTGAATCTTTTGTCCTGTAAGAAATTATTTCTAGTTCACATAGCCATTTGTGTTGCTTCTGATTGGCAGATTATTGTTTAAATGCTTCTGATAATGCCCAGGTTATTTCTGCCCCGTAAGAAAATCTTTGCCTGGGTTGTTGTTTAAAAACTTCTAATAAGCCATTTGTGTTGTTTTTAAGCCTTTGTATTGCTATGCCGTGCAATTATAATTTTTTTTTTTGGCAAATGTGCAATTTTAATGATGGTTTGTTGACATAGTTATATTGCAATTTTAATGATGCTCTGTATTGGTTTTTTATTAGAGTTAGTGACCGAGTGCCTTGTGATGAAATTTTTATGATGCTCTATATTGGTTTTTTATGACTCAGTGACCCAGGCATGGTATGAATTTTTATTAAATTTTATAGGTATGAATTTTATATGTCTTGAATATTTTGGACTTTTTAACAGAGTCTGAGAGTCTAAGTCATGTAGTTCAATAAGTGACTCTCTAGTTTAACCAGTGACCTAGTACCTTGATCGAGTCAATGACTAATCTGAGTTATAAAACATTAGTGAGTTATAAAACATTAGTGCATGGTCTAAAAAATGTAATACGTTAGTACCTAAAAGTGGTATTAACGTAGAAGCAATCTTCATTGCGTCTATATTGTGTGAAAAAAATATATTAACGTAGAAGCAAATGGTATTAACGTATTAATATGTTCATAAAGTAGTGGTTACGCAAGATATAAGTAATACGTTAATACCCACACAAAAAAAAAAGGTAATACATCACTTGCGTCTGCAAGTAGAAGAAACAAGAAAATGTCTACTTCAACTTGAGTCTTATGCTCTACTACAAGGATTTGTAGTATGAAGACTTCAATTCAAAACAATTAGCATGTGTTTGCATGAAGCTACTAGAGAAGAGTACAAAAGAAATTTATTGCGTTTGTTGGTGCTTCTACCAAAGCATACAAGGATTCAAGCCTTTATCGCGAGGTTATTAACGATTTTTGTATCAACTCAACTCTGAAGAAACAAGTTATCTAGTATGGGCGATAGACAAAAGGATTTTTAGAAATACGATACACGGAAGTTAGTACACCTAGAAAAAAAATTCATGAACATAGTTGAATGACACTTCCAGTTATTAAATATTAACAATAAAATACATAATAATATTAGGTATTAGAATTAATTAATAATTACATGATTTAAAAAATATTTAAATACATTTAATAATAATTCATATTGCTCAATATGTTAAAATGAAGTATAAAACTACTTATGTATAATGAAAATATTTAAAATAAACATTATTTTATAATATATTAATTATTAATAAGAACATTTTATGAGCATAATTGAAAAGCACCATAAATTAATAAATAATAACTTTGAATAACATATTATTATTATTATTATTATTATTATTATTATTATTATTATTATTATTATTATTACTGGAGTTCAAAAATTGTAAATGTATTTAATAATACTTTTGTATTATTCAATATATTAATAATTTAATATAAAACTACTTATGCATAATTAAAATACTAAATATAAAAATTATTTTACAAAAAAATTATTAATAATATTTTAAGAATGGATATTAGATACCAACAAGGGTTGGTCCGAGTGGTAACTGGGCTCGGATCCCATCCCAAGGTCTCGAGTTCGAGTCTTGGGTGTGGCAAAAAACTCTGTTGGGAGTGGAGAACCATACGGACCGGGAAAAAATACGTGGCACACGTAGACTAGTCAAAGCTGGAAGCTAGCACCAATGACATGGTAACAAAAAAAAAGAATGGATATTAGATGCATTTAATAACACTTTTTCTCATTCAATATATTAATAATTAAACATAAATGTAATTATGTACAAAGAACATATTAAAGAAACATTATTTTATGATTATATTTATTGTTAATAAAAACTTAAGAAAAATCCATGAACATAATTGAATGACGTTATAAATTATTAAATATTAACAGTATAATGCATAATAACATATTTAGTATTAGACTTAATTAATTTTTACTTCCGGTTAAAAATTTCAAATGCATTTAATAATACTTTATATTTTTCAATGTATTGATTTGATTATAAATATAAAACTACTTATGTGTAAATAAAATATTAAATATGAAAATTATTTTATAATAGCATCAATGATTAATAACAACTTAAAAATAATTCATGAACATAATTTAGTGACACTATAAAATGTTAGTATTAACTATCAAATACATATTATTATTAGAATTAATTAATAATTAATTGAGGTAGAAAATTTGTAAATGTATTATATAAATACATTATATTACTCAATGTATTAAAGATTAAACATAAAAACTACTTATGTATAAATAAAATATTAAATATAAAAACATTTAAGAATACTCTATACTATTCAAAGTATTGATAATTAAATATAAAACTAGATGTGTATAATGAAAATGTTTTAGGATAGCGTTAATGATAAAAAAAACAACTTAAGAAAGGTCACCGAAAAATAACAACTTAAGAAACATTCATGAACAGTGACACTATAAATTATTAATATTTACTATCAATTACTTATTAATATGATTATTAGAATTAATTAATAATTACTTGTGTTCATAAATTGTAAATGCATTAAATAATACTTTATACTATTCAATATATTAAATTAAATATTAAATATAAAACTACTTTTGTATAACTAAAATATCAACTTTTAATATTACATGAACATTATGACAACATTTAATAATACTTTATGGCAAAATTTAATATTATTAATATTTTAATAAAATTGCACGAACATAATTGAATGATATTATAAATTATTACATGTTAAGTATTGAATATAATAATAATGATAATTAATTCTTGTCAAAAAAAGAATGATAATTAATTAATGACAATTCTTATTGTTAATCCTAATTTTTTAAAGTGACTTAAAAATAATTAAATGTTACTATATTTAAATTACTTATTTAATATAGTGTCTTCCATTCTATTAAATTTTTAAGAACAATCTGGCTAAAATTTAACAATTCTTATATCGAGTATAAAGAGAATTATGAAAATTTATAAAAAAAAAAACATATTTTAAAATAAATTATCGAATTCTACCAAAAAAATTAAATCACCAAATAAAGTATTTTAATGTAGTTATTTTAAATTTACTATTATAAGTAAAAAATAAATATAAATAAAATATAAATGAAGTCGTGAATTGCAAATATTATATCGGTACACAATCGTGGCATTAAAGTAAAAGTATTAATGCAGAGTGGTAAATATCTAGCCATTTCAAATATTTACAAAATCGGTGACGTGCCGAAGATGTCGCGTCTGACACACATTTTAGCACATCTCACACCCTTCTCAAAAGAAACACAAAAACCTCCAATCTCCGCCGTCCCTTCCACCCATGTCATCGATCCGTGTCGTTCCATATCCGATGGCAAATAAAGGTCCCCCAACAAGAAGAGCCATGCGCTTGCTGAGCCCACCCTTGAACCCTAGAGCCCCGAACAGCCAGCCCGAGAGGTTTATCCAGACTCGTCAGCTTCCTTCCCAATACACCGTAGAGAGAGAAATAACACAGTAGAATACCATCACGTTCTGTTTCAATTGAAGCACATAACCATTGAATTTGAATCGAGTATTCTCCATCCCTAAATTTTGATAACCTTAGGGTTTCGTACTTTCGTTAATCGTTTCATCCCAATTTCATAACCGCACTCTCAAATATTCATACACATAAATAAAATTCATAGCTACAAGATTATATAAATGCATTATATTGGTGGTTTTGCATGAGAGATGGTGTTTCTTATTTGATGGATGAAATTTGGGAGAGGGTCGTGGAAACAGCGCTTGACGACGAGAAGGACCACACCGTGGCTCGCACCCTGACACTTGACGGCGCCGTGAAGTGCGTCCAGGGGCGGTTACCACCACCAAGTCTTCTAGAGAAGTTCCAGAACCTTCAGCACTTGTCGATTGCCAGCATCGGCGTTTCGTCGCTGGAGCAGTTTCCTCGGCTTTGGAACCTTGAGAGGCTAATTCTCTCCGACAATATGATCGCAGATGGGCTCGAGTTTCTGGTCGAAGCGGGGCTAGACTCGCTTCGGAACCTTGATCTCTCCAACAATCGGATTCAATATATTGAGGATCTCGCTCCACTTGCTCAGTTGAAGCTTGTTTCGTTGGATCTGTATGAGTGTCCCGTTACGCGCGTTAAGGATTATCGGTCTAGGGTTTTTAGGTTAATTCAATCGCTTAAGTATTTGGATAAGATGGATGCGCAAGAAAATGAGAGACCCGAGTCTGAGGATGATGATGAAGAGGAGAATGAGGATGAGGACGATCCTGGGAGTGGGGAAATTGATGGGGAAGATAAGCAGTTTGTGACGAGTAACGGTCATGTGAAAAATAGGAAGGCAGAATTTTTGAATGTGCTTCTGTGAGTTAGCACTTACTAGAATTCTTAATTTATACACAAAGATTTACAAGGATAATAATTGTGAAATATAATTTACAAGATAAGTAATAAAGAAATCTCTATTCCCTAATATGTATTGAACTTATTCTATTTATTGTACAATGAATCTAAACTACTTGGAAAGTGGAACATTAAGTGTAGAATTATTTCCAACACTCCTCCTCAAGCTGGTTAATAGGTATTCTTCATTCCCAGCTTGGATACTATTCCTTCAAAAACTTGACTGCTCAATCCTTTGGTGAGAATATCTCATGCGAGTCTCTTGTGAAGGTATACTTGAGTACAAATCAAACCGGAGTCGAGCTTTTCTTTGATAAAGTGTCTATCCACCTCAATGTGTTTTGTCCGATCATGTTGTATAGGGTTATGAGCTATGTTGATTGTTGACTTATTATCACAATAAAGCTTCATAGGTCCACCCCGTTTAATCTTCAAATCGTCTAAAATTATTTTGAGCCAAAGTAGTTCACAAATTCCTTGTGCCATAGCCCGAAACTCTGCTTCAGCACTAGAACGAGCCACCACATTTTGTTTTTTGCTCCTCCAAGTTACTAAATTTCCTCCAAGAAAGGTACAATATCCAAGAGGGACCTCTGTCACAGAATCGATCCTCGCGATAATCAAAGATCGTGATAAGCCCCAATAATTGCATTTCCATTCCTCTTATATAAAATTCCTCTTCTGGAGTTCCTCGAGGTATTGCACTATGAGCCGCCTATAAATGAACTTCTCTTAGACTATGCATAAATCGACTAACCAAACTTACAAAGAAAATGCATTGTCCACTGCGTGTGAGACAAATAGATTAATTTCCCAACCAATCGCCGGTACATCTCATTATCCTTCACAAGACTCTTCATCATGCATCACTCAATTTAAGACTCAAATCAGGTGAATTTACAGCTTACAAGCCGTCTTACTCTGCTTTCTTTGAGCAAATCATGATGTATTTTTGCTGAGATATAAAAATACCTTTCTTGGAGTGAGCCACCTCGATTCCCGAAAATACTTTAGCCTTCCAAGAGATTTTATCTCAAACTCCTTTGCTAGACATCGACTAAGACTTGTGTTCTCTTCCAATCTTTTCTGGCCAAAATAATATCATCCACATACACCAACAATGCCGCCACTCCTCAAGTCGAGTGTCTAATAAACAATGTGTGATCTCCTTGACTTTGTTTGTATCCTAAGGCTTTCATAACCTTAGTGAAACTTCCAAACCAAGCTCTGGGTGATTGTTTCAACCCATACAATGCATTTTTCAACCTACAAAACAAGATATTAGCGAATGTTTGTACAATATCACTGGTGGTACCTCCATATAGATTTCCTCCTCAAGATCCCTCGTGGTAGGAAAGCATTCTTCATATCAAATTGTTGCAATTCCCAACCATAATTGGCAAAGAAGAGATAACAATACACCTAATCGTATTCATTTTTGCAACTGGGGCAAAAGTCTCTAAATAATCAATCCCATAGGTTTGTGTGAAACCTTTGGCTACCAACCTTGCTTTGTACCTCTCAATTGACCCATCAGCCTTATACTTCATCATATAAACTCATTTGCAACCAACAGGTCTTTTTCCTTCCGGTAAAGTAACCAAATCCCAGGTTTTATTCTTCTCCAATGCCTCCATCTCTGTATCCATGGCCTGTTTCCACTTTTTATCAGATAATGCCTCAAAAACATTAGTGGGAATGAAGGTATTGTTTAGGTTAACAAGAAATGCTTTATGGGTTGGTGAGAATTTTTGAAAGGAGAGGTAATCTGAGAGAGGATATAATGGTTTTTTGGTACATTTTCTGGTTCCTTTTCTAATGGCAATTGGGAGGTCAAGATCATCTTCAACAATTTGAGCTTCTGAGAGGGTAGGGTCATCTTCTGCTGTTTGGGTTGTTTCATTTTGGAAAGCTGGAAAATTATCCTGTAAAGTTGGAGAATCAGAATTTGTTACCTGATGTGAAGGAGTCGGATTGGACTCTTGAACATGTGTCGAGTCAGGGGTGACTTTTGGCCTTCTCTTGAATACCAAATTTTTTCCAAACCTTATATCAACTTCAGGTTCCGATTCAGGTTCTAAGCTGGAGATGAGGATGAAACAGATGGTCGCTTTGACTCAACCTTGGGTATGTTTGACTCAAGGATAGGAAGAGAAAGAGTTTCAAGATGACTTTCCTTATCTTCCTTATATTACTCCTCAAGATAAGGTTGGGTGAAATAAGCTTCCTTTTCATGAAATGTTACATCCCGAGAGACAAAGAATTTTTTGGAAGGAGGATGGTAACATTTGTATCCTTTTTGAGTGGAGGAGTACCCAATAAAAACACATTTTACAGCTCTAGTGTCAAGTTTTCCCCTATCTTGACTATGAACATGGACAAACGAGACACATCCAAATACTCGTGGTGGAAGATTAATAGTAGTAGACAAGTTAGGATAGAAAGAAGAAAGGACATCCATAGGACTCCTAGACCCCAAGGCTCAGAGGGTAACCGATTAATGAGATATGTTGTTGTGAGAACAAATTTCGCCCCAAAAAAAAAATTTGGAACATTCTTTGGAACAACAATGCACGTAGTTTGGCCTAAAAGATGTCCATTTTTCTCTTGCAACCTTGCTTTGTTGTGGTGTTTGACAAGAAGACTTATGAATTATTCCCTGTTTTTGGCGTAATGGGAGTAATGACATGATTGAAATATTCCTTGCCATTATCCGATCTAAGTCTTTTTATGTCTACACCAAACTGATTTTTAATCATTGAGAAAAATTTTGAAAACTGCATCTACTCGGACTTGTGTTTAAGAAGGAAAACCCAAGCAACAGGTACAATCATCAATAAAGGTCACAAACCATCTAGCTCCGTAAACATTTGGAATAGGAGATGGACCCCCAAACATCAAGATGAACAAGGTAAAAGGAAATGTACTTCTCTCATTACTTAATGGAAAAGGTACACGCTTATGTTTTGCAATCTCGCATACATCACAGTGAAAACTCTCAACATTTAACCCAGAAAACAAAGATGGAAACATAACTTTGATAACACCAAAAGAAGGATGTCCTAACCGACAATGAAAAAGAAATTTTTTTTCACTTTTTAAGAGACCAGATTCTGACATGAATGATTGAGGTTGGTGTTTTTTTTCTGTGACAAACAAATTTGGTTCCCCAAGAGAATAAAGGCCATCCCTTTCTCTAGCACATCCAATCGTCCTCCCCGTTTCCTTGTCCTGAAAAATACAGCAATCATTGCGAAAAATCACAATACAGTTTAAGTCTTTTGTAAGTTTCTGGATGGAAACAAGGTTTGCAGATAGCTTTGGGACATGAAGGACGTTGTTTAGAGTTATGGAAGGATTTATTTCAATGTTTCCTATACCAAACTCTACAGAATAAGAGTACCATCCGCAATAACTATTTTCTTATTGCTGGACAAGGAGAATATGTGGAGAAGTGTTTGGATGAGGTGTCATATGGTCGTGGGTTCTAAATCTAAAATCCAAAGGAAGGAAGTGTGTTTTTGAGACATTAAATCCGAACGAAAGTGGGAAGCATTCCTGAATCACGCCAAAGTACAAGTACCGATGGTTTTTCCGCATCAAGCTGAAGAAGGCTCTCATCTTTTCTATCTCCTCCCGACGAGGCTAGTAAATTCGCCCGCTTTGCAGAATTTGTTTTACCTTCTTCATGTTGTTCAAAGAAAGAACATAAACCTGGCCATTTTTGCGGTAGATGACCCCCTGCAGGATCCTCCTTTCATTCCAAACTCACGATTTGGGAGGCTTACTGTGCAGCCTTCCAGACTTCTCTCGGTATGTCGTGGCTTATTACAATAAGTGCACCATAAATCACTCTTCTTTTCTACCTTTGCTTGTCCTCCACCTCAGGATTTTCAACTATCATAGCTGAACTTTCAATAGATGATCCAAAGATCAAGTTTCTTCTACTCTCCTCACTTCATACGATGGCAACTACCTCTCATTTAAGGAAGGAACCTGATTTTCCCGAGAATCAATTCTTACTTGATCAAATTCAGGATTTAGTCCTACAAGAAAGTCCATAGACCCTATCTTTTTCAATAAACTCCTTAAGGACTGAATTGACCGCCGCGACAATGAGTCTTTATCACTCTATAATGATCCAACTCCATCCAAAGAGACTTCGCTTGGTTGGCATATTCAAGATAACATATTTGTTTCCTTGCTTTGCAAAGAATCGTTTTCACCTTCACATCATAGACTTGGGGCAAGATCTTTCGCCTTTGAATAGGTCTCTTCTATGGCATCCCAAATTTCCTTATGATCTTGAAAACATGCAAGTATCACTAATTTCGAATCATTGAGTTCCATAGCCATGCCATAATCATCGAAGTCTTCCCTCATCCCAAGCAAAGATATGTTAGGTCTTCCTTTTGGCCCAAGGTTTGCCTATTAAGGATCGAAGTTTACCTTTTACTTTTCAACACAAGATTTAACAAGTCGAGCCCACTTCAAATAATTTTTCCTGCTCGATGGCGGTGAATACTCAATTCTCCGCATCAAGTTATTCGACTTGAGAGTTTTCTCTTTGAGCAAATGGATTCACAATCTGCCCTCCATAAGTACTAGAGATCGATTGATAAAGAAAAAAGGACAAATGTAAGAGTTTGGCTGTAAAAACTTGACAAAGATGTAGTGCCCAAATAAGATTTGAGGAACCGATGCCAGAAAATGCCTAGTCAGATTTCCTTAAGAGTTGTTTGCGGAAGTAGAGTCCCCTAGATCAGGAGCTCTTGATACCATGTGAAAAATAGGAAGGCAGAATTTCTGAATGTGCTTCAGTGAGTTAGCACCTAGTAGAATTCTTAATTTATACACAAAGATTTACAAGGATAATAATTGTGAAATACAACTTACAAGATAAGTAATAAAGAAATCTCTATTCCCTAAGATGCATTGAACCTATTCTATTTATTACACAATGAATCTAAACTACTTAGAAAGTGGAACATTAAATGTAGAATTATTTCCAACAGGTCATGGTGAAGGGGTGGATGGGGTTGTTGATGTTGATGCAGAAGGAGAGAGTGAGGCTGATGAGGAGGAGATGGAAACCTTGTCTAATGGGTCAAACCACCTGGCGAATGGGTTTCGAGTTGAGCCTGTGGAGGAGGATGGGGAAGATGAGAATGATTCTGGGGAGGAGATTGATGAGGAGGATGGGGATGATGATGTTCATGTTGATGGTGGTAGTGGTGTTTTTGTTGAGGTTCATGAGAATGAGATTGTAGATAGCGGGGATGATGATGATGATGATGAGGAGGAGGAGGAGGAGGACGACGACGATGGTGATGATGATGATGTTGATGGTGATGGTGTGATGGAAGGAGGGAACATTGAGGAAGTGGAGTTTGCTCCTGAAGAGCTGGAGGGTCGTGGACTATTCATGAGCATGGATGGGGAGATTGATGGGCATGAGCAGGGGGAGGAAGATGTGGATGAAGACGACAACGGTGAAACTGGTGAAGAAGAAGAGATGAGGGTAGAATATGATCGAGAGTTTGAAGATGATGATGAGGTGAGACGACCCTTTCGCATGGACTTTTCTTCTTTCATGGCTACTTACTGTTTCGTACCTCATTCTGATAATTTTTTTATTTGGTTATTCTGTTGATGTTATCAGATTGCTGAAGTGAAGGTGATAGCTATCGATGTTCATTAAATTGTGTTGACTGATAGTTGCTAACTTAATATGAACTTTGTTTACTTAGTGTGAATTCATTGTGGTACATGATTTTCCTTTATTTTTTGTTGTTGGGGGTAGATAGTGCAGGCTGTTTTCTTACAATGTTCTGAAATTTTCTTTTACCTGCCAGTATTTGGATAAAGAGAAATGGTTTGCAGAAAAAGGAAACATTGTTGCAGTTTTGACTTTTGAGTGGTGATTGATTACTTGCTGTGCTAATTTGACTGGTAGAAGATTTGGGGTTGACATTCATTCTTTAAATTTCTTATACTGTAATATGAATCATTTTGTTGCTTTTAATAACTATTGTCGTTGTTGCTGTTATACATCAAATTCTGTGTTTGCTTTTAAGGACTAATGAGTAATGACAAATTGTTACTAATGTGTTCTTGTGATGCTTGATTACTTTACTGAAACTACCCTTATACGTGTGATGATCAGTTTGACTGAAATAAATGTAGAAATGGATGGGTTATGCTTAATTAGTATATTTATGTATTTTTGAAGATCAATGTAAACTGTATACTTTGTTTTCTGTCACTGATCCCTTCTGGCTTTCAGATTATTGCCAGCTTTTTAATCAAATTATGAATTTCTTGCTTTTGAGTCTCACAGGAAGAAGACTGTAGTGCTGGATATCTTGTTCAGCCAGTTGGACATTCTGAAGCACTCAATGCTGGGAGTGGTTCCATGAATGGGGGAAAGAATGATGATGAGGAGGAAGAAGTTGATGATGATGACAATGATGCTCAGGTGTTGCCTCCGCCTTTCTCAAATCTCAAGAGAAAGCGAGACAATGACGATGACAATGAACAATGACGTGGTGATATACACTAAGGCCAACTTTAGTGGGCGTTCCTTAAATATTGTAGCTGCGTTGGTTAAAAAAAATTGCTGACCTGGCTGCCAAATTTTACTCACCGTTGCTTAAAAATAAGTCAAAGCAACTCTGCAAATAACATCAACAAACTGACACAGAAGAGAGAGACAGAGAGAGGTGAAAATGGTGGTGGGCCATGCTGTCAGTTTACTAACCAATGCAAATAATCACGCTGCAGATGCCCTAAGAAGCATGATAGAGGCCCCTATGATATGCATCTTATGTTCATCGTTCCGTGTTTTTATGCTGTTTTCTTAGTGTTATCAGCACAGAACGTCACTTCAGATAGATTAAACCGTAGTTAGTCTTGGGAGTTTACCTTTCTTCTGAGACTGGACATAATAGGGAAAAGACTTGTATGTTGGGTGGTAATAGAGTATATGATTGTACTTTGTGTAGTCTGTGCAGTTAGATACAGCTTGGTTGTAATTCTGTTTCAGTCAGTTAGAAAAAGTTGAGTCTGCATAAGTTTGTTAGGCTGTGTCAACATTAGTTACACCACTGTTATTTCCCTCTTTTCTTTTGCATATAGCCGTTACTCTCATATATTCAAATGGCAGTTATTAGAGGTTTACTGCCCATGTTCTTGATGCAGGCGTTGGCGTGTAAAGGATGCATACTTGGAGACTTTAAGGTGTTCGCGAATTGGATTGGATCGGTTTTAAAGGAAAAACTATCCGATCCAATCTTTTCGGTTTTTACTCTAATCATCTAATCGATTTGGTTTTAAAATCAAATCCGATCCGATCCGATTTATTTTGGTTTGGATTGGATTGGATTTCGGTTTCTTATAAATCTAATCTCTTGGTCTATATTTTTTCAAATGGTGAAATTACGACAATAACGATAATTTACATTTCATAACATTAAACTAATAGTATTGCAGTAGCTAACAGTAAGGTAATAACGACCCAGCTTTTTTTTGCTTCTTATAAACGAAACTATGAAATAATCAAAAAGAATCGTTGGCTCCAGGAATGCTTGCGGTATGACCATATTACGCATTATTTTTTCGTATTAATATATCACGCATTATTGTATTAATATGAAAGAGAATTATAAAATGGGAAAGAGAGGAGTAGATCCACAAATTAAGAAAAATATGTTGAAAATTACAAAAATAAGAATAAATAATTTATTTGCAAGCTTAAAAATGTACTTAAAAAATATATATTAAAAAAGTAAAATATTCTATATTATATAAAAATATATATGATTAATTTAAAAAATTAAATTTTATAATGTGAGAAAATATATTAAAAATAAGGTAATTATAAGTATAATATTATGTTATGTAATAATACTTTGAATCGGCTTGGATTGGATTAGTTCTATTAGAAAGATCTGAAAACCGATTCAATCCAATTCAAAATTTCAGTTTTTTGCGGTTTTCGATTCGGTGGCTACGGTTTGAATTAGATTGGATCGGTTTGTGAACACCGTTACTTAGAGTCTAGTCTGGAGAGAAGAACAGAGTGGGAAAACCCTTTTTCCCTTTTGAAAAAAGTCTCAGTTTATTGTAGCATGGTAACTTTCCGTAGGAGAACAGGAAAGCATGAAAAACATTACAAAATAGCATGTTTCATTTTCTATTTTTGTCCCAAACACTACTTTAGCTTTTAAGTTTTTTAATTGATAATGGATTTACTGTGATATTATTTTAAAAAATTTCTAACTTGCTAACAGTAGTTATATCTATGGACATTGATCGGTCAAATTCCATATAGAGAGTTATTAAGTGGAGAGTTAATTATTTCTGGAGTGAGTTGATCCCTCCTATATATATTGCGATTCTTTATTCTGATTATTTAAGTGTGACTATCATCCTCATCGTAAAACGACAGCCACCAACTCAAAAGTGCTACCTCGCATAGCAGAGCGCTCTCACTCTCAACTCTCAAGCTCTCAGCACAAGTTTTGAGACCATGGAAGCCTCAAAGATGCTACTCTTCTCCCCACTATCAAGCCCAAAGATGCGCACAAATCATTTGAATCACTCACTTAGAAGGCCTAGGTCTCATGTGGGACTCAAGATAGTGAGCATGGCAAAGGAAGGCAGTGACACCAGCATCGGCATCACAGAGAAAGCAGCCATAGCAGGTGGTTTAATCTCATCCCCAGTGATAGCTTGGTCTCTCTACACACTCAAAACAACCGGTTGTGGCCTTCCCCCAGGTCCAGGTGGGTCCATTGGTGCATTGGAGGGAGTGAGCTACCTCGTTGTTGTGGGAATTGTGGCTTGGTCATTGTACACCAAAACCAAAACCGGTTCTGGACTTCCCAATGGTCCATTCGGGTTATTGGGTGCTGTTGAAGGCTTATCCTACTTGGCATTGGTTGCCATTGTGGCTGTCTTTGGGTTGCAGTACCTTGAACAGGGTTACATCCCAGGTCCTCTCCCTGCTGATCAGTGCTTTGGCTAATAGGTTCTCTGTCTCTCCTTTGTTTTCCAATAGGATAATGTGATATGAGCCACTACAATTCTATCGTTGCACTTGTGGATGTGGTCGCTCCACATGTATCTTAGGAATATCGTTTACCACTTTTCCTCTTGTTATATAATATTGAGTAAACATATTTTCTGTGTAAAATGTGCTGAATTGAAGCGGAAATGGAAACTCATTGTGTGTCTACATTAGCTTTGTTACTTTGTGGCATCTCACCAATTTGGCTGGCACATTAGGTGAGATTACAGTAAATGTGTGTGTTTTACATGGAGATTAGATTAGTGTTATTGGTAGATTCGTTTGACATTTATAAAAAAAAAAAGGGTGAGTGAATAATGTTGCACTAAATAAGAAACCATATTTTTTTTTAATTTTATTTCCACGAAGAAGGAATCATATTAATTTGTTGGGAAAGGATTTATTTACTTTAAAAGTAACTATTGTCATAATTATTCCGCTTAATAACTAATTCTCAATTTATCGAACAATAAATTGAGAATTCATAGTTATGTAATCTTATAGTCAATTTTCTTATATTTTTAAAGGCGATTGCTGAGGTATTATCACTTATTTATTAGGAGTAAGTTAGTAGTCTACACTTTTTTTTTATTTTAACAAAAAACTCAACTCTTTATTTTAAATAAAAAAACTACTCAAATTAGTGAGTATTAATGTTACATTTTTTAATTAATTTTTTTAATTTCTCTCTCCTTACATGTTTCGTTCTCTCTTTACGATTAATGTTTCCCATAAATAATTTACGTAATGTTTATTAATAATAAAAACGGGGTTAAAAAAATTAAAAATCTGTTGAAAATATATTATTGAAATTTGTTATTTATATATTAATTATAAAAGTTGGTAAATTATGGAGAGGTTTTCCCTCCTAATTGTTCCGCCTAAGCATCATTAGTCCGTCAAAACCACAAGCTTATTTTTGACCAAATAATGATGATGTGATGGAAAATCGATAGAAAAGCAGAAAAAATATGTTTTATTTATTTTTCAGAAAATAAAAAGAGAGGGAGAGAATAAAAAATCTACAAAAAAAATTGTAAGGGAAACAAAAAATCGTATTTTTTAGAAAATAAAGAAAAGAAAAATTTTATTTAAAAAAGAGAGAGTAAAAAATCTGTAAAAAAATTGTAAGTGAAAAAAAAAAATCGTATTTTTCATAAAATAAAAAAAAGAGAGAAAATTTTATTCTCCGTAAAAAAAGACGTATCTTACGAAAAAACAAGGTAAAAAAAATATATATCTTTAGGCAGATTTGTAAGTGAAATAAAAAATCATATTTTTCAGAAAATGAAGAAAGAGACCGAGGAATATCGGTAGAAAAGCAGAAAAAGTATGTTTCTTTTATTTTTCAGAAAATAAAAAAATAGAGAATAAAAAAATATGTAAAAAAATTTGTAAGTGAAATACAATATCGTATTTTTCATAAAATAAAGAAAGAGAGAAAAATTTATTAAAAAAGAGAGAGAATACAAAATATGTAAAAAAAATTATAAGTGAAATAAAAAATCGTATTTTTCAAAAAATAAAAAAAGAGAAAAAATTTTATTCTTTATAAAAAAGACGTATCTTTCAAAATATAAAGTAAGAAAAAGTATATCTTTAAGAAGTTTTGTAAGTAAAATAAAAGAAACGTATTTTTTATCTTTTTCTCTCTTTTTCCTTTGACTTTTCCTTTGTTAATTTTCTTTGGGATTTGTCCGCCGTTGATATCTGTGCTTGCATGCAAAGTCCCATTGCTTTTGAAAAGTTTTTAATCATATTTGGTAATGTGCTTTAGTATTCAATGTTGATTAAAGGGGCATTATTGTTTGTGTTATCTGCTGAGTTTCAAATATGCATATAAAATTTATAAATTCTTATAAGTCTAATTGTTTTTGTGCAAACTCCTTACAATATGGCGCCACGAATTCCGTTTATTGCGGACATTAAACCTGAGAAAATTGATTAGAAGATTTAGGGTCTTGGGAAGGGGTTTTAGGGGGGGAAGGGAGGGGAGGGTCTTGAAAGGCTAAGTCTATATGTTGATATATATTTGAGATTTAAAAAAAATTGAAAGAACAATTTGATAGATGATCATATAACGTTTCAATCACACTTCATTCGTTTTTAGAAATATATTATAGCTTCCTTAATTTAAAAAAAAATAAAAAAAATAAGCCCTCCCCTCCCCTCCCCCAAAATCCCTTTCCAAACAGACCCTTAGGTTCGTATCATGCGGCTGTGGAAAGTTATTGACAGATATAATCATAATATCATCAGATCGTTGGAAATGGTCTTCCTTGATGAAAAAGTGATTATGTTTTGTTGTATTTTCAATGATCAGTTCTTACATGAACCTTACATTTTACGATATGATAATATTTGGTAGTCTTCTAAAATTCAAGCTTCAGTAAAACTGTTATTGACAAAAATAATACTAATATCACCAGATCGTTGAAAATAGTATTCCTTGATGAAAAAGTGATTATTTTTTGTTGTATAGTTCAATGCTCAGTTCTTACTTGAACCTTACGTTTTACGATATGATGATCTTTGGTAGTCTTCTAAGATTCAAGCTTCAGTAAAACCAAATCTCTTTGACAGATTTGAAAGCAGTCTGCAAGAAGAGTCATGCTATGTTATCCAGAACTTGTTCATGAGGGAGCACTTCGAAATAGAGATACTACATTGGTATAACATTTACACATAAGAGACAAATTTCGAACAAATAATACATAAGAGACCAAACCTAAACTTAAAATAAACATAATGGACTAAAAGTAAAATTTAGCCTAAAGTATATTAGTATAACGCTTAATTTGGTTTTTATAAAATGTAATTTAACTTTAATTAATAAAATGTAAAGTTAATTTTTGTTTCTATAGTAGTATAACATGTAGTTTATAAAAACAAAAATTAAGTTTATATTTTTTCTATTATTCACTGTTACACATGTTATTTTTTTACCGAGAAAATTGATAATAAAACTTAATTTTTATTTTTGTAAACATTTAAATATTAAATATATTTTTACTATGAGTACTCGTTAAATATTTAATACAATAAAATGATTAAAACTATAAAGGTTACTAACATTTTCAAATAAAATTAATATTAATTTATAATTAGTTTAATTACTCCGAAGGTCTCTGAACTGTTTGGAAATTTTTAAATAAGTCCTTGAACCAAAAAATTGTAGTTGAGTCATTGAACTTATCAATAATTTGTAGTCGAATCCCTAAATTTTATTCAGGTCCTTGAACTTTAAATAATTTTTAATTAGATCCCTAAACTTTTAAATAATTTATAACCAGTCCCTATTAAAGCAGAGAGTTTAAGGATCTAATTAAAAATTATTTAAAAGTTCAGCGATCTGATTAAAATTCAGGAGTCCAATTACAAATTATTGATAAGATCGTGGACCCAATTAGAATTTTTTAAGTTTGTGGATCTATTTAAGAATTTTCAAATAATTCATAAACCAAAGAGTAATTAAACATTTATAATTCAAATCCCTAACCGATTCTGTAAAAGCATATTAATATGTAGATAAATATAATATAAATAATACATGTTCTTTTACCAAAAATATAAATAATAAATGTTAATAATATATTTTCAACATGATGATGATCTTTCCAACACATTTTTATTATTTAATAAACTTCATGTAAATTATTTATGGAAAATGTTAATTGTGACTAAATCATCCCCCGGGGTCAACTTAAAGTTGCATGAAATCTTCTTAGCTTTCCAACAATATAAATATTAACCTTATTGGATAGATGTTATGGTCTCTCCATTGTGAAGAGGTCATAGAAACTTTTGAGGTAGTCTAAAGGGTAATACTTAGGGATCCAATATGTACATATATAGGTTCATAATTGACATATCGACAGTTTGTATGATAATAAAATGGCCTAAGTACTGTAAATAAGATGTATATGATATAGTACCGATAAGAATATATACAAGACCTAAGTGTCATAACCGTGAATCGTGTAATTAGTAACAAAAGGAAAATAGTTAAGCGGCATAGGTGCCGAGATGTTAAGTAAGTTGCTTAAACGCCATATACACCATATAGTGGCCTAGTTTTCAAGAGGATTCACGATGTTTTAATAATGCATAGACATATAGCTTATGATGTTGTGGTAATTGTACAACAAGGAATGATTAAAGTCTTAAGGTTAAATGATTAAGTTAACTTCATTCCCATTGAAAGGAGTTAACATAAGGGACTAGATAGCATCATTCCCATAGCAAGAAGGAATGGTTAAGGGCCTTTCTGAAGCCAGAAGGCTATGCTCGAATGTTTCTAACTTGAAAATATTTTGTAGTGTTGTTATTATGCTTGAATTGCGGAAGCTTTAAGAGATTTATTGTATGTTTTCTTGATTGTTACATATCTAGGTCCTTCCTTTAGCAAGAGAGACTAGATAACATCCTTCCCGTATCGATAAGGACAAGTTAACACCCTCTACAAAGGAATAATGGGTTAACATAAGAGGTTTGGTTAACACCCTTCACTAAGGAAGGAGGAGTTAACATAGATGTCGTAAGAATGATGATATGTTAAATCTTATATTGTGAAATGATGGATTGTTTATGTTTGAGTGGGGTCCGAGAACGACTTATTGAGATTTTATATCTCATCATTTATCCATTTTGTTTCATATTGACTGGTAGCATTGGGAACTGTAAAGTGTTTCTGGGACTCTTAGCAGTTAGCCAATTGTAGCAGGAGTTAGTCAGTAGTCTACGCCGAATCATAGTCGAATCCTAAGTCCTTCATGAAGTTTGATGTAACTGCGTATTAAAGTTTTCAGTTGTTGTCTCCTTATTCAAATGTATTCATTTTAGTTATGAAATTCCTTTAAATTTGTAGTTTTACAAAAGAAAACTTCTTTTTACCTTTAACACCGAATTCATTTTGATTTCTTCTACTTATTTTTAAATTTATTTGTAATGAGTATTAAGTAATATCTTGGTGGGAATCAAGATGTTACACTATTCAAATCATATTAATTTTAATTAAAATCATATATTTCTTCAATTTATATATATTAATTGTGAATTCTCATGTTTGATTTTTAACGTGAGACGTTGTCTAAATTTCTCACAAAATAATCACGTAACCTCTTAAAAATCCTTCACATAGCCTCTTTAATTTTTTATTTTTCTCTGTATGTTTTGAACTCAAATGAGTGTTTATTCCTATTTTTTTCTCAATCATCTCGTGATATTAGTAAATCAAATTCAAATTAATTATTCCTCAATATTTACATATTAAATTAAAATTAAATTTGTAATATCTAATTATCTCTATTAATTACTAAAAAATAAATTTAATTCAAAAATTTAACGTTATTTGCATAGTTGATATATAATATAAATCTTGTTCTTTCTGCTACAGTAGTGTGCTACAGTTCCAATAATTTTATTATGCTTCAAAATTTTTAACTTTTATGTCAATTAAAAATAAAATAGTATATAAATAATTAAAATAAAATATTTTACAAAATACATTTATTAATTTTTCAATTTTTTAAATAACTAACTTTACTCTCTTACATGCTTATGTATTCATTGATATTTAAAATTTTTAATGTCTGCATTGTACAATGAGAAATTTTTATAAACATAAATTATATTTAGAGCCTTTACATAGTGTACTTAGATAATTCAATGGCTTTCAAATATATATCATGTAAAATATTGAATGTTTATGTTATATAAAATAGAAAAAATTAAAGTGTGTTAAAATATAAAGCATAACTCTTACCAAAAAAAAAATACATAAAGCATAAAAATAATTTTTTGTATCATATGGACGTGACAGAACATTTCAAAATATATTTTTAATATATCTATTTAAAAAATAAAATAAATTTAAACATTTTAAATCTTTTTAATGTGCTTATTTCATATGAATCAATGAAAATATGATAAATGGCTAATCTAATATTGCATCACATAATAATTATATTTTTTTATGTTTGAAATATTTCCTTTTTAATTTTTATTAAATCTAAATTTGAATAAAAATTTTATGTTGTCTCAGTTTAGTTTTAAACAAAACAATATTAACTAAAAAATGCATCCTAACTCTTCATATGTGTCATACTATTACCTTTTTATTGAATAAAGTTGTATATAATAAATTTTCATGTGCGTTTGTAATTTGTTCTAATAACTTTAGGTTATAAAATTATATTTTATTATTTATTTTCTAATATTTAGTTATAAATATTTTAATCATAGGTTTGACGTATTGTGATTGAGATCTTGATTTAATGTCCTTTTTGTTGTATAATTATGAGGATGAGGTTTAAAATTTATTCTCATGCAAATTACCAAAATCTATCACTTTTAACTCAATCCTAATAGCTCAAACAATAACTCTAACAAGTGAGGATGAGAAAATTTAAGGCTTATGTATTTTAAAAGATAATTCTTAGAGTGAAGATTGAAAATCAAAGCACAAATAGAATAAACAAGAATTAAACAAGCTTCGAAAAATTTCTGTATAATGTTCTTTAGTAACTACTTAACTTTTTCTTCAATGCTTCTAGTATATGTGGCCTTCTCTTGAGTTATTGTGAGCTCAAGTTTCGATTCTGACTTTGCATTAAATGCTATATTTGTTCCACTTATCGTCTTTCTCTTGGTAGACTATGCTTCCATTAAGCCAAATGGCTCGAATCAGAATAACTTCTAATATGGTGTCATGTACGCTCAAAGATTTTATTTTTCTTTCATTTTACATTCTGAATCTCCGAAAGTTCCCTTTTCTTTTTCATAATATGTGAGATTTGCATACTTTTCATCGTCGAATGATGAAAAGTTAGACTTATGTCCTTTTTATCAGACAAGCAATTCACAAAATAATAGATATAAGTTATTCATCATATAAAGTGACAAGAGGTAAGACTTCAAATAAGAAGTCAAACGATAGATCAATTTGTACCTTAAGACGCTTTGTGAAAAAATTGTAAGATGTAGAACGTTCAAACACACATCTTATGATATGGGTAAGCTTTGTTACTTGATTTTTTTTTTTATTGCAAAAGAGAAAAGCACCAAGGCTACAGCACAACCTGAGGAGAACAGACTCCCCTCAAGTCTCTATCTAACAGCAAACTAACACTAGGAATAGCAACATCAAATAAAACAACAGAAAAACCCGAATGATGTCCTAAATTAGCAACAGCATCCGCACATAAATTTGCCTCACGAAACACATGTTGCACTGTGACACTCCAACCAGGGAGATGTATAAGATTTAAAGCCTCATCAAGGAGAGGTTTCAAGGAAGAATTGGAAGCAAATCTTTGATGAATCATGTTGACAATGCACTTGGAATCTGTCTCAAGAATGACCTGCCTCAATGTCATGTCTCTAGCAATCCTCAAACCCAAAATAACTCCCCAAAACTCTGCATGTAAGGCATTACTTGGATTTAATTTGCACATGAACCCTCTAATAAACTCTCCTTTAGAGTTTCTGATAATTCCCCCACAAGAGGTGTTGCAACTCTTAAAAGAGCCATCGGTGTTGAGCTTAACAAAGCCATCAGGGGGAGCTCTCCACTGAGCATTCATATTGGCACTATGAATAGCATGAGAGGCTAGAGGCACCTCAATTTCTTTTTGAATCTGGTGAACTTGGCTGGTAACAGAATGAAAGAGTTTGGTACCAAGCTCAGTGGTATTAGAAAACACAAGAGCATTCCTATCCTTCCAAATTGCCCAAGTTACAACTCCAAAAACAGTTTGCCACTGCCAAGGCACCGAGCCAATTTTAGTAGAGGTGATGTTCCATTCCATCCAAGCTAGCAGGCCTAAGCTAAAGAACTTAGCCCAATTATTGTTATCCAAGGGAATTAGTTGAGTCCAAAACTCTTGCACCTCCTCACAGTCCCTGACCATATGCATAATAGTCTCCGGATATGCATTACATCTAGGACATAGATTACTAGTAGTCATGCCTCTATGAGCTCTTACCTCATTGGTTAGTAAAGAACCATGAGCAAGTTTCCACATAAAAGCTTTCACTCTAGCAGGACCCTTCCACTGCCAAATATTATCAAAGAGAGGGTGGGAATTAATCGGATTAGAAGGGTTTCTTACCAAGTCATAATCTGTCTTAAGGCTAAATTGACCATCTTTTGATGGCAGCCAGTTGGGAACATCTCTCTCATCCCTGGTAGGGGGTTGCACCTGCATTATTCGATCACAGATAGATGCAGGCAGGATGGCACCAATCTTAGTCCAATCCCAGTCTCCACCTATGCAGTAATTAATCACTGCCAGTTCCTTCTCAGCAGCAGGAATTGATGCAGCATAATGATCTTCAAGGCAATCAGTGTTTGGAATCCAATTGTCTCTCCAAAATCTAGTATCCTTTCCATCATTTATCACCCACCCTAGCTGATATCTAACATCATTCCAAGCATTAACCACTGCTTTCCATATATTGGAGGAATTGCTGCGATTCACAACAGAAGGAGTGGCAAGAGATCCACAATTATACTTTGCCCTCATTACTTGCACCCACAGCTTCTCAGTATTTGAGACTAGTTGCCATGCTAGTTTAAACATATAGGCTTTGTTCAACACCCTTAGAGACCGGAATCCAAGACCACCTTCAGATTTTGGAAGGCAAATTTTCGCCCAGGCAATGAGATGACACTTTCTTTGCTCTTGAGATGTTCCCCAAATGAAATTTCTGCAGATAGTCTCAGCTTCTTCACACACTGCGATAGGAATATTTGAGGTTCGCATTACATACCCTGGTATACAAGATAAAGAGGATTGTACAAGAGTAACTCGGCCAGCAAAAGACAAATTGTTTGCTTTCCAAGTAGACAGCTTCTTGCGCATTTTGTTCAGAATGAATCTGTAAGATTCCTTAGAATTTTTCTGATGAAGCATAGGAGCCCCAAGGTAGGTCCCTAGATCATCTGTTTGGTCAATTCCAAGTTGTTGACTCAGCACACCTGCCTTTTCATTACTAACATTGCTTGAGAAAAAAACTTTTGACTTGGAGTAATTGATCTGCTGCCCTGAACTAGCACAGAATACATCAATTACACCTCTAATCACTCCCACTTGATCACTATTTGCCTCAGCAACAAGAACCAAATCATCAGCAAAGCAAATGTGTGATAATTTGGGGCCTCCCCTACCAAAGCTCAAAGGCTGCCAACTACCCGAATCCACTCTATCTTGAATACAATGTCCCAATCTTTCAATGGCTAGAACAAAAAGGTAAGGGGACAAAGGATCCCCTTGCCTTAAGCCCCTAGAAGAGTTGAAATTTTGAGTGTTATCACCATTCCAATTAATACTAAGGGATGCAGAGGAAATACACCATCGGATAAGCTCCAACATTTGGGTAGGCAGCTACAACAATTCAAGAGTCTCCATGATAAAATTCCATTCAAGTCTATCATAAGCTTTTTCAAGGTCAAGCTTCAAGATCATGAACCCTTTTTTACTCTTCATGTGCTTCAAAGTGTGAATGGCTTCCTGCAAAACCAAAATATTGTCAGAAGTACACCTGCCAGGCACAAAACTGCTCTGGTTCTTAGACACCACATATGGAAGGACACTTCTCAATCTTTGAGCTATGATTTTTGTTACCACTTTGTAAACAACATTACAAAGGGCAATAGGCCTCAGCTTAGTCACCATATCAGGATCATTACACTTGGGAATGAGGGTTAACAAAGTGTGGTTTACTTCTTTAATTTTGCCTGGGTCAGCAAAACAGTCTAAAACAAACTGGTGAATAGAGGTTCCCACTACATGCCACTGATTTTTGAAAAACAAAGGATGGTAACCATCAGGACCAGGAGATTTGTAGTTTTTCATGCTAAATAAGGCCTTCCTTGTTTCCTCCAAAGTGACTGCAGCCTGCAGTTGAAGCATATTTGCTGCTGTAATAGGCTGGAACATAGTTAAGGTACTTAAACCATGAGCATACAACCTGTTATACCCCAATTTTGTCCACACATCTTGATTTGTTTTTATCTATTATTTTACTGTTAGATTGAAATGATAAAATAATTTGTTGCTTGGGCCATTTTTTTGCTAAGTTTTGGTCTTAGTCCTTTGGGACTAGTTTAGGCCCAATGGCTGAAATATAAACCAATAGTCCATACAAAAGAAATTTTAGCATAAGTCCAATAATAATAACCATGTCCAGTCCAATATAGTCCATTACAGTCCAAACCAAGCCAAAAAAATCACAAAATCAAAAAAATAAAAAAATAAAAAAGGTAAAACAAAAGAAAATACAACAGAACAAACAAAAAGGAAAAAAAGCAAAAAAACAAAATAGCAAAAGCAACAGAAACGTTGCATGCATCCCTGACCACAACAACCAACATCAACAGAGGCAGGGAGCAGAAACATCTGGAGAATGGGTCGAATATGCTTTCTTCTTGTTCCTTTGTTTTTTTTCCATTTTTCTTCTCCAACCAAGCAGCTTTGCAGGCACCACCCAGCTCTGCATCACCAACCATACCTGCAGCAAACAGCCAATACAAGGGTCAGCAACCATTGTCCTATTGGAGCCCATTTGCTCTATAAATGCAACAACAGAACAGCAAAGAGGGGAGGAAATTTGGAGAGAAAAAATTCTGGGCGTTTTTACCACCGAATTAGAGGCTCCACACTGAAGCCCTAATTCACCAAGTCAGAAAAAAGCAAAGAGGCGAAGAAATAGAAAAAAAAAACGTAAAACAGAGCAAAAAAAAAAGAAACTGAAGCAAAAAAAAAAAGAAACAAACGGAAGCAAAAAAAACAAGAGAAAAGAGAAGAACCAGAAGCATAAAAAAAAGAAGCAGAAGCAAAAAAAAAACAAAGAAGAAGCAGGGAAAACAGAAGAAGAAGAAGAAAGAAGAGAAGAAGGAGGTAAAATCTCTCCCACCACTCTCTCTCACTTTCTTTTTTTTCTCTCCCCCTTCACGATCTCCCCTCCCCCCTTTCTTCTCCCTCTCTCTCGTCATCCCTTTCCCCCTGCGCGTAGCCAAGGACTGGCGCGCGGCGGCCGCGTCCCCCTCTTCCCTTTCTCCCTCTCGCCACCCTCCTTCTCTCTCTCTCTCTCTCTCTCTCTCTCCATTTTTTTTGGTCCCAGCGGCGCTAGCTCTGCTTCATCTTGCCCTGATTTAGTGTGTGTTAATGTGTGTGTGTCAGGTTAGGTTTGGTGTGTGTGGGTATGTTTAAGTGCTGTTGGTGTTTTGTTAGTGTGTTGAGTTTGTTTTTTTTGGGCTTTCAGCCCAACCTCCCCTTTTTTTATTTACGCCCCATTGTTTTTTTAATCCCCTCCCTTTCTTTTTCATGCGCTCTGCTTCTTTTATTCTCTATTTTATTTTTGTTTTTTCTTTTGTTATTTTAAGTAGGCTTGACCCATTCCTCCTTTTTATTTCGTTTTTTTTTTGTATTCTTTTTTTTTGGGCTCAGCCCATTTCTCTTTCTTTTACACCTTTTTATTTATTTATTTCCGACCCATCTTATTTTATTTTGGGCTTTAGCCCACTGGTTTTGACCCAATCTAGGGTTCTTAAAAAAAACATGTGAATATTCCCCTCATCCCTTATATTTATTAACCATACTTTTTTTGTAAAATTCTTCAATCTTCTTGAATAAATATTAGTGGTGACAACGCCAAATCCGCTTTTGGTTTGGTCACTATGCAAACCCCTTTAAAAAAAATTTGAAATCAATGACTACTCCAAATTCTCTTTTGGTTTGGTCGTCACAAATTCTTAATAAAACATCTTAAATATTAGTAGTGATTACGTCAAATCCGCTTTTGGTTTAGTCACTATGCAAATCATAAAAAATAAGTCACAAATTGATTAATTAAAATCAACAAACACACAACCATTTTTTACCCAAGAACTACGTAGCCTTTGATTTCTCCACCGCACCCGGAGATACGTAGGAGCAGGAGCATACTCTTGTCAAGCGCAAAAATAAACAACTTTTATTAAGCTTCTTTTTATTTATTTCATCATTGTAAATCCTTGTCTTTTTTTTAGGGAAACAAATATTTTTTTTAGGAGTTAATAAATTTTGCACAATTAATTAGAGGTAACCTTTTTTTTCGAAAGGATGTCGTGGGGTGCTAATACCTTCCCTACACATAATCGACTCCCGAACCCAAATCCGGTCTTAAGGACTATTTTTCTTCAAAAAAGGTTTTTTCCAATATTTTTCCTTCGAAAATAAATTATTGGTGGCGGCTCCATTAAACTCGAATAAATCCCTCCGGATTTTTCGGTCGCTACAGCTGGCGACTCCACTGGGGATATTTTTTTAGAGAGTCAAGCCTAAATAATTGATTGTGCTAAATAGTTAACTCTTATGTTTAGTTTCTCTTGTTTTTATTTATTTATTTATTTGTTTATTTATTTGTTTATTTATTTATTGTTCTTTTGTGAATATTTATTGTGAATATTATGCATATATTGAACCTTAGGTTAGAAGACCATATTTTGTATATTTCATTTGTTTTGCAGCTTGGGTAATTTTAGGTTGCCTCCATCACACACCTCACTTACACACTTTTTACACACACTTATGAGTGAGACCCTATACCCGGGCCCGAGTGCAACTTAGGGAGTGAGAGGTTGTTAGTGATAGTCACTTCGGATCTACTTTCGATTTGGGTATCACGAGAACCTCGTCTAGAGTGCAACTGTTCCGTGGGTGCCCACACATAGGATCTTCTTCCTATTTGTGGTCACATCCCGAAATGGTACTTGGCTCTAGAGACCTTTGGTGAGGAAGTTATTAGTACCACCTGTGAAAGTGCTCACATATCGGATGATTTATAGGCCCTTAGAAGTAGAAATCCTCTGATTTAGGGTAATTTTATTTAGGACACAACGAGGTGGTCTATTTTTTCGGTTGACCTTTCTTTCTTAAATGAAAAAAAAAACAAATTTTCATCAAGCAACATGAGCATTCCATCATTTACAATATTTCAAAAAAATAGGCATATCACATTTTGTTTGTTGTCCATTTCATTAATAATTGCATTAGTCTGCACGCCCATGCATTCTTTTATAATCAACATGATAAAGTTTGATATTAGTGAACTTTAGCATATTGCATCCATCCCCATTTCATTTAATTTATGGGTAGGCTCGCCAAGGAATCGTAAGGAAGAGCTAGATTGTGATCGGCAAAATAACATGAGATCAAGTAGTAAAACAGTTTCAAAAAACTCATACGTGCCAAAACAATGAGGCTTACGGTTCCCTGGCACAAATAAATAGATCCATGCATCCACATCCATTCATTCATTTTTCTTTTCTTACATACTCATATCATTTTTTTAAATCGCCAGAAAATAATCAAACAAACTGGTTCCTCGACACCCTTATCGAACTCGCTCTCAATCAAAGATCATGGATGACCAAGAGATGAAAGAGGACGTCAACCAGCTGAAGGAACAGATGAGCAAAGTTTTGGAGCTTCTGCAGTCCCTAAACAAAGACAAGGTTGCAGATGGGGTATCTCCAGCAGTGAATGATGAAAGTCAAGCTACACCTTCCCACCCACCTGGCTTCGGTCCTATGCAGTTGCAATATGGTCTCAATACTCAAGGGATGATGGTACCTTTTGCAATTTACCCGCATGGTCCTACACATTCACCAGTTAGCAACCCTCAGAATCAAGTACCACAGTTCCCACTTTACGGACTCCCACCTGGTTACACGCCACCTATGGCCAATGATGATACTGCGAACCATAACCCTCAAGGCCCACAGGCACAACAGTTCCCACTATTTGGTCTCCCGCCCGGTTACACACCGCCAGGTGCTAACAATAACTCCGCAGAAACTGATTCCCAAGCACTTGTTGTACAAGATGTAGCTCAAGGATCCGGCTCAAGTACTGAAACCATACTAGTTCAAAGCTCAACTCCCGTCTTCATGACATACACCTTTCCATCTGGTTATGCACCACCCCATGCCTGAATACTCAAGGAGTCGATGCGCTGTAGTGACCCGTAGTGAATCCCCCACCATTTGGTTACCCCTATTATATTCAAGGAAACCCATTGAATCCCCAGACTAACCGCATTGCCTGGTCTCCAGCTATGGGGGACCTAATCTGAAGGCCCCGGTTGGGAATCGGGTCTGATACGAAGTTGCAAATCCTCGAAGATAGACTAAGAGCTGTAGAAGGAGTGAGTTATCTCGGTTCAAGTATCGCTTCAGATCTTTGTCTCGTACCGGATGTGGTTGTACCGCCAAAGTTCAAAGTGCCAGATTTTGACAAGTATAAAGGGACAACTTGCCCGAAAAGCCACTTGAACATGTACTGTAGGAAGATGGCGTCCTATGCACATGATGACAAACTTCTGATTCACTTCTTCCAGGATAGTTTAACAGGGGCAACGTCGAGTTGGTATACACATCTTGAGCGATCTCATATTCTTTGGAAAGATTTGGCGGATGCCTTTTGAAGCAAAGATAAGTATAACATTGATATGGCTCTGACGAATGCACGGTTGCAAAACATGGCAAAAAGAGACAATGGGACTTTCAAGGAATATGCCCAGCGATGGAGAGGATTGGCGGCCAGTGGAGCGCCTCGATTGAAAAAGAAATGGTGGCCATGTTCATGGATACTCTTCAATCACCCTTCTATGACAAAATGATCTAAGTGTATCATCAAACTTTTCAGATATGGTCATCGTAGGGAAAGAGTTGAAGGAGGAATGAGGAATGGAAAAATTGCCCAAAGTTTTCTGAAACCAAGAATATCAAGAGACCCCAACAAACTCGTAGAAAGAAGAAAGAAGGGGAAACCAATCTTTGTGATGACGAGCCCGGAGGACAAGCACAAGGAAAACCACCCGATTCTTTACCAATTTCCCACATCCTTTTCCATACCCCTACTACCCACCTCCATACATCGTCGCCGCCTCATAATCCTAACCCCTACCAAACCAACCAATGATGCCCTTTCGACCACCTTCCCCATCCAAACCCAAGCACGCCTGTTGCTCCACCCAACCAAACCAAAACCGTAAACAACCAAATGACCAAGAAAAGAAAGCAAATTTGATCCTATTCCCATGACCTATACGGATCTGTTCCAAAGACCTCATCAAGAACTCCTTGGTCTCCACGCTCAATGAAACCACTTCAACCTCCGCTTCCCAAGAGGATATGACCCAAATGCCAAGTGTGAATTTCATGCGAGGCGATGAGTCACCTGGCGAAAATTGCAAGGCTTTGAAGTACGTGATTCAAGATCTGATCAATGCCAAATGGTTGAGTTTTAAGGAGGATGGGCCTAATGTGGGTAATAATCCTCTTCCAGGTCATGGAGGTCCAGCAGTCAATGTCATTACTGAGGAGTTAGGGGACCAACCCCTGATAGCTAGATTGGAAGGCAGGGAGCCAAAAGATGAGAGTATCCCCATCTGTGACATCAGGCAAAGCCTTTGGAGTGCAGGAATGTTGAATCCGAATCGGATAAGCGACTATCAAGGGCGATCGCTGCGTAAAACGACAATGTCAACCTTGTCCACCCTTGCTCGCCGAATGAAGAACTTGGAAATTGGGAGATCGTTGAGTTTCCCGTGATCTTTGATTCAAAGTAATTATGTAATGCAAATTCTATTGCTTTGCCCAAGGCTTTAGAATAATTTATTGTCAAAAGAGCGCACATGTTTTATTTCGGTACCATTATCAATAAAATGCACTTTGAATTTTCCAATCATTTCTCTTTTCTTTCCTTTTCCATCTTTTCCATCTCCTTTCATCTTTTTCCGCTTTTCATTTCGTCATTTTTTCTTAACTAATGCAGATCCAAAAACATTGTCTTTGAAAATAATGATGCCAGTGACTCATACTATAATTTTGAATATCCCATTAATCATACTGAGGAAGATAATGAGGACAATTGGGATACCCCTCCTGAATTAATGAAGTTGGTGGAACAAGAAGCTAAAGTGATTCAACCCCACGAGGAATAAATTGAAGCAATCAATCTGGGCACTGAAAACGACAAAAAAGAAGTTAAGATTGGCATCACAATGAAAAGCGGCGAGCGAGAAAAATTGGTTAAACTCCTATTTGAATATGCGGATATTTTCGCATGGACATACCGAGATATGCCTGGATTAGACAATAGCATAGTCGAGCACAAATTGCCATTAAAACCCGAGTGCCCACTGGTCAAGCAGAAGTTGAGAAGAATGAAACCAGAGATGTCACTCAAGATTAGAGATGAGGTAAAAAAACAGTTCGACGCCGATTTTCTGGCTGTAGCAAAATACCCTCAATGGGTGGCTAATATTGTCCTAGTCCCAAAGAAAGATGGAAAGGTCCGAATGTGTGTTGACTATAGAGATCTAAATAGGGCCAGCCCTAAGGATGACTTCCCTTTGCCACATATTGATGTCTTGGTAGATAGCACTGCTCAACACTATGTCTTCTCTTTCATGGATGGATATTCTGGCTATAATCAAATCAAGATGGCTCCCGAGGATATGGAGAAAACCACGTTTATCACTTTATGGGGAACTTTCTGTTACAAAGTAATGCCGTTTGGATTAAGAAATGCTGGGGCAACATACCAAAGAGCAATGGTGGCTTTGTTCCATGACATGATGCACAAAGAGATAGAGGTCTATGTGGATGACATGATTGTAAAGTCCAAAACAGAGGAAGGTCGTGCTATTAACCTACAAAAGCTTTTTGAGCGACTGAGGAAATACAAACTCCAGTTAAACCCAGCTAAGTGTAGCTTTGGTGTAAGGTCAGGCAAGCTGCTAGGGTTTATAGTCAGCGAGAAGGGAATAGAAGTTGATCCGGCTAAAGTAAAAGCAATCCTGGAAATGCCGACTCCTCGCACCGAAAAAGAAGTTCGTGGATTCCTGGGAAGATTGAACTACATCGCCAGGTTTATATCTCAGCTAACTGCTACTTGTGAGCCAATTTTCAAGTTGCTGTGTAAGAATCAGGAAACCAAATGGAACGACAATTGCCAGAAAGCTTTTGAGAAAATCAAACAGTACTTACAAGATCCACCGGTTTTGGTACCCCCTGTGCCAGGGAGACCCCTCATCATGTACTTAACAGTATTGGACGAATCAATGGGTTGTGTGCTAGGACAACATGATGAATCTGGTAAGAAGGAGCATGCCATTTACTACTTGAGCAAGAAATTCACTAGCTGCGAGATGAGGTATTCATTGTTAGAACGAACATGTTGCGCGTTAACCTGGGCCGCACATCGTTTGAGACAATATATGCTATCCCATACAACTTGTTTGGTGTCCAAAATGGATCCAATCAAGTATATTTTTGAAAAGCCTGCTCTCACAGGAAGAATTGCTTGTTGGCAAATGTTGTTATCTGAGTATGATATCGTGTATGTCACCCAAAAGGCAATTAAAGGCAGTACCTTAGCTGAATACTTGGCTCATCAACCTGTGGAAGACTATCAGTCAATGCAGTGTGATTTCCCAGATGAAGACATAATGGCTCTATTTGAAGGAAAAGAAACCCCTGACGATGAAAAATGGATCTTGTTGTTTGATGGTGCTTCTAATGCATTGGGACATGGGATTGGAGCTGTGCTGATTTCCCCAGAAGGTCATTTCATTCCATTTACTGCGAGATTGTGTTTCGATTGTACAAACAATATGGCAGAGTACGAGGCATGTGCCATGGGCATTCAGGCGGCCATTGAATCGAAGGTCAAAATTCTCGAAGTATATGGAGACTCGGCTTTGGTTATCCATCAGTTAAAAGGCGAATGGGAAACGAGGGATTCCAAATTAGTTCCTTACCACGATCATATCAAAGAATTGATGGAGCAGTTTGATGAAGTCACCTTCCATCACATTCCCCGTGAAGATAATCAGCTAGCTGACGCCTTAGCTACTCTATCATCAATGTTCAAAATCAGTAACAGGGAGAACCTACCGCTCATAAAAATACAGAATCACGACCAAAGACACTGCCTAGCAATAGAAGGAGAGCCTGATGGCAAACCCTGGTATTACGACATCAAACGATACATCACAAGTAGAGAATATCCTCCTAATGTCTCAGAGAATGATCAAAGGGCATTAAGGCGGTTGGCCATGGGATTCTTTCTAAACGGCGAAGTGCTTTATAAGAGAAACCATGACATGGTACTTCTCAGGTGTGTTGATAAGACTGAGGCGGAAAAGATTATGCGAGAGGTTCATGAAGGTTCCTTTGGGACTCACGTAAATGGGCATGTAATGGCAAGAAAAATCTTGAGGGCTGGCTACTATTGGTTGTCTATGGAGACTGATTGTTTCAGTTATGTGAAGAAATGCCACAAATGTCAGATCTACGCCGATAACATCCATGTGCCACCAGTCTCTTTGAATATCTTAACAGCACCATGGCCTTTCTCAATGTGGGGATTGGATGTCATTGGACCCATTGAACCTAAGGCATCAAATGGACATCGCTTCATTCTCGTCGCAATCGACTATTTCACTAAATGGGTTGAAGCGGCTTCATATGCGAGTGTGACAAAAAACGTGGTTGTCAAATTCATCAAGAGAGATTTGATCTGCCGCTATGGTTTGCCAAATAAGATCATCACTGATAATGGGACTAATTTGAATAACAAGATGATGAAGGAGCTGTGTAATGACTTCAAGATCCAACATCATAATTCCTCACCGTACCGCCCAAAGATGAATGGGGCAGTTGAAGCTGCAAATAAGAACATCAAGAAGATTGTCCAGAAGATGGTTGTAACATTTAGAGACTGGCACGAAATGCTCCCTTTCGCATTGCACGGTTATTGAACTTCGGTTCGCACCTCAACAGGGGCAACCCCTTTCTCACTGGTGTATGGAATGGAACAGTGCTTCCCATTGAAGTCGAGATTCCCTCGTTAAGGGTATTGATGGAGACAAAACTAGAAGAGGCAGAATGGGTTCAGGCTCGGCTGGATCAATTGAATCTCATTGAAGAAAAGAGAGTGATGGCCTTATGTCATGGACAACTATATCAGCACAGGATGAAGAGGGCTTACGAAAAGAAAGTTCGCCCTCGGGAATTTCAAGAAGGAGACCTAGTGCTCAAGAAGATTTTGCCCATCCAAAAGGATTCTCGTGGAAAATGGACCCCGAATTATGAAGGCCCGTATGTTGTGAAAAAAGCTTTTTCTGGAGGAGCCTTAATCCTCACAAGGATGGATGGTGAAGATCTCCCACTCCCAGTGAACTCTGATGCAGTCAAAAAATACTATGCCTAAAAAAGGAAAAACATATGAAAAGCCAAGAAAAAGTGAGCTCGCTAGGTTGAAAACCTGAAAGGGCGACCTAGGCAAAAATTAGAGCGACCCGTTGGATTGAAAACTTGAAAGAGCAATCCAAGCAGAAGTTAGGGTCTAAAATCGGATATTGAAGAAGGCTGGTGCATCAAGGGGATCTTACCCAACTGGGGCAATTCTGTAGTAGAGTAATGAGTAATCAAAGTTATGGATATGGGAAGCTGGCATTTGTTCCTACAAAGACACAAGCTATAAAATATTTGCTTAGTTATTGTCTTTCTTTATTTTTTCTTCTTCCTACATTTTTCTTGATGTATTTTCAAGTCTGTGTAACTTCAGTCCTTGTACACATAACTCTTCTTTTGAATACCAAACACCTCCGTTCTTGTATTTCAAAATGTTGTTTTATGATAATAGGCACTGAATTGTGAAGCATATGATGATATGGGAAAGCATTACGGTTATTATATACATCTTAAGAATCACGAGGAAACGTCAAATCTCAACAAATAAGTTTCAAAAAGGGCAAAGGGATTACCTTTAAAAAGCAACTAGCGCCGCATTGATAACTCGCGCTCTCTCCCAATCGAAGCATAGCATGACTAAATTCGATGAATCTCAGTCCATCCCATATCTTTAAGTACTAGAGATCATACGGGACGAGGAATCAGTAAAAATAATAATCACATTGCATACATGCACCACATATCAAGTATTCATGCATCATCTTCATATCACAACCTTTCCAGCCGCTTTGTTACGCTTGGTCCATGCATCAAGTATCGATCCTTCAGTATTGTTTTCAAAACAATGTGCCGAGCATTGGTCTTTTATTTTTGCTCTCTCAGCGACACGCCAAGTATCGCTCACTCTTTATTGCTTTCCGATCACCGCGTCAGTACCCGACCTGGCGGAGATCCTTCTTTATAGTTTTCTGATAAACGCGCCAAGCATCACCCTTTTTTATTGCTTTAAGATTATCGCGTCAGTACCCGACCTGGCGGTAGTCCCTCATTATTGCTTTTTGACCAACATATCAGTTCCAGACCTGATGTTGATCCTTCTTTATTGCTTTCCATGGATGCGTCAATACCCTACTTGGCGTCGAACCTTCCGATCACCGTATCAGTACCCGACCTGGCGGTGATCCTTCTTTATTGCTTCCCAGCGACGCGTCAATACCTTATTTAGCGTCGAACCCTCATTATTGCTTTCCGATCACCGCGTCAGTACCCGACCTGGCGGTGACCCTTCTTTATAGCTTTCTGATAAACGCGTCAAGCGTTAATCACTCATTACCGTTTTTTCGATCACCGCGTCAGTACCCGACCTGGAAGTGACCCTTCTTTATTGCTTTCCAATAAACGCGCCAAGCGCTAATCCCTTATTTTTGCTTTCCTATCACCGCGTCAGTACCCGACCTGGCGGTGGCCCTTCTTTATTGCTTTCCGATAAACGCGCCAAGCGTTAATCCTTCCCTGTCATTCCTCACCCCATCCTTTGTCTATCCTGGTTTGGGACAAAATTATTGTCTTTATCTTTACTTCTATTTTACGATGAAAATATGAAAACCTTTGTTATTCACATTTTCTAATAAAATATAACTAAAGAGGGGCAGCTGTTATACCCTAATTTTGTCCACACATCTTGATTTGTTTTTATCTATTATTTTACTGTTAGATTGAAATGATAAAATAATTTGTTGCTTGGGCCATTTTTTTGCTAAGTTTTGGTCTTAGTCCTTTGGGACCTGTTTAGGCCCAATGGCTGAAATATAAACCAATAGTCCATACAAAAGAAATTTTAGCATAAGTCCAATAATAATAACCATGTCCAGTCCAATATAGTCCATTACAGTCCAAACCAAGCCAAAAAAATCACAAAATCAAAAAAATAAAAAAATAAAAAAGGCAAAACAAAAGAAAATACAACAGAACAAAAAAAAGGGAAAAAAGCAAAAAAACAAAATAGCAAAAGCAACAGAAACGTTGCATGCATCCCTGACCACAACAACCAACATCAACAGAGGCAGGGAGCAGAAACATCTGGAGAATGGGTCAAATATGTTTTCTTCTTGTTCCTTTGTTTTTTTTCCATTTTTCTTCTCCAACCAAGCAGCTTTGCAGGCACCACCCAACTCTGCATCACCAACCATACCTGCAGCAAACATCCAATACAAGGGTCAGCAACCATTGTCCTATTAGAGCCCATTTGCTTTATAAATGCAACAACAGAACAGCAAAGAGGGGAGGAAATTTGGAGAGGAAAAATTATGGGCGTTTTTACCACCGAATTAGAGGCTCCACACTGAAGCCCTAATTCACCAAGTCAGAAAAAAGCAAAGAGGAGAAGAAATAGGAAAAAAAAAGCGTAAAACAGAGCAAAAAAAAAGAAACTGAAGCAAAAAAACAAGAGAAAAGAGAAGAACCAGAAGCATAAAAAAAAGAAGCAGAAGCAAAAAAAAAAAACAAAGAAGAAGAAGAAGAAAGAAGAGAAGAAGGAGGGAAAATCTCTCCCACCACTCTCTCTCATTTTCTTTTTTTTCTCTCCCCCTTCACGATCTCCCCTCCCCCCTTTTCTTCTCCCTCTCTCTCGTCATCCCTTTCCCCTGTGTGACCAAGGATGGCCGTGGCGGCGCGTCCCCTCTTCCCTTTCTCCCTCTCCCCACCCTCCTCCTCCTCCTTCTCTCTCTCTCTCTCTCTCTCTCCATTTTTTTTTTGGTCCCAGCGGCGCTAGCTCTGCTTCATCTTGCCCTGATTTAGTGTGTGTTAATGTGTGTGTGTCAGGTTAGGTTTGGTGTGTGTGGGTATGTTTATGTGTTGTTGGTGTTTTGTTAGTGTGTTGAGTTTGTTTATTTTTGGGCTTTCAGCCCAACCTCCCCTTTTTCTTTACGCCCATTGTTTTTTTAATCCCTCCCTTTCTTTTTCATGCGCTCTGCTTCTTTTATTCTCTATTTTATTTGTGTGTTGTTTCTTTTGTTATTTTAAGTGGGCTTCAGCCCATTCCTCCTTTTTTTATTTCGTTTTTTTTTTGTATTCTTTTTTTTTTGGGCTCAGCCCATTTCTCTTTCTTTTACACCTTTTTTTATTTATTTCCGACTCATCTTATTTTATTTTGGGCTTTAGCCCACTGGTTTTGACCCAATCTAGGGTTCTTAAAAAAAAACATGTGAATGTTCCCCTCATCCCTTATATTTATTAACCATACTTTTTTTGTAAAATTCTTCAATCTTCTTGAATAAATATTAGTGGTGACAACGCCAAATCCGCTTTTGGTTTGGTCACTATGCAAACCCCTTTAAAAAAAAATTTGAAATCAATGACTACTCCAAATTCTCTTTTGGTTTGGTCGTCACAAATTCTTAATAAAACATCTTAAAATATTAGTAGTGATTACGTCAAATCCGCTTTTGGTTTAGTCACTATGCAAATCATAAAAAAATAAGTCACAAATTGATTAATTAAAATCAACAAACACACAACCATTTTTTACCCAAGAACTACGTAGCCTTTGATTTCTCCACCGCACCCGGAGATACGTAGGAGCAGGAGCATACTCTTGTCAAGCGCAAAAATAAACAACTTTTATTAAGCTTCTTTTTATTTATTTCATCATTGTAAATCCTTGTCTTTTTTTTAGGGAAACAAATATTTTTTTTAGGAGTTAATAAATTTTGCACAATTAATTAGAGGTAACCTTTTTTTTCGAAAGGATGTCGTGGGGTGCTAATACCTTCCCTACACATAATCGACTCCCGAACCCAAATCCGGTCTTAAGGACCATTTTTCTTCAAAAAAGGTTTTTTCCAATATTTTTCCTTCGAAAATAAATTATTGGTGGCGGCTCCATTAAACTCGAATAAATCCCTCCGGATTTTTCGGTCGCTACACAACCAATTGGAGGTATAAAGCTGAGAATAAAAATGAACAACATGTTGCTGCAGTAACTCCTCATCATATATCAAATGCTCATTGACATCTTTCAAGGCAGTAATTTTATTTCTTCTTCTTCTAATCAAAGAAGACTGATGGAAATAGCGAGTATCATTATCTCCTTGAGTAATCCACTTACTCCTTGCCTGCTGAAACCAGTAATTTTCTTCCTGCTTCACTATAGATTTATACTCCTCCCACAACTTTACTTTGAGAACGAGCAAGTCATCCACTGTTTGATTAAAGAGGACCCGATTAATCCCTTCCAGCCTCCTAATAATCCTTTCCTTTCTTTTAAAGATGTTCCCATACACATACTTATTCCAGTTTTGCAAGCTCCTAGTCATTCGGCCTATATTGTCACTCCAAGTAGAAGAAGGAAACCAAGAATTCCTCACCTGGTTAGAAAAATCAGGATGATCCAACCACGATCCTAGGAATTTAAAGTAATGCCTTCTCCCTCTTGCCACATCTGCAGATTGAGAACGGAGCCATAAACCACAATGGTCTGACTCTTGCAGTGGCAAATGAGTGACATAACTAGTTAGAAACAGATTGTGCCAAGCTTCATTACATAGCACTCGATCCAACCGTTCCTTAAGAGTTCCTCTGGTGAAAGTGTACTTAGGTCCAGCAAGGGGTAGATCAATGAGCTGGCAATCATTGATGCACTCTGCCAAGGCCAAGGCAGATCTTTGATTCACCCTTCCACCTCCCTCTTTCTCCCAATCATATAACACTGTGTTGAGATCTCCCGCAAGATACCACGGCCCTACATTATTTCTGTTAAATTCCCTAAGCTCTTCCCATACCTCGTCACGCCTACCCAAATTTGGACTTGCATAAATAACCAAAAACAACCAGAAACTACCATTGGAATGCTGCACCTTTAAATGAATGCAATATTGAGAAGTAGACACCACTGAAATGCTTGGACAATTAGCATTCCAAAGGCACCAAATACCCCCTGAGAAGCCACAAGCTTCCACTCTAACACCATGACTCAGCCCAATTCTCCTGACCACAGAGGCAGTAGTAGCACCACTGATCTTAGGTTCCAGAATAGCTATAAAATTCAGTCTGTAAATACGCATGCAATCTCGAATATAACTAGGGAAATCACGACCACCTGCTCCCCTACAATTCCAGATTATGGCATTCATTTAAACAGTGTTCATGATAGTAGGCATTACATGCCCGAGATCGCCCTGCTTAGGGTCACCTTGACTAGGGTCAACAATTTCCATATCCCCCTGCCTATGTTCATCATGCTTGGTCTCAGTGATATCCATATCTCCCTGCCCTTTGGAGCTACTACTTGTCATGTTTTTCCTCCTGAGTTGTTGAACAAACTCTAGAATCTCATTATCCGGGAGGTGGACATGAGTTTCTATAGAATTTGTCTGTAATACTCCTGTAGTAACCTTAGGAGGCTCGTGACCTTTGAGAATTTTGACTTGCTCAATAGGTCCACTACTTGGCTGCTGAGGGAGATTCCTCATATCAAGTGCATCTTTCTTTTTAACAGCAGACATACTTTTCATCCCAGACTTGGAAGCAGACTTCTTCATCGCATGACCACTCTTGTCAACCTTGATTTCTTTTTGTCTCACACCCCTTTGAGTGTTTTTTCCACCTGCAGTGTTCCTCACGCGCGTAGTGCTGCGAGTGGCTGCGTTGTTTGCCTTTGGTGGGGCCGTTTTAACGGTTTCAGTTATTCTAATTATTCCCTGTTTTGGGGTTCCTTCCACGTCCGTTATTTTTTCCTCCTCATTCAATTTCTCAAATCGCGACCCACCAGGGATTTGATCCTGTTTAATGCTTGGCTTTGAAGAACCTGCCTTCCCTGAAACCTTGTCGTCCCCAAATTTCGCCTTGACTTGCGGTTTTCTCCTTGGCTTGCGTTGCACGGTTGACCATGGTCCAAGTTGACTCATTTGAATTTCAGTTACTTCCGCCTCCTGCGTAACAGGTACACCTAATTGCCGCTCCTCATTAATCTTTGTCAACCACTGGCCGTGAAGGTCCAGCTTCAACCCTAATTGTCTCAGCCGTCATCTTCTCTGCCGGGTGCTGGTGACCTTTCTCACCAAGGAACTCTCTGCATTTGTCTTGTTTGTGCCCATAACGCCCACACCTGAAGCATATCAAGTGGAGTCCCTCATACTCCAAAAACAGTTTAAATCCTTTTATAACAACATGAGACAAGAGAGGTTTGTCAAGATCAATTTCCACACATATTCTTGCGAACTGACCCCTTGAGTGGATCGAGGTCAAGCGATCAATTTGTAGCATTGTTCCCAACATTGAACCTATTCGCCCAAGAAAGTGATCATTATACAACTCAAAGCCCAACCTTGGGATTCTGATCCAAACCGCCACTTTCTTCATAGCCTCAGCATTTTGGAGGAACATTGGTCGCCATCTTTGAACGATCAAATAGTGGTTTGCTATCATCCATGGTCCTTCATATAATGAATGCATGTAATCTGCCTCCATTGAGAAATAGACCCGGAAGTGGTCATCTGCCATATCCACAAGTTTGATCGTGCCATTCTTTGTCCACCGCCTTTGAAGATAGTTATCCAGCATTTTGTAGTTAGCCTTCTTTCCAAGTTTAACAACAAGCGTCTTCCTCCATGGGATGGACCATCTTTCCCATCCCTCATCTGACAAGGGGACTTCAGGTCCATCAACGAATTCTTTATCTTGTTCTATCACTCCTTTCATTGGCAGCAATTCCTCAAAGTCTTTCCTTCCTTTACGTAGCAAGACTTCCTCTCCAAAAAGATTGAGAAGTTTTTCCTTATAGGTTTCTGTGGAAATAATCTCTCTACTGCTCTTTTCTTTGTTGACCTCTGGTTCCCCCATCTTCTTCTTGCTTCGGAGGAGGAGGTTCTCCTCTTCTTTTGACTTTTCTTGTAAAACCCTAATAGCAGAGCTCACCATCTTCTTTATTGACATAAAGAAATATATTGCATAGCACATATCGTTAAAAAAAATTATCTTAAAATCATAAAATGCAATGCTTATAAGACGAAAACAACACCGTCTTTTATAAGAAATATTTTTCTCAGAGATTCTTAAATCAAAAGATGATATGTGTGTGTGTGTGGTTTTATTTTACTCTTTTAACTAGCATTTTTACCTCTCTATATCTATTATGTATATATCTTATAGTTTTTGAATTGTCTCATATTTTTATTTTTATTTTTTAAATACATTCTACACCTAAGTAATATATTATTGTTATTATTCTCTTTTGGCAGTGTTCTCAAGTTTTAATGAAGTAAATAGATGTTTCCTATATTAAGAGAAATTCGAATGTATATTATATAATTTTATTTTGTAAAGTCATAAGTTGGTCGGCTTGGTTTGGAGGAAAGGGTGTAGAAGTTGGGAGACATAAGGTGTGTGGGTTCAAGCCCATCCCAAACCATTAATCTAACAATTACTAACATTTGCCTATAAAAAATATATATAATTTTATTTTGTATACACTTCGAGCCAACCCAACTCGTCGTACTTAAACCCAATCTTAATTAGTTCTATATATTATTAAATTTTTAGGTCTAGAATCATATTGAATCTAAAGATTTGGATGGTCAATATTTGGGATCAATGTTGCACAAATATAATTCATCCCAACATGTTCTATGAACACCCCAATGTGTACCCTAAAAAGTATTTCCTTATCCCCAGTAAATAACAATGATAGTGATTTCATGTAATATTTCTCTCTTGACTCAAAACATCTTTATCCACCCCACATTAACATCAAATTGGACATAAAAAATATATTATATTAGTTGTTTTCTAATTGTTACACAACAAGTCCATATTTCATTTTCCATTTTTATGTATGCATAAAGTATTATAACGATAGAGTGTAAGCTTTCAAAACTATCCACATAATTTAAATAATTTGAAATTATACTTACAGAACTCATGTCTGTTCCACGTATAATACAAAAAATTTTAAAGTAACACTTGATTTTAGTTCAACTTATTATTTTCTATTTTTGGAAATTGTTCATGTATACAATTATACATACATACATACATGTATGTATGTATGTATGTATGTATGTACGTACATATATGTATGTGTATATATATATATGTGTGTGTGTGTGTGTGTATGTATATATGTATGTAAATTTGTGAGGTAATTTATGAACAATATTATACACAATGAGTTGTGTGTGTAAACTATTAAATTTCATCACAATATTAAAAATAAAGTCTTTTAAATTATGTTCATAATGTGTTATTTTTAGCTGAATTGTGTGTGTGTGTGTGTGTGTTTTGGTTGGTAAGCTATTTCAAGGCAATATGTGTTGTGAGTTAGAATTACTTATCTTTGAGCAAATAATGGCCGAACATTAGATGATTCAATGAACACCAATCAAAAAATGGTAAAACCTATAACTGACTCAAACTAAGCAAAAGGTGGCAGAGACAAAGGCATTGATTGAGAAAGGCAGGGGTCCTCTTTTGTAGGAGACCATTGAGGAAAGATAGTAACGGTTCCTTTCGTATTATGGACTTTTTATGGTGCAACATGTTTTCCTTTTCTTTTTGTTGAGAACCCCTGCTATTCCTCAACTCAGGTATCTTTTCTCCATCATAAAAAAACAAAAAACATTTCTCTTGCAATTTTCTTTACAACATCAAAACATACCCTTAAATCTCAGAATCTAGGAAACCGAATTTCACAATCATGAGTCATGACTAATACAAAATGGAAGTACTATATAAGATTAGTAACATGGTTTTAACTTTTGAGTAGGTTGATTATATTCTCTATGATGCGCTTTCATCTTCATGCATTGAAATTTTTACCATAACATGCATTGATACATTCGTTTCAGGGGTCCCAACCATTGATAGAAGGTGGCGCTTCCGGCGACGTGTTCGTTTTGGACGTAAACCTTTTGGCCGGAACCCATAAAGCTCTTCTTCATATGCAATTGTGAGAAACAAGAATAGGAAAAATGTCTTCCGCTCCTCATAACTCTTCTCCCGATAACTCCACACCCGATAACGCCACACCTGATGACGCCACACCTGATAACGGTTCGCCTAATGATTCTGATAACTCTTCTTCGACACCATCACCACCACCACCATCACAATCACAATCACCACCACCACCTTCACAATCCTCACCACCCCCATCACCACCACAAAGCTCCTCCACCCCTCCACCGCCTTCACAATCATCACCAACACCTACATCAAACACTCCATCCCCTCCACCACCCAATGGATCATCGCAGCCTCCTCCTGTGTCTAGTCGTTCTCCACCCCCTTCTGGATCTGGATCTGGATCACCCTCACCTCCACACAAATCATTGCCAAATACACCACCCTCGGAAAGATCAGATAATAATAACGACAACAACAACAACGACGATAACAATAAGGCAATAGTTGGAGCAGTGCTTGGGGTAGGGAGCGTTCTTCTCATTCTGGTCATTGTTTGCGTTATTTGCTCCAGGAAGAAGAAAAGAAAGCAAATGTACTATTATGGAGATCCATCTCATGGAAAAGGTGACCCTTGTCATTTTTTATTTAGATGTCATACATATCCCTTAAGCAAAACATTGGATCAAGTTTTACAAAAATAGAAAAAATATAGGCATCGAGAGAACTTTGTCTCCTTACACCTTACACGAGTCGCCGGCATTTATTCAAATTAATAGGAGTTCAATATAACTTTTAGAGTAAAGGTTATAGACTCAATGTATTTTTTGGACTAGGCTTGTCTTGAGCCTCTTGTCCTACCGGATAATATATATTACCTTTTGCTTTTGCAAAAAAAAAAAAAAAGTAAAGGTCTTGGAAAAAAATGGACTCAATCGTTAGATAAATCCAATGGGTGACATTTGACTGGAGAGAGTTGCATGCATAGGCATTAGACAATAGTTATACATGCACTATGTTATTGTTTGTGCTTAGAAAATGAGTTCCATGTGAATTGTATGGTATAATCAGATTGCAAAGAAAAAATCCTATTATGTGTATTATGGGCATCATGTTTATCTTAAGGAGAATAAGTTATTAGAAATACCTTTACTGACAAAATAAGTCAGAAAAGTTTAAGATAAAACAGGGGTATTAACATTTTTATTATTATTTTAGTACATCTTTAATTTTTTATTGACTGTATCTATAGTAATTGTACTCATACATGAATTTTATAGCTTGTTGGTAATTTAAAATATGTATGCAGGGAATAACTATTACAACAGCGGGCAGCACCCTAATTACTACGGAGGTCCGCATGGGGAACATGTTGTGAGGGTACAAAATGGAATGGGTCCTAATGGTGGTGGGTGGGGTGCTCCGCCACCACCTCCCCCTCTAATGAACAGTGCTGACATGAGCTCCAATTACTCGACGGGACCACCCCCTTTGCCTCCTCCCTCACCAAGCCTTGCTTTAGGCCTTAAAGGAGGAACCTTCACTTACGAAGAATTGGCAGCTGCCACAGATGGATTCGCTGATGCCAACTTGATAGGTCAAGGTGGCTTCGGTTATGTCCATAAGGGTGTGCTGAATGGTGGAAAGGAAGTGGCAGTAAAGAGTCTAAAATCAGGTAGTGGGCAAGGAGAGCGAGAGTTTCAAGCTGAGATTGATATCATTAGTCGTGTTCATCATCGCCATCTTGTCACACTTGTTGGATACTCTATTGCTGGTGGGCAGAGAATGTTGGTCTATGAATTTATTCCCAACAATACTTTAGAGTTTCACCTTCATGGTAAGTATTATACATTCTTTAAACTCATATCAGTTTAGGTTTTGCTTTTATGTATTATTCAAGGAAAATTATACTCACATCTCTTAATATATCTGCTTAAATGACACACATTTGTTTTATTTTTAAACAAACTTTTATTACCCTTATTTGTTTAACCTGATGACACTTACCTCTCATAGAGTTAAGTGTCATCAGGTTAAACCATTATGTATTATGTATTAGTTTGAGATAACTTAGAAGGAGTAAGCTGCAATTCCCCTATTTATCCTTTAGCAATAAAATGTAGGGATGGCAAAAAAACCCGTACTCGTGGGTATCCGCGGGTAAAACCCGCCACGGATTTTAAACGGGCAGTTAAACGGGTACCCACGGGTGTAATGGGGCAGATATTTATTACCCGTGTATAAGCGAGTGAAGCGAGTATCATACTACAGTGCCATGCGAATACCATATATATGTAATTACTTAAATTTTATGGATATTTGGTTGTAATTTCCATAAACTTTTTAATTTAGGAGCATGAGGTGATATTTTGTAAATTCTCATTTGAAACTTTGTCTAGAAATCTAGGTAAAAAATAATTTTTTTTGAAAATAAGTGTGTTTTTTAAGAATTTATTAAGTATCCATGGATACCCGTGGGTACCCGCGGATTCTCAAAAATCCGTTAAAAAGCGTCGGGTGACCATGTGCGGGTATGGGAAGTGCTTGGGGGCAAATTATCCAACAGGGCGGGTAGTGGGGGGCTACTACCCGTGCCTGCCCCGCCCCGTTGCCATCCCTAATAAAATGTAATGATGTATGAATAAAATTCAATTGGACAATTAAGAAACCATTATCTTGAAAGTTAATTTTTTGAATAATCTATCATGATTTATAGGTGGTACTTTGGGACATATTTTTCTTACATTTTGTTGGGAGCATCCCTTGTAATCTAAATTGCTAATGTAGTTCGTGTCAAAAAAAAAAAATTGCTAATGTAGTTAATGTTTGCATGCAGGAAAGGGTCGGCCTACTATGGACTGGCCAACAAGAATGCGGATTGCAATTGGATCTGCTAAAGGCCTTGCCTATCTTCATGAGGACTGTGAGATTCCCATCGCTCTTATGAACTTTCTATTTTTATTTATTTTCTTCTCTGGTCAATTTTTTTTTCACTTTTTCTATATTTACATATGCACTCAGGTCATCCACGCATCATCCATCGTGACATCAAAGCTGCAAATGTCCTTATTGACGATAGTTTTGAAGCGAAGGTCCAACATATTTATATATTTTATCTATTTAATAAAGTTTATGTCTCCATATTTACCTATTTCAACTATTCAATGTTTTTCATACATGTTAACAATCTTATGTTGTTGAAAGCTAATGAATTATGCCAACAATGCATTTTAACTAGGTTGCTGATTTTGGATTGGCCAAGTTGACCACTGATAATAATACTCATGTATCGACTCGTGTCATGGGAACTTTCGGGTAATTTTTCTTCACCGCTTGCTTTTGTTACCTGCAGCAACCTCAATAAATAAATGTGACAAATATGAAAGGGTTTTTGCTTATGATATATAGAATATCGTTTGCTTCATTCAAATGTAATCTCTCACATTAACTAATCGAAATGCACTTTTAACTAGAATGCTCATCAAGTTGACAGAAATCGTTGAGTTTTTGAAAGTTGAAACTATTTCATGTTTTAGTTTAAAATTTGAGAAATACTTTTCCATGTTAGAATAGCATTTTTACTCAGAGGAACACAACTCCTAACTTAGGAAAAAATCACCAAATATTTTATTATTAAAAATTGTCCAAGCATGCCATAAAAAAAAAAAGTTAGGAAAACACATAGCAAGCACAAAATCCTACTTGACAACCTATATTTTTGCATGCTAACGCAGGTATCTAGCCCCTGAATATGCATCAAGTGGAAAACTGACGGAGAAATCCGACGTTTTCTCATTTGGGGTCATGTTATTGGAACTCATAACTGGAAAGCGACCGGTGGATGTCGAAAGTGCAATGGATGACAGCTTAGTGGACTGGGTTGGTATCATGTTCAATTTCATGTCTATCACTTATCCTGCCACATCTTTTTCCTAATTAACTTTTGGGAATTACCTGTGTTTAATCAGGCTCGACCGCTACTGACTCGCGGATTGGAGGAGGATGGCAACTTCGGAGAGCTGGTAGATCCATTTTTGGAGGGAAACTACAATCCTCAAGAACTGACAAGGATGGCTGCTTGTGCCGCTGGTAGCATTCGCCATTCTGCGAAGAAGCGTCCTAAAATGAGTCAGGTAAAGCACTCTGACAGGTGTTTATACAAATAGATAAGCTCAAATAAGTTGTCTATGAGTCAATCTAAAACGCCTACACGCGTGCGCGCGCGCGCGCGCGCACACACACACACACATATATATATATATATATATATATATATATATATATATATATTACAATCAAGGGCGGTGAAATTATATATATTCACTTAAATAATGATTTATGAATTTATGTTTAGATTGTAAGAACGTTGGAAGGAGATGTCTCACTGGATGACTTGAAGGAGGGGATTAAGGCAGGGCACAACTCTGTTTACACCTCTTCATCTGGGAGCTCGGAGTACGATACAATGCAATACAATGCTGATTTGCAAAAGTTCAGAAAGGCAGTGTTTTCTAGCCAAGAATTTGGCAACAGCAGCTGCTCTAGTGGCGATATGAGCCAGACCCCAAAGCAAAAGCAGCCACAGCTGCTCTAAGCTGTTGAATAAACGAGGCTATATAGCAATTATCATAATATTGTGATTGCACACGTGAAAGGAAGAGAGGGAAAATTCAAGGGGGTTGCTTCTGTTTGATATTGTTTCCTTGGTTTGGGTTTGGGAAATAATATCCGGTTTGTGGAGATTTTAGCTTGACACTTTCGTTACCGGGTGTGTTTGAGGCACAAGTTTATGCCAATGTGACTTGCTTCTTTAATTTGTTCACTGTTTTTATATTTTGTAATATGGTTATTGTGTGATTGTGTGCTTTTGGAGATATAAGCATACCTTGGAATGGATTCATAAACATAACTATTGCTCTTATTATTGACTCATTATTTTTCTTTCGATGCATATATTGTGTTTGTTTCACAAATGAACAGCCTTTGAAGTTAGAATGTTTATTTTGTTCTCAATTTTTCTCTTTCATAATTATTTAATAAAATTATTTATTAAATTGGATTGAAAGTGGGATTTTTAATAAATTGTATATATAGAAAAACTCTCAAAATTGTATGAATGAGGTTCAGTCCTGGATCTAAGTAAAGTTTAAATCATGACACATCTGCAAGAACATGTAAATTGAATAAGTGAATTAAAGTATAGACTTCCATCTTAACACAAGGCATTGCAGCCTAGACATTTGACCTTGGCATGAATTCAACATTTGAATTTTCGATTTTCAGTATTTCATTCTAAGGAAAATAGAGCAGTCAATCAATGCTATGAAGGACAAGGAAGTTTGACACATGATCATTGTTAGGATGTGTGATCTTAGGTTGAATAAGGACATCTATTAGTCTGTTAGTCCATTAGTTAGATAAAGTAGTTAGAAGATTAGATAAATAGGTGAAATCAGATTGGGAAGGGGAATTATGTACATTTTATAGCTTGTGAATGAAAAGAGAGAGATGCTTTGTGAAGGGGAAACCTATGGGGGGAATTCTGTTCAGATTTCAATATTACAATTTACAAATCCAATCTTTTGGTTCTTTCTATCTGGTTTTACATCTCATTTTATTTGAGTTCCTAACAATCATTCAGTAGGAGCTTGCTTAAGCCATATGCACAATAGCTTCCAGAGCGTGTCAGAACCATCTTTATGTCTTAGTTTCACAGAATCGCATGGAAGAAGAAGAAAGAGTTGAAAAGAAATCTATCTTCATTTCATATGATGTGAATTAGTTACAGAGAGTTAGTTACAATGCTTATATATATAGCACTGTTGTATTAATGACAGCTAAGCTACAGCAAACTAACTTGAGTTTTAACAACTCAACTAAACTAACTAAAGGTTAAGTAAATAAACTAACTCTAGTTTAATTTACAATGTAGCTAATACCCTCCCTTAAGTTGGACTATGTAGATTACAAAGTCCCAACTTGGAAATGAAAGACTTGAAAAAAGTAGCATGTAAGGGCTTTGTAAACACATCAGCAAGTTGAGAGGTAGAAGGAACTGGAAGTAGTCGAATAACTCCTTGCTGAATCTTCTCTCGAGTGGTGTGGCAATCTATCTCTATATGCTTGGTCCTCTCATGGAAGGTGGGATTGTGTGCAAGATATATAGCAGATTTGTTATCACAATACACTGCTGAAGGTGCAGAGAAAGTGATATGCAAATCTGCTAACAAATAACGAAGCCACTGCACCTCTCTTGTCAATTTAGCTAATGCCCTGTACTCAGCTTCAGAGGAAGATGCTGAGATAGTCTCTTGCTTCTTTGATTTCCAGGAAATGAGAGCAGAACCAAGGAATACGCAATAACCTGTGATAGATTTGCGGGTGTCTGGACAGTAGGCCCAATCGGAGTCTGCAAAACCAGAAAGTTGCAGAGAATTTGATGCAGGAAAAAATAAGCCTTGAGATGGAGCTGACTTGAGGTATCTCAATACTCTAGTTGCAGCTTGAAAATGCGACTGCAAAGGCTTAGATAGGAACTGACTTAGCTGCTGCACACTGAAAGCTATGTCAGGTCTTGTGGTTGTGAGTTAAATTAACCTCCCAATAAGGCGCCTATAAGATGTTTCATCAGGATAGGCAGGGCTGCCTGCATTGCTGATTTTAATTAAAGGGTCATAGGGAGTGGTTGCAGGCTTGGCTGCAAGTATTCCACTGTCTTCAAGAAGCTCCAATGTATATTTTCTCTGGTTTAAGACAATGCCTTGGCTGGACCTTGCAATTTCCAAGCCAAGAAAAAATCTAAGTGCTCCAATATCCTTGATCCGAAACTTATCATCCAGAATGCTCTTGACAGATTTGATCTCAGACATGTCATTTCCTGCTAAAACAATGTCATCCACATAGACTAATAAAACAGTAAATGAATTAGTCATGGATTTGACAAAAAGAGAATGATCGGAGGAGGATTGGGTGTATCCAAGAGATAACAATGTCTGAGTAAGCTTGTGGTTCCACTACCTACTAGCTTGTTTGATACCATATAAAGATTTATGTAGCCTACAAACTTTATTGGTCAAATCAGAATTTGTAGTAGGCAAACTAGGGGGCAGAGACATATACACCTCCTCACTTAAATCACCATGCAGAAACACATTATTGACATCCAGTTGCTCCAAAAACCATCCCTTGGCAGCAGCAAGGGCTAAAAGAATCCGCACAGTTGTGAGCTTGGAAACTGGGCTAAAAGTTTCAAAATAATCCACACCCTCTAATTGGGTATAACCCTTGGCAACAAGCCTGGCCTTGTGCCTTTCAACAGTACCATCAGCATTATATTTCACCTTATACACCCACTTGCAACCAATAGGTGTTTTACCACTATGAAGGTCAACAATGGACCATGTATTGTTCAAGGCAAGAGCATCAAGCTCAGCTTTCATGTATACGCCAACAATCATGCTTGGAAGCTTGATTATAAGTTTTGGGTTCAAATTGAGTAAAGGATCGCTAAGCGAAAATTTCTATAGGAAGAAGAACAATTGTGATAAGATAAAACAGAAGATAAAGGGTAAGAAATAGGTGAAACAATACCTGAAGTATGATTGGAGCAACTAGACAAATTGCAATGGTAATCATTCAAGTAACTGGGTCTAGATTTGATCCTGTCCGAATGTCTAACCACTGGATGAGGAGAATTAAGTGCAGGGGATGCAGATGGAATGAGTTCTGGATCAGTTTCCAGTTCAGAAATATCAGTCTCAGGTTCAGAAATGTCAGTTTCAGGTGCTGTCAATGCAGTGACAGGGTCACTTGCTAGAACAGAATGCAAACCAGAAGTGGAAACAGAACTTTCAACAGGTAATGGTTCAAAAAGAAAAGCTGAATTGTCCATGGTGTGTGAGGTGACAGGGTCACTTGCTGAATGTTCAGAATTATTGGATGCAGAAGTATGGAAAGGAAAATGATTTTCAAAGAAAATCACATTTCTAGAAGTGAATAATTGATGAGAATGCAAATCATAAAGGATGAAACCCTTAATACCTTCCTTATATCCTAGAAAAATGGTTTCCTAGCCCTATGATCAAATTTTGTGCGATGATTATGCAAAGTGGAAGCATAACCAAGACAACCAAAAACTTTGAGATGAATTAATGAAAGTGGTTGATTAAAAAGAATCTCATATGGAGATTTATTTTTGAGAATAGGAGTAGGGATCCTATTTATAAGATGCACAGAATGTTGGATGGCAAAATTCCAAAAAATTTTAGGTAGGTTTGCTTGAAAAAAGAGAGATCTAGCTATATTTAGAATGTGTTGATGCTTTCTCTCAACAGTGCCATTCTGTTGAGGAGTCTCAACACAAGACCTTTGGTGTATGATACCCTTACTTAGATAAAGATCATGCATAAGGAATTCAGCACCATTGTCACTTCTTAAACATTTTAATGTGGTATGAAATTGAGTTTCAATAAAAGCTAGGAAATGAGTAAGATGCTTGCGGGTTTCATCTTTAGATTTCATCAAAATTATCCATGTGAACCTACTAAAATCATCCACAAGAGTCAAAAAATATTTATGGCCTAAAAATGAAGAATGAGCATATGGGCCCCAAATGTCAGCATGTAGAATTTCAAAAACATGAGTGCTTTTATTAAGACTACTAAAATGAGGCAATTTTCTTTGCCTAGCAAATTGACAAGTGTCACAAGGAAGTTTGATATTGTGAAATGCTACGAAAGGAAATTGAGTAGACATACATTGATGTCTATCAAAAGATATGTGACCCAATCTCTTGTGCCAAAGGCAACTTTCAGTTAAAGTTTTGGAAGCAGAATTACAAACAGTGGCATAATTACAAACAGAATCATCTCTTTGAAAAGCAGAACCAGTTGCTGACAATTCCAGCAGATAGAGTCCATGAATTAGTCTAGTTGTACCAATCATCCTCTTGGTATTGACCTGAAAAAATGAGCAGTTTTGGTCAGTAAAAACAGCATAGCAGTCACTTGTTTTGGTAAGTTGTGGTACTGAAATTAAATTGGCATGGAAACTTGGCACAAATAACACATTATGGAGCTGTAAATCAGCAGAAACAGAAACTGTTCCTGCTAGAGATGCAGTAGCATATGTGTTATTAGGCATGTCAATTCTAATGGGCTTAATAGAAGTACAATTGGTAAGTATATCAAGGCTATGAGTAATATGGTTGGTGGCTCCTGTATCAATAATCCAGGAGGTAAGATTCTTACCAAAAGTAATGTTGGAGTTAGTGTTTAAGGAAGAATTGGAATTAACCGAATTTGAAGAATGTGTGTTTGACATGATTGTGTTAACAGAATGTGATGCAGCTGCAGCCTGTTGCTTTGACTGTTGAAGCAAGTCCATGAGTCCTTTGTATTGTTCTTGTGATAAGGTGACACCATTGGTGGAAGTATCTTGAGAATTTTTGGAGTCTTCATCAGAAGCAGCACTGACTGAAGCCAAATTAGCAGATGATCCAGTCTTGACAGAGGTTCTGGTTTGATACCCAGGGGGAAAGCCATGAAGAAAATAGCAAGTATCAATAATGTGGTTGGTTTTACCACAATGAGTGCATAACCTATTGCCTCCTTGACCCCTGCCTCCAGGGCCTTGCCTGCCACGGCCTTTGTTGTAATAATTTCCTCTGCCTCTATTAGCAAACTGATTACCACTAATAGCACATGCTTTGCCAAATTCTACAGAAAGATCTTTCAATTCGATCTCAACAGTTGCAACATGAAATTGTCTCTCTTGTTGAACCACAAGAGAGAAAGCCTTAGCAATGGGAGGAAAGGGCTCCATCATCATGATTTGAGACCTCACATGAGAATATTCCTCATTGAGTCCCTTCAGAAATCTGATTGTATAGTCATGGTCCCTAAACAATCGCATAGATTGGACTGCACCGCAGGAGCATTGGATAGCACACTTACATTGTGGAAGAGGCCTGAAATTTCTAATTCATCCCATAGTGCTTTCAACTCATTGTAATACTCAGAAATGTCACGTCTACCTTGTGACAATTTGCAAATGTCTTCCTGAATATCAGCAATTCTGAACATATCGCCTTGATCAAATCGATCATGCAAGTCCTTCCAAGCATCGAATGCCTTTTGAAAGAAAACAATTGATTTCCGCACAGTTGCAGAACAAGATCTTTGAAGCCAAGCAAGAATCATACTATTGCATCTAAGCCACTGATTATATCACAATTCAGTTTTTCCTGGAACAAGCTGTGGTTCCATCTACAAACCCTAACTTGTTTTTACAAACCAATGCGACGCGCATCGAAAGAATCCAGGACTGAAAATTCTTCATACCTTCGAGCAACGGCGTGACTAACACCACTGCAGGAGTCTCACTTGGATGGAGATAGAAAGGATTGGTGGTGTTTGTTGCGAAATCTGCATAAGGTTCGAGGCTCTGGTTCGTCATTGTGATGCGGAATCCAAATTGCAGATCTAGAAAAATAACTTGGTTGAAAGCAAAAAACGAAATCAATTTCAACCGATCAAAGGAAAATTGAAACGAGAATGTGATTAAAGAAGAACGAATCGGAACACAATTGACAGAACCAGAGCTCAAAAATTGAGCTCTGATACCATCTTAGTTTCACAGAATCGCATGGAAGAAGAAGAAAGAGTTGAAAAGAAATCTATCTTCATTTCATATGATGTGAATTAGTTAGAGAGAGTTAGTTACAATGCTTATATATACAACACTGTTGTATTAATGACAGCTAAGCTACAGCAAACTAACTTGAGTTTTAACAACTCAACTAAACTAACTAAAGGTTAAGTAAATAAACTAACTCTAGTATAATTTACAATGTAGCTAATATTATGTGCAATCAAATCCCTTCTTCCATAACAAGTAGGACACTAAGCCATCTGATTTTCTTGATAATATTCAGGCTCTTGGTCTGGATTGCATGTAGCACAGACTAGACTTACCTCATCCTCCACAACCTGAAAATAATTTTCATGGTTTTGTTGGGGAGATGAAAAGAAATAGTAAGAAAATACTAGTATATATATATACATTGAATTAGAAATTTGATTTGTGAAACTGAGATGCAAATCCAAAATTTACGTGAGCATTTCTCAATAATTTGTCGGTATGGAGATATCATATTAATCTATCAGTTTCTGAAAAGGTAGGATTTGCAAGTTCCAAATCAAATTATTAAGAGCACACATTGTCTGATCATAAAAAAAGTACAGATGAAAACAGAAAAAGAAGATTACAACATTAGCTGAGATAAATCCCTAACTATGAAGTTACGGGCTACAAGCAAGCAGATGGAAACAGTCATCTCAGCAAAAAAATTCCATCTATATATATTTTTCTGACTTGAAATTGACATGAACCATTTTACTTTTCATTGGTTTTAAGAAATTAATGAGATTATTTTATATGATTTATTTATTATCATATTTTTTTTTTTTTGAACGGCTGTCATATCATATTATTATTTAATCCATATCAAACACGCTAATAAAATATATACATAATATATATAATATTATTTGATTTGTTATCTGGTATGCCTTAAGCGTAAGATATGATAAAACTTATCGCGTCTATATTATATATACTTTTTCTCCAATTGTAGAGATAAAAAGTATATTATATATGATATAATATGATATAGACGTGATACATTTTTAAAGGGGTACATAAAATATCCTTCAAAAATAATTGGGTACCAAAAAAATCATATAATAATAATAGTCTCAAAGTGGTTAATTAGTGACTAATTATAACAACAAAAAATAATAGTCTGAAAAATACCTAAATATTGCCCCAGTATATTTCACACGGGTTTATGACTAAGATCTTAGGTTGTTCTGTGCGAATTAAGAAACTGATGCCCTATTAATATTTGAATATTATCCTCATTGCATTAATTTTTTAAATTATAAAGACCGTCAAAATCAAATATTTTCTTCGAGTTTTCATTTTACTCTTCATTTTAAATTTTCGTATTTTTAAATTTGATAATGTTTTAACTATCTTTTTTGACCAAATATTTTAACTATCTTAATAATATAATATTAATATATGCTAATAAACCCATTCTTTGTATGAAAACTAAATACTAATTTCCTCTCACTTAAAACAAGATGAAAGTTAATTAAAATGACTATTAGTATTACACCAAAAAATGGGGGAAACTATTATATTAAAGTTTAAGCGGTATTGTCGTTCATCACTCTTCACAAAGTTTTCTTTTAATGAGAATTATAAGATAGTTAAACTGTGTAAATTAAAAGGGGCTTAAATGAGCTTTAATATAACTGCAGAAAGATTCATTAGCATCCAAAAAAGGAAAAAGATTAGAGCACGTACCGCATTGCAAGCTTTACTTAGAGAGTGCGCGAGATGAAACAATACGATCGAGGAGAAAAGCCCAAAACAAATTAATGTAACTACCATGAAGCTTCGTACCCTGATCTACTATATATCTAGCTAGGATACAGCCCGATTACATTGCTTCAATATATTGATGCTTAATTGGAAGTTATGAAGGGGTGCTTAGTTCAAAAAATAGTGGAGAATGGTAGCAATTAAGTGATAAATATTTTCAATGTTATGAAGATATGTTAATCAAAATTAAGAGGAACGACCTGATTATAATTTTCGAAATATCAAAGTAGCCTTTACATAAGAAAATAAAAAAAAATTATGCAGTAAAAATTAATATTGTTTTGTTTTTTCATCTGCTTTGCAAACCCGTCGTCCATTGTGGTATTGGTATATTCGAATAATTTGTCTCGAGATGTATGGAGGTATTTCAGTTCCTTTTTCCTCTTAATTAATAATTAATTGCCCAATTCCATCGTTCCAAAATAATGTAAACGACGAGATTAACATCAAAACGTAAAATGCTTCTTCCAAGAAGCTTCCTCGCTAGGTTCGCCTCTGAAGGCATGAGGTTCTTATATACAGTCCTTTGATCTAATAGTGAATTACTTTTGGTGACCTCATTGTCGTATGTAGTGTCTATTTTGTCATTTGGAAAACAATTTCAACTATTCACTTTTTTTCTTACATTTTTATATATATTTTTTCTTTCTATCTGTCTCCCTTCTTTTTCATCTCATAACTCATCACACCACATATTTCATCTCTGTCTCTTTTCTTTTTATCTTTCTCATTCTTAATTACATCTCTTGCACCCTATATTCTTTTATGGCAACACCCTATTTAAATTTAGGGATGTAAGAAAATTTCTCCCTTATTGGGATACTTCCACGAGTGGCATAATGGCATTCTCATTGAACAATGTTTCTCATTCTCAGTTACATAGGAGAGATAGGAGGTGAAAGGGAGAATAAGATAAATAATGTGATAATAAAAACGTATACAACAAAGAAAAAATCATGTGAAAAAAATGTGTAAGAGAGATGTGATACCATTAATTGTTATCCATCTACGGAAATGCCAACTATGTAACTATTATATACAATCTATAATAATATTTTTTTTATATAAATACAATATTATATATGGGTTAATTATGTTTTTCCTCTGCCAAAATTAATGAATATTTGGTTTTAATCCCAAAAGCTTGTAAAATATCTTTTTTTGTCCCCAATTTTCTAAAATGTTCACAATTTGGTCCTCATTGTTTTGTTTTAGCCCTTCTAATATAAGTTTTTTCTTCTCGTTTTAGTCATATAATATTTCTTCTTTTTTTGTTTTAGTCCTGATCAAACAGGGATTACAGGGACTAAAACAAGAAAAAAATGATATTATAGAGACTAAAACAAAACTACGAGGACCACTTGCAGCACATTTCATAAAATTGGGGACGAAAATGATACTTTTAAAACTTTATGGACTACAACAGCAAATTCGCTAATTTTTGGGATGAAAAACATAACTAATCCTATGATATAGTACTCCTTCCGATCTCAAAGATAAGGAAAAAAAAAGTCATGCTTTAGTGGTCCAAAATATAAACAAATATTAACTAATTTCACATTATTTAATTATATTAACTAATTTCCTTAAAAAGTACAATGAGGTAGTTTTTTTACTTATATTCAATACGACCGTTTAAGTACCTACAAAGCAGTAGTTATAAGGGAAACGTCTGAAATGGATTTTCTACATTAAAACAAAAATTGAGGTCTGGAAACAGGAATGGAAGCATAGGATACGCCTCAATTCATCTAAGATTTCATTTAGGAAATAATTAACATTATTTACTGGTCAGCGATAGGGATTGAGAAGAGAAGTGTGCATTTGTTATTTATATAAAAACAGGACTGGGTACTGAAGAAGAATGCACTCCTCAATTTTCATGATTTCTTTCCTCAACCATACTTGTAGAAGCAAAGAAAAAAAACAAACAAAAATTGAGGAAAGGAATACAGCAGTGTTCCTAAATCATTATAATTATACCCTTTCTCCTAGGTTCCTATCTCTGCCTTCTCACCTTCCACACATGGCTGCAGAAGTGAAACGCAAGCCTTCATGGCTGGCCTTGTGTATCATTGTTATGATCTGCAATGTCAGTTTAGCAGAAAGAGTTTTGAAAGAGAAAGAATCAGGAAATTTTGTTGAGAAAGAAAGACAACAAGGAGTTCTAAGAACGGTGGTAGATTTCTTATGGCAGAGTGGAAAGTCTTCTTATGAACCTGTTTGGCCCGTGAGTTCATGAAATTAATTAACACATTTTATATATTATGATTATTTTTGCTGAACCTCATTAATTAATCAAATATAATTATATGAATGTCCTTATAGTATCTGAACTGCATTATTGAGCAGGAAATGGAGTTTGGTTGGAGAATTATGGTGGGATCAATCGTTGGATTTTTAGGAGCAGCGTTGGGAAGTGTTGGAGGGGTAGGAGGTGGAGGAATTTTTGTCCCCATGCTCGCTTTGATTATTGGCTTTGATCCCAAGTCTTCTACAGCCATTTCCAAGTGTTAGTATATTACCCCATATAGCTCTATTAATTTGTTCTGCTTATTCTCGCATGCTAAACATTCAATATTGTCTGGATTTTACACATCATAGGTTTGATTTCATAATGGCAGGTATGATTATGGGTGCAGCTTTATCAACTGTTTACTACAACATGAGGCTTAGACACCCAACACTAGATATGCCGCTTATAGATTATGACCTGGCTTTGCTTTTCCAACCTATGCTGATGCTTGGAATAAGTATTGGTGTTATATGTAACGTTATGTTTGCTGATTGGATGGTCACAGTTTTGCTTATCATCCTATTCATAGGTAGTAATAACTAACGTAGATATTAATTAACATTTATCTGCTTATTTTAATTTACTTTATGTTTAAAATATTTATAATTGTTTACTTCAAATTTATAATGAAAAGCTAAGCTTTTAGGTGGGGGGAAGGACTATTTTTCTTAAAATGATAAATGTATAAATAATTTTTTTGGTTGCTAACTTGGAAATAATCGGTGGTAGGTACATCAACAAAAGCTTTATTCAAAGGCATAGATACATGGAAAAAAGAAACAATGATGAAAAAGGTAAATTTACCTAATACACCTCAAATTTTGAAGTTGAGTCTCACTCCTTCAACTTGTGGTAAAAGTACTAATCTACTTGATTTTCAGGAAGCAGCCAAGCGGTTGGAAGAAGAACCAAAATCTGGTGGTAAGTCCCTATAAGCCTGCTTATAACATGTAGAGTAACCCTTCAGCAACTCTATAGGAGATCATTTCAAAACCTGATAACAAAAAAAAAAAAAAAAAGCAATTTTGTTGTCTCATAGTTACTTGTTACAACTTCATGTTGAATAACACAAACAGGAAAAGCTAATCTATCTATTCTATAAATCTATTAACTTTTTAAGAAAATTAATTACAATTAGCTTGGTTATCCACGTTGCGCCACGCGTTAGCATCTCCATATTTTATACAGAAAAGAATTATGCTGATTTTCTTGCACTTGTGCGGGTCTCATATGCTAGTTTTACACAAAATCAGCTGCAGTTTAGTTCGTAATTAACAATTGAAAGAAGTTAAAAAAAATATCTTCAATATTTACTGTTGGAACTTACAAACCCGTATTGCAGATGCTTCTGCAGAAGACTACAAGCCACTGCCAAGTGGTCCAGCTGATACACGAGATGAGGAGGTAATGCCAACAGTTTTTAAAATCATTTTCACTTTGGAATTTTGTTAATAAATAATTTATCCAGCTTTATCCACTGTTAATATATATTTATCACATTTGCATGCAGGTCCCTCTGCTAAAGAACATTTATTGGAAAGAATTATCACTCCTTGTGTATGTTTGGGTGGGTTTTCTCGTTGTTCAGATTGTTAAGGTAATTAAACTATTACATTCGGTTTGATTCTTTTGACTCCTTAATCATACACATTGATAACGGAATTTGATTCACCTGTTTTCACTGTATAAAATACACCAAGTTTTCTTATGTTTAGTGGATGCACTTACTTCTATGTATTTCTATGCAGACATACAGCAAGACTTGCTCCATTGAGTACTGGATTCTTAATTTCTTGCAGGTAAAGTAATTTCTAATATATGTGCCATAGGTTTCAGCAATGAATTCTAAATGTAGTACTTCTTACACCAGTTTTGCTAAGTTAACAAACCAAAATCATGCCATAAAATTAGCAGTGGAGCTGCGGTTATAAGAATTCATGAATTAGCAAATTCATGAACCCAAAATTTGCTAACATAATATAGCAATGCCAATAAATTGAGCAGAAGGCACGAGAGTCAACCTGAAACAGGACAATACTAGGCACTTATTTCTTAATGGAAACAAAAAGTTGAAATATATAGCATGGATTAAGTCTAATCCCACTTAGAGGGCATTTGGAAAAGCTAATTTGAACTTGTCTAATGTACCCGGACACCACATCTCCACCCAAAACCTTAAGGCATTGGGTATATGGGTCACCTCTCTTATATATCCTTCACTTAGCCCAATCCTAGCCAATGTGGGACTAACCACTCACACTTGAATTCTTACACTTACTGTTATAAATTGTTTTCAACTTTCACAGAATTTACCTCATTCTCTTTTCGATTATAGAAACAGCTTATACACGAGCTCTTATGCGATAAACGCTTAATAAATAAATGCTTAATTAGTGGTAGTATCAACTGTCAAGGAAATCTATAGTTTAGAAATATGTAACTTCGCTGCATTTTATATCATATATACTGTCATGCCAAGGACTAAATAAAATTTGATTTGCCAATTCAAGGTTCCTATTGCAATCTCCGTTGCGCTTTTTGAAGCCATTGGCTTATACAAAGGAACTAGAGTGATTGGATCAAAGGGAAAAGAAATTACAAATTGGAAAATTCATCAGATTTTTCTCTACTGTTCCTGTGGAATAGTAGCTGGTATGGTTGGAGGGCTTCTTGGTCTAGGAGGTGGCTTCATTTTAGGGCCACTCTTTCTAGAATTGGGAATTCCTCCTCAGGTACTTTCTTCGCAATTCTTGTGAATTTACTATCTGACTAGAAAAATATAACTCTGATAAATGTGTTCTTTGTTGCAGGTAGCAAGTGCTACATCAACTTTTTCCATGCTTTTTTCATCCTCCATGTCAGTTGTGCAATATTACCTTTTGGATCGCTTCCCAGTACCCTATGGTAAATAGCTTGCTGGTTATTGGTTATTTGTTGCTAATATATTTTCAAAATTTGTGAAACTGTTGTTGATTTATTTTACTCTTTGCTGCAGCTTCTTACTTTGTTTTGGTGGCAACCATAGCTGCCTTTGCTGGCCAGCATGTGGTGAGAAAGATAATTACAGTCCTTGGCCGTGCATCCATTATCATCTTCATACTAGCATCGACCATTTTCATAAGCGCAATTAGTTTAGGTACTTCCTATGATTTGAATTGGGAATGCTGAATGCATAGCCTTCTGTTTCATTGTTTTGTTTCTTTGGAAGATGCTTATTTGAGATGTTTCCTCTTTTATGTGTCACAGGTGGAGTGGGAATAGAGAACATGATTGTGAAGATGGAGAATGAAGAGTATATGGGGTTTGAAAATCTCTGCAATCAATCTTAGGTGTGCTCTGCCAGTATAACTACAGAGAATGGCATCATTGATGTGGTCACCTATTCCATTTTTATTCTAGCAGTGGTTCTGTTAAATCTTGTATTCCTGTATTATTTTCTATTCTGCAATGGTTGGCTGCATCATATTCTTTGTCATCCTCAATATTGATGCTGAGTATTTCACTTCGATTTCTAAGGCCAGATTACGTGCCTTGAAGACAAACAAATCCAGAGGAGTCTTATATCCTGAAAACTAGGCAACAGGGAATCCCCCCCGACAATTTAGGACCATATTGTTTTAGATTTTTGTCAAGTAACTAACCGAGAGAACCCTGCCCAACAAAAAAGGAACCTATAGCATAATTAAGTTTTTTTTTGGTAGGAAAGAAAAATAAATGAATGTGTTTTTTCTATGTGTTTTTAGTTTTAGTGTAGTGAAGTTTCTTAAATAGATAAATAAATAATACATCTGAAAAAAAACGCATCTCTAAGTTTTTGTTTCATTGAAATCTTCTCAAAAAGCTAATAATGTGTTTGGTTTACTTGGGGACCTGAATTCACGCAGTCAATGAATCCTGCCTACAATCAAAGCAACGCTGGTCATAATTTTACCTTATATATAAAAAGACAATTGCCTTTGTAAAATTTAAAATTTGGTATCCAACTTTTTCCTATTTTACCCTTAGCAAAACAGAAATTTTAAACAAACTAAATTTTAAATATTACCATAATTTTAAACAAAACTGAAATTTTAAACAAACTAATTCTAAACAATATCATATATTTTGTGCAGAATCAAATTTTCTGAAGCGAAAAAAATAAAAAATGTGGAAAGACGAACACAATAGTGCATGTCTTTCCACTAGTACGTTATAAAGTGAATAGATGTAGGGCATGTTTGATTTTGTGGTAACGTAAATTTCAAAGATGTGAAACTCAATTTTGTGGAGAAGTTATGGTTGGCTTGCTTTGACGAAATTCAGAGTGCGTTTGTTATAGATTTTGTTTTGTAAAAATCATTTTTTTAAAATGAAAAATCATTTTGAAGTTTTTTAATTGTGTTTGTTTTAGCTTTTTGAAAAAAATCATTTTCTAAAAAAATCATTTTTGAGACTAAAATGAAAAGCTAAGCTGAGTAGCTTTCGTAAAGAATTGGATGCGATAGAAGAGAGAGAAAATCAAGTAAAAATACGGAGAAACGCGGAAGGTATCTTTTGGACAAAAATAACCCATGTTCTCATTTTACCCTCTACAACAAAGTTTATTCTATCCTCTGTTCTCGTTCTACGTGTGCACTTTGGCTCTTCTATGCACAAATCCACAAAAAACTAATAATATTATAAAAATAAAAAAACACAATGAACAAGTAAAGTTTGATCCCAGTAATTAGGGGTGGACAAAAAAATTGCACCGACCCGCACCCGAGGAAATCGACTACAGAAACAAACCTTTGGGTGGATACGATCGGGTTATCGGATAATCGGGTCAATGAACACAGTTTGATATGGTTAATATTGGGCGGGTTTGGATCACTAAAATAAACCTGCCAGTGACCAAACCCGACCGATTCACAGAGAAGCAGGAAAGCGTGTACTCAGTACTCACTCTTGTTCAAAAGTCTGTGACATGACTACTCTGCAACAACATGCTTTAATTGTAATTTCCAGACTCTCTGCACAGCTACCCTGCTTTTCGTCCTTTTCTTTTGTCTTGTTGTGACTTCATTGAAATTTCAAAGCTTCTTTTTTGGTAATAAAATTTCCAAGCTTTATTGAAATTCCAATTTTGAGACTCGTAAGCGCAACAAAAGTGTGGTCTTGTGTTCCACCTTTTTTCTTTCCCTTTGCTAAATATTTTTCCAGCTCCCAACATTGCTTTCTTTTATTTTTCTAAGCTTCTTTTCCCTCTTTCTCTGTCTCTCTCTCTCACTCTATATCAGATTTCTGCAAAACCACAGCTTGATGGTGCTTGTTGAGTTACTAACAAGAATAATGAACAAATATCAAAGGCAACCAATACTAAATTTTAATAGCAATCACAACAGTGCAATAAAGTTAATCAAACACGAGTAGAGAATAGGAAGAATAACACCGCTATTTGGTTCTGTGATTCATTTAAAAGATGACCTACGTCTGCGGAGAGAAGCGACCCTCCGTTTCACTATCAAAGAGTCTTTACAAGATATTACAATTGCTTTGAACCCCTTCCAAATGTCCAAGAAGAACAAACCCAAGAGTTCCCAATCCCTCTCTTTTTCCTCTCTGAAAAACCTCTCAAGAACAACAATAGAGAAAGCCTTCAATCCTCCCTCTATGATTCCCTAAGACCCCAAGGTGTTTAACAGTGTTTTCCAGCCCCTAAAACCTCACAAAGACGCTCAAGAACGGCTGCACACAACCCTAGAAAGGCGCACGTCGTCTCCGCCTGGTCTGCGACGTCGGTTTATAAAACCCGACTGTGAATCGATTCGCAGGCATAGGTGAATCGATTCACCTAGTTAAAAAAGCCTCCCCTGCACGAATTAATAAAATGAATCGATTCATGCAAGCTTCCCATGCGATTCACAGAGGCGTACTTCAATTCACAGAGTCTCAAACATGCTTGAATCGATTCACATAGCTAGGGAATCGATTCCCAGTGTTCAAGAAACACTTTCAAGCAATTCCATGACCCTCCAAACTGATTTTAAGACACTCTAAACTCCACAATTCTCCAGCTTGACTTCAAATCAGTGTTGATGCTCAACTTTATCCATCAACCACTAGTTGCTCTCTCCATAAAATAGAATTACGTCTCAACGCAATTGATCAAGTCCAAGTGATCCTTGAACCTTGATCTAGGAAGATACTTGATGAACTTCTCACAACCATGCGTAATCCCCAATTCACCAATCATATTCTTCATTGCGACTCCACCTTGAGTTGTCTTCACATGCTTCAAACCGCCTTTCAAACAGCCATACCTCCTTTTCCGGTTCTTCCCAATATTCGTTCCAAGTGTCCTTTCCACAATGCCGAGATCCTTCATCTCAAATCCAGAAGCTAACTTCCCCTTGAGCATACAAATCTCCTCCTTGCTAGAACTTGCCTTTTGAATATCATTCACACTCTCCAACTCAAGATTGACCTTACACACAAGCCTCTCCTTGTACTTTAGTTCTTCAAACTCCGGAATACCTTCCGTCTTCATGAAGTTCCACTTGCATCCAACTACCCTTGACTTTTCCGGTAGATTCACAAGTTCCCAAGTCCGGTTCTTCTCCAATGAATTCAAACCTTCATTCATTGCCTTCAACCGTTTCTGACTCTCCATGCTTCCCATTGCTTCACTGAAGTCCCTTGGTCCCGAGTCTTGAACCTCTTCAGTCACAAACAAAGCATAACAAACAAGATCAGCATACTCGTATCTCTTTGGTGCCACAGTCTCCCTCCTTTCCCTATCTTTTGCCAACAGATAGCGGGATCCTTGTTTGTTGTCTTCCTCTAGAACTCGATGGTGGAGGACTATCCTCCTCTTCATCATTCCGGTCTCACTAGTGGTAGACTCCACCTCAACGAAGTTTTCTCCACCTCCACTTCTGAGCTACTATCCTCCAGGTCTTTGCACTTCATCCCCATGCGGGTCTCATCGAAAGTGACATCCCTGCTTATGATAACCTTTGACCCTTCAGATTCCAAATTCCACAACTTGTATCCCTTCACACCCTCCGGATATCCGATGAAGACACATTTCACAGCTCTAACATCAAGCTTGTCCTGCTTGATATGCGCAAAAGCCAAAGCTCCGAAAACCTTCAACTTGGAGTAGTCTGCCGGTCTCCCACTCCAAACCTCCATAGGTGTCTTGAAGTCTAACGCCGTTAATGGACATCTGTTGATCAAATATGTTGCTGTACTCACAGCCTCGCCCCATAAACTTTTAGGCAACCCAGCTGCCAAAAGCATACTCCTCACCCGCTTCAAGATGGTCCTATTCATGCATGTTGCTAGGCCATTTTGATGCGGTGAGCCTTCCACGGTCCTATGCCTCTGAATATCTTGTTTCCTGCAAAACTTATCAAAATGCTCTGAAAGAAACTCCAGGCCATTGTTAGTCCTTAAAATTTTCAGTTTAGTTCCTATTTGATTTCCTATGAGAGTATGCCATTCCTTGAACTTTTTAAAGGTGTCACTTTTGCTTTTCAAAATATAGACCCATACTCTCCTAGAGAAATTATCAACCATGGTGAGAAAATAGGAACCACCCCCATGAGTACTCACTCTAGCCGGACCCCAAAGATCCGAGTGAATGTACTCAAAAAGTTTACTAGAATGATGCATGCCACCCCCAAACTCAACCTTATGATGTTTGTCTAGTATGCACTTATCACAAAATTCTAGCTTATCCAATTTATCACCACCTAGCAAACCTTGTTTAGCTAGTTCAACTAAACCCCTCTCACTAATATGCCCTAACCTATTATGCCATAACATGGTTTTATCATGCAAAGTTTGGCTAGCTAATGATGCATGCCCAATAATAGTTGAACCCTCTAATATGTACAAACCACACATTTTAGTCCCCTTAGCTATTATCAATGCATCATGCGAAATTTTCATCATACCATGCTCAATACTAGTGCAATAGCCTAATCCATCAAACATGCTTATAGAAATTAGATTTCGCTTGAGTTTAGGAACATACCTCACATCTTGTAAAAGGAATTCACGGTTGTCATACATCTTAAGACGAATTGAACCCATACCTTGAACTTTGCAACCGTTGTCACCAAGACGAACTACTCCACCTTGCTTGAGCTCCAAAGTTTCAAAATATTCCTTCCTTGGACACATGTGAAAAGAGCACCCGGAGTCCATAACCCAACTCCTATCTGGTTCCCAACTCGTAACCACTAGAGCCTCTGCATCCTCATAACCATCCTCCATAGCAATCGCAACCTCCACGGAATCTTCATTGCCCCCTCTCTCGGGACAATCCCTCTTAAAGTGACCAACCTTATGACAATTAAAGCATTTGTACTTAGCTTTATTGTCCCCTTCCGACTTTGATTTCGCCTTAGGCTTTCCTTTACTGTTTCCTCTACTCTCATTTTTTCCCCTTGAGACACTCAAGCCTTCCCCACTATCTTCCACCTTCAAGTCTTGAAGCTTGGTTAGCTCCTTGGTCCTAATTGATTGTTGGACCTCCTCCAAGGTAATAGTGGACTCCATGTCATAGAGGAGTGCATCCTTAAAGTATTCAAAGGACCTAGGCAATGAATTCAATAAGAGTAAAGCCTTATCCTCGTCATCGAGCTTCACATCAATATTCAGTAGGTCATCAATAATTTTGTTGAATTCCGTTAGTTGCTCCACAATAGGTTTGGTCTCTACCATATTGAATGAGTAGAGATGTTGTTTCAGACATAACCTGTGGGCCAATGACTTGGTCATGTACAACGATTCTAACTTTGCCCACATCTCCGCCGCGGTCTTCTCTCTTGCAACTTCCCTCAATGCCTTATCGCCAAGGCACAAGATAATGGCACTTCTTGCCTTATCTATCATCTCATTCTTCTCCGTTTGAGACAGGGTGGCCGACATTCTTGCCTCACCCTTCAAGGCTTCAAAGCACTTCTGTTGAATAAAGATTGCTTCCATCTTCACCTTCCATAGACCAAAGTCGTTATTACCGGAAAACTTCTCGATGTCCCATTTAGTACCCATGGTGCACAATTGAATTATTTGTTCTTCCCACAGACGGCGCCACTTGTTGAGTTACTAACAAGAATAATGAACAAATATCAAAGGCAACCAATACTAAATTTTAATAGCAATCACAACAGTGCAATAAAGTTAATCAAACACGAGTAGAGAATAGGAAGAATAACACCGCTATTTGGTTACGCAGTTCGGCCCCAAAAAGATGACCTACGTCTGCGGGAGAGAGCAGCCCTCCGTTTCACTACCAAAGAGTCTTTACAAGAGATTACAATTGCTTTGAACCCCTTCCAAATGTCCAAGAAGAACAAACCCAAGAGTTCCCAATCCCTCTCTTTTTCCTCTCTGAAAAACCTCTCAAGAACAACAATAGAGAAAGCCTTCAATCCTCCCTCTATGATTCCCTAAGACCCCAAGGTGTTTAACAGTGTTTCCCAGCCCCTAAAACCTCACAAAGACGCTCAAGAACGGCTGCACACAACCCTAGAAAGACTGCACGTCGTCCCGCATAATTCTGCAGCGTCAGGTTTATAAAACCCGACTGTGAATCGATTCACAGGCATAGGTGAATCGATTCACCTAGTTAAAAAAGCCTCCCCTACACGAATTAATGAAATGAATCGATTCATGCAAGCTTCCCATGCGATTCACAGAGGCGTACTTCGATTCACAGAGTCCCAAACATGCTTGAATCGATTCACATAGCTAGGGAATCGATTCCCAGTGTTCAAGAAACACTTTCAAGCAATTCCATGACCCTCCAAACTGATTTTAAGGCACTCTAAACTCCACAGTGCTCCTTCCTAATTCTTCTTTCTTCTATTTCGATCTGTTGGTGAGTTTTTGGATAATTTCCCCATTTCTTCTCCGATTCTGCCTTTGAGAATGCGATTCTGTCACCTGCTATCAACCGAAACAATCTGACCGCCACACCCGCCACCCGCCCAACCCGCTATTCGCCCAGCCCGCCACCACCAACGGTCGGAAATGGGTTCAGAAATACCCTTCACGGTTGCATGCAAATCAGGGTTTTTCGGACCGAATCCGACCGTACCCGCCCGCCGTCCACCCCTACCAGTAATACACAGCGATCCTATTATTTTGGCATTTCTTTTCAATAGAATAAAGATAAAGATTTTGGAGGGGGTCGTATACTATATATATATATATATTAATCATGATAAATTAAACTACATAAAAATTACGATTGACCTTATAAATACAAAATTACGATTGAAGTTAATAAAATTCATATTAACATATGAAATATATTTAAGAAATATCACTAGCATTCAAATATAGGTAAAAATGTTTTTTAACAAGTATGTTTTCTTGAAAATGATTTTTATGTCCTTTATGGTAATTTTATAGTAAAAAAATCACTTCTACATAATTGTATCCAAACAACTTAAAAATCATTTTAAAAAAAGTGATTTTTATGATAATAAACAAATACAAATTAGCTTCTGATTTTCTTTAAAATCTCTAAAAAATAATCTCTAGATTATTTTATAACAAAATCATTTTTTTTAATCCGTAACAAACGGGCCTTCAGTTTAGCTGTTTAGGGCCAATGGAATTTGTGCAGTCGTGTCCCCAAACATGTGGGTAGTCCACCGAAGTTTGTGGATCCAATAGATAAGTGTGATAACTCTGGTTGAAAGGAGGTCGAATGCTATATTAGACAACATTTTTCCCTTTAGTAAAATCGATTTTAGAAAAATTAAGTCAAAAGAACTAATTTTATATAAATTGATATTTTAAGAATTATTTTACATTTAAAAATAATATGTTAAGAGTTAATTATATTATTAAATGTAAATTTTTATCGAAAATCTATTATTTTCAACTTTCACCTTACATTTCATTTTATCACTTTCTTTGGTTTAATAATGTTTGGAAGGAAAGAAATTAGAGGCAGAGAAAAAGGAGGAAAAAACAACTACCGCTCATTTGGTTGAGCAAAAGAATATGTGAAATGAAAACTATTGTAAAGTGAGTAATTTATTTTACAAGATAAAATAAGTAATATTAAATATTAATATATAAATAAACTACTGATATTATGTATGCATGTATAACAAATAGCTGATGTGTTAGAATATTAATGCGATAAAAAAAAAAGTGTTAGAATATTAATACTGGTTAATTTTTTCATTACAGTTGAAATATCTTATTTTACTCAGTAGAATGAAAGCTTATTTTCTTAAACTTTTTCTGTGGACCTTCCTCCTTTTTTTTCTTAAACATGAAAAGAGTAGAGAAAGATTGTGATGTCTAGCAAGCTCAAAAGACTAAAAAGAGTAACATGAGCCACACACTATCAAGCTCGGATACTCCAAAACATGAAATGTATATGTGTCGTAACCATATCAGATATTGATACTCTTCGGATACTTTTCGATACGTGTCCCAAAAGTATCCCTGTCATCTTTTATTTTTTTAAATATTTATTGTTGATGATACTTTTCGATACTCATTGGATACTTCCCGATTCTCGTATCCTGGTGACATGTCATTTCTTTCAATCCCGACGGCAGTTCTGTTCTCTCCATCCTGTCGACGGTTTTGGGTCTCTCCATCTCTGGTTTTCTGTTTCCAACAAAAGCAGTGTTGTAACGTTTTCACTCTTGCAAAAATATTGTTTTGATGTTCAGATGCTGTATGTCTTGTTTATTCTCATCTATTGTGTTGTACTGTTTGTAAAAAAAATTATAAAATAGCTGGGAAAAGGGTTCAAGTGTTGGGTCTAATACTATTGATTCAATGTCTTTTTCCTAACAAGTATTCTGTATATATATAAGTTTTTATATAAAATTTTGTTAACGTATCTAGACCGTATCGTATCTTAAATTTCAAAAAATTCTCGTATTCTTGCATCCGTGTCGCATCATACCCGTATCATATTACGTATCCGAGCTTCGTACACACCATTTTCATGCTAATATTACTAAAGGTCTGGCCATGTATAAGTTTTCAAGAGAAAATATGGAAAAGAAAGCATGTCTGCAATAGAATAATTCAGGCAGTACAACAAAATAGTAAAAGCAACCATATCAAATCAAAGAGGTATACAATGGCATAGGAGTTTCACGATCTAAAGTGCGAAAATCCCAATATATTTACTTCATGAACACCTTCAATGTCAAAGAAGTTCTCTAAAGAAATCAGAGAAAAAAAGCTTGGAAAAAACAACGGTAGAGGCCAACCCTACCTACTCTAGAAATAAAGGTTGAAGGAGAGATTAAAATGAGTTTTTTTGGAGACTAAAATAGACTATTTGTGTCGGGAACAATGTGTCCCTTTTTTGAATACGATTTTGGCATAGGGACTAAATTGAGCAAAAATGGTGCCACGTTTTTAAAAAAAAAATCCACGCTGACATGTTTTAAAAATCTTAATAGACACTTAACTGTACATGTCATCATCGTTATTAACGTGTCCAATGCTTGCAATTTTCAGTGACTATTTGAGAACTTAATTTTTTTCAGGGACTATTTTGTCCCGGTGTAAATCCTCATGAACTAAAATGAGTCTTTTACTCGAGTTTATTTACTTTATCCTGTTAATTGTTGAATTAGTTTTTGGAGTTAAAGTCCTGAAATTTAATGTAACCAAGAGTTTTACATCCGTTGGGATTTTTACATTTTTCAGAGGATTTCAGGGTTTATTTTGAAATAAATAAAATTTAGTATAAACCATTTATTTATTTACAAGGAAATAAATATTTACAGTGTGTTTGTTTACGCATGAAACGACAAGAAAGAGAACGGGACGACAGAGAATAGTGAGAGATTGGGATTCTCGCCTGATTGGTTGGTAGAGAAAATAAAGAGAGAAAAAAAAATTAGTGGATCTCATGCCTTTTTATTTTCTCTTCGGTTGGCGAAGAAAACGGGAAACTGACAAAAAGCGACACCTTTTTTTTGTTTTTCAATTTATACCCATATTTTTTTTTATATCTCAAATTATTTAAATTTTTAGTCAAGAACATTAATGTCTTTTTTAAAATAATCAACACTTTTCTCTTCTCATTTTCTCTTCTCTTTCTCTTATTCTAATTAATATCCCAAATCTACCTAACATTTTATATTTTTTTTTCTTTTCATATTTTCTCTTCACAAATTTTCTCGTGAACGGTGCAATAAAAAAAACAATGGTACAGAAAAATTGAACAGCATCAATGAAATGAACCGAGTTCTCAGGGTTCGTCACCCACTATTTGCTCTCTCTGTTTCGAACGCTAGGCTTCCATCATCATCCTTTATCCAACCCTATCGTCCATACACACTAAGACGGTAATTTCTTCTAAATATTTTTCTTCGCTTCTCATCATCGTTGCCCAATTCATCCTCTGTCTTACATTTCAGAATGGATTCTGAGAAGCATAAGAATCAACCCGGAGTTTCGCCACTTACCACATCCGCAACATTTTGCACTGCCAACAAAGGTGCGTCTACCTTTAACTTTCCATGTATTGCTATGTTTGCTCTTTGCCTATTCATTTAGAAGCAAGCCTAGTTTCACGACGCTTGTAATTGACCTATTTTTTTTTTTTGGTTGAATTTTTTGCTTTAGATCTGTCAACTAAGAAGTGTGTACCGTGCAATACAAAGGACTTGCGACCAATGACCGAGGATGCAGCGAATACTCTCATTCCACAGGTCTATCTTATCGATAAAATAATCAACTTTGATGTTAATATGCGTATTGTTATTTTTGTTATTCAATGTTGACATTACGTGGTCAGGTTTCCGAGTGGAATTTGGTAAACGAAGGTGGTTCATTGAAACTGAGGAGGTCATGGAAAGTAAAATCTTTTACCAAAGGATTGGAATTTTTCAGGATTATAGCTGATCTTGCTGAAGCTGAAGGTATTGTATTGCGCTCTTTTTATTGATTGTTAGAACCAAGAAACTGAGTAAGGAAGAAGAAGAAGAGAAAGACAATTAGGAAGTGAATTCTTTCGATTAAGTTACAAAGTTGCTGATTACACTATTTATATGCATGACTAACAAAGCTTAACTGCGCAAACTGCCACAGCAGAAATTAATAGAAATGTAACAACAGAAAACTACTTTGAACTGTAAAATTGATGTTATAGGGAACATAGACAATAATATAACCAGGATGTTTATAATGCAGGTCATCATCCTGATCTTCACCTTGTTGGCTGGAATAATGTTACTATCGAGATTTGGACTCATTCCGCTGGTATGAATTATTCATTTGTTCAAATTCAAATTATTTAATTGGGTGTTGGTTTTGAGAAACTTAAGTGTCATAAGCTTATATTTTAGGTAGAATTGGTGATTACTAAAATTACAAGATGATTTCTTCAAAACAACTGAAGTCCCCTAGATTGATTCCAATTCATCTGTCATTGTGTATTCATCCATTGAATTAACTTCACCATACTGTAAAGCCCAGAAGCTTAAAGACCAAAAAAAGTACGTAGAGGTTTTGATTTCATTATTTTTCTTCTTGTTAGGTACCGGGTTTGGGCCTTAGCCCAACAAATGGGTTTGCTTATGTGGCCATTCTGTTAGAGAGGAATCGGGTTATATTAAGGAGAGGGATAGTAGGAGGGATTCATTCAGCATCTTTTCTATTAGAATTAGAAACCGTTTTGGTTTGGCTTAGAGGGAGAGTCATCTTTTCTCTGAGAGGAGCTTAGCTCTGGGTTACAGGGTTCTTTCTCTGTAATACATTTAGTTTTCTTCTATCAATAATACAGTTTCTTCTTCTCTTGATTCGGGTTCCTATCAAGTGGTCCGACCTACCGGATGTTCGAGGGAGAGCCAGTGATGTCGGAGAGGGAGATTCCAGTTTTTGACGGAAGAGGAGACGCTTATTGGTGGCTGATCCAGTTGGATCGGTATTTTGAAAACAACAGTTGGATCCATGAAGAGATGAAGAAAATGTGGGTTACTATGTTTGCATTGAAAGGAGAAGCGTTCGTGTGGTGGTCTTCTTGGAAGCAAGACAATCAGAATGCAACATGGAATATTTTTGAAAGGGCCATGATCAAGAGATTCATACCAGATCTGTGGGATATGCTTCAAGTTTCAGAAGATGAGGAGCAAAAGAACAAGGGTAGAGATGAGATCCACGAGGTGAAAGCAAAAACCTGTAATGACTCAGAGTTGGAGAAATTGCTGGTTTAGCATGTGGCGGAGATAGAGGTGGAAGACGAAGCTACAGGGGCTGAGTTCGGGTTCTCACAAATGCCGACCAAACTGTCGTCGTCAAACCCGTCGGCGCCGCATCCGCTAGATCCACTGGAGCCTTCGTACGTGCCGCCGCCGCATGAGTCTCCGCCTAAGCCGCTGGATTCATGTCTCCATACACAGTGCTCGATTGCCATGGAGTTTGGGATTTTTGGAATACCGAACAAGCTTCCACAGCCCAAACCTCCAAAACCACTAGAACCACTTTTAGATTCGCCGCCTGAATCGCTAGACCGGGACATGAACTTCAAGAATGGCGGGTCGTTAGCTATGGCGAGGGCAGCGTTGACCAAGAGGAGCACCGTCGCCGATGACCGAAGCTCCACCACCGGAATCGCCGGTGCCGCAATAGCCGCTGGGGACTGTCCCGGTATGAGATGGCAGCCGTTGGTGAAGGTTGAGGCTGCTGGGTTCGGAAACTGAGATGGAACGGAGAAGAGAAGAGCAGCAAAGCGAATACCACACATAGGTCATCTCTTTGACCTAATGGGCCAGGCCCAAACTTTTATTATTACTGCTACCCAATTTAATAACGAGGGAGGGGTGTTTCAAGAAGAAATGAAATTACTGAATGATGGTCAAAGCATACAAACAGGAGGTCAGTCTTTTTCCTTAATGGGCCAATCTCAAATTTCTTTGACTAATTTCGCTGAGAAAGTGGTGGGACTGTGTAGAGGAGTAGTTCACTGTTATTTTGTGAAGGATAGAGGTAAATTGTTTAATGAATTTATGATGAATTTTCCTATGGACATGTACTGCAATTGTGGGTTCATATATGGTGTGGGAAAATTGTTTGAAGGGTTGAAAGAGAAGGACACTATGTTTGGTAGTTCTCTAAATTCTAGCTATGAAAAACAGAGGTGCTTTCAAAGTTTGGAAACTTCTTAGTCAAGTGCTCAAGGGAGGTGTGGTTACAAATGAAGTGAAATTTAATGAGAATGTTAAGGATGTGGGAAGGGCTAAACACTTTGAGAGGCATAGTGAGGGTTTTAGTTTTATCACCAATTATCTATTGGAGGAAGATACTTTGGGGAGAGACCTTATATTAGGAACATTAGTCCTGGTGATTTACATTATGAAGCATTTGAATGGGTATGATGGGAACTCCTTGGGCAGTGGAATTGGATGTGGTATGGCTTCTTGTGAGGTTGATTTGAATGCTTGTTGTCCATCAGCATTGGAAGTTCTCATTAGTCTTTTATCAGCTTGTGATGATTCATTGGTGCTACCAAATGGGAAAGAGATGCAAGTGCATGCTTTGAGATTTGGGGCTGATGGGAATGAATTTTTGGCAGCTACATGGGTGGAGATGTGTATGAAATATAGGGATATTTTTCGAACGCAGGGGATTTGTGTTCATTTTTTTGCAACATCAGATGGCTTTGCATTGTGGAATGCAATGATGTGGGGATGTGGAAGTAAGGGGAACTATGAGTCCTTTATCGACATGATGTTTGGGCACTCATCAAATTGGATGAGGCAATGGGATCCAGGAGAACTCAATTGTCCTATGGCAGCTACGGCTTATGAATATTGCTGGAATGTTTTCTTCAATTTCCTTGGGTTGCTCAACTTTGTATTTGACAGAGGCAAGTTTTGGTGCGGAGGAAAGATTTGGCAGCAAGGGATGCATATTTCAGCCTTGAGGACAAGGTTGTTTTTCAAGGGGCGGGTATTGTTAGGTACCGGGTTTGGGCCTTAGCCCAACAAATGGGTTTGCTTATGTGGCCATCCTGTTAGAGAGGAATCGGGTTATATTAAGGAGAGGGATAGTAAGGGGGGATTCATTCAATATCTTTTCTGTTAAAAACCGTTTTGGGTTGGCTTAGAGGGAGAGTCATCTTTTCTCTGAGAGAAGCTTAGCTCTGGGTTACAGGGTTCTTTCTCTGTAATACATTTAGTTTTCTTCTATCAATAATACAGTTTCTTCTTCTCTTGATTCGGGTTCCTATCAGTTCTCCATGTTTGGGAAAAAAGGAAAATTGCATGGTCTTGATTCTATGAAGATTATCCATGGATTTAGCAAGTTTGGTGCATTTCAAGCTGACACATGGGCCTCTCCCCCCTTCCCCCCGAAATCACTTTGTGGTGTTGTGGTACTGCAAGGAAAAGGAATGTAGAATAGGAATTATTATCTTAGGTTTCATATTTTCATTCATGAAAATGCGGTTTACTGGAGGGAAAAGAAATTGTGTGTGTGTGTGTGTGTAATGTATATAGTTGCTCCATACCATAGCTATAGTACTTCATTTTTGTAGCTTGTATGTATTTTTATGTTACGAAACCACCTATTACTAAGGTCTATATTAGGAACCTGCAGAGAGGAAATCAAGTAGAATTGAATAGTTAATGTAATAGATTGCATGTGAAGCAATCAAGGGAAATTGAGTGACTTACGTAAGGACATAAAAGGGAATCGGGAGACGAAGTTGATCCATATGGCTATGAGAAAGAGCACAGGTGAGAAGATAGAGGAGGAAAATAAGTAGAGGATGGTAAAGGAGAGTGAAGGGTCTCTTAAATCTCTGGGTTATCTTTTTCAATTTCAGACTTTATCATTACTTGTTACAACTTGTAAATCCACCACATTGGTACCATTGCAATCTAGCACCAATATTATCCACAGAATAATGCAGTAGATTTACCCACTTTTGAGCGTTTTGATCCAGTTTCTAATAGTTTGTCTTAAAATATTTGGATTTAGCTACGTATCAAACTTATTTGCATCTGTAATATTTTACTAATAGGTTAACCATATAATGTTTCATGATTAACGGTAATTTGCTGGCTCAGTCAGGGCTGTACAGCCTCATTGCTTCTTTTTAACTTTGTGGTTTAACTTCTTCCCAAAGTTTCCCTTTGTTGTTGTTTAATGTTATTTTTCTACCTAATAATTATTCTTCTTCTTTATTTATTTATTTATTTATTTATTTTTTTATCAAACCTAATACTTCATTTGTTTATATCCACAATTGGGCATCATTTGAATTGATCCATGTTCATGTAGGTGGGCTGACAGAGAATGACTTCATACTTGCTGCAAAGATCGATGAGCTTAATGTGCATGACTTACTAAGAAGGAAAGCTTCTGACTGAATTGTCGGTATGAAAAGGAAATTGTAGATATCCTAGTGTTAGCAAGATTTTTGTCCTTTTTTTTAAAAAAAAAAAATAAAGAAGTATTGGCTAGAATTATTGTATCTAGTTCCAATGATATTGTTTTTCATGCTAGTTGAACTATATCAATGTTGTATTTTTGTAAGGAAAGGGTTTGAAAAAATAGTTTCTAGGGCTTATCTGTTCACGGTTTGATAAGCCCTGGTATGAGCACCGCGGAATTGAGAAAAACCAAGTTCTCTCTACATTACACAGGTCAATTTCAATTGATCCAAATCTGGTGGTTGTAAGTTGTAACTGATACAGAATTACTTAATGGGACCAAAAATAAAACAAAAATGTGATAAGAATATGGTAATAGTGAGCTTGAGATTGACTTAAAAACTAAGAGGCAATGAGTATATAGTAGACATTCTCATTTATATTATTTACATTTGATGCATTAGAGAGAACTTTATCACTCAAATAAAAAAAATTCAAATCAAACACCTGTTTTTCTTTTCATGTTATTAGATGCAAATGGGGCTAACATTGCAGGCAACCAAAGTTGAATAGTAGAAGCATTGTCTAATCAATAGTCTCGGGTACCAATTCTAAATCTCAGAAACATCTGGTACTGTCTTAAACTTGCTCGATTCTTCATAAGCAAACTAAGCCATCGTTAGTTCCTTACCAACCACTATTTTTACTGTGTCTTCACGACAAGCGACTCAAAGCCATCGCTATTAGTGGCAACTTGGTTGGGTTGCTTTCCAAAAACCGTACCTCCATACCCATACTGTTGCACAACTACCACAGATGAGCGTGAACCAAAATTGTTTGATGCCAAAATATCCCCTATAACCCCAAGTTCTGAACAATCACACCATTCCAATAAATTTGAGAAGACCCGCGAGTTCCTACAATTCCCTAGTCCAACTATGTATAAATCACAGCCAAATTTTTCTAGCTCATTGAGGACTGTAGGAATATCTTCACTTGTATGGACATCAAACTCTGAATAGGAAATAGAATCATCATTGTTCACTGCTGTGAGTCTAAAAGAATTCATATACTCATCATCTAACTCTCTTTGCTTCTCACTATCCATTACAGCAGATAATATCCCTTGTGCTTCGGCATGAATTGAGGTATCTACTTCTGCAGCTTCATCAAACAGAAGCATCCGAACCACTGATAATCGGATTCCCGGATGCCCCGCCATCCTCCATGCAACGGCTAAGGCTTCACGATCGTCAGGCCCTCCGACAAAGAGCATAAGAATACGAAAGTTCGTTTTGGGTAATGACCCGAGATCACGATCAATAAAGATTCCCACAGAACAAGGTGCACTTTGCATCACATTCAAGTTTATATCTCTGTATACAACACTGGTTATTTCGAGTGCACCTTCAGAACTTAGTTGTTTGTGGAATGGCAGGAGAACCAAACTCGTGCGTTTCTCGTTAGCCGAGTTGTATATGTCCTCGTGAATGGTTGCATAGGCTGACACAACATTTAAGGTTTGGACTCTGACAGCATCGTATGCCTCTCCAAATGCGTCAAAAGTATTGTTAATGCTCTCTAGCTCTGCCTGTGATCTGGTGAGATTTTGCACTCCAGGTTGGCCGCTAGGCTTCTCCATATGGGCAGCAACAAGAGCAGCAGCACGTCCAGTGAGTTCAACAAGGTAAAGTGCAAAAACATGTATAGGGGAAAGTCTGGTGGCATTGAAAGATTCAATGAGGTTGATCATTCCCGTGGCTTGGCGAGTATTGTGAACACATGCCAGAATCCTGAGTTCTGCGTCAACTCTTAGCTTCTGTATAGTCTTTAGTTTGTTCTGCTCAAATCTCTTTCTTGGCTTGTAGATGGCATTGATGACAGGAGACACCACCACAGTCATTAGAAGGACAGCTGAGGTAAGAACAGCATAGGTTGAGATATAAAAAATCTGCAATAACACATTATAAGATTAAACTGCTATTGTTTTGACTTTGGAGTAATTAAAAAAACAAGAATTTTTATTAGCCAAAAAAGAATGAAGTGGTAGCAACACATTTTTTGACATTCGCACTAAATCATGAGTTGGGAGTTGTGAAATTCAACAATTCAAAGAGTGTGTTAAATTGACAAAAAAGAGTGTGTTAAAAAGAGTGTTAGATTAATACCGATCTATCCCAAGCAATGTTTAGCATTATGAGTGCCACAGGGCCCTTGGTATTGAGAAGCAAGCCAAGGGCTAAACCATCTCGAGTACGCATACCAAAAAAGAAAGTGGCAAACAAAGTGCTTAAAATCTTTGGAACACACAACAAGAGTATAACCATGACTGTTGAGGGCCAATTTGCCTGGTAGAAAATGGTGGTCACCATGAGTCTCATTCCGGTGCCAATAAAGAAGAGTGGTACCAGCAACCCACCACCAAAATCATCTGAAATTGAAGCCACCATATCAGCAAATCTCCCGTGAGGTAAAATCAATCCGTACACAAAAGCCCCAACAATGCCATGTGTGCCAAGAACATCGGTAATGTATGAACAACACAGAAGTCCCATCACCACAAAGAGTAGTTGGTTATCATCCCACTCATCCCTTTCTGTCTTGCGATCAATTATACTTACAATGATAGGACGCACCACAAAGACGCAGATTAAAATGAATATCGTGGTGCTTATCACTGAGTAGACTGCTCTTTGACCATTAATTGAAAATGGAACCAATAATGTGAACAGAATCCAACCATATGTGTCACTAATCATGGCTGCTGTTAATGCAGCCTTACCAAGACCAGTATAAAGGAGCTTGAGCTCAGAAAGGGTGTGAGCTAAGACTGGAAAACCTGTCACGGTGAGAACTAAAGTCCAAATTAAATAAGCATTAATTGTATTTGGTTCAAGTTTCTTTTCATCACCCGTGTCATAAAACTTCCGATGTATAGTGTACAAGACCGGTCCCATCACCGTGGGAAAGATTATCCCAGCAATAGCAATGCTTGCAGCCTTCTTTTTAACATGTAAAATGGTATTCAAGTTCATCTCCAAACCACTGAGGAACGCATAGTAGATGATACCAATGTGTGCAAGGACTTCAACATTAAGAACCCCATTTACAGGAAAAATAAACGCAAAAATAGGTGTGAATCTCCCAAGTAATGGTGGAGTTAATAGGAAACCAACCTACATATACAAATTGTTGGAATGAGTGACCAATGAGAAATTTTGTAGTAATCAATTTATCTATCTATCTATCTATCTATTTGCTATCTAATAAGATAAGGTCATGACTGAACACATGTCAAACTTATAAGAAATTTTCCATGCTCAAAACCATTCCTCACATCTTTTTTTCCCCCATTTTTTGATTACTCTATTGTAAATCATTTTTCCAAAAAAATTAAACCTTTGGGGCAACATGATGATGGCGTGCTTCTATTTCCCCGCGCAAAATTTTTTATGGGTCTTGAACTTGTCACACCGGTACTTTAAGCACGTGTCTCTAAGCTAGTTTATTTATTATAAACAAAATAACTAGTGCATTTATATACTTACAGCGATTTGTGAAATGATACGGGGTTGATGGAGGGGTTTATAGATAAAGAAGAAAAAACGAGACAACAATACGGAGAAGCAAATTTGACAGGCGAGAATGGGAAGCTCCTTTTTTAGGACATTGTCAGTTTGCCATATTCGACTTGGATTAAGCACTGATACTTCATAACATGGACTTAACGGGACATCCGTCATAGTTTCTTTCTTCCCTCTTCTGATATGCGACTTTCAAATGGTGTTCTGTTGCAGTGGTTTCGTCTCTCCTATTGAGCCTTTTCCGTCTGTGACTTTAACAACAAGAAAGCTACATGACCTTAAACGTTGTATTGTTTGTATGTTTGACGACAGCAACAAGCCAAATATAGGAGAAAACAAATTCCCACCATATTTATATATTTGAGGTGGCATTTAGCCTATTATTTGTTATGATTTCCTACTACTGACTTGCCTTCCTACATATGCTCCTATTCTAGTGCAACAATGACAACTACGAATAACTGCCTCATTTTACTTTTCAATCTTTTTTTTTTCCGTAATTTTTATTTAACAAGTTACATTCGCGATACAATTGTCATTGGTCAACTCATTATTGAATATTAGTTAATATACATGAAGTTTGCTATTTTCTTTCAATTAAATTTTAATGTTTGAATTATTATTTATTAAAGTAATTATTTTGATGCGTGTGTATAAATTAAACTTAAATATAATCTTTATATATAAAAGCTGTTGTTAATATGAAGGAATCAAAATTTTGCATAAAACTTCAGCCTAAAACATAGACAAAATATTGAATTTAAACAATTTATTTTCCTGTGCATCGCACGGGTATATGTACTAGTGTAATATAAAATTGTTATGAATTTAAACTTCAATTTATTGATTTCTTTCAGGAAAATTTTGTGCAAAAAATTAAATTTTATACAATGATTACAAAGCTTTTGAAGAATGTGAAGGGTACTAAACATCTAAGCCCCTCTTTGGTCCAGCGGCACGTTCAGCAGAATCACGGCGAAAAACCACGGCATCAAAGCTTAGTTTTGGAGCTTCTGTGAAATCGTGGTGGAAAGGGATCGGGACGCGCGATTAAAGATGGAAACGCGAAACTAAAAACACTATAATAGTTTCTTTTGTTTTTACTTTCATGTTTATATAATTATAAAAGAAATATTAAGAGCATCTTCAATAGTAGAATCAAGTTAGAGTTCTTAACTTATTTTTAGTGGGTTCTAAGAACTCCAACAATTTTTTACTCCATTAATACAACCTTTAAGAACTTAATGAGTCTCACAATTGACCCTCCTCTATCTTCATACTTTTATTTGTTTTTTCATTTCAGATAAAAATATTAGTTCATTTGTATTTTTATTTTGAAACATTCAGTACAGAATAATAAAAATATTAAAATTATGAAAAATTATTTTATTTATTTTATATATGACAATAAATTAAAAATGATGAGAAGTATAGACATCTATTTTATTTATTTTATTCATTCATAGCAATGCTAAAAGCATAGCAAACGTCACCTCCATGTGTCCGTAAGGCAAAGAACAACTGGCGTAAGCCGACGTTGATAGGCTGGATATTTTTCGTGGTTGTCAGGGTTCGAGCCCAGAATCTCCACTTTGTATATGTGAATTTACGAGTGATGCTTGCTAAAAAAACGTCACCTCCTTGTTCATACCAAGCCACCGTTGCTAATTTGAATGGAGCTTAGGTGGCACTGTAAATGCCTAAATGGGCAGAGGGAGGTTGACAAAGAAGGACTGCTTCGTAAATTTCAAAAACAACGGTTACAAAATGGTCGTGTTGCTATTTTTATTTGTTAAAATGAACTGTATTGGGGGACCGGTGGCTTACTAATTTCAACACCGCTGGCTAGCACTTAGTCGCACCACAGTTACCAGGGACGACCGTATGGGCCGCGATTTCAACAAATGGCCTCACTCCAGTGTTGAAATCCTCGTCAGCATGTAGGTTTCCATAGTAAATAACGCGATAACTACGGGTAGTAATTCAATTATATTTTCCCGCCCAAGCTCATGCTCCATTAGGGAAAAATAAAACAAAAACAAAAATAAAACTACAAAAAAATATCTGCACTCCTTTTAATTGTTGCTCCACTCGCACAACACGCCCATTATTTTTCGCGCTCCTTTCATCTTCCCAGTTTCTCTGAACTGAACTCTTCAAAACGCCCATTTTCCTTTTCCCTCTTTCGCTCCCCTTTTCCTCTTCCAGGTATGGGTATATCGCAACCCTAGCAATGTTGCTTTTTTTTTCCGGCTCTTATTTATTTATTTATTTTACTTTCAGTATTTCAGATTGTGCTTTACGTCTAGGGTTCGAAATGGAGGCGAAGAACAAAGTGAAGAACGAGGATCCTGCAGCAGAGTCCCCGACTTCGGTCCTAGAAGACGAGGTATGCTCCGTTGTGATTTTAATGAACCGTGATAGTGAAACTTGCGTCGTTCTTATTCGTCTGATTGAAGCTTATTTGTTCACTTTTTTCCCTCGTTTTTTTTTTGAGTAAATTGGTTTTTGATGTCTGTTGTTCTCTTTTTATTCCAAACCCTTTCAAATGGAAAGGATGTGTGTGACAAGGAAGTGGAAGTTAAGTCGGAGGAAGAGGTGGCTGCAGATGATGGGTCCTCCCTTGTACCGAAATCAATGGCCGAGGAGGAAGAGAAGTTGCTCAAAGCTCGGGCTAAGGAAGAGGAGGAACAGTGTGAAGAGGCACCTGATCTCAATGACACACAGTTCAACAAGTTGGATGAGCTTTTATCACAAACCAAACTGTACTCCGAGTTTCTTCTGGAGAAAATGGATGACATTACATTTGTATTCCTTTTTTAACCCTCCCTGTGCTTTGTTTTGTGTTAACTTTTTGTGAATGTCAAGTTATTGGTCTTGTTGTGTTGTTCTCATTTTTTGAACTTGTATTGCTAGACTGCGGGAGAACAAGATAATCAGAATGAGGAAGAAAGCAAATCAGGTGCAAAGAAGAAGGGCCGTGGAAAAAGAAAAGCAGCTTCACAGTGCAATACTGTGAGTACATTGTGTTCTGGTGCATCTTTATTGTTTTTGTTTAACCTGGAAGGTTGCTGTATACCGGATTAGTTGTATAGGAGTTACAAAAATAGTAACATTGTAATGCAGCTTAATTTTTTATTTTTTTTGACTATTAGCTAGGATTGTAAATTTGAGGCGTGATATTCTTATCTCTCAGTGTACAGGAGCAATTTGGTTAGGTTTTGTTTGACCATTGATTTTAAGCATGCACATTTTATATATTCTTTCCCAACTCCTGTAATTTTGTTATAATTGCATGTAATTTGAGTTATTCTAATCAATAGTATGTGGTCATGTTTGAAATTACTTTAGAGGAAGGCCAAAAGGGCAGTTGCTGCTATGCTTACAAGATCTAAAGAAAGTGAGGGGACTGAAGATATGAACTTGAGTGAGGAAGAAAGAACTGAGAAAGAGCAGAAGGAGCTTATGCCTTTACTAACTGGTGGAAAATTGAAGTCTTATCAACTGAAGGGTGTAAAGTGGTTGATTTCCTTGTGGCAAAATGGATTGAATGGGATTCTTGCTGATCAAATGGGTCTCGGGAAGACAATCCAAACCATTGGATTTCTCTCTCATTTAAAAGCGAAAGGTCTGGATGGGCCATATATGATAATTGCTCCTCTATCAACCCTCTCGAATTGGGTGAATGAGATTTCTAGGTAGCTCAGATGTTTTATTGACTAATTAGGGCTACTTAATTATTATATTATTATATTATTGTGACAAGTTTCTCCATTGTGATATTTATTTTTTGAATGTAAATAGGTTTGCACCATCACTCCCTGCTATTATCTACCATGGTGACAGGAAACAGAGAGATGAGATTCGAAGGAAACATATGCCTAGAACAGTTGGCCCAAAATTTCCCATAGTAATAACTTCTTACGAGATTGCTTTAAATGATGCTAAGAAATGTTTCAGGTCATATCAGTGGAAATATCTTGTTGTTGATGAGGTAAATAAATTCATTATTTGAATGTACAAAAGGTTTTACATTAAGTTGCATGTATTAACTTGGCAGTCTCTCTTGTTCTAACTATATTTTCTAACACCTGAAGGGACACAGGCTCAAAAACTCAAAATGCAAATTAGTGAAGCATTTGAAATACATGAATGTAGAAAATAAGCTTCTTCTAACGGGGACACCGCTTCAGAATAACTTGGCAGAGCTATGGTCATTGTTGAACTTCATTTTACCTGATATATTCTCATCCCTTGAAGAATTTGAGTCATGGTTAGTGTCCATCGCTCATTGGTTATTTAAGATCATGCTTTTCTTCTTTCCTACCGAGGTTCTTGGAAATCTAATGCCGTGAAATGTATGATGCGTTTTTCATTTGATTCCTATTATATTGTTGGGTAAAAAAAGCAACATAGAGAACAAATGAGTGCTTTAATATTGTGACTTGAATCAATATCACTTGGCATACCGAAGGGAAGCAATTTGGGCCATTACCACAACATTTCAATAAACTTTGACCAGTATGACATTTTTTTAAATTAATGAATGTCCTTTACGAAACAAAGATTTTCAGTGATCATTAGATGTTTCTACAACTTTAACGTCCTTTTCTTTTCAATCTGTTGCATCCTCTCCCACCCTAATTCCTGCCCCCTTGTATCAATTGTACGTATGCAATGTCTGTTTTAATTTCAAGCTTGGTTGTTGTTTGTGACTTTGATACTCTTCTAACATGATCAGTGGCTGTTTCTATGTCTTTTGGCAATATTAGTCTTGGTTTAATGCAAACGGAAACACCGTGTGTTCTTTGTTTTACTTTACTTTATACAATCAAATTTCTTCGTAGGTTTAATCTGGCAGGAAAGTGCAATAATGGAGCAAACAAGGAAGAATTGGAAGAGAAAAGAAGAGCCCATGTATGCATTCTTAGATTGCTTTTATACCAGTTGTCCATTCTTTATATGAGTAGAAGGCTAAATGGCCTTGTCGCATGCAGGTAGTGGCAAAGCTTCATGCAATTCTTCGGCCATTTCTTTTGCGTAGGATGAAGTCTGATGTTGAGCTGATGTTGCCACGGAAAAAGGAGATCATTATCTATGCTAACATGACTGAGCATCAGAGGAGCTTGCAGGATCATTTAGTTAATGAGACACTGGGGAAATATTTGAAAGAAAAACTATCAGTTGGTAATGTTTTTCCCCCATTTTTTCCTTTGGAAGAAAAGGAAAAGCGCTCTTGCAACTCATACCCTGACCCTCAGTTATGTTGGTTTCTGCCTTACAAATTGTATTATGTATTGTACTGATTTAATGCAGGACGTGCTGTGACGAAGCTTAATAATTTGGTTATTCAACTTAGGAAAGTCTGTAACCATCCTGACCTCTTAGATTCAGCCTTTGATGGTTCATGTAAGTGCCATGTGGTTGGATGGTTTTATAATTTCATTACGTGTTGTATTGTACTTAAACTAAGCCATGTTTTGCTTTCTTGATAGATTTTTATCCTCCTGTAAATGAGATAGTCGAACAATGTGGAAAATTCCATTTGCTCGACCGCTTATTGAAACAACTATTTGCACGGAATCACAAAGTATGCTTTACAGTGCTGTGTTTATGCCTCTTTACTTCCTTTTTTGTTTCCAAGCTGCTACTGATGTGCCCTTGCCTTTGCTAATTGCTATCAGGTTCTGATCTTCAGTCAGTGGACTAAAGTGTTGGATATAATGGATTATTATTTTAGTGAAAAGGGCCTTGAAGTTTGCAGGATTGATGGTGCAGTGAAACTGGATGATAGGAAACGGCAGGTCTGTACCGATGCATGGATAACATCGCTTTTCTGATCTGCTTTTTGTTAATGTGTTTTGTTTTAGGTTTTGAATATTTAATAATGTGTGACCTTTCATGATCTTCAATATTATAGGTTCTTTATGTCATAATGATATCTTAAGGGTCTGTCTGGTTGTCCTTTTTTTTAAAAAAAGAATTAAAAAGCATGTTTATAAGTTTTTTGATTGGAACCAACTGATATTATGTTGCAAAATAGCGAAAATGCCTTTATTACACAATGAATTCCTAGAGTATTCGAGAGACTCTAGACTTTTCTAATGCCAAATGGCCCTCGATTCTATACAAATGACAAGATGATCATTCTATAAATCTCCCCTCTTATTATAGGCAACATGCCTTATTAACTAACAAAGCCTAACCCACCCACTCTAACAGAACACAGCCCATGAAGGCCCATACCTATCATTTTTATGATAAGGTTTTGGAAAAAAGAAAATCCCAAATAAGCAGTTTTAGTGTCATAAAAGTTAGAAAGAGTAGCTTAAAGCTATATCATAAAAGCAGTTCTTTTCAAAGCTTGCTCAAAAGCACTTGATTTTTAAAGCTATACGTGATGGCTTTTTGTTGTCTTCCTTTATTCATTTATTATTCCATTAAATCTGAAACATTAATGGCCATTGGTTGGGAAGCTCTGATTATACGTAGCTTAATATATGTAGGCATGCTCTCATTTAGAAGCTTTATGTCTATTTTTCAAACCATGGAATTGTGTTGCAATACTCTTCTGTTATCATCAACTGTAATATCTGAGAATGCTGATCTTAATCACTGATCACGGATTGAAGAGGCTAAAGTTAAGTATATTTCATTGGTAACTCTTCTCCCCATGAGCAGATCCAGGACTTCAATGATCCAAACAGCAATTGCAGAATCTTTCTTCTTTCTACTAGGGCTGGTGGATTGGGAATCAACCTCACTGCAGCTGACACTTGCATTCTTTATGACAGTGACTGGGTACTTTTTGACTTTTTCCTGTTTGCATTTTATCTATTGCTTTACAGCATTTAACTTGTAATTTGCTCTTGAATGCATTGTACTCCAGAATCCTCAAATGGATTTACAGGCCATGGATAGATGTCATAGAATAGGTCAAACAAAGCCTGTTCATGTTTACAGGCTCTCAACTGCACAATCTGTAGAGGTACTTGGCAATATTGTATATTAAGCTCAATCTGTACGGCATGTGACTGGTGGCTTGTTACATTGAGATGGATATGACATGGTCCATTTGCAGGGTCGGATGTTAAAAAGAGCTTTCAGCAAGTTGAAGCTTGAGCATGTGGTGATTGAGAAAGGACAATTTCATCAAGAACGTGCAAAGCCTTCCATTATGGATGAAATGGAGGTATGTTAGCAGTAGCTTGCTAATGTTTTCTTATTTTGCTGTTCTCCCGTGTTGGGTATAAATTGATTTGTTGTCAATCTGCTCCAGCATGCCAATGATGTTGAAAATGTCGTTTGGGTTGTCAACTCATTGTTTACACGGCCAGAAAAAATTCAATTTGCCTAGAAATCAAGCATAATTGTTTTGGGTTGGCCTAACTAGATGAACATGCAGATCTTTTAATTGATTAGTTAGTCTCATATATATTTGAACTTGTACACGTCTGTTAGAAACAGAAAAGCAATCACAAAAAGAAAACACAGCAAATGAGAAATTAGGGGTGAATGTTATTGAAAAGGGAAACTCAGTAGGGAATTAGATGATTCCTTCTACTGCCAGGAGTACACTCCTTCAGAGGGTTCTAGATCCTCTGCCAACAAACTTCACACAAAAGCATGAATGCCTCTTCTCTCACCAACCCCCTACCCAAATACAGAATCACACACCCAATATTCTTCTCTCTCGTGCGTGATACAGTTACGCATCACCTTTCTCCTTGCACCTCTTATCCTTCCTCTCATACACCCTCCAAATCTTGGGCTTCTCCTGAGAGCTAACATCTAGGCCCACATCCCTATCAATACTCCCTTCTTGAAAAAGAGACTTGTCCTCAAGTCGCAATTGAGGGAATTGGCTCCTAATGTTTAGTTCATCCTCCCAAGTAGCATTTTCCACCCCTTGCCCCTTCCAGTGAATTAGGACCTGACGAATGGAATCACCCTCTTTGTTGACCATCCTACCAGCCAACACAACAGCAGGTTCTAAACCTCCAGAGACTTCACATGCCAAATCCAGGGGCAAACTGTCTTGCACATCATAGTTCCCCACGGCCTTCTTGAGTAAGGACACGTGAAAAACAGGGTGAATACGGCTCGAGTCAGGTAACTGCAGCTTGTAAGCCACCTCTCCAATCCGCTCCAGCACCAAGAACGGCCCATAGAAACGCGGGGATAGCTTAGGACTGATTCGTGCTCCTACTGTCAACTGACCGTGAGGCCGCAGCTTAAGAAAAACCCAGTCACCCACAGCAAATTCTCTCTCAGTTCTCTTTATTCGCTTGTTCTTTCATTCTGCTTTGAGCCCGCTGCAGCTGATACTTGAGTTGCTTGAGAGCTTCATCCCTATCTTTCAACTCTCTATGCACAGCCTCTACCCTTACTTCATTAGGTAGAAAACGAGTCAAGTTGGGTGGTGCCCTGCCATAAACACTCTCAAAAAGAGTGGTACCTGTAGAGACATGAAAATTGGTATTGTACCAATATTCTGCCCATGGAAGCCACTGTACCCACTGCTTGGGTTGATCTGACACAAAGCAATGCAGAAACGTTTGTAAGTAGCGGTTGACGACCTCAGTTTGGCCGTCGGTTTGAGGGTGATAGGCAGTACTCATCTTCAGTTGAGTACCTTGCAGTTTGAACAACTCCTTCCAAAAAGAACTCACAAAAATGGGGTCCCTATCACTAAGGATAGATGCTGGAATGCCGTGCAGGCGCACCATTTCCTTGATAAAAATTTCAGCCAATAGCTTGGCAGTATAGGGATGCTTCAGAGGGATGAAGTGACTGTATTTGGAGAGCCTATCAACCACCACCAAAATAGCTTCATAACCCTTGGACTTGGGCAAACCAGTGATAAAATCCATAGAAATCTCCTCCCACACCTGCTCAGGGATACTTAAGGGCTACAACAAACCCCCAGGGGCAGTAGCCATGTACTTCTACCGTTGGCAAATGTCACAAGACATAACATACTGCTGGACACTCTGTCATGCCAAACCAAAACAAATTTGCAGCCAAGCGCCTATATGTTCTGTAGAATCCTGAGTGCCCACCTTGAGGAGTCTCATGAAACTCTCTCAACATTTTTGGGATAGAAACCGAGTGTTCTGACAAAACCAACCTCCCCTCATACAACAACACTCCTTGCTTATAAGTAAAACCCTTCTTTGTCTCTTTCCCCTCTTGCAAGGACTGAATGATGGCAGCCAACTTGGCATCTTGATGAACTTCCCTAATGATTTCGTTGCTGCCCTTCCAGCAAGGTTGATGAACCAAGGCAGTCAGCTCGGCCCCTTCATGAATTCTGGACAGTGCATCTGCACCCTTGTTCTCCAAGCCTGGCTTATAGACAATGTCAAATTGGTACCCCAAGAGTTTTGCTGTCCAGTTTTGTTGGTCAGCAGTTATCACTCTTTGCATGAGCAACTGCTTCAACCTCTTGTGATCGGTGCACACCATAAACTTCCGGCCCACAAGGTAAGGCCTCCAATGTTGAATTGCCAAAGCCATGGCCATTAACTCCTTCTCATAAGTGGACTTAGCCAAATTCTTCTCCCCCAAAGCTTTGCTGAAATAAGCCACGGGTTGCCCTTGTTGCACCAAAATAGCTCCAACCCCAACTCCCGAAGCATCACTCTCAATACAAAACTCTGTTGAAGTCCGGTAGTGCTAAAACAGGGGCGGTAGTAAGCTTTTCCTTCAGCAAGGTGAAAGCTTCTTGAGCCTTGTCACACCACTTGAACCCATCTTTCTTTGTCAATTCAGTTAAGGGTCGAGCAATCTTGCCATAATCTCTAATGAATTTTCTATAGTATCCAGTGAGTCCTAAGAACCCCCTCACTCCCTTGGCATTCTTAGGGACTGGCCAAGCTTGAACACATTGCACCTTTTTAGGATCCACAGCAACCCCTTGCTTCGAAATAATGTGGCCCAAATAATCCACCTTAGTTTGGGCAAAAGAGCATTTCTTCTTGTTAGCCACAAGCTGGTGCTGAAGCAACACCTCCAAAACCTTCTTCAAATGTACCAAATGTGACTCCCAACTTGGGCTATAGACCAAGATATCGTCAAAAAATACCAAGACAAATTTTCTCATCATAAGTTTAAAAATGTCATTCATTAAAGACTGAAAAGTGGAGGGAGCATTCATAAGTCCAAAGGGCATTACCATAAACTCGTAGTGGCCTTCATGAGTTCTGAAAGCCGTCTTGTGGATGTCCTCCTCTCTCACCCTTACTTGATGATACCCGGACTTGAGATCAAGCTTAGAGAAATACATAGCCCCATTCAGTTCATCTAAGAGCTCATCAATCACAGGGATTGGGAATTTATCCGGAATGGTCACCTTGTTCAAAGCTCTATAATCCACACACATCCTCCAAGTATTGTCCTTCTTCTTGACTAAGATCACCGGACTAGAATAGGCACTTTGGCTGACCCGGATTACTCCAGACTTAAGCATCTCCTGAACTTGCTTTTCTATCTCGTTTTTATGATGGTGGGGATACCTATAAGGCCTTACATTCACTGGTCCTTATCCCACTTCCAAACAAATCGAGTGTTCTTTCCCCCTCTTAGGAGGAAGGCCCTGAGGCTCCTGAAAAACCCCAGCAAAATCATCCAAGAGCTGCTGCAGCTCCCTCTTGCCTTCAGCCCTCAACAAACTCAAGGTCTCAAGGTCTCAGGAAGAGTTGTACCACTTTTAAGAGCCACTTCAACTGTCAACAGTACCCCGTCTATCAATTGCTTACTCTTGACCACCAATGTCTGCAAAGCTTCTTGGGATCTCCCTCTTTCCCCTTCTCCTCCTAACTGAACCCATTCCCCCTTCAACTTGAATTTCATGATCTTCTCTTTCCAATCAACCCACATCCTACCTATCGTTTCTAGCCACTCCATTCCCAATACCAAGTCCACTCCCTCTAAGTCAAACAGAACAACTTCAATGTTGAAGGTAGTGGTCCCAATTTCGACTTCAATATTAGGACACTTCCTTGTAGTAGTGGTTTGGAAGCCATCTCCCAGCTTCACACTCATGGTTGGTGTCTTCTCAACTGACCAACCAAGTGCATGCACCAATTTCCCAGCCACAAAATTGTGCGTGGCCCCACTATCCACCAACAGAATAATCGGAACCCCATTAATCCTGGCTTTGAGCTTCATGGTTCTGGGTTTCTCCTTCTCTCCCGCAGTTATGTTGCTCAAGCTCATCTTGATGTACTCTCCGTCCGATCTCCCTTCCTCCTCAGTCTCTTTCTCGACCACCATCTCATTTACTTCGACCTCCGCGTCTTCATTGTCCTCCATCAACATCACCCGCAACTGATGGTCGGGACATTGATGGTTGGGATGAAAGTTGCCTCCACATTTGAAACACAATCCCTTCCTCTTCCTCTCCATCATCTCGTTGTAAGAGAGGTTACGAACTCCCCTCTCCTCTCTTCTGTGGTCATTTCTGCGTTCGGGTTTGGGCCCTGGGCCGTTCCCATGGTCTTTGTTGAATTTAACATAAACCCACTCTGACCCACTTTGACGACCCGACCCGTGTGACCCGCCCGAGTTCGATCTATTAAAAGATCCAGACCCAGATCTGCCCCGATGACCTGATCCACGAGACCCGATCCAGCCTCCCTTCCTCTCTGTCACCTCCATCTCTACGGCACGGGCCATATTCAACATCTTGATACGCGACACCGGCCCAGTCGCCATCAGACTTCTCAGTCGCCCCTTTATCCCTTCATGAAGGCCATGGACGAAGTAGCCCCCATACTGTGCATCTAAGATCCGATCTACTTGCGCCACCAAACGCTCAAATTTGGTGATATACTCTTCAACACTCCCCTCCTGTTGAATCGAAGAAAGTTGTTCGAACAGATTCCCTTCCCCGATTCCTTCGTAACGCTCGAGGAGAGCGTCCTTAAGCCTCTCCCATGTCAACTCTCCCTCCTCTTCCAGCAACGCTCGAAAGAAGTGGATCGTTGAACCCTCCATGCATAGCTGAGCCAAGCTCACCTTCAACTCTGGGGTAGTGTCCATAACACGGAAATAGACCTCTGCGCGAGTAATCCACCCTGCGGGGTCCTCACCGTCGAAGGCAGGAAGCTCCACCTTCTTCACCGATTGGCGGAACTCAGCAAGAGTCTCACCGTGGAACCGCTTGGGGTGGTTCTTCGACGAGACCCCATCGTCCTCTTCCTCTGGTTTCGATTGATTCTGGGTGATAAGAGATACAAGCCGCTCTTGATCGAGAATTGCCTGCACTCGCATCTCCGCCAAGGTTTGCTTAAGGTTCGCGACCTTCGATTCCAACTCGTTCATCTTCGTCTCCGTCTTCTTGGGTGGCATTCGGTTTTTTTTTTCCTCACAAAGCTGGTCTCCGCTGAGTTTCTTCTCTGGTCAACAGATCCGGCAGGTCGGACCAATTGTTAGAAACAGAAAAGCAATCACAGAAATAAAACACAGCAAATGAGAAATTAGGGGTGAATGTTATTGAAAAGGGAAACTCAGTAGGGAATTAGATGATTCCTTCTACTGCCAGGAGTACACTCCTTCAGAGGGTTCTAGATCCTCTGCCAACAAACTTCACACAAAAGCATGAATGCCTGTTCTCTCACCAACCCCCTACCCAAATAAAGAATCACACACCCAATATTCTTCTCTCTCATGCGTGAGACAATTATGCCACCTCACCTTTCTCCTTGCAATACAAAGTCAGGCATTGGCATAATTTTTATTAGAGCTTTGCTATTTGTTACGAAACGAATTGCAAGAAATCAGCACAAATGATAAAATAAGTGTTTGACGGAATTCATGCGGTTAAGAGTTACAGAAAAACTGTCAAATTTAAAAGCAAAACATGGCAGTTTTTGGTTTCTTACGTTTCGTGTCTTTTTTTTTTGGGTACTAAACAGTATTTCCCTTTTTATTATTGGGGTTTGGTTGTCTATAGAATTACCTTTACCATGTTTTAATTCTGAGTTTGTGCCTGATCTGATATCAGGAAGAGGATGTTTTATCATTGCTTCGAGGAGAAGAAGAAACAGCCGAGGACAAAATGATACAAACAGGCATTAGCGATGATGACCTGGAGAAGATCTTGGATCGCAGTGATCTTATTGTCAATAGCTCAAACGTTGATACCACTCCAGCTAGTACATTTGCCCTTAAAGGACCTGGGTGGGAGGTGGTGATTCCAACTGCAACTGGGGGCATGCTTTCCACTCTTAACAGCTAATTTCTTGTTTCGGTAACAAAACTATTTAGGGCTAAATATAGTAAAAAAATTTGCTTTGTGATATTAGATGTAATTGATTTTATGAGACGATCTCAGCGAATGATGTGACAATGGTAATGTCCTGGAGGGCATTCATTTTTTGTGTCACAGGTAATGTCCTGGAGGGCATTCATTTTTGTAAATTCTTCTAACGGAGCGGAGCTACACGTACTTTGCGAGCTATTCACAAATCAAATCTAAACCTTCACACAAGGTCTCCAATCTTAATTGAAACTCACCTTATGATTATGCTTTTGTTTTTTTGTTGACGAAACTTGATTATGCTACTTAGCTAGATATTGTAGCATGATAATATTGGTTCAAAGGCTTTGGTTTTAATTTTTTGTTGTTGGCTCTTTATTCAGTAAATCATTTGTATACTACTCTCGGTCTCATATATAAGAGATAAATGCACTTTCTAAGTTTATTGAACCTAGAAAGTTATTCAATGAATTTAGAAAGTGTATTTGTCTCTTATATATATAGGACCGAAGGGAGTATTATGCAAAGCACTTGATCAAAATAGTGGCATGCATGAGCACTCTGTTGGTTAATTGTTTCCAATTTCACGACTTCAAATCAAATAAATAAAATAATTAACTATTAAATTAATGTTTAGTTTATTTAATTTTATTCAGATATTTACTGTACCATAAATTACTATTAAACATTTATTTAAGTACTGTCAAATAATATGTCAAAGTTCAAATTGAACTATCGAACACAGTAGTTGGAATTGTTATGTGACTAGAAGATTAGAGATATAAATGGTTAAATAGTTTAGAAGATATAACTAAACTTTGAAAACAAAATAAACTATAAAATGTAAGATTAAAATTTGTTTTCTTGAAAATAAACTCCAAATTCCTCAAGATAAATTTAATAGTGTTGAATTCTTCTTTGGGAATATGTTCGCAAACAAGTTGATATTTCATAGTCCTCGGATCTGGCATATAATGCACAGATGAAGAGCCCTCAGGCTGAAGTTGGCGTCCATTCCTCATTGGTAATCATACTTGGCTTTCAGTTAATTTGGTCTTTCATGGATATTCTCGATATTCCCACTACTTATTTAGGATACAACTTTTTCCTGCCTCTTTGAGATCAAGATGGTATTCATCTGTCAGCCCGTGTACACATACCAGGGGTGTGCATGGTCCAGTTTCTTTTAAAAAATCAAACCAGTTTTTAAAGTTTAGTTTTAACAAACCATTTGGTCAAACCCGGTTTAACTTTTGTGAACAGGTTTCAAACCAGCTTACAATTAGTTTGAGCCAGTTCCTGATGTTGTCAGGCTTAAAACCGGTTTTTGCTGTGAACTGTTTTTCAAAACTGGTTTTAGTTTGAAAACTGATTTCACAACCCCTTTTTTTATCTGAACCAGTTTTTAAAACTTGTTTTAAAAGCTGGTTTAAACTTAAAACCAAATGAATATATCATGCACATGTTTAATACTAGTAAAACTTGTTCTAAAATATGACCACCAACTCAACGAAGTGCACGAACAAGATAAATACCGAAGCCTATAAAATAACAAACGGTGATGAAAACCTCATGTGTCGGACAGTGACACTGCTCCTAAGGATTTATCTACCCATTATGCACAAATCTCTAAAAGTACAACAGGTTTTTCCCGGTATAGGAACATAAGTAGCAAAATAGTAAAAATCACACTAGTTAACAAGAAGATCTAACCCAGTTAGAATACAAAAGAAGAAGGAAAAGATTTTTTTCTCTCTACGTAAAAAAGGGGTCACACGTTCTCATATAAATAGAGAGAAAATCCCTAACTAAAGGGAAAATGTTGTTAGTGGGTTAGACTAAGTCAAAGATAGGACAAGGGTAAAGGATTCAGACCAAATCAAATATTTATCACAAATAAAATAAACAATAAAAATAATTTTCTACTAAAAATAGTTTTCCATTTTTCTCACTTACAACGCGAGACACAATATATTTAAAACTTTTGAAATATGGACAAATTTTCCAACAAAACTGAGCCCAATCAAGTAGCATAATTTTTTTTTTCCCCTTCTTTATTAGGTGTAGATTTTCAACATCTGAGGAATACAGGTCAGGATGTTCTGCAGTGAATTATTTTATACATTGACTGGTGTTTTGATAGGGTAGAATTGTATGACTTGCAATGTAAATAGCTGCAGTTAAGATGTCTTGATGAACAAATAAAAACAGAAAAACCTAACTCATGAAATTGCACTCTAGCTGTCCAAGCAAAATGTCTCCCTGCCTGATGCTTAGACTTTTTTGAGTTCCTTTCTATCATTCCATGGCTTGATAGATTTTTCCACTGGGATATTAATGCTATCATGCTTACTCCAAGAGGTCAAAAACCATCCTAGAAATATACTTAAGCATTCGAAGTGGAATTTACAGTAGAGATACATGTCTTCTGTCCTAATTATCATATGATAAAGAGAGACCTGAAGGTGGTTAGAAGCCTGATTGCGTGTGGGAACAGAAAACAAAAGTAAATCAACTTTAGTCTGTCTCTATTTGTCGCATTGTTAATTTTATGTCTCTTAAAGACTCTTTCCGATAATAAAATTACGTTGAATATTCATGAAACAGATGTTTGCCAACATAGCAAAATCCAAAGTAAATGCATCTTTGGTTGTTGAATGTATATATGTTTCGCAAATTGTAAGTGGCTAAATGCTGTCATGGTCCCCTCCACTGCTATCGAATATCATCAGCGAGAGAAGGGGGAAAAAGAGCAGGGAAAATAATATCATGAAATCTGGTTGTATGAGGAGGATGTGGCCCTCCATCAGGTCTTTCAATTGTGTTTAGCAGCTTCTTTTGGATAAGAGATGAGTATGAATGATGCCCAACAATTATTGCTGCATCACCGTGATATTCTTTTCTTTTTGCCTTCATAACTTTGGCTGTGTTTTTTATTTTTATTTATTTATCAAGACTAGTTAGACATACGTGATTTACTGGTGCACAATACATTCAAGAAAGAAAAAAAAAGAGGGAAAAAAGTTTTGAGCAGGAGAATGAGTTTTTGCCACGTTTCATTACGTAGGTAACTTTTTTAAATAAATAACTTACGTTGTGTTGAGCACTAGAAAAGATGAAACCACTACTGCCTATCCTCCTTTAGGCCCAGTTTTGCAAATAATAATTTAATGATCCAATATGCACACACATTGCATTTAATAAATTAATAAATATAGAATCTATAAATGGTGTTGTGTCAAATATTGCATAATTGTATGATTTATGTTTATACTGCAATAGATTTACTCTACTCTTTAGGGAAAGTGGAGTAGCTGAAAGGATGCTGTACCTTCATGGTTTATATATGCTAGTTTAAAATATAATTTTGATCTCTACGCGTGTGGCACTCATTTTTTATGTCGTTCCTGCCATCTGTTTCTGTTATTATGCTGTAAGATTGGTATGGATTTGTTGTGAAATATAGAAATTAAATAAAAAATAAAAAATGATTGTCATGCATGGGGAAATGAGCCTTAACTAATCCAGAGTTTGGTCGGGAGGTAAATAAAGTCTGGTCTCAAATTGTTCCATCACCAGGAATCGAACATGGATACTAACCGAACATGTCCCTTTAGATGAAGTACGTTAACCAATCGCATCCAATCTTGGGGTTATATAGTTAAAAGGTATAATATGTCTCTGGTTTTCTCATTTTTAATATTTTTATTATTTAAGGACCAAATTGAAAATTATTTTTTATAAGGACTAAATAGAATCAAATCGAAAATATTTGTTTTTATAAGGACCAAATTAAAACACATGATGCACGTTTTATGAACGATGATATAAAGGCAAGAAACGCGCTTTACACTAGATTCAATCTGAAGTGTTACTAATGTTGAAGTAAGATTAAACTTGTGTATTTTTTCAGTCAGAGATAATCCATTTCGTATTCGTTCTTTGGGTTTAAAGAAGGAACTTCTGGACATCTTAATTTGTAGTGCTTTTCATTGGCATGCCCCGAACTGTTCATTTAGTTTAGAATTTGGCGCTCTAATTTGTGTAACATGAAAAGTAGATTCCTTCTCACTCGTTATTGTTGCTTTTTAAGACAGTGATTGGTGAACTACCGCGTAAACAAGAATAAAACCTTGCTGTTGAGTGATGAAACGAAGGATTAGTTTGTGTTACAATCCCACTAAGTTTTAAGTTTAAATAAATTCAGAATCAATTAGTTATGGGGTTATATATATTTGCCTAATTGCCTTATCCTACCGTATAGAAGCTTCTTTCTCAAGCTTAGTATTTGATTGATAGGTTTTTTTTTTAACATGAAATGAGTATTTGATTGATACTTGATTCATTGTATCGTGGCTGTATTAATTTGTCTCTTAATTAACATATATCTTTTTATTCGATTCAGGCATGAATGCATCAGTGGGGACTATATATATTTTGATGAGATTGGCCGAAAGCAAAAGGGAATGAATGAGCCCTGATCTGTTTACTTCACACGTACCTTATTCTCAACAATCATAAATTTACATTTCATTTTTTTTTTTAAGACCTCAGATCCATGATCCTCTATTTTCTGGCGAGTTTGCATATAAGTCTTGATCTTTTGTCACGCTTGTTTTCGAATCCAATATGAATCATTGAGGCTCAAATGCCACCATTTATTAGCTTTCATACTACATAGGCCTACGTTGCCCTGAGGATTCGGTTCCCCATGATTCACGTGTGTGTTGTCAAGCCACAAATTAAGAAACTAAAGTGATGCTTCCTTTTGATTAAATTATTTTATTATTCAAAAATATAATAAGTAATACACTCCTTCCACGAAATAAGTTTAGATGCAATCTTTTTTTTGAAGCACACACTTTCCTCATAAATAAATATGTAAGACATGCAAAAGAAAATTTTCTCTAAACCTTCTAATGTCATGGGCAATTAATTTTGAACACTTTATTATTAATTTTAATATTTTAAAAAATAAATTTTAAATATCTATTTAAGCTTCTCGAGAAAGAAAAGTATAGATTTTAAAATAAGAAGGAAGAATAATTTAATTTAAGCTTCTTTTATGAGAGAAAAGTGTAATTATCTCTTATTTTTCATTTTTATTTAAATTTATTGTTGTCCTTATGATGAAGAAACACATTAAACTATTTTTCTCCTCCAACTCGATCATTTGGATTTTATGCTTATCCTATGTTTTGTTTTAAGAAGAAAGTGAAAGGAAAAGGGTAAAAGATTAAGATGATTTTTTTAGTTGTCTAGTAAAAAAGCAAATAAAATATGTTTTTAGTCCTTATAAAATTTTGACTTTTCAAGTTTAGTACCTAAAAAATTTTATTCGTTTTTAGTCCTTATTTTAAAAATATTTTATAGAAAATCGGTACTTTTTGTCCCTCTAGGGACTGAAAAAATAGTCCTTATATATAAAAGCAAAATATGGACTAAAAATAAATAAAATTTATTTTGGGACTAAACTTAAAAAGTCGTAGTTTTATAGGGACTAAAAACATATTTAACCCTAGAAAAAAATCTAAACTTTTTCTCTTCTTTTGTTTAATTATGTAGAAAATGAGGGGAAAAAAAAAGAATACACACGCGCGCGCGACTATCTCCACATTATTGTAAAAAGAAAATTATAGATTTTTATTAGGAATATTATACTCGTTTAATTAAAAATAGTCTCTCGATTCCCCTTTTTTCATGCATGAGGTACCGAAGTGTTTGTGGTATATTCCACAACCATTCTTATTTTTCATCTATTTTTCTGCTATTTTAAATAACTAAAAACAATATTTGATCTGCTCTTTTTATCCTTCAACCTTCCTTCGATCTTCCTTCATTTCAAAAGAAGCGTTAGGAGCTAGGGTGGGAAAATTGACAAGCGCATTTGCTATTCTCCTTGTTATCGAGTTTAAATCTTTGAATCTTACAGTAATTTATTATGCAGTATCATTGCAGCCCAAGACTTCATCATAAGGAATATTCTTCCTCTCTCTCCGAGAAGAAGAAAAAGTTCACGATCACTAATGTCACGGGTCTCACAGAAGTAAACCCAGAAAATATTAAGATCCGCAAAATTAACTGGCTATGATTGGTGAAGTGTAAAACAAAATCTAAATTGTGGAAGAAGCAAATATCTCTCATAACTCCCCGTTTTACATCCATACGTTGCTTGTTGTGTATATCTAGTGTTCTCAACTCAATGCTATTTGAAAGGAGCAGCTTCTAATTTTAATATATATATATATATAATAGCAAAATTATATATTCAAGTATTAGGAGTATAAGAGATACTCTAACCCATACAATTAAAACTCCATGTATATCTGTGGGTCAGGATAGGAATCCCCACCAGACACCGAAATCAATGCAAAGAAGGTACAAGAAACCAAACCCCAAGCATATATAACAACCCATTTCCAAGCTACCTAGACAAACATCCATAAGGGTCCGTAAACCACTATAGTATAGACAAATACCAGGCTTGCCCGTAGTCAAAAACCATCTCTACGATAGCACCTGATTCTCTCCAATACCTTATGTCGCTCCCCTAAACCATTTGAGAAGATGCAATTATTCCGCGCCTCCCAGATTTCCCAAATCACTGTGTGCCATACCATAGCAAGGCGCCTCTTAACTATAGCACCACGACCGAAAGAACAAAACAGTAGAAACAAACTATCTAGATCTCGAGGCATCGCCCACGACCACCCCAACCAGCAGGCAACATCGTACCACAAGGAGACTGAGAAATCACAGGTAGCAAACAAATGCGCGAACGACTCCTGGTGTGCCCCACAGAATACGCATGGCGTACCCGCAACGTCAGAAATAACCCGTCTTTGGAGAAGATTCACCCGAGAGGGAATCCTATCTAAGAGCAACTGTCAAGAGAACGTTATTGCCTTCGATGGGGCAATACTCTTCCAAAGAAGACCCAAGGCCGACAACTGAGCTTCCGAGTAGCGCAAAATAGATAGGGTACTGGCAGAAAGAAAAATGTAAGCTGACCTAACCGAATAAACCCCTTCTGCCTGCCTATTCCAGACCTATCTATCCTCCTCCGAAGAAAGTGAAATCGACCCCAATAGCTCAAGAAGGTCTCGCACCAATTCCTTCTCCCAAACGAAAAGTCTCCTCCTCCATGTCAGATTCCACACCCAAAGCCCTCCAACCCTCGTAACGAAATCGCCAATACGGACCTGTTGCATATTCGAAATAAAGAATAGTCTCTGGAAAGAGTGGCCCAATGGAGAAGGCCCCAACCATCAATCGTGCCAAAATGAAATAGTATCTCTGTTCCCAACCTTTCGGACAATATTGTCCACAAACCAGTCAGAGCCCTCAACCCCAATGCTACCCACCGAGCATACATCTTTCCGCCATACTGATGCAAATGACGGCATCCGCTGGTTGCACGGCGAGGTAGACCTAAGCACCTGCGCACCATACTTAGCCACAATAACCTCCTTCCACAGCACCCCTGTATGCTCCAATTGTCGGTGTAAGCCCTAGAGGCCAGTGTTTTTCCTTTGGACTTATATTTTGTATCATGTCGTTTATTTATTATATGAGGCATTTTCAGTTATTATGTTTGTTTTCAACGTAATAAAGTCCTTGAGTAAAAGTTCGTTTTCAATAGAACATCGAGTAGACGACTCGGTTGTGAGATACTAAAGAACTTACTCTAAATATCCGTAGTCGAGTATTATTATTATTAAGGACAATAATAATGCATCAAGACTATTATGTGGGTGGGTGATAACCTCATCTCACAGTTATAGATATGAGATATCAAGTCACCACATAGGTACACGTTAGGGTAATTGTGTATCTTGGATTGACCCGCCATGAGAATACTACATAGTGTGTTATGTAAGTGTCATGAGTTATTCTCATAGTGATAGTGGTGTATGCCACCCTCGGACTGAAAACCACTATGGTCCCTACATGAGGAGTTGAGTGTTTTATTGCCGCCAAACATTGTGAATGCAGGACAATTATAAAGTCGATTAACTGGGCACTCAACGAGTCATGCAAAGAGACATGAGTGACCTAGATGGGATTTGCCCCTCCTACATAACAGAGTAATATCTGTGGGCCCCTTGATAGAGTATGATGTAAAATGCATGGTCATGTTTGAAATAAGTCAATAAGAGATATTGATCTTATTTGTTGTTACTAAGTCTACTCGGGCATCAAGGAATATAATATTGAACTATACAAGGGTGACACATACTATGCCTTGTGTTCAATATAGATATAAGGGCAAAAGGGTAATTATACACATGATCATTATCACGGAAAGGTTACGCCACAACACCGACATTCTCGTTACTTGGGTAGCAGTGATGTGTTGCTAGACATCGCCATCGTTTATAATATTAAATAGTGATTTAATATTATTGCCAACGCATGAACCTCTGAGGTCACACACATGAGAACAGGCTAATGGGAGATTAAATAAATGAGTGAGACTCATTTTATTGTGGTGCATTCTTACGATGCACCAGCGAGTCAAGAAAGACGCAGAACACGGTAAGCTACGGCGCTAGGTCGTCTTAAGTGAAGTCTATAAATAGACTCGTTAAGATCAAGTCCAGACACGGAATTAAAACCCTAGCCGTTCCAAAGATCGTGACTTGCATCGCGGATCGTTCCGCACGCTACCAGCACGTGACGAGACCGCTCCCATTCGGTCGTCGTGTGGACTACGTAGAGGCGTTGTTTTCTGTGCGACGCTCGTGCTCGATTCCAATTTTCGTCTGCAAACGATCTGCGCTACAAGAGGTAATTCATATAACCCTGAGTCATGACCATTCGCAAGGATCCATGGAAGGGAAAGTTTAAATTTCCGCTGCGTTTTTAAACTCTGTTATTGCGCTATTTCCCTACACCAATAACCTCCATCTCCATTTTCCAAGAAGACACAAGTTAAATAACTTGAGATCTTTTACACCCAGGCCACCCGATGTCTTTGGTTTGCAGACTTCCTCCAATTTGAGCCAAGGGATTTTCCTCTCCCCCTTAGGCCCGCCCCACAGAAGACGGCGTTGTAGCTGGACCACTAAACGCCATACTTTCAATAGCATCTTCATAAAGGATAAGAAGAAGATAGGAATTAATGCTATTCTAGACTGAATTGAGAAGTATAATCCTTCCACCGAGACTGACAAACCTATTCCTCCACGAACCTAGCCTAGAACGAAGAACCTCCAAGAGCGGCTCCCAAGTACAAAGGCGTCTAGGATTAGCACCAACCGATAATCCCAAATACTTAAAAGTTAAGGAACCAACCTTACAATTCAATATATTGATATTCAGTTTAATCATTGACACAGTATAAACAAATTTTAAAAAATAATTGTATGATAGATTTTAATAAGTATGTATTGAAAGTTTGTCAAAAAAACTATGCTTTGAAAGTGTAAACAAATTATACACATATCTAATCGTATCTCACTATGTTGTCACTTTGTAATACTATTTTTTAAAATACTTATATAAATACATACATGATAAGATATAATTAATTAATGTCTGTGTGCAGTTTTTTTTACACTATCAATGTGTAGCAATTAATTCATTATGATCTATCAAAATGATTAAATAAGATTAGACGTGAGTATAAAACTATTTATAGTGGTAATAATAGTTTATTAATCTCTTTTTTTATACCTACACCAAAAAAATCTACACACAAAAAAAAACTCTTCTTATATACATATACATATATTGTAAAAATATATGTAACGATAAAAGGGTGAATTAAATATTGTGATACGCATTGCACCAAAAAAAAAAAATTGTGATACGTAGAAGATACTCTGCCACATGTGGGTTCCATTCCATGCGACCATGCCAAATGCTAAAGTCCTATTTATTTCATTCTTTTTTTTTTGCTTTTTCTTCTAGCCCTTGAAGAAATAGTTGATGTTAAAACCATATTACTGTCTTTGCTTAAAAGGAAATTTCAATTCAAACACGAAACATGCATGTAATGGCCAGTGATCAGTAGTTCACATAAAAAATTGAAGTAGAAAATATAGCCCCGATAGTTGAGTACTACATTTTGGACCACAAAAGTAGAGGATCAGTACTTTCCATGCTTAACTATTCACACTGTAGTCAAATGCCTCTGCCGGCACCATTAATTATAGTGATTAAAGTAGGAGCTGATAATACCAAGTCATTTCCATAGTTTAATGTGTTGTAAATAATAATGCGCGCTTTTCTTTTCAATCATAGAAAGTTTGTCTACTTGTCTGCATATCATGGTGTCTCAACGAAGCAGTAATCTGAAAGAATACAAGCATTATATAAAGGTGCTTGGCAAAGGGAAAAGAATGCCGTTAAGTCTTGTCTTAACTACGGTGGTTAATCCATCTTTCCTTTCTTTTTCTTTTTGTTGGCTTTTGAATCAATCTTAAGTCCAATCGGTGCACGTAAGTAATTCCACCCTGTTTAATGATGTTTTCCTTGGTCAAGGCCGCTTTAATAGGAAAAAAAGGGTGATATCGATTTTAGGTAAAAAATTCGGTATCCTGGAGTTTTATTGAGTATGGGTACCTAATGGCTAATTATTTGATATTACATTATTTTTTTTAACTTTGTTTTAAATGAAATTAAATTCCCAGTTTTCATATTTGTTAGTGTGAGGGTCTAGAAAAAATTCCTTATAAAATTTTTATAGATGTTACATGATTTTTTTTAACTTTGTTTTAAATGAAATTAAATTCCCAGTTTTCATATTTGTTAGTGTGAGGGTCTAGAAAAAATTCCTTATAAAATTTTTATATTTATTACTACTACATTTTCACTTTTTCTAAGGAATTTTTTTGTTTTTTTTCTATTTCTATTATTTGGATCTTTGCTTAAATAATATTACAATATTTGTGTAAACTATTTAAATTCATTCATAGCTTATTCTTCTTTTCTTATTTCATTCTTAGTAATAAAATTATATTTTTATCAATTTTTTCTATTATTTTACTTATTTTATACACGGTTTCAATTTCTTTTGATATTTCAATTTATTCTTTTATTTAGGGTTTGTTTTATAAGTTTTATTTGTTTTGGTATTTATAATTTATGTTTGAATTATAGTTTTTTTTTGTTTTTATTAAGATTATTTTTGTCATTTTAACGTATGAGTATCGATATCCATCTTTCTTCTTGGGTACCGAAGAATTTACCTTGATTTTAATCTAGAAACTCCAAAATTAAATGATGATAATTAACTAATTAAATTACCAATAACATGGTTCTTGAGTGCAAAAATTAAGTCCTAAAGCATAACTTGAATAATTTATTTATAATTGTCCCTTATCATATTATGATTTTAAGAAATGCTAGCGATTTATTTTTGGTGTCAGAATCACTCTTTCGGTGACCTGCAATATTCTAGAGAAAAGCGGCCCAGACTAATTTAAGGTTCGGTCGGACGATAAGCGAAATCTAATCAATGATGGTTTTATCGCCAAAAATCAAATTTAAGTACCAATCAAATCCATCTCTTTAGATAGAGAGAATTAACCACCTGCGTCCAGTCTCCTGGATGAAATTTTAGAGATTTTTTTTTAATTATAAAAAAACATAAGTAGAGATTTTGATTTTGCACTTGCACTTGCACATAGTGGCTAGAAGTGGTCAAAGGTTTATGACTTGGAAAGCAGAGCCCATGGAAAGCTATGATTATATGCCTGAAACTATTTGGAGCATCGTGCGACCACGTTTTGAGCCAGTACCGCGCGTGAGCAATGGTTGAGGGCCCCCTTGGTTTGCACAACTCAATGATGAAGGGGAGGGACTGCAACACTTGAACTTAGGACCCTTTTCCATTTCTTCTCTCTCAGCCATTTACACATACACCTAATATGCAGTATATACATCACTGCTCACCATGGGTCCGTAGTACTTAACATAACTGGCAAAATATTTGCTACTTGGATGTTTAGACGCGGATTCGAACTCTTTACACCTCTTTTTAGCATTCTTAAAAGTGCGTTGTAAGCCGCTGAACCATCGTACTAAAAAAAAATCACTGCTCTTTGAAAGTTGGACTTTGAACTTTGAAGGTTAATTTGTTTGTTTTTGTTTTGTTGTTTCAATTGAATACACTGAGCGCCTGTGTGTGTCAGTATACAAACACCTCGTTTGTGTCAAAGACTTAAAAAGGTTGGTAGTTGGTTGGAGTTGCTAGCTGTGCATTTTGTAGGTTGTGGACCAGATTACTATTATTGGATTTTAAGCATCACATGGCAGATGAGATCACAATAGCGTGTGAGGGATATGGGTTTATTTCCTTCTCTCTGTCTTGTATGCTACCTTCACGTTATTCAAGTCAAACAGCTACTTATGCAGCCTTGTGCAATATCCATCTCCTCCTGGTGACATTCTACAATGCACCAAAGCTTGTTCTTCATCTATTCTCGCTCCGGTCTCGTATATAATAATAAAAAAAAAAATTCACACCATTTAAAAAAAATAAGGTTAAATTATAAAATTGGTCTTCTATGTTTATTTTAGGTTTCAATTTGGTCCTCTATGTTTTATTTGTTTCGTTTTGGTCCCTTACGTTTTAAAAGTTACAACAGGTTGGTCCTTTCCGTCACTAAAAGTCAATTGTCCGTAGCTAAAAGTCAAATTCTAGCTACGGACAATTGACTTTTAGTGACGAAAATGACCAAATTGAAAACTAAAATAAAACGTAGAGGACCAAAACGAAATAAATAAAACGTAGATGACCAAATTGAAACCTAAAATAAACTTAGAGGACCAATTTTGTAATTTAACCAAAAAATAATTATTCTAGTTTAGTAGTGTTAAAGTAATCAAAAAATTATTTTAATCTCTAAATTGCCCTTAATGAAATTTATTAGAAAAGTCGTTGTAAATTTAAACCAATAATACTTTTGGAATAACATCATTTAATAAGGTAAAAATAGTTAAAATTTATTTATATTTTGGATCATCGATTCTAGATTTTTTGTTTCTCATATGCAATACTGGAGTGAGTATTTAAGTACCATAAACTATTTAATAGTAGTATTAATATGTATTACCTCTGGTCCATATTATAAGAAACAAAACCATAATTTACACAGACCAAGAAATTGCATTAAAACTTGTTTTTCCTAATTAATACTTCTAAAAGTTGAGTTTTCTTCCAAAACTACTCCTTCTATGAAATGATATATAATTAATGCATAGGAAGTATGTACATCTCGTTAATATAAATATCACATTAAATAAGGGGGTAAAAATAGAAATTAGCAATTAATACATTATAAAATTGATGTTTTTTTTTATAATTTAGACCAAGAAAAATGACACATTTATTTCTTATAATATGAAAATGATGAAATACTATTTTATTTTGGTTTCGGCATTGGCCAGCTGATTGAAGTCTATAAAGAATTTGAGCTTGAATTAAGGAAAATTAAGTGCCTGTTGAAAACACATCAATCTCACATTGGTGTTAAAAATTAGTGTATGTTTGGTTTAGATTCTAATAAAAGGAAATATGAAAAAATGCTCTCCAATCTACATTCCACCAAAGCAACAATTGCTTTGATAAATTTTACTCTATGCAAAACCTAAAACAAATGGTTGTAGAGTCTTTTTATTTTTTTACCATTGTAAATTATTCACGGGCTTTGTCTATAACTAATTTATGCTGGAGATCTGGCTAACCGCCTTTAGTGGGGTATCCCCTTTTAACCACATTTTTTCTATCTATTAGTCTCGAACCCGAGAACTTACTTAGTGAATTTGAGTTCAGTTCCACTCATGTCAACCTATTATTGGTAGTTGTAGAGTCTCTTTTGGTTTAATTTCTATCACCATAAAATTAAAAAAATTGACTCCCTAGTGCAAATTTGATCTCCACATTGGTTCCTACCATAACTGCTTCTGTTATGCCTTCACCTCCTAATACATCGAGTCCCTATTACATCCATCCTAATGAAAATCCCTCTCTCGTTCTGGTTTCACCGATTCTTGAAGGTCTGAATTATCACAATTGGGCTAGGGCTATGGAAATGTCTCTGCAAATGAAGCACAAATTTGTGTTTGTTGATGGATCGATCAAGAAACCTGTTGAATCTGATCCTCTTTTCTTTCCCTGGAAACGATGCAACATGCTCATTCAATCTTGGATCAATCACTCTATATCTGCTGAAATTGCGACCAACGTGCTTTGGATCAACGAAGCTTCATCAATTTGGCTCGAGCTCGAGAATCGTTTCTCTCAAGGTGATCACGTTCGAGTTTCTCAACTTCATAGTGATCTCTTCTCTCTCAAACAATCGGACATGTTTGTAACTGGTTATTTCAACAAATTGAAAATTCTATAGGATGAAATGTGCAATTATCGTCCAATTACTCCTCGTAGCTGCTATGACACTGCTCAGAAAATGCAACAATATCGTGATAATGATTGTGTGTTGATTTTCCTTCTCGGTATTAATGACAATTTTTTCGCTGTCAGATCTCAGATTCTTCTGCTGGATCCTTTGCCTGACGTCAATAAGGCTTTTTCTATGGTAATTCAACATGAACGCTAATTTAGCACTTGAATTCTTCCTGTTCCGGTGGCTATGCATGTTCAGGCTCGTCCATCACCTCCTTCTGGCCAAGGCCAAGGTCGTGGCAATTCCAACCCTAAGTCTTCTTCCAGACCACCAAAACAATGCACTCATTGTGGAAAACTCTATCACACAATCAATACATGCTATTTCAAGCATGGATTTCTTCTGGGATACAAAAACAAGAAATTTGTGAATAGCGCTGTTGCTGATTCTTCCAATGACGGCAATTTGAAAGGTCTAACACAGGATCAAATCCAAGAATTTCGTGCTTTGCTTCCTACCTCACCACCTACTGCTAGATCAAGTTCTTCCAACTTGGTCGGCTGCCACAATATCAACACTGAACCTTCTTCAGGTAAATCTGCCCTATGGATCTTAGATTCAGGGGCAACCGACCATATTATTTCCTCCTTTCATTATTTTCATTCCTATAAATCTATAAAACCATATCCTATTGCTTTGCCTAATGGTCAACGACCTACTGCAACTCACATTGGTACTATATTCATTTCTGACACACTCATTTTATATGATGTGCTTTTCATTCCAAATTTTAGTATCAATCTCATCTTTGTTGCAAAATTGACCGAAACAAGTTCTTGTCATGTTTATTTCACTAATTCTACTTATTCCAAGCAAAAGAAACTTGTCTTTTCTTCTAGTTTCTCTTCCGCTGATGTTGATTTTGACTTAATTCATATTGATATATGGGGTCCATATTCTACCCCTTCATTTCAAGGACACAAATACTTTTTGACAATTGTTGATGATCATTCACGATACACTTGGATTATACTCATGTGTACTAAAGCTGAAACAAGAACTCATATTTCTAATTTCATTGCTTATGTTCAAAATCAATTTTAGAAATCAATTAAAACCATTAGATCTTATAATGGTCCTGAACTTTCTAATCCCTCATTGTACCTTTCCAAGGGTATCATTCATCAATTGTCATGTCCTGAAACTCCCCAACAAAATGGGGTTGTCGAAAGAAAACATCAACACATTTTAAATGTGTCAAGAGCTTTGATGTTTCAATCCAATTTACCTATTAATTTCTGGTCATTTGTTGTACAACATGCTGTCCATATTATCAATTTTCTTCCATCTGTCAAACTCCATTCTCAGTCACCTCATTTCCTTTTATACAATACCAATCCTAACCTTGATTTTTTAAGAGTTTTTGGATCCTTATGCTATGCAACCACCATTTCTGCTCATAGGACTAAATTTTAACCTAGAGCTAGAAAATGCATTCATCTTGGTCATCCACCTACCACAAAAGGATATATTCTCTTTGATTTGAATACTCGTGAACTGTTTGTTTATAGAAATGTTGTTTTCTATGAAACTATATTTCCTTTTCCTAAACCTTCTCATTATGCATCTACTTTTGATGCATATTCTATTTCTTTGCCATGTGCCCCACCTTTTACAGATTTAGCTACTGATTCTCCCATTCCAGCTACTTCTGTTTCTTCTCCTATTTCACAGTCTGTTGTTCCCACTAATTCTGCACCTTCACAACCTGTTGTTCCAGTTAATTCTGCTCCTTCACAACCTGTAGTTCTAGTTACTTCTGTTCCTACTACTTCTCAGCCTGTTATTTCTACTCATTCTTCTTCTAGAATAAAGAAAACTCCTACTTATTTGAGGGAATATCATTTCAACACTGCTTCCTCTTGTATAAATGTCACTTCATCTTCAGGTACAACCTATCCCTTATCATCTTTTCTTTCTTATAACAAACTCTCCCCTGCATATAAATCATATATTCGTTCCATTTTTGTTGTTCCTGAGCTAAAAACATATAACCAGACAGTAAAGCATGAATGCTGGAGGACTGTTATGGACCTGAAAATTACAGCTTTGGAACGAAATAGCACATGGGTTATTACAAATCTGTTTGCTGGAAAAATGCCCATAGGCTGTAAATGGGTTTACAAAATTAAAAGACATGCTGATGGCAGCATAGAAAGGTGCAAAGCCAGACTTGTGGCAAAAGGATTTACACAGCTAGAGGGTATTGATTACTCTGAGACTTTCTCCCCTGTGGTTAAGCTAACAACAATACGGTTGGTATTAGCATTGGCTGTAACCAAGAAATGGCATTTGCATCAACTTGATGCCAACAACGCTTTTCTCCATGGTGACTTGAATGAGGACATCTACATGACTATTCCTCCTGGATTTAAAGGTTCTAAATCTGGCCAAATCTGCAAATTACAAAAATCCCTCTATGGATTGAAGCAAGCTAGAAGACAGTGGAATGATAAGCTTACTGTTGCCTTAATTTCTTTGGGCTTTGTACAGTCCAAATCTAATTACTCTCTGTTTGTTCAGACCCGAGGCTCTCATATCACCATCCTTTTGGTTTATGTTGATGATGTGGTGCTTGCAGGCAATGATTTGGAAACCATTTCCAAGGTTAATCAATTTCTAGATCATCATTTCAAAATAAAAGATCTAGAACCTCTTTGTTTCTTTCTTGGTTTGGAGGTTGCTAGATCAACTACTGGTCTTGTTTTGTCTCAAGGCAAACATGCATTGGAATTGTTGGATGATGCAGGGCTATTAGCCAGCAAACCTGCTTCTATTCCTATGCTTCCTAGCTGCAAACTAACTGCTGATACTGGTGATCTGCACCCTGACCCTTCTGCTTATCGTCGCTTGATTGGTTGCCTCATTTACTTAACAGATACTCGACCAGATATATGTTTTGTTGTACATAAACTGAGCCAGTTTCTTGCCAAGCCTATGCAGGCTCATCAAGATGTTGCTATTCAGATTATTAGATACATTAAAGGCTCTCCTGGTCATGGTATTTTCTTCCCAATGATTCGATTTGGTGTGTGGGTTGATTGATTATTTGGGCATCTTGCCCTGATACTAGAAGATCGGTTACTGGTTTCAATGTATTTTTCGGCCATGCTCTTATTTCTTGGAAATCCAAGAAGCAAACCACAGTTTCCCGTTCTTCATCTGAAGCTGAATATCGAGCCTTGGCCGCCATTCCTTGTGAAGTTCAGTGGTTGCTTTATTTGCTCAATGATCTTCATCACTCATCTCCTACTCCAATTTCTGTTTACTGTGATAATAATTCAGCTATCCAAATTGCTCAAAACCCAATGTTTCATGAAAGGACGAAACACATAAAGATCGATTGTCATCTTGTTCGGGACAAGGTTCAAGATGGAGTCATTCACTTACTGTTTATTGCTTCTGCAACTCAATTAGCAGATATTCATACTAAAGCTTTGCAGCCTTCTCACTTTATGTCTCTTGTTTCCAAGCTGAATATGCATAATATCCATAGTTCAGCTTGTGGAGGATGTTAGATAATACTTAGTTAATTGCTAATTTAACCAATTTTGTTATGGTTAATTAGTAGTTAGTTAATGACAGTTGTATGCAGTTTAGAGGCAGATATATTATTTCCAAGTTGTATATATACTTTGTTGAGTGAAGTTAATTAATAACAACTCATTTTCACCCAATTGCTATCTGTTACAATTTCTTTCAAAAAAATTAACCGATAGTGTTTAATAAATTTTTGAGGTGGAACAAATCAATTAGGTATGTTGAATAAAATTAATTTTAATAAAAATAAAAATCTTTATTTTTCTTAGCAAAATTAATTTCTATTTAAAAATCATATTATTTTACGTTGTATGAAATAAAATGAAAATAAGTAGTGTATTGTAACGTGCGATCTACGAATGGGATTCAAAATATGATTTTTAAATAGAAAGAAATATGATTTTTTTTTTTACAAAAGTATGATTTTTAAATAATATAATAACAAAATTCCTTTATTTTTTATATTAAAATCTGAAAGAAAAGGGCGGGGGGGGGGGAGAAAAACATCAAAGTTGATTAGGAACATCAGGTGGCGGGGTTCGATACATGAACAGAAGTAGTTTCGCATCTTTCCTTTTCAATCTGGTATGGAGAATGGAGGTTACTTCAACAAGTAGACCATGCTTCTAAAATCCGTACAGTGTCGCTATGGCGTTCGCGTTTGTCCTTTCCCAGCAAAAGGAATATTTATGTCACACCAATTATTTTTCTCGAATTTCCCTTTTCCTTTTCTCTCTTTGGTGATATGCCACTCGTGGTTCCGTCCTATGCCCTGTAGTCTGCTCTGCTCCTTGAAATAAAATAAAAATTGTTTAACTAAAAAATTATTATAGTAAAAATATAAAAAATTAATGCTTATTTTTTAAAAATAATTTGAAATATTTAATGTAGTATATAAGGTTTCTTATATTTTGTTTGGATTAAAAAAATATAAGAAAAGTAAAATAAAATAATCACTACCAAAAAAATTGAATTATGAGGGAAAAAAAGGGGATAATACCTCTTTTGGTCCCTATAATTTGAGCGAAATTCGGTTTTAATCACTGTAAAATTTTTTGTTTCGATTTAGTTCACGTAATTTAAGATTCTTCCACTTTTAGTCCCTGCTGTCAAATCCCTATTAAAAACGTTGAGTTTTTCTTCCACTTTTTGTCCCTGTAATTTTAAGATTCTTTCACTTTCAGTCCCTGTAATTTTAAAATCCTTCCATTTTTAGTCTTTGTAATTTAATAGGGATTTGACGGTAGAGACTAAACAGAGACTAAATCGAAACAAAAAATTTTACAGGGACTAAAACCGAATTTCGCTCAAATTACAGGGACCAAAAGGGGTATTAACCCAAAAAAAAATATGTCTCTAATTTAGTAATTTTTTTTGGGGCAAAGAAACAGGAAAGGAGCCTCATTAAAACCTTCTGATGCAAAACCCTTCTTAGGGACAAAAGCATCTAGAAGGAAAAAGAGTACACCGCCCTATTATATTATTGAAGAAAGAAAAAACGTGGAATACAAAGAGAACACCAAGGGGGACTAGACCAAAACCCTTGTCAAAAGCATTATTTTAATCTAAAATTAGGAAGCCTCACTCTATTCGGTTTTAGTCACTGTAAAATTTTTTGTTTCGATTTAGTCCACGTAATTTAAGATTCTTCCACTTTTAGTCCCTGCTGTCAAATCCCTATTAAAAACGTTGAGTTTTTCTTCCACTTTTTGTCCCTGTAATTTTAAGATTCTTTCACTTTCAGTCCCTGTAATTTTAAAATTCTTCCACTTTTAGTCTTTGTAATTTAATAGGGATTTGACGGTAGGGACTAAACAGAGACTAAATCGAAACAAAAAATTTTACAGGGACTAAAACCGAATTTCGCTCAAATTACACGGACCAAAAGGGGTATTAACCCAAAAAAAAATGTCTCTAATTTAGTAATTTTTTTTGGGGCAAAGAAACAGGAAAGGAGCCTCATTAAAACCTTCTGATGCAAAACCCTTCTTAGGGACAAAAGCATCTACAAGGAAAAAAGAAAGACACCGCCCTATTATATTATTGAAGAAAGAAAAAACGTGGAATACAAAGAGAACACCAAGGGGGACTAGACCAAAACCCTTGTAAAAAGCATTATTTAAATCTAAAATTAGGAAGCCTCACTCTATTACGGTAGAAGCCTTCGCTAATAAATTTAGGAATAATATCCCACCACTGAAAACAACTAATAGAAATGTCATGAGAAGCAAGCCTATCAGCACAGTTGTTACCCTCACGATAAATATGAGAGCAGAAAAAATTCATTCTATCAACTAACAAAAGGCAATTATGCCATCTCACCCGCAGGTTCCAAGGAACAATAGAGATAGATTTGAAAGCTAACACCACAAGTTGAGAGTCACATTTCAGCCAAAGCTTGTGCCAACCATTCTTAAATGCAATTTCATTGGCCGTCATAGCCCCAATAAGCTCAACGTGCAAGGCAAAAAAAACACCCAGATTTAGAGCAAAACAACCATGAGCGGCTGCACTGGAATCTCTAAAAATCCTCCCACAAACAATAGCCCCAGGAGAGCCATGAGTTGCACCATCAATGTCACACTTAATCCAGTCTCTAATTTAGTAATTAGACTTGGTGAAAAAACTTAAAAATCAATTTTATTTTTTTCATTGCTGAATCAATTTTTTGAGCAGTGAACTTTATGCTGATTTATTTTACCTGCCATTCACCCCAATTGGCCTTTTGCACACATTTTAAGAGCAGTTGGAGGATGAAATTTTTGTCTCCTTTTCTTGAATGTCTATTTGCTTTGTTTTTCATTTAAAATTTAAAATAAACGTACATTTTATATATTGTTTAGATAAAAAGCGAGAAAACTTCCTTTCATTTAGTTGAAAAAAATTCAAAATATATTTATATTAAATAATTTTATATCATTGAATAAATTTTTCATTTTAATAAAATTTATTTCTTTCTCATTTTTTTTTCTCATCTAGTGTTTCCTTCGTAATGGAACAAGCAAAAATAACATGATTCTCTTGTAGTCTTAATATTTCTCCTCTCGATTTCTAGATCTATATTCTCCTCAAACAAAACAAAACCAACTGATAGTGCATCATTAACATCGCAATTTGTTTGAAACAAATATCTGATGTCCCAAAAAATGATATCTCTCGGTCTCCCACCATTAAAGGCTAGGGATATGCATATGTATTAATAAGTTATATATAATTTTATTTTATCATGTGGCAAATTGTCATTAACAAGAGACAAGAAATGTGACAGAAAAGTGAGACTTAAGATTTTCATCCCTTTGTTTGACACTCGCCCGTACCATGTGGCCACAACTCTGCTTGTTGTTGATCCGGGAACGTAGCACCCAAAGCCTGAAATCCAACGGAGAGAAACGCACTAGATGACTAGGAGATGCATGCCACTGGCTAGGAAGATCTGCATATATGAAATGGTTTTATAATCAAAATTAACCGAAAGATGAGACACAATCATAAATATTACTATAGAAACGTGCAATAATATCATCATAGTTACTATTATGCCCAATCATCCAGTGCATGAAGTTCGCGTGAAATCGATTTTCTGTTAGAAATTCGTATGAAAGTTGTTTGAATTTTGTCCTAATTTTCCGTAAATCAGCCCATAAATGACAATTTTCTAGTAGTGATTCTAAAACTTACTGAAAAAATTGACTTCTATTGCTGAATTAGCCTTAGACAATCAAGGGTTTATTTGGTATGAGAATAAGATTTCTGTTTTTATTTTTTGTTTTCACTTTTAATTTAATTGTAAAATTATCCTTTGTTTTTACTTTATTTCTTGTTTTCAAAGATTTGTACAAAAACATAATGAAAACAATTTGTTTCATGTACAAACAAACATGTGAAAACAAAAAACAAAATGAAAACAAGAAACAACTTTACATTTAAAAATGAAAACATAAAACATCCGATTAATAATATATATAATCAGTACTCCGTATGTCTCATTTTATCCCTTCTATTTGGAATATTTGATATTTTAAAATATAAGATAATATTAGTTATTTTTTTAAGGCTAAATTATACTTTTGATCCCTTATGTTTATTTTAGGTTTCGGTTTGGTTCTTTATATATTAAAAGTTTCGACATGGTCCTTTATGTATAAAACGAGGTCCCTTTTTTTTGTTCGAATTGGTCTCTTATGTTAAAAATATTATACCAATGTAGTCCTTTTTTGCATAAAAAAGGGACCGTATTGGTATAATATTTGTAACATAAATGATCAATTTGGAATTTTTAATACATAAGGGACCAAACTGAAATCTAGAATAAAGATAAGAGACTAATTCGAAACTTTTAATAGATAATAGACCAAACTGAAACCTAAAATAAAGATAAAGGACCAAAAACATAATTTAATATTTTTTGGACTAAATTGCACTTTTCGTCTCTTAACTTTGTTTTAGTTTTCAATTTCGTCCCCTAACTATTTAAGTTTTTATTTAGGTCTTTTAAGTTACGAAAGTTACTTTAGTTTCGTCTTTTTTCCATTTTTTTTATTTTAGGCGAATGACCATTTGATACGTAGAATAAAAAAATGAAAAATTAATTGGAAATCACCTACATGTCAAATGGTCATATCTAAAATAAAAAAAATACGAAATTGAAGTAACTTTCATAACTTAAAGGACTTAAATAAAAACTTAAATAGTTAGAGGATAAAATTAAAAACTAAAAAAAATTTAAGGGACGAAAAGTGCCATTTAAGCTTTTTTTTTGGATAACATCTCTTATTTTTTTGACAAAATAACTTGATGATAATCTAGCGCTCTTTTTTTTTTTTTTTGTAAAAGTTAACTTTAATTTATTTTTATTTTCTTCTGTTTTCCATATATACCTCGGGCCGTGCTATTATGCCAGTAACATCGATCAAAAATAATTTTAGACAAATATCTTAATATTGTCAATTCTAAAAAAAATATACAGCTGAGCAATTTCCTTGTCAGTGTCTTATTTCGGCATAAATAGTCTTTCTTTAGTCAGATCAAGAAAGTCATATGCAGAAAAGACATGTTTAGTTTCTAAGCAATTTTGTTATTTTTATCTAATCGATTGATAACTTTTCATGCACAACTTGTGGTATATGTTTGGTAAAGAAAGTTGTAAATTAAGCATAGAAAAAAAGAAGCATTAATGTGATTTCTTTTTTTTTTTCTTGTGTAGTAATTTTCACCTTAATTAACGTAATTTTTTTTTTGGTAACTAATTAACGTGATATCAAATCGTTCTAATGAAAAACCAAAAGTGTAAGAGTTTTGCTTCAATATTTGATAACATGATCGTACGAGGTTCAAGTATTGTAACTTGTAACCCTTAGCTGGATAGAGGCAACGGACATGCAATTGTATGGTAAAGTATGAGATTTCTTTCGAACAGAAATATAAGTAAAAGAAACTCAAAAATATAAGTAAAAATTTTATATTTTTGGATTAAAAACAGAGATTTTTTTGCTTATATTTTATAGATTTTTTTTATTTATATTTCAAAACAAAAAAAATATGTCATATCATTATTAATATATTACTGTTTAGTGTTTATCTCAAGCATTGCACAACTTTGCACAATGTCACAATTTTTATTATCTATTTAAAAACTCTAATTACACTGGACCACGGGTAAAAAACTCATTCCCTTATTTAAAACTGTTTTATTGCCAAAATTTAATTCATTCAAATTCTCGTGCCACAATTTTTTTTTTTGGGGTACCCGAGCAAAAGCACGATTCACTTCTCCTAGTTTATTTAATAACAATGAGGTAAATTCTTAGGTATTTTTTTAATTAGTGGAATACCATACTCATATTAACTATTCTAATAAAAATAGTTCACTTATGCAATATTTTTTATATAACCATTACGACATAAATTTTTTATTATTTTAAAAAGTAAGCAGTAAGTTATCAATAATTATTTTGGTGCCCCAAAAAATATTTTACAAATTTACTAATATGCTGTTCTTTTCTCTTTTCTCTTGGACGTTTAGAATGTCCATTATATTAGAAAAAAAATGAATAATCAAATAGCAATAAACAAATATTGATGTCAACTTGTTTTCGATATCTAGGCTTCATTTGAAGAAGAAAAGAAATTAAATCTATGTCGGGAGAAGAAGAACCGTGAAGTGGGTATAAAGATGAAGAAGAGAGAATACAAAGAGATACCGTAGAAAAGTTTTTGATAAAAAAATCATTATTTAGTTTAAAAAAATGTGCATTTACAATTTAAAAAAGTCAAATGACTAATTGAAGGTAATTAAAGTGGATTTAATGAAATGATAAGTAAATATAAGCTCACTTAAGTGCTTATAAAAATAAATAAATTCACTTAAGTACCGTATCCAACACTTTTATAGGATACGATAGTGCTCGCTTAAAAATAAATACATCAAATGGGCATTCAAGAATATTGCATCTACTTTTTTTTACAAAAATATTGCATTTATTTTAGGTTAAATTATAAAATTGGTCCTCTAAGTTTATTTTAGGTTTCAATTTGGTCCTCTACGTTTTATTTTAGTTTTCAATTTGGTCTTTTTCGTCACTAAAAGTCAATTGTCCGTAGCTAGAAGTCCATTTTCCAAAATGTTATTTGGCTTTTAGCTACGGACAATTGACTTTTAGTGACGGAAAGGACCAACTTGTTGTAACTTTTAAAACGTAAGGAACAAAAATGAAACAAATAAAACATAGAAGACCAAATTAAAACCTAAAATAAATATAGAGGATCAATTTTATAATTTAGCCTTTATTTTAATATGTTTTGTTTGGCTCTTGTGGAGGTTTCCCAGCAAAATCCAGAGTCTAATCAAATGAGATCGTGCTGTAAAGGCTGCTAAGGCCTACACACTATAGTAATAAATTAATGGTTGGTGCGCAATAATAAATTATAAATTCTCATTCGCAAACGTCTAGTCATTCACACGTGCGGTCCCGCCACGTGGATCCTTCATGATAGCCTCGTGGTAGCAATGATTGGCATGTTGGCCACCCGCACGAGTGGTTGGTTTCGTATGGTTACGGGCCTTTCGCTTCGCTTTCATTAATAACACCCTCAATTTTAGTACGATACACCTCCCGTCAGTTTTTCTATTTTTTTCGTTTTTATTCCTTTTTATAAATATATTTACGGATGTTGTTTGTCTATAAATATATTTACGAAATACTATCACATAAGTTTGTTTTTTAAATTTCCTCAACCCCAGAGAGAGAGGAAGACTTCAATCACATTCCACAGGCATATCATAAATCTCAAATCGTATCATAGCTCTAGACAAACCAACAATCCTACCTCAACAACCGGCTAATGCAAGACTCAAGCTAACCACTACTCCGTATAATCATGGGTCTCTGGGTAAGTGGATGAGAGTGCCATCAACATTCAATGATACAAACTGATTCTAGTCAGGGTCTTTAGTGGATCAATTCTACACACCCTAGGATTCCATTACCTATTTATGAAGAATTTTCACATATGACTACCTAAAATATAATAAATCATACTATACAAATCCAACATTATTCCATTCAAACATTAAAACCTTCACATCAATTCTAAACACATATTCATGTAGTAAGACTCAAAACAGTGAATTCAAATCATAGGCTCATGCTAACATAATCTCAAATATTCATGTAACATCAAAGAATCATCAATCATGTATTAATTCATCTAATCATAATAATTAATAACTCATAAGGATCCTTGCTCCTGCATTAAAAGCAGCATTGCTCATACAATGGTTTCAAATCACATAACTTGTCTCGCAAGACATAGGGGGCATGGAACACCCCAATCATGTTAAATCAAAACCCTAGGCCTCTGTTCATATGATTATCCACCTCATACCTTAGTGTAGATCCAAGAGGTTTTAGAGAGCCCTGAAAGTGAATGCTTCCTCGGTTCCTACCATTACGAGAACCATGGATCCCAAAACTAAGTTAGAAATTCGAAACTTAAAGGATTTTTAAAGAGGAAAGAAAAGGATCTGAATTACCCAAAGGATTTCCTCTATAGAAATAGAAAAGGAAGAGAATAAAAGGACGAGAATCTTCCTCTGCTCACAACCTTGAAGACGGAATGAGATTCGATGGAGAACCGAGGTGAAATGGTGGAAAACTGCTCCTTGAGTAGAAAAGGAAGAGAATAAAAGGAAGAGATTCATCCTCTGCTCACGACCTTGAAGAAGGAATGAGATTTGGTGGAGAACGGAGGTGAAACAGTGGAAAATTGCTCCTTGAGAGTTTAGGGTCTGTTTGATTCAAACAATGGGAGGGGAGGGGAGGGAAGGGGAAGGGAGGGGAAAGATTTAATTTTATTTTGTGTTTAGTTGAGAGGGGGGAAGAGAGGGGGGGTTTTTGCTTGTTTGGTTCAGGAGGGGGATTTTAATGGTGGGAAGAGATTAATTTACTTATATATCCTTTTAGTTTTTTATATTATATTATAAATAAGAATATTTAAGTAATCCACCCACTTTTGGAGGGGAGCCAAAATTGGTTTATGAGGGATTTTGCTCCTCTACCATCCTCTCCCCTCCCCTCAAAAAAAGTGAACCAAACAAACATAATTTAAAATAATTCATCCCCTCCCCTCTTCTCCAAAACCCCCAACTAAATAGACCCTTGTTTGGTTGGGGAGTTTTGAAGGGAAGGGGAGGAGAGGGGAGCAAAATCTCTCCTAAGCCAATTTTGACCCCCTCCAAAAGTGGGTGGTTTTGGAGGGGAGGAGAGGAAAGATTAAATTATTTAATATAAAATTACTTAAATATCCTTATATGTAATATAATATAAAAGGGTATAAAGATATACAAGTAAATTAATCTCTCTCCTCCATTAAAATCCCTCTCTCCCCTCCTGAACCAAACAAGCAAGGGCTTCCCTCCCCTCCCCTCCCCTCCCCTCAACCAAATGCAAAATAAAATTAAATCTCTCCCCTCTCTTCTCCTTCCCTCCCCTCCCCTCCATTAAAATCTCTCCCCTCCTCTCGTTTGAACCAAACAGAGGAATAATGTTTCTCAGAGGTTTAGTGAGGCTTAATTTGGTTTAGGTCGTGGCTATTAAGTCTCAACACGACTAGAAACAGAACAGGTCAAAACGTGACGAGCCAATATATAAAAAACTTAGTATGGTGCTGGAAATCGATTCATGCAATGCATAGGGTGAATCAGCCCTGGTTTAAAAAATTTCCCCTTTTCTTTGTATTAGATCATCAACCCTCCTTTATAACTAATAATTGCATCTGGTGTCTCTTCAAAATGAAATAATCAACAAATATTAAAATTTGAATATCATTTATTTTACATAGCTTTTTATATTAAATTCTGAAATAGAGTCCACTAAATTAAAATATCAACAAAAGATTAAAAACATGAATCGGTTAATAAATTGAGTTTCTTGCAAGTATATTTTAAGAATCAGGATACCTGTCACTGATACCGAAAGCAAATGAAACAATAAAACAATAATACGAACAATCATTTTAATACTTTAAATTTTACAGCTCTTTAAGGTAATTAGAGCAGTAATTAGCATCCAAATAAAAACTGAAGAACTAATTCAAGCCCTTTGGATCCTTGTCTGGATATTTTAGTTCCTCATATCTCCAAAAGGACGGCGATATTTTCTGCCTTCATTGCATAAACATGTTAACGGAAGACCATATCACTATCTACTTTCCATTCACCGAGTCATTTCAAAATGATGAAGAAGAAAAAAAACATACCATGAAGATGAAGTAAGAAAGAAGCATAAAGAAACAGACAAAGTGTTTCCTATTTGTCTCTGCATGCATTGAATTTCTCTCCGGAGTTCAGAACAGGGGAGAGCGGAGATGAGGGGGAAAAAAAAAACAAAGGGAAAAATTGGCCGTAGTGGGTTTAGCCTAGAGTTGTATAATGGAATAGCAGAAAGGTAGAGTAGCACATAGAATTAAAAAAAAAAAAAAAGAAGAGTGAGGTGTTAATAAAATTGGATTTTAAGCATATAAATAAATAAAATAAATTTAATTAGTAAAGTACTCCACTGTTTTCCAAGTGTAAAGCCAATTTCGTTTGCTACTTTCCGGTGTTTTCGCTTTAAAGACAGAAGAGAAGCTTATAAAAGCAGCCTATTGGCTTCAATCTTTCATTAGCTCCGATTTCATTGAAGCCAAACCACCTGCTTTGCTTTGTTGTTTTTATTAGTACAACACAAAATGGAAGCTCCTTTTCAGCATATGTAAAACCTTTTCTACTCCTCTTTTCTTATATCCAACTTCACATACAAATCACCATTTTTTTTTTGTTTTGCTTAGAACAGATATAATAGACAGAGAGAGAGAGAGAGAGAGAGAGAGAGAGAGAGAGATTAGTCCCAGATAGATTAGAAATTAGAAAGAGCAGCATGTGTGACTCCAACTTAACTTTCTGTTCTCTTTCATCCATTCTTTCTCTTCTTCTCATCTTCATTCTCATCAAAAGAAACCAAGCCAGACCCAAGCTTAATCTTCCCCCAGGAAAAATGGGGTGGCCTTTTCTTGGTGAAACAATTGGCTATTTGAAGCCTTATTCTGCTACCACAATAGGAGAATTCATGGAGCAACACATAGCAAGGTAAAATAAACAAGCACCACACACAAAAATCACAATATCTCCATTTTTCCATGAAAAAAATAAAAATAAAAATATACCCTTTTTATTTTATGTGCAGGTATGGTAAAATTTACAAGTCAAAATTGTTTGGGGAACCAGCAATAGTGTCAGCAGATGCAGGGTTGAATAGGTTCATATTACAAAACGAAGGGAAATTGTTCGAGTGTAGCTATCCTAGAAGCATTGGTGGAATACTTGGGAAATGGTCTATGTTGGTCTTGGTTGGTGACATGCATAGAGACATGCGTGCTATTTCGCTCAATTTTCTAAGCCATGCCAGGCTCAGAACACATCTCTTGAAAGAGGTTGAGAAACATACCCGGCTTGTTCTAAAATCTTGGAACCAAAATTGCACATTCCCAGCTCAAGATGAAGCTAAAAAGGTAATTTTAAATTTTAATTGTTTTCATATTTAGTAGTTAAAATAGCACAAGGACCAACTAAAGGAGTTATTATTAAACTAAAGTTTGCTTGGCATAAATTGCAGTTCACCTTCAATTTGATGGCAGAACACATCATGAGCCTGCAACCTGGGAATATAGAGACAGAGCAATTAAAGAAAGAGTATGTCACTTTCATGAAAGGGGTGGTATCGGCACCATTGAATTTTCCTGGAACTGCATATTGGAAGGCATTAAAGGTAATAATAATAATAATAATAAAATAATTTTGATAACCGTATTTGTTATGCTATTTAATAGTTGTGAGTTTTTAATGTTTCTTTGTATTATACTAATTTACAGTCTAGGTCAATTATACTGAAGTTCATAGAAGGGAAAATGGAGGAAAGGATAAAAAGAATCCAAGAGGGAAATGAAAATTTTGAGGAAGATCTTCTGAACTGGGTTTTGAAGCACTCAAATCTTTCAACAGAGCAAATCCTTGACTTGATACTCAGCTTGCTCTTTGCTGGCCATGAAACTTCATCTGTAGCTATAGCTCTTGCTATTTACTTCCTTCCAGGTTGTCCTCAAGCTATAGAGCAGTTAAGGGTAAGACACTTTTCTGAAGAATATACATGTTTTCCCAGTTCAGCTTCTAAAACAAAACCAAAAAAAAAAAGTTCAAAATTTTTCTGCTAATATGTTTTTTTTTCCTTCATTTTTTTGTGGAAAAACAAAAGGAAGAACACAGAGAAATTGCCAGAGCAAAAAAGGAAGCAGGGGAAACCGAACTGACTTGGGATGACTACAAACGAATGGAATTTACTCATTGTGTAAGTCATATATTGGAGGGGTATTGTTGTCTTTTTCTTTAATAAAAATAAACATTGTTATTTGCTAAATGAGTAAGCAAATAGCAATATTATATGAGATGACGAAGCCCCTTTAAAGTGTTCACAACAGAACTGCATTATTATTGGTCAAAAGAAGAAGAATAAAAAAAATCATAGTCTTAACCTAAAGTAATTAGATTAGATTATATATAATCATATAAAGTATTGTATGCATAACATTATTTACTCTTTTTATGTGCAGGTTGTGAATGAAACTCTTAGGCTGGGAAATGTTGTGAGGTTCCTTCACAGGAAGGCTCTCAAAGATGTTCGGTACAAAGGTACATATTGGAAGATAATTCTTCTTTAGTAGAAAGATAAAAGAAATTCTTATTGAAAATGTTGTTTTGTGTTTGAAAGGTTATGACATTCCATGTGGATGGAAAGTCCTGCCGGTGATTGCAGCCGTGCATCTGGATCCTTCACTTTTTGACCAACCTCAACACTTCAATCCATGGAGATGGCAGGTCAGTTATAACTATAAACAGCACGCCTTGTTGTATAATTATTATCCATCTTCTTTTTTTCTTCTTTTTAAAAGCAAATGCTTAATTTAAGATATAAATATAAAGGGAAAAAGAATAATAAGCAGAGGTCCCCAAGCAAACTCAATTGGTCTTGCGGTGGATCCCCACTTGCAGTCACTGCCTTCACGGGCTTCCTTTTGGAAGGAATGAACAGAATTCAGTTGAATATTAGGGTTGGGATTTTTGCCAAAAATATCTACCCGTAATAGTTACATATGGTCTCTCTCTACTCTCTAGTTTCTCAAGTTATCTTCCTCTCAAAGAACGCGGGTTAGGTTTTACGTTCAACATAACAACGTACACACGCCACACGGCTTTGACAAAACTGAAAAGAACGATTCCTCCGTTGATCATTGTTGTTGACTTGGTCCTATTATATAGCTAGCTATAGCTTGTCCCAAACGTACTACTACGCTTTATTCATCACCAATGCACATGCTTCTAAAGTTCTAACCTATGGACGGTAGTAGTCCCCTAACTAAATTATTCAGTGCTGGGCCAAGATTCAGATGATTATTTAATTAATACACATCTCCCTCAACCGATGCTCATTGCTCAAGGAATGATTAAGGTCCATAATAATTCTCTTCCATTATTATTAACCAATTTTTTGTTTTGTAATTAAAAAACTATGTATAAAATATACATAGACAAGTTTTTTGGGCACGTCAATTGTCCCATGAAATTTGTTTTAAATTTATCAAGTGGGTCCGTCCCATGCATCCGGTTACGGGGGGTGTCAAAGTTTCACAAATGAAGGTGAGATAATAAGGGGAGGCTGTGCTAAGCAATTCGGGCATCGATTGTCTCTAGTCAAGGATACATGCAGTCACATAGTCATGCAAATCGGGACTATTCGAAGATTAGAAAGTCTGATTTGAAAAAGTAAATTCAAAATTTGTATGCTGTGAACCGTCCAATTTTCATTAGATTGTCTAAATTGCTTGACTAAGGAATTTTGAGGAATCCAAATCCAAACAATTAGTCGAGTCAAGCCGGCCGAATAATATTGAATAGTGAGTGAGGCCTAAAGCAAATTTTGATAAAAACCGTTTTGTTTTAAGTAAAAAACTTTAGGTTAGATTTTTTTTTTGTCAGTATATGAGGCCTTTTGCTATATAAAAATTAATAATAAATAATTTATTGCTTGTGAGCCTAAAACTAGGGTTTTAGTAGCCTTACACCTTTGGGCTGGCCTTAAGCCGAGTACTCGTGGGAACGCATGGGTCACTTGAGGACGGGTAGTAGAGAGCTACATGTCTGACAGTTTTTTTTTTTTCGGTTCCTATTCATGGGAAAAAGGGGACCTTCTTTTCCCATAGTAAAATGTCCCATTTTTCCCGTAGTAAAATAGATAGATTGCTTGTAATTAACAGTTGGGGTATCGAGCCACTACCATTGCCATTACTATTACAAATTTACAATTAGCATTACCAACGGTGTGGTCGGTTGAGATGATGAACAGTCATGATCAGCAATGGGGATGTTGTGAACAGTACGGGTGTAGGACCCAACGGATGCGATGATGATGAGCATGGCACTTTTGTGAACGTGTGGGCAGGTCCTGAGGTTCCAGGTCATTAATTAATGCCCATGTGGAAGTGGGCCCCCACATGCACGTGCATATGTGCTTTTCTTTTTTGCATCCTGGTCCTAACTCCTCTCCACTCACATTTATTTATTTACTTTAATTAAATAAGGTTTAAATACTATTTCGGTCCCTTAACTTATTTTTGAGGTTCAATTTAGTCTTTTAACTATTTTTTGGGCCAAATAAGTCCTTTAAGTTTTAAGTTTGGTCAAAAGGTCTTTTTCGGCCAAATAAGTCTTTTAAGTTTTTAAGTTGGGCCAAATAGATCTTTTAAGTTTTTAAGTTGAGTCAAATGAGTTGGGTCAAATAGGTCATTTAAGTTTTTAAGTTGGGCCAAATGAGTCATTGCCATATAGGACCTATTTGGCCCAATTTAAAAACTTAAATGACCTATTTGGCCTAACTTAAAAACTTAAAGGACTTATTTGGCCCAAAAAATAGTTAAATGACTAAATTGAACTTCAAAAATAAGTTAAGAGACAAAAATTGTATTTAAGCCCTTAAATAATTAGTGCGGAATATCAAATATATATATGTAGTAGCCAAGTGGGAATAGCGATCGATTTCAGGATAACAATACGACGGTGACAAGTAACGTAGCCCGCTCCAACACCAGAAATCATCAATCTAAAATTATTTATCCTTAGCCTTGAGTTGTTAGATATGGCCACGCCCTCATGATGTGATATTGTATGTATCTATTATGCTACCTTAGAGAAAGAGAACCATTTGATTTGATATTGATATCCATTGGAAATAGACAGCTGCAAAAATCAAATGGATTTTTCTCATCATTGTTCCTTGTCATGACATTTTTTTTTAAATAATAATGTATCTTATGGTATTATTTGACATTGATGTCTGTTGGTGCAGAACAATGGGAGTCGTGGAAGTTGTCCAAACTCAAGCACAGCGAGCAATAATAACTTCCTACCGTTCGGGGGAGGACCAAGGCTTTGCGCGGGTTCAGAGTTAGCCAAGCTTGAAATGGCTGTTTTCATCCACCATCTCATACTCAACTACCATTGGGAATTAGATGATAATAACGATCAAGCTTTTGCCTACCCTTTTGTCGATTTTCCTAAAGGCCTACCCATCAGAGTCCAAGCCCACTCTTTGATTTGACCAAAATCCACCCAAGCCATGCATGCATCCTTCAATTAGTTAATTAGCTAGCTCACCCAATTTATAATAACTCCAAGCCTAGCCTATGTTGACCACATGAATTGAACCTTGCTAGCTATAGCCTTTCGTGTTGGATTTCGAGATCGAATCAAGAGCTAGCCAGAGCTTCCAATGGCATTGCATATAAATTAAACTAATCAAATTAAAGCCTCTCCCGATTTTCTCAAGTGGTTCACACATTGTACATTTTTGTATGTTCCTCCCAAAAGGCCAGGACGAGTGAATATTTATTCATTCATATCATCCAAGTACTGTAATCTGCCTTTCTTTCTTACTATATATAAATCCAATTATGTATCTTTTGTGGATAATCTAATTGTTTTCCTCCACTACCTAACCGCGTCATGTGACTTATGCGCGCAAAGCTGCAAAGTCACAATTGTGGGGAATGTTACTCTTTTTTTTTTAAATAATGTTACTCATTTTTAAATCAAATGAATATTGTTTATCATTTATGTTTATATGAGTTTAAAATGTAAATTAACAGTTACTATAATCATCCAATAATATTTCATCATCGTTTTATATATTTTGGGCTTAAATATGAAATTGGTCTCCAAAAATATATGAAAGTTCGGTTTTGATGCCTCAAAAATATTTTCAAGGTTTTTAGTCCCCTAAATTTGGAAAAAATTTTCCGTTAGTCTCTCGTTATCACGCCGTTATGTGGCGCTAATGTGGCAACATTTTTTAGGGGGACTAAAAAACTTTTAAAATTTTTGAGACTAAAAATGAATTTTTAGAATTTTTAAGAGACTAAAATCATAATGGCGTCAAAGTGAGGGACTAACAGAAAAATATTTTCAAACTTGCGGGACTAAAAACCTTCAATTTTTTTTGGGACTAAAAACAAGCTTGGCTATTTTTTGGGAGACCAATTTCATATTTAAGTCTATATTTTAATTCAAGTAAATAGTTACTAAAAATAATATTATAATATAACAAGTATGTGAGACCCTTTATTTTTTAATACTACCTTCGATCTCATATATAAGAGATAAATATACTTTTTATGTTTATTAAATAACTGATGTATCTGGTATTCAATAAACCTAAAAAGTATATTTATTTCTTATATATGGGACTGGAGGGAATAATTGTTCCTCTGGCACATTTTTTTCTTCACATCATTTTCATCTTTATTTATATCTTTTCTTTATTTTTCAATCACACTATACGTCAAATCTTTTATTATATCTCTTAGTAACTTTTTATCTTTCTTTCCTGCGCTTTCTACATACTTTCCGTAAAGTGTATGAGTATATTTACCCTTTTTCTATTTAAAACATTACTTTTCCATGCATTCTAGTCATGGTGCGACTAAAAGTTAACGTCCATGAAGTGTATGTAGGCGAGACTGTAGTTGGTGGCGACTAGTAGTGGCCATAAATGTTATAACGGGGCATTGAACGGCTACGCCAGTCTTGGAAATTTAGTACTACGATTGCAACAATTGCAAACTTGAACCAAAATATGATCTGAACTTTTTGCAAGAGCCGTCTCAGTAATTATCGTGATGCGGGCACGAACTGCATACTTTGACTTTTCTTTAGCGTGATTAATTAAGTAGACAGCGAGAGAGGAGTTCAAGAAGGGCCCACTCAAAACTTCTCCATTCATCAGCATTCAGAATGTCGGGCACTCAATCTGCTGCCCCTGCTCCTTCTTTCAATCTTTTCTTTTCTTTTTTTCTTTTTTAGGGTGTGATTGGTTCACAAGAGAAAATATAAAAAGAGAGTATGTAAAGAGAGAAAAATATGAGAAATTTCATAAATTTTGGGTATTGAATGAAATAAGTGAAAGAGAAGAGAAAAAGAGAAGAGAGAAGTGTTGATTATTTTTTAAAAGACATCAATGTCATTGATTAAAAATTTAAATAATTTGATGTATAAGGAGAGAATAGAGGTAGAAGTTGGAAAAAGAAAGAAAAAGAGCGAGTCATTCCGTTTTCTCGCCAGTTATGAGAAGAAATTTTTTTGGCGTGGGACCCACCCTTTTTTTTTCTCGCCTTTTTTTCGTCATGCCAATCAAGCTAAAATGTCATTCTCTCTCTCGCGATTCTCACTCAAAACAATCAGAGCGTTAGGGTTTGTTTAGTTTACAAAGTAAGAGAAAAAGAAGAGAAAATGAATAGAAAATGAGATAATTGTTTCGTAGTTTGGTTTGAGAGAAAAATAGAAAGATGAGAGAAAAAAAAAAGATATATTTGATAAATGACATAAATACCCCTATATAAAAATAGAATGTATATATTATTTATTTATCTATATTAATATATAAAAATATATTTATATATATATATATATTTATCTATATTTAATTATATTTATTTGAATATATGTATATCGAATTAAAATCAATAAAAAATAAGAGACGGAAAAAAAAAGCTTCCACCCGCCAACACACGCCAACACAGCAAATCAATTCAAGGCTGATCTTGACTTTTCTCCTCCAAAGCACACCTTCGTTCCTTTTCTTCTCAAATCCAGAGGAAAGGTTTTTTGGTGGATCCCACGCCAAAAATAATCTTTCCTTCTAGTTTTTTAGGGAACCAAACGACTGAAAAGGTATTGAAGTGTGTGTTTTCATTCCCTTTTTTAAGTTTTCCATTCCCTTCCTTTGTTTCAAACACGGGGTTAGATTTTATTTATTATCTGGACTCATGAATCATGTTGTACATGTTGAATTATGATTGGCTGATAAAGTTCTATTTTTAGTGCATGTTACTACAAGAAAATTTGTTGTTATCGGGGGTTAAAAGTCATCACTAACAGTGAAAAACCCTCGCTAACGGGGGGTTTTACTTAGGCCCACCGAAGGCCTACTGTCCGTAGGTTAATCGCTTATCAGTAACTGATATCGTGGTTAAAGTAAACGTAAGACTTAAAGTCATAGATCAGATAAAAATGAACATTGAAGGTGCACAAGGCACAATTACACTCGTTTAGCAAGTACTACCTCCATTCTTCAATCGCAAATAACGCCAAGATCACAGCCTTCTTGTCAGTTTATATTTGCCATGTAGCGTCGTTGTTAGGCTAACTTTCGCTTTCTGATCTTCATTGTATTCCTATTGATGTGTCTTTCGTCCTCTCAATATCTGTGGCGTATGGGGCTGCACGTTACGGATCCAGATGAAGTTTCTTCGAAATTTGATAAATACGTAGTTCTATGTACCGTAAACAAAGTTTAGAAGAGAAATGCAAAGGCGGTTTAGGACTACTTATGACAAAACTAACCGTCGTCTTCAATTCAAAAGCCAAAAATTGGCTTGTTTCGTGCTTCAATCCTTCACGATAAATAATTATCAAGTCAATTTCAGAAAAGATAGACGCTATTTGTATTTTAACAAGGTTTACAAAATATCCAACCTAACAAGAAAAGCGGATGAGGGATGAATCAAAAAAGGCGCCAACAAATCCACCCCCTCTAATGATCAGGGATAAGATACTGAATAATATAACAGATTACCGATCACTACATCATTTATTCAATTAATTAGAAATTAGTTCTTTTATGTTGGATTAAATATGACAGTTTGTTAGGCTTAGGCGGTTATTTTCTGGTTAGATAGACATCTTCACTTGCAACCTGTTGTATATATATGTATCAGATACGTACAACTCGGTGCAATTCAAATCATTTCTTCAATTCATGTTATTGATTTGAGCGAAGAAGTGAAGCAAGACAAAGGTCCATAATGCAAGGCATCACCGGATAAGCATTTTTGTTTTTACTCATAACCGCATAAGCAATAATGAATTGACATCTAACAAGTTGTGGGTATTCTCTCTTTTCTGGTTCAATAATTCATGGACTTCACATAGCTTAAGGGGACACCTGGCCCCTGGCCCCAACAAAATGTGATTCCAGGGCATTATAGATCTATATCTATATCTGATGACAAAAACAAAATCTAGATACGGTGCCTACAAAGTGGTATACCTCAACCAGGAGAGCATCAAAACTGGTTAATCATTTTTTTTGTCAACAAAATTGGTTAATCTAAACGCACCATTTAATAACAGCAATGCTACTTGTACCGTACTGGACTGATTGACTCGGCTAGTGGAGCGCTCTCACCTTGCAAGCTTGGTAGTCGAAGGGTTATGTACCGTACCAGACCGGCTAAACGCATACGGGATGACTCAGTGCAAATACTTGATGGTAGGGCGTCGTTCCGTCGGACAACGAGTCGACCGACTTCCAGGGATATTACAAGTAGTACATCTCCAACACGTGTACCCCTATAGCCCTATCGGTATAGCCAGGCTATAGGGTAATGTGTCACCATGCTATTGGGGAGGACAAAAAATGCAATGATTGACAAATATATTCTCTGATTTCCCCTAATGGCCTGACAGGAGGAATGATGCGCTACAGTCTAGATCATCGTGTGGAAGAGGACACTACTATATAAGGAAGTGATTATGTCATTAAGAGAGGACTTTACTTTTACCCTAGACGTTAGGGATGGCAATACGAGCTAGGCCGACAGGGTGGGGCGGGGTAGGATATGTCAGCCCGCCACCCCGCATAATCCGCCAACCCGCTGGGCCACAAGCGGAGTGGGGCGAGGCGGCCAACCCGCCTACCCACCACTTTCTATATATATATATATAGTCAGGATCCGTGGCATCAGGTGTTAAACTTAGTATAATTATACCTTCAATAACTCTTTGTAGAATGTGAATTTAATCAATTCAACCGTTGAATTATCTTATATTATGTTGATGATTGTGCATACAAATTTTGAAACAATTCGGATATTCACAGGTATATGATTCGCTAGTTGACATTTATATATATTTCAAATAACATATAATACGTTAAAATAAAGTCATACGATGAAATATCAAATAGTTCTTGAATTTTGTAAAATTTTATAGACTTGATCTACTTAATGAAAACTTTCAATTCAACGGTTGGATTGATTAAATTTACATTCCACAAAGAGTTATTGAAGGTGTAATTATGCTAAGTTTGACACCTAGTGTCAACAGATCGTGACTAATATATATATATTATTTATTTAACCAATTTTTTTAATTGTTTTTGTATTTTGGGTGGGCTAGCCCAGGCAGGCCAACCCGACACTTTTCTAGGCCAAATTGTTTTCTTGTTTTTTATTTTTAAGGCGGGCTAAACTCACTTTCTCAACTCGCCACCAATTGGCAGGCATGTCTGCCCCTACCCCGGTTATGGCAGGCTCATGACAAGGCGGGACGGGCCGGCCCGCTTTACCATCCCTACTAGACGTATTGCCTCCATTAGGTCATCCAAATACTAGTGGCGGCGATATCCTTGTTGTATTCACATTTGTGAACGCTACTTATTTTGGGGGGGGGTATCCGATTATGAAATCGTGTAAAGCATCAATTTTGGGTTTTGAGATGTCCTTCTATACTCGGTCTAGACCAGGAGCCTTCACCAAAGAGGTTGGCCTTATTGGCTGGCCCTTCAAAATTGGGAATTAAATTCTACACCCCAACAATCAGCAACCACACCCCCACATTTTCTCTAAACCCCAAAATACCCCTCAGTTAAAATTTATAAAAATTCCCCTCCCTCTTCCACTTTCAGGTATGAACAACATACCGTAAATAGGCTTAATTACGGTAAACAAAAAAAAAATTGAGTACCGTAAATAAGTCTATTTACGGTGTGAGAATTTTTTTGAATTCTCTATACCGTAATAGACTTATTTACGGTACCATAAAATTTTTGAGCACCGTAAATAAGTCTGTTTACGGTACACTAAAATTTTTGGTACTGTAAATTGGCTTATTTACGGTATTTGGTTTTTTTTCTAAAATCTGCCTATTGTAAATAGGCTTATTTACGGTACCTAAATTTTTTTGAGTACCGTAAATAGGCTTATTTACAGTATGAAGATTTTTTTCAATACTCCGTACCGTAAATAGGCCTATTTATGGAACTCAATTTTTTTTTGAGTATTATAAATAAGCCTATTTATAATACTAAAAAAAATTTGAGTTCCATAAATAGGCTTATTTACCGTAGAATTTTTTTTTTAATAAAATGTGATATGCCTGAACAGCTCCACCACGAGATATTTTGACCAAATATCTTAATTTTCTGACCTATTTGTCACGTCCTATGGTGCTTTGCAGTACACACCGGTTGAATATATTTTTTTTTTTGACATAAAACATCTAATACATTTTATTCATAATCAATGAGTTAATACATGCCGGAATCAATGTAAAATTAAGGACTAGCTGTAATAATGGCCGTCTTAGTTAACATGTGAGCAACCATATTAATATTTCTCCGGGTAAAACACACCGGTTGAATATATAAAAAACATAACAGTTATATATAAAAAAATTACTACGTAAGCAAAAAGAAGGTAACCAAAAAAAAAAAAGACTACTTAAGCATAAAGAAGAGCATGTAACAAAAAAAAAAAACGACCACAGTAAATTCACTAATTTACTGTATATAACTTTTTCAAACATATGTACCGTAAATTAACAAATTTACAGTAATTACTTTTAAAACACATACTGTAAATTAGTTAATTTACGGTACATATATTTGAAAAACTAATATACCGTAAATTGGCTAATTTATGGTATGGGGATATAAAAAAAACTATACCATAAATAGGCTTATTTACAGTACACAAATTTTTTTTAGTACTGTAAATAAGCGTATTTACGGTATGGGTCAATTCTTCATACCGTAAATATGCTTATTTACGGTACTTAAAAAAATTTTGGGTACCGTAAATAAGCCTATTTAAGGTACTCAAAATTTTTTTAGGAGAAATTGAAAATAAGGCTATTTACGGTATGGAGAAATCGAAAACAAAACCCTACCGTAAATTGGCATAGTTACGGGTACTCAAATTTTTTTTTCCATTGTAAATATGTAAATTTAAAGTACTATAAATTGTCCAATTTACGGTATGGGTTTGGAAAAAAAAATGTATACCGTAAATTGAATTACTTACAGTTAAAAAAAATTCTTGTATTTTACTGCAAATTTGCTATTTCCGGTATTGGTTGGTTGGAGACGTGAGAAGTATGAATGAGAAGTGGGAGTAGTGGAGTGGTTAATTCATTTCTATAGGGGTATTTTGGTCAATTCATCAAAATGTGGGGGTGTGATTATAATTTGGGGGGTGCAGAATTTAATTCCCTTCAAAATTTCATGAAACATTAGGTCATCCGACAATGTTATTTGTAGGCCAACTCACTTTAATTAGTGTATTTAATTTCTTAATAAAAATAAAAGATCGAATAATATAAAATTACTTATTTTATATTTTACTTTTAAAAAAATTTCATGAAACAAATAAATAAAAAATGAAACGAAATTGTAACAAAAAAAATGAAACAAAATATTAAAATTTATTATTTAAAAAATCAAGGGATAATGTTTTGTTTTATGCACAACATCCAAATGTTAAAAAGTCCTAATTAAAATTTTTCTTTTCTATTTGACTCTCTTCGTCCAAACTCCTTTACTTCCTAACTCGCCATCTCTTTTGTCTCAAAATTATTTGTGTTGTGATCACCAAATAACTGATACATCGCAAAGTTGTGCTTTGACTTTATGAATAACATGTTGTTCTTCTTGTCCGTTGTCATTTAATAATATGTATGAAATACATCCTTCATTTTTTTTTTACAAATTTAACACTAGATAAAAAATGTTTAATTGTTGGATATCATAGGTAATTAATTGTTACTCCTGCTGGTTTCGAATATAAGCAACAAAAAAATCACGCTAATTAAGAATAATAGTTGATCTCATTTAGTTTTCTTAGTGTTATAAAAAAATAATTATATTCACCAAAATATCCTTCATGAAAACTTGTTTCATATGAATATAAGAGGTTATTGAAAAATGAAATTTAAATTAATTGAATGATATTTTAGAAATAATATCATTAAATAGTGTATAAATTGTTAAGATTTGCTTATATTTTAGACCACTAAAGTTAATTTTTTTTTGTTGCTTATATTCAAAATCGGAGAGAGTATTTCATTGAAGCACCATTTTTTCTTTGTTATTGACTCAGGAATGAAGTTAATAAGCCATAAACTGATCGGGGGATCAGCATTATGGTGGTGATTAAGTGTTTGCATTTCACAAGCATTGGTAATTTACTACATTCAGCCGGAAAAAAGGGAAACAAAGAGCTTCTTCTCTATTTTGTGTGCGTATGTGTTTTTTTTTGGGGGTCGGGGAGTTCTTGTGTCCAATTTTGGATTTGGTAGTTTACCAGAAGACTCGTTTTATCATTACAGCATAAAAATGAAGGAAAATCCTCACTTTTGGTACTTGGTGCAATTGATTGGATTAGTGTCTACGCCGATTTCGGTCCAAATGCTTATAAAGTTACTTTGGGCCACCATAATTTTTTGGGTCAAGACCCAAGACTTAGACAACCATAATTTTTCTGGCTGAAAAGGAGAATCGTAACTCAATCGAACATTTTATTTAGGGCATCGCTATTCCCACCCCATCCACACTAGGATTAAATTAAATGAAAACCCAAAATTACCCATATCCCTATTCACTTCCCTTTCCCACCCATGCACCTTTTTAAGAGTATTCGGAAACTAATTTTTGGACTCATATTTTGATGCATTTGGAAATAGTTTTCGAACGTGTAAAAGTGTATCACTTTGTCGTCAGCAATCTAGTTTCCAGTAAGGTCAAAATGTGAGTTAGGAAATTAGTTTTTGAAACATGTGAAGTGATTTGAAATTGGAAAAAAAATGAGTTTTGATCAATACTTGTTTGCATGAAATAAATTATTCGAGTTATTTATTTGTTTTATGTCAATATTTTTTGAAAAATATTTGTTCTTTGCATATACAAAAAGCACAATTTGTAAATAGTCAATAATACTAAAAGAAAATAAGTAAAATTTTTACCTTTTTTTTATATTATCCATATATACTTATTTAGAAACTTTTAAACTTATCTGTAAAGGTTATTTATAATTATTAAACTTTTAAATAAATAGAAACAAAATAATTAATAATATTTTTTGAGAATAAATAATATGTTAAAAATAGTTTTTTATGTCTAATGATTTTTTGTCGAAAAAATGTATAATGATTCAAACATATGAATTCATGTAAACTATTAAATATCTCAATACTAATATAATCTTAATGAATTAAGTTTTTTTGTTGTTGAAGAAATCTTAATGAATTAAGTTAAAAAAGTATTTCTCAATTTAATAATATTAACTAATATCTAAGAATCTATAGTTTCATTGCTTTTAGATACGTTACCCATAAAAAAAAAAGAGTAATAAAAGATGACAATAAAAAATAATGACAAGTGTTATTATTGTTAATAAGTGTTTAATACTGTTATATTTATTTCTTTTCACACTAAGCACAAAAAAGGCGACGAAGAATGCGCTTTATTAAATTTGCAAAGACCTAAACACTAAGCACAAAAAAAGGCGGACACTTGAAAATATTAGGAAAGGATGCGATTGAAATGATCCAATTACCATTAATCATCAATTAATTAATTTATTATTTATTAATCGTAGTAAAATTAGATGCCTCCCACCAACGCCCGAGTGACGTGTTTCGAATTAAACCATCATTCCCCTTCCGCTTCGTGACGCTGTGATAACAATCCTCAAAACATAAAACCCAGACAACACTATATAATAATAAAAAATACTATACAGAGTCAGTCCAGAGAGACAACAAAAAAACAGAGCAAAAGGAGGCACACCGGAATCAGCAATCGAAAACAAAGCAAGCTCGGTGGAAAGAGTTAGAGTGTGGTGCGGAAATGTGGCGGTGCGTCGCTCGTGGACTTCGCGTACCAGCTTCTAACAGATCCACTTCTAATCACCTTCTTGGATCTCACATTTCTAGATTCTTCTCTGTATGACTCCTCTCCTCATCACCAATCTTAGCTTTTTGAGTTTCTTTTATATTTGAAATCTATCTATTCGGTTGGCCTTTTCGCTTTCCCTTTCCTTCAGTTTTTGTTTTAATTATCTGATAGGATGACCAAATTATTTTCTCCTTTTGCATCTGTTCGATCATTTTCCCCTGCGAGTATCCATGAGTTGAATCCGATTCGTTGAATTGAAGTCTTTTTTCTATATCAAAAATTACCTATTGCAATTTGTTTATTCATTTGAATTGAATTTGCCTGGCTACTTATAGGGTTGCGTGTTTTACTGATGCCAAATCATTTTGTCTGTTGTGCAGAGTGGGGTAAACTCCTCGTACACTGTGGTGGATCATACTTACGATGCGGTGGTCGTAGGTGCTGGTGGTGCAGGGTTGAGAGCTGCTATTGGACTCTCAGAACATGGCTTCAATACTGCTTGCATTACCAAGCTCTTCCCAACTCGTTCACACACTGTTGCAGCTCAGGTATTAGAGATATTCCAGCTTTACTAACACTTTTTTTCTTGTGCATGTGTATACGGAATGAACTCTATTATATTAGTACTTTTGCAGTATGGCTATTTTTCTGGATTCTGTTAGTTGCTACTGGACCTTTTGGTTGTTATGCTGTGATATAACTAGTATGCTTATGTAGAAATAAATTATCCCATTGAGGTATATTGACTTCTTTCAATTTTTATTTCTCTTTCTGATGATTATATTTGGCAGGTTTTAATGACTTAGAACTTGGAAGAAACCTTCAGTTTTGTTACAAATTTTATAAATTTATGTTAGTCATTTGTTGTAGTAGGCGACCAATCCATGTAGCTAACCCCATCTAATGAGAAAAGGCTTTGTCTGTTGTAGTTGTTTGTTGTATTTTTCATAGTAGGTTTCTTGATGTAAATATCCCATCAGTAGAGACTTGGGTTTGCTTTAACACCAACTCAGGCCCGGCTTTACCTCATAACTCATCCTTGTTTGAGACTTCATTGTTACTTTGGAGACATGAAACTTTAAACTTGGAAATATAGAATATTGTTTTTTGATGACAGATCAGGATTTAATCAGCTCTGTGTGTTTTGAAAGAATATTAAGTTTGCGACTGTTCCATAGCCTCTTGTTCTTGTCTGCTCATACAGTTAGTTGTGAAATAAAAAGTATATTAAGTTGACACAATCAGGAAAGCTTTCTTCTTTTCCTGATTATGCTGGCAGTGCTCACTCATGAGAATAGAAATTCTGTATAGGGTGGCATAAATGCTGCATTGGGAAATATGACTGAAGATGACTGGAGGTGGCACATGTATGACACTGTCAAAGGAAGTGATTGGCTAGGTATAGGCTCGACCAATCTTTGAAATTCTTTATTATATCTTACAATATTTAATAATTAATAAATTATAATTAAAGTTGTTCATTGTTACAAATATCATTGCATGTAGAGGGATTCATTTTCGTTTAAAAATATTTATCTCCGATGAACAAGATATGCCCTGTGGTTGTTCACCTAAAAACAAAAGAAGAAACTTGTCACTTTTCAATCTAAAAAAAAAGCTTTAGGGGTTTGCTGAAAATCTAAAGAATCCTTAGGCACTTGTGCAACCATGACATGAGCTGTTGAACACATATGAACTGAATTTTTTTTTTCCTTTCATGTTCTTAATGCAAGCTATATGATCTACAGGAGATCAGGATGCCATCCAATATATGTGTAGGGAAGCACCAAAAGCAGTCATTGAGCTAGAGAATTATGGATTACCATTTTCCCGAACAGAGGATGGAAAAATATATCAGCGCGCATTTGGTGGTCAAAGCTTAAACTTTGGAAAAGGTATATCCAGGTTTTAGAGTTGGGTTGTCTGCCTTTTCTTTTGAGAAGAGTTCTGATCTTGGCCTTCATTTGTCGCTGCAATACAGGAGGTCAAGCTTACCGTTGTGCATGCGCTGCTGATCGAACTGGACATGCTTTATTGCACACTCTCTATGGCCAGGCTATGAGACACAACACACAGTTTTTTGTGGAATATTTTGCCTTGGATCTTTTAATGAATAGTGATGGTAAGATGTTGCAGAAAACTGTTTGCTTTCTCTTAATCTGCAATGAATTACTCTAACAGGGTCTCAGCATTTATTGGTCTTAATAAGCAATTTGTTCACATAAATAGCGTTATTTGTTGTCTACAGATTATAAATATGTTATCTTTTTTTTTTAATACTAATTGCTTTGTCAAGTATGTTACAGTGGTGAAAAAAGAGAAAAAGAAAATTATTTGTTTGTCATAGATAGTTAATGATTACGTTAACTAATTTCTATATTGGATATGTAGGCAGTTGTCAAGGAGTGATTGCCTTAAATATGGAGGATGGAACACTACATCGTTTCCAAGCTGCTTCAACAATTTTGGCCACAGGGGTAACATGACTCTCTTGTGGATGTTTGACATTGAAATCTTTGTTGCACTTCACTTGTTATGGATAGGTGAGATCTTTTATTCTGCACCAGGGTTATGGTAGAGCGTACTTTTCTGCGACCTCAGCACATACATGCACTGGAGATGGCAATGCCATGGTTGCACGTGCTGGGATCCCCCTTGAGGTTTTTTACTTTTTAAGTTTTGGTGCTTTTCAATATTAAGATGATATCCTATGGAGTGAGTCTTTTATATTCACATGCTTTTGTCTTAAATTTTGTAGGATTTAGAGTTTGTGCAATTTCACCCAACAGGTATATATGGAGCAGGTTGCCTTATCACTGAAGGTTGGTAGTTTAAGTTCTACTTTCAATCTAAGCTTGCCTTTGGTGTCACCTCACAAGGCACCTTGTCCAATTAAATTGGAATATAAATTTTTCATTTTTCTATTTTGGACCTTTTAGGTTCTCGTGGTGAAGGTGGAATTCTCAGGAATAGCGAGGGGGAGCGATTTATGGAACGATATGCTCCTACTGCAAAGGATCTTGCATCCAGGGATGTAGTTTCAAGATCGATGACTATGGAGATCCGGGAAGGTCGTGGTGTAGGTATGGTGGCTTTTCGTTGATATATCCATGTATTTTTAAAAAGTTTACGTTCACATGAAGAAGTCAGAATGCTACCAGATAATTGGTAATTGTTGCAGAATTGCTTAAGGGAAGACCGATGTTTAAGCTATGTAACTTGTATGTGAAGTTATGTAACTTGTATGTCAAGATTTCTTTTCTAGAGATCTTCAATATTTTTTAATCCTAAAAATGAATGAACTCTCTAATCTTGATGAGATGATGACCTTTAAGAAGGATTTGGAATTAAATGGTGCATAATTTATGATAGTACATTACGGCGTAATTTGCTTCATGTACTGGAGCCCACCTAGAGAGAAGGAAAATGTTTTGATGGTTGTTGTTGTTGTTGATGATGATGACGATGACGATGACGAGAGTAATGACCTCTCTATTTGGTATATCAGTGATATATCATAAATAAATCAAAAAAAAAAAAAATGTTTGTCCAGTCAAGTTGGACAAGTTGATATTTTCTTTATTTTTATGTAAGTTAGCATTAATTGTGGAAATCATTTGCAGGACCCCTGAAAGATCACATCTATCTACACTTGAATCACCTACCCCCAGATGTGCTCAAGGAGAGACTTCCTGGTATCTCTGAAACTGCTGCAATTTTTGCTGGTGTGGATGTTACAAAGGAACCCATTCCTGTTTTGCCAACTGTGCATTATAATATGGGTGGTATTCCCACAAATCATCATGGAGAGGTACCAAGTTAAAACAAGCACTTTGAAGTAAAACTTCCAATTGAAGGCTTCAAAAATAATGTAATAAAGAAAAGAAGAAGAAAAACCTCAGATGATTAATCACACCATCCTTCCTAGATAAAATTTCTTATATGGCAACTGTTTCCTGCTATTGATACTTGATGAATTAGTGCTCTATGCTTACTTTTCTCTAATCTCCATTTGCACTCTGTACAGCTTTGCTCATGCATAATATTTGAGCAAGAGCATGTACAGCATAAGTAATATTAATTGTTTGGGTTTTTTTTTCCCAACCAAAATATTAATATTGTCATTTCATTTTGCAATTGCACCCCTATATGAAGAATATGGAGCTAAACTAGATTGGATTTGTTTAAAATGATTATCTAACATTATTCTATAAACAAAATACCATGATGACAAGACTTGGGCACATTTTGGATTTTAACTAGGAAAGAATTATCATGTCAGAAAGCTGCAAATATGAGAATTACCATGATGTCGGTTACTGCCCTAAATTTATAGTATCGCTGACATTGGCTGTTCTCTGTAACCATCTACATCACAAATAGCAAACCTGACTAGTTGTTTGGATTAATGGGTTCCTATCATGGGTGCAGTAAGCAGCACAGAAATTGCACTCTTGTTCTTTATATATTTTTCATTGGGAAAAAAATGAAAATTAAAAACTATAAACTAATGCCACTTCATTATGCAGGTAGTTACCATTAAAGGTGACAATCCAGATGTAGTAATTCCTGGATTGATGGCTGCTGGGGAAACAGCTTGTGCATCAGTTCATGGCGCCAACAGGCTTGGTGCAAATTCACTTCTGGATATTGTTGTTTTCGGTAGAGCTTGTGCAAATAGAGTTGCAGAAATTAATAGGCCAGGCAAGATTATTTTCCAGTTATTGAAATGGACTGTGCCCACTGAAATTAGTGTGATAAAAATGCATCTATTATCCATTTTGCAGGAGAGAAACAAAAGCCTTTAGAGAAGGATGCTGGCCAGAAAACAATTGCATGGCTGGACAAATTGAGAAATTCAAATGGTTCATTGCCTACTTCAAAAATTCGATTGAATATGCAACGAGTAATGCAAAACAATGCTGCTGTATTCCGTACACAAGAAACATTAGAAGAAGGTCGCTAATATTACTTTATCTTCCTACCATTTTCTTTCCTTTTACAAGGTATGTGTTTCACTTTTCCCGATTTCGTAACAGGTTGTCAGTTAATTGATAAAGCGTGGGAGAGCTTCCATGATGTCAAGTTGGAGGACCGGAGTTTAATATGGTAAATCCTTTTTAGCAAATGTTGAATATCCCTAATATTTCAAGGTATCTGCTTGTTTGTTTTAAAAGTTTATTGGCTATATATATTTGCAGGAACTCTGACTTGATCGAGACTATTGAGTTGGAAAACCTTTTGATAAATGCCTGTATCACAATGCACTCTGCTGAAGCTAGGAAAGAGAGTAGAGGAGCTCATGCCCGTGAGGACTTCACGGTTAGTTTTTTTCCTCTCAATGTGAAAACTTAATACCATTGATATGAACAAGGTAATTGAATATGCTGGTGTTGGATTCTGCAGAAAAGAGATGATGAGAACTGGATGAAACACACTTTGGGGTAAGTCATGTTTCAATAATACAGTTATTACTTTTAGTTTGCTTTTTACAAAAGTAGACACTCGAGTAGTAGAGTTGAAGTTGAGTCGCTTATTTCTGGTGGGAAACTTGATCCTTTTAGGTCATGTTTGGTCTGATGGAATGGGAATGAAATGAAAATGAAGGTTCTCATTCCTATTTTTTGTTTGGTGTAGTTAGGAATGAAATGATGACTCTTTTCGATCTATTTTTTTAAGACTAAATAGGTGTGATTTGACCCAATTTGTGCCAACCAGCTTTTGGGCCTGTCTGGGATGAGCCTGAGTGATGCAGGTTGCCTAAAAAACACACTTTGAAGCCAAATTGGTTGATCGGTGAAATGGAATGGGGATTCTATCATTTTTTGTAATAGAATAACTATCCTCAAAATTGTAAGAATGCTCATACCCTTAGAAATGCTCATTCCAACTGCAATCATCTAACCAAACATGGGAGGGAATGTCCCATTCCATTTCCCTTCTCTTCCCCCAAGCATGCACTTTTGTGTATTTAAGCCTATTGCTTAAAAGTGGCAGAGCTCTTGACTCTCATATAACGATGAATCTGCCATGCAGCTCATTAAGTTAACAATGAAGCAGAATAATATTGGCATTATCTGGTGTTTGTATTATCTTGTATGGTTGAAAACTGTTGAAATTATCGGGTTTAGGTTTAGAGGGAGGAAAATGAATAACAAGAATAAAGGAAATCTCCAAAAATCTCCAATATTTTCCCTGTATTTTGTCAAAATCCTAGTTAGTGATTTTGTCCCTCCAACTGATCCTTGCCTGAAGATATTCAGCAACAGGGTAGTTTTGATTTCCGTAAGAGACACAAGTCTCAATGTTGTTTTTGATTAATGCAGTCTTCTAGTTATCACTACCAATTTTTCAACTGGCGTGATGAAACCCAAAATTAAGCATGCTATTTTTGGTGGCAAATTACTACTATCGTCTCTGAAGTTTGATAGTGATACTTTACTCAATGATGATAGCTGATTTAGACCTGTAAGAAAATGGTATTTTGTAACCTATTAGAGAAATAGAAAAGCTTAATGCAGTCATTTGGTGAGAGGGAGATACTTCGGTTGTATTTTTCACAATAAGCTTGGTATATGTCAGGAGACCAACTATTATAAATATGCTTAGTTAAGAATGGAGGCCCGACAATGATGAATACTTTACGTTCTCTAAAGTAATAGATATTTGGGTTTGAAATACGGGGCATAATGGATCAAACTATTTTACCATGATCCATAAAGGCTTTGATTCAACAAGAAGAAACCAACTATTTTAAAAGATTAAGATGTTTGGTGGAGCTAACACCAAAGAGCTTATTTTGATTCAGGTGTTACAATGACTCAATTGAGAAGATACTACCTTTGCAAGTTGCATATGTTAGCTAACCTTTTGTGCATTGATTTGCAGATACTGGGAGAACGAGAATGTCCGATTGGATTACAGGCCGGTGCATATGAATACATTGGATGATGAGGTTGAATCATTCCCTCCTAAGGCTCGTGTGTATTAATGTAATTACTTATGATGGCTCAGGCATATTGCTTCCACTTGTGCAAGTGAAAACAGATGCAATAAAATGTCTTAGGTGTCTGAATTCGATTTTGATTATAATTGTTGCATTCGTCATTACCGATTAACTAATATTCCCGGCATCTTCAAATAATACTCTGTATTTGCAGCAGAGAATAATAGCAATACAATTTCAGCAACTGTTTGTATGTTGGTAAGTTTTTACTTGTAGTTGTGTACACTGTATGCTAAGATGCGCATTTGCAAGGTTGTACTTAATATTTTACTAATAATATGCTTTATTCTAATGTTTAAATATGTTTTTGATCTATGTATTATACTTGGTTTTTTGTTTTAGTTCTTATACTTTTTTTTCTCTCTCAGAATGGTCTATGTAATATATATTTTTTATTTGAGTCTTTGTTGTTTTATTTTAGTCCGTACAATATTGTTTTTTGTTTTACTCTTTGTAATATTTTTTTGTTTGAGTTCCTATCATACAAGGACTAATTCAAATATGACAGGGACTAAAACAAAAAATTTAATTTATATAGACTAAAACAAAACAACAATAATCAAAATGGAAAAAAAAATGTTACAAGGACCATTTCAATTAAAAAAATAAAACTAAAAAGTAAATATATTATAAATACCAAAAACATATTTAAGGGTAATTTTATTTATGTAACCAAAGTATTGGATGGAAAAAACTCGAAAACAAAAGTGATGTGCTAAACTTCCAGCGTCTCGCACTCGAAGTCTGATCGAAGTTTCCAACTTGTTATGGGCTATCATGGCTGTTGTATGTAAGAAACTTTGAATTGAAGTGCTTCTATGCAAGCTTTTCGTTATCTTATAGCAACAATTTGTTTCGGCGCCTATACTTGCTAGGGATTCTTCGGTGCAACTGGCACTGCGGCCCTCTTTCAGCCCCCTTTTGCCCTCTTCCAAGTATGGGTCTATCGCGTCTTCATCTTCGCTCTCTGCTGACAAATTCTCGACCACCAGCAAGACCCTTCCTCTCTCACATGGTGGTGGTGAGCCACCACCCACATCTAAGCCAGTGGCCACCCGCCCTCCACCGGACGGAGCCACCAGATTTTGAATTTTCACCCCATCAAGCCCAAAGGCCACCCAACCCCCACCATAACCATCGGACTGTCTCGTCCCCAACTGTCACCTCAACACTTAGCAAATGAAAGCCACAACAAGAAATAAATGAAACAAAAAATATATAATAGGGATGGCATCGAAAAAAATTGTCCAAATCGTAAAAACACATGAGTGGACATTGAAACCGTCCAGCCAAATAGGTTTTGAATTTTTTTGTAAGATGACGATGATTAAAAACACATGATTGAATTTTTTTATTTTTTTTTTCATGAGAAGGTTTTAACGAGGCATCTCTCCTTTCTTTTGCCTAAAAAAAAAAGGGTTTTGAATTTTTTTGGAAATAATTGATCTTTACTATGATATTGGTTTAGAGTCACTACCCTTTTGATTAATACTGTTCTATAATTGAATAAGGGAAACTCTAGTGAACAAACAATATTGAGCTTTAAATCCTTGATTAAATTAGTTTAGAGTCACCACCCTTTGGTATAAAAGAACCTCGTTTAACAACGGGGTGACCATGGCACCGACAAGCTATGAAGCACGGATTCCGACACGGACACCGGACACGACACCGACACGGACACCCGGACACCGCTCATGTCAAAAACATACGACACCGCTATATATATATATATATATATATATATATATATATATATATATATATATATAAATTGAGCACTTTGTTCTTAACCAAAAAAAATCTAAAACAAAATGATAAATTGTTGAACTATGTCTTCCACCTTCGTTCATTCATCCACTACAAAAACGATAAAAAAATATAATTAAATTAAAATCTTTCACCCCCCTAGTTGATCATCATTATTGAAAAAGACACGCTCTAACCCTGGTTCATCTAAAGACAAATTAGCAACTTCAAGAATTTCGCAATCATCAAGTGATCCAAATTCATCTCCAGCAACATCCCACATTTTACTTTCCTCTTGATGATATTGTGGACTATTCCTTGAAAGAAGTCAAAGGTTGCTATGAACAAATACCAAGTCTTCTGCTCTGTGTGGTGCCATCTTGTTTCTCTTTAAAGAATGGATAAATGAATATGTACTCCAATTCCTTTCACAATAAGAAGATGAACAAGGTTGTGCCAGCAGTTTAAGGGCTACCTTTTGAAGTATTGGAGCATGAGCACCATGAACTAGCCACCACGCTTTTGGTTCAATCTTACCTCTATCATTTAGAGCATCAAGATCATCAGCTATCTCTTCCATCAGAAGTTGGCAAACTCTATATTCACTTTCCTCCTTTACATCGCATCGAGGAAAGAACCTTTTGAAGCATTTTACTCTTTCAAAGTGATGAGTTCCATATCTTGATGTGGAAGAACTTCGATTAACATCTTCCTTAGCCATTCATGACTATAAAACCTCGATTAAAAGAAATATATACATTATTATAAATTTATGTAATCCTAAAGGAGATGTAAGTAAAAAGTATCAGTAAAAATTTAATAACCTTGGATTTAAAGAATGAGCTAGGCAATGGAGAGGTGTGCTACTCTTAGTCCAGCGGTCAATTAATATAGAGTGCACTTTACTTCATAAAGGGCGACTCTTCAATCTCTGTTTTTCTTTCATATTGTTATATGGCCTTCCTCACATTTTCAATCATTGGATCCCACATTTCATACACTAGATGGAGACATGAAGCTTGATGTCGGTTCTTCTAAGAACATCATAGATAGGGCTAGTGAAAGAAAGTATATATTCAACCTTATTCCACCAACTATCATCCAACAAAGTATCCTTCACAAATTTTGCCTTATCAAGCATCGTCATCCTTTGTAAGAAGACCATTGTTCACTAATCACCATCTCTAGGAGTCCTTGCTTCATTTCCTAAATCTCCTGAGCATCACAATAGTGGAGGCAAATCTTGTTGAAACATGAAAGCAACCTTAATGTGTTGAATGAATTGAAAATTGATAACCTCATAGAGTGACCCATGATAAAGTTTTTGATAAATAAGGCATCTTACGCAATTTGGGTGATTGAAAAACATTCTTAGTAGCAAACACTATTTTTCTGTATTCTTATTTGTACATATATTCTTCAAAGCAAGATTTAATGTATGCACAACACATGAGTCGATAAATAGAAGGAAACTTCGGCCTCAATAATTAAACCTCTTTGCTTACAAGCGGCATTATCATCACTATTTGAACAACATTTGAGGGCCCACCTCCATAATTACCTCCTCATGTATTTCTTGCAATGAATTCTTTGTCTTTTACCTCATTTGAACAATTTATGGCCTTCAAAACATATGCCCACTCTCTGCCCAATGACCATGAAATTAATAAGAGGTCTTCTTTGTGAATCACTCCATCCATCACTAACAATGGTCACACCTTTTTGGCTCCATGTATTTTTAATTAGCGCAACAAGTTCTCCACATGATTTCTCTCATTTTGAAGTAATGTTGTCCTCAATTTATTATAACCTGGAGTTGATAACCACTAATAGAATTGTTATGGCAAAGGCAAATGCCTTCCTAAAGTGGGGATTTCTTGCTAAATGAAATGGCAATCCTCCAGGAGAAAAACATCCTAGCAATTTCTCCATCAGTGTCTCTCTAGCTTGTATATTAAAAGCACCTTCTAATGTTGATGTCTTTCTCTTTTTTGGATCAACACCAACATTGTTTTCCATTAGTGAGGTTTGAGGAATCTTGGTGTGCACTAGAAGCCAGGAGGCAAAGAGTGATTTTGTTTTTGATTTCTCCATCTTCAATGTAGCTTCATGGTCTATTTTCTTCAAATCTATAAACTTGGCATTTGTTAATTTTTACAAGCCCTAACTCCACTTTCCCGAAATCTTCAAGAAGTGTGCTCTCATACAGTATAAGATCCATTAAAAGTTACCTCACAAGGTGCATTTAATTTCATAATTTCCCTCACCCATACTTTTTATCTTTGTAACATAGGTCCATAAAGGTCTCATGTCATCTTCTTGTTCTTTGGCTTGACTAGAACTAGGACCACTCATCTCTACAAATATATAGAAATAAATAAATAACCAATTAAACACTACTACACCCATATATATTATATTATATTAACAACTACTACACCCATATATATTATATTAAAAACTATTATATGAACAAAAGCCAAAAAAATTATTGGCTTGACACTTTTAAAAATTTGTTCCAAAGCTCTTGCTCCTCCTATATTATTCCTTTTCATTTCAATAAAAACAAAGTTAGAAAGAGACTCAATTGTCACCAACTATGAAGCACAAAGGAAGCGTGTTAGTTCCCACTTCCCAGTCGCATCATTTCGAAAGTTTTTCAACAAAGAGGAAAGGAAAAATAGTGCGACCTTACAAAAACACAAACAAAAAAAAAAACAAATTGAATAATGTGTATGAAAGCGAAAACAAGAATCGGCTTGATGGCATAAGCGATATGCACAGTGACTGAGTTAAGTGGCGAAGATGAAAGGCGAGCGAGGCAAGGCGTTGATGACGCGAAGATGAAAGATGAAGCGAGCGAGGCGTCGAGCGAAGCGAGGCGAGCGATTCTGAAGCTGAGCAAGGCGTCGATCGAGCGAAGATGAAAGGTGAAACAGAGCAAGATGAGCGATTCTGACTGCGAAGGTGAACAATTGACCTATTTTTTCTTTTTTAAAATTTTTTGGACTATTTTGAGTTGGAGTCGTGTCTCGTATTTCTCCGACGATTGTCATTACGTCCGGCGGTGTCTTCTTTTTTTTTTGCACCGAGACCTGCTGGCGGCGTGTCGATCACGCATCATCTGTGGCGTCGGCAGGCGTTTCGGATCTTGAGGACACGCGCCGTTAGCGGCGGTTGTCACGTACTTCACAGCCGACAAGTCACCCCTTGCCTTCTCCCCGTCTGTGGCCTCCACCCATGGCTAACGTCTAGAGCTTGAACTTCCGCCATATTTGTGCCGCTTTTTTTGTGTATTGCTGCAGATCTGTAGCACGTGGCCCTAAAGTTTCAGCAGCACGATTCCCTATCACAACGTGCCTTTATCCCTCGTCGGCGTCGTTGCACACGCCTTCTTCTCCATGGAGGGCCTTCGATGCACTAGCATACGAGTATAAACATCACGGTTTTTGGGAACAAAGCTACTTTAAGAGCAGTAACCAAGCAACTTATTCAAGAATAAGAGTAGTAAAAATGCTAGAGAAACTAACCCAAGTTTAGTTAGTAAAAAGATGAAATAAAATTCCAATCAATAATCACTAAAAAATAGATATAAAATCATACTCCATGAGCCAACACCTTCACAACCACCCATTATCCAAATCCAACGCACCGAGACCACAAGTCCCTACTGCATGAGTATTCTGCAGCCCACGAAATAATTTAGAGCGGTCTATAGATTGAAGACGTTCTCGCAAACCTCCCCATCAGAGCAACCACGAGTGTCCATGTGAACCACCTAGGACTCCATTGCCAATCGTTCGCACCTTCGCTTCGTCCCTGGTTGTCGCGCGAAGCTGCCTCGTCAAGTCCACCGCCAATCGAATTGTTATCGCACCGGAGCGAGCAATTCCGATCTTCAAGATCTAGGCAGAGGTGAGAAGAACATCCAGACGGAAGTGAGAAGAACAAAAATGGTGGTGCTACAGTTGGGTTGTTGGGGCCATGCAAATCTAGGAAGCGAGAAGGAATATGTTGTTTAGGATGCACCATAGTGATGTGAAGATAAGATTAATCTAGAGACTAGAAGTTTTGACAATCTAGACTAGAAGTTTTGATGCACTATGGACCATCTATTTTGGTGGTCCATGTTAGTCAAAGACTAGACTAGCATCAACAAAACTTTCAAAACTTAAAATATGTGCGCTATTAACATAACACACTCATTCCTACTTTCACTACATATATACATTTTTTTTTTTATTGATTGAAATTCAAATAAACCTCATTAAATCACGTTTTATTGGTTGAAAATAAATCACACCGATCTCACATAAATTTATTGAGAGTCAAATTTCAACCAATGAAAAAGACTTACTTGAAAGAGTGTATTCCTACCATTTTACAACTTAAAATATCGCTGATAGGTCCATGATTTGTTTTGTCAAAAAAAAAAAAAGTCTATGCTTTGTCATTTACATTATAATTCAAACCGGCTAACAACATTTTACCCATATAATTTTGCTTCATATCATTGAACATTTTAGCATTTTCTACAAGGAAGATTTTTCTATATATGATAAGATCGCTACAGTTGCAAATAGTGTCGAAACAGTGCCCAAATTCCACTTTTCCTATGCAATTATTTCAAACTTTCCTATGCAATTATTTCAAAAGCTTCTCTTGCTTACTCCTAGTAGAATTGATTTTGGATCCCAAAAATTTAATACAAACAGGCGGTGGGGTTGTGTGGTGTCAGGAAGAATATTATGTTAGGTTTGGCTAATCTTTATCCTCGCCGATGTTCCGCATTAAATCCCAAGTAAAAACACGTTCACACTTTCTTTTGATGAAAAAAAAAAAACATGCTCACACTTAAAAGAGTAGGTGACAAAATCAGGGCATGATAAAAATATATAGAATAAGACCAACTACATTGAAATACATAAATATATATTAAGTTATGCAAACTATATACATATATAAAATGAAGGGTAGAGGTGTGTATAAATACGTAATATTGTTCATTATTTTATATGCTTTTATGAGACGCAGATTTTCGTTCTTTCTCCGCACGTAGTATGTAAAACCTGCTGAATAAGTAGTAATACATTAAAGATAATTGTCCATTTTGCTTAATTTAAATTCAACAAAAAAAAAGGCAAAGGCAAGAAACAAAACTCAAGAACTCTGACAGCAAATACACACGTATAAGTATTGCATCATCCACTACATATAAAAAAACCTAAGCGTTGGCGCTGCTCTGGTGCCTCGATTTTTCTTTCTCCTTCACCTCGCTTCCCTGCGTCTTGTCATAATCTTCATGAATAAATCCCAAAAAAGAAAAAAAAAACATAAATCGTCAGCCCTAGGTCTTAATTAGGCTTAATAACTCACAATTTGACCCCCCAATAAAATCAATAAGAAAACCAAAAGAGGAAAAAACAGTCTACAAACAAGGTAATCAAATATGATAAGCAAATTAACCTGGGTGATTTTCATGGACGGACTTATCTTTCTGATTCGTGGGAAAGGATTGGTTTCTACCATATGTCCCACCAAATCCTTCCTCATCAGACCTCGTTGCATATCCTTCTCCAAACGGATGGGACATCACATCCCTTCACAACATGAAATTAATCTCAGTATACTTTAAGAATGAAGGGGGGGAAAAAGATGAAACCACATCAAGATACATATTATTTGAGCTTACTCATGAGTAGTTTCCTCGCTAGGCTTCTGAGCCTTATCCATCTTATGAGCACCGTCAGTATCAGATTTGGTGCAGAATCTAATAGTGGAAGTTTCACGACCAAGGTTGGAAGAGAGAGAGCGTGGGAACGAAGCTGCTGGTGGATTGGTTAAAACTGTCTTTATTGTGTGGAGCATCTTTTTTCTGTGTTGAGATCTTGCAAACTTATAGCAGAGTCAGAGTGGTAATCCTACAATGGTGGGGATGAGAGGTTAAGATTTGTAGAGCAGCGACATTGAAATCCTATTCCACCGGTCCACTTGCTATACGTGCGTTGGACAATCTAGTATTTTCTGTGACCTGACACCTGCATGTCTATCAGACGCGTGTCGTCCACATAAACCCTTGCGTGTCACACGTCGGGGCCATTGAGCTTTTTGCAAATTATTATATGCAAACTACTGGTATTTCAATTCAACTTTGAAGACGTCATGCTTGAGTGGAACAACCAAACCAACGCCACGTCCTAGTGAAGCACAGGACGATCCGCCAGCCCGTAAAAACGGGGTGGCTGGGCTGGGGCCTACCACTACACGTAACCCGGTCTGCCAACCCACCGGACCAATTAACTTATTTTCTTTTATTTTTTTAATCAATTTTTTATGTATTTTAGACGGATAACCACGTCAACTCGTCACTTTTTTAGATCAATTTTTTTTTTTTGCTTTTCTATTTTTTTTTATTTTTAAAGTTGGCTAACATGTTGGCCCGTCAATCCGCGGTGGGTCTGGGCTGGAGGCTCACTTTAAATTGGTCTATTTTTAAAGTTGGCTAACATGTTGGCCCGTCCTCCCCTTTTTGACAAGCTCACTGTAAGGTGGACCTAGGCGGGCCGACTCATTTTACCATCAGAGAGCAGTTAGATAGCAGCAAGAGAGACCTAGGACAGTAGGCGAGGAGAGGAGTTTCTTCAACAGGCCGGTCACTGTCGGGGGTTCATAGAAGACTTCTCGAATATTGTGTTACCTATAATGCAATCGACGAGAACGAGTACTCCTTAATTTTGTGTGGTGAGAAAAGTATGAGTAGAGAATTTTCAAGAATTAAAAGACAAGACCGATAATATTAATTACACAAGACACTCATTATTTGGACAAAAAAAAAATACCTCCTGATTATTTTCAAAAATAATATAGTATGATTAGTTCAACATGTACAAACTCTAAAGGGGTAGGTCAAGCTGAATATTGATGGCAGACTTTTTGCGAATTCAGGAACAACTGGGTCGGGCGGTCTTATCCGCTCAATCCAGGGTGATTGGCTCGTTAGTTTCTCTAGTTTTCACGGGCCAGAAGATCCCTTATTGGCTGACCTGGATGGATTTCTTCATGGGCTACGCATTGCGCAAGACATGGGTCACACACGTGTTTTCTGTGAGATGGATTCTGTTTCGGACTGGGCCGAGGCCCAATCCGAAGAATCATACTCCAGCCCATTACCAACGTCGGTTCCCACCGCCTTGCCACGAGACGAAATTGACGTGGCCGATCCAACGGTCCTCGGCATTCCGCCCATCCCATCACGGTGCCCAGAACGATCTGACGGCACCCCGGGTTCCACGGGAACCGCCCTCACCGACCTTAAACTCCTATAAAAGGAGAGTCACTTCAAACGATTAAGGTATTATTCGATTCATCACCTCTTCACTTACCTCTTACACGCCTTGACTTGGCGTTGGGTGTTTGCAGGTACACCACCACCACGCGCCGTCGTCATCCGACCTGACGCCGCCGTACCGCTTTTCTCCAGTCATCCTTTGGAGTTCTGTCCAGAACATTGGCGCCGTCTGTGGGAATCGTTTCTGATTTCATCTTTCTCTGTCGAAGTTTTCCTTCTTCACTCAAAGATGACTGGATCGAAGCGCCAGGTCGAGCATCGTGCCGAGACCGCGCGCACGAGCTCGTGGTAAAGCCTTGTGCGTTTTGCACAAGCACCCGAGGTCGAGCATCGTGCCGAGACCGTGCACACGAGCTCGTGGTAAAGCCTTGTGCGTTTGGCAAGCACCCTGACCGACCTCGTGCCGAGACCGCGTGCACGAGCTCGTGATGACAAAGCCTTGTGCGTTTGCACAAGCACCTGATGAAGAGATCGAGTGTCGTGCCGAGACCGCGCGCACGAGCTCGTGATGACAAAGCCTTGTGCGTTTGCACAAGCACCGACCTCGCGGCCGAGACCGCGGTGCACGAGCTCGTGATGACAAAGCCTTGGGCGTTGCACAAGCACCGATGAAGAGATCGAGCGTCGTCGAGGCCGTAGCGCACGAGCTCGTGATGACAAAGCCTTGTGCGTTTGCACAAGCACCGACCGACCTCGTCCGAGGCCGCGTGCACGAGCTCGTGATGACAAAGCCTTGTGCGTTTGCACAAGCACCGATGAAGAGACCGAGCCTCGTCGAGAGCACTGATGAAGAGATCGACCTCACGAGCTCGTGACAAAACCTTGCACAAACACGACACGACAACTCTTACGGTTCCTACGGACAAGGGCGTTGAACGCGTCGACATCAACGGATTCGACAAACAAGTCACCACCTCGACATTCGAGCTAGCGACTGGGGGCAAGCTGATCGGGCCGAGGCCCAATCAGAAGAATCATACTCACCCATTACCAACGCCGGTTCCCACCGCGCCACGAGGCGAAATCGACGTGGCGCGATCCAACGGCATTCGCCCGTTCCATCAGTCGAACGATCCGACGGCACCGGTTCCACGGAACCGCCTCACCGACCTTAAACTCCTATAAAGGAGAGTCGCTCAAACGAAGCGATTGAGGTATTATTCGATTCATCACCTCTTCACTTACCTCTTACACGCACTGACTTGAGCGTTGGAGTGTTTGCAGGTACACCACCACCACGCGCCGTCGTCATCCGACCTGACGCCGCCGTACCGCTTTTCTCCAGTCATCCTTTGGGTTCTGTCCAGAACAGATTCTATGGACGCGGTTTTGACCGTTAGTAACTAAGACCAGCAGATTTTCCATCCACATGCAACGATCATTGCTCAAATTGTGCAGATGCTTAATAAGAGGGTCAGTACTCCCTATCTCATGTGTTCCGCGAAGCCAACTGCTGTGTCAATTTCCTAGTCGAGGTGGGTGTGCGAGCTGGTGTGCCACTGAGGACCTGGAGCTCAGCCCCTTGTGGCATGGGGTCCCTTTTGTTGCAAGATGTTATAGTCTAGGTGCCTTAGTTGCTGCTCTGTCTTTTTTCTGTTTTTCCTATTGTCATTCAAAAAAAACTCTAAAGAAACTGCTTTTGGCTGAGGCAGACCAGGGTCACTACAAGAAAATTGCTCTTTAGTGACCAAAAATCCGGTCGCTAATTCAACAAAATCGGTCTCTAAATTAATTAGCGACCGAATTAGCAACCAACTCATTTGAGTAGCTAAAAGCTTGGTCGCTTATCATTTTCAATAATTATATTCCGCAAGGAAAATGGAATTCTGGATTAAATCTATTTAGATTCAGAATTCTATCTCTTTTCATCAGCAACTGCGACAGGTTGACGTCAATCAAGATATGGTATTTTGTATAAAAGTCATTCAATCCTGAGAAGTGATAAATTTATTTGTTATACTTATATATATTTTATATTATGTACATTACATATTCATCATGCGGTGCTTTTACATGCCGTTGCAATTTCGAATCTGTGGAAGATGCGAGCCTATTTTATTATTCATATGATCCCCCGCGCATGTAATATCCCCGTGTACCTCATATATGTAAGAATTGCAGCTGTGGCTGTTACTTCATTTGTAATACACTAGGAAATATTTTTTTGTCATTAAATTTGAGAGCAGGTCCTGCTAGAAGTATGACCTTGTTAATGCTTGGAGCTTTTGGATCTTCTAGGGATAACAGACTTGTTTAATATTATCATTGTGAGGACAATTTCATCTTGTGAAATTGAAGCAACATGATGAAGGTCAGGAAATCTAAGCTTCTGAAGAGATGTCGTGAAGTTTCTTATTTGTGCATATTCCTCTTCAAATTAAGGTGAAGATAATTTCGGTTCTTTTTGAGCAATCAAGTGAAATTCTTAGTTTCGGTTCATAGTTATAGGTTTCATAGTGATTCAGTAATTCATACTTAATACTTTTTAAAGATCTCTTTTCTATTTCAATTTTTTTATTATATGTTCTGAAAATCAAAAGCATTAGTGGAGTTATATGGTTCGCTTGAGCACTAGATTTCAGAATCGTAAGTATGTTCGAAGTTTATATTCAGTTGAAATGTTTTTGTTTTGAGTGCCCTGGTTTATAATTTTTGCAATTTAGTTATGTACGTCTGATAATTAAATTATCTAATGTTTTTATTTTTTATTTTTAGTTATTTTTGTTTATTTGAAGGTTACATTGTTTATATGGTTCTAGTTCATCATGAGAATAGTTGTCGAACAATTTTTTATCGACATTTTATATCTTTGACGTTTTATCGTCCTTGTAGTAGTTTCATTTCTTTATTGTTTTTTTTTTCACTGAAGAGGAGGATTGGTTTAGCATTATACAATTTTGCTATGCATTTAATGCAGATATTTGAATATGTATTTAGATAACTTTTCGTTTGTCTGTTCATTATTCTGGCTGTCTTATTTCCGGGAAGTGGAGAAGATTATTATACAACTTTGTTTTTTACTCTTTGTCAATGTTTTATACTAATTTTACTATGAGTTTTTTGACCAATGTCAAAATAACATATTTTGTAGAGACAAAAAGTAAATAAAAAGTTTACAGGGATTAAAATCAAAATTTTACAGACATTAAAAACATATTTAAGCCAAAATTAAAACGGTAGATAGTTGGATTTATAAGATATATGTTGTCTCCTAGACAAAACAGGGAAAATAATATTTTCATGAAGGTCGGAAGACAGATAAGTTTAAATAAAGTCTACTTTATTAAATGTCTACTTTATTTTTTTGTTAACAAGGACGAAATAAGTTAAAATAAAGTTTAATGAGGCTTAACAAGGTTTAAACATGTATAAATTAAATAATTAAATAATTGCAGATGGTTTTTAATTTTAATTATGGTCTTTTGTTTATTAAAATTAAAATTACATAGTTACTAGGGTTTTCATGGCTATTTTAGTTGGAACTTCTATATATTTAGGTTTTTTGTTTATTTTAGATGTACATTCTAAGTGTGTAGTGAAAATTAAAAATGGTTTGTTGTAGATTTGATTTCAATATCAAATGCTGGATGTACTTCATGTTACTTTTTTTCGAAATTTTACAGTGCATTACGTCAATCTTTATAATTGGATGATGAAACTAAGGAATAATTTGTGATGTCCGGGAATGGAGAAGAATTTCTGGTGTCCGTTAGTTAATTTTTTTTTAATTATTTGAATATTAATTACTTATGACTTTAATGAATTATTATAACTTTAATATAGAGAAGGATTAATTTGTGATGTCCGGGAATAGAGAAGAATTTCTGGTGTCCGTTAGTTAATTTTTTTTTAATTATTTGAATATTAATTACTTATGACTTTAATGAATTACTTATAACTTTAATATAGAGATTAATCTATTCAATTTATCACTGTTGTGCATGAAAGGTCGGTAAGCTCAGCGCTCAGAGCATGTAGTTGGTTGGCAGTTCAATCACTGAGAGGATGGTGGTTCGAATCCACCCTGATATGCAATAGATTGCTTTTGTATGCAATAGATATGCAATATTCATTTTGATTGCTTTTGTTTTGAAATCAAAGTTTTCATTTTTAATTTTATATCATTGGTCATTAGCATCAAAATGAATAATTCGTTGTTTTTAAATGGGGGTGAATTTTGTTTAGAATTGTGATAAAAAAATAGATTTTTTAAGATGATATAATAAAGTGTTATCATAGTGAAATGTAATCGAATGTTTATGTAAACTTTTTTTACTATTTGCTTATAGTTATTAAATTGTTATTTTTATTAAGTGATTTTTGTTCAAATTAGATTAAGGGTTATGCCAAACATAACTGATTATGAGCTAAGTCATAATCGGTTATGACAGTTCTGAAGATTTTTCAAATTTCTCATATGAAGCAATAAATGATTATTCAAGTAACATAAATGATTATGAGCTCGTACATAATCAATTATATATAATGTTTTGACTTATATAATTTGCTTCAAATCCTTTATTTCCGGTAGGTGATTAATAATTAAATCCTCAATTATATGGGCTCATTATCTCTTTTTTTTTTTTTTGTGAAGTTACAAATCTTGCAACAGAGAAAGGAAAGAAAAGAAAAAAAACACCAATGCAAACTAACACCCAATCTCATCATTGAGGAGAAGAGAGCCTAACCCAGGTGGGGGAGTAGACCAGAGGCGATATCCATGTATTAATGTATTGAATTGTTTATTAGAGGAAAACATGCTTATATACTGGTTTAGATTAGATTGTTGTTATTATTTGTGTTCACAACACCAAAAGTTGCTGGATCTTTCCTAATGTAAGAACGACTGGCTAAGATCCTTTTCAAGATAGAAGGATTTTTCCTTAGTAAGAGGGAATGCCTTCTCATAGAAAGAAGGAAACGATAAAGGTATTCCCAAAAGCAAGAAGGCAAATTTTGATTGTTTATAAACTTAAATATGTTGAGTATGTTATTGTTGCCCGTGGTGCCCGGGAACGACTTACTGAGATTTTATTTCACTCTTTCTTTTTCTTGTTTCCAATAAACATACATGTGAAAGTAGGAAGAAAGTTACATGACTAGTTTTAGGCCTTACAAAGCCTTTTGATAGCATCTTGTATGATGTATTTTGTGCAAAGCAATATAATATTTGTTGCAGTTAAATTTCCATGTTTGAAATACTAGTATTTGAACATTTGGAATTGTAATTTGCTTATTTTTATGACATTGTGTAACACATCTTCCTGGAGCGTTACTAAACTAACTATAACTCTTGAAAGTTCAAATATTTTTTTTGAATATGAAATACTCTGCCTGCATGGTTTTTGAAAATATGAGATTTTTTTTTGTTTTAAAAATAGCAATAAGAGTATTGCAGCATTTTCAAAAGGTAGTGAATAAACAAATACACCTTAATCAAATAGTAGCAACCATGCAACTAACTTTATTTTATTATTTCACACATATTCGTCCAAGTCTTGGAAACATAGTATATTTATTACAACATTGTAGTTTAACATTAACTTAGCATAATGCCCTGGTTTCTTGCAGTTGAAACATAAATCGCCCTATTTAGTGCAATTGTTCGCATAATGTCCCGGTTTGCCGCAACGAAAACAAACCTGTCCTTCTCTGGTCTGAATCCCACCACCTGAATTTTGAGCCATAGGGCGATACTGCCCCTTGTTGTTTCCCTAAGGTCGACTATAACGTTTCTTCTGTTGGTTTCCCTTCTGATTATATCCCTGACCTTGATTCTGGGATCTCATGGGTCCACCTGTACCACACTTTCTCTTGTCGTTCCTCACCACTTCCACCTCATTGCACCTATCAACTAACTCCTAGAAGTTCCAAATTCTCAACGACACCACAGACTTCTTGATGTCGAACCTTAGTCCACGCCGGAATCTTTCACTCAACCAATTCTCATCCGCCTGATCACGAAAAGGACTGAAATACCTTGACAATGATTCGAACTTAGCTGCATACTCAGACATCGTCATGTTGCCTTGATGCAAACGGAGGAATTCCTGCTCTTTCTCCATCCGTGCAGTCTCCGGAAAGTATTTCTCCAAGAATTTCCTGCGGAAAGACTCCCAATCAATCTCCTGATGTTCAGCAGTCAACATCTGCTTAACTCCTTTCCACCAATACTCCGCATCTCCCAACAGCAGGTAAGAAGCATAGTTCACCTTGACATTCTCAAGACAGTGGAGCGCTTCAAAGATCTTTTCTATCTCCTGTAGCCACAGATCCGCCTTGTCCGAATTCAGTTCTCTATAGAACTTCGGTGGATCATGCTTGCGAAACTCTAATAATCCTCTAGCCTCCGCATTTCTTCTGCCCTATGCTGTTGCTGCAAGTCCTGCTGGTTCATAGCTTCTGTCTGTTGAGCTACTGCCGTTGCCATCTCAGTCATAGCTTGAAATGCCCTTTCCATATTCGAGTTATTAGGTTCTATAGTAGGGTCTCTTTGTGTGGGTATTAGATTCCTAGGAGGTTCAAAACCCAGTCAGAACCCCATAATCAAAATTTGTGTTAACACACATTGCTTCAATCAAGAAACAATTCAAACAATTATAAGTAGAGCTACTCCACTTGAGGAACAAGCAAACACAAAAGCACAATTTGACCCCTCACAATTTGTTCTCTACAAAACCCGACACTTGACCAGCTATAGTTTCCCAACTCACAATCCGGTTAGAGCCAAACCGCTCTGATACCACTATTGTAACACCCTTTCTTGGAGCGTTACTAAACTAACTATAACTCCTGAAATTTCAAATGTTTTTTTTTAATATGAAATACTCTGCCTTCATGGTTTTTAAAAATATGAGATTATTTTTTTTTATTTTTTAAAAACTTATTTTAAAAATAGCAATCAGAGTATTGCAGCATTTTCAAAAGGTAGTGAATAAACAAATACACCTTAATCAAATAGTAGCAACCATGCAACTAACTTTATTTAATTATTTCACACATATTGGTCCAAGTCTTGAAAACATAGTATATTTATTACAACACTGTAGTTAAACATTAACATCATATAGCTGGTCGGCACACTACAACACTTACTAGTCCTCTAGTAAGTTTACCAAACTGTCACACAAAGCATATAGTCAGATAGGACTATCTTCAGCTACACTCGTCAGCAGTCTCGAACATTGTGCAGTCTTCATTATCTGGGTTACAATCATTAATTGAAAGAACCACGGGCAATGGTCAACTTCTTAAAATAAACAGATATAATAGCACAGCATAATATACAATAAGTATGTACAAAATACCCTATTGATGCAACTATATGCCAGTGTATATGATTCCAGAATATCGCAAAATACCCAATGTAATGGGTTAGTCAGCTGGACCATCCCCAAACTGACGCAATAGGTTAAACGGTTGGTCCATCCCCAAACCGATACCATAGGTTAATCGGCAGGTCCATCCCCAAACCGATAACGTCCATGTATAGGACTAACGACGACACTGAACTCCCCGCATAGGATTATCCATTTTAGGATTTTAATTCAGGTCGAAGTCTCTGTGTATGCATGTCAATGCATCTCCACATACTCAATGAACATATCAAACTCATATGATATTTCAAATATGACATAATTAAATAAACATTTAATTATTCAGCACAATACTTAGTAGCATATATTTTAAACACAATTAAGTATATATGATAATAGGATTACACACCAATAATTATCAGACATAGCATACAATAAAAGCATATATCACTAAACAATATCTAGAAGCAGTTCTTACGCTAACATACTATAACAAGTATTAAATGTGAAGCGCCCTTACAGAGTAGAGTTCCACGCTAACAACACTTCACGGCTCTCACCCGCACGTACTCGCGACCTCAAAGATCCTAAACAAAGACACTAAATCTTAGAAAATCCCTAAAACTCTTAAAATTAATCCCTAGGTCTTGGTTTGCAAACAAACCTCTAGGGTACACAACCCAAAAATCCTTTTTACAAATACTTACATTTAAAACACTACAACAAAGTCAAAAATAACATTTTAACTACTAAAATTCATTTTCTTTCAAATCTTAAAACTATAAAACCAATACTAAAAGTCAAATATTTTTCACCTTAAAGCTTTTAAGACTCCATCTTGGTTTAAGAAATAGCAAAAATCTCTTTAACTTAGGTGTTTCATAGCCTTAACTCTTCAAAACTTACTTAAATCAACAGTTAAACTAAATCAAACTTTCTCGAAACCTCTTAAACAACAATTATGCCAATCATCCATGTACTACCATTAGAGATAAAATTGCCCTAGAGGCATATTCAATCATGAGAGAAAATTGCACAAGAAGGAAAAATCTGCACCTGAGGGGAAAATAGAGAGAAAATTGCACAAGAACGAAAATAGAGGGAAATCTCACCAGAGGAGAAAATATACAAGAGGGTGTACAAGAGGATGGACAAGGGCAAAGACATGAGATGTAAATCATTTAAACCTAATCGTACTGTAAACCTAATCATCTAAGTTTAAACTGCACTGACTAAACTGCATCTAAGTTTAAACTGCATCAGACGCAAAAATTGTACAAGAAGCTGAAACTGCACTGCACGCGTAAACTGCATGCTGAACTACACAACCAACATCTAAGAATGTTTTACCCAACTAAAATAAAAACACAAAGTGGGTAAAACCCACTGATTTGGTTTTGGCTAGGAGAAAATAAATAAAAGAGGATGGCTCCCACTCAAAGTTTTATAATTTTGAGTTTATAAAGTTGGTGATGGTTCCTTGTGATAAATATTGAGCAAAAAGAAATCTGAATCTTTACGGGAAATTTTTTTATTAAGGATTAGAAAATGAATTAAAGCCTAATTTTGTTTTTATTTTTACAAATCATAACTTCTAGACCACAAGCATGTAAAAGAAGAGAGAAAAAGAAAATACTTTCACCCAACGAGCAAGGATGCGCTGCTGATAGAAGAAAGGAAGAAGAAATATTATGCTTCTTGACTTTTCCAATTTATGTTCACTTGTTCCCACAAGAAAAGTCAAGCTACTGACTTGGGTATTTAAAGGAAAGAAAAAAAAAGTGGCTAACAAGCAAGTGGATGAGAGACATAAAATATTCTTTGGTCTCAATATTTAATGACACAATCGTATCATATCTTATTTTGCCAAGTCAGGGAACAAAATCAGATTTTAAGTATCAAATAATATCAAATAGTATCAAATCCACCAGCTAAAATCTTGCTTTAAGTCACATATACACATTCGATCTCATCCCTTAAAATCTTACAGAATAACTAAACATCACGTTATCGATAACTCACTCACCGATAAATCGCGTAAATTAATCTACTGAGAAATTAATTCACCACATGATAAATAATTTATCTATAGATAAAATATAAAACAATTTAAAATACTCAAATATTATCACAACAAGTCACGATTCGATTTTCATCCAAATCGGAGTTCGTTTCAGATTTTATGGTGGATACAAATTTACCCCGCGATCCAAAATACGGTGAATATTCATAAGAATTATTTCACGAATTTTGAACATTGAATTAATATTATATATTAATTCTCAAATTTAGTTTCATCCTGGTTTAATTCAATCACTTTATTAGCAAACAAAAATTGCTTATTATAGCATAAATACAGTAATTTACACTATTATAACGTTAATAACGTATCGTAAAATTACGGATATTACACATTGAGACCTATCCATGTAATTTAGATTTACACTTTGAAAGCATGCATGTTTGTACTCTATGTTTATGTTTTATTGTAAGCATAACTATTTGGACTTACATTTAGGTTTGAGTATATCGTAAAATACTAAAAAATATTCAGTCTTTCACTTTTAACTTTTAGACACGATTGAATGATTAACTTATAATTTTTTTAATTGTCCTTCATGCCAACTCGGCGTTGTCTTAAAAAGACCTGATCTTAATTTGACTTGCATAACATTGAGTTGTTCAGGTCTAGGGACGATTTAGAGTTTAAAGAGCTGACCCGGTCAAAATTTAGGACCAGCTAAAGTATAGGTATAACCCTTGCTCACCCCTACATGACACAAATCTTTCGCCTCTTGAGGAGGGACTCGGATTTCCCTCAGTCAAATTTTCCATAAATTTTTTTGAGTGGTTCTCGCTCCATAAAATTTCTCTCTCTTTCTCTCTGTATTTCATCATTCTTTCAAAGTATAGAAATGTTCTATTTCTCTCCTATCTTTTTCTCACTTATTACTCTCTTTTATATATATATTCAGACAAAAACAATGTATGATAGAAATAGAGAGGATGGAGAGAAATGAGGATGGAGAAAATCCACATCCTTAGAGCATCCGCAACGCGATGCTTTGGTAGAATTTTGCCTAATAAGCATCGATGTTGGACAAGAATTGACCGTTGGAGAGAAAGAGAGAGAAGATGCTTATAAAGAATGAATGTTGCTGCAAGCATCGATGCTTGTCTCCTAATGTAGGCCAGGTAAATATAAATTAATAAATAAACTATTGATGAGATGTAAAGACGTGATGTTATTAGTGGGACCCATTTAAGTTTTTTTATGATGTGTTGGGTTGGAGAGATAGAATGATATGAGGTGCTTAAAGTTAAAAAAATGAGTGATGTGTACAAGTAGGATCCACTTAAGCACTTCAATGTAGAATGGTCCATTGTAGATGCTCTTATTCCTTATCTTCTTAGAATTTGAGTTTGTGCCAAACTCAACCATAAAAGCTAGTTCATTGAGTGATGGATGCCCCTACTTATAACCACTATAGAGGCCATATCACTATCCAATGTGGGACTCCAACACACCTCCATTTACACCTAGGACTGTACATCTAGAGCATGAAGTTTGCAGGACTAGACATCTGTGGGTGGCCCCAGGGACGGATCCAGAAATTTTGACTAGTAGGGGCAATCATATACTATAAATGTCTATATAAATAATACATCAAAATATTAAGTGATAAAATAATGACATCATTATTATTAAACAAAAAATTGGAGATTACAAAAACTATAACATTATCAGTCCAAAAAATTGAAGAACCTCAACATTTACGAATTATAATTGCTCTCTACTGGTATGTTTGGTTCTGAAGAGAAATTGTGAAGAGAGAAATAGTTGAGAGAGTGTGAGAAGAGAGAAATAAGTGAAAAATATGGTAGATTTTGGATATTGTTTGAAACAAGAGAAAGATAAGAGAAATAAAGAAGAGAAAAATATTGATTATTTTTTAAAAGACAAAAATGTACTTAATTTATTGTTTTATTTATTTATTTATTTATTTATTTATTTTAATTTAGTTAACTTAATTCAAATAATTAAATTATTTGAATTGATTTAAGTTAATTTAATTAGTATAATTGCGTTAGTTTAATATAATTATTTTTTAACTTTATTAAATTATTAAAATAATTTAGTTAAATTATCAAAATAATTATTTTCTCAAACAATTAAATAAACTCCCAGTTTTTTTTTGAGTAAATAAACCCCCAATTTGAAGGCAATTAGACCCGATAAAAACTTGCAGGCAGCGTGCAACACCTTTCATACTTAAAGGCAGGAGTACAATTGGATGGAAAAAAAAGGCACCATCTCCCCTGACTTTCTTCGCAATAGTGAAGAGATTGAATTTTGTGTAGACTCCACACATATTTTATCACTCTTTTCAATTTATCGGCTACACCAAATGAGAGAAGATAGTTATTTTTTCACAACTTCTCTGTCTCCTATTTCACCTATATCAAACACACTATACGTGTTTTTATATTTTGAAATTGTTGTATGGATTTTTGTTTTCAACACTATTAAAAATCTCTCTCTATATTTATGACCAGACAATCATTCCCCAATTTATTTTCTAATCATATAAAAAAAGAGTAGCTTATTTTCTATTTTTTCTCTTTAGTAGGGTCAACACTTTTTTTAAAGGGGTGGATGATGGAAATATATTATTATTTAATTGTCACTAATGGCCAAGTTACAATCGTCCCCGAAGGGATTTGAACCATGTTCATTGGGATTATAAGACCAAGCTTCTACTACTAAGTTAGCACCCTATGGACAAGTAAGGTCAACATTTAATTTTAAGTTGAACAAAAATAAAATTACTTAATAATTAATAAAAAAAAATAAATCGGTGGAGTCAATTGCCCTTAATTAATAATAGATGAATCCATCTCTGGTTGACCCAACAGATCTCAATAAATTTTAATACTCCCTCCAGTCTTAAATATAAGAGACAAAACCCTAATTCATCAAAACCAAGAAAAATACTCTTTTTTCCAATGAAAAACACATTTTTATCTCACATATCTCTTATATTTTAAAACCCTAAAAAACACATTTTTTCCTCTGTACATAACTCAACATCAAAAACTAGTCTTTAGTAATGGTTGCCTAACGTAACATTGGACGTGAAGACCACGCAACGTTGAATTGTTCTTTATGCCAGCGCATCATTGCCGTCTTTGTTTGTAGTGGTACCCGCCAAACACACCGCCATTGGCACATTGCCACTTTTTTTAACCAAAAAAAAATAATATCGCTCTGCTATTATGTGGAACGGGACAGATAGATAACAACCGATACCACCCCACCCGTGAAACGTGCCGCACCAAGCGTTACACGTCACGAAATCTACACCGTCAACACAAGTAATCTCAGCCGTCCGTTCCACGAAATTCCATTATAAAATTGGTTAGGGTTCTATTCCTTTATCACATTCAGCGCCTTCTAGGTCTTCGGTTCTTCTCTGTTATCTTCTCTCCTTCAATTTCAGATATCGCTCTTCTCCTATCTCTGTCCCGCTTCTCGTGACCGGATCTGTATGGATCCGATGGAGATCTACGCGCCGATGGTGATTTTGGACCGGTATGACCAGCTTTCGTTCGGTTTTTCCGCTTTCTGTAGGTTTTATTTATCGTTATCAGTGTTTTGACTTTGTCATCCTTATCTAATCATGTAGATCTTTCATAGATCTGAAGTTTGATGCCTCAGATCTACGGTGCAGAGGTGTGCGCTTCAAGTTCGTCTTGCTTTTGGAATCTGTTTCGTAGAGAGTCGTCTGGTCTTTCCTATGTCCAGGTTTTTGAGGTAGTTTTTTGCAGGTATGGTAGAGAATCGTTGAGCAGAACGTAGATCCAGTCTGGGATTGTTGTGGATCATCCAGTGATCGATTATGCCGCAGCCACTTTCATGATTGTGACGGATGCTTCCGACTCGGATTTGTCAATTGCTTTCATGAAGTTTGGTGCATGTATTGCTCTTTTACACCGGCTTCATGTGTGTTGCAGATCTTGGGTATTGTAATTTAGTGTATGAATTCACGGGAAGCTTTGAGGGGGGAATTATGTGGATGTAGGAGATTTCGGGATGAAATTCCTTGATACGCTGAGCGTTTTGAGGGTTGTTTCCCGATCGATCTTGTCATCCGACCTTTGCCATGACAGGTGCGCTTGCTTGGCAGGTCAAAAAATTTAATAAAAAAGAGTTTTATTGTTTTTGGGGGGAGATCGCACGGGAGTTGCCCGGGGTCTCTCTCTCGTGTGGTGTGTGCTCTGCTCCTTTTTCTTCTGCCTCTTTATTATTATCTCTGTCGCTCTACACTTCGTACCACGACTCTGGTCCACATGGATACATCAGAAGATTAGCACCGACTCCATAACAAGGTATTGTCTATCAGTTTCCATTCCAAACGGTCACAGTTTTTTCAATATTACTAACTACTACTATACAGGTAGAATCGGTAAGGAACCGTAAAACCAATGCAAAACCGATATTACACATGTTCATTCCAAACCTCTTGTTTTCAAATTCTATACATTTTAATTGAAAAGCTGGTAATGGAAACAGGGTTAATTCTAATTGAAAAGCTGGTAATGGAAACAGGGTTAATTCTAAGTTTTAGTAATGTTCTTTATTGACAGAAATTGCTAAGGGGTCTTCAATTATTGTTTTCTTTAAGGTAAACATAGTGTTTGATTAAATTTCATATTTTTTGCTTTATGTAACTGTCAGTAAATGCTACGGGTTTATGTAAATCTTGAGACGGTATTCAGTCTGAAACTATTTCGATACCGTGGGGTGTGAAGTTATCTATATTTAGTAGTTGCTTTTCGCAAGTTTTTAATGTTAGTCTTCACATGTGGAATACGCGAAGCCTTGATGTTGTTAAGAGAGTCTCATATGATGTCGTCGTTCTGAATTACCGGCTCGATGACATCTTTGTACTCATATGTAAAGAATAGCCTCGTAGGCTGTTAACTTTTGTAATGCGTCATGATAAATTTGTTGCAAGGAATTTTTTAAGGCAAATTTTGTCAGGTACTTAGCTTAGTAAATGCTTGGATCTTTCAGAGGTGATATTCTTACTTCATTATACCGTTGTGATGACTCAATATGGCGTTGTGAGACCTTGCAGCTACAACATGATGGGCAGAGAAAACCTGAAGTCTCGTCAATCCAGGAAGCTTCTTGTTTTCAACTACTAAGGTGAAGATGACTTCGGCTCTTTTAATTAAGTTAATGAAATGCTTCCTGGTTTACGTAGTAATTCTTTAATTCATACATGTACATAGTTATAAATGGCTCTTGAATTTCGATATCTTTATCATATGTTTCGAATTCTAAAGAATAGTGAAATTGTATTGTTTGCTCGAGAATTAGAAACCTCAGCTGAATATGCTCGAGGTTTATACTAGTTTGAATGTTCCATCTTTGAGGAGTCGTTTGTTGATAATTTTACCATTTCATCAAGGCTATTTGTAAAACTGAACATTGTTTTTGGATTTTCGATTTGGTTTTATATCAACAGTTTGCTGGTTGTAGTAGTCTGTAAAGGGTAGCTGTTAAACAGCTGTTTCTATTTTATTTCTTAGCTGTTATTTTTTGTTTCATGTGCAGTCGGTATTTTTTAAATTGAATCCGGTTCTTCTGCTCTGTTTTCAAATATTTATATTTCTTTTAGCTGGTGAATATAATGTTCTTTTGATATGGATGGGATGTGATTTCATCCATGAAGACGATCTGTTAAGCAGCATACAGTGAATTTGTGTAACCAAAAGAATATACAATTTGTGCTTTTAAAATAAAATGTATTTACTGTCAGTATTTTAAACAGATCGTCTTATAAATTGGAAGTTAACCAGTGGGTTTTTTTCTCAAAAAAAAAAGATTAAGGTGTTGAGAGCTATTATCAAATTGTGGCTTAGTTAAAAATATTTGAGTGGTAGTTGTAATTTCTATTTCTATGTTTAAGAAAATGATGAAATTTTGCAGTTTATGAATAAAATGACGGGGATGTTTGACGATCTGGAATTTTGAGGAATTGATGTTTTAAAATTCTGTAGATTTCACAGATTTTAAGGATTAAACAATCTGGAATTTTTATTAATAGGAATTGTTATTCTAAAATGCAGTTTCTTTTTAATATTCCTTCCGTCGCTTAAAATAGGAATTTTCACGTCCCTTAAGAATGTGTCCCTTAAGAATGTGAGTTTAGTTAGTAATAAATTTGTTTAAGTTGTGTGTTATTTTTTTAAGTTATCTTTTTCATCTTTTAAAATTTAGAGAGAGAATAAATGTATTTAGGTATAGGGTTTATTTTGTAAAAAATAATTTATTATTATTATTAATTTTTTTAACAGAAGTGTCTTATTGAGGGACGGAAGGGATAGATTTCGCTGACTTTAGGATTAAATAGGAGAGCGCGTCAGTTTAGGGGGAATGATTTTTTGATTTGTTTTTTATTTTAAAATTTAGAATTTTTTTAAATCGTGCAGTGGTGTTGTAAATTTAGAATTTTTTGATTTCTGTTTTTTATTTTAAAATTTAGAATTTTTTTAGGAGGAATACCCCTATTTTGGTATAGGGGTAATTTTGTAAAAAATAATTTATTATTATTATTATTTTTTTTTTAAAATAGTGTCTTATTGAGGGACGGAAGGGATAGATTTCGCAGACTTTAGGATTAAATATGAGAGCGCGGAAGGTTAAGGACTGAGGGTTTACTCTTAAAATATCTAGAAAATTCAGATGGTTAAGATTCCTGATTTTGTTTCAGGAGGAATAATTTTTTAATTTCTGTTTTTTATTTTAAAATTTAGAATTTTTTTAAATCATGTAGTGATGTTGTAAATAATTGTTGACTGGGAAAATTTATAAATAATTGAAGCTTTAGAAGATAGAAAATCAGTGTTTTATGTTCTCAGTTCCTTCTTTTTGTCAGGATTTTCAGACGACGTTTAATAGATTGTTTGTTCCTTTGGTTTTTTGATGAGCTGTTTCTGTATATTTCTGGGTTGAGAATGATCTGTATTTACTTCCTCAAAAAAAATGATTTGTATTTTTGTTTTTATTTGGGAACTAAACTCTATTTATTCCAATCAATATCAATATATAGGAAAATATAATAAATCAGTTGCGAAATTGTATTTATAATTATATAATAATTATATTTATAAATAAGATGGTTTTAATTTCTGTTTATTATCTGGAATTTTAGATATTAGTTTATTTGTAAATGGCCATTGGATAAATTTTTTTTTATTGAAACTTTTGAACTTTTCAATGTCTCTTGTCGCTCGGGTTCTTTTGAGAAAAATCCTATAATAGGCACGTTAACATGGGACTCAAATGATAGGGACAAAAAATTCCATTGAAATATCCGTCTAAATTAGATGGAACAATCCGTCAAAACAAAATAATTAAGGGAACAAGATCGAATGTCAGCATAAGTTTTGCGTCAGTTGGCATAAGTTATGTATTATCTAATTATCACTTTAGCTGAAGAGGATTTAACTATGGTTCTTTTGTTAAAAAAGTTTTCTACCTCTTAGTTGTGTTTTATGGTTATGATTAAATTATAATGTATGTTTATATTAAGTTTTGTTTTGCCTATGTATTAAAAAATTTTGAATTGTATTATTAAAAATTTTGAATTGTTTTTCTTATGTGGGAAAGTTATATAAATGTGGTTTCTTTTGTTTTTTTCCCCTTTTATTTTCTGAAGTGGTTTCTTTTGGTTTAAAAATTATATTAATGCGATTCTGTTTTGGGCAAGACTTACGTGCCACACTGCGTACTGCACTAATTTGTTTGCTAAGTAACGCATGTTGTGATCCATATGAGCAGGAAACTGTGTTTTTCTTTTTGGAAGTTTACAGCGGTAGACAACAACTTTACGTGAGAAACAGGATGCACAGTGCTTAGGCTCTGTACGTAAGTTTTTTCCTCCTCTTTTTTTGCTCTTTATTTTGTAAAAAATTGGGTTATCGGTACAATGCTTGTAACATATGAGCACATTAAAAGAGAATGACTATATAGGTGTAATATTTACTCGTAAGTTTGAATAAATAATATATGAGAGACTAAACTGAAAGCTAAAATAAACATAAGGAAAAAAAAAATTAGGCTTGTTGCATTCTATTACACTTGTCCCTTAATTGACTAGACTTTGTTTTCTGTTACTTTAATTTTTGATGGTCTGTTAGTTTAGTTTAATTTTTATTTTTATATTCAATTATTTGGTTTTGGTTTTTGTAACTTAACAATTGTTTATTTTTATATTCAATTAATTGGTTTATGTAACTTAACAATTGTTTAGTAGAACTAATGTATTTGTTTTATTTGATTTGTTAATTATAATTATTAAGCTTGGTTATTAAGAAATTTTCCTGTGCGTTAATCGGCAGTATCGAATCTCGTAAAAAATCCTATCAGAAAAAAAGGTGTGAATGTAATTTAGGCTTCTGAAGAAATTTTGTTGTCCAGTGAATTAGCACTTCAATGTCTTAATTGGATTCAGGGTATAATGTTCTCTCAAATATTTTTTAGACTTGTTTTGCACGAAAGATTCGTAAGCTCAAAACGGTAGAGCGCTCAGAGCATTTTGTCTGTGAGAGGATGGTGGTTCGAATCCACCCGGATCTACAACTAGTTGGCTTTTGTTTTAAGATATTTTTGAAAGAGGAATGTTACTGATACATTCTTAAACACTTTTTTTTTTATAACATTCACTTATTTATTGGTTAAAATTTAAGTCAACCTACTAAACAATGTTGGTTTCATGTAAATTTGGTGGGATTTATATGAATTTTAACTGATAGGAGAGAGTATGTGTTCTTAACATTTTTTTTTTAAATATATTTGAATATAACGCATAGTCTAAAATTGGATAATTTCAATATATGTTAATTTTTATTTTTTTAGGACTAACATATTTAAGTTTTTTGAGAGAAGGTAAGTCAAGTCATTAATTCAAATAGAGTCACTCGTGAATAACTATATTAACTGCTCTCTTATTAAATTAAATCGAAGAGTTGCAATTAAATGAGGATAAAGTTTGCCTACACTCGGAGATAATAGCAACAAACTTGAGTGTGGTCCTATGGGACTCTATGGAAACTACCTACTACTGTCTGTGCATCTAGTTTGAAAATAACTTCAATAAAGCCAAGCTCTCGCACCCATTGCACCTCCAGAAGATGAGTGAAACAAATAGCCTTGGCTTTTAAGAAAATTTTCAGGTTTCTAACTAAATTTTCCCTTGAATTTCATTATATGGGGGATCCCACACAAACAACTGCCCTTAGAGTGTTTTGTCTAAGAGAAGGGGAGAGATTATTTTAATTAATTGTTTGGATTAATTTTTTGGAGGGAAGAAAAATGGAGATATTATTTTAAATTTTGGTTGTTTAATTCAATTTTTTAGAGGGAATAAGAGAAAAATCTCCCTAGATCATTTTTTGCTTCCATCCGAAATTGGGAGAATTTAGAAGTAGAGAGAAGGTGAGTTTGTAAACATTAAATAGATTAACTAAAATATTCTTAGATTAAATGTCACATACAATGTCATAAAAGTGTAAAAAGTAAAATTAATAATTGTCATCATTAAATGATCCAGCAAAGATATACTTCAAACAATTTTATAAAGCCTCTCTTGGATGAGGCCTTATCCCTCCTTCTCCTCCGAGGATGGAATGTCATGGTGAATCATGTCTTACGTGAAGCAAATTCTTGTGTTGATACTCTTGCTTCCAAAGGTCCCTTCTCAGATTTTTCATTGCATATTTTAGATGTAGCTTTCCCTAGTCTAAATTTGCTCATTGATAGAGATAAGAGGAGAGCTTGCTCCCCTTTGGTTGAGCCTTAGCTGCTGTTGTTATTCCCGTTTGTTATCAACAAAATAAAATAAAATAATAATTGCCATCATTAAAATCCAATTTCTCTCCTCGTGAACCAAACAAAAAAAGGATTAGTTTCCATCCTCTCCCCTCTCATTCTCTCGGTCAAATTAAAACAATATCTTATTGTGTTTCTTTCATCCCTTCCTCTTTCCTCCAGATCGGTTAAGTTGTTAGTGTAGCTGTAGGCTTCCCTAAAGGTATATAGCCCAAAACTATGGCCCAGTGACCTTGAAAAAGTTTTCTATTGTCCATAATCAAGCTATAAGGCTATAATGGTGATGAGGAGATCAGCAATCATGTCGAGCTGATTCCATTGCTACCTGTGAATCATGCTCAGGAAAGGTAAGTCAATTTTATTTTTATAGCGGCCTTTATGATATTTCTGTATTTGACGTTTCTATTTTGCGATAACAAATTAAGTACAAATGTTTCAATATGAAGTTGTAGCACTACTCCTTATTATTAGTTTGTGCATGTAGAAATTTGTTTAGGTTGTCTATGAGTGTATATAGCTTGACTTTAAAATAATTATAATTAACTTTTTTTCTTTAGTTGACTTAGTAACGATAATAATGACATAATATATTGTGAGGAATAAGTAATAGATAAGGTGTTCACTGACTATATTTTGGAGCTATTTTCCACATATAATCCTTCAAAGATGGAGGAAGCCACATTTGTTGTAAAGGACAAGCTTTCTGACTCTATGAAGACAACAATCGAGGGGCCTTTACAAAAGAGGAAGTCTTGTATGCCCTAAAACAACTGAAACCCTTGGCTACACCATGTCCAGATGGTATGCCTGCAAGTTTGTGGGAACCTTCGCCAAAAGACATGTATAAAATCAACACGGATGGAACAATTTAAGAGAAGGGACTATGGGGTTTCAGAGTAGTGATCAGAGATGACAAGGGTCAAGGGGCGAGGGAAGGTGGCGGCGACTTGGTCGATGGACGACTTCGATGACCCAAGTGTGGTAGAGGTTATGGGTGTCTTCCTAGGGTTGATGTTTGCGAAGGATTGTTGTTTTAACAGGATAGTAGCGAAAATTAATTCAATTGAGGTATTTGAGACCGTTCAAAGCAATGTTTACCCTTATTCCTATATGGGTCAAATTGCTCAACAGTGCTTAGGGAGTTATGGCCCATTTTAGTTGTTGTAATTTCTCGCATGTAATTAGAAACAAAAACAAGGTGACCTAGTATCTTGCCTAGTATGCCTTGGAGAATCCTAACAAGGTCTGGCTAGAGTAAACTCCTTTAGTCATTGAGTTTTATATATTTGTAAACATTTTGTCCATTGGACTTGAATGAAATATCCACTAAACCCTTGTTTGGTTCCACGTTGAGAAGTCATGGACGTGCGTTTTCATGCTTCAACCATGATTTTACTGGATTGAGTGGATGTTTGGCTCCCTATTGGAAAAGTGATTATTTCCTCTAAATTCGATTCTGGTTGAAGCAGCTCCCCATAGCTTTTACGTCTAATTTAAATCGATTTTGCTGAAGCTCCCATGATCACTGTATAAACAGACCAATCAACCCCTCTCATTTTTGTCCGTGCGACGTTATTGAAGTTGCAGAGACAGAGAGTAGCACATTGTGTTAGGTTAGAGAAGATTGGTGAGATTGGGCTCCAAAGCCCATTTAACACAAAGTAAAGAAAATAGACCAAAGGTGGTAAAAATGTCCCAACTTTATTTTTTTTTTTTTTTGAAAACCAAACTTTAGTTATTCAGCGCCATGTTTGAGTATTAAAAGAAGTTTATAATTATGACGTTTTTAAGCAATGTTCGAGGAAAAATTATTTGTTAACCAATTTAATAGATTTTGATTAAAAAAACCAATTAATATATATGTAATCAAATTCCCACAAACTAAAAAAATTATTTGTTAACTAATTTAACATATATGTAATCAAATTAAATCACACACACACACACACATACATATATATAATTTGGATCCATCCCAAATTTTAAATACAGCTTCTTTATCAAAGATGAAACATGTTCTGATTCAATTCGGAATCAAATTATTATTGTAGTAATGTTTGATATTGTATTGCACTTTAAATTATATTCTCTATTTGTAATTTTAATTTAAATACTTTATATTTAGTATTGTTATGCTAGTTTAGTACTTATGTTGTCTATTTTACCAAAATTTAAGTTTCTAATATCACCATAAAAAATTAAGTTTCTAATATAATTTTAAGTTAGGACCCATGTTGGTAATTGCACACTCAAAAGCAATTTTGATCAAATCGATCCAAACAACATTGATTGATAAGAATCACTTTTTATGTGTACGTATCCAAACAAAAATCACGTTACGTTCAACTTATGTTTAACCAAAATCAATTCCACAAAATCAATTTTGTCAAAATCAATTCTCGTCACCGCAGAACCAAACGCACGCTAAGTTTTTGTTAACAAAAAGGTAACTTATTTTTGCATCTATTAAATTTGAAAATATGAGTCGTAATCAATATGATTAGTGCTTGGACTGAGAATTGCTCGTAGTCACTCAATTCCTGTTCTGTTTACTGAGCTTGATTCGTAAGTGATAATCAATATGGTTAAATTGAAAAATAAAAATAAAAATCAAAGTGCTTGTTTCTTAAACCACTTCTGGATTAAGCATTACAGTTGCTTAATGTTGGTGTTGGGACTTTTAGTCCCACATCGGGTAAAATATTAAAGAGGAGTGAACCTCTTTGTTATAAAAGGAGGCTTAGGCCTTGGTTTTATTTACACCATTCACAAGCTTGTCTAGCAACTTTTGTCTCTAGATAAATTCCTCTCTTTGTTTTAGAATTTAATAGAATTCTTAGTATGCTCTGTGGTTGCACTTGAAATAACCTCCACATCGAAAAGAATTTATTAGGAATATTTCTTGTAAAAGGAGAGGTGTGAGGAATAAGTTTTGCTAGTGGGGAAGCTTTGTGGGTGTGCGGGGGGGCAGAGAGAAAATTGTGTAGTTGTAATAATTTTCTACATAGTGAATTTTTCTCTGGTGCTGGTGGTTTTTCTCCTGGTTTGGGAGTTTTCCACGTTAAATACTTGTGTTGTTATTATTTCTCTATTTTGTTTTTCCAATTTTCCACAAGTGCAGTTTCTGGGGAAGAGAATTTGAAGAGTCAAATTCCCAACAAGTGGTATCAGAGCCAGGTTCTGCCAAAGAGGATGTCGGGAAGCAGAGTTTCAAATGCAGTCAGATTTGATGTAGAGAAATTTGACGGAAAGATCAACTTTGGCTTGTGGCAAATACAAGTCAAGGATGTGTTGATTCAGTCTGGTTTACACAAGGCTTTGAAGGGCAGAGTTACTCCTGAAAGTAGTGAAGATGCTGATAACGAGGCTAACATTATCTCCGATCTTGATGTCTTTTGAAAGAAGGACATGTATATCCTTATGGCATGGGTCACAAAGTTGCCATGATAAAGGATATTAAATGTTAGCGGGACCATATTTTGCACACGGGCATTGGTTGACATTGATGCAGGGTGTGTGGTGAAATTTATGTCGATGGCTGATTAACTTCCATGAGAGTCAAATATGGGAGTTGCACCATAGTTTTTTCAGCAAGGTTATATTTCGACATGTGCCGAGTTTAAATGCTTGGGATGGCTAGTCTGAGTGATTATGATTTTATGGTAGAGCATGATCAAGCGTTGCTGATAGCGAAAGCTATGAGAATCTTCATCAAGGTGGAGCGTTGTGGGACCACAAAGTCACAAGGTGGAGATTGTTGGTGTTGGGACTTTTAGTCCCACATCTAAAATATTAAAGAGGAGTGAACCTCTTTGTTATAAAAGGAGGCTTAGGCCTTGGTTTTATTTACACCATTCAAAAGCTTGTCTAGCAACTTTTGTCTCTAGAGAAATTCCTCTCTTTGTTTTAGAATTTAATAGAATTCTTAGTATGCTTTCTGTGGTTGCAAATTTGAACCTCCACATCGAAAAAGAATTTATTAGGAATATTTCTGTAAAAGGAGAGGTGTGAGGAATAAGTTTTGCTAGTGGGGAAGCTTTGTGGGTGTCTTGAAGTGCAGAGAGAGAAAATTGTGTAGTTGTAGTAATTTTCTACATAGTGGATTTTTCTCTGGTGCTGGTGGTTTTTCTCCTGGTTTGGGAGTTTTCCACGTTAAATACTTGTGTTGTTATTATTTCTCTATTTTATTTTTCCAATTTTCCACAAGTACAGTTTCTAGGGAAGAGAATTTGAAGAGTCAAATTCCCAACATTTAACCGTCAGGATTGGTCTTGCTCTATTGAGCACATCTATTGTGAAGCTAACAGGACTGCTGATGGTCTTGCTCGCATGAGATAGTGTAGTTCTTTTTCTTGTACAATTGTTGATGGTATTCCTCCCCAACTTGTTTTGGTGATTGAGGATAGGATGATGCTAGAGGCGTGACTTTGCCTAGAGCTGTTAGTTGTGTAATTGTGTTTGGTTTTCTTTCCTTTATATATATAAAAAAAAGAGGTAAAAAGGTAAAAATAACAGGTAAATAAACATCACGAGAATTAAGTCGTAATTTTGAATGCCGTGGTTAAAAAACTGATCAAAACACAGATCTTGGATGGTGAGAGTAATTTATTTACCACAAAAATATACCAAATATTTCTTCATTTTCTTATTGACTAGAATCATCGTTCATCAATCTTAAGAATGTTTACATCTATTAGACAAAACAGATATACAAAAGCAAAGATGAATAATTCCAAATGCAAACATATACAACAAAGAGGAGGGGTTGATTACAAAACCCAATAACCATCATTTTGCCTTGGATTTATAGTCACTAGAAACACCCAAAAAAAAAAAAAAACAGTCACCACCCCTGAATTGGCCACCGCTTGTGTGGATCGGGAAGCCAAGAAGAGCGTTTCTTCTCTTTCTTTACCACCGTCTCCGCCACCTTGGGAGTGGAAATTCTGGTGAATGTTAAGACCTTACTAAGAAACCCCATACCCCTTTTATGCTTCTTTTGTTGATCACTGAAATCGTATTCCCCATTTAGCCTCATGGATTGGGAGAGTCTCTCATAGCCAGCGATTTTAGCACATTCTGAAGTCATGGATTCGGATGAAAATAGTATGCGTTGTGACCTCGACAACCTAAAACTTCTGCTAAATTCCATCAACTTCAAATCGAGGTTACTACTCGGTTAATGCTGGTTCTATTGGTTGGGAAATGTTATTGATAATACTAATATTTAGTTATATTACATTTTCCTCCTTTACCAAGGAACCGATGGTCAACTCGTGATGGACATTATTCAATTGCTGTGTCTTAAGTGGCTATAGCATAAAGTTGTTTAAATCATGCGTGGTGGGGTTGATTGAGAGGGACTTCAGTATATGCAAAATCATAAAATATTTGGAATTTTAAATGTCTATCCATCTCTCTTGTTTTTTTGCCTAGAATTTTCGTTTTTGACTTTGCTCCGCGTTGTTTGTAGAATTCAACGATCAAAAACCTTATTGTGAAGTCAAGGAATGTCGATTGGGCCACCGGGTCATGTCATGGAGGTACCGAGCCTGTCTGCAGAAGTGCTTAAGAAATTTCTAATTTGTATATTTTTTGTGAGAATTGAGATGGTCTTTTCTTTAATGTAACAGATTTCATAAAATAAACCAAACAACGTTACACATAGATTGATCAGAAGTCAGAGAGGCATTTCCAAACCAGAACTCGAATCCTAACAGATAACTTATCAAATTGTTCCACACACGGTCCATGACAAAGGAAAAATGAGAAACCATAGTCTTTACCCCTATCCAGTTGCGGAATATTTTCTTGACTTCTGCAAGCTCGTTTCGAATATAGGTGGTTTCGAGGTTGTCCAAATAAACCACATGTCCAGAGATCAAATGACAGGTGGAGAAGATGCTGAGATTGGTGTCAACCACATTTGGGTCTTCACACCCTACAGTCGGTGGCTTAGGTGGAGGTCGAATAGAAACCAGATCTGAAGGTGGGGGAGCAGCATTAAGTTTCTTAAAAGTTTTCCTTTTATTCGTCAGTGGTTGCTCCGTGAAGATCGTCTCTCATGGTCGCAGAGATACGAGCAGTATGTTAGTGGAGTCAGTTAAAATATGGGGCCGCGATAGAAGGCTTGATTCAGGTGAGAAAAACTTGGGGTCATTTGCGGGGGAGGTAATCCATGGTAGATGTTGGTGGGGGCACAAGGGGAAGGCAATGTGGATTGAAGAGAAGGAAGGAAATCCAAAAGAGGGAGGAAGATAATCTCCACAGGGGAGGGGAATGCTCCATGCGGCATAAGAGGGTTGAAACCCTAATAAAGCAAAACGCTTGTAGGGGGTAGCATCACAATCATAGAACTGAAATGGTCTGTGCAATAACTAATGAAAGAAAATTAAATGCGGATTGTGATAAAAAAAAGGAGTGATAAAGCTTTGTGATATGTAATAACTATTTTATCCTTGTATATGATATAATTAAATAGAGTTTTCATTGAGATAATCTTTTATTATACTCTCACTTTTTTAACATATAGCTTTTCAGTTAAATATTATTCTGAAAACTTCTTAAATTAGTTATTTTTAAATTTCTTTTGTCTCTGAATATTGACTACTTATCGTCTCAGATAAATTACTTCTAAATTATCTTTATATTGTAAATTAAAGTATACTCCATCCGGCCTTATTTATAAGCAAAAAAAGTCTTTCCATATTCATTAAAAAATGAATGTATCTCAGTCCCAAAATTTGAAGAGATCATACATTTTTTACAATGAATAAAATATTTTTTATAAATAGGCAATGTAATTTTTTTAAAACAACCTTATAGTAAATTAAAGTCTATTTTTGAAAATTTGAAAACTAAAAATTTTAAACACTTGCATTATTTATATTTTCAACCAAATAATCTTACATTAATTAAACTGATTTTTTAATTTGTTTATTTCACTTGTCTCTACATATATGTACTTGTATAATATAAGGAATATAGTGTCTAAAAAAAGGAATATGATATTCGCTGGTCTATAAATGATTTAAATGTTGTCAAAAAAATATTTAAACCTTAAGCAGATTTAAATTTTTCAAAAAAAAATATTACAGATAATTCATTATGAAGTGAAAAATATATGTATTTATACATATATTCATGGTAATTAATCGGACCAACCAGTGGTCCAACCAGGCCGAGCAGACTCAATGGGTCAGGGCCCTGACCGTCTTTGCAGGCAAGAAAGCTTTTGGTCCAAGATCGAACCGGTTCTGGTTTTTTTTTAAAATTTTTAATTGCCTTTATATTAAAAAAAATTAATTTTGGTCTCAATAGGACTTAAACCCTTGTCTTCAAGGCCACAATAAGCCATCTTACCACTAAGCTACATGTTATTTTGTGTGTAAATTGAAATATTATGTATATATATTATATATTTGGTGTATATATATAAAATAATATTCTATTCGAACCCGTTTTGACCCCGGTCCGACCCAAAAACCTGAACTCCGATCCTCTCCAGTTCAATGCCCGGTCCGGTTTTAATTACCTTGCATATATTCCAATTTTAAAATATAACAAATAAAATAAACAATATTGATTCTATTTTCTTTATATTTAGAGATAATTTTTCAACTATGTGTTTCAACAAAAAAAAATATAAAGCAGCAACTGAATGATTTATTTTAATTACTGTAAGATAAATTCAAAATAAGCTACGTGAAAATGAGATAATCAATTATCTATGTTTGACAACAAATTAATCCTAGAATAAATTTTGGTTTTTCTCATATATAATATCAAAGCGTTAAGAAGGAAAAAAAATAAAAATACATATTGATTTAGCATTTATTATAATTAAATATAAACAATCATGTGAACGATGAAATGCTAAAAATATTTATATTCCAATAGAAACTGGAAATTTTTAAATTTTAATAATATGTAAGAGATAAAATATACAAATTATAAAAAAAATATTAAATTTAACATTATATAGTTATGATTTTTAAATTAAAATTTATGATGTGAATAGTAAAATTAGTCATTCATGAAAAGTTATAAAATTAAAAGTAACTAAATTTGTATGGTAAAATAATGATGAATAGTGTTTATAAAAAAATATTGATGAACAGTACTAATAATTGATATAAATAATAATAGATAAGTTATTTAAGGAAATATATTAATTATTTACACTGCTTAATTATTGTTTAATTTGACATGAGGTAATAATGATTGTTATAATTAAAACATTAACTAAAAAATAAAAAATTGAAACTAAAATTGATTTAAGCAAAAAAAAATTAATGATTCTTATGTTGTCACATAACTTAAGTGCCATTTTGATTGAATGGAAACGATCCTGATACGAGAATTAATTAATTGAAAAGCTTTAATTTATTAGAGTTTAAATTTGAATTTGATTTAATTCAAATTTGATTTAATGGTAAAAGTTCAGAGATAAGTATCGATTGATTGATATGCCTTAATTAATAAAATATTATTAATTAAAAATTAAAAAAAATTGCATTTTGGCCTGGAAAAGAATGAATGTGGAGTTGTCACGTCGCATAAGTCTACGTGACAAAACTCCATTTTATATAATATAGTAGATAGTACTCTCTCCATTCCAAAATGAGTGTCTATTTAGAAAAAAAAAACGAAAATAAGTATCGTTTATCTTTTCAATGTAATATTAATTAATTTTTTCTATTGTATCCCTAAATTAATATTGTGTGCATTATTCCCAAATAACTATACTCCATTATGTATTTATAACTTAGGAAAGATTATTTTGTAAAATTATTGTCTACACTTATTCACTTATTGTCTTTCTTATCTGTGTCAAAAAAAAATCAAACGGCATGGAGTATTTTTAGTCTTTAAGGTGTGGATAACGATATTTGTGGAGGTGCTACGCAGAGGTGGGTGGTGTCAAGTGGTGATGGAATGTGATGGATGACAACAAAGACACTAGATGGAATTTGAAAATGGTGACAAAGGTTGTTGGGCGACAAATGATGCCATGGACATGAGAGAGAGAGAGGATGAATAAAATATTGCAAATAAATGCAAAAAAATAAAATAATTAGAAGTATCTAACCAGGTTGCAATGTCTGGATCCATCACTGGGGTACATAAAAAGAGCTGCTGACTTTAAGGCCTAGGAGGACAGACATATCATCAAGCGTGACTGTCATCTCTCCAAAAGGCAGATGGAAGATGTTCGTCTCCCGATGCCACCTTTACGCAAGGTGACGACAAGAAGCCGCATCCAACCATCCTGAAGGCTGAGTGATATAGCAAGGAGGTTAGGTTGGCCTCCGAGAGATGGTCATTTACATGAGGAGGCGGTGGTACTCTTCCACTCAACCATTTTTGCAACTTCAGGCCGTGAGAGGCCACCTTAAGCGCATCACACTCCTGCACACAAATAAACATCATTGATCATATAAAAAAAATAAACATTTGATCAAATAACAACCAGATATATACCTGCCCCTGCCATATCTGATAGGCAACGTGATGCTGATAATCTGTAAGCAACAACCCATCTTAAGGTCCTCCAGGAAAGGGAGCCTGGTCTCCAGCTATACCATGGTCTCCTCCAACTATATCCTCTGGAGCCTCATATACAAAATGGGGATCCTGGTGGCCAACTACATCCTCGTGCGGCAGCCTGCTAGCAATATGCCTCGGCCTTTCGACGCCGAGGCGTTCTGAGGTCGCCGTTGTCTACGTGGAGGTGCACTACCAGAAGTGGAAGCTACTCCTCTCCCTCTCGACTTAGGCATGTCTGAAAGACAAATAAATCAATTATATTAAAATGTAATAAAATAAAAATTGTACCGAAAATTGCAATTTTCGGTACGCAATTTGCGTACCGGACATTGCAATTTCCGGTACAAAAATTATAACCACACTATCACAAAAAATTGCAATTTTCGGTATACAATTTGATTACCGAAAATTGCAATTTTCGGTACAAAAATTATAACCACACTATCACCGAAAATTGCAATTTTCGGTATACAAATTGTATACCGGAAATTGCAATTTCCGGAACTATGTTTAAAAAACAAAAAAAATACGTACCGAAAATTTTCATTTTCCGGTAAGATCAGAGTGTTTTCAGTTTCAAGAATTTAGAATTTTCGGAAGTGTGAGTGTGAGTGAATCGGGGTGAAGGTTGAGTTTATGTTGTGTTATTCAAGGGGGCATTCTGGGAAATTCGCAAATTATATACCGAAAATTGCAATTTCTGGTAAAATGTTCAGAATAAAAAAAAAGAATTTTTGCTGTTTTTATTCGGGGGTATTTTGGAAAATTCGAAAAATGGGGGGCTGTACCCACCAAGTGGAGGGTGCATTTAATAATGCCCTAAGAAGAAATGGGAAAGTGGGTCAAAAATAATGGGCCTGATGAGCCAGACCCATATTACTGTGATATTGTTCAAGTCCAACACCATTATGTTTGTATTCCTATTCGATGTGGGCTATGGGCAGCTGTGCAAGGCAGCAAAAGCATGGGCAATGTTTTGGTTCTTCCAAAAGTGGGATCCAGGTGGAAATAATCTAAAGGGTACAATGTTGCATGATGGTGCCAATACTTATGTAATGGGATATGGGATTCATATATGTGTTAGTTTGTGTCATTAATGTGTGCGTTTAAAAATGCAATTTAGTGTAATAAAATTTGTGTAGTTAGGATATTTGAATTAAAGGAGAGTGTTGTGATGTTGTGTAATTCAAATAGGTCTAGTTAGTCATGGGCCTGTTGTATTGGAGGCCCAGTGTGATGTGTGATCCAATATGTGGATTATTAGTGTGTATAAATAAGTGTCATGTAAAGCAATAGATAGTTAATACAATTCAATTTTTTTCTTCTCATTCTATATCCTTCAACATTCTTACTTTCTCTGCTGTGTGTGTGAGTATGAGATTAATATCTCCAACAAGGTAATATTAAGAAAATCATTAACTGTGCTTGTTTTCAAAGTAAAATAATCTATTTTGACAAAATACTCTTATTCTAATAGGAGTTAGGTGGAAAGACTAATTAATATAAAGTAGTTGATGTACTAATAAATAAGAGTGTTATTGAAAAAATGTGCTCCCTCCTTTTCTTATTAATTAACTGTCGTTTAAGGTTTTTTCACATAGATTAAGAAAAATAATAAATAAGGTAATGAGTAGAACAATTTACTAAATTGTTGTTGTTAACTATTGTTGTATTAATCATTGTCATAAATACATAATGGAGTATAATGACTTAGGAGTTATACACATAGTATTTATTTGAGGACAAAATTCAGAGAAAAAATTAATGCTACATTGAAAGAATAAAACGACAATTATGCTGAATTTTTTTTATTTCTCTAAAATGACAGTCAATTAGAAAACGAGGGAGTGATTAATACGCTCTTAGTATTCTAAAATGACAAATAATATGAGACAAGTCAATATTTTAAATAAGACACATAATAAGAGACACAAGAAGTAATTGATCGAGAGAAAATATAGATCAAATACACTAAATTGCATGGTCCATCTCGGCGAACCATACAAAGCAAGTAGGTTACTAAACTTGTCTATGTTGTCCATCACCTCTAGCTTCTATACTAGTGCATGTTTGGCCGATAAAGTTTTTACATTTACACTTCAAAAGTGATTATACTTTATTATCCAATAAAATCAACTCTTTTAAACCTACTTTTAAAATAATTACAAAAAACAAATCAATTTTTTTAACATCAATTTATTTAAAAAAATCAATTCTTCCAAAATCTAAAACAAACAGTGCGATTAGGCATTTGTTAACTTTGTGTAATATATGCTTTGGAATTTCATTGGACCATGTCTTGCTAAAGATTAGATATTTGATTACTTTGAATTAAAACCAATTCTATCTCTGAATTTCGATTTGACTAACAGTGATAAAAAGTAATTTTTGTATTAGGTTGAAAATATTTAAAAATAAATCACTTTACTTTAAAGTCAATGTTAATAAATTCAATTTTATGAAATCAAATTTATGCAAAACCACATTTAGTAAATGCTCACTAAAACACACTTTTAATACAACCAAAGAGTGTGTCAGTATTCCACTTCCCACCGTTTCAAGTCAGTCAACTCCTTTCAATAAACTCTGCCTTAACTCACCCACCATTAGGGATGACAATGCGAGTTAGGCTCGATGGGCCGGTCGCCCGCTAGGCTAGAGGTAGGTCGGGGTAACCCGCTGAGCCATTTATTTAATTTTAATTTTTTTACTATTTTTTCATATTTAAATAAATTTTCTGCTTTTTTTAAATATTTTAGACGAGTTTTATGAGCCAACCTTCCACTTTTTTTGCCCAAAATTCAATTTTTATTTTTTTCTATGGCCAGCCCAGGCAGGCTCAAGACCCAACCCTACATTTCCATCCCTACCCACCATGCTTAAAGAAAAGTTCATGCTACCAGCTCTTGACAAGGCTTGCAGTTCCAGTCTTTCCCAATTGGCCTGGCAGCGTGGTCACTAGAGGGTGGATCCGCAGAGTAGGAGGAGGGGGCTAGGGTATTCTGTGGGATAACATTAAAAATAAATAATAATAAAATTACATAACAAAATTTTATCCATGGTGGACTACACGTTAGGCTTGTCTATCCAAGAATTCACTAAAAATTAGTAAAAAAAAAAATTTCAATTTGTCTAAAATCAATGAAAACAAGAGATGAAAAACCAATTTGAAAAACCAACTTTTATTTTTCTTATTTTTTAAATTTTGTAATTTTTATTTTTCAATTTAACCAAATAAAATTTTACCAAATTACAAAGACCAATATACATGACTTGTTATTATTTATGCTCTTATTATTTACTTTTTAATCTAGTAAAACATAGCTTATTCATTTAATGTTAATTTAAAATTTATTTTAACATTTTATCATTTCCGTGTGTATATATACAAGAAAATGGATTACCTACAATCACAGTCAGGAATCTAAAATGTCTGCAATGAATTTGGGTCCATACAAACACACACCGAGAGAAAGCGAGAGTCAATTTAAATAGGGTTAAATATGTTTTTAGTCCCAATAGTTATCATTGATTGCAATCAATTTAAGTAGGGTTAAATATGTTTCTAGTTCCTACAAAAAAATTTCATTGATGTTTAGTCCCCAATTTAGTGAAAATTTTCATCGATGTTTAATCCCTGAAATCACCAAATTGGAGACTAAATATCAACGAAAATTCTTATAGGAACTAAACTTGATAGAAATGTATTTTATAAAGACCAGAAACATATATAACCTATTTAAGTATAATGGAGCTACTAAACTACAAACCAACGCCTTAAACGACTCAGCAATCGATCTAAGTTTTCAAACATTGATTAAAATTGTAATTCTAATTGTAATTTATAATAATAATTATCATTTGTCACACATAAAAGCAATTATGCTTACTCTCCAGCTAGAATTAAAAAACTTGTCATGAACTTTATGTATGAGAAGCCAGGGACCAGTAAACATGCTGATGCATGTTCTGTAGTTTTTTTTTTTTTGGTGACCAGATGCATGTTCTGTAGTTAAAGATGCAAAAATAAGACACAAGGATTTCTAACTTAATTTACATACATACACACCACACGCTAAACACAGTGAGGTTGAGGACAGGACGGCAAATACATCCTAATATCCTATGAAAACCAAAGAGCTAAAAGCTTCAGGAAATGTAAATCCCGTTCGACTGATAACCAAAGACATAAAGATTATTATTTTTTATTGTATTCATCAGCGGTGAATGCCTTCACAATAGTTATTGGGAAGGCATATGCGCTTCTTGTTCACAGCTCATTGGAGTAAAGACACTCATCCACAAGCTGACGGAGGTTTGGATTCTCCAAGGCTGCAGCAACTCTTTCTTTATCATTTAATTGCTTATTAACTGCATGAATAAAATTGGCAACATTATTAGAAGTTCATCATGCTGCAGGAAAGTGTAGTTTCACAGTGTGGTGCACGGATAAATTTGAAAGTGTGTTATGGATGGTTGAGCATAGTTGTTTTTGGAAAGAATGGGATAATATTGTATAAGTATTGTTTGAGATGGAGAATCCCCTGATGTTTAATGCAGACAAAAGAAGGGGAAATGGTGGAAGAAAGAAAAGGGGAAAGGCTTGGTCTTAAAAGTTTTTGTTTTGGCAAATGTTTAAACTTTACCTGACTCTTCATCGGCATGAGATCCTGGAGACACTTTGATGTCCACCTGCAAAGAGGAATTTGAGTAACAGATGAGATAACAACCAGACAGAAGACAATTATACTATGATGATATAAGCAGCGTGGAAATGAAATTTCAGCAATGATAATTGTAATTCACAAAAAAGAAAGCAAGCCTGCAGGAGAGAAGGGACTCAAGAGAAGGGGTTAAAAGACTGACAAACTACCTACCAAGTTAAAATGAATGAAATTACACCCAGGCATAGCAATGACAAGGGAAGAATATCAAACCATGTGTACATAGGTGTAATAAGAAAGTAATGCCACAGACTCACTTGGCATCAAAATATGCATTTTTCTGATGACCTCAATAGAGAGACTGCGAACTTCCATACATGACGTTCATGTTGATATATCCTACCACGGTTAAAAAGCTAGAATCTAATTCAACTGATGATTAACTTCATTACATTGTAGATGACGCAAGTATCACATTCCCAGGAGTCATAAGTGTAGTCAGGTTTTGTTGGTTTTGGGCTTAAACCACTGCTCCATTACAGCTTCTGGTTTATCAGCTTCTGGTCTACCAGCGTCTGGTCTCTTCTGGTCTACCAGCGTCTGGTCTCTTCTGCATACCAGCGTCTGGTCTCTCCTTTGCATATATACCTGGTTGATGGAAGTCGATCTCACTTCCGCCGGGCTTCGCTTGTGAGCCTTAGTTTAGTTCAAGGCATTGCTATTTGTTGTTCGTGAAGTAATGTAACTGCTTCTCTATTTGTTATATATAGAGGATGATAAGCAATTGAGTAACATACTCTTGTAATCAATTCATAGTGAATTTCTCTCTTCCGCAGTGGGACGTAATCCTCACACCGAGGGTGAACCACGATATGCTTGTGTTTTCTATCTCTTTCCTGTGTGTTCTTGTGAGTTCGGTGCGATTTTCCCAACAACCGGTATCAAGAGCTTAGACTCGATCCAAGCCTCCTCGTCTGGCTCTTCACAAGGCCTCGGTGGATGTTCAAGATCCACATTGCATTCTGTTAATCTTGTGACTCGTTGTTTATTCGTTTGTGGTGCTTCTCGGTGAAGTGGCATCACTCCCAGCTTTTTCTTCTCGCTTTTTACAAAGGAGTTTCTCCACCGTCGCCCAAGAAAGATGTCAAACACAATCAAGATCGAGAAGTTTTAATGGGAGGAACAGCCAATCTCTGGCGACATAAGATCGTGGCACTTCTCAAAGAACAAGGTTTGGGCCCTCTATCACAGCCAAATCGGAAAGGCCGCCAAAGATTCAACACAACACGTGAGGAGAAAGCTCACTCGTTGATTCTCCTATCCCTATCCGATGAAGTCCTCTGAAGTTCTTTGAAGAGGATACCGCCAAGTTATGGCTCAAATTGGAGAACCTATACATGACCAAATCTTCGAGCAACAAGTTGTTTAAGCTAAGAGGAGGTTATTGATCTTCAAATGAAAGAATGGTCAAACCGAAAGAGCATTCGATGAATTGAATTCAACTCGCTTGAATTGCGGGACATTGATGTCAAGAGGATGAGGATGAAGACATTGCCATGTTCTTTTAGCTTCTTTGCCACCATCTTATGAAAACTTTGTAAGTTCTATTAGTGTTGGTAAAGAGAGCATCACTTTAAGTCAAGACAAGCTTGTATTCTAGAGAGCTTCGATCAAGGCATCCGAACAGTGATGATTCTCGCCGTGGTTTGTCAAGAACTCAAGAAATTCAATAACAATCAAAACAAGAAGAAGGAAAGGGAAGAATTCCAAAGGAAAGGTTAATCCGAGAAAGATATATGCAACTATTGCAAAAAGAACTGGACATTGGAAGAAAGATCGTCCCAAGAAGTTAAGAAGGAATCATTCGCCGCTCTTTGCTCAAGAAAGCTGCTCATCTGATTCTCGAGTACGCCTTCATCGCATTAATGATGATCAAACTCAGCAGTGGAGTGCCAGGGATTCGAGATGTTCTCATCATATGTGTCCTCACAAAGATTGGCTCAGGACGATGATGTATAAGCTCGAGGAAATGTGCTCACGGGAAACAATGAACCGCGGCAAGACATCAGTATAGTTCTATTCAAATCAAAAATGCATGATGATACGATTAAACCTTAACCAATGTCAAGCATGTTCCCGGATTAAAAAGAAACCTCATCTCTGTTGGTGCTTTGGATTCAAAAGCGGCTTCATATGCAGTGTTCAAGGAGGATTATGCAGATCGAAAATGGTGAAAGTGGACTGTGGTGTTACAGGGCTCAAAACACATAAATCTATACATTCTTCAAGTGACAACTGACACTGATTAATAAGGAATCGCTGCGGGCGTAAACGAAAACTCGACACGCTTCTGGTGCGGCACATGAGATTGGGGGCACACGAAAGTGAAAAGGGTGAAAGTTCTCGCGATCAAGGGCTGTTACATAAGGTCGAGAAAGCGAGGAGCATTGGAATTTTGTGAACATTGTGTTTTTGCAAGCATCATAGATCCAAATTTCGAAGGCTTCACACACAACCAAGGCTACCTGGACAAGATACACTCATTGTTGGGGTCCACCAAAGGTTCCATCTATAGGTGGAGCTAGGTACTTTCTTTCCATTATTGATGACTACTCTCGCATGACTGGGTTTATATGAAAACACAAGTCCGAGGCTTCCAATGTTTCAAGAATTGGAAAACTTTGATAGAAAATCAAGTGGGAAGAAGATTAAAAGACTAAGAACCGATAATGGTTTAGAGTTTTGTTCAAGAGTTCAATAAATTCTGCACACCTGAAGGTATTGTCGTGCAATATACATGAGAACACACCTCAACGTAATGGCATAGCAGAGAGAGAATGAACCTGACCTTATTGGATAAGGCCAGATGTATGCCTATCCAATTCAGTGGTCAAGAAACATTGGGGTCAAGCTGCTACAAAGATGCTACATTGTCAACAAGTCTCCTCCTCACCCATTGACAATAAAACTCCAATTGAGGTACGGTCTTCCAAACTTTGATTATTCTAGGCTTAAAGTTTTGGTTGTCCGCTATTACCATGTTAGTGAGGCAAACTTGAACCTCGAGCTAGAAAGGGAATTTTTGTTGGATATGGTGAGGTGTCGGGGATATAGGATTTGGTCACAATCTGAGAAAGTGGTGATTTTGAGTAGTAGATGTAAACTTTGATGAGAGGTCTCATCGTGATAACAAAGTCAAATTGCACAATCACCAAGTCAGTGACAAAACCTATAAGCAGTGGAGTTTGAAGAAATTGGAGAGGCGTAATGATCAAGCCGAGAAGGCACCGATCAAGGTAATCGAGTAGTCAGCAACCAATCGAGAATCATCACGAATTGCAAATTCCCGCAGAACGGCGAATGTAAAAAGATGCGTGCATCGAAAGTCTCAAAGGAATAGAAAGGCTCCAGAGAGGTATGGTTATGAAGATATGCTCTCATATGCATTTCAAGTGTCATTGAAGATGTTGATGCACTGAGCCAAGAAATTTCCAGGAGGCTATTACTTGTTCGAAGCGGGAAAAATGGCTCTAGCCCATGCATGATGAAATGCATCGTGACAAAAACAATACACGGCAGCTTGTGAAGTTGCCGGCAGAAAAGTGGTGGAAAGCAAGTGGATTTTTAAGAAGAAACCTGGAATCTCCAAAGTAGATGGAATCAAATTCAAGGCCAGATTAGTTGCAAAAGGTTTTAGCCAAAAGGAAGCTTTTCTACATGGGGATTTAGAGGAAGACATTTACATGAAGCAACCAGAGGGCTTTGTAGAACAAGGAAAGGAGAAATTAGTTTGCAAGTTGAAGAAATCATCATATGGCTTGAAGCAATCTCCAAAGGCAACGGTATAGGAGATTTGACGTTTATGATTCACCATGGATTCAAAAGAAGTCCTTATGATTCATGTGTGTACCTCAAGAAATCGAAAATGATTCTATGTTCACTATTGTTCTATGTCGATGACACGCTCATTGCATCTCAAAACATGATCGATATTAATAGGCTCAAGTCTCTTCTCGCCTGAATTCGACATGAAAGACCTCGTGCCGCAGAGGATTTTGGGAATGGAAATCTACAGGACAGAGATGAAGAAGCTTTCTTGTGTCGGGTCTTACATTCGAAAGTGTTAAACAGATTTGCATGACCATCGCAAAACCTCGTTACCACTCCACTTATCGCAACCATCGAGAATCGTTGAAGTGTTTCGAGACTGTGGTCAGGTGGACTATACATGGAGAGAGTTCCATATGCCAGTGCGCTTGGCAAAGATCATGTATGCGCCATGGCTCAGACTAGACCCGATCTTGCACAAGTCGTAAGTTGTCATAAAGCGAGATACATGAGCAGCCAGGAAGCAACAAGGGATTGTTGTCACAAGAGAGTTTTCAGGATATCTCAAAGGAACAAATGATGTTGGTCTTGTGTATGGGAATGATTCTACTTGTTCTCTTTACCGGTTTCGATTCGTCGACTATGCTGGGATCTTGATGGTAGAAGGTCCACATCGGGTTATGCTTTACAACAAGTGTGTGTTTAGTAAGTTGAAAGCTACATTGTTCACAAAGAGGCGTTATCAACCACGTGTACAGAGTACATGGCTCGGCATGAGGCAAAGAAAAGAAGGCATTCGGGCTTAAAGGCCTTATCAAGTCGACTTAGGCTTTCCACAAGATAAAGCCATCATATTTTGTGAGACTTAAGTGCCATTTGTTTGGCAAAAGATCAAGTGCACCATGAGAGAACCAAACACATAGATGTTAGGTATTACTTCATTCGATCAAAATGTAATAAAGGTGCTCAAAGTTGATACTAAGGACAATCCAAATTGATATCATGACCAAACCTGCCTCAAGAGCAGTTCATGCATTGTTTGGACATGCTCAATGTTGATATTGGAAATAACAGCTTTGAATGGCGTCAAGGGAAGATGAGAATTTGCTAAATGTTTCGAGCAAGTGGCTCGACCTCAAGGTGGAGATTTGTTGGTTTTGGGGCTTAAACCATCGCTCCATTACCCGGTTTATCGACTGGCGTCTACCGGCCGCCTGGTTCTCTCGCATACCTGGCCTGGTCTCTCCTTTGCATACCAAATATTCTGGTCGATGGGCGATCTCACTTCCGTGCTGGGCTTCGCCAGAGCCTTAGCTTAGTTCGATTACTTGCTATTTGTTGTTCGTGAAGTATGCACTGCTTCCTCTATTTGTTATATATGAGGATGATAAGCAATTGAGTAACATACTCTTGTAATCTGAATTCATAGTGAATTTCTCTCTCTCGCTACTGCGGACGTAATCCTCACACTGAGGGTGAACCACGTATATGCTTGTGTTGTTTTCTCTATCTCTTTCTCTGTGTGTTCTTGTGAGTTTGAGTGCGATTTTCCCAACAGGTTTGATTAATATGGAAACATAGTTTGAAAACATAGCTTAATTATATAGTATATGACTAGGCATATACTTTTATTAAGAAAAAGATTTATATCTGCTACTAAAATAGAGAATTCATGAATAACATTCTATCTTCACTTTTAGGTTAAAAAAAATTCTAAAGAAATATTTTAATCACTTATTTTTGTGCCACCATTTGACTCAGATCACATGTATGAGTCAAGAATTCAGCCTCTTACAGTACCACAAACCGACCCTTCTCTGGTTTTATAGCACCAGGTTGCCCATTTGAATAATAAACTAATACAAAATACAAAACTATAGGTTTTAGAAAATTATACCCGTCCTTCAAAAAAAAAATTATACCCTTTTTCAGTTAATGTTTCTCCTATTCTTTCTCTTACTTTATCTCATCTTATCAATTTTTACATCAAAATTTGGCATGAAATTCGCTTCTACTTGTGAAGAAACAAACTCTTTTCCTAACTTCAAACATGCTGCAGGGCAGATTACTATCTCTTACTAGTCAACAACTGCTCCACTCTTTCAAAAAATATGGAAATCTTATTTTCACAGTACAAAATGAAACGAACCCAATCTCCACAAGTATTGGTTATTTTCTGAGGTTCCAGCATAGAAAACCAATTTCCATACAAGAAAATGCTGTAACAAAGCAATCTATAAGATTGATGTGCAAATTAAATCATTAAAAAAGAAGGAAAAAAAAAAGCATAGTAAACCAGTTATTTTTATCCTGTCAAAAAAAAAACCAGTTAATTGACAAAGGTAAAAAAGAAAAAGAAAAAAAGAAATCTATCTATCCAATTATAATGTATAATTTCTGAAGCAAAAGGGTTCAGAGGTAACAAACTTTGTAATGAGGAGGGAAGTAGTGCTTTAGTTTAACTCTCAGACAAAGACCGATAACCGTGGCCATGCTGCAGTGCTGAACGGTCGGCGTAAAAGTTATCCTACACAAAACAAGTGCAAATTCATAATTAATTAATTAAATGCTTTCAATAAATCCTAAAACGAGAGGAAGAGAGATTAATTAAAAAATTAAAACTCACAGAATCCGGCCCAATTTGTCATCGACGGTAATTGATTCCTCGGAGAGAACACTGAGCTGTTCCAAGGAATAAGGATGTTCGGGATCCCTAATATCCCTCACGAAATTTGCCAAATCAAAGTCAAGGTTCCCAAAACTTAATCAACCAATCACAAAAATAGTGCACCTGGTTCAGTCACTAAGTAAATTGGAAGCAAATATATAAAATAAAAAAAATGAAGAGATAATATTTGAAGGAAAAAAAAAAAGGATATCATAAATATCGAGGGGATCAACAGCATCATCGGCGTGAGGAGGATCTTCGGTACGAGCGATTCTCTCTTTCTTGGCGTGAACCACAGGGTTGGCATTGATCAAACCCAGCGTCATCCCTTTCCACTCTCACTTTCCCAAATTATTCTCAAGTCACGGCCTTTCTTCTCTGTTTCCAGTCCGCTTCACTCCGCTAATGAATGAAACTGAAAGATGTGATTTTCTTCGGTCCGCATCATTTCGCTTGGCCTACTTTTTTATTTTGATATAATATAATTTCGCTTGGTCTACTTAGCGTGTGTTTGATCATGTGGTCACATGAAAAAAATTGATTTTTAATGAATTGATTTTATAAAATTGGTTTTAGTTAGAAGTGAGTTGAATGTAAAGTGATTTATGTTTGGATACATTTATGTAAAAGTGAGTTAAACAGTAAATTTGAGAGTAAAAATCACTTTTAAAAGCAAAAGCTACAAATCCTAGCTTCAAGTCAGAATCAATTCTAGAGGCAAAATCAATTCTACTCGGTAATACCAAAACATCTCAAAATCAATTTTATGCCTCTAGAATCATTTTTGACTCTCACAAAGGATAAACCAAACCTGCACTTATACATGTTTGTAGATAGAGTTTAATATGGATTTCTTTTCATTTATTATTATTGTTATTGTAGTAAAGTCTAGAAGTAAATTACTATCTCTTGTCATAATTATAACAAAAAATTACAAAAAAACACAAAGATGAAGTAAATATATTTAATGTTATAAAATTAAACTCTCTTTCTAAATATACCTCAAATTATGTGCATAAAAAATATACTAGTACACGTCTATTAAATATATAATTTTATTAAAATAGAGGTATAAAAGGTATTTTGGCAATTAATATATTAAAAAATAAGTCCATTTTTTTTATAATTAGGACAAAAAAATTCTCTTATAATTAAGAATGGAGGTAGTATTTTATAGAAGGCTTTAAATATATGAAAGTGTTTTTTGACAATAAATATATGAAAGTTTTGAATGTGTTCTCATTTATATATATATATACATAAATATTTAAAGTAATAAAAAATATATTTATTTCTGATAAACCTTATTATTTTTGTTTATAATTAATAATAAATATGATATTTACACTTTAAGAAAATGAAAAAAATAAAAGATAATTAACAAAAATGACTATTATAGTTATTTTATATAATGTTTAATAAATAATTAAACCACGTATTCTTTTTTACAATATTAAAGCATGTATTTAAGATAAATGTAAAGTGATTTTATTACATAATAAGTAAGAGATTAAAATACGTACCCAAAAAAAAGTAAGAGATTAAAATATGATTTCTTTTAATTTAAGTCCTGTATTTAATATGATTGTTAAGATAATTGTAAACTGATTTTATTACATAATAAGTAAGAGACTAAAATATGATTTCTTTTAATTTAAGTCTTGTATTTAATATGATTGTTCAAAAGATAAAATGATAAGCATTATATGCATTTAATGTAGTATTCAAGTGAATTTAATTGGGTGTTATATGATTTTTTGTTTATGTTTTATATTGATAATATTTTATAATAGTAAATTTAAAAAAATACAAAAGTATTTAATTTTAAGTTTAATATCTATTGATATTATTTACTTAAATTTCTTCAAAATAATTAAGATTATTTTAACAAAAAACTACTATTATTTCTTAGTTATCTGTTTTCAATCATATATAATATAATCATATTTTGTTTGTTAAATATCATTTTATAAAATAAGTTAAATAAATCATCTTTTATTACTTCGATGTTTATTTAGCTATCATGGGTCATTCTTAAATCTACTATATCATAAAAAATACCATTAGGAATCTATTCTTAAATCTACTATATCATAAGAGGTATCGTTTTCTCGGATAATTTCAGACTTCGGAATCCAAGTGTCGAATTATCATGGTTCAGAATACACATGTCAACTTATTATGGTTCGTATTTCTATGGTTTGGTTCCGGACATAAAAAATTATGGCTTGGATTATTGACTTTAATAACTGCATTAAATATTAATTGATTTTTCCATTAATTTTGTAACAACATTAATCGATTTTGGTTTATGGTTGATTGGCTCGCGCTTCACCTTTTTCCTCCCATGATCAATTTGGAGCAAAGATTATGCAATATTTTTTAAATTTCATTTGGGTAACGTATTTCATGCTGTGATTGCACCCCCTCTCTCCTGAAACTTTTCAAATTTCTCTCTCCTTCATTTCATATATATTTCATTTCCTGTTCTTCTCTTTTCCACCATCATCTATGCTCTTTTTCTCATGGATGACACTCTCACTTCTCTGTTGTGATTTTCCTCTGATTGAAACTATTCACGTGTTTTTTTCAAAATTCAAAAATATGGTTTTTTTTACAGAGTCGTCGATGGATATCCTTATCTGCAACTGTTATATCTTCCTGAAATCGTCGGTTGTTCAATTAAATTTTTCTCCTTCTCTCAACTGGTCTCCGATCTCACCGAGTCGCTGCTTCCCACCTACTTGATGTAATTTAGTATGCCACCTAATCAAAAAAATTCAGACGTGGCAACAAAATTACCAGTTTTATCGTCATTTAATTCATGCAATGTCAGCACAAAAATAGTATTTAAATCATGTTTAATTCATTATTATAATATTATAATACATTAATGGAATTCAAAAACTTTACGGAATTATACCAACAATTTATAGCAGTTACATTACCAACATTAAATGTAATAGATATCATTTTGTTGCCATGAGTCAACCATATGGTCCAAATGTGGATTTGAAGATTTGGGTATTTGTATATGACAATTAGTCCCTTCAAAATATGTCAGGACAGAAAATTATAACTTCACAAAATTCTTTTTTATTCTTTTACTTTACCTGCAGAAAAGAAGTCTGCTTATTAGATTTTCAATATACGCAATTTAAAACTAAATAAAAAAATTTAAGTGGTCATGCAAATAGCATTCCAATTGTATCCAATGATGAATATAGGTCAAAAAAAATGGAAAACATTAATATTATTATATCTATAACAATCAGATTACATCTCATTGTTAAAATGAAAATAAAAATGCATTTGTTATCTGTGATCACATGAAAGGAACTAATAATTTCATCACTGTTTCATTCCCATTGCATAGGAGGTATTTTTTTTCTCTCCAATTTTGGTTTCAGAATCATTCACAAGGAATAAGGCCTATGCCTATCAAATATGAAAACACAAGAAGGTCAAAGATCTAAAGCACAATTGTCAACAACAAAAAAACGCAATTGTCGAGCTAGCTATTGAATTCCTAAAAAAATAAAAAAAATAAAAAACTAACTATTCAATTCGTATGCCCGATATAAACCTAAACAAGGCAAAAGCAATATTCTTTCCAATAATTTTGCACAAATGTTCATTAAGCAAGAACGTAATTGGCTTTAGACCAATTTTATAGAATGAATTGTATTTTTGGTAATAATTTATTTATTCATTATTAACGACCATATATTACTTATTGTCATCTCATCTTATTATTTTATTTATGATTTTCTTTTATTTTAGTAAACATTTTTTTAAGGAATGGGGAATTTTATTTTGGTAAACTTAAATTTTATTTTACCTAGATATTTTAGATTTAATTATATGACACAAAATCAAAATAAATTCCCATTTTTGTTTTTATCTTATCAATACAAATTTGAAATTTAAAATACTAACAATTTTAAAGCAAATCGTTATTTTTATTCATTATCATACTTGACTAATTTATTTGAAGAATTTCTTTTATATCAATGAATTTCAAATTCTTTTATACATTAATATCTGTATGTAAATTGTTTAATATAGAAATTATAGATAAAAACCAAATTACAGGATGAAAATTTAACACTAAAGAATGAAGAATTAAATTAATATATAAATTATAAAATAAAAATATAACGCATCGGGATAAGGTCACTATGCTAATATTTTTTTTAAAAAAAAATAATCTATCGATACGTTAACAGGCTCACTACACAAAGAACACTAATATTAATATCTACATCATTAATATCTAAATTACTATGGATTGACATCTTAATAGAAATCAATACTATAATGTAAAATTTTTGAATAAAGTTTTTTTCACTATATACCGTGCAGAGCACGGACCATCATAGTATATAAATGTTGTTACTAAAAATTAATGTAATATAAATTACTGAATAGGACTTTTATTGTAGTTTAGTTTTAATTCCATTTCTTATTTCCTATTAGAATTTGTTTTTTTCAATGTATGGAGTAAATTTCAACTATTGGTGAATATTACATGTTATGTGTCATTGTGAGAGCATACAAATATGAATATTTTTCATGAAAACATAATTTTATCCTTAGTAATTGAACAATTCACAAGAAAAAATATTGATAAAATTTATACTTTTTAATATATATTGTGCATAGCATGAGCCATACAATATATATATTTTTTGATATGTTTACATGATAAAAAATTTCGATATATTGTGATTTATATTGATTTATACTTCGTGTGTTAAACGACGCATCATACTTATTGATCTACAATATAACTATAACAATTAATTTATAATTTTAGGTATATATTTCCTCATACCATTAGTTTTTTTAATTATATCACAAATTATGAATAATTTGTACATAAAAAACTTATGAATAATTTAAAGAAATGTTCAAGAGTTGGAAGGATTTCCTGTACAATTTTTCAACTTCAGTAAAAATTAAAATTATCTTTATTTTTGTACATAATCTACTCTTTTATAAATAATTTGTGAACTTACTATTTTGATAATATATTTTAATTTTTAAGAAAATTGTGAAAAGAGGTTAAAATATGATCTAATCAATTTTCAATAAACTTCTTAAAATTTAAAATGTTCTTATATTTTTGTGAATTTAAAATAAATAATTTAAAATTTTAAATCTTTATAGTTTTAAGCTAAACCACTTTTATTTTCTTATTTTTAGCAAGCGGGGACGGGGATGAATATTTTATGTACAATCTAATTAGCATATGAATTGTCAAGAACATATCATACTTTATTATTTAAATGTTTTTTTTATTGAAATTTCAGCACTTTTTTAATCATATGATTTTTTTTATGATTCCATACATTCTCTTCCTGCTCTCTCATTTCGTTTCCTAACATGTCTCCTATATTGTTTGTTGACTCTTCTTCCACTTCTGTTATTTTCACTTTCTTTATCTCTCCTTTCATTCTCATTCCTTTTTTTTATCTGTTTTTTTCACTTAATGCCTGTATATTCTTACACAGAGATGAATATTTTATATATAAAATGTATTAATATATATATACACACACACACAAATATATTAATTTCTACATTAAAGAGTAAAAAATATCATAAGGAGATTGAACATTTATATTAAAGAACATTTTTATCTAAATTACCGAGAATGAACATTTGAGTAGAAATTACATATTCATATGAACATGATTAGTTAAATTTATTTATTTATTTTAATATGTACCGTACGAAACATTTTTGTTAATTTTTTTATTTAACTATACGATAAGGACATAACTCATATATTAACACCTACTATCATCCCATGTATCACACTGGTCACTACTCGAGTCTGCAATGTTATCAAAATAGAGGGCAAATAGCACATTAACTAAAGACGTAAAGAAGAAACCAGACATAAAAGAAGTCAATTACCTAATTTGAAGAATTCTTTATCGAACAATTGGATGAGACTGGCATAGAGCCCTACCATAATCTGTGTTTGGATGAGAAACATGTTGTTATATTTGCACACCTCAAAGCCAACTTAATTGCAATACTATGTAATTGGGTGTGTTAGGGCTCGATGTGGACTGTGATAGGTAGCAACATGAGATTTTCTTCTCAAACTAATGGACCTTGCACAAAAAAACAAGGTCGTGAAAGCAACATCAAATTGAATATTTAAAGACAATTTATAATTTGGTGGCTTCTATAATTCATAATTTGTAAGAATACAAATTGTTGTACCCTTTTAAAAAATATTTCTCATACCTTTTATAATCTTTTATATAGTTTATAAATTATACATATTTTATAGATATGTTCACAAGTCCTCCACATATAGCATGCATGACATAATTTACAAACAATTATAAATTAATTTCCAACCCTAGACATAATTTATATTTGTTTTTCCCTATATTTTGTTTGAATATGATAATTTATATTTAGGCTTATAAGCGGTTGTCCATATCTAACCAAAATTTACAGAAATACTCATAAGTCAATATCTAACTCGTGCATGGCATAGGTCAATTACTCTAGTTATATATAAAATAGAGTTTTGTCACGTATATTCATGCCACGTGCCAACTCTACATTCATTCTTTTCCCGTCAAAATGTAAAATATTTTATTTTTATTTTTTAATTCATGATATTCCATTAATTAAGCCATATCAGTCAATTAATGCTTATATATGAACTTTTTACAATTCAATCAAATTTGAATTATCAAATCCGAAATATAATAAATTAAAGCATATCAATCAATCAATTCTCATATCTACACCTTTGTCATTCTCAAAATATTATCTAAGTTATGTGACAATATAAGAATCATTATTTTTTTTCCCTAAACCAATTTTAATTTCTTTTATTAGTTATTGTTTTAATTATAGCAACACATATTACCTCATATCAAACAATAATTTCCCAGTGTAAATCATTAATATATTCCCGTAAACGACTTATCTATTTTTATTTATTAATTATATCAATTGTCAGTAACTTTTCATCATTATTTTTTTACTAACACTATTCATCGTTATTTTACCATACAAATTTGGTTACTTTTAATTTTATAACTTTTCATGAATGATTAATTTATCTATGCACATCATAAAAAATCATAACTATATAATGTTAAATTTAAATTTTTTTAATGATTTTTATATTTTATCTTTTACATATTATTAAAATTTAAAAATTTCTAGCATTCTATTGAAAATAAATGTTTTCAGCATTTCAGTATTTACATAATTGTTTATGTTTAATTATAATTATAATTATAATACGTACTAAATCAATATGTATTTGTTTCTTCTCAAAGCTCCGATATTATATACAAGAAAAACCAAAAACTTATTCTAGCATTAATTTGTTATTCAGCATAGATAATTAAGGCTAAATTACAAAATTGGTCCTCTAAGTTTATTTTAGGTTTTAATTTCGTCCTCTACGTTTTATTTGTTTCGTTTTTGTCCTCTACATTTTATTTTAGTTTTCAATTTGGTCATTTCCGTCAATAAAAGTCAATTGTCCGTAGCTAGAAGTCTATTTTTCAAAATGTTATTTGGCTTTTAGCTATGGACAATTGGCTTTTAGTGACGGAAAGGACCAACCTGTTGTAACTTTTAAAACGTAAGGGACCAAAACGAAACAAATAAAACATAGAGGACCAAATTAAAAACCTAAAATAAACATAGAGGACCAATTTTGTAATTTAGCCAATAATTAATTATCTTTTTTTCATGTTACTTATTTCTAATTTATCTTACTGTAATTTAGATAAATCATTCAATTGTATGCTTTTTTTTTGACACTAAGTTGAGAAACCATCCCTAAATATAAAGACAATAGAAGTGATATTTTCTGTTTTATTTGTTGTATTTTGAAATTAGAGTATATGTATAATGAATTATCTATAATATTTTTTAAAAAAAAATTAAATCTACTAATTCTTTTTTTTTAAAAACTTCAAATTTAATATTATATGTTGGATATGTTTACAATTCATACAGATAACTCGTGCGAGCACGAGTAAATACACTAATATTTATAAATTATAAGTAAACCAAATGGAATCTCTCTTTCTCTCTCTCCCTCTCTCCGTCTCTCTCTATGTTTTTTTAACAAAAAAGAGACGGCCTCTTCTGCTTGCGTTGATAACTAGTACTACTTTTAGTCTCCATTATAAGAAAATTTTGTGTCCTATTTATAAGAAAAATATACTCATTTTAAAATGTATCAATTGCTATAATTTTTGTTTGTTTGTAAGATTGCTATAATTCTTTTATATTTTTATTTAATGTGGGATGTATCTTTGCTATCAATTTTTTTTATAAACTATTTAATACTAAGGTATATTTATTTTATATTATTAAATAAGTTTTCTTGATATTAGTGAATTTTGGGAGGAGAGTTAGTATATCAAGGGGCAATTGGCATAAATGCGAGTCTTCTAGATTAATCAATGCATCAGAAGATTAGACTAATAATAATTGTATATCAACGGAAAATTTGGCAGCTAAGTATCAAGGTCCCGTAGCTCAGTTGGTTAGAGCGTTGGTCTTATGAGCCGAAGGTCGCGGGTTCGAGCCCCGCCGGGACCAATTTTTATTTTTATTTTTTGCAACTTCCCTATATATTTAACATTTTTATTTATTTATTTTTAACCTTTTTTTCAAAAAAGTTATTTTTTACGGTTGAAACCAACATTTCCCTTCTCAAGAGTATCTCGGTTTCAAAGAGTAAGCACAAGTAAGCTTCAAGTCCATAAGAATGTTGGATTGACAGGGCAGTGGTGGAAGTAAAATGGTGCACAGCGCGTACGATTGTTTGGAACTGGTGGGCGATTGCCACGGTAAGATCGAAGCCATCGAATCCTACCGGTCGAAGCTCCTAGTCGGTTGTTCCGATGGATCTCTCCGAATATACGCGCCGGAAACTGAATCCTCCGATCGGTCCAAGCCTTATGTGCTGGAGAAGAACCTTGTCGGGTTTACGAAGAAGCCTGTTGTCTCAATGGAAGTAGTGGAATCCAGGGAGCTCTTTCTGTCGCTCTCCGAGTCCATCGCCTTCCACAGGCTCCCTACTTTGGAAACCATAGCAGTGATCACCAAGGCTAAAGGTGCCAACGTCTTTTGCTGGGACGATCGAAGAGGCTTCCTCTGCTTCGCGAGGCAAAAGCGCGTCTGCATTTTCAGACACGACGGTAATAATTCCTTCTGTCACTTAAGGTTTTGTTACAATTGATTGAAATTGAAATTGAAGTTGAAAACGAAGTTGAAGTTGAAATTGAAAATTGTGGACGTAGGTGGTAGAGGATTTGTGGAGGTGAAAGAGTTTGGTGTACCTGATGTGGTGAAATCCATGAGTTGGTGTGGGGAGAATATATGTTTAGGGATTAGAAGAGAATATATGATTTTGAATGCCACAAATGGTGCTTTGTCTGAGGTTTTTACTTCTGGGAGACTAGCGCCGCCTTTAGTAGTGTCTCTTCCCTCTGGAGAGCTTCTTCTTGGAAAGGTGTTATTCTCTTCTTTGAATGTGTGTGTATGTTATGTGTGTGGTGATTTGTATTCATTGCTTGTTTTGTTAGGTTAGAGGAGGTGATATATTTTGTTGATGCATTTTTTTATAGGAGAACATTGGGGTCTTTGTGGACCAAAACGGGAAACTTATCCCCGAAGGTAGGATTTGTTGGTCAGAGGCCCCCTTGGAAGTTGTGATTCAGAAGCCGTATGCTATAGCTTTGCTGCCCAGATTCGTGGAGGTAACTGACTGTTTGAAATGAATTTTCTGCTTTTTCTGTATGTGAAAGAGGTGGTGGATCTATGTGCTTTATATGGCTTTCGTTTTGCAGATTCGATCTCTCCGTGATCCTTATCCACTGATACAAACTATCGTTCTTCGTAATGTTCGCCATCTTTGCCAAGGCAATAATTCCGTGATACTTGCTTTGGATAGTTCTATTCATGGCCTTTTCCCTGTTCCTCTTGGAGCCCAGGTATTGTAAATACTGTTAAATGATGATAGATGCTTTTTGTCACAGCTCCTATTTTTGGATTCTAATGCAAATGGCAAAGCAGTGAATCATGTCATTTCATTTTACAGTACCAAGTTATCAAATTCTGCACTTGTGCATGACACTGTCAAATCGGAAGTTAAGGATTTTGATATTTCATTGCAGATTGTTCAATTAACGGCTTCTGGCAACTTTGAAGAGGCCTTATCACTGTGCAAGCTCCTTCCACCTGAAGATTCAAATCTCCGTGCTGCAAAGGAGGGATCAATTCACATAAGGTTATTTGCCTTTCTGAGATTATTCCTCTTACAGAAACAAACTAGACAATTTCTCCTATTGAATTGAGTGCCTTTGATTTTTAAGTTGATCCTATTTCTAAGCACCTATTAGCTGGCAGATTAAGTTTGGACTATTTGTTGATCTGGATTTCGATTCAATATGATCATGATAGCTAATGTAAATCAGAAAAAGAAATTTCTAATTCTATTCATTAGTGAGTGGCCCTAGTAAAAGTGTACCTTTAGCGTGTTTTTAGATACTGGCTTAAGTTGGGATGTGCTTTACTGCTTTGTATATCATGTTAATAAACTTATCGGCAGTGGCCAATTTGTTCCCCCAATATATATATATATATATATATATATATATATATATATATATATAGGGAGCTTATCAAGTGAGAACTCTTGTTTATCGTGAGAAATGAGAACTTTCAACGACAACCATTAGATACATCTTAACAGCTCCGATTATATTTTTCACTTAAAATGTCACGTGACCTCGCGTCCTTCCGTCCTCTGCTCCGTTGCTCACTCCTTCCCCCTTCATTGCATCCCTTCCTTCAATCCTGCATAAAAACCTAAAGCTAAAAGTTTCGGTGAGAGAAAAGCCCATGGAACCCCTACATTAAGCCGCTGCCACTATCTCTTCTTGTCCCTCTTCTGCTATTCAAGCTTTCAAGAGCTTTTGAGATTGACTTTTCTCTTCTAATCACACTTTTTCTTTTCAATTTCCGTGTCTTAAATCTCAATCATGCAATTCGCGGCAACAACAAATGGAAATTAAACCTAGACGTGAGTGTGGTCCGTAAAATTGTAGAATTATTTGGTTTGAGTTTTTGGGAGTTGAATAATTCAATGCCCATGTGTCTTAAATGGAGAAACGGTTCCAAATTATCTTCTAGAATTAAGACAATATTGTTAATTTTTTTTGTTTTAACATTGTTCAATTTGGTGAATAAGACAAAAATTGGAGTCATCATTTCTGATCTCTTCCGATGTGTTTGCTATGTATTGTATCTCTGAGTCACAGTGGAAGTGGACATTCCAAGCAGTTGTTTAGGGAAAAAATGGCTTCTAATATCATGAGATATTATAGAAATAGTGCTCACAAAACACTACCAGAAAGGAACAACAAGCGTGAGAGACAGAGGCACAACACTCAACACCAGTTATCAGTATTCCGTCTTTCAGAATTCTGAATCGCAGTTGTATTCTTAGTCACTTGACATTTTTTATTTAAATTACAATCCATGTGGTTAAGATGTATCTAATGGTTGTCGTTAAAAGTTCTCATTTCTCATAATAAACAAGAGTTCTCACCTGATACGCTCCCTGTTAGGAACCAAGAAAATGAATACTCAAATAATAAGCAATAAAGACAAACTGAGAGAGAAATTGATTTTATTGATGAAAATAGAGAAGGTTTACAGATGGAAAACAATCCTTCTGCCACAGGGCTAGGCCCCTATAGAGAGTTGGCACTCTCCATTCAAACAAACATAAAGATTTTCCCAGATACCTCCCATTACAAAACCTTCCCCCACTTTATTACATCATGGAACGGTTATTCTCTCCCCAAAACTAAACTGCCAACCAGCACCACGTCTCATTCTCCTCTAACTGCTTTTTTTCCCCTACGTGTGTAAACTTTCCATATCTTTGGGCCATGGGATAATTGCCGAACCACTTGCACATCAGGCCCATAATTATCAGCATCAATATCATCAATATCGGCCCTAACAATGCCCCCTCCTTGAAAAGCAACCTTGTCCCCAAGGTTAAGATTTGGAAACTGACTTTTCATCATAACAGCATCCTCCCAAGTTGCCTCTTCAGCCAGCTTGCCTTTCCACTGCACCAAAATCTGAAACACTTCTTCCCCTTTTTCCTTGACAGTTCGAGAGGCCAAGACAGCTTCTGGTTCAAAATTCCCAGGAAAATCACCTTCTAAGTCTTGTGGCAATTCTTCCTCAACTTGGTAATTCCCTACCGCCTTTTTAAGTAAAGAAACATGGAACACCGGATGAACTTTGGCTCCTTCAGGCAATTTAAGTCTGTATGCTACAACTCCTATCCTTTCCAGGACCTGATATGGACCATAGTACCGTGCTGCCAGCTTGGCATTAATGCGTGAAACAACTGTTTTCTGCCTATGTGGTCTCAATTTCAGAAATACCCATTCACCAACCTCAAAACTTCTTTCAACTCTTTTGTTGTCAGCCTGTGCCTTCATTCTTCCTTGTGCCCTGTGCAAATGAAACTTCAGTTGTCTCAAAGCTTCATCACGGTCACTTAACTCCAGTTGCACTGCTGCCACCCTCGTTTCTCCTTGCATTAGCCTTGCAATGACTGGTGGTTTTCTTCCATAAACTATCTCAAAAGGTGACCGGCCTGTAGCAGCATGATAAGTTGTGTTAAACCAGTATTCCGCCCAATGAAGCCAATGTGACCATGTCTTAGGCTGATCTGCAATGAAGCAACGCAAATAAGTCTCCAAGCAACGATTTTCTACCTCCGTTTGTCCATCCGATTCGGGATGATAAGCGGAACTCATCTTGAGACTGGTTCCTTGCAACCTGAAAAGTTCTCTCCAAAAATTACTAACAAAAATAGGGTCTCTGTCGCTAACTATGGCTGGTGGCATGCCATGAAGTCTAATAATTTCCTTGGCAAACACCTCTGCAATAGCTCTGGCTGTGTATGGATGTTTGAGTGGGATGAAATGACTATATTTTGACAGCCTATCAACCACTACAAACACTGCTTCATATCCCTTAGACTTTGGTAATCCAGTGATAAAGTCCATTGACACTTCCTCCCACACCATTTCAGGTACATGCAATGGTTGGAGGAGCCCACCAGGAGACGTTGCCAGATATTTTTGTCTTTGGCAAACATCACAAGACCTAACATATTCCTGAATTCTACTTTTCATCCCCACCCAATATACATTCGCTGCCAACCTTCTATATGTTCTATAAAAACCCGAATGACCACCTTGTGGAGTAGTATGATACTCATGAAGCAATTTAGGAATCATATCAGATTGGGCTGAAATTACTAACCTTCCTTCATACAACAGCACCCCATGCTTATACTCAAACCCCGGCCTCTTCCCTGCGTCCAACTTCAAATCTGCAATTATTTTGAGTAAAAAGGCACCCATCTGCACTTCTTCCAACAGCTGCTCCCCTTCCTTCCATAATGGATAAGAGCCTTCATTTCAGCATGCTCACCAACCCGTGAAAGAGCATCAACACCCCTATTTTCAACTCTTGGTTTATAGACTATGTCAAAACTATAACCCAAGAGTTTGGCAATCCAATTCTGTTGATCGGGAGTACTAATCCGCTGCTGCAAAATCTGATGCAAGCTCTTTTGATCTGTTGACACCTTGAACTGTCTACCAAGCAAGTATGGCCTCCAATGTTGTATTGCCATTACTACCGCCATTAATTCTTTCTCGTAAGTTGACTTAGACAAATTCCTAGTTCCCAACGCCTTACTAAAGAAAGCTATGGGTTTCCTGTCCTGCATAAGAACCGCTCCAACGCCCACTTTAGATGCATCACACTCTAAAAGAAATTCCTTCTCAAAATCGAACGCGCTAAACAGAGCGATGGTGAGTTTTGCTTCAACTGATCAAAAACTTGTTGTGCTAATGGTCCCCATTTGAACCCATCTTTCTTGGTAAGTTCAGTTAGCGGCCTTGCTATCTTCCCATAATCTTTAATAAACTTCCGGTAGTAACCCGTTAAACCCAAAAAACCCCTAACTCCCTTCACATTTCTAGGCACCGGCCACTGCAGCACGCTGCTGATTTTGCTCGGATCAATAGCCACTCCCGCACCTGAAATTAAATGACCCAAGTAGTCTATACTAGACTGAGCAAAGTGACACTTCTTTCTATTGGCCACCAACCCATTCCTTTGCAATACTTCCAGAACTGAGTTCAGATGTTTCAAATGAGTTTCCCAATCACGGCTATACACCAAAATATCATCAAAAAACACCAAGACATACTTTCTTAGCATGGGTTTAAAAATTTCATTCATCAAGGCTTGGAAAGTGGAAGGCGCATTCATGAGTCCAAAAGGCATAACCAAGAACTCATAATGCCCTTCATGAGTCCGGAATGCCGTTTTGTACACATCTTCGGATTTCACCCTCACTTGATGGTACCCGGATTTCAAATCCAATTTAGAAAAGAAATGTGCTCCATGCAATTCATCCAATAATTCTTCTATAACTGGGATGGGAAATTTGTCAGGAATTGTTACCTTGTTGAGCGCTCTATAGTCCACACACATCCTCCAAGTGTTGTCTTTCTTCTTGACCAAAATCACCGGACTAGAAAAAGAACTCTGACTGTTTCTAATGATACCCGATGCCAACATTTCCTTGACTTGTCTCTCTATTTCGTTCTTTTGGTGATGTGGGTACCGATAAGGCCTTACATTGACTGGACCTTGTCCCTCCACCAAAGTTATGGCGTGTTCCCTCTCCCTCTTGGGTGGAAGCCCCTCAGGTTCTTTGAAAATTTCTTCATGAAAAGCTAGGAGTTTGTTTAACTCTTGTTGTTTCTCATCCAACACTTCAGGATGTTTTGTTTAACTCTTGTTGTTTCTCATCCAACACTTCAGGATGTACCTTCTTAATCTCCTCTTTCTTTCCACTTCCTGCTAGAGACCACATCACTCCCCCTAAAGACTTCATAGGCTTCATAAACATACTTTGCAAAGACTTTTGCCCTTGTGCTCCTCCCAATCCCCTCAAGGTCACCCATCCACCATCCCTCCAAAACTGCATGGTCTGTCTTTCCCAATTCACCAACATATCACCAAGGGTTTTTAACCAAGACATGCCTAAAACCACATCAACACCCTCCAACATGAACAAATGAGCATTTATATTCACCACCTCTCCTTCAAAGTCCAATTCAAGACCCACGCATCTGCCACGGGTTGTAGCTTGAAACCCATCACCAAGTTTAATTGACATGTCTGGAGTGTCTTCCACTAACCACCCAAGTTTGTTCACCAATTGCTGTGAGACGAAGTTGTGGGTTGCACCACTATCTATCAATACCAACACAGAGACCCCTCAGATGTTTCCCATTAACTTAACTATTTGTGGCCTGCCTCCTTTATCAACATCTAAACCCTTCAACGTCATAACTTTGAGCTCGCCATTAGCCTCCTCCTCCAATTGAGCCACTTCGACGGCTAACAACTGAGGCTCCCCCTCGCCTTCTTCCTCCTCATCAATAACCATCACTCTGAGTTGTTTGTCGGGACACTGGTGCAATGGATGGAAAGGACCACCACACTTGTAACACAAGCCTTTTTGCTTCCTGTCCATTAACTCTTGATAAGTTAAATGTGTGAAGCCTCTATCTCTTGGTCCAGTCCGTTTCTTCTCCTCTTGTAGCGGTCTACTACTCTTTGGGCCAACAACCCCAGTTTTCAGCCCACTAGGAGGTACCGGTTCACTATCTTTGCCTCCTTTCACTAACACCCAATCAGCGCTTCCGCCCCGACCCGATTGAAACGAATTGGAGCGAAACGGAGCCCCTCCTCCGAAACTAGATCTGGATCCTCGTACCTGACCCGATCCTCCGTCTCTCCCAATGAGTTCCTTCTCCACAGCCCTTGCAACGTGCATCAATTTGGAACGAGAAATTGGTCCCAGTGCAACGAGACTTCTCACTCGACCCCTAATCTCCGCCTTCAACCCATGTAAAAAGCACCCCTTATGTTGTTTATCAGGGAGCTTCTAGACTTGCGCCGTCAGGAACTAAAATTCCTGAATATACTCATCTACTGTACCCCTTTGTTGAAGATCTGCAAGTTTCTCAAAAATGTCACGATCCCCTAATCCTCCATAACGGTCCAATAACTCACCCTTCAGCCTCTCCCATGTCAATTCAGTGTCGGCGTCAAATAGCGAATTGAAGAAGTGAATAGTGGGTCCCTCCATGCACAACTGAGTCAGGCTTACTCGTAACTCCGGGCTAGTGTCCTGTACCCGGAAATACACTTCGACGCGCGAGATCCATCCGGCCGGATCCTCGCCATCGAAAGCCGGAAGTTCAATCTTCTTCACCGAACGGCGGAATTCATCCAACTCCTCGCCTTGGAGTTTGCGCGGTCCCGTTGACGAAGTTTTAAACGTGGAACCATCGTTTCGGGTATCTTTGTTCTCGTCGTTGTTCTTCTCCCTGTTTTCGCCATTAGTGGTCTCGTCAGGTATAGTTTGGAGCGATTTGCCCAAACATTTTTCAAGCATGGCGATGAGACTGGTTTGGTTTTCCTTCGTTGTATTCTGCACTTCAGCCAGAGCGGAGCGAACCTCCGACAACTCTGCTTCTAGCGCTGCTACCTTTGCTTCCATACTTCCCTTCTTCTTTGGTGGCATTCACCTTAGTTCACCGCTGATCCCTCCTTTTCGAATCCGGCGGGTCGAACCAGCTTGTTAGGAACCAAAAAAATGAATACTCAAATAATAAGCAATAAAGACAACTGAGAGAGAAATTGATTTTATTGATGAAAATAGAGAAGGTTTACAGATGGAAAACAATCCTTCTGCCACAGGGCTAGGCCCCTATAGAGAGTAGACACTCTCCATTCAAACAAACATAAAGCTTTTCCTAGATACCTCCCACTACAAAACCTTCCCCCACTTTATTACATCATGGAACGGTTATTCTCTCCCCAAAACTAAACTGCCAACCAGCACCACGTCTCATTCTCCTCTAACTGCTTTTTTTCCCCTACGTGTGTAAACTTTCCATATCTTTGGGCCACGGGATAATTGCCGAACCACTTGCACAACAGGCCCATAATTATCAGCATCAATATCATCAATATCGGCCCTAACACTCCCTATATATATGTGTGTGTGTGTGTGTGTGTGTGTGTGTGTGTGTGTGTGTGTGTGTGTGTGTGTGTGTGGATTTCTTTTTATTGGTGGATAAAGGACTTAAAATGCTAACAGAAAGTCTTAGATTATGTATCATATAACTAGAGTGTGGCCTGCGCAACGTATGGAAAATTCTTATATTTTGAAAGAAATATCCCAAACTATATGTTTGGCACAATCATTTTGATCACTGTTAAATTTATAGAGAGGAAAAAAATAAAGAGGATACAGAAAATTATAATAAATGATAATAGGATTTGAATTTTATCTATATTGAATTCATTGCTGTCTAATTTGATAGCTATTGTGAAAATAACTTTTTGTAATTTAATTGTATAATTATGTTCACAATAATATTTCATGATAGTTGCACTCGCATCATTAAATAGTAATGATCAAAATCTTTACGCTCTATGATTATTGAATAATTAGCAGTAATAATTATACAAACTAAACTTTTTACAAAAACCAACATTTTAAATTGTATACAGAGAAGTTATAATATCAACATGTATCAAGAAATTAGAATCTATGTTTCGGCTTTATATATTTGAGAAAATAATTAAGATATTGAAATATGAGACTAAGTCTTTACAGTCTATGATTATTTAATAATTAGTAGTAGTAATTAATTAATTATACAAACTAAAGTTTTTACAAAACCAACAGTTTAAATTGTATACAGAAAAGTTAAAATATCAACATGTGCCAAGAAATTAGAGTCTGTTTCGGCTTTATATATTTGAGAAAATAATTAAGATATTGAAATATGAGACTAAGTCTTTACAGTCTATGATTGTTTAATAATTAGTAGTAGTAATTAATTAATTATACAAACTAAAGTTTTTACAAAACCAGCATTTTAAGTTGTATACAGAAAAGTTAAAATATCAACATGTGCCAAGAAATTAGAGTCTGTTTCGGCTTTATATATTTGAGAAAATTATTAAGATATTGAAATATGAGACTTAGTGTGAGCTCATTTAATGATGTATTATAGCCATGGAATATCAGTGTACATACTACATATGGTTAATGGGCATTAATATTGGTTAAATGCTGCCTACAGTGGGGATAATGTTACTTTGTTTAGTGGAACATTTTGCCTTTCATCCATTTGTAATTAGTAGTTATTAGATGTTCTAAATTATATCAAGCTCAACATATTAATCATTGCTTGCTTTGCATTTTTTTCCTAAATTGCTGTTTTTTTTTTTTTTTTAATAGCCGAAAGTGCTGTTGAATGTGTTCGTTTCATGTTGTTACAGATATGCCCACTATCTTTTTGAGAATGGGAGCTATGAGGAGGCTATGGAACATTTTCTGGCATCCCAAGTAGATATAACCTATGTGCTTTCTCTTTATCCATCCATTATCCTTCCAAAGACAATCATTGTTCATGAGCCAGAGAAGTTGGACATTTCTGGGGACGCTTCCTATCTCTCCAGAGGTTCTTCAGGTGTGTCAGATGATATGGAACCATCATCAACATCTCATATGTCAGAATCAGATGAGAATGCAGCACTTGAGTCCAAAAAAATGAACCATAATATGCTTATGGCTCTCATAAAATATTTACAGAAGAAGAGATTTAGTTTTATTGAGAAGGCCACTGCAGAGGGAACTGAAGAAGTTGTTTTAGATGCAGTTGGGGATAACTTTGTAGCCTACAACAGGTTTAAGAAAACAAACAAGGTGAAACAAACTAGTTTTTGTTTTTTGTTTTTTGTTTTTTTTGGTTTCTGCTTTGTTTAATATATCTCCAATGTGTGATTACAATGATTATGGGTTAAATTTACAACTCACGCCTTTCAGTTGGAGGCTAACTAGTTACTTGATATGCCTATATAAAGGTTTATTGATAAATACACACATAGGCGCAAGCGCGCGTGCGCACACACTATTGATTTATTTATAGAACATATGCAGGATTGATGGCGATTGATGAAGCTGTGGGAAACATGATTTTCCTTAATCTTTTTTGTTATATCAAAATAGTTTAATTATAATAATTTATCACAGCTGTTAGTGAAGTTATCATTTTGAAATCATTGGTTTCAGGGGCGTGGTAGTATATCTGTTAGTTCAGGAGCTCGGGAGATGGCTTCAATATTAGATACTGCTCTACTCCAAGCGTTGCTTCTTACTGGGCAATCTTCAGCGGCTTTAGAATTACTGAGAGGCGTTAACTACTGTGATTTGAAAATATGTGAAGAAATACTTCGAAAAGGCAACCATAATGTTGCTTTATTAGAACTTTACAAGTGCAACTCATTGCACAGGCAAGCTCTTGAACTTCTTCACAAGTTGGTGGAAGAGTCAAGATCCAGCCAGTCTGAAATGACACAAAGGTTCAAGCCTGAGGACATTGTTGAGTATCTCAAGGTAACTTTTTTAAAAACGGTTCATATTTTTTTCCTGTTAATTTTTAAAGACTGGCATTGGCTAAATTTTGTATTTTGGAGTTATGAAGCAGTAATGTCTGAATATATGATATTCTATAATCTGGAATCAGATAGTAAGTCCACACACACTTCACAAAGTTTTTTGCATCTTTATTAGGCCCAATAGCATTCACACTAGGTTCTTGTGTTAATGGAGATTACGTGAGCTTAATTTGATAGTCTAGATCAGATGAAATTTTATCATTTAACAAATGAATTTTTTTTTTATTCTGTGGCACAGATATACTAACAACAATTGTTTAGGTTTGTCCTGTTCTAGCTTATTCAGTTATTTTCCTCTGCATCTGCTATACTGGAAAATGTTTGATCATGTATTCACTTATAGATTAATTAGAAAAAATGTATTCAATTTCCATTATGCATGGATTTAAATTTGCTAGAAGAGTCGTATCCTTCAAATCAATGAAGTTTCTGATTGTCAGTTTTTTATTTGGTGGGTCTCTGATGCAGCCGCTATGTGGGACAGACCCCATACTTGTTCTAGAGTTCTCAATGCTTGTTCTTGAAAGCTGTCCATCCCAAACTATCGAGCTCTTTCTGTCCGGAAATATTCCAGCAGATATGGTGAACTCATATTTGAAGCAGCATTCTCCAAACATGCAAGCTAGGTACTTGGAGCTCATGCTTGCAATGAATGAGAGTGCCATCTCTGGCAATTTGCAAAATGAAATGGTGAGGATCTCTTTGCATCTTATTCAAAGCCTCTAAGAAATGAATTAGTTTTCCATTTTCTTTTGGTTGGGGAGGGGGTTGGGGGATTTCATGAAAATAGCTTTTGACTTTTGAAAGTTTTGTAAAAGCGTCTTGGTGATGATTGTGCAAGCCCAGCTACTTTATCATCAGCATGTTTTATATATGACTGATAATAATAGAAAATTCTGTATTTGCTTACAGTATTCTGCAATGTAGGTAAACATCTACCTATCTGAAGTACTTGATTGGCATGTCGATTTAAGTGCTCAACAAAATTGGGATGAGAAAGCTTCTTCCCCAACTAGGAAAAAGTTATTGTCTGCTTTAGAAGGTATATCAGGATACAATCCAGAGGCTCTTCTGAAACGTCTTCCACCAGATGCTTTATATGAAGAGCGTGCAATATTGTTGGGAAAAATGAACCAACATGAACTGGCGTTATCTTTGTATGTTCATAAGGTATATTGAGTATATATCATGTCATCTATTTAATCTGATGGGGAGTTTCCCTGACAGTCATTTTCTGATATCCCAAATACATTTAAGTTCATTATTTCATGTACAAGTGTGCCACCGTCATATAAATCATGCTTTTTTAAACTGATGAATATTATGGGAATAAATGAGTGTCTTTTCATTTGTAGCTTCATGTTCCGGAATTGGCATTGTCTTATTGTGATCGGGTGTACGAGTCTACGCATCAGCCATCTGTAAAATATTCCAGCAACATATACCTATTGCTTCTGCAAATCTATTTGAATCCTCGAAGGACCACGGCAAGCTTTGAAAAGAGAATTACAAATCTATTATCCCTGCAGAATACACCTATTTCTAAAGTTGGTGTAACAACATCTGTAAAAGGTAAAGGAGGCCGAGGATCAAAGAAAATTGCTGAGATAGAGGGTGCAGAGGACACAAAAGTTAGTTTGAGCAGCACTGACAGTAGCAGGAGTGATGGTGATGTGGATGTGGATGAATTTAGTGAGGGTGCTTCTACTATCATGCTTGATGAGGTCCTTGATTTGTTGAGCCGTAGGTGGGATAGAATAAATGGAGCTCAGGCCCTTAAACTTTTACCAAGAGAGACTAAGTTACAGGTAACCATTGCTTCTTGGTGGTGCACCATAACTAAAGACCACACTTCAACTGTTTTTACTGGTCTAACTTTTGTTCTTAGGAATTTTGTTCTGTTAGGATAAAGTTTATATTTTATCAAACATTTTAGTTTCTTCAATCTGGTAAGAATTGTACCTGTAATCTGCAGGATTTACTTTCATTTGTTGGACCCCTTTTGAGAAAATCTAGTGAAATGTACCGTAACTGTTCAGTGATCAAGAGCTTGAGACGGAGTGAGAACCTTCAGGTAAGCATACCCTTGAATGAAATTTTCATCTATTTATTTGCACGGTTGGAGGCTATATTGGATGCTAGCTAGTCTCTTGCTTCTGAATGGATTTACCGTACAAAATCATTACTCCTTATTTTTTAGTACTTGCATTCCAAGATGCAGCAGTGTTTTAAAAACCAAATCGAACCGGACAGTTCAGCCGGTTGAACCGAGAACCAACCATGTCTACGGTTTGGTTATTTGGGCAGTTTGGCCTCCATGCTGGTTCAAGTGGTTTAAAGCAATTGAACTATGACTCAGAGGTCTCGTCGGTTCGATGTTTGGTTCTATTTTTAAAACATTGGGATGCAGCCTGGCACGGCCAATGAGCCACACGCTCATGCGCATTCAGAATTTCAGACACTTCTGTTTTGTTAGTATCTAGCAACTAGCATGATTGAATTTGTTTTGCACAGGTGAAAGGTGAACTCTATAGTCAGAGGAAAGCAGTTGTGAAGATAACCAGCGATAGCATGTGTTCTCTGTGCCGTAAGAAAATAGGGACTAGTGTTTTTGCAGTCTACCCCAATGGGAGCACTCTTGTGCATTTCGTCTGTTTCAAAGATTCTCAAAATATGAAAGCAGTGGCCAAGGGGTCTCAATTGAGGAAGCAATTATGAAACTGAAAGGCTGTACCAATTGGTGGTCCAGCTGCCTTATTGAACGTCTTTTTACCCATGGTACTTGCTGGTTGGTGGATTATGATGACAATTGCACTGTAATTTGTCTTCCGAAGCCTATTTCTTTCCAGTTTGTTCGTGTGAAAAGTGAGATTTGATATGTAAAGAGTGTGATGTGTTTCTCCTTTGTTTTCTTTTGAGATTGTAAATATTGGGTTACAGGGGTCTTACACTTATTTTTAGCATCGAAAGGGGGTGAATTCTAGGGTGCACACTTAAAAAATGATGTATTGGTGCATAAGAGGGCAAAATAGGAAAGAAACATCCTCATCCTTTCTCTCTCTCTCTCAGTCTGCCTCTGCTTCAGCCTCCCCTTTCCCTCTCCCAATCTTATTCTCAGTGGCTTTTTCATATCATGAGTGTTGGAGATGAAAATTACTGAGCTGTTTTATTTATTTTTCACGTTTTAAGCACCTAGACCTTTGTCGCAGTTAGATTTGGAGAAGGCCCTTGCCACTTCATGGAAGACAATGGTTGCTGCAAGTGAATACGGTGGATTGAGCCTACGGTCACCATCAAAATGGACGTTTGCTGGTGAGTCAGGTGATTATGAGATTTAGAAACAACCAATTAATGTGACAGACACCAAATGGAGCAAAACGTATATCGCAATGCTTTTCAAGTTTTCAATTATCATATTTTCTATAAAGACATGCATATAAGAAATATAAGAAATGTTCCAGTTCCAACACTAAGGCAACCATCTTTCCTTCAGTGTCAAAAAAACCTGTTTGTTTCTCTAGGAAATATTAAAATGATTCAGCAATCAAATTGTCGAAACTAGCACTGCATGGAAGCATATTACCTTGTCCTCTTTCATTGGCTTTCCATGGAGACTGAAGGGGAGGCTGAGTGGTGGGGGAGAGAGAGAAATATAGTATGACTATTATACCCTTTATCTAAATGTTAAATTTGGACCGTTAATTTAAAATTATATATATCTAATGGTATCTAACAATGTTATGCACCGGCACATCATTTTTTACCTGTGCGTCCTAGAATTCACCTCGAAAGGGAGCCGACCCCCTCCTTTCCTACAGTGTTGTATTATTATTGTTTTCCTACAGAAAGTGTTGCATTATTATTCTGCATTAAAATATCAAAGTTAAAGTTCGATATTTATTATAAAAAAAAACTCAAAAGTTAGTTTAAGAAGGGGAATATAAGGAATACTTTGACTATATGGCTGGTCGAAATATGATCTTAACACTTATATAGGAGGGATCAATACATGTGTAATACTTGAGTATTGTTATATCGTTTAATAACTTTGTACCAAATACCTGTACTACAAAACTCATCGTTGGATTAAAAAATGTTATCACATAGATCATATTTATAAAAATGTTTCTTTCCCCTTTCTTTCCAAAATTTATTGCATTGCAAAAGTAATTACATATCCTTTTTAAGTGTGTTTTTCACTTGAAGTATGGAAAGGCACAAGCTCCTGCAATCATAATAAAAATTTACAGCATCGAGTTTTCGCAAGATGGTCTAGTGGTCAGGACATTGGACTCTGAATCCACCCGAGTTCAAATCTCGGGTTATTTTCGTTGCTACATTAACAAAATAAATTTCCTATGTATTGAATGAACTCATCTATTTTTACCATATATTTTTAGTATTATTTTTGTCATAAATAAATCCATTATTTGATCGTGCAGAATTTAATTCATCTAAAACAATGTTTTGAACGAAAAACAATTGAGTTTACTAGTGGGATTGATACGAAGGTTGTCAAACACGAGAGTCTAAATAAAATTATTAAGTATAGATAGACTCGACTTATAAACTCGAACTATATAAAATTGACATGACAAATAAACAATTAATATTCTCAATATTATATCTATAAAGAATGGACAAAACAGACGGTGACGTACTAATCAAAAAATAGGGAGTGGAGTTTTTACAGCTAGTCTACCTATTACTGCCTCCCACTAATTCAAATTTGCAAGCCATCACTGTCACTATCACTTGTCAATCTGTTTTCTTTTTTTTAATATATTATTATTATTATTACTATTGAATTTTAATTTTGTCTCTCTTGTCATCTTCTCTTTCTTTCTCATCCGCGGCTAACCTCACAATCCCCTCTTCTTTCATCTTTCTCAGCCTCTCTCTTCCCCTCTTCTCCTCCTTCCCTCCTATGAACTATTCTTCTTCTTAGTCAAAACGGTTGAAAGCATCAACAGGTCGCACGAGACAAAGCCGCAAACGCTGGAGGTCAAAGCAGAAGCAAAGCGCGCAGTTGAGGATATAACAGGTCGCTATATTTCGCCGGCGAAGACGCAAACTTTCGAGCTTGATTAAAAGAAATTAACTGAAGAACAAAACATGCGGAGAAAGAATTTTGAAAAAAAAAAAGGAATGAAACCTAAAACACCCAAATTGTTTTGGGCCTTTTTTTTTTTTTTAAACACACTTGACTCGTAGAACCCATGTGAAATCGCAAAGTCCTCCGAGTCTGCACGAGTCCACGCGACGCTAACTAATCTGTGAAAAAACGAGTCACATACCGAGTCCATTAGGTTGGGCAATGTAGAAACGTGAACTCGTCCGAGTCAACTCGCGAGTTTGATAACCTTGATTGGGACTGAAGACACGGAAAGACTTGAAATAGGAAGCAAGTGAGTATTCTATTGAACTAATCCCTCTCATTAATGTACCAGCTTCCCAATCATCATATTATATAAGCATAGCTTTTATAACATGTACTTTTGTTAGACAGCTTGGAAACTTTCCGTATATAGTTTAAATGGCGCACCCATTACTAATTTCGCAGTGTCATCTCTTGAATCGAGTGTGCTTATTATATTCACATTATTAACTTCCTACTTCCTTGTGTTTCCCCAGTCTTCTGGTATCTATTGTTTTCTCACTCACTTCCTTGTTATAGTCAATGATTCTTTCTAATTTAGTGACTAGTTGCCAAAGGTTTATTACCTCTTAATTTCTTCCCCATCTCTAAAATCGTCTTCTGATTTTTATTTTTTGTTGTTTGTTGCAATGACATCCAACACACTTTCTTCCCCGAACTCCAGTAGTCTACAATGGACAACCAAGAAGAACAAACTATTTGAAAACGCATTGGCAATATACGTCAAGGAAACTCCTAACCGTTGGTACAATATAGCTATGTTTATTGGAGGGACAACTGAAGTGGAAGTCAAGAGGCATTATGAGATACTTTTAGAAGACATCAATAACATTGAGTCAGGCAAAGTTCCCCTGCCTGTTTACAGAAGAAATACTGGATGTAGCAAAGTAAACATCAGAAGTGCAGATTAAAGGTAACAGATCTGTTATCACCAGAAATATCAGCCACAGCCGATGAAGGGAACAACCGATGTGTGGGATAAGCTGATCGGATTGGTAGCCGAAATTTGGTCCCACTGAACCGGGGATAGAAAGGAAAATTCCAGAAGCCCAGGGAGCACCATGAGGTCAGCCGATTATTAAAGAGTATAGCCGATGTGGATAAAGGAAATATCCGATCATTATGGACACATCGGCTGAGCTACCTTTAATTAATATAGAGCTTTGAAGCTCGACCAAGGGCTAGATATGTTAAAGTCATGTACTTTGGTGCTAAAATGACCAAAGCTAGCCGTTGGAAGTCTCCAACGCATTTAACACGTGATAAATCGTTTGCCCAGCCGATGGGAGAGCGGTTAACCCACGATACGCATGAAGAAGCAGTTGAGGGACACCCACGATCGCTCGTGGTCGACCATGAACGTGTGGAACGATAATGGCCGATAGGGGTGGTTACAATTTTGTTTTCCTTTTTGTATATATATACCTACGCTGAGAAATGTAAACACACGACATCAATCAAACAACTATTTCTTTTGCAATTTATCAAGCTTTACAAAGATTTTACCTTAGCCGATTCCATGTTTCTTAGTCTTAGCCTTAGCGTGGCGTAGTTTCACCACACTCAACGCTTTACGAGCGGTTGGGAACCCACAATCGAGAATTAGAGTTCCGTTCTCGGTGTAATCGCTAAACAGGAATCAATTTGTTGGTCGGGCGTTAGCCAATCCTCTACCGATTTTTCCACGTAAACAAGTTTGGCACGCCCGGTGGGACCATAGGTGAATTGAAGGACATGTTTGATTCTCCAGGGCAGGATCACGCTTGGCGTATGAACCTGAGGTCCGGAAAGAAACTCAACAACAACATGGAGTCGAGTTCGAATCCCAAAAGAACCCCACCACGCAAGGACAACGAGTCAGCATACACCTTGGATATGCCCATAGCGGTTGAAGACATCCCAGTCTCCGCACCAGCCTCTGCAGAGATGAATAACCCAGAGAATGCCGAGGCTCCAGTGGTCATGACCACTTCCTTCATCAGGCAGCAGATTGATATGGGAATTCATGACCTTATGTACCAAGTGTCAAGGCAGTTGGCAGATATTGTCAGACCCATGGTGCATAACGAGGTTCAGCAGGCGAGAGACATGGAGAACAGCCGAGGACAGCAAGGTGAACACTCGGCTAGTTCTGCGTTGGCAAGGGGGAACGGGCAAACCCAGTATGCACAAGGTGGTCAGGCTTGGCAGCCTCAGCCGAATGTGGTTCAAAATGGGCCTCTTCAGACACAGCCCATACCACTACCGGTAGGGCCACCAACCCAGCCATACGGTGATCAGCAGAATACATGGGTACCACCCCATGCTGAGGGGCAAGTGATGCCACCTGATCAAGCGAATCTGCAGTATGGGCAGATCAACATGGCCCGGAGACCAATTAACACGGTTGGGCATATCGGTTTGCCGCCAGTAATGTCGTATGCTCCAACGCATGGCCCTACTGTGCAGGCGAATTCATATGGACAGCCGAATTGGCAGCCGATGGCCCCTGGTTATGGTTCAGGGAAGCTATCTGGGGATTGGAATGTTAACAATCCACCATTCTACCAACCGCAACCACCCCCACGCCATACCCTCCAAAGTAAGTTCAAATATACTACGAGCGGTGGCAACTATGGGGAGAGCGGACATGGAACAATGTTCCACCTCTACCCCGAATGCATCATTGTTCCAGGAACTCAGGTCGGAGGTTTTGGGGAGTATGGTCCAGAGCAGCAATGGACTTCTAATCCACCTCTAGGCAATGTTCCACCAAATACCTTCAACCTTCAGAATTCGTTCCAACAGGCTTCCTCCTGGAGACCAATGGGTCAGAGTACGGCCCAAATTAATCCACAAGACAATCGGCAGGGAGCCTCTCATTTGATAGACCCAGAAATGATCGCAAATACCATCAAGAAGTACTTCGGGGTACAGTTAAAGCCGTTGGACCGTCCTGTTTACAGGAAACCGTACCCTGAATGGGTGGATCGGATGTTTCCTCTCCCTAGGGGATTCAAAACTCCAGATTTCACCATATTCTCAGGGGAAGATGACAAGTCTACCATGGAGCACATAAGGCGTTTCACAGCCCAGTGTGGTGAAAGCAGCCAGAATGAGTATCACAAGCTTCAGCTCTTCCCATTATCACTCACTGGGACAGCGTTCACCTGGTACTCCTCCTTGCCTCCAAACTCAGTACAGAATTGGGCCGATATGGAGAGGTGTTTCCATGATAGATTTTATTGGCCGCAACCCCAAGTAACGGTAACCGATCTAACTAGTCTCAGGCAGCAAGTTGATGAGTCGGTTGCTGATTATATTGAAAGATTCAAAAAGAAAGCAGGGAAATGTTCTGTGCAATTCCCTGAAACAGAATACACTTCTATGATGATTAACAACATGCACCCGCAGCTGAAGGAGAAGTTGGTAGGACAAGCCTTGCATGATTTGAATCACCAGCGAGAGGCTATCCGAGTTGAGCAATATATCCAGGAAAAGGAGAAGCGAAGGGCTAGCCGAGGAAAGTGGTCCCCATCTAGTCTCTATTATAGAGGCAGAGAAATCGACTCAAACTACCGACCTTACGGTGATATGATGGTAGCGAAATAGTCAAAGGGAAGAGCTATTCCCGCCAAAGATTGAAGGCCGCTAAAGCCAAAGAAATCGAATCAACAGAGGATAGAGCGGTACTCCTTTGACATAACCAAAGCGGACTGCATTTTCGACTACTTGCTCAAGGACAAGCAAATTCGGTGCTAGGCGGGCATCGGATTCCACCTCCGAAGAATTGATGAACAAGAAATACCGTAAGTGGCATAACTCATATAACCATTCTACTGACTAATCGTAGTTTTCGGGAAGGCCATCTGAAGGCTATCAAAGAGGGTAGGTTCAAGCTGGCCGATAAGAGCATAGCCGAGATGTCGATGGACACCAATCCATTCTCACCGTAACCATGGCCATGGTGTCTTTCAAAACCCGATCACCAGCCGATAAGAAGGGAACAATCTATCGAGTGTTTGGATGCCCAAAGAAGAATCCAAAAGAAACCAAGAGGTCACCAGGGGATCTGTGTTTGACAGATTGGGAAACCCACCAGTGCTACCAAAAAATGGGGGTCAGCCATCTTCGAGCCGATTCCATGGTAAACCTCCCAAACCCGGACGTTTGACTAACGAGTTGATCAGCCAGTACCACAAAATGCAAGCAAAGACCGAGAGAGTCCAGCATGCCCAGGAGACTGGGGGGCAAACTCAACTGGGAATCTCAGCTGAAGCCCATCCGAGTATGCCCAGGATCAGTGAGGAACCTCTCAAAAAGTCTAAGAGAAGAGTGGCGGAGTTCAATGTTGAAGCGGGACTGTCATCTCTTCGCATAATCAGAAGGAATGATGATGAACTCTAACCACAGAGGATGATCAAGCCACCGCAAATGTCAAAGAAGGGAAGTGGGTGGTTAATCAACCTCAAGAAGAAAGAGTTCAAACCAAGAATAATCGACTAGAACGCAGAAAGAAGGCTGCAGAGGGCTAGATCCTTGCAAAAATGAAACAAACCTTGCAGATGATAGCCGATGCCAAGGCGATAAGAAAGAGATCCCAGAAGCTAAAGTGGCAGAAGCCATTGACAGGGCTTTTGGACCTTGCGGTTTGGAGGCTGACAAAGTTGAAACTGATCAAGCCAAGGAGGTCCCAGTGACAATCCCGGTCGCCGAGGCAGGCAGCGGGCGGCCTGAGGAAGGAAAAGGGGAACTGATGAAGAGGAAGGGCATATTCACATATACACAAACCGCTTAAATGGTGATGACGAGCCGATCCTAGAGTGCAGTTACCGAGAAGATTCAATTTTGGATTATCTCTCGGATGAGAGTGAAGCGGGTGATGGTCGCCATCGAGGTCGTTAGTCTTATCCAAAGTGAGTTAAATTTGGTTACCCCGGATCGAACACTTAGAAGGAGACATATTTGTGGAAGAAGCAGAATAGGCAACTTTAGCCGATGACACGGCAAAAAATGCTTTGGGTACTATATTTGGTAGGCCAACCGAAGACATGATAAAATACTTGAAGCCCTCAGATGTGAGAGCCCACATCAATGGCAAGGCCTTCACGAGTGTTCGTTGATAATGGGGCAAGATTAAATGTGATGCCGGTGGCCACCTTGAGGAGTGCGAACAAGTGCGAAGAAGATCCGATCCCAACTAACATGAAAATGGCTAGCTTCATGGGGAGAGGCTTTCGTGCGCTTTAGGAATCACGATAAGAGATCACAGTTGGCCCCAAAAGCATCAAGTCAACTTTCTTCGTGATTGATGGCAAACCATCTTATGCAGTCCTGCTAGGGAGAGATTGGATCCACACCAACCAATGCTTACCTTCCACCATGCATCAGAAGCTCATTTTTTGGGAAGGGGATAAAATTGAGATAGTCCCAGCTGATAATAATCCATTCCCAGCCGAGGTACAAAATCTAGAAGCCTTGTTCTACTCTCCTTCTGTGGCTCCCATAGCTGTTACTGAGGAATTAGCCGTTAGCCGAACCACGGCTAACCACAGAGTTTTGATATGTTTAAAGACACCCAAGTGGTGCAGGACTTATGGGACCGGCTAGAGGCTTTCAGGATTGAATCTCACGTAGCTGAGTCCTGGCTGATAGACAAACAACAAGGCGATGGCCTCACATCGGCAGACGAGATCACGGAGTTGCCGATGGAGTTTGAATCACCTATTCGGAGGACTTTGCCAACCTTCGAATCACAAGACCCCTTGGAGGACCTCAATTTAGGAACTCCAGAAGAGCCTCGGCTAACGCAAATCGGATCAGTTCTTTGGGAAAAGGATAAGGAAGAGATGGTAGCCTCAATAAAAATATAAAGACCGCTTTGCATGGGATTATCATGAGATGCCTGGCTAGCACGAATTGGTGGAGCATAGGCTACCGATCAAGGAGAGATTCAAACCACATAAGCGACCACCTAGAAGATACCATCCTCACCGATACCACAAATCAAAGCGGAAATCGAGCGTTTGCTCAATCTTTGGTTTCATCGGAGCGACCAGTGCACGTAGAGTGGTTAGCCAATATAGTACTCAGAAGAAGAAGAATGGCAAGATTCGAGTCTGCATTGATTATAGAGACTTGAATTTAGCCACTCCAAAGGACGAATATGTGATGCCTGTGGCAGACATGTTAGTCGATGCAGTTGCCACACATGGTATTTTAACCTTCATGAACGGGTACTCGGGCTATAATCAGATACTTGTAGCTGAGGAAGACACTCACAAGACTGCATTCAGGTGCCCAGGGGTACTGGGAATTTATGAATGGTTAGTGATGCCATTCGGCTTGAAGAATGATGGGGCCACGTACCAGAGAGCAATGAACGCTATCTTCCATGATCTAATCGGCAAGATTATGGAAGTATACATAGATGATGTGGTAGTAAAATCCAAAGACTTCAAAGCCCACTTAGCCGATTTGGAACAGGCTTTGCAGAGGATGAGGGTCCATAACTTGAAGATGAATCACGCAAAGTGCATGTTTGGTGTATCGGTGGTAACTTCCTCGGTTTCTTGGTGCATCAAAGGGCATTGAAATAGATCAAAACAAGGCCAAGGCAAAGACTGAGGCTAGACCACCCAGGAACAAAAAGGAGTTACAGAGCTGCTGGTAAAATCAACTTTTGAGAAGATTTATAGCTAATTAATTTGGTAAGATGAAGGCTTTTTCCCTTTGCTAAAGCTCAAGAATGCTTGAGGAGATGGTGTGGGGCTCACGAGCAAAGAAGAGGCCTTTGAACAAATAAAGAAGGCTTTGGCTAGTCCACCAGTTTTGGTGCCCCCCATGCCAGGGAAGCCTTTGAAACTTTACATTGCGGCATTGAAGAGTCTATCGGTACTGTTAGCGCAGGATCTTTGAAGATGGAACTGAAAGAGCAGTGTACTACCTTAGCCGAAGTCTCAATGATGCTGAGACCAGATATACTCCATTGGAGAAGTTGTGCCTATCTTTGTTTTACGCTTGTACAAAACTTGAGTATTATTTAATGCCACATGAAATATTAGTTTTGTGCAAAATTGACAATGTTCGGTACTTGCTTAATAGGCCTGTCTTACAAGGTCGTTTGATGAAGTGGGCCATTAAGCTCACTGCCTTTGCATTGAAATACGTCCCACTAAGGGCTGTCAAGGGTCAGGCACTAGCCGATTTCTTGGCGTAACATCCTGCGTGGAAGTTGATGATCCTGGGTACCCCAATTACTTGCATAAACCTATTGCCTTGGGTCCTAACTTTGATGGGTCCCAAACCCAGAAAGGAGCTCGGGGCCGAGTGACAATTACCAACCCGGATGGGAAGATGTGGAGGTTTGCGTATCGCCTAAACCCAGATTTAACTAATAACCAAGCCGAGCACGATGCCGTGATCATAGGGTTAAAGTTGTTAGCCATGATGGGCGCCGAGTACATTCATGTAAAGGCGACTCTACGGTTGGTGGTCGACAACTAACCAAAGAATATGGGTGCAACAACCCAAATCTGTTGGCGCGTTATGCAACTACCGATGATTGATTCACCGATTTATTGATGCAAAGGTGTCATACATCCCTAGAGGAGCTAATATGGAGGCGAACGATCGGCCCAAGAGGCCTCGGATATAGGAACTCGTTCTTCGACTTTAGAGTACGCATTTAATTACCACCGAGGTGATGGTCGCATCAAGTCGAGTCATGGAGGAACAAGTCGATCGAGTACTTACGAGATCCTTCTAAGTGCACTAACCCCAAAGTTAAGAGACGAGCTCTAAGGTATGTGCTTCTTGATGATGAATTGTATAAGAGAAGCATGAATGGGGTATTGTTGAAGTGCATAGATAAAAATGAAGCCCTAAGGGTTATGGGTGAAGTTCACGAAGGCATATGCGGCTCGCATAGGGCTGGGCCAGTTATGAAATGGCTGATTTACCGCCATGGTTATTATTGGCCTACCATCACAGCCGATTGCTTTCAATACGCCAAAGGATGCGGAAGACATGGTCGCAAGAAGAGGATGTGCAGAAAGGAAGCTAGGGTTTGAGGGTCCAAAAAAGTTCAAAATGCCTGAGTAGTAAGGAGGACGAATGGGCCTAGCTATTTAAAGAGAAATCATGCGCACGATCAACGATGAGAGTTGTTAAGATATTATCGGATAACAAAATTGATCACGTGGGAAAAGTAGCCGTTCAGGTCATAATGAGTGACATTAAATGCATATAAAGTGACTAACGATTGACGTTTCGGAGACTCAAACTTTATCCGATACATCAATCCAGCATGGACAGCTGAAATGATGTAGGGGGCAATTGTTATCACCAGAAATATCAGCCACAAAATGATGAAGGGAACAATGACGAAGCGGAACAAATTGATGAAGGGAACAAATAGATGTGTGGGATAAGCCGTCGGATTGGTAGCGAAAATTGGTCCCATCAACCAGGGATAGAAAGGAAAATTCCGAAGCCCAGGGGAGCATCATGAGGTCACCGATTATTAAAGAGTATAGCCGATGTGGATAAAGGAAATATCCGATCATTATGGACACATCGGCTGAGCTACCTTTAATTAATATAGAGCTTTGAAGCTCGACCAAGGGCTAGATATGTGAAAGTCATGTACTTTGGCGCTAAAATGACCAAAGCTAGCCGTTGGAAGTCTCCAACGCATTTAACACGTGATAAATCGTTTGCCCAGCCGATGGGAGAGCGGTTAACCCACGATACGCATGAAGAAGCAGTTGAGGGACACCCACGACCGCTCGTGGTCAGCCATGAACGTGTGGAACGCATAATGGCCGATAGGGGGTGGTTACAATTTTGTTTTCCTTTTTGTATATATATACCTACGCTGAGAAATGTAAACACACGACATCAATCAAACAACTATTTCTTTTGCAATTTATCAAGCTTTTTACAGCATTTTACCTTAGCCGATTCCATGTTTCTTAGTCTTAGCCTTAGCGTAGCGTAGTTTCACCACACTCAACGCTTTCTGGAGCAGTTGGGGAACCCACAATCGAGAATTAGAGTTCCGTTCTCGGTGTAATCGCTTAACAGGAATCAATTTGTTGGCTGGACGTTAGCCGAATCCCTCGGCTGATTTTTCCACGCAAACAAGATCTAATCCTTCCATTAACAACATTGTGGAAACAAATTGTATTTTGAACTATCTCCATAAATAGAATTGTTCCTCTCTCAATGAATTAGCTTCTAGTTTATACGAGTTTCTTAATTAAAATAAATTTCTTGTTCTTAACTTACAAAACTTCTAAGCTTATAGATATTTATAGAGACACTAAATGAGAAATGCGTTTGGACGAAGGGTTTTAGAGGGGAGAGAAGATGAAGACTTTTTTTTTTTCTAAATTAAGAAAGTTATAAAATATTTATAAAAATAAATATAATGTGATTTAAATGTTATATAATCACCTAACCTAAAGTGTTATTTCTTCAATTTTTTTAAAATCTCAAATATATATCAACATATATAAACTTAGTATTTTAAAATTCTCATCTCCAAAACCCTTGCAGACCCTCCATTCAAACTGAAAATTTATGCCTAAATAGAGTAACTCTAGAAAGACCAACCTTGCTTTTTAGTTTTTGCACATCATCATTATACTTCTACTAGTGACCAATTTTCTTCATGATGCCGTTTAATAAGCACACCCCCAACAGCAGAAAAAGCAAGATCACCATTTGTTTGTTTGCTAACCATATTTTTTTTTTGTTTCAGATTATGTGCAGGCCGAGGGATTTGAAACTAGCTCTATGGACACAATTTTCCGAGAAGTCAATTAACAGTTAGGGGCCTTGACTATCAGTAACTCGGTTTTACCTTGTAACTCTTTCTTTTAGGTGTCTGTAACTAAATTCTCCATGCTTACCATTCACCATGTCACCTTTTTTTATGCAAGGAGAGATACAAAGCTTAATTAAAGTTGTGTTTGGATTGACTTATTAATAGTTTATTTGAGCTTATTTACTAGTATAAAAACCTATAGAGGTTATTAAAACAACTTATGACTGCAAGCTGTTTATAGCTTATTTTCATAAGCTACTGTGAACATATTATTTAATAGCATTGCTCAATAGCTTATTCGACATCTTATTGTCGTGACACGGGACCTGCGTTCGAAATCGAAACCATCAGCACCCCCTTTGTTTCGTTTCGTTATTTTTTTACTTTAAGCATTCACGATTTCACTGGTTTTGTTCACGGCTTGGCCACAAAATAGAAATTCCATTATGAATATAAAAACAAAATCAGGAAGGAAAATCTACGTGAATAAAGACACCAATATTGGTAGCAACATCCAAAATATGTATATGGTCAAAAGAATTAGCCAATGGTGTGGTTATTAATTTTTTTCTGCAAATTAAAAACAACTAAATATTCAATGTTATTTTTATTTTTATTTTCATTTTGACGGAAATTTTATTTTTATTTTTAATCATTGCTTCATGATATATATTAATATTACAAGGTGAACAGTGCTTAGTGAATTTTTTTTTGATAATTTGCTTAGTGAAATTCTAATTTTTCAATAATAATTTTGTGATATATTATGTTATTTTTATAAATTTTTTGTTTATTTTAATAATGGTTCTATTCTTATATTTTTTTAATTTGTAAAAATCTTAACATGTTATAAGTGTTTATGCAATGTTGCATCCAAATACTTCAATTTTGTATAAGCTCTTTTAAATGTATATATCCAAAAAAACAAATAGCTTACTGAATATAAACACTTAAATAAATTGTTTATCCAAATATGCCCTTCAGTATTGTCACAACTTTCTATTTTGACAAAATTGGTTGTTTAATCTCAAACAATTCAGATGAGGAGTGAAGTTCTACATCCGTCGGAGAAAGTTAATGTTGAATTAAGTTTAGGATACTAAGTACAACATGCAACTACAAAGTCCCACTTGAAATTTACACATTAAATTTAGTGGTGTAAACAATCGTAGGCCAGTGCAGCCCTTCTTAAATTTAAAAGGGGCCAAAGCCCATCAAAACGGTGGTTACTATTTTCGCCCCTGTTTATGGTAATACACCACCACAAGTTAATTCATATTTCCCCCAAAGCACCCATAACTGAAAGTTAACTTCCGAAAGTTATATTTTCATTTCACTGATAATTAGCCTTCTGGAATTTAACTTATAGACTGTTTGTAACATGTTGACCGGAAGTTAACATTTGAATATTTTCTTGACTTTCAAAAGTTAATTTCTATTTTTGTGATTTATTTATTTATTGTTTAAGATGGAAGGAAAAGCAGTTAAAGGCAAACTAAATACATCAAAATACAAAAATATTGCATCCGCACATAAAGAAAAATAATTACAAAATAAAAGTCAAGATAAAGGAAACAAATAGAGGTTAATGTGCAGATCGGGTACTCTTCCTCCATTGATCATGACCACCTTACGCGCCTCAACCAGTGTCTAGCATACACCTTGGTTGTTGGCGCGTGGAGGCTGTTGGCCTCTGACATGGTTCAACATGTGCACATTTGGTTCATGCCATATCTACACAATGTAAAATGCATTTGGTTAAATCAATTAATTTTTTTTTTTCAAAACTTCGGCACCTTTTGAAACAATGGTTACTATTTGCGCCCCTGTTTATGCTAATACACCACCACAAGTTAATTCATATTTTCCCCCAAAGCACCCATATCTGGAAGTTAGCTTCCGAACGTTATATTTTCATTCAATGATAATTAGCCTTCTGGAAGTTAACTTTTGGACTACTTTTTTTTTGACATAAAGAAACTTATTTCATTTCATTGATAATAATGTCTGCTACAAAATCAGGAACAAATTCAAAAACGTAGCAACAAGGTTTAGATAAAGCCGCTCTTGCAATAGCAAGAGCAACCTCATTTGTTTGTCGCTTTACAAAAACTACTGAGCAGTTTTGTCTAGACTTCAGGGCGTCTCTGCAGGCAAAAATTATTGAACCAAACTTTGAGGCATCATTGTTGTTGTTGTTGTGAACATTGTCAACAACTACTTTAGCATCTAGCTCAAAGATCATGTGCTTCAGACCCAGCTCAAGCGCCCAATTTAAAGCTTTTAGTAAGCTAGAGTCTAACCCTCGGAGCTAAACAGGGTTCTAGCCACAAAGATCTTGCTCCCATGAACATGCCTACCTCATCACGGATGCAGAAATCCAAACTAGTGCGTTTCTCACCAGCAAAGAACGATGCATCGATATTGCACTTCAAGCGGCCTGGTGGAGGTGCAGTCCAGACATATGGCTGTGTGGTCATAGCAGCGGTTGGAGTTGAGGCAATAATCGAACTCTTTGCAAGTAACCACTCCTCCAGAAATGTTGTAGCTCTATGGATGACTTGGGTGGTGCTCTCCAATTTGTCATTCCAGACAGTAGCGGATCTAAGACCCTGAGTCAGGGGGTGCAAAAAAATTTAAAATTATTTGTCATTATTGTTAAAAAATTTCTAATAACAAATTATTGCTAAAAAATTAAGGGACTACTGGTAGCGGTAACAAAAATTAAAACCATAAGAACATTCGCAAACGATTAAGCTATGCAAAATTCTATTAGATTACAACTTTGTGTTGCGTGTCTTGAAAAACAAATTCATTATTTATATTACTTATATATCATTATAATCATTTATATTATATATTATATAAGGTTATTTAAGTCATTATATTTTAAATGATTTAATCTCTTCTCCCTTCCAAAAAACTCCAACATTATATGTGAGCAAAAGTTGAGTTAGGAGATATTTTGCTCCCCTCCTCTCCCCTCCTAAAAATTAAACCAAATATAAAAAATTAAAATAACCCCTCCCTTCTCTTCCATTCACCTTCAACCAAACACTATCTGAGTGAGAGGGTTGAGAGATGAAAATATATGGGTCAGGGTGTGTAAAAATTTAAATTGAGTGGGGTCAAAAAAAGTTATATAAGAGTACAAGTGAAACTTTTAAAATTTGAGGGTGTGCAAGTGCACACCCTCAAATGTATATAGGTCCGCCACCGTCTCTAGTCGACGAACATCGAGATTTAACCATAGTATTTAGTCACAACATCAATTCATGTGATGGATACATGTTGTGGTGGATGTAGCTAGGAATATAGGCAGTGGCGGACCTAAGACCCTGGTCCAGGGGATGCAAAAAATTTTAAAATTATACGTCATTATTGCTAAAAAAATTCTAATAACAAATTATTGTTAAAAAATTAATGGACTACCAGCAACGGTAACGAAAAGGAATACCATAAGAACATTTTCGAACGATTAAGCTATGCAAAATTGCATTAGATTACAACTTTGTGTTGCGTGTCTTAAAAAACAAATTCATAATTTATATTACTTATATATCCTTATAATCATTTATATTACATATTATATAAGGTTATTTAAGTCATTTTATTTTAAATGATTTAAGCTCCCATCCACTGCCCTCCAAAAAACTCCAACATTGGATGAGAGCAAAAAATGAGTTAGGAGAGATTTTACTCCCCTCCTAAAATTTGAACCAAACATAAAAAATTTAAAATAATATCTTCCCTCATCTCTCCTCTCCTCTATTCACTTCCGACCAAACACTATTTGAGTGAGAGGGTTGAGAGACGAAAGTGCATGAGTTAAGGTGTGTAAAAATTTAAATTGAGTGGGGTCAAAAAAAATTATATAGGGATGTAAGTGAAATTTTTAGAATTTCAGGGTGTGCACCAACATAGAGTGGGTCCGCCTCTGTGTCTTCCAATTTCAACTAACTTCTCTGAAAGATCATTGAGAGAGTGTGGATCACGGGGTGCAAAATGGTATAATCAGGGGGTTCAAAATAAAAATTATTGGAAGTGTAGGTGAGAATTTTAATTTTTGAGGGGGTTCAAGTACACCCCCTGAGAACTACTTAAGTCCGTCCCTGATTTAAGAGCTTTTCAATGCATAAAACTTTTGGACTACTTATAACATGCTAAATTTAATTTATAAACTGTTTGTAACATGTTTACCGGAAGTTAACATTTGAATATTTTCTTAACTTTCAAAAGTTAACTTCTATTTGTGATTTATTTATTATTTAAGATTGACAAGAAAAACAGTTAAAGGCAAACTAAATACATAAAAATACCAAAATATTGCATCCGTACATAAAGAAAAAATAATTACAAAATAAAAGTCAAGATAAAGGAAACAAATAGAGGTTATTGTGCAGATCGGTACTGTTCATCAATTGATCGTGACCACCTTACGCCCCCCAACCAGTGTCTAGCATACACGCTGGTTGCTGGCATGTGGAGGTTGTTGGCCTCCGACATGGTTCAACATGTGCACATTTGGTTTGTGCCATATCTATACAACGTAAAATGCATTTAGTTACATCAACTAATTTATTTTTCAAAACTTCAGCACCTTTCGAATAATGTTAGGGGCAGGGACGGATCCAAAAAACTATCAAAAGGGGCTAAAATATGTAATAATGAATACTAAATGCATATTGAATCATAATAATTTAATACATCATAATGTCTATCTAAGTCGTGCACATCGTTCTTTCATATCATAAAATTCATCAATAATAAAATTTATGTCAAATTTTTCAGCAATCCTTCTCTCAATGTAAGTATTTAAATAATCAGCTAGAAATTCATCTTCTATATTGTTTCTGATTCGATTTTTCAAAATTTTCATAGCTGAAAATGATCTCTCAGTTGTAGCAGTTGAAACAAGAAGAGTTAATATCAAACAAATTAAATAATCAATCAAAGGATAGGTCAAATATTTTCTTGTTTTCACCCATCCTTGACATAACTCATAAATTATTGATAAATTTCTCAACCTCTTTACGTTTTTTATTTGTAACGTTTTGCTTGCCTTTACCCTATGTAATTGAGCCAAAACTATTTGTGAATGGGCCCCAAAGACCAAAACTATAAAATATGGCCATTATTAAATGCACCCCCCACCTGGTAGGTACACCCCCCATTTTGCAAATTTCCCAAAATACCCCTCTAATAAAATCAGCAAAAATTCTTTTTTTTTTATTCTGAACATTTTACCGGAAATTGCATTTTCCGGTAACAAATTTTACACACAATGTTACCGGAAATTGGTACTGTATACAATTGTATACCTAAATTGCAATTTTCGTGATATAATTAAGTAATTTCCCATAATACCCCTTGAATAACACAACAAAACTCAACTTTCACCCCGATCCACTCACACTCACGCTTCAAAAAATTCTAAATCCTCAACCGAAACGCTGTTTCACTCCGGAAATTGAAAATTTTCGGTACGCTTTTTTTTTTGTTTTTTAAACATAGTTCCGAAAATTGAAATTTCCGGTATACAATTTGTATACCGGAAATTGAAATTTCCGGTGATTTACAATTCTGTACCGAAAATTGCAATTTCCGGTATACAAATTGTATACCAGAAATTGCAATTTCCGGAACTATATTTTTAAATCACCGAAAATTTCAATTTTCGGTATACAAATTGTATACCGGAAATTGCAATTTCCGGTGATTTACAATTCTGTTCCAGAAATTGCAATTTCCGGTACAGAATTTATTTTATTACATTTTACTATAATTGATTTATTTGTCTTTCAGATATGCCTAAGTCGAGAGGGAGAGGAGTAGCTTCCACTCCTGGTAGTGCGCCTCATCGTAGACAATCTGGCAGCTCAGGATCGCTCTGAGCGTCGAGACGTATTACAGCAGCCGCACGAGGATAGTGAAGGCGACCAGATCCCATTTTGTATACGAGGCTCCAGAGGATATAGAGGAGAGACATGGTATAGTTGGAGACCAGGCTGCCCTTTCCTGGAGGACCTTACGATGGGTCGTTGCTACAGATTATCAAAGATCATGTTGCCTATCGATATGGCAGGCGTGTATATATCCTGGTTGTTATTTGATCAAATGTTTATTTTTTTATATGATCAATGATGTTTATTTGTGTGCGAGAGCGTGATGCGCTTAAGGTGGCCTCTCATGGCCTCAAGTTGCAAAAATGGCTGAGTGGAAGAGTACCACGCCTCCATGTAAATGAGCATCTCTCGAGGCCTACTTAACCTCCTTGCTATACCGCAGCCGGATGGTTGGCGGGCCTTACCGTCACGCCTTTGCGAGAAGATGGCATCGGGAGACGAAAGCAGCTTCCATCCGCTCTTTCGAGAGATGACGATACGCGCTTGATGATGTGTCGATCCTCCTAGGCCTTAAAGTGGCGGCTCTTTTATGTACCTCTGATGGATCCAGACATTTCCATATCTTATTTATAGACATTGGGGTGTACATATAAAGAAAGAGGCAAGCAAGGAGACGACAAATATAGGGCGCCATATGAGTATTGACTTCTTGATGAAGACATATGACCAACAAGGCGTTTATGATGGAGCCGGTGGATGCGGCCCAGGGCCATGGATAATGTTGTTGTTGACCTGTACTCATTTTGGCGCACAAGAGCCATGTATATATTGACATCAAGTACCGGACCTGCACGTGACTTGGGGGAGGAGGTAGGTGTCATGGGCTAGTGCCGACCAGCCTTCTTAACGGATATCCGGGAGACGCTAGCCCACGGCATGACACTAAGCATTGGTGGATACATGACACTTCTTCTCGTACACAAACATATTTTTGTAAACAATTATTTATTTAAAGTACATTGTATGGCGTGTTGATTCATTATTGTTGTCACAGGCATGGATATATGGGTATTTCCCCGCTCTCGCAAGAGGAAGGATAACTGATCACCGGGCATGACACGAGCCATGAGGTGGTCGCCGGTTAAGGGTGACGGCCAGTGGAGCCCTTCAGAGAGCGGCCGGATGCGTTGGCTGGCCGATGACGTTGTTTGAGACCGTGGGAGGCATTAGGGGCGGGTTGTCATCCGGCTGCGCTCGCTGGGGTACATCCGGTGTGCCTCATTTATTGTGTCGCACTGGCCCGAGAGGGTAGTCGGGCGATTCGGCCACATCCAGGACATTCCGGCCACCACCACCGCATCCCACACCGCAGAGAGATGATGGATGCATGGATACAGCTTTCCTATGCACTTTATCATGTCGATTGGCCCCCGATTTATACCGGCCTCGCATCCGGCCAGAGTGCGACCTATTGGTGTACATGGAGTGGTATCGTGCAGATGTCGCATCCACTCTCGATCAATTCGGATGCTCCCAGGCCGCGACTACTCCCCGATTGTGTAAGTTGTTTAGATATACATTATGTATTTTTGTGTTTGTTTATTTTCTCTTATGTCTCTCTCGATGTCTTGTTATAATTTGCACCAAGATTGGTGATGATATGGGTGAGAGGTAGCCTCGATCCACCAAGATTCTCCAGCATGTACCGAGAGACTATGAGATGATGGACCCTCTCTGCTTGTCGAGTATATTTCCCAGGCACTACGATAGCGCCAGGTGGGACGGAGGCGACCACATCCGCTAAGGCCGACAATGTGAGAAGATAAGATTTTTTTTTTATGTTTATTATGTTTTTTTTGTTATATTTGGACATCTTTTGTTGTTATATTTACATTTTGTTATATTTGCGCTTCTTTTTTGATGTTGTTTAATCGTGGCCACTTGCTCGTTCTTTTTTATTCGCGTAGCCTATGCTCCCAACAATGAACCAACTTCACGTGGTTTATAGAAAAAAAATGATACATTTGGACTGCAAATTCAACACTAAAAAAACCAACGTCACATTACATTACATTGCATAACCAACAACATACTTATGAGATCCAGTTGACTTTGAAGAACTTGATGACTTTGATCTATACTTTCCACCCCTTTCACAACCCAAAATGACTTTTGTTTTTCTTCCTCTTTGTCCTGTTTCTGTGTCTGATCTTACAATGACAACAACTATATTGTTTTCTTCCCAACCTCTCGAGCCCAATACAAAGGTCATCTCGCAAGAAAATATCTACAAAAAGTATTAATCTTAATGTTTTGCAAAAAAAAAATTACGACATATTCATAATATCAAACAATAGTGCAAATTCATTCGGCGTAGTAGTGAATACATCACTACAATCGAAATGTTGGGGAAACGCTTTACGGTCGTCACCTTCATTGAATCAGCCACTAAAATCATCCATTTCCAATGAAACTAAAATGAAACAAACAATAGATTATTACGTGGGAAAAAAGTTTGAAAATATCGCATCGAAAATTTGTAATTTCGAAAAAGATTGTAATATTGTGTACCAAAATTTTGAATTTCTGCACAATATTTTATCTTTCCGAAATTGCAAATTTCCCGACGTTAATTTTGATACCGAAATTGCAATTTTCGGTATAAATTTGTATACCAAAAATTGCAATTTCCGGAAAAAGATTAAAAATATAACGTACCGAAAATTCAAAATTTCCGGTACACAATATTTTTAATCTTTTTTCGGAAATTGCAAATTTCCGGTACGTTATTTTGTATACCGGAAATTGCAATTTCCGGTATAAAATTTGTATACCGAAAATTGCAATTTTCGGAACAAAATTCAAAAACGAAACAAAGTCCGTACCGAAAATTCGTATTTCCGGTACGACGAGAGCGTTTTACACCAAGTCTGCGTGCAAAAACATAAAAAATGAGTGTTTGACTACAAAATCCTTTGATGTAAAGGGGAATGAACCTGTCGTAAATAAGCTCTTTTGACCATCATAAGCTGGCATCTGTTTATCAACGATTGTCTCTCGATGCATTCGGACTAGCTTACTAGTCCTCGATGCAAAGTAAGCTAGTCCGAATACATCGAGAGATTGTTGACAGTATGGGTGAAGATATTTAATCAAAGTGATTCGCTTCTCCCCAAAAGAGAATTATCTCTTTCGGGTAAAATTGTGTGTAAAATTTGTGTACCGGAAATTACAATTTCCGGTATACAAATTGTATACCGAAAATTGCAATTTCCGGTAACATTGTGGGTAAAATTGTATACCGAAAATTACAATTTCCGATAGAAATGCAGCCGCTTTCAGCTGTGATTTAGAATTTCTAAAGTGTGAGTGTGAGGATCGGAGTGAAGGTTGAGTTTTTGTTGTACAAGTTATTCAAGTATGTGAAATTGCGCAATTATTATAAATTAAATGCAGATTTTCAATCAGATATCGAAAATTGCAATTTCTAACATTGTGTGTGTAGAATTTGTCGAAACTGCAATTTCCGTATATACAAATTTCACCTAAAATCGCACTTTCCTGCAAATGTTCAGAATTAAAAAAAAAAAATTTTTTGCTGATTTTATTAGAGGGGTATTTTGGGAAATTTGTAAAATAGGGGGTGTACCTACCAGGTGGGGGGTGCATTTAATAATGGGCTAAAATATTAGGGGGGAAATGCAAATTGATCAAAATTGATGTGACGTAACAGCAAACGTGATTCTCCATTCTCCAGGTTTGTTTGCCTTCGCATATAAATTTTAGACTTTGCATCTTTGTGATTTGGAAAAAGTGTATAAAAAATGAAAATTGGCCCATATATCACATCTCGGACATCATATGTACAGTGTTATAAAAAACAAACAATTGAAGGGAGGGAGGAGCTTCAACCCATGTGTGCCCTCTCTTGCATCCGTTCTTGGATAGGGGCACCATTCGTATGATGTTAGGGGCCAACATGATTGTTATGCAGGCTTATCCAGAAGACAATGTGAAATCCATTTACAAGATATAGAATTAGCGACCAAAATTAGAGACGGAAAAAATGAAATCTGACACTAATTTCCTCATCACTAAATTTAGTGATATAGAGTTAGAGATATAATTCATATTTTTCCTCTCTAAATTTTCGTGCTAATTAAATTTTTGCTAACAGTGAGAGGAACAACTTTGGTGGAAGCAAACTCTCTCAAAGTGTTCCATCCAAAACGACGCGAACCTTCAACTCGTTGGTCGTATGCGTGTCCCTCGTTAATCGTCTCTGTCGTGGCAAAATTATTCATAGTTCTCTCAAAACCATTAAGGTTCTCATCACCCGTTACCTAAACATGACTTCTCATCCAATAGATGATATAGACTAGTCACTAAATATTTAATTAAATATTTTAGCAAAGACCTCATTCAATGATTTTTTCCTACACATATTAATTATGAAATCAAACTCAAAGCCACATATTTAAATGAACTTGTATATCTTTTACTCATACTATTACGACTATGTTTGGTAAAAATAAGCTATAAGTTAGCTTATAACTAAAAAGCTAGCTAATCAAAATTGAAGTGTTCGGTAAAAATAGTTGTTTAACTAACAGATACATATAAAATGACATAAAATGATAAAAATTTGTCTTTATTTTAAATTTGAAAAAAGATAAAGAATATAATAATTAATGAGGATAAAAATGGAGAAAAGATAAAATGTTATAAGTTATAAGCTCAGATACTACTTGAAGTAGCATCTCAACAAAAGCTATAAGCTAGTGTGATAAGTTTGCTTACCAAACATTTTTTTTCGGTTAAACAAGCTTATAAGCTAGTCCAATAAGTTATAAGCTAGTTTCTTGGCCTTACCAAATTATTTCCTCATATTGATAAGTTGTTAAACACAAAATGAATCTTTTCGAGTAAAATTTTCACATGATAAGATTATGTAAAATTCTATTTCTATGTTTCACTTCACAAATGTTTAAATTATTATATTTGGATTCATGAAAAAAGTCGGAATGAAATTATTAAAAGAATTATTGTTTAGACTAGAATGAATTTCATTTATTCCATCTAATATCAGATTTTTCTTTTCCTCTAATTTGGGCTAAATGAATGAAATATCCAAAGAATTCAATGATAAGTTTATTTTGTTTTATTCCATTTTACTTCACCCTATTTCATCTCATTTTATTCTGCTCTACTCTCCATTAAATACTGAAACATGACCTAAATGACATGACTATTAAAATTTATAAATATTTATGTGAGTGAAAGTAGATGGACACAAGATATTCATGCTCTTGGTCTTAAAAGATATCGTGAGATTTTTCATCCCCTTGAAACACTTGTACCTTGATATTATAATAAATGATTTTGTAAAATGAACTTTTAAACATTTTATGAAAACAAAATTTAAATATAACAAAATTTTGCTACTATGATTAAAGTTATTAATTAAAAAAATATTGATTTAATATATTTTAAATGTTTTTGAATTATTTACAAATAGATAAATAAATATAGTTTAATTTATATGCACCGATAATGTAAAAAAGTTTTACACCGTTATCCAATCATATCTCACCATATAGATGTTTGTTGAGATATTTTAAGAAATGATATAACAAAGTGGCACAATAGTAAGATATGATTGAGTGACGATGTAATTTTTTTTTTATACTGTCAGTGCATATCAATTAAACTCAAATATATTAAATATCATTTTTGTGTTTTGGGGGGGGGGGTTTTGTTATACAAACGTTCTATTTTAATCCATTCATTTTTTGTTTTCTTCATTAGCAAATCCCTAGATGTTAGTAACAACCGAAACGTTCTATTGCGATATTCTTTTAATATTTTTCCGTTAAGTGCCTCTAGAGTTTTTAGTAAAAGCTGGTTGCGTATCCCACCTATTAAACCATGCCAAAACATAGACGAAAGAGGAGACGCATATAACTTGAATGCAAATAACATCAATTGCTGCAACAATGGATATATTTTGCATGCTTCAAAGATGCAATTTTAAATCTGACAAATGTGTTATTTAGAATTTTATATTGCAACCTTTACAGTCAGGATGACATTAGTAGGTACTCATCTGAAAATTTATGTCTAATAGAGTATCTCTATAAAGACTTAGCACCTTGCTTTTTACCCCACATCATTCAAACTTGAATTTTATTCATGATGACGTTTAATATGTACACCCCACAACAAAAGGAAAAAAAAATCACTAGATAATATTTTCTGTTTGTTTGCTAACCATATTCTTTTTTGTTACAAATTATATGCAGGCTGAGGGATTTGAAACTCTAATGAATAGTTGAACACCATTTAACGAGAAGTCATTCAACAGTTATGAGCGTTGACCATCAGTAATTCGGTTTTACCAGGATTCGGGTCGGTTGCAATCAAAATATCTTGCAATTACCATGGTCATAGATCTTGGCCATTGGATCAAGATCGAACGGCTTATATTTTAACTACACCAAATCATCATTCAAATACAAATTTAGAATACAAACTGTCTGATCTTAATCCAACAACGAGATCTACCGGTTGCAATGCCTGTAGGATATTTTGACTGCATTTAGTCCAAATTTATTTTACCCGGTAACTCTTCGTTTTGGGTGTATGTAGTTAATTTCTCCATGCTAACCATTCACCATGGCGCTTCTTTTTTATGTGATGAGAGATAAAAAGCTTAAAAATGCATTCTTCAACTTACTATTTTGACAAACTGAGTATTTAATCTCAAACAATTCATATGAAGACTGAAGTTCTATAACCAACGAAGTAGGTTAATAGTGAATTAAGTTTATGATGCTAAGTACAGAACTACAAACTCCATGGTAATCACATGCAACTGTGATGCCCCACTTGAGTTGAATGTTACACATTAAGTGGCTTAAATAATTATAAGCACTAATGACATAATCAGTCAAATGTGAGGGTGGTACTAACTATTTTGTAGTGAAACATAAATTCATCACAAATCTGTAATAACTGTTGTCAAGTAAATCAAGTGTCCTAAGGTCATAGTATATATTATAAACTTCCATAATAATCCTGTCATCCACCGATGATTCACAAAAGCCCCCTACTTCCTTGTAGATGAATGAAGGGTTACAGAGTTTTCACCCATCATTTGTGCTTTCACTGTTTTTTCCAAAAATCTTTGATGCATTAAAAATCTGTTTCAAACAATATATACTTGTGAACATCACAAAAAGAGACTTCATAGATGAATAAATCCGCAGTAGAAATTTTACCTTTTGAATTGTGTTTCTCAAGCATGTCTTGTGTTCATCAACGGATGCATGGATAAATTCATGAAAGTGATTTCTTAAATTAGACATGAAACTCCCATTCCCAGACTTCTTTCTTTGGCAGAATGTGACACTTGGTGCTGGGTTGACTACTAATTTCTCATCACTCTGCTTGTTGTTGGAACCCATTTTTGCCACCCCTAGCACAAAGTTAAATCCAGTTGCCATCAACATAATTAAGTATAAAAGGAAATTTTCCATGAAGTTTTTTGGATTATCTTGTTTGAAACTGATCCTTAATGCATCTCATATTCTCATTTCCCATCCTTTTATTTAATTTTTAGGAATAATAATTTATACATGACAACACGACAACTAATACACCCTTTCACTTAAGAGATTAGAGCTTGACCATTATGAACCCCTTATAAGAATAAACCTTAGCATCAAATCGACATGACGTTATACTCAGGGATCTAGTGCAAAGACTTCCAAGTTCCAATTGATGCTATAGAGCTCCCGTCATAGCGGGATTGGGGTAAGGGTCGATAGATCTATTGTAGGCAATCTTATCTTATATTTGTAGGAGATGCTAATTCCACTACTCAATCCTGTAATCTCCAGTCACATAGCAGTTATGCCAAGTTGTGTCAACAAAAAGAAAAAAAGCCGTTATGCCAAGACTCCCTTTCAACAACAATTAGTTATAGATAACACATAGCTTCTTGATTAAAGTTAGAAGCCACGTGCATGAATATGGAGTCCTTCAAAGTTCAAACATACTTTCTACACCCGTTTTCATGCACCCCTCTCTCGCACTCCTTTCCACACTTCAAACTCGCCTCTGAATTTCACAATCACATGCTCAAATTCGTGTGCAATCCAACCACTTAAGACATACGAGAACACATCTTTATCTGACTGTTTAGCAATAGGAGAAAAATGGAAAAGAAACAAGTTGTTGGAAAGATGAAAAAGATAGTTTGTGAGTATAAAAAATCAACCAACATGCCTGTTATGAATTGAAGATTCTGCAATCAATTGAACAACAAAACCAGAAGAATTCCAAGCAAACAATGCAAGACTTATGCAATAACTTGTTATGCAAGAAAACACAGAATTGTAAAACCCGATTATGCAGATGAAATAAAAGGGATAAGAGAAGAGAATCAACACCAAGAATTACGTGGTTCAGCCTTCAGATTGAAGACCTACATCCACGGGCAAGAGAGCAAGATGAATCCACTATGGAATGAGAGTTACAAGATCAAGGCCTTCACATGGATCTACACTTGTATCTTCACTGCCTTGAACCAGCAATACAAGCCCAAACCACCACTCAGTTTTCACACTTCCCTTTGATCTCTCTATTCTCAGATTGCTTATGAATCGCATACAGAGAAATTACATGAAACCTCACTACACACACGGCCCAAAGACTCAGCCTATGCTATATATACACAAGGAAAGTTAAGAAACTAACCGATCCTAAAACTGTCATAACTAACTCTGGCCACAAGTAGTTAGAAACAGAAAAACAGAAAGGAAACTAACACTAACTAACACAGATACTTGAGGCATAGCATCTCAATTCTCCACCTTGACTCAAATATCTGAATACTCCCTCCATAGACTATGCTCCCTTGCCAAGGAAATTACTCTTCACTGAAGCCAACTAACTCCAAGCAATGCTTGAACTTAGTTAGTGGAAGAGACTTTGTAAACACATCTGCATGATTATCTTCAGTATCAATCTTCTGAACAGAAATCTGCTTTGCATCTATAACATCCCTTATGAAATGGAACTTGACATCAATGTGTTTTGATTTATCATGGTACACTTGATGCTTGGATAGGTGGATGACACTTTGGCTATCACAAAACACTGTCACACAGTCTTGTTTTAGCCCAAGTTCATCAATTAATCCCTTCATCCATATGGCCTCTTTAACACCTTCAGTGAGAGCTATAAACTCAGCTTGAGTTGTGGAGAGAGCTACTACAGATTGCAGTATTGCTCTCCAACTCACAGCTGTACCAAACAAGGTAAACACATAACCAGAAAGAGATTTTCTGGTATTAATGTTCCCTGCATAATCCGAGTCAACATACCCCTTGATTGGTTCACCATCATCTTGATTCCTCTTAAACTTCAAACCTGCAGATAAAGAGCCATTCAGGTATCTTAATATCCATTTGAGAGCTGACCAATGAAGTGGCCCTGGATCGGCCATGAATCTGCTCACCACATTTACAGCATAGGCCAAATCGGGCCTGCTGCAAATCATCCCATACATTATGCTACCAACTCCACTAGCATAAGGAATGGTACTCATTTTTCTTTTATCTTGATCTGTCTTAGGAGAGTCTTGAGTAGACAGCTTGAAATTTCGCCTCAAAGGAGTTGTAATGGTCTTGATTCATGCATTACGAATTTAGACACAACTTTCTTCAAGTAACCAAGTTGTGGCGAAATAATTCTCCTTTAATTCTGTCTCTTTTGATGTCCATACCCAGGATTCTCTTGGCTTCACCAAGTTCTTTCATCTCAAACTCACTGCTCAAATCAGATTTGAGCTTGTTGATCTGACTTTTGCTTGAACTTGCTAGAAGAATATCATCTACATATAGTAGAAGATATGTAAGAGCTTCACCATTCTCTTTTAGAACATACACACAACTATCTGACTTGCATCTATAGAAACCGAGCCTGATCATGAAGTCATCAAACTTTCTATACCATTGTCTAGGACTTTGCTTTAGACCATACAAAGATTTTTTAAGAAGACAAACTTTATTCTGGCCTTTAGCAAATCCCTCAGGTTGTTGCATATAGATAGTTTCTTCAAGGTCACCATGGAGAATTGCGGTTTTGACATCCAACTGCTCTAATTCCAAGTCATAGTGAGTAACAATGGATAACAGAATTCGAATAGAGCAGTGTTTTACCACAGGAGCAAAGATCTCATTGAAATCTATCCCTTCTATTTGAGAAAAACCTCTAGCAACAAGTCTGGCTTTAAATCTTGTTTTCTCTCCTCCTTGAGCACCTTCCTTCCTCTTGAATATCCACTTTGAGCCAATGACCCTTTTATTCTTAGGGGCATCAACTAAAGTCCAGGTCTGATTCTTATCAAGAGACTGCATCTCTTCATTCATTGCAGTAAGCCAAGCTTCTCTGTCTTCACAACTGATTGCCTCTTTGTAATTATTTGGCTCATCAGTTTGAAGGTTCTCTGCAACATTTAGAGCATAGTAGATCAGGTCTGCTTGACCATACCTAGTAGGAGCTCTAATTGTTCTTCTTTCTCTGTCTCTAGCCAAGTTGTAATTGGCCAAATGATTCGCTATGGTTTACATTTACGCCTGCGGCCTACGCCTTGTCTTGAGGATTGCTGTCTTGCTGCTCTAGAGATTCCACCTCAACTTGAACACTCTCAGAATTGGTATTTGAAGTACTGGCTTGCTGCTGGTTCTTGTCTGCCATAGCCATTCTACTTTCATCAAATATCACATCCCTTGAGATAATGCATTTAGGCTCACCAGAATCTATCCTCCACAGTTTATAACCTTTTACCCCTGCAGGGTATCCAATGAATACACATTTAATAGCCCTTGGTCCCAATTTGTCTTGCCTTGTGTGTGCAAAAGCCAACGAACCGAACACCTTCAGATTTGAGTAGTCAGTCGGCTTTCCATACCACAGTTCCATTGGAGTCTTGAATCCAATTGCTGAAGAAGGACACCTATTGATCAAGTATAATGCTGTGGCAGCAGCCTCACCCCAGAAAGTCTTGGGAAGACCAGCACTCAATAACATGCACCTTATTCTTTCCAAGATCGTTCTGTTCATCCTTTCAGCAATTCCATTCTGTTGAGGAGTGCCTGCAACTGTTTTATGCCTTTGAATACCTAAATCCCTGCAAAACTTATTGAATTGCTCTGAAAGATATTCCAGGCCATTGTCAGTTCTCAAAAAATTCAATTTAGTTTCCCTTTGTGTTGCTATTTGTGTGTGCCATTCCTTAAATTTCATAAAAGTGTCACTTTTATTCTTAATCACATAAATCCATACTTTCCTAGAATAGTCATCAATGATAGTTAGGAAATATGAGCAACCAGCATGAGTCAAGGTCCTAGAAGGACCCCACAAATCAGAATGAACATATTCAAATGGCCTAGAGGTAGTATGCAAGCCTACTCCAAAACTAGCCCTCTTAGACTTACCAAGAATACAATGATCACAAAAATCAAGTTTATCAATTTTGTCACCATTAAGTAAATTCTGTTTTGACAGCTCAATTAAGCCTCTTTCACTTACATGTCCTAATCTCATATGCCACAATCTAGATGATGGATGAATGCTGGAAATAGCAACAGCAGCTTGAGCAATTATAATGGAACCATCTAAAATGTACAAGCCATTTCTTTTAATACCTTTAGCAACAACAGTATCATTATTTGCAATTTTCATGATGCCATGCTCAATGTATGTAAAATACCCTAGGCTATCAAACATGCCAATGGAAATTAAATTTCTTTTCAACTCAGGTACATACCTCACATCCTCTAGCAAGCTTTCCTTGCCATTGAACATCTTGAACCTTATAGAGCCTTTGCCTTGTATTTTGCATGGTTTGTTGTTGCCAAGAAACACAGCTCCACCTTCACATAGGTCTATAGATTCAAAGTAGTCCTTCCTAGGACACATATGAAAAGTACAACCCGAGTCCATAACCCAGTCCTTTTCAATTTCTGAGTTTGAAACCACCAAAGCATCAGCCGATTCATAGCCTGCATCAGCAAATGCAGCATTTCCTGAATCTTTAGCATGCTTTGAATTCTTGCCCCCTTTGTCAGGGCAATCTTTCTTAAAGTGTCCCTCCTTGTGGCAGAGAAAACACTTAAACTTGCTTGTGGATTTGTTCTTTGTTTTGGATTTGTTCTTGTTCGATCCCTTTTTCTCAGTTTTGGCTTTGAAGACACTGAGACTCTCAGCATTGTTGTCAATTCTGATTCCTTGCTTCTTCTGACTATCCTTGGTCCGTATGGAGGTTTGCACTTCTTCAAGAGAGATTGTTTGCTCTCTCCCAAACAGAATGGCATCCTTGAAATGTTCATAGGAGCTAGGCAGAGCACTTAGAAGAATTAGTGCCTTGTCTTCATCTTCCAATTTCACCTCTAAATTTTCCAAATCATCTAGAATCTTGTTGAAGTCAGCAATCTGATCTATGACAGATTTTTCTTCATTCATTTTGAAAGAGAACAATTGCTGTTTCAAGAAGAGTCTATTGGTGACCGATTTGGTCATGTAGAGGGATTCAAGCTTGAGCCATAGAGCTGCAGCAGTAGGTTCCCTTGCAACTTCCCTTAGGGCTTTGTCTCCAAGACACAGGATGATTGTGCTCTTTGCTTTTTCGATGAGATCTTTCTTTTCTTGATCGGGCATCGTGGCAGGGAGAGCAGCTTCACCCTTCAAAGCATTCACCAAGCCTTGTTGAACCAACACCGCGTGCATCTTGATCCTCCAAAGACCAAAGTCATTTGATCCATTAAACTTTTCAATGTCGAATTTTGTAGTTCCCATGACTGCCCCTTCTTGTTGTTCCCACAGACGGCGCCAATTGTTATGAATTGAAGATTCTGCAATCAATTGAACAACAAAACCAGAAGAATTCCAAGCAAACAATGCAAGACTTATGCAGTAACTTGTTATGCAAGAAAACACAGAATTGTAAAACCCGATTATGCAGAATTATGCAGATGAAATAAAAGGGATAAGAGAAGAGAATCAACACCAAGAATTACGTGGTTCAGCCTTCAGATTGAAGACCTACATCCACGGGCAAGAGAGCAAGATGAATCCACTATGGAATGAGAGTTACAAGATCAAGGCCTTCACATGGATTGATTTCTACCCTTGTATCTTCACTGCCTTGTACCAGCAATACAAGCCCAAACCAGAAATCACAACCACTCAGTTTTCACACTTCCCTTTGATCTCTCTATTCTCAGTTTTGCTTATGAATCGCATTCAGAGAATTACATGAAACCTCACTATTTATACACCCAGCCCAAAGACTAAGCCTATGCTATATAAACAGAATGAAAGCTAAGAAACTAACCGATCCTAAACTGTCATAACTAACTCTGGCCACAAGTAGTTAAACAGAAAAACAGAAAGGAAACTAACACTAACTAACATTGATAATTGAGGCATAACATCACAATGCCATATTGAAGGCAAATGCAATTTAAGAAAAGAAGAAGCAATGGGGCGAAATGAGTAGAAATCATAAAAAACAATATACATATTCACAACATTGTAGTTAATCCCGGAAAGTCTAAGAAAACTGAACCACTACATTAAGGCCTATGTAATACTCCTGTTAGCGTAAGACATTCTTAAGAAATAACACTAACTATCTCCTGTTAGCTTCGAGAAACCTTCAAATCGGAAAAAACATATAAAGGAGAGGAACAATGGGAGCTTACCTTATTGTGGAAGAAATCACTAGCTTCTATTGTGCCTTTTGTACATTTTGATTGATCCCATCCTCACCAGTCACTACCTTGCGCTGCAATAATAGACATCGTTTCGTTTCTGGCAAGATACCAATGGCGTCGTATGCGAGATTGGTGGGTTCTAATTTTTACTGGCGCGCCGCACACAGTATTGAGGATGAGGCGAGGACAGGCCCTTCTTAAATTTACATCAGGCCAAAGCCCATTAAAAACTCTTTTTTGTTTTATTTTTTATTTTTAAAATCTGTCGCTATATATATATATATTAATTATAGATAGCTTAGTATTTTAGATAGCTTAGTATTTTTTGATTCTATAAAGGTCTAAGCCCTTGTATGTAAAAGCAGGTAAAATAGTCTAAGATATAAACAAAACAACTTTAACGAGATTTTTATTTTTTTTAAAAATTTCAGTATTAAATAATATATTTACTCAAAATAAAATTTTTATCCTTCCGGCAATTTTCTTTCAAAACTCTCCATCCTCATCATATCCTAAATAATTGTATTACAGCCTGAGTTAGTGCACATGTGTATTATTTTGGGTTGATGGATTTTGAGAATGATACATAGCAGAGATTCGAGAGGAAGACGCTGTCTAGGGTGAGAGACTCACACATATCTCTCATCGTGGGTGACTTAGCAGGACAATTGGATGGCGACATCCCACTGATACTATCATGCACTCTCCCTACTAGATCTTTTTTCCTTCAGTGTTCTCTCTCGATCTATCGCCTCTGGTTCAACTTCTTTGCAAGCTATTGTGAAACACCCACCACCATGAATCACAAAAATTGACACCTCGACCTCCCCTCAGTCGAACCCAAAAAATCTAAGATTCTTCAAACCCTTCACTCGACATTGGTCTCAATTTCTTCTCGGTTTGATTTCCTTGCGTGGGGCTAGGCTTGCGGTGGCCGATATAGTGGAGGAGGGTGGCGGAATGGAAGGACAATGACTCTCGTATGCTTTCTCGCTAGTTGACATCCCACTGACGCAACAACAAAAACGATTCTTGTTCGCGTTCTTTCTCACTCTCATTCGTGTTCTTCATGTTTTTCATTTTAGGGTTTCTGTGTTTTATGAGATTGATTGGGGATTTAGAATCGAGAGAGGCTGTTACAGAGGGGTTCCAAGAGGGGACGACGACGGTGAGTTGTTTGAATGGGTGGGTTTCTCACCCCCGTTAGGGGTGGGGGAGGGGCGGTGGCTGCTGGAGAGAGAGGCTGGTGAAGGAAGAGGAGTGAGAGAGGGGCGAGTTGAGAGAGTGGAGAGTGAAAAATGATAATGTGTGGACAGTGTATCATGCATCTTTATTATCGGATGACTCTTATTTCTCTGCTAAGTCTCTCACGGTGAGAGATATGCAGAGGTCTCTCACCCTAGACAGCACCATATAATAATATTGGATCTCTATGTTTAGATGGTGTGTAAAAATAAAGTTAAAAAAAGGTTGTGTGAGATCAAAAAAAAAAAAAAAATCACTCCATAGGCGAGATTTTGATATGAATAGGAACGAAGTTTTAAATTACAGCTGCGGTTTTGAGATGAAACTTCACATTATGAAAAATTGTGTAAAAGTAAATGATGTTATAAAATTACATTTTTATAAGTTTCTACTTGCTACTCAATTATAATGATTTAACTATTTTTTTTTGGGTACAATGATTTAACTATTTTAAATCACATTTGCCATAATTTTTTGGTTGGGAGAACTAGTCGCCACTATTTATTTATAAAAAAAAGTTATATATTTTTTAATTTTCGTTTTTGACAGCACTATTGATTTTTGTGTACTTAATAAAATTCCATTGTTTATTCTTTAGTTTATTTTTTTCAAGTATTCAACTTCAGCTAATTAATACAAAACCTACTGGTTTTGAGTGACACTATCAAAGCTGGTTATAATACAAAATAGTTTTATAATATATTTTATACAAAACTAAGCTTAGGCATGGCAATGGTGAGGGTGGATTTTCCTCCTCTCCCGCTTCTTGGGATGAAATGATGACACTAAAACCCATTGCCATTGGGGTAAAAAAACATACCTGCGAAAAACTTGTCTCATTTTTTCAATTCAATTTACTTGTACATTTTTAAATAAATCATATATCAAATAAATTTTAATTCATCAAAATAAGGTTAAAATCAGGTGAATATCTACACCACTGTCCCCGCAAGTTAGTATATTTAATTACCACGCATTCTTTTTGAATGGCATGGATGAATAGTAAACAAGGCTAAGGGAAAACAAATAAATAAAATTTCATTAAGTTTCAAAATGCGTCCTAGTTTGACGATTACATTACAATTCCCCTTAAACGGAGAAACAGCAACATTTCACTGTATCTTTTAAATATACGAAAATAATCGGTTAAAAACATTTACGTACATCAGACAGAAGAATCCCCATAGGTGCAGTGTCTACATTTCTCAGCACACAATTATTACACATGCGCGCGCACACAGCCAAAGATCTCTGACGCCATGTATCAGGGGACTCAAGCCACTGTCAAGGTATTCAATAAAAGAATGTATAATTTATGCCATACTACATCAGCTACTTCATAATAAGAATCTGGAACTCTTTCTTCATCCGCTTTGGGCTGCCAAGCTGTGGAGTTGGAAGAAAGAAGAATATAGATGCACCAATCTACGGTTAACTACTTTTTTCTTAACAAAGGAGTACTCCTGTGCTCTACCGGATCAATCCTACAATCAACTGCTTTCTCCATGCTTCTAATTAATCAAATTAACTATTGACTTGGACAAAATTCTCTCATTTATAGATATTAATAACCAAAACAATGTTAATTCGTGTGCCTTGGAGGCTTGAGAAAGTATATACTCCTCACAAACCCTTTTCCAACTTCACCCACTGCTTTTAACACTTTGTGAGGATCAGATCCTTCCTCAACTACTTCCTCTTGCTTCCGCTTCTTTGGAAAAGAAAGGAAAAAAAGGGTGATCAGAAGATCCATTTACTAAGATTTGTTTAGTAAGAATTCATAATATACTTTGCACTAAATCACCGATATAACACAATTTTTATACCTTGGAATAATATGGTTCCCCCCACGTTAGGCCAATAACGTCACCTCCTAGATAATCATGCCACACCTGGAATGCGGTGGAGAACTCTTTCTACAAGTCATAAACGAGGGTATCTAAATTAGCAATGATGATACTGACATGGCAAAGGGAAACAACACTATGTTCGAAATCAAATCATTTTCAATGTACTTGCCTCTAAATCTCTGATAAAGCATCTGGATGGATCAAAGTCTACCAGCAACTTGTTTTTAAGTTGCTCTGGCCTACCCTTCAAATCTTTAGGCAACAAAAAGGGTTGGAAGCACTTGCTAGGATGTCCTTTAGCAACTTGTGTTCCTGTCAACATTGCCAATGAGAATACCATTTGACTAGTTAAGTTTGTGAAAGTGAAGAAAATAAAGTGAAGTATGGAAAGGTCAGACTGTAAATAATTGATGTTCTTTAACTTATTAATTTCTTAGTCTACTGAAACGGGAACCGATGTCATCATGTCTTATATGTTTCATAGATCCAGAATATTATATTATGTCATCATATTTGATCATGCACACAGAAAACCCTGCTATGGCTAATGAAATTGTATATTGCCTTGCTACAAATAATTATCACTGCAAACTAATTATATCCACTCACCCTTGAATCATTTTAGGGCTGTATAATTCTGTAAACTACCAGCTATTAAAAAGTATACCGTGATCAACTTCTGATGAGAAGAGAAGCCTTTGGGGATACGGGAGTTTGTCCTTGTGGAGAATAATTATTGCATCATAACTGTTTAAAGGAGTTCGAAAAAGGCACTGCAGCAAGAATTGAAAAATTCATTAAAGTGTCTTGAAGAAATCTCATCTACAACTGAAAGTTGAAATAAATAAATAAGTAAAAATGTGATCCACACACCTCCCATCTATATGGACCATTCTCCTCCTGAAATGTGAGTTTCATCAACAAATTTGCACTGCTTCGAGCATAAGCAACTAACCTTTTAAGTTCCTGTTAAAATTAAAAACATTAATGAGTCATTACAATACAACAAATACCTCATTATCAATTAGCATGCACTCACTAGTTTAAACAGTATTGAAATGTCGACATAAAAGGTTCAAAACAACAGCAGACGCAACTTTTACTGAACCCCAACTGTTGTGGACATTCTCACTGGCAATTTATTGTTACCTAAAGACAATCCTAGCACCCAAGCAATATTACATATTGTGGAGAATTATTCCTAGTAAAACAGCGGAGTGAGGACAGACATTGCAATTAACAAAACACAAAGAAAGGAATGCAATCAAGAAACTTCAGGCCTTACGATATAAATACCTGAACAAAACTCAGAAATTATATCCAATTTAAAGAGCAACTAACCAGTGCACTAGGTGATAATCCAGTCCAAGCCTCAGATGCTTTATCATAAACTGTAGCTAAGAACATCACGGGCCCTACATTTTGTCCATTCTCTCCTTGACCTTTTCTTTTTAGCAGAAAGTTATCCTGAAAATCCATACAGTTGCCATCAAGAACATATATTTCCTAACACCAACATTATCAAACGGTTTTTACTTAATTATGTACCAAGACACACACACAACTTACATTTATTTCTTTCTCATCACTTTGGTTCAAGTCATTATTTATGTCAACAACCAGGGGAGAAAAAGTCCAATCATAGTTTGCGAGCAACTGCAGCAACCTGTCAATTTTCAATCAATAATCATAGAATAGTGTTATAATATTTATAAATCAATAACCATAGTTTGAAATTTGAATATTCAGTCTCAGCCTCTTGGGGTAATTGTCCATCCCAACTCTCACCCAATTGTGAAATCCCTTAACAAGGGAATGGCCACATTTACTATGGTAATAAGGTTAATGATATTCCACCAAGATGGTCCATCTTAGCTGGCAAGATGGTCCTTTTTTTCAAAAATTAAAATATGATAATAAAAGGAGAAAATTACTAAGGAGAAGATGAAATAGTACTTGACAGTTTATTCTATAAAAGGGATGAGTGCAAGACTGATGTGATGCAATGCTTGACCAATTGCTACATAAATAGTCATTTCATCTGCTGAGTAAATGAGTAACAATAATTAGGAAACACACCTTAAAAACCCGGTGATCCGTGAGCAGGGAGCATCAAATGGCAAAGGATTAAGAAAGAGATATGCAACCAAAAGCTCAACAGCCTCCTCTACCAAGCAAGCTGAAAATAGATGTGAAGCAGCCCAACGTTTTGCAAGTCTAGACAAATAAAAAACCTATGAGTTACAGATCACAAGTAGAATATAATTTGACATAGAAACTTTCAAATGTTCACCTAACTACTGGTCCATATATTGGGTAACGACTTTGTAATCCATTGATCATGCTGGCATGTTGACTATGGATAAAAAGTTTCTTGTCAGCAGAAGGCACCCGCATTTTTTTATCATTCCCAACTGCATGTTAAAATGGTTTGATAAGTGAAATTGAGAAGTGGCATTTCCATTGAAATCTTCATGATCATATAAGAAGTGAAAGTCCATACTTTCTTTCTGGAGTAAACTAAGGCCCCTCTCATGCAAAATTTTAAGGCGAAATGCATATCCGGACATTAAAACATCCACATCATCCTCAGTTGCAGTGCATGTCATCCCCCACTTCTTTTGAAGACTGCCGTAATAACATAATCACATCATATTAAACACTGAAAAAGAACAAGATCCTGAAGCAAATAAAGAAATTAAGCCCCCACCTCTCTCCAATTTGAATAAGGAAACTGGATTTTATTTTTTCAATTGCAATTTCATCCATTGGCCAGTTCCCAGAACCTTCCAGCTGTAAAAAGCCAAAAGAAAGCTCTCCATAAATTTTCTACATGTAGGTCAGTTCATTGAGCACCACTGGAGCATAAAGTCATACCTGAATCATAACTTCTAGTGGTTGAATGCATGATGGAACCAACTTATTCAGTCTGAGTGATTCAATTTTTTCATTAGCTAGAAGATGAGGTTCAGGAGGGAAGACTGATGTAAACCGGAATGCTGTAAAAAATAATAAGCACAGGACATTGATTTGGGCGAGATCAAGCTTCAATGAGATTCAAGTTCGACACATAGAACTTAAACACCCTTAGTTCCTTACACTTGCATTTTTCTTTGGCAAAAAGTTCTCAGATTTGGTTTATAAGAACACACCCCGGGCATTGACACAAATGAGTTGAAAAAATAATACAAGAAAACTTTTGAAGTGAACGTATTTGAATAAATAAATGTTTGTTCAGGTGGGTATATTACCAGAGTTTAAAGGCTGTATGCTAGACACCTTCAAGGGGAGGTCTTCAATGAGACGCAAACGCTTTGATAGAACATCAAATGCCTCAAGCAAACTTCCAGAGTATGATATAGGATCTGTAGGTTATTCATTTCAAAAGAATAGCAGGTGTTAATAGTATAAGCATAAGGGGCCAAAAAAAGGAGAATAGAAAAGATTGTTACCTAGAGCACCATGAGCCAAAGAGAAATCAAGTTGATCCACAACTACTACAATATTTTCCTTGGATAGAGAAAGATGCCGACTAAGTACATGCTCAGCTATTTTTTTCAAAACCAGATGCCTTTCCCATTTGTGACTTTCCCATACTAAAATTTTTCAGAGAAAAAAGAATTAGAATGTTGGTCGTCAAGATAATTTATCTCGGCCAACATGACAAGAAAGCTATGCCAGCCAATCATACTTGAACAACTAAATAAACGAATGGTAACAGTAGAAGCCTCACCTGTGCTTTCAGCGATTCTACCATCTTTAAATCTTCTAAGTTCAGCTTTTTCTCCCCAAAACTTCCGAAATTCAAGAGCCTGTTTCAAATCATGAGTGAGGGCTGCAAAATGTAGTGCATGCAAAGCAACACAAATTTGAAAACAAAGGAAAAACAGAGTGAACATTAACAAAAGAATGTACCTCTTCTTTACTTTCAGCATTTGGACCAATATCAACCACCCTAAATGCTTTCTCCAAATTACTGACTGAAATTCCTATTAACAAGGGCTCTTTATCAAGTGTTGACAAGCCCTGAAGTTGTAAATTCAATTAGAAACAAAACAGAATAAGCAAAAACATTAAGCACGTTTTAAATGAGATATTGAAAATTCTTGCTTGAGCATACATCATCCACGCTCCACTGGCATTCTGCATTTCTCCATATAACTCGAATGAATTTTGCTCTATCGTTCAATCCTTTAGCTAATATAACATGAATTTTCTCCTCATACAATCTCCAGCACTCATCATCCAAACAAAATCCCGATGCATATACCTCCTCCTTTCCCTTCAAGTTTATTCTACAAGAGCAAAACATGTCATAAAATAAGCTTGCAGCTTTTATAGCTTGAAGCGAATCATCATGAAAATGAATCAGCAGAACAACCCATCATGAAATACAGCATCTGGATAAATATGATATTTATAATCAAGAAGAAAAGTAAAGGCAACGGGGAAAAAGGTAAGTCTCCTACTTGTCATCATGTAGCACAAACATACACATGCATCATAATAAGTCCCACGAGCCTGTTTATTTACATCATTGTAATTTTTATGCTTTCAATATCCATGTTACTTTTCAAACACCTTTCTATTCAAATATCTCAAAGACAAACAAACACCAAGTGAAAAAGCATTACCTCATACAATAGTCATATTTAACCGCATAGTCAATCTTGGTCATAAAAACTTCCTCAAAACCACCATCTCTACACTTTTCCATGCATTTAAGTGTCAAAGCAGCCTCGTCTTGAAGCTGAATATAGAAGTGAGAGAGAGCCAAAAATAAATAAATAATCAAATTGAGTTCTGTGAGATATAGAATATAAAAAAGAAAAAGAAAAAAGCAAAGTTGGTGTGATGGCCTAGAATACCTGAGTAAAACCAATCCTAGACATTCGAAAAGCCAAATTGAATCCCCCAGATGGATGACATATGACAACTGGAAATGACCCTTTAAGTTGCATCCTTTCCTGCAAATGGGAATCATGAATACAACAATGAATAACTCAGAATATAAATGGAAAATAAAGTTCTTACTAAATGGTGCATGTGAAAATTCTCGTCAATCCAAGATTGAACTCGTGTGTGTAAGTGATTGAAAATATAAAGCTACTTGCCGCTGAAGGACCATAAACTTGATATTGCATTAATGGAATGTGATTTATTTAAAAGTTTGCACCCATCAAATCAATTAAAAATGGGCAAATAACAAATGAAACATGAACGCAAATAAAAACACTTACGGAAAATAAAACTATCTAGAGATCTGGTATCAGAACAATAATAAATGGAACATGAACCCAAATGATATACAAAATAGAATTACAAAAGCAAACAAAAAAAGTTAGATCTGGACCTCTTTAGTAATATTGCTCTGGCCTTCCTTTGGAAAGTAGAGACCTCGGCTCCACGTCTCTGAAGTAGCTGCAAAACCAATCGCAATGATAAACTAAAGTCATCAGCGCACCAAATTTTATTATTGTAAGAACACACTCCGTAGTCTCAAACCCATTCCCGGTCTTTGGGAATCTTCAAGTCAGCAGCATATTGCATACAAATTCACTAAGAAACTTCACGTGGCAGCAAAGATCTATTTATGTAATTCTTTTGAATGGAATTCAAATATACTAGTCAACAGAAACAATGCTAATCCATTGAGAATACCAAAATATGGCAAACACCATTTAGTCATCAAAATCAATCGAGTATAGGGGGGAGAAAAAAAAAATTTCTCCATAGCCTTTTTCATTTAAAAAAGGATGTCCATCATATGTTAACATGCTAAAAAGAATTAATACTGTGTAACTATATGTATGTTGACAATCATAATTCTCCAATATGAACAGGTTCACTTTCATAACAGATCAATTGCTGTACCCTAACATGAAGAGCAGTGCTAAATAAAATGAGCTGAAGTGCAAAGGAGAGTCTATATACATACCAATGAAGTTCAAGGTAATGCGAATTATTTCGATTCCCTTCATTGACTTGCTAATTTGTTGCTTAGAAGCAAGATATGCCAGTATAACGGAAAGCAAAAATCCATTCAGGCAATCATGAACATATATTGAACTTCTCTGTCGAGCCCACACCTAAATAAAGGAAGAGCAGCATCAAATTCAGTATTCCCTTGTATGTTTTTTAATTTATTCACTTAACATTATGCATAAATGCTCAACAGAAATTCAAATATCAAACCTTAAGTAGGATTAAAGCATCTCTTAGTTCCTTCCATCCACGAAAAATTTTGTTGATGAATTCCGTATCATCTATAAACATGTCTTCCAAAATACTGGAATTATACTTTGGTGTGGCTTGAACAGCAGTCCCTTCAGAATATTAACAATCAAACATCAATACGTTTTACAAGAAAAAGAAGCAACAATCACGGAGAAAAAGAATATAGGTGTTGAAGACACAAACCATTATTAAAATTACGAATGTTATTACGCTTCAGGTTTAACTTTGTTGTGCTAAATATAGACGCGGCTGATGGAATAATTCTCACAAAAATACCAGCACCTTCGACAATCTTTGCAGCTGCAGTAATTTTCTCTGTTAGTCATGACAATATTGTTTCTGAATTAAAAGACATTGAAATTTAAGTGCTAAGCTAACACAGAGTACGAACCCGGATACACAATCAGTAAAGGCTTTCGGGCCTCATTCTGCAGGGTAGACCATTCAACCTTACCAATAGATGGAGAAGTCTCCAAATACTTTTTCAGCAAGCAGAGATAAAGACACCTCTTGGCATGATACCTGTAGTTCAAATAATCCTTCTCATGGAAGCACTCCTAACAAAACAGGAAAGAAGTTATAAACAGATACAAGATCGAAATATACACTCAGCTCAACAATAATAAACAGTAACATTGTCCTTCTTTTTACAGTTTATATATATGAAAATATGAATACCTTTGGTAACCTGATAATAAGATCGACATTTAATTCAGGCCTTGCAAGACTCTGTATGGAGTAACTGCCTCCAACCTTCATAAACGCCGGCTTCTTAAACTTGAAATCCACCTTATCAGCACCAATGTCCCTAACAAAACTCGGTGCCATATCAGCAGTTACCTGCAAATTAAATTCACGAGCATTGAGCCCGATCAGCATGACTCATTGAGTGCTCCAAAAGCCAAAGTAGTGAGAAAGTTTGATAGAATAATGACCTTGAATTCATCGGGGATTTTGTCGATGGATGATTTGATGGCGGAGATGGTGACGTCCACGAGCTTAGAAAACCGAGGTGAGTAGTCTACTTGGACCTCCTTCAATAGTTCACTCACCTTTAACTCCATTGAATCCGTGAAAGCAGTGTTATCCTCCATCGTTTTGATGGTGCCGGAGAATGATAATGGACCTGGAGAACGAACAGTGGCGGAGCTTGAACCAGTATCTTGGAGGAGCCCAAAAAATTTAATGCATAAATCAAATATGCATTATCATATTATATATTCAAAATTCAAGTTGCAATAAAATTCATACAGAGCAGTCACATATAAACGCAATAAAAATCATACAATTGCATATTTGTGGCATATCAGTTCAGGCTTTCATAAAAAAAAACATATCAGTGCCGACAATAATAGTATACCAATAATGAAATCCCTAAAATTAAAATCAACAAAAACAGTATCCCAATAATAAAATTTATAAGAACAGACTAATAGTATCCAACAATGAAATCCCTAACACTAAAATCAACAAAAACAGTATCCCAACAATGAAATTCATTAAAACAGATTAGCGAAGAAAAGATTACAAACCAAAGATGAGATAAAGCAAAGGAGAAAGGAAGTCACTTCTTCCAAATACCTGGAGGCCTGGAGTGGAGAGGCTAGACACCGTGGCGGACGCAGTCGCAGGGCGGCACGGGCTGGACGGTGGATGAAAGTGCAGGACGCAGTCACGTTGTGAGCTATCAGACTGAGACAGGGAAATCGTGAGAGAGACACAGAGAGACACTCACGGTTGTTAGGGTGAATCAGCGGGTGGGGTTATTTCTTAATGGGCTGGGCTTTTTTAAAAGGGTTAATACCTTTTTGTTCCAGAAATTTGAACAAAATTCGGTTTTAGTTCTATAATTTTTTTATTTATTTAGTTCTTATAATTTAATATTCTTTCACTTTTAATCTCTGACGTTAAATCCCTATTAAATTACATGGACAAAAAGTATAAGAATCATAAAATTACAGGGACTAAAAGTGAAAGAATTTTAAAATTACTGAGATAAAAAGTGGAAGAAAAACTCAATGTTTTTAATAGGGATTTGACGGCGGGGACTAAAAGTGAAAAAATATTAAATTACAGAAACTAAATCGAAATAAAAAATTTTACAATGACTAAAACTGAATTTCATTCAAATTACATGGACCAAAAGGGGCATTAAAAAGTTAAGGTATTGGCTTTTATTTTATTTGATAACTAGTATATTAACTCGTGCCATCCACGGGTATATATTACCTTTTGAACATTTTTATAAAATTATTTAATTTTGATATAATTTTTTTTGTTAAAATGAGTTTGATGAAATATTTTTACAAAAAATTACATATGAGTATTTTAATTTCAATTATGCGTCACAAGGTATATCAATATATAAAATAGTAATTACTATTGTCCATTATAAAAAGTTAGTTAAATAAGAGGCTGATTATCATATTTAAAATTAAATATAATGGAGAAAAATATAAATTACTGAAATTGTTATGAACTTATATTTTTACCAAACTAATATAGGAATTCCTAGTAAAAAAAAAACATTTTTTTGTAAAATGAAATCTTCAAATATTATAAACTTCACCCATGGGATGCACATATTATGCGACGAATGAAATACATTCTACAGTAACAACACATCTATTGTATGTTTACAATGTATATTAAAAAATATAAAAGAATAATGAAAAATTTCTTAAGAAATTATCTAAAATGTACAAAAAAAATGTGTTTATAATGAATTTGTTTATCATATAAAATATTCATTCCCGCGTATTATATATTATCTATTGCTTTTATGTAAATTGTTCATTCCTGTGTATTATATTTTATAAAGAGAATCCAAATTTGCTTAGATTAAACTAAAACTTCAATAAATTTAAATTTTGTTTCCATGTAAAATGTTATTTTCACATGTAAATATTTTATCTATAATTTCTATACTGATCAATTTACATGCATATAGATATTAATATTTTTTGCGTTAGTTATTGTGTTTAATGTAATTTTCCCCTATAATTTCATGTAATATGTCAATCATCGTGTTATACTAAAAGAAATTTGAATTTTTCTTAACAAAAAATGAATGATAAATTTTTTGACGGTATATCTGTAGGCCCGTACTATACACGGTAAATATTTAAAAATATTATAATCATACACTTAGGGTTTAGAAGAAGCAACATTCTTGTATATATTTAGATAAAAATTACAACTAATAATTATATATATTTTATGTGTATATAGTTCAAAATCTTCCCATAGGTTATACGTCGGAGTACAAATGAGATGCACTCTATAGTAATAACATATCTATTACATGTTGGTCATTAAAAAATATAAACAAAAAAGATCATGGGATTTTCATAAGAAATTATCTAAAATATACACAAAATATTTGTAACGGATTTGTTTTTCATGTAAAATAATCATTCTAATGTATTATATTTTATCTAATGTTTTTCATATATAATGTTCGCTCCCGTATATTATATTTTGTATTATATGTTATTAACAAACCTATTTTATTTTGATCATGGATGACACAACTGTGAAAAATGTTGATAATTAAAAGCAAAGTAGAGAGGAAAAATAAACAAAACTTATGGTTGAGATAGGAGAATATTTTAAATCATTCCATTGATATGTATATTTTTGTTAACTTATTTTTGGAAACAAAATTGTTAGACGAATCAACTTACACCGTTATAATATTTGGGTAGTGTTACACCGTTCAATAATTTTATACCGGATACCTGTATTACAAAACTCACTGTTAGATCGAAAGATCATATCACGTAGATCATATCTATAAAAAATCTCATTAATCGAAAATAAATAGTTAATGATATATAAGCAACCCTACCATATCCCTTGCCATTTAGAGTCACATATCCCTAATATTATTCATCATATAAGCAACCCAATTGCTGTTAACGATATATCTTGAGATAGTCACAGTAGTTAATGGCATATATTATATTTATTTTTTTATAAGCATTATATTCATTACTATAGCTAGATTGTACACAACCCCTTTCCCTATTATAAATTTTAAATACATTATAAAAATGGAAATGTTTGTGTATAGATTGGAGCCATATTCAAAGAGAGAGAATTATACAGGCCTTTTTGAGAAATGTATGTTCTGACTTCATGGTGTAGCATGAGTAAATTGACGGTTATTTCTAGGCATGGTGTGGCATTTGTAAATTGACAATTAATAGGGATTTGACGACGGGGACTAAAAGTAGAAGAATATTAAATTACAGGGACTAAATCGAAACAAAAAATTTTATAATGACTAAAACTGAATTTCACTCAAATTACATGGACCAAAAGGGGTATTAACCATTTTTAAAAAGTTAAGGTATTGGCTTTTATTTTATTTGATAATGAGAATGAGAATGAGAACGAGGGTACTAAAAAAAATAATGAGAATGAGGGTACTAATTTTTTTTTTTTTTAACCACACGCTGCACATCGTATTTCACTGCTGCCAATTTCTTTGCAATATGTACTAGAAGGTGACCACGCAATGCACAAATTTTGGTCTTTTTGGGAGGTGTGGTTGAAAGAATTTAAAAAAAATATTTTGTCGATTGGAAGTGGTTTTTTATTTAAAATGTTGTACTTTAGAGGCGTATCACTAATTAATAATAAATATTTGTATAAAATTATTTTGTGGAAGTGTAAATATGATAAATGTGTTGTTTGATCATTTCTCAGAAGTAATTATATTTGTAAGATGTAAGTTGGAAAATATTTTTTTAATCTATTTTTTTTTGTAATATATAAACGGAAGTATATTGGAAATACATGATTTTGATGATTAGTTGACTTATTTCTTTGAGTTATACCACATAATAATATAATAAAAAGATAAATGTGTATAAATTATGTTTATTAATAAATAAATAGTTAGTTTATTGATAAAAATCAAGTAACTATTGAATTAAGGATCTTTTTTTCGTAAGATAATAAGAATTTTTTAAACAAATTAAATCATAAGGATAAACATCTATGATTTTAAGAAAATGCTCATATTTGAATTACATATTTATGAAATGAGAATTAAAAAAAAAACAAAGAGTGGTAGGTTAATATTAATTCTAAGTGGCAGAACATAAATTCAGTACTTCAATTATAAAAAATAAATTCAGTACATCAAATTTAAGATACAAAACTATGTAAAATTGGATATTTTAAATTTATAAATTAGAAAAGAATAAATTATGATTATTTTATAAATTAATAGCTACAAAGTTGTTAAAAGTCAAGTAATAGTCGAATTAGCAAATTATTTTCAAAATTCAATGATAAGAACAGCCATCTAGTGAATAAAATAATTTATAAAAAGACTCATTGTCATTATCGTAATCACATCCCAATGGCAGCAGCGAATGATAATCTTCTTGATTATCTAACTTTCATATTCCCTGTTAAGTCAAAATCTACATGTAAATTTGACTCAAACTTTGTTTTTGTCTCAATTTAGAGTTATTTATGCATAAACGACTATGAATATTCTATTTATATACTTTTAAATGTTGCTCGTGAAAACCAAACAGGATTTAGAAGTACCTATCATTTTTTTCAAAGTGACTATCATAACAACTTGTTTTAATTAAATTAAATTTAAAAAATCGTTTACGATAATCAAATAAGAAGTTCCAAAATGGTTATCCTTAATAACTCAATTTTAATTTAAAAATTAAAAAGTGCTCATAATGACAAACCAGAAACTAGATCCAAAGTAGTCATTGTTAATAACCTAACTACTTACAATTTTAGAAAAAAAAATATTTGACTTAGATTAAAAATATTTGACTTAGGTTTTAAAAATATCTCAGCTTTTTATTTACATAATCCATTGTTTAAAATGGTATTTGATTTTCTATTTACTTAAAAGAAAATAATCTTGATTGAAATAAAAAATGATTTTGTTTTCTATGATTTTTACTATAAAATTGAACCAAAGCATGACCTATTCTTTATTTAATTCAAAACAATTTTCATTTTCTTTTTGTTGAACTAAACTATAAAAATATAAAAAGTGAATCTTCTTATCCAAAAGATAATCACATACCATTTACCAAAAAAAGATAATCGCATACCAGATGGACATAACTACAAATGCGATATTACACGTAAATTACAAGGCGATCAAACTTTATACTTTTACGAACAAAATATATTGCAAATCATGTTACAACACCCATATTTGAATATAAACATAAGAAAATGAATTTTCTTGTTAATAACCATCACGATATTTGTTATTCATCATATAGAGACTTACGCCACTTAATCGCATTCACTCAAGGACAAAGTGTTGTCCCTTCACCACCTGTGAACAAAAAAACAGTAAAATGATGTGTATTACATGTCACGAAAATATACACTGTCGCAGAATTATTATCAACCAATTCGCGTACCCAAAATAAAGAAAAGAAATTAAAGAATAAATAGAATAAAAAATAAGAAAATGTAAATGATAATTTATGGAACAATACATCACAGGCTATACAAATACAATAAGAAATATTAATTGTAATGTTTCATCTCTTTTAGTTTTGGAGAGCATGTCCCCAAGACCGGTACAGAACAATACCAAAAAGAAAAGAAACTTTAAATTTGGATAGTCTATCATGGCCATGTCTTGGTATTGTATTTTGGTAAAGCTTCATATTTCTTTACCATTCTTTTTCATCTTAGGCTAGAAAACTAAGTGGGTTGTTGGAAACTCACCGTAAATGGGCTCTGTGTACTTCTTTATCTATTTACATAATGTAACAGTGGTTTCAATGTGGGAAAATTAGCAGGAAAGGTCAGTATTCCGGTTGGTGAATGATGAAAGAGATGATCATTGGTGGATTAGATGAAAGTTAGCCGCTGGTGAGGGGTGGTTTGAGGGAGATATTCTGATTTTTTGTGTGTGCTGATTTCTCTTTTAGTTTAGCTCTCCATACTTCCATTTTTACTCAAAATCTCTCTCTCTCTCTGTATTGTAATTTGCATACTCTCATTTCTTCAAATTTTTTAAAATTATTGACAGTATTTTGCTTTTTCTTTTATGTATTATCTTCCTTTTATAACTGAATATTTCAATATTTTTTTCTTTTTTCACTTCATCAGTTACATTTTGTTTATAAAAGTAATGAATTATAATAATTTACTTTATATATGGTTAAAGTAATTGAATAGAAAACCGTTATAGAAGATGAAACAAATTCAACTACCAATATATTTTTATTTTACCATTTTATTATTTATCTATATTTTTTTTGTAGATATTTGTGTAACTAACATCTTCAGCGAACACTTGGACTTCAGTTTTGTGTTTAAATATTTTTTTTAAGTATGAATTTGAAATAAAAAAATAAAATCTATAAAAAGTAAAAAAAATGTTTTAAAAATTGTTATATTGTTATATTAAACTAAAAAAATGTTTGAAAAATTTTAGAAATGTTTTTAGATATAACATATAATATAAACATACATTTTGTATAAAAATATAATTTTTTATGCAATAAAAAATGTAAATAAGCATTAAGTTTATATAATAACATAAATAAATTAACTTTATCATATAAAGTTTTTTTTACACAGTCATTTATAATACTTTTTGCCTTTAAAACAATAAAATCTATAAAAAGTAAAAAAAAATGTTTTAAAAATTGTTATATTGTTATATTAAACTAAAAAAATGTTTGAAAAATTTTAGAAATGTTTTTAGATATAACATATAATATAAACATACATTTTGTATAAAAATATAATTTTTTATGCAATAAAAAATGTAAATAAGCATTAAGTTTATATAATAACATAAATAAATTAACTTTATCATATAAAGTTTTTTTTACACAGTCATTTATAATACTTTTTGCCTTTAAAACCATTAATTCATAAATTAATTGAAACACTTATTACATAAATTAGTTAAAACAATTTAATGTAGTAAAACATAACTGAAGACACTAATTAAAAATAAGTCTATTTCTTTTATTCTAAAACTGTTAATAAAATTGTAAGATTACCAATTAACCCATAAACAAACAAAGAAAATTTTCAATACTGCCACTAGACAACATTCATTTATATAGATAGGTAGATAGATATGTATATTTTTAAAAAAATTGAAAAAAAAATGTTTGGGGGAGTCGTGGCTCTCCTATGTTATATAAAAGCTCCGCCATTGAGAATGTTAAGAGAATAAAAGTAGTTAGGATTAGTTACAAACTAGTTTGTTGGTTAAGCTTGATTAAGCTTCCCGGCTAAGCTTCCAACCAACCCTATAAATACAACATTGTATCTCATTCTTCATCATCCTTTTATCAATATGATTCCTAATGAGAAATTGTCCTTTCTACCTAGCTTCCAAGCTTCTAAGAACTTCTTCATCTATGAAGATGGTCTTAATATCTTTGATCCTGTGATTACTAAGATGGTATCAGAGCGATACCATGCTTCCGCATATCACAAGGATGAAGATTCAGAGGAAGACTATGTTTCTGATTCAGAGGAGGTGGTTTCGGATTCTCTGCCACAACAAGAATTGAGTCTCTCCGATGTTCTTGAATATGCAACAATGGAGAAGAACAGTGATCTTGTTTTCGGCAACTTCGAAAATTCAGTACCTTCGGCTTCAGCTTCGATTACTCCAATCAAACCAAAAATTGATGGTTTCACCATCAAGGTTGGAGAAACATGTTTGCTTGGAGATCCTACTGTTTGTGACACAAGGATCATTCAAGATTCAGTGTTGATTCAAGAAAACCCTAACTTCTTGACACCTTGTGTTCTTCTCAAGAAAGATGAGGCAATTACAGTCATAGCTCCAGACAAATCAGATGGCTCTGGTGAGGATCTTCTGCAACCAGAACATGAATTCTAGTCGCCTCTTCCATGCGCACTGCCACCGCCAGCACCGACGTACTTTTGTCCAGTAACACATGCTTCCACAGATTCTCGCTTTTTCCCTTCCCGCGATAGACAAATTAGAAGGATCCCCTCCATCTCTCTCCAAGATTCTTGCCCACACAGTTCGTCGCCTCCACACCTTGGACACATCGACCTAACCTCCATTGCATCATATCTGATTCGTAGTTCATGGCTCGAGTTCGAGATGCCTTTGGTGGATATTACTGCACCATTGTTGTATATGACTATTAAATGCGCCGATCTGGTATGTACAACACTTCCACAATGCTTCGCGTTTGTCTTCGATCCTGACGGAACTATCGCACGGATCTACTACTCCACTGTTGTGATCTTGCTTCTGTCAAGTTTTATTCCGGCAGCAAATCCATCTCGTGTTGGCGTTTTCGTGTTCGATCCCGGCGAAAATCATCGTCAACCGCCATGGATCTTGTTGCTACGCAGCACCTCCACATCTGACTCGGTGTTTCGAACATTCCAGAAGGTTATGGTATTGTGTTTGGCTCCTTCATGTGGTGTTTGCGTTTCAGCACCTCATGTTTTCACTTCGTGTGTCGTTTTGCACGCTCTGCCCCAGAAGCTTCCTGAGCACGCTATGCTTTTCTCTCAAGTACAAAAGTGGGCCTTCTTGGGCCTGTGTTGCTTCTGTTTGATGATGGCATCTTCGGCCCAATGACTCACAATACTATTTCTGGTTCAAAGGCCCATAGCATGTTATTAGGATCCATTTTCATGTAATCCAAACTCAGGTTAAGAATTCTCTTACCCTGAGTTTGTGGGGGGATGTTAAGAGAATAAAAGTAGTTAGGATTAGTTACAAACTAGTTAGTTGGTTAAGCTTGACTAAGCTTCTTGGCTAAGCTACTAACCAACCCTATAAATACAACATTGTATCTCATTCTTCATCATCCTTTTATCAATATGATTCCTAATGAGAAATGTTCTCTCTACCTAGCTTCCAAGCTTCTAGGAACTTCTTCATCTATGAAGATGGTTTTAATATCTTTGATCCTGTGATTACTAAGAGAGAACGAATAACGACTTTGGGGTTTAAGGTTTATGCTGAGGGATGGCGGTTGACATAACAGGATTTTACAAACTCACTAGTTTAAAAAAAAAATTGTAGGCCAACAACGAAAGAGTCCCACTGCAATACAAAAAGGGAAGAGAAACCCTCGATTTATTCCTAAATAACACTATTTCTCCTAGATTTATCCCTCGATTTATTCCTAAATAACACTATTTCTCCTATTTCTCCCTAAAATATATAAAAATAATAAATAGTTTCTATAGTTTATAAAATCTGTCAAATTAGTCCCTAAATTTTTTTGAAATCCCTGTAAAGAATTACTTATAAAACTTTAGAGACTAATTTGACGGATTTTACAAACTTTAGAAACTATTATTATCTGCCTAACCTTGCTTTCACGGTTTTGTCCAGTCTGGATGGTGAGCGTAGTGCTGATTTTGCGATGATTATTTGGAGTTTGTGAATTCGAAGAAATGAGATTTTGTGGAACAACCTAGTTGAATCTTCAGCGGAGGTTTTGTATCGAGCTAAGAATTTATTGCATCTTTGGCGCAGTGCGAAGTACCCCCTGGATAGCTCGGCCAGAGATCGGGTTGCTCCAAATCACGATCCGGTTTCGTGCAAACCGCCTCCCGGTTATCTCAAATGTAATATTGATACATCTTTCTTTGAGGTGCGCAATCTTACTAGCTATGGTATGTGTCTGCGTGATGAGTTTGGGATCTTCTTGGAGGCTAAGTTTGGGTGGATTGATCTGTGTCTTCAGGTCATTGAAGGGGAAGCTTTAGCGCTCCAAGCGGCTTTGGGTTGGACTCATGAGATGGGTTTGGATCATATTATTTTTGAGCTCGATGCGAAGATCGTGGTGGACAGTATAAATGGTAGTTGTGTAGACGCTTCTGAGTTTGGTTCTATTATCTCCAAGTGTAAAGCAGTGATTAATAGTAGATTAAATTGTTCAATCAATTTTGTAAAGCGACAAGCAAACACCGTTGCTCATACTCTTGCTAGGGCGGCTGTGTCTAAGCCTTGTAGCTATATTTTTTCTAGTATTCCTGACTGTATTGCTCCTATTATTTTGAATGAAATGGCTTAAGTTTGCTCTTGTCAAAAAAAAGAAACTATTATTATTTTCATATATTTTAAGAACTAAATAGGAGCAAAAGTATTAGTGCAGGGAGGGTTTACTCAAGAGGGAAAGTTATTGTGTCATAGTTTTGATATTAGTTAGTGTCTCTTAACAAATTAATGGGCCATAAAATATAAAAATAAAAACCATTGTAACCATAAAAAAAATGTACCTGATCAAACATATATTAAAGCAAAATTTGGAAGTATTAATGACAACATCAAGAAATTTTTAAGATACAAGGGATCAAATTACACCTGAAGAGTTACGCCAACAATTACACCCATTCAATAACTTCATATATATCGGATAAATATTTTTCAAAATCAACCGTTTGATTAAAAGTTACTATCATATAGATCAAGAGCACTTCGATCAAGCCCTAAACATAGATCACTACGGGGAAATCTTTGATCGAGAGTATCTCGAACTATGTGTATTAGAGAAAAAGTATGGTCTGCAGGATAAACTCTTCAATCTGATGCTTGATGAGCAGAATCTTGCTCGAATTATGGAGCTATCTCCCTATTCAAATAGTTGACAGTTCTGTAAATTTTAACATTAATCTATAATCATTTGCTATGTCATAAAGATATGTTAAGATTAACGTCGACGGTGTAATTGCAAATAATGTTAATCTTGACGCATCTTGATGACATAGTAAATGATTACATATTAATATTAAAATTTACAGATATGATCTTTATGATTGTAACTTTCAATCCAACGGTTGATTTTAAAAAAATATTTATCCGATAGAATGTTATTGAATGAGTGTAACTGTTGGTGTAACTCTTCGGGTGTAATTTGATCCCTCCTCTTCTTAAAATATTTCCAGTCAAAAAATGTTATTAAGCGATAACAATTAGACATGAAATTTCTTATTTAATTAAAATATTTCATATTAAAATTATTTTATCACAAATCTAATCGCTAATAATAAAGTTAATAATCCTTTTCAAAAAAAAATTTAAAGTTAATAATATTCAAAAGAGTAAACCATGTTACTTATTTAACTAAAAGATAAAATTAATATCAATTACTTCAATTTTTCATGATAATTTGGATTAATTTAGTGAGAATATCTTCATCATCATTTGTTGATTTATCGTTACTTCTCTTCAATTAGTTTTTTTATAAAAAAAAAGCATTGAGTGACTGAGTTAAATAAATTATGTGATGGTAGTTTTATTTTTATTTAATTTTCTAATTAATGTGATTAATTTTTTATATTAAAAGTTTCTCAATTATATTATTAATCTTTTTAATTCAATATATAATTTAATTTAAAACTATAAAACAAAATACGATAACACGATAAAGTAATATGTAGTGTCATGCAACTTGTCTTTTATATTTAAAATATAAGTACCAATTTTAAAATTATGGGCATACTCACAGCTCATGCACAGGGATAGCTAACCACACTCAGTCTTAATCCACGTGACCTACGGCCTAAAATTCCTTGAGTTTGAAACGCCCGTAAAGAATAAGCCCACGAAATCTAGTGGGTTATCTATTAGTAAGTCCTAAATGTTAAAAAAACTAAGGTACCTTTTGGTACAGAGGAACGGAAAGGAAAAGTGATAGAAAGGATTCAAAACACATACTTACACATTCTATTGTTTGGTGTAGAATTAAAAGCGAAGGAAAGAAAAATATTTGATGGGTCCCACCCAAAATTTGCTTCCGCCCAAAATGGAAAGAAAGAAAGGGAAAGGTCACAAATGAGATGAAATTACGAAACTGCCCTGATTGTAAAAAGCTGAAACAACGTGAAAAATTTGTTTTCTTCGCGTACAATATGATGCGTGTTTTATTTGTCGTTATTTCCATTCTATCTATATGTTTAAAGGCTTAAACATGTTTTTCGCCCCTATAATTATAGAGATTTTTATTTTTTGTCCTTGTAAATTATTTTTTTTGTTTTTATCCCTGTAATATAATTTTTTTTTGCTTTTAATCCTTGTTGTTTTGTTTTAGTCCTCGTAATATTTTTTCATGTTTCATTTTAGTCCCTAAAATTATAGACCAATGTGATTTTAGTCCTTGAAATATGGAGAATATAAGGACTAATTCTAAAATAATATATATATTACAGGGACGCAAACCAAAAATAAATTTGTGTAGGGACCAAAAACAAAGTTAAGAAAATTACAGGGATGAAAAACAAAAAAAATATTTTTACATGGACTAAAAACAAAAACTTCTATATTTGCAGGGACGAAAATCATATTTATACTTTAATAAGTATAAATAAATAGTTTATAAGAAAATATAAATAAATATAGGTAAATGTATATTTGTATTTCCATATATATATATAATATTTTTATATATTAATATAAATAAATAAATAAATAAGCAAATAGATATAAACATCCTATTTCTTTATATATATATATATGTGTGTGTGTGTGACAAATATAAATGGCTAAAATATACTTTTTGTCCTTTATCTTTTAAAATGTTCGTTTTAGTCATTTTTCTTTTCAAATTGGTTTAAAATTGTTCTTTTAGCCCTTTTCCGTTTTAAAGCGTGACGGAGAAGCCTATGTGTCAATAACGTCGTTTACTAATCTGATATGACACATTTCATATAAACAAAAAAAAGGCAAAACGCAAAAACAAAAGAAAAACATTGAAACGTCTCAGAGAAGGAAAGAGCAAAGTTCAGGGTGGGAGAAGAAGACAACGTAAAGATTTCGTGACGGTGGCGTGACGGTTGGGAAAGAAAATCACGGTTGTGCACACGACGGTACACCCATTTTCATTTCTTACTGAGTTCGCCCCTTTGCAATGCATGTGGTTTGGATTCCATGATTTTTGTTGCTGATTCTTATTGATTGTTGCTGATTCTTGCTTTTCGTTTGCTTATGCTTCTATTTTTGATTGTTATGCTTCTGTTTCTTGTTGATTTTTAATTGTTGCTGATTCTTGCTTTTCGTTTCAAATTTTGGCTCTATTTTTTATTGTTATGCTTCTTTTTTTTTTGCTCTATAGATGATTGATTGATTGTTTGCTTCTTATTCGGTTGATTTAAAACAATTTAGGGTTTTTTTTATGCTTCTGTTATTTGCTTTGTGGATGATTCATTGATTGTTTGCTCCTTTTGTTTTGCTTTATGTAGCTGGTTGGTGTATAATGGATGGTTGGTTTAAAGTTGTTATACATCATGCTGGAAAGGCAAACACAGAGAGTGAACAAGGCATTGAGAGCGAGTGGAGATATGACCCTGATAAGATGTCATATTATGAAGTCGTGGATGTCCTTAAAGAAATTGGTTACCCAACATTTCAATCAATGTGGTACATGGATGGTGACAAAAGAATGGAAGTAACGGATGACCATGATGCATTAGAAATGGCAAAAATAGGCATTGGAAATGGGAGAGTAGACTTATATGTGAATGGTGAGTATGTGGCTGATGATGCTGAGATACATAGTGAACAATTTGAAGCTGTTGGTGAAGTGCAGATTGGTGGAAATGGTGGACCAGTTGAGATGAGGCAGAGTGAACCAAAGAAGAGTAGTGGACCAGTTGAGATGCCAAAGAAGAAAACTAGAAGAGGAACTGGAAAGCCAACTGGAAGGCCAAAGAATAAAGATGCCTTTAATGCTTCTAAGGTACCATTAAGAAAGTCAACAAGAATGTGAAGAGGTCCAAGTCAGGGTGTCCAAAATGATTCTGAGTCAATCACAATTTCTGTGGATAGTGATGAAGAGACTGATGTGAATGGTAATGGTGATGAAGTCCAAAATGCACCAACAGAGGTTGTCCAAAATGCACCACGACAACTTGTTATGCAGAATGCTAAACTAAAGAAGAAAACTGGTAGGCCAAAGAAGAGAGGTCCTGTTGAGGACACTTACAATTAGAAGGTCAACAAGGATGAGAAAAGCACCAAGTCAGAATATAGTAGTAGCTGATGATAATAGTAGTAGAAGTGGCAGTGACAGTGAAGATCCTGAGTATGTGGCTGATGAAATTCAGAGTGACAGTGAACAAGATGAGGAACTTGATGATGAGGATGAGGATGTTGTTTCGAGTTTTTCTGGAGCAGATAGTGATGACAGTGCAGTAGGTATAAGGTTTAGTGATGAAGAAGAAGAGACAAATGCTGCTGCTGGTTTAGATGATGTTGTTGAAAGGGTAAGATGGAGATCAAACACTAAAGAGGCAACACTAAAGAGGTCAGGTAGACCAAGGAAAGAAAACACTGTGGTGAAGCCCATTTTGGATGCTGGTTTAGATGAAGAATACTACTCTGAGGATTTGGATAGTGGTACTGGGTCAGATGATAGTGAAGAGACAATTCCACAACCTAAATATCCAGTTTTTAAGTTGCCAAAGGATATGAATGACTACAAATGGGAAGTGGGTGCATATTTTGCAAGTAAGGAGGATTTTAAAGAGGCAGTGCAAACATATGTTGTTCATTCTGGTAGGGATATAAGTATTATTAAGAATGATCATACAAGGGTTAGAGCCAGATGCAAAAAAGGATATGGTTAGTGGGTATATTGTGCAAAGCTTCCAAATGAGGAGACTTGGCAGATTTCACTGATGTACATGCTTGTAGCAGAGAATACAGGGTTAAACTGTTAAAGTCTGAAAAGTTAAGCAAAAGATTATTCTCTGGTATGTTTGGTAGAGTTAGCAGGAAAGGCATGTTTGGTAGATGCAGAAGGTGTGGCCAGCCAGGACATAATAGAAAGACATGCAAACAAGACCCACCACCTGAATCCCAATCCCAAAACCAAGACCAACCACTATCTGAAACTCAATCCCAACCCCAACCACAACAGCAACCAGTTATGAGGCAAAAACTTCCTATCAAGAGGGCTGTTGATTCTGCTTCTATGCCCGCTACTGCTTCTATGTCTGCTACTACTTCTATGTCTGCTGCTACTGCGTCTAATTCAGATGTTGACTGCTGATGCTAATATGTCTGCTGCTGCTTTTGTTTATGTTTCTATTAGGTTTCTTTTGTGGTATTATAGATGATCCATTTTTTGTTAGCTATGACTGTAATCAGGTTTTTTGTGGTTGTAATTACTCCATGGCCTAGATATAATGTAATTGACAATGATCATCAATACAAATTAAGATTTTAATCATTTTTGAAGTCATTCTGAAATTCTTATTACTCCCTGCTATTTCCCTTCAATTTGCAACAAATGATGAATTCAGGTAGTCAGTAGCAAGAAATTATTAACCAACTCGAGTCCTCTACTATTCTTTGAAGCAATTCCTATTCCTTACTTTCTTTTATTTGTGTCATGGTCAACTTACATATAAATATAAATATTGGAAACTTAATTAAAATTGAAAGAGTATTAATAGTTCCAGAATTCCAATTGCCATATTTCAATTCAATTAACAAAGAATACACATTTCATTTCAAGAACCATATTGAACAGATTAAAATTCAACAACCATATTACAATGAAATTACTGCCATTACATTGAAATCCAAGAACCATATTACATTGAAATTTAAGAGCCATATTACATTGAAATTTCTACTTCAAATACAATTTATACCCCTCTGCCATCAGTGTTTTGTACAACATAAGTACAAAAACCACAATGATCCCTAACAGTAAAACACAACACCCAATGCTCTATTTCAGCCATCTATTACTATTGGACAATGAAGATTCCAACTGTCTAATTCTAATACCCTGTCTCGAAATAGCCATGCCTTTGTGGTCGACCACCACTTCTTCTTCTTCTTCATCTTCACCTTCACCTTCACCTTCACCAACATACCAGTCAAAGAAACCACAACCACTGTCCTCAATCCCTGGCTGTAGTGACAAGTAAAATGACCAGAATTAGTAATAAAAGAAATGACCAGAATCAGTAGCAGATCAGATGCAGTAAAATCAGTAAAATAAAAAACAAATCCTTAAGATTAAACAACTTACCACCCAATACTTGCAACCTCAGAACAACCTTCCATAATTTGCCTTCGTTTTTGCAATTCGCATTGTAACAATCTAAAAATTTAGGAGCCGCCATCAATTTTATTAAATTTGAGAAAAATTGGAAAACCTCAAAAATAATTATCTTTGAAAACCATACTGAGTCCGGGAATCGATTGTGCGTGGAGAAGGGTAGAGACTAAACCCCACAACACTCCCAACACGCTCGTCATATGACAGTTACCCAAAATTAATTGCGCAAACTAATATAAGTTCTAACATATCTGTTTCACCCAAAAATTAAATAAAAATAATAATAAGTGTAAAAATGAATATAAAAAATAAAAATAAATTAGAAAAATTTAAATTTGACTTGACGGGATTGACCCACTCCTGCGTATCCTCCGGTGCAATGAAGAACTCAAAAGTCACGTAGTTCTCCTTAGAAAATATTTGTGTGTTAGTTTGATTTTAATTTTTTAAGGGTTTAAGATCACCAAGTTGTCGCAACTCAAGCGTCCTAAACCAAGGATCAGCAAGATGTCACATCTCAGCTAATCCCATTTTGTTCTAAAAAATATATATTTTGATTTAATAGTATTAAATAGAATAGTAAATTAAATAAAATGTATGATTATAATTAGGGGATAAAATAGATTATGCTTGTCCATTAGCAAGTAGAGATAAATAAATATGAGTGGACTGAAGCTCAACATCTAGAATCAGGCATCAAATAATAAATAAACATGTTAAGTAAGTGAGACAAATCAAATACAAAAGGAAAAAAATAAAAAAATAAGAAAGGGGGCTCAACAGTTAGAAAAACAAAAGAGAAAAAAAAAAGATAAAAAAACTAAACACACTCCCACACACGCGTATCACAGGGAAGGGGTGGTTAAAAGAAAAAAAAATACAACTACTGTTTAATGGATAATAAAAAAAAGAAGATAAAAAAATAATTAAATAAATAAATAAATAACAAAACTAAATACATTGACACATGACACAGACACACCTATCTACAGGGAAGGGGAGTTTTTTTTTTTTTGACGCGATGGGAGCGGGTTGAAAGAAGTAAAAGAAGGAGAAGGAAAAAAAGTCATTATTTATAAAATAGAGAAACAAAGAAAATAAAATAAGAAAATGAAAGAATACAAAAACATAAGGGACCAAAACCAAAATTAGCAAGATTATCTAAACCTATAGTTAAGAAGACTAAGCCTATTGCGGACAAGGACAAAATATTCATTAATGAAACTTGGGACTAAGTCCCACCAAGTAAATGTATGACTAGTAATACCATATGAGGGTTAGTCAGCACACAAATTTCCTTCTCTAAAAATATGAGACATGTGGAGATTGGTGTGCCTTAAAATCATATTGGAGATCATTGGAAGTCATAGAAATGAGTTTTCAACAGGTGTGAATCGAATCATGGATCTCTGGAATCGATTCATGATGTGCCTTGGAGCCTTGAAGAAGTTTTAGACTTACTGTGAATCGAATTGAAGGAGTGGGAATCGATTCACTCACTTAGGATCACAAAACGCGTAGGAATTGTACGTGTGAATCGATTCACACTTACTGGTGAATCGATTCACCACTGCTGGTTTTTTAAACCAGAATGCTATTTTTCATTCACTAGAGCGAGCAGTTTTCTAGGGTTTTGTGCAGCCGTTCTTGAGTGTCCTTTGTGAGGTTTTAGGGGCTGGGAAACACATTCAAACACCTGGGGATCTTAGGGAATCATAGAGAGAGGATTGAAGGCTTTCTCTATTGTTGTTCTTGAGAGTTTATCATAGAGGGAAAGAGAGAGGGGTTGTAAGAACTCTTAGGCTTGTTCATCTTGAACAATTGGAAGGGGTTCAGAACTTTTGTATTCTCTTGTAAAGACTCTTTGATAGTGAAACGGAGGGCTGCTCTCTCCCGCAGACGTAGGTCATCTTTTTGGGGCCGAACTGCGTAACCAAATTGCGGTGTTTTCTTATCTACTCTCTACTCCTTTTGTTTGTGTTATTTTTCATTGCACCTTGTTGATTGTTTGGTTGCTATTATTTAGTTATTGGTTGCCGTTGAAGGTTGTTCCATTATTTCTTGTTTGAATCTCAACAAGTGGCGCCGTCTGTGGGAAGGAACAAATCATTCAAGTGTGCACCATGGGTACTAAGTAGGACATCGAGAAATTTTCCGGTAACAACGACTTCGGTCTATGGAAAGTGAAGATGGAAGCAATCCTAATTCAACAGAAATGCGAGATGCTCTAAAGGGTAAGGCAAGAATGTCAGCCACCCTATCACAAGCGGAGAAGAAGGAGATGATAGATAAGGCAATAAATGCCATTATCTTGTGCCTTAGTGATAAGGCATTGAGGGAAGTCGCAAGGGAGAAGACCGCGGCGGAGATGTGGGCCAAGTTAGAATCGTTGTACATGACCAAGTCATTGGCTCACCAGTTATGTCTGAAATAACATCTCCACTCATTCAAAATGGTAGAGACCAAATCTATTGTGGAGCAACTAACAGAATTCAACAAGATTATTGATGACCTACAGAATATTGATGTGAAGCTCGATGATGAGGATAAGGCTCTGCTCTTATTGAATTCACTGCCTAGGTCCTTTGAACACTTTAAGGATGCACTCCTCTATGGCAAGGAGTCCACTATCACTTTAGAGGAGGTTCAATAATCAATTAGGACCAAAGAGCTAACCAAGCTTCAAGACTTGAAGGTGGAAGATAGTGGTGAAGGCTTAAGTGTGTCAAGGGGAAGAAGTGAGAGTAGAGGAAACCATAACAAAGGGAAGAAGCCTAGGTCGAAATCCAAATCAAAGGGGGACAATAAGGCAAAGTACAAATGCTTAATTGTCACAAGACCGGTCACTTTAAGAAGGATTGTCCCGAGAGAGGGGGCAATGGAAATTCCGTGGAGGTTGCAATTGCTATGGAGGATGGTTATGAGAGTGCAGGGGCTCTAGCGGTATCGAGTTTGGAAACGGAAAAGAACTGGGTCATGGACTCGGGATGTTCTTATCACATGTGTCCTAGGAATGAATACTTTGAGACTTTGAAGCTTAAAGAAGGTGGAGTCGTTCGCCTGGGTGACAACCGAGCTTGTAAGGTGCAAGGTATGGGTTCAATTCGTCTTAAGATGTATGCCAACCGTGAATTCCTTTTACAAGATGTGAGGTATGTTCCTGAACTCAAACGAAATCTTTTATCTATAAGCATGTTTGATGGATTAGGCTATAGTACTAGAATTGAGCATGGCATGATGAAGATTTCGAATGGTGCATTAATAATTGCTAAAGGGACTAAAATGTGTGGTATAACATTCTATTTTTTTTAGAAATTAAGTTTATAACTAAAAAAAAAGAAGAAAAGTTGTTGGTTACGCTAACTAATTTTTTTACTATACTTTTATTATCATAGATATAATATAATACCATTAAATATAGACATGTTACGCAAAGTTACACTGTGTAATAAATATTAGAAGTATCAGTTGGTTTGAAGTCTGCAAGTTTCCGGCGTCATAACGAGATACTAGTATTTGATTTAATATGAGACTTCACAATTTGATTGTAACTATAAGTGACAAAAAGATTGGCATTTACGATTGGTATTTACGAGTTCCAACTTTTATAAACCAATCAACATTAGTTTTCTAAGCACATGAGAAATGTTTTGCTCAGGAAATCTTCCAGCACATCAGATCTTATCTACATGATCTTATTTATCTCAATTTATAAATATTTTATGAAGTAAAAACATTACTTATTTGACACCTTGCACTATTGTAATCATTGAATGAGATTTCTAATATCTCACTGAACGCTGGTACGTCACTGTGGTTACGTAAATCAGCCACAAACCTGAGGTTCTGGGTCTATATAAATTCACTTGGTTATTCATTAAGTCACACATATTGTTGAACACAACTTCTATCCTTATCGCGATCAAACAATGAAGCCGTTCTTCAATTTCTAATTTCTATTTCATGTTTCTCCCCACTAAAATCTACCACCCATAAGCCTTTTATCTCTCACTTCTGTCTTTTTTTTTCTCATCCCTACTTTCTGTATAAAAGAGAAAGCAGCCATCCTTTATTCAGGTTGTAAAGGTGGGATTTTCCTTCTTTTTCCTTCTTTTCTTTTTCTCTTAAATTACATCACTCATTTTGTGGATTTTTAATCTTGTAGCTCGTGGAGTTTCAAAGGAGGAGCCTTTACCAACTAGAAAAAAATAAATAAATAAAACTTCAGGTAATAGGGGGTGAGGATCTTCAACAATAATGGTAGAGTAGGAGGTGAATCATTAGAGTCAAGGGTGGCCCTACCCCTTTTTCAATTCTATTATTTCTTTTTAATGCACTCAGCTCTTAAACTCAATCATATACTGTCACTTATCATGTATGTTAGTATTTTCTAGTAATTGTTCTTTATTCCCCTGCTTTTCCCAGAATAGTGGAGTTTGATTGAATTCAAGCGATTCAAACAACTAAATTGATGCCTCTGGAAAGTACAAGCACAATGCTAGTGTTTCTTAATCTAGTACATATTTAAGCATACAACTCAGTTAGAATCATAGCTCGCACCATATTTCGTTTGAATATTGTCAGTGATGTGAAATGGATATCCGAAAATTATGAAAAATAAAAAGAAATAAAAATAAAAAAATAAAAAAAAATAATATATTACACGTAAGAGAATATTGTAGTAGATTTTCCTTCTTGTGCAGTAAAGATTGACCTAAGAAATTTCTGCATAAGTCTAAAAGAAAAAAAGAGCCACGTTTTGGTACAAACGAGAGTGCGCAAGTGAAGGTGTTAATAGCCTTGGGGGCATCACAGTGCGAAACTCCACATGTGGCCAGGTGGTAGCTCCCCTGTGTCGTGGTATTCGATACCCCACGATGATGAGCTCGACGAGACACTGCAAGAACTCAAGATCGGTGTAGAGTGTTCCGAAATAGATATATGAATTATAAAATGAGAAAAGTACTGTGAACGGAACATGTACTCCTGATCGCTCTTTTGATCTAGGATCCCTCCATGGAGTAGGTTGCATGATAATGCATAAAATATTGTTGCATAATTGTGAAATGAATTTTGGATAATTAGTAATTTCTACGTCCGTATATAATGTTATTTTATTAATAATTGTCTAATGCTCTACTATATGTTATATTGTTGATGTGTACTCACCCTTTTTTTTGTTCTCTTGGGTATTAAAATCATTTATTAGAGATGGAGAACGACAACAACAATCCTCACCCGATGGTACGTTTGGAGTTTATCAACGGGATATGGACCCCTGATTATCCCAACTCTACTGTGACTTATGATGGTGAAATTGCCATTCACACCACCACTGGCACATTTCCTGACTTTATCACTACTACTCGTCATCGTACTATGACCTTATCCTTTTACTTACCTTTACCAGAGATGTGGGTTGCTTCTGTTTTTGCACCCATGGAGCCATATCCGCAGCCGCCTCACCCTTTTTCGAGCCCATAGAGGGTGTGGGAAAGTTATGTTTGTCTGACAGATCAATTGCAGTAGTATGTATGGACCAGTCTGATGTAGTTTCGACGTGATCTAACTACTCTTGACAGGAGATTTTTTTGATGTTGTAGAATAAATAATGTATATAGTATAGGCTGGTTGTTATCTAGATGACTGTATGACTCTGGTTACCTAGCAGGATGATATATCGTGTACTATAAACCCTTTTGTTTAAAGACTGATGATTGAGTATATTTGTCTTCACTTTTATGTTTTATTATTTTCGTAAAATATCTATAAACATATGTTTTATTAAATTTATTAATATGGTGGTATAATAATTAAAAACTAATTTATCTAGAAATTTTGGTATTTGTCGAATGAGATACTAGGGGTGTCTCATGTGGCTTATACATATTAGATGGTTTTACTGTTATTGGACATGCATCATTAGCTAGCCAAACTCCGCATGATAAAACTAAATTATGACATTTAAGGTTAGGGCATGTTAGTGAAAAGGGTTTAGTTGAACTAGCTAAACAAGGTTTGCTAGGTAGTGATAAATTGGATAAGCTAGAATTTTGTGATAATTGCATACTAGGCAAACAACATAGGGTTAAGTTTGGAAGTGGCATGCATCATTCTAGTAAGCCTTTTGAGTATGTTCACTCGGACCTTTGGGGTCCTTCAAGAGTGACAACTCATGGAGGGGGTTCCTATTTTCTCACCATGATTGATGATTTCTCTAGGAGAGTATGGGTTCACATTTTGAAAAATAAAAGTGACACATTTGAAAAATTCAAGGAATGTCATACTCTCATAGGAAATCAAATAGGAACTAAATTAAAAGTTTTAAGGACTGACAATGGCCTGTAGTTTGTTTCAGAGCAGTTCAATGAGTTTTACAGGAAACAGGGAATTAAGAGGCATAGAACCGTGGCAGGCTTACCGCATCAAAATGGCCTAGCAACATGCATGAATAGGACCATCTTGGAGCAGGTGAGGAGTATGCTTTTGGCAGCTGGGTTGCCTAAAAGTTTCTGGGGCGAGGCTGTGAGTACAGCAGCATATTTGATCAACAGATGTCTATCAACGGCGTTAGACTTCAAGACACCTATGGAGGTTTGGAGTGGGAGACCGGCAGACTACTCCAAGTTGAAGGTTTTCGGAGCTTTGGCTTTTACGCATATCAAGCAGGACAAGCTTGATGTTAGAGATGTGAAATGTGTCTTCATCGGATATCCGGAGGGTGTGAAGGGATACAAGTTATGGAATTTGGAATCTGGAAGGTCAAAGGTTATCATAAGCAGGGATGTCACTTTCGATGAGACCCGCATGGGGATGAAGTGCAAAGACTTGGAGGATAGTAGCTCAGAAGTGGAGGTGGAGAAAAATTAGTTTGAGGTGGAGTCTACCACTAGTGAGACCGGGAATGATGAAGAGGAGGATAGTCCTCCACCATCAGGTTCTAGAGGAAGACAACAAACAGTGGATCCTGGCTATCAGTTGGCAACAGATAGTGAAAGGAGGGAGACTGTGGCACCGAAGAGATACAGGTATGCTGATCTTGTTTGTTATGCTTTGTTTGTGACTGAAGAGGTTCACGACTCGGGACCAAGGGACTTCAGTGAAGCAATGAGAAGCATGGAGAGTCAAAAACGGTTGAAGGCAATGAATGAAGGTATGAATTCATTGGAGAAGAACCGGACTTGGGAACTTGTGAATCTACCGGAAAAGTCAAGGGTAGTTGGATGCAAGTGGAACTTCATGAAGATGGAAGGTATTCCGGAGTTTGAAGAACCAAGGTACAAGGAGAGGCTTGTGTGTAAGGTCAATCTTGAGTTGGAGAGTGTGAATGATATTCAAAAGGCAAGTTCTAGCAAGGAGGAGATTGGTATGCTCAAGGGGAAGTTAGCTTCTGGATTTGAGATGAAGGATCTCGGCATTGTGGAAAGGACACTTGGAACGAATATTGGGAAGAACCGGAAAAGGAGGTATGGCTCTTTGAAAGGCGGTTTGAAGCATGTGAAGACAACTCAAGGTGGAGTCGCAATGAAGAGTATGATTGGTGAATTGGGGATTACACATGGTTGTGAGAAGTTCACCAAGTATCTTCCTAGATCAAGGTTCAAGGATCACTTGGACTTGATCATTTGCGTTGAGACGTAATTCCATTTTATGGAGAGAGCAGCAAGTGGTTGATGGCTAAACGTTGAACATCACCACTGATTTGAAGTCAAGGTGGAGAATTATGTAGATTGGTGTGCCTTGAAATCATGTTGGAGATCATTGGAAGTCATAGAAATGAGTTTTCAACAGGTGTGAATCGAATCATGGATCTCTGGAATCGATCCATGATGTGCCTTGGAGCCTTGGAGAAGTTTTGGACTTACTGTGAATCGAATTGAAGGAGTGGAAATCGATTCACTCACTTAGGATCACAAAACGTGTAGGAATTGTACGTGTGAATTGATTCATACTTACTGGTGAATCGATTCACCACTGCTAGTTTTTTAAACCAGAATGCTGTTTTTCGTTCACTAGAGCGAGCAGTTTTCTAGGGTTTTGTACAGCCGTTCTTAAGTGTCCTTTGTGAGGTTTTAGGGGCTGGGAAACACATTCAAACACCTGGAGATCTTAGGGAATCATAGAAGGAGGATTGATAACATCAATATTGCATCATTTTATTAGGGATAATAGAGTGTGATTTGAATAATTATTGAATGGTTTCACATACAATTCACTCTATTTTCATCTTAAATGTGCAGAAATAGAAATTAAGCAATATGATGAAGAAATGCAAGTTTGGGCTTAAAAGTCGGCTAAAAGAGGCCCATAATACTAAACACGGCCTTCACATAATATAATGAAGCATGTCCATGCTTATCTGAAGAAGCAATTAGCCACGAGCGCACCTCACGCACGTCCATGCGCTCCCCGGATAACTGGTTGGTATTTTAATCATATCTGGAGCTGTAGTTATCGGATTGAGGCGTTCTTTGTGGCGTTGGAAATCTAAGAGAATTTCCTACAACTTTGTCACAAATTGGATGACTTTAACATGCAGCACGACCTCTTCATCATGGAGCACGGCCGTGCTCCACCAAAAAAATCTCAGAAATTGATGTCGGCAAGCATAGAGGCGGCGCAGACGCGTAAAACAGCCTGTAAAGGGAGCACAGCCTTGGAGCATGGCCGTGCTCAACCCAAAACTCAGCCTATAAAAGGAGCGCTCAGCAGAACATTTAAAAATACTCCAGGATCGACTTTCTCCCAAATTCTTTTCTTCCCATGTAATATTTCAGTCTTATTTTACTAGTTTTAGTTGTTACTCTGTTTGTTTTTATATCTAGTTTATTATTTCCTTCTACTTAGTAGTGGAATAAAACCCCGTCGCTGAGGTGATGGGGGATCTAATGCCGTATCTGTGATCATTAAATAATTTATAATATTAGTACTTAATCTCTTCTATGATTAAAATATTCTTAGTGAATTTATTCTATAAGAACTCATCATTCTTTACTCAGCTAATTAATTGTGTGGCGATCGTACCTTCAATTAGTTAACGGAACTCTAGGGATAATTGAATCTGTATGCTCTGCCGGATCAAGGATCGCGTGTTCATTTTCAGTCAGTCATTGAATTGATAAATCTATTGGTACTTTGTGCTCTTTCTATTTACTTGCTTTGAATGATCAAACAAAGTAATAAATTAGAAAGAAGACTGTTAACATTGCATGATCATTGAGTGTTAATAGCTTTTGAATAGAGATTGGTAATCAGTTAGAATTATTGCTCTTATTATAAATTGGTCGAGATACGGATATACGCATTAGTGATCCCGTTACCTTGGTGACATTTATTTTATTTGCTTTCTTTTTATTTATTTTTATATGACTTATCTTTTACACACTCTTTGTGTAATTTCACTTCAACCATTTGTCTAAATAACAAATTAATCTAAGTAGAGCAGTATTCGTTTCAACTCCATGTGGAGACGATAATCTTATATACTATAACTTGACGTTTAATCGTGCACTTGCGATTTTGACACAACAAGTTTTTGGCGCCGTTGCCGGGGAATTATTAATGATATTGATCGAAATGATTAATTTTTAATTTAGACGCTTTTTGTAATTATTTTATTTTCTCTTATTTTTATTTTTATCTTTTCTTTTTCTTTTTCTTTCTTGTCATTTAAATTCCAGTATAAACCGCCTACAGAAGGTTCATCCTACTATATGGACGGTTATATTTTTTCTTTTTATTTCTTGTCATTTAAATTCTAGTATAACCACCTACAGAAGGTTTTACCTACTACATGGACTGTTTTATTTTATTTTTTTGCCTTTTATTTTTTTCTTTCATTTTATTGTTGTATAGCATCTCCTGTTGGAAGATTATGTCTCCTGTTGGAAGAATAGATTTTATTTTTCTTTGTTTTAAATTTTATTTCTATTTTCTTTTCTTTTAATTTCTAAAAAAATAAAAAAAGAGGATAATGTTTCCTAATTTAGAACTTAATTGATCTGGATTAGGATAGTGTATGTAACACCCTGTCTCCAGAGTGCTACTAAGTGAATATTCTGACAACAGTTGACATATTTCCAAAAGGTGGAATACTCTGCTCGTAGGGTTTTCGAGAAATGTGGACCTATTTTTTTTTAAAAAGGTTCTTTAAAGAAGCAGTCAGAGCATTACAGCGACTTTTAGAAACATGGCGGAAAATAATTTAAGACATTACATAATCACATTCAATTGTTCTATCAATTCACGTCTAACAATACATATCTTGAAACATAACAGATATTTATTACAATACTGAACAACGACGATTATTCTATAGCTGGTCGGCGCAATACGTTCCTTACTAGACTACTAGTAGACTCTACATACAGTCAAGCTAGTTAACCATCTACAGCTACTCCTCCTTGCAGTCCCAATCCTCTGCTTGTCCCGCCATCTGGGTTACAATCATTAATTAACAAAACCACTGGCAAGGGTCAACTTCTCAACAGATCATGATAAACCAAAGCATAAAGCAATGAGCAAACAACAATTTATACAATTCACCAGCAATAAGCAACAACAATGCATATCATTCACAGAACGTGACTCAACTCTCTCACTCTAGACTCGACTCAACTCGCTACTCATTTTCTCTCGACTCGACAATTATTCCGGAAAGCAGACGCAGATCCATCAACTGACATACCAGCCGTAGCCTTGGGATCTTTCGCTTCTCCCTAGATATGCAAGACTTGCTCCTACGCTGCGACGCCTAGTCAATCTCCCGTAAACAAAAGGGGACCTAGCACCCTTAGTTATCCGGGTCACGGCTCAAAAACGTCATAACGACTCGCCTAGCTCTCTCACTCGATGAACAGCTCTCCGCTTACAATATTCAAAGAGTGACGCATAAAATTACTTGACCGCATATCAAATAAAGAGAGCATGCTTAACATGAAGAAAACACAATTCGACATTTTAAGCAATAAAAACACCCTGCATGAAGAAGCGCAATTCAACAGCAACACGCAATTTGTGGCATATATTCAATCTCATATCAAATAATGCATAACTCAATCATATCACAACATTACATGCTTGACACGCAAATCAAGGAATCCATCCCTCTGCAACTCGATGGAGTTAACAAAGAGGTACACAGATGTGGGGGGTTGGGTTCAGGAGACCAACCACAAAGTTTTCACCCACGAATGACTCGGAATATGTTCGACCGCACGACAACAATAAACGAAGGGGTTCGAAGACCCTAACTTCGAACTCGTAGAGTTCTCAGACTTCTTCGTATTTAAATAAGCATTTAAATAGTAAAACAAGAATTTAAGCATCTCTAAAAATTGTCCTTACACAGGGACATAAAAATAAAATCCTAGAATGTCTAGAAGTGCCCTTACCGAACCCCAAGCTGCACGTCCACGTGTTCCTCGATCCTACGCCGCACGATCTCGGATTTACTCAAAGCCTATCAAAATAAATAACTTAGCACAATTCTTAGCTAACTTAAGCCCTCAAGCCTAACCCTTTTCCTAACCAAAAATTCATTCAAACATTTAATTCCTAGTTACTTGAAAATAAAATAAATAAGGTTTTAAAAATCAAAATACTTTTTAAAAGATAACTTATCACATAACAATTTATAAACCTTAACCTATTTGAAAAGTAAAGTTTTTGAAACCAAAAAAACTTCCTTGAACCTCAAGGTAAAGATCATGCAAGAAATCATAAATTTTAAAACCTAGACACATATTCATACAAGCATTTTCACAATTAACAAACCACTATTTCCTTTCCTACTCCTTTTAGGCCTCTGCCCACACCTATTCCCATAACCATCTAATTTCATGACAAAGCATCAAGACATCAAGTTTCAAATAACTTCATATAACAATTAAAATACATAAGGAAATTTAAATCAAATAGGTTCCAAGATATTTTTCAAATATATTTCAAAGCATCAACTATCAAGACAATACCAAACCTAACTTAAGCACCTTCAAAGATATGTTGCTAAAACATTTTTCACAACATTCTAGTGTCATTTCCATAGCCTCTTTCCTTTTAAGACAAATCCTGCTCAAAGCCCATTTACAAGTTTTCATGGTTCACTTACTCAAAACAATTCCAAAACATGAGCTCTTAAAGAGTTCTTTCAATTAGGCCATTTTCAAAGATCCCAAAAACATTGAAACCATGCTAAGAAAATAAAAACAACTTAATCAAGTGTTACATGCCATTCTAATCCTCTAAGAATCAATTTTCCACAAGACATAAACTAACTCTCATCCTAACTCATGCTTCACTACTCCATTAGCAATTAAACCAACCCAAACAATTAATTTCTAGAACAAGAACACTAATCAAGACCAATCCTAAATCAAGTCTCTTTCAAGAATAAGTGTTTTCATAAAATTCTTTCAATCTTTGATTCAAATCAATTTTAACAACTACAATGGCAATAATAACTAACAAGAAGCAAGAAATACAAGCTAGTTTGCATGATTCACAAGATGATCACCCAATTATACTCCAAGACCTCAAGGCATCAAGACATATCCAAAATATACTCCAAAACCCATGCCAATTTCCAAAATAGTTTTCAATGTCATTTTATATGCAGTTTCCTTCACAACAACAACTATAGCCCAAAAGAAAGCTTCATTAAAACCCAAATCCATTTTCAAGAATAGGTTCTTTATCAAAACAATACCTTAAATTGCTCTAATTCCAAAACTACTAACCACATCATTCCAAATCATTATTTCTTTTAAAACAACAATTTGCTTCCCAACACAAAACATTAATCAAGTCTAAGGACAAATCACAACTTCTTCAAGAACAGGAGCTTCATACAAAACTTATCAATCCATCCTCAAATTCCAACTAATATTTAAAGTAGCAACTATAACATCTAATAACCAAGAAACACCAATTAATTACATGAATCATAATCATAAACCCCACTAATCAAGAATAGATTTTTATCAAAACAATACCCAATCAAGGTTTTGATCCCAAACTACATATCAATTTAAAGCAACAACAACATCAAACAGCTCAATTAACTATCAAGACACAAAATCAAGCATATAACCAAGAACTAAGCAAGAAACACAAGACTACCCACACACCCACAGTTCTGCTAAGAAGAACAAAGGAAGAAAAAAAAAATTGATTTGGTTCAAACCTCTCATTCAAGAACTTAGCTCCAATTCTTCCTCTGATTCGGTCCCCCCTCCTTCTCTGTCTCTCCCTCAAGCTGCCTCTCTCTCTCGCTCTCTCTCGCTCTCTCTCTCCCAAGTTCTCTGTCTCTCTCTGGCCTGTCCCGCTTCTTCTTTCCTTTCTCGCCATGATTCGCTTGGTGCCACCACCGCCTCAGCCGCTGCCAAGGTCCGGCTTCCCCTTCCTCCATCGCTCGCCTCCCTCTTTCTCCCATGTTCTCTGCCTCGCTCTCCCTCGTCTTCTCTCCGGCACGGTGGCACGCCGCCAACCACAGGGCCGTCGCGGCCTCCCCTTCTCTCATCCACCATCGCGCCCCTTCTTTCCTCTCTTCCCCTTCTCTTCTCTTCTCTCCTCCCTCTTCTCTTCTTTTCTTCCCCTGCCCCTTGTTCCCTTTCTTCTCTTTCTTTTTTTTTCCAGCTTTTGCTTCTAGCTTCTTTCTCACGCAGCGATGGGGTAAAAGGGAATAGGGAGAGTGCTAGGGTGGGGAACACATAAGTGTGGTGTATGGTGGAGTAGATCATGATTTATTAAAAATTAAACCAATTAACTCCCATTTAACTATCATCAATAATAAAACAAGTGAAAACACTAAAAAATAATCTTAACAAATTACGATTCGATTTTCATCGAAATCAGAGTTCATTTTAAATTTTAATGCGGATAAAAATTACCCGGCGATTCAAAACGCGACGAAATTTCGTTAGAGTTTTTCGACGATTTTCGAACCATGAATTAATATTAAATATTAACTCTTAAATTTAATTTCATCTTGATTTAATTCAATCATTTTCTTAGTCAACAAAAATACGCGTTACCGCGTCACGCCGAAGACTTACATAAAGTTTAAATTGACGACTGCATTAACGCAAAGATACGCCTACTGTCTATTAATTTGAATTAACATCATGGATAATAATTATTTATAATAAATAAATTATTTAAAATTAGTCAAAATAATTCCACATACTCTCAGTAAATCATTGAGGTGATCAATCTCTATGACTTATTTTTCGAGTATTCAGGATTTTATCGCAAAAATCACTTTTCTTAAAAATTGGGATGTTACAATACCATCCCTCTTAAAATAGTTTCGTCCTCGAAACTACACTGATAGTAAAATATGAAGAATTTACTTTACTCAATCTATAAAATAATTTGCACACGAGGACACTCTAGTACATATTACTATATGTAGTATTATAATAATTATAGCTACATAACATAGCATGCAATAGTAGCAATCACAAGGCATAAACATGTAGCACGCCACAAAGTAAGCGTAGTTAGTGGACGAAAAAAAATTCCTTCTTGGTGGCCGATGCTTCATTCCAGAGCCATGTTATCTGCTTAATCTCGAACACGAACACAACCACGAACACGGGTACGAGAACGACTATGGCTTCACACCATTACTACAGAAATAATGCTAACCTATTCGCAGGTACCCACTTTTACACATACCAGGAATATCAAAATTTCACTTAAAACTTGCAGAAAGATTAAAATTCTTTTCTCAAATCATTCATTTCTCATAAAACAACATTAAAGCTCTTAAGAATCACATTAAATGAAGAACTGGTAAAACAAACTTTCTCAAGACTCAACCATTCCCTTGGGCACTATAGTTCCTTTGAGATTAGGTCCTCATCGTCTCAAATTTTAACTAACACACTTCAGTCCAGGATTAACCCATATTAATAACTCATTTATCTTTAAAATCCTTTTAAACCAAAACTTTTCTAAAATTCTCCACTCATGAATAACTAAGCTTTTAACTTCAACATTAGAAAATCATTTTTCTTTCGAAATTCAAGAAATTATTAAACTTCTAGAATGTCTAATTAACCAACACTATCAGTTAGGCACGTAAAATTTTAAATTACTATCAGAATATCAAATACTCCCACAGTTTCAAACAATAAGATATCATTTAAGAATTTTCTCCTCTCAAAGTTTTTACAATCATAACACTAATACTAAAACAAATCAAAGATTTTAAATACTTCATTCCCTAAGACTCCACCTTGTTTAGGAATACTAGGATTCCCTTGACATCAGGTGTTTCATTGTCTCAAAATACTACAATAACATTTTACAAAATTCTTAACTTAACCAAACTTGTTCCATTGATTTATGATTTAATAGAATTCTTTTAAAACTTGAAACTATTTTCAACAAAAACCATTTTTAGTAAATAGGCTGGAATCACTTATAAGTTTCCAAGGAAGTAAACAAGAACCAAATGAAATTAAAGTTTTCTAGTACTCTACTCCAAAAGTCTTTTCAAAACCATACTTACCCATATATGGACTTATAGTAAAAGGGTTTAGCGCCAAAACTACTATCTTTTACATGAGAGAAAACAAAACCATTTTCCAGCTTTTACTACTAAATCATGATTTAACAGAATCATCTAAAACTTGGAACTTTTTCAACAAAATCAATAACAACCAATACAAGATAAAAATGAAATAATAATTTAACAAAAATCATTTTAAAAACTTAAAACCATCGTCAACAATATCGTTAACAAAGATACAAGTATTGAAACAAAATAACTAGAACACTCACCTAAAATCTTCCAGGAACTCGCGGTTTGGGGAGGGACAGGAGGATTGCTATGATCACCAACCATATAATCGCCCATAACATCACCCAAGGATACAAAAGGTATAAGGAACAGTCCTCACTTGACATCTCTTAGAGTTTTGGCTTGACTAAGGACTTGAAGGAAATGATTTCCAAGTTTCTCACACACTTCAATGCCACGAGATCTAGCACTACTTATGGGGACGGTCGGATAGTATAGGGGTCCCTTAACAGAATTTGTCCAAAGCACAAATGAGGAAAAGAAGAAAGGAATCGAGGGTTGTCACTTTCTTTCTAAACTTTGCAAGGTTTCTCCCAATTCTCACCACTACACGGCTCATCTAGAGGAAGAATCGGACAAGAATAAAAATCCTTAGAGTGAATGGGCGCACGGCACATAAGGGAAGGAAAAGAAAGGAACCTAAGTTCTCTCACCCCACCACTACGGTTAATAATGCAACTAAATATTCCTTCTTATAGGTGAGCGGTTGGCCAAGTAAGTACAAGAAGAATAAGGATAAGCTATTCCCATTTACTTGGCTCTCCTTTTAAAGGAAAATTCTGTGATCTAAAATTCGGGAGAAGGTTTAGTAAAAGAATTTTGGCTACTACCCACTACTAGTTAGGCAACCTGTCACGTACTAAAACTATTACCCATAACTCTCACTAATTTTCTAGCTCCCATTCAACTGAGTCAAATGGTTCCCGCGTGAATTAAAATATCATAAGGTATTTAATTAATGCTTGCTAAAAATAATCGCGTATAATATTTTCGTTGGGAAAATAAAGATACGCTCACGCAAATAATCAATCACACAATCAGTCACACATATTCGCGGTAGTGCAAGAATCGACTACTGCGAACACACAAATGTTAGTGCCAAACAGGCCACACTAAAAAAAATCGTAAATTAGTTTTGATTTTCAAATTTAGTATGTATCAAAATAATTCAAACAACAAACAGTGTGGTTTATACCTAGAACCACTAGTACTTCAAAGATCACACTAAATATTAATAGTAATTACGTCTCCTATTAACGATCCCTATTCCGAATCGTTGCCAAAGTATAACTCCTTATTGCCGCGTTCCCTGAGATGAATTCTTCAGCTACTAAGTTTCCTCCTCTGCTCCATCTGCGACTAACCTGCTTTAACAGAAAGAATCACTCATTTCTGAGATATTGGATTTCCGCGAGGTTTTACAACCAAATAAAAATCCCAAACAGGTTTGGTGTGTCTCAGCACACGTTGTTTCAATTAAGGAACAATTTTCAAACAATTACAAGAGGAATTACTTCACTTGAGGAACAAGCACACAAGCATGGTTTGACTTACCATAAGACCCAGTTTAACCTCTAACAATCGTTTTCTACAAAACCCGACACATGACCAAATTATAGTTTGCCCACCACACCCGGTTAGAACCGAACTGCTCTGATACCACTTTTGTAACACCCTGTCTCCAGAGTGCTACTAAGTGAATATTCTGACAACAGTTGACATATTTCCAAAAGGTGGAATACTCTGCTCGTAGGGTTTTCGAGAAATGTGGACCTATTTTTTTTTAAAAAGGTTCTTTAAAGAAGCAGTCAGAGCATTACAGCGACTTTTAGAAACATGGCGGAAAATAATTTAAGACATTACATAATCACATTCAATTGTTCTATCAATTCACGTCTAACAATACATATCTTGAAACATAACAGATATTTATTACAATACTGAACAACGACGATTATTCTATAGCTGGTCGGCGCAATACGTTCCTTACTAGACTACTAGTAGACTCTACATACAGTCAAGCTAGTTAACCATCTACAGCTACTCCTCCTTGCAGTCCCAATCCTCTGCTTGTCCCGACATCTGGGTTACAATCATTAATTGACAAAACCACTGGCAAGGGTCAACTTCTCAACAGATCATGATAAACCAAAGCATAAAGCAATGAGCAAACAACAATTTATACAATTCACCAGCAATAAGCAACAACAATGCATATCATTCACAGAACGTGACTCAACTCTCTCACTCTAGACTCGACTCAACTCGCTACTCATTTTCTCTCGACTCGACAATTATTAGAAAGCGACGCAGATCCATCAATCGACATACCAGCCGTAGCCTTGGGATCTTTCGCTTCTCCCTAGATATGCAGTACCCGGTTCCTACGCTGCGACGCCTAGTCAATCTCCCGAAAACAAAAGGGGACCTAGCACCCTTAGTTATCCGGGTCACGGCTCAAAAACGTCATAACGACTCGCCTAGCTCTCTCACTCGATGAACAGCTCTCCGCTTACAATATTCAAAGAGTGACGCATAAAATTACTTGACCGCATATCAAATAAAGAGAGCATGCTTAACATGAAGAAAACGCACTGACATTTTAAGCAATAAAAACACCCTGCATGAAGAAGCGCAATTCAACAGCAACACGCAATTTGTGGCATATATTCAATCTCATATCAAATAATGCATAACTCAATCATATCACAACATTACATGCTTGACACGCAAATCAAGGAATCCATCCCTCTGCAACTCGATGGAGTTAACAAAGAGGTACACAGATGTGGGGTTGGGTTCAGAGACCAACCACAAAGTTTTCACCCACGAATGACTCGGAATATGTTCGACCGACGACAACAATAAACGAAGGGGTTCAAGATTCTAACCGAACTCGTAGAGTTCTCAGACTTCTTCGTATTTAAATAAGCATTTAAATAGTAAAACAAGAATTTAAGCATCTCTAAAAATTGTCCTTACACAGGGACATAAAAATAAAATCCTAGAATGTCTAGAAGTGCCCTTACCGAACCCCAAGCTGCACGTCCACGTGTTCCTCGATCCTACGCCGCACGATCTCGGATTTACTCAAAGCCTATCAAAATAAATAACTTAGCACAATTCTTAGCTAACTTAAGCCCTCAAGCCTAACCCTTTTCCTAACCAAAAATTCATTCAAACATTTAATTCCTAGTTACTTGAAAATAAAATAAATAAGGTTTTAAAAATCAAAATACTTTTTAAAAGATAACTTATCACATAACAATTTATAAACCTTAATCATATCACAAGAGCTCTTAAAGAGTTCTTTCAATTAGGCCATTTTCAAAGATCCCAAAAACATTGAAACCATGCTAAGAAAATAAAAACAACTTAATCAAGTGTTACATGCCATTCTAATCCTCTAAGAATCAATTTTCCACAAGACATAAACTAACTCTCATCCTAACTCATGCTTCACTACTCCATTAGCAATTAAACCAACCCAAACAATTAATTTCTAGAACAAGAACACTAATCAAGACCAATCCTAAATCAAGTCTCTTTCAAGAATAAGTGTTTTCATAAAATTCTTTCAATCTTTGATTCAAATCAATTTTAACAACTACAATGGCAATAATAACTAACAAGAAGCAAGAAATACAAGCTAGTTTGCATGATTCACAAGATGATCACCCAATTATACTCCAAGACCTCAAGGCATCAAGACATATCCAAAATATACTCCAAAACCCATGCCAATTTCCAAAATAGTTTTCAATGTCATTTTATATGCAGTTTCCTTCACAACAACAACTATAGCCCAAAAGAAAGCTTCATTAAAACCCAAATCCATTTTCAAGAATAGGTTCTTTATCAAAACAATACCCAGAAATTGCTCTAATTCCAAAACTACTAACCACATCATTCCAAATCATTATTTCTTTTAAAACAACAATTTGCTTCCCAACACAAAACATTAATCAAGTCTAAGGACAAATCACAACTTCTTCAAGAACAGGAGCTTCATACAAAACTTATCAATCCATCCTCAAATTCCAACTAATATTTAAAGTAGCAACTATAACATCTAATAACCAAGAAACACCAATTAATTACATGAATCATAATCATAAACCCCACTAATCAAGAATAGATTTTTATCAAAACAATACCCAATCAAGGTTTTGATCCCAAACTACATATCAATTTAAAGCAACAACAACATCAAACAGCTCAATTAACTATCAAGACACAAAATCAAGCATATAACCAAGAACTAAGCAAGAAACACAAGACTACCCACACACCCACAGTTCTGCTAAGAAGAACAAAGGAAGAAAAAATTGATTTGGTTCAAACCTCTCATTCAAGAACTTAGCTCCAATTCTTCCTCCGATTCGCCCCTCCTTCTCTCTGCCTCTCCCCTGTCGCCTCTCTCTCTCCCTCTCTCGGTCTCTCTCTCTCCCAAGTTCTCTGCCTCTCTCTCGGTCGTCACCGCTTCTTCTTTCCTTTCTCGCTCATGGTTTCGCTTCAGTGCCACCACCGCCTCAGTCGCCATGGCCGCTGCGTCCGGCTTCCCCTTCCTCCATCGCTCGCCTCCCTCTTTCTCCCATGTTCTCTGCCTCGCTCTCCCTCGTCTTCTCTCCGGCACGGTGGCACGCCGCCAACCACAGGGCCGTCGCGGCCTCCCCTTCTCTCATCCACCATCGCGCCCCTTCTTTCCTCTCTTCCCCTTCTCTTCTCTTCTCTCCTCCCTCTTCTCTTCTTTTCTTCCCCTGCCCCTTGTTCCCTTTCTTCTCTTTCTTTTTTTTTTCCAGCTTTTGCTTCTAGCTTCTTTCTCACGCAGCGATGGGGTAAAAGGGAATAGGGAGAGTGCTAGGGTGGGGAACACATAAGTGTGGTGTATGGTGGAGTAGATCATGATTTATTAAAAATTAAACCAATTAACTCCCATTTAACTATCATCAATAATAAAACAAGTGAAAACACTAAAAAATAATCTTAACAAATTACGATTCGATTTTCATCGAAATCAGAGTTCATTTTAAATTTTAATGCGGATAAAAATTACCCGGCGATTCAAAACGCGACGAAATTTCGTTAGAGTTTTTCGACGATTTTCGAACCATGAATTAATATTAAATATTAACTCTTAAATTTAATTTCATCTTGATTTAATTCAATCATTTTCTTAGTCAACAAAAATACGCGTTACCGCGTCACGCCGAAGACTTACATAAAGTTTAAATTGACGAATTCGCATTAACGCAGCATACGTCTACGCTGTCTATTAATTTGAATTAACATCATGGATAATAATTATTTATAATAAATAAATTATTTAAAATTAGTCAAAATAATTCCACATACTCTCAGTAAATCATTGAGGTGATCAATCTCTATGACTTATTTTTCGAGTATTCAGGATTTTATCGCAAAAATCACTTTTCTTAAAAATTGGGATGTTACAGTGTACTTCTGACATTTATTTGTTGGAAGGTCCCCTTGAGGTGTACCAAGAGCTGGAAGTGATTGCCGGCAAGGATTGGGTAAACTCGGGACTTTGAATAGACAAGGTTGAGCTTCGCACGCTGCTCAGTAAAAAAGGATCGTGTGCTACCCTTTACAGAAATGCTTCTTCTTATGGAAGTAAACATAGGAATGATTTGTGGGTAATCATGCTGAGAAACCCTTTGGCTTTTGTCATCTGTAGCCACCTAGGAGGTAAGACTCTGGGTTCCAACAAATGGAGCATTGTGATTAAATAAAATATACATTCATCTGTGACAAACTGTCAGTTTTGGGAAGAAAATACCTACTGCATCTCCTCCAGAATATGCTCGTGAATTTTTTCACAGGGGAGTCCCTTTCCACTCTTTACTTTTAGCACTTAAATTTATTGTTATATCTTTATGTGCTTATGCTGTGATTACTAGCATTGAGGACAATGTTAGAAATAAGTGTGGGGGGAGAACAACATGACTACATGACTCATGAATTCTCAAATAAATTGAAAATTTGAAGTTAATTAATTTTTGGGGAAATTAAAATTTTTAGACGGCTTTAAATTTCTTAAAAGAAAATATTTTCTGAAAAGCTGAGAAATTTGAATAAGCCCTTCATTAACAAAATCTCTAAGAAAAACTTCTATATGTGAGAATTCGAGCCTAATCTAGGAGTTACATTTAACGGATTGATTTTTAAAACCTCTATTTTTCATTTGAGTGTTTTCAGTAACAATTGTGCTCTAGAACTTGACATGTGACCATTCAAAGCGAAACTAATTTACAAAATTTTTGAAAAATGATTGAGGCACTTAGGATTGTTTCTAGCCTCCAACACTTTGAATTGGAAATTTTTACCAACTAGCCGCCCACTTCGAGCCTTCAAGATAAAATTCATTTGATACCTCATATTCCTTTGAAAGAACTACAAAATTGGTTATCATTGAGTTATAAAGAGCAACGTGGCATTGGTAAAAAAATATATTGAGAGGAAAAAGAAAAAAAAAAGCGCGATGAGGAACTATAAAAAAAAGAAAAAAAAACAAGTTTATGAAAATGTGGTTTTCTGCACCTAAAAATGCCAAAATTGTGAAACAAGGATTTATGCTCAAAAAGAAATAACTGAATTTTCCAAAGCCCTTGTAAAACCATTTTTCTGGATCTTCATACCTTGAATTTCTACCCTTAGCCTCATTACAACCTTATACCAAGACCTCTTGATTTCAAAATTTTCTGTGAATTGTTAGTCGAGTTTTGGTCTATTGTCAAGCCTATGGTAATGCATTGTTTATGAGAAAATTGTGTGAATTCCCCTTAACCATTGAAACACTTGAGAGATTGAAAGGGAGCGACATATTCTTGATTGATTTAAATATCAAAGTGCTTATCTTTTTAAAAGTTTCAATCAAGTGGAAATATTTTTTTCAAAGAGATAAAAAACTATCTTTCAGAAACATTTGCTCTGCCCCATTCATTGTTAGCTGTTGTTGAAAAATTATTGAGAATTCATAAAACCAATTTGCTTGAGGGCAAGCAAAATTCAAGTGTGGGGGTATTGATAACATCAATATTGTATCATTTTATTAGGGATAGTAGAGTGTAATTTGAATAATTATTGAATGGTTTCACATACAATTCACTATCTTTTCATCTTAAATGTGCAGAAATAGAAATTAAGCAATATGATGAAGAAATGCAAGTTTGGGCTTAAAAGTGGGCTAAAAGAGGCCCATAATGCTAAACACGGTCTTCGCATAATATAATGAAGCATGTCCATGCTTATCTGTGTTACCAAGTGACTTCAAACACAAGAGGGGGTGAATTGTGATAGCGGTGCTTATAAAAAAAAATTACAGATAAATTACTGAATTAAAAAAAACTTGAAAGAAATAACTTGCGAAAAGATAAATAACTTGAAGAATAAATTGCAATAAATAAATGACAGAAAATAAATGACCGAAAAATAAATAAAGAACAAAAATAAATAAAGTGCTTGAATGATAAAGAGACAGAGAGCAAAGAAGAGCACACAGCAAATTATACTGAGTTCGCCACCAAACACCCCTGGCCTACGCCCTGTCCCCAAAGAAAAGCACTATGGGATTTTCACTAAATCACTAGCTTTTAAATCGAGTTCACTAGAAACCTTTACAACTCTATACCAGAGCAATACGTTCAAGAGATATCACCTCTCTATGAACACCTTGGGATTCCTACCCAAAAAGAAATGATTTTCGCAAATAAAATGAGATGAGAAAGATACACTCAATAGTGCAGATATAACAAATTGAAGCTCAAATAATACAACTCAAATTATGTAGAATAAAAAGACTCTCAAAAATTGTGCTCAAATAAGTGTGAGTGATGGAGAATATTTGACAGAGTTTTAGCACAAAAAATTAAGCACTTGTGTTATGTTAAAAACAATGCTCATGGTGCAGTGCTTTTATAGGCACTGAGAGGAGCGTCACTTTAAGAGAAATGTCTGTTGCAGCATTAAAAGGATAATTTGTCCGTTGCAGGGATTTGTCCGTTGCAGGGATTTGTCCGTTGCGTTTTGAATACGAAGAATTGAAAACACCGGGACGGAAAAGATTCTCGGACACCACTTGGTGTTCGACATCGTATTTCCATACGACTTCTCCCCAGCTCGGCATACAATCTCCTCATTTCAAGATACGACCTCTTCACGGCTCGGCGCACACCACGACCTCCTCACGCCAAGACGCGCGACCTCCTCACTCGGGCACGACATCTCCACCGCTCAAGACGAGACCTCACTCAAGACGCGACTTCCCCACTGGCTCGGCACACGACCTCTCCACACATTTCGACATCGACCTCTCCACACACCAAGACGAGACCTCGGCCAAGACGCGACTTCCCGATTCGACGCAACCTCGGCTCGACGCGACCTCATTTCGACACCACGACTTGCATGTCAAAATATCACTGCTCGACACGGAGAATATTTTCCAAAGAAAACTTGAAATATTTTCCAAACAATATTTTGAGCACAACTTTCAAAATACTTTGTGCCTAAAAATAATTTAGAAAAAATTATCATAAAATCAATTTTAGAATAAAAATCATTTTGTGAGTGTGTGATTTTATTTTAATTGAGAGCTTTTTATTACTACTTACAAATAGTCTTAATAAAAATAAATAAATACCCAAAACCCAAAGACTTGAGAAACTATCATTCTTGATACGCGTCTTGGTATTCTTTTCCACTTTTTGCACGGTTGACTATTTGCAAAGCTCCCTTTTGTCAATCATCAAAACCATCCTGTCAAGGCATGTATTCACAGACTCCCCTTTGATGATGACAAACATCTCATGGAGGAATTTAGTAAAATATAATCATGATATAGCAATGAGATATAAGCATTGTTTTTCAATAAAAGATATCAGAGTTTAAGCACAATATTTAGAAAAACTCCCCTTCACAATATGCATAATATAATTTACTCCGCCTGAATCATAAAACTCTCCCCCTTTTGTCAACATCAAAAAGCGGAAAAGATTAGAGGGAAAGGCATGTAAAACGTATGCATATACGTGTAACTAGATGGCGAAAAATAATAGAGTATCAAGGGTTCAATGAAGCATAAGAAATCCTTGGTAAAAAAAAATTATTCAGGGAGATAGCAAAAATAAAGCACTAGGATAAGAGTTATTAGTCCTCGTTCAACTCATTCTCATCATCAATTGTTTCCTCATCTTCACTGATATTAAGCGCATAATTGTTTGCAGTTAACATAACCTGCACAAACTTTTATTTTAACGATTACAGGAAGGACGGTTGCATTTCTCCACTTTTAGTCTTGGTAACGGAACCTGCATAAAAATGTTAGCACACTCCAACGCCCAAGTTAGAACTTATTCATAATAAAATGCACTCACACGCAGTCATTCAATGCATGATTGATCTAAAATTCCTAACTCGGTTCTTATAAAAAAGAAGTTTTCTTTAGGCAAAGGTTTAGTAAAAATATCTGCGAGTTGTTTAGATGTTTCCACAAACTCAATCACACAATCTCCTTTTTGAACATGATCTCTAATAAAATGGTGCCTAATTTCTATGTGTTTGGTCCGGAGTGATAAACCGGATTTTTCGTGAGGTTTATGGCACTAGTATTGTCGCACTTAATTGGAGCAGTTTGATTGATTCCATAATCATTCAACTGTTGTTTCATCCAAATGATCTGCGGCACAACAACTACTGCAGAACGTATTTCGCTTCAACAATGGACAAAGCCACACCGGCTTGTTTCTTACTATGCCATGAAACCAAGGCATTCCCAAGTAAGTGACATGTCCCACTAGTGCTTTTTCGGTCCATTTTGCAACCCGCAAAATCAATCCGAGTACCCAATAAGTGTGCAACAAGACCTTTGGGGTACCATAAACCCATAGTTTGTGTGCCAGTGAGATATCTCATGATGCGTTTTACCGCTAAGAGATGTGATTCCTTAGGATTTTCTTGAAAACGTGCACACATACAAACACTAGACATAATATCCGGACGACTTGCAGTGAGATAGAGAAGAGATCCTATCATACCTCGATACTTACTTACTTCGACCGACCTACCACCTTCATCTTTGTCAAGATAGCATGATGTGCTCATTGGAGTTAAGATTTCTTTGGTGTTGCTCATTCCAAATCTTTTAAGCAACTCCTTGCAATATTTGGATTGATTTATAAAAATTCATTCTGTTGTTTGTTTGATTTGAAGACCAAGGAAGTAGTTGAGCTCTCCCATCATGGACATTTCAAACTCACTTTGCATGATTTTGGAAAAATCTTCACACAAGGACTTATTAGTAGCACCAAAGATGATATCGTCAACATAAATTTGAACAAGTAAAATGTCATGATTTTTGTGTTTAATGAAAAGAGTGGTATCAACTTTTCCTCTTTCAAAACCTTTTTCAAGTAAATATTTGCTCAACCTCTCGTACCAAGCTCTCGGAGCTTGTTTTAAACCATATAAAGCCTTTTTCAATTTGAAAACATGATTTGGAAATTCAAAATTTTCAAAACCGGGAGGTTGATCAACATATACTTCTTCTTGAATAAAGCCATTAAGAAATGCACTTTTAACATCCATTTGAAAAAGTTTGAAATCCATGATGCATGCAAATGCGAGAAGCATGCGAATAGCTTCTAATTTAGCCACGGGTGCATAGGTTTCATCGAAATCTATGCCCTCTTGTTGGTTATAGCCTTTTGCAACAAGTCTAGCTTTATTTCTAACAATGATACCGATTTCATCAAGCTTATTGCGAAAGACCCATTTGGTCCCAATGACTAGGTGATCTTTAGGCCTAGGGACAAGTTCCCAAACATCATTTCTCTCAAATTGATTTAATTCCTCTTGCATAGCAAGGGTCCAATGCTCATCAAAGATGGCTTCATTGACGTCATTTGGTTCAATTTGAGAGACAAAGGCCATATGATGACATGCATGATTAAGAGAGTTTCGAGTTGTTACCCCTTTTGAGATATCACCTATTATGTTGTCAAGAGGATGGTTCTTTGAGACTCTCCATTCCTTTGGAAGATTTGAGTGAGAGAGTTCTTGAGAGGGTTGAGGCAAGGACTCTTGATCCTCCTTTTGAACTTTTGATCTCTCTTGTTCCTCTAAATAGGTATCTCCTAACATTTCTGCAAGATCATCAACACTTTCTTCTACTGAAGATTTGGGGTTAGATTCATCAAAAGAAACATGCATGATTCTTCAACAGCTTAAAGCACGTTTATTAAAAAACGAAAGGCTTTACTAGAAGTGGAATATCCAAGAAATAAACCTTCATCGCCTTTAGCATCAAATTTACCAAGGTTATCTTTACCGTTATTTAGAACAAAGCACTTACATCCAAATACGTGAAGGTGGGAAATGTTGGGCTTCCTCCCTTGTAAATTTCATAGGGCGTTTGTTTTAGAATAGGTCTTATGAGGACTCTATTCATTACATAACATGCGGTGCTTACTGTCGCCTGTAAATACTTAGGAAGGTTGGTCTCATTGAGCATCGCCCTCGCAAGCTCTTCAAGAGACCGATTTTTCCTTTCCACCACTCCATTCTCTGTGGTGTTCTAGGTGCGAAAAATTATGCTCAATTCCATTTTCAGTACAAAAGGCCTCAAATGCCTCATTTTGGAATTCCCCACCGTGATCACTTCGGATGGATACTATGTTCATTCCTTTTTCATTTTGGATAACTTTAGCAAGTTTACTTAAAGGCAAAGAAAAGCGTCATTTTTATGAGAAAGAAATAGAGTCCATGTATAGCGAGAATAGTCATCCACAATAACAAGGGCATAGTAATTTCCACCAAAGCTTTTAGTTCTAGATGGTCCAAATAAGTCCATGTGTAAAAGTTGTAAAGGCCGGTTTGTGGAAACAATATTTTTTGATTTGAAAGAGGCCTTTACTTGTTTTCCTTTTTGACAGGCATCACATAATTTACCTTTTTCAAAACGAAGCTTTGGTAAGCCAATTACTAAGTCCTTTTGAACCAACTTATTAAGATGATCCATGTGAATATGAGCCATTCTCCTATGCCATAGCCAAGATTCATCCTCTTTACTAATAAGACAACATGCATCATTTGAAGGTATTTTATCTAAATCAAGCATATAGATATTTCCAATTCTAGGTCCAATAACAATAACATTTTCATTTATAGAATCCATGACCATGCATTTTGAAGAATCGAAAACCACTTTGTTTCCTTTATCACAAAGTTGACTAATGCTTAGCAAATTATGCTTCAAACCATCCACATACAAAACATTTTCAATAGTGGGATTAGGACTCTTACCAATAGAACCAATCCCAAGAATTTTACCTTTGTTGTTGTCACCATACCGGACATAACCACTATTCTTAGGTACCAATGAGGAGAACTTGCTTTTGTCTCCTGTCATGTGCTTTGAACAGCCGCTATCAAGATACCAATTTAAGTCCTTGGCTTTCAAGCACACCTACAACAATAGATTAATTTTTAACCTTTGGTATCCAAACTAAGTTGGGTCCAGATGAGTTAGTTTTTGGCAAAGTACCCTTTGGAATCCATATCTTTTTGCCAACCACATTCTTGTTCTTTCTAATATTGCAAATGGAGGCAGTGTGACCATTTCTACCACAGTGAAAGCATTTAATGAAAGGGCTGCTTGAAGTCTTTGTTGTGATTGACAAATTTAAAGGATTTTTCATGCGTTTGTGGATTATAACCCAAACCGGCTTTTCCAAAAGTACCCTTTTGTTTTCCCAATAGAATGTTTAAGTTATCCCTTCCCATGGTAAATTTGGCAAGGGTGTTTTCCAAATCTTCAATCTTGTTTTTCAAAACATTGCATTCATCACACTTGAAAGTATCAATCTTTTGGTTTTCACAAAAGGTGCAAGTAGAAACTTCATCCACAACAACTTGTTTTTCCTTAAAAACTTCCATCTCTTGGTTTAAGAAAATAATTTTAGATTCAAGAGAAGAGATGGTTTTCTTAGAAGAAGAAATAATTTTTCAAGTCTAGTCGTTTCATTATTTAATTCTTCACAAGTAATAAGCACTCATCATAAGTTAAAGGAGATTCGAGTTCAAGAGCATTTACCTCATCCTCCTCGTGTTTTGCCATGAGACATAAGTTGGCCTCCTTATTTTCTCGATTCATCAGACGAGTCCATATCATTGTCATCCCAGGCAATGTAGGCTCTTCTTCCTTTTGATTCCTTTTGTGGTCTTCTATCAAATTTTTCGCTTTTTCTTGACCATGAGGCGGTCGGGTTTTATATGTCCCTTTGACCACACTTGTAGCAAGTTGGATTAAAAGAAGTTCCTTCCTCATTTTTCTTTTGAGGATTTTGTACCTTGCCCGTTCTCCCCTTTTGCCTCATGAACCTTTTGAACCTTGAACCATCGGACTTATGTCTTCCTCATTCTCATCTAGACTATCATTGTTGTCGATTCCTCTTTTTCATTTACGATTGCTTTGAGAGCAATTCCTTTCTTTTTCTTATCACTTTCTTCACTCTCGGTGAGTCGATTTAGTTCAAGTTCATGTTCCCGCAATTTTCCAAACAAGGTTGCCAATGATATAGTAGATAAATCTTTAGATTGAGATATAGCAAGTAACCTTGGGTTGCGATTTCTATTTAAACATCTAAGAACTTTATTAATTAAATCTTCATTCATCAAGACTTTCCCAAGAGCTACGAGATGGTTTATTATATGGATGAACCTTTTTGCATATCTTGTATGTTTTCACTTGGTTTCATCCTAAATAACTCATACTCATGGGTTAATGTGTTCATTCGTGCCCTCTTGACCTCTGTAGTTCCTTCATGGGTGAAAAGAAGGGTGTCCCACATTTCTTTAGCATGCTTGCAATTTGAGACCCTATAGAACTCATCGTAGCTTAAAGCGTAGTGATGATGTTCTTAGCTTTCAAATTGTATTGGACCTTTTTCTTATCATCTTCGGTCCAAAGTGATCTTGGTTTGTCTACCACTGCATCATTAATTGATTGAGTGGGGACAAATGGACCATTTTCCACAGCATCCCAAATATCAAGATCAACACCCTCAAGAAAGATTTGCATTCTATCCTTCCAATAACCATACCCCCCTCAATTGAAAAATGGGGGTCTGTTCATGGAGGTTCCCTCGTTATTGTTTGAAGTCATTCTCTTGAGACGGTTAAGTCCTTTATACAAGAGTCTAGCTCTGATGCCACTTGTTACCAAGTGACTTCAAACACAAGAGGGGGGTGAATTGTGATAGCGGTGCTTATAAAAAAAAATTACAGATAAATTACTGAATTAAAAAAAAACTTGAAAGAAATAACTTGCGAAAAGATAAATAACTTGAAGAATAAATTGCAATAAATAAATGATGTAAAATAAATGCACGAAAAATAAATAAAGAAGAAAAATAAATAAAGTGCTTGAATGATACAAAGACAGAGAGCAAAGAAGAGCACGCAAAGAAATTATACGAGTTCGGCCACCAAACACCCCTGTGGCCTACGCCCCGTCTCCCAAAGCAAAGCACTATGGGATTTTCACTAAATCACTAGCTTTTAAATCAGTTCACTAGAAACCTTTACAACTCTATACCAGAGCAATACGTTCAAGAGATATCACCTCTCTATGAACACCTTGGGATTCCTACCCAAAAAGAAATGATTTTCGCAAATAAAATGAGATGAGAAAGATACACTCAATAGTGCAGATATAACAAATTGAAGCTCAAATAATACAACTCAAATTATGTAGAATAAAAAGACTCTAAAAAATTGTGCTCAAATAAGTGTGAGTGATGGAGAATATTTGACAGAGTTTTAGCACAAAAAATTAAGCACTTGTGTTATGTTAAAAACAATGCTCATGGTGCAGTGCTTTTATAGGCACTGAGAGGAGCGTCACTTTAAGAGAAATGTCTGTTGCAGCATTAAAAGGATAATTTGTCCGTTGCAGGGATTTGTCCGTTGCGTTTTGAATACGAAGAATTGAAAACACCGGGACGGAAAAGATTCTCGGACACCACTTGGTGTTCGACATCGTATTTCCATACGACTTCTCCCCACTAAGATACAATCTCCTCATTTCGGATACGACCTCTTCACGGCTCGACGCAGACCACGACCTCCTCACGGCTCGGCACGCGCGACCTCCTCACGGCTCGGCACACGACATCTCCACGGCTCGCAAGACGAGACCTCGGCTCGCAGACGCGACTTCCCCACGGCTCGGCACCACGACCTCTCCACACACTCGACATACGACCTCTCCACACGCCAAGACGAGACCTCACCAAGACGCGACTTCCCCTGATTCGATGACGCAACCTCATTTCAAGACGCGACCTCAGCTCGGCACACGACTTGCATGTCAAAATATCACTGCTCGACACGGAGAATATTTTCCAAAGAAAACTTGAAATATTTTCCAAACAATATTTTGAGCACAACTTTCAAAATACTTTGTGCCTAAAAATAATTTAGAAAAAATTATCATAAAATCAATTTTAGAATAAAAATCATTTTGTGAGTGTGTGATTTTATTTTAATTGAGAGCTTTTTATTACTACTTACAAATAGTCTTAATAAAAATAAATAAATACCCAAAACCCAAAGACTTGAGAAACTATCATTCTTGATACGCGTCTTGGTATTCTTTTCCACTTTTTGCACGGTTGACTATTTGCAAAGCTCCCTTTTGTCAATCATCAAAACCATCCTGTCAAGGCATGTATTCACAATCTGAACAAGCAATTAGCCACGAGCGCGCCTCACGCACGTCCATGCGCTCCCCGAATAGCTGGTTGGTATTTTAATCATATCTGGAGCTGTAGTTATCGGATTAAGGCGTTCTTTGTGGCGTTAAAAAGCTAAGAGAATTTCCTACAACTTTGTCACAAATTGGATGACTTTAACATGCAGCACGGCCTCTTCATCATGGAGCACGGCCGTGCTCCACCAAAAAAATCTCAGAAATTGATGTCGGCAAGCGTAGAGGCGGCGCAGACGCGTAAAACAGCCTGTAAAGGGAGCACGGTGTAACACTCCGTTTTCGGAGCGCCACTAATCTAAACAACTCTATATGCGGTGCAGTTTCAAAATAATATTCGTCTTTTTTTTAAACGCCTTTTTCAGACATGATCTGAGTATCGATAGTGTTTTTGAAAACATAATGGAATCCCGCCATGCAACAGACCGAATATGACTGACTATATATATAAAGATAATTTTTCAAAATAGTACAACTGTTACGTTTTCCCATGGAAAGACGATAAAGAAATATGCACAAGTAGGAATACACCTAATGCATGAATACCCTAACAAGCGTACTCATACCTTAGAGGTACTCCCGGCAGACACTCACGCAGGAGGCTGCTCCAAAAGTAGGTCCCCAAAAGATACTGCAAACCACTAACCACATAACTACATACTGGCCACCAAAAGAGTATATCTACATAAACATACCACAAAATTCACATCCAACAACTACTAATCACTACCGTAGAACTCCGAGGGGTCCTCCTCCGCCATATCCTCGTCCTCAAAAACATCATCATCATCATCATCCCCCGTCAGGTCAATCACTGGGACTGGGGTGGGCACCACCTGGGGCCTAACCTCATACACATCACATATTCCGCCTGTGCCCCTGCAACCTGTCGTACCACAATTGGGGCAAACTGGATGTGAGTTTGCCAGAGGGGTAGACACTCTAGGGGGTATGGGAGGAGTCGGGGAAACCTCTGGAGCTGGGGTAGGGTCTGCTATGGGTATATGTGCATCAACCGCTGCACGCGAGGTGGATGCTCCTGCATCCCAGCCTCGAGATCTGATACCCGTACGGACAGTCCTACCAACTCCAGGATCCAAGGTAACTGATGCATCTCGCAGGGTGGTCTGATGTGGAATACTAGGAGTCTCAACTGGAGGAGTAGTAACTGCTGTAGGAACGGCTCGGTCCTGCTGTGACGCTAACCATCCCTCGATAATCCGCATCACTGGAACGGGAAAGCTCACCGTCCTACAATATATCTCTCCACGTATGGCCAATCCTACAACTGTAGTAACTTCTACAATATCCCCACTGTACTCTAACCGGCCGGAGCTGGGGTCATATCTCCATGCCAGCGGGCTATCTCTGTCCAGGAACTCAAACGTCACCGCCGGCGATGGCCTCATCGCCGGTATCACATAAGTCTTCTCCATCAGCTGGGTTACAATCATAGATTGACAGAACCACGGGCAATGGTCAACTTCTAAAGAAATAAACAGATATCACAAATAACAGGTACACTACCAGTCATATTACACAACCGTGTCATAATATGAATTCACATTTTCTAACAAACAAGCATATACAATCCGATCAATAACATTCATGACAATCAATAAGAATGCACCCCAAGATCCTATTGACGCAACTATATGTCAATGCAGTTTTAATTCCGGAATCCGTACGCCAGAGTCATATCGGGATGTACGTACTAGACCGACACTTTTCCCTGCGATGGTAAAAATTTAACGGCGTTCCTTGAATTCCTTTGGCTATGGGCAATCCATCACCCAGGATATTCAGGTCGACGTTACCAACAAGACACGACGCAACGATGCCTTTAACCACCCCAATGAACATACCATGGCATATGATATTTCAGCAAGGCATAAATCAATAAATAATTAACTATCCAACAACACCAACAATATACATCAATCACCCATATATCCCTATATTTTAATTCAACAGTCCAACAACTCAGAGGCACAATAACTCAGCAAGTTCAAGCAACTTCAACCATATTAAACATCAAACACATAGTTCATGAACATAAAACACATTTCAGTATACCAGAGTCCATTCCTATTTATATCTAGAAGTTGCCCTTACCACAATAACAAGTTCACGGGTCTAGGCGCAGTGCAACCAAATCAGCACGAACGACTCTCGGGAATCCTAAAAACACATCAAAGCTTATTACAAGTTCTAGTTAACCCAAAAGTATTTCCTAGGTCGTGGTTTACTCCCAAATCCCTAAGTTGCTTAACCAAAAATTTCTTTTTAACAAATACGTGCATTTAACGTAATAAACAAAGTTGAAACTATTTATTTCAAAGACCAAAAATTCATTTTTTCTAAAATTTCCCATCACCTAAACAATTATTGAACACACTTAATATGAGATAAAACAACAATTTTTTTTCTTTAAAACCCCTCTAAGCTCACGGCTCCAACCCCACCTTTAGAGAAAAAAAAATTAAAACTTCCCATCAATTAAATAGACAAGAAAAAAGAAAAAAAAACAAAGAACCATGCCCAAGAGTTAGCACACAGGCCACGGCTAGGATCCACAACAAAAGGGGAAAAAAAAACTCAATCTTACAACTATTTCATTGATTAAGATAGGAGTAGTGTTGAGGCTGAAAAATAGAAGAAAAGGTGGTGTTAAAAGAAGAGCAACTTACGATCCAGGAGGCAAGATGAAAAACTTGGCTTCTACTCCACTCAATTTCTTGCAAGATGAAAACAACAAGGAGGGTAAAAGAACAGGGTGGTTCGCTGGTGGGGTTATAAAAGAGGGATAAGAAAATTTATTCATAATATGATTATTTTTTTTTCTACAAACCATTTTACTTGGCTGGCAACACATTACAGAAGAAGATTTTTCCTAATTAACCAAAAGATGATTGACACCTATCCCTCCTAATTTGGATAACGTAAATCTTTTTTTTTTAATAATATCAGATAACATAAATCTAAACACAAAAACTTGACACCTAATTATTCTACTCATGAATAATTACTAATCCTAGAGTTTTGGTGTCCTAAAATTACGGTGTCAAATAATTGCGTTAACAATAACTTGCTCGCCGATAAATCGCGCAATTAATTTACTTAGAAATTAATTCACCGCGTGATAATAATTTATCCATAAATAATAAAAACAATTGAAAACACTCAAACATAGTCACAACAAGTTACGATTCGATCTTTATCGGAATCGGAGTTCATTTTAAATTTTAATGCAGATAAAAAAAAGTTACCCGATGAGCTAATATAAAATATTAGCTCTCAAGTTTAATTTTATCCTGATTTAATTAACTCACTTGCTTATCCAACAGGAAACTGCTTATTATGGCATAATTAACACAATTTATAATATAATAACGTTAAATAACGCAGCGTAAAATTACGGGTGTTACAATACTCCTCCCCTAAAAATAGTTTCGTCCTCGAAACTACAAGTCAGATACGTACCGTGAAACAAAGCTGGATACTGTTCTCTCATCTTCTCTTCTAATTCCCAAGTCACATCACCGGTTTTCTGATCTCAAACCACTTTGACCAATTGAATCTCCTTGTTCCTCAACTGCTTGATCTTTCTGTCGACAACCTTCGCAGGGGGTACCTCAAAAGACATATCGTTTCTCAGTTGAATCATGTCAGGTTCAATAACATGAGATGGATCAGAAACATATTTTCGTAACTACGAGACGTGGAAGACGTCATGAATATTAGACAGAGAAGGTGGTAAAGCTATCTGATAAGCAACAGGACCTATACGACGAAGAATTTGATAGGGCCCAATGAATTTAGGAGTAAGATTTTTGGATTTGATTGCTCGACCAACTCCAGTTGTAGGTGTGACTCGAAGGAATACATGCTCTCCTTTTGCAAAGTCCAACGGTCGGCGTTCCCTGTCTGCATAACTCTTCTGTTGACTCTGGGATGCTTTCATCCTTTCACGGATCTGCCTGACTTTCTCGGTAGTCTGCTGAATTAATTCTGGTCCCACAATGGAGCTTTCACCATCCTGATACCAACGAAGAGGCGTCTGACACTTGCGTCCATATAATGCTTCATAAGGTGCCATGCCAATGCTCGCGTGATGACTGTTGTTGTAAGTGAATTCCACTAGCGGTAAGACGTCGTCCCAACTCCCTCTATGATCCAACGTACACGCCCTCAGCAAATCTTCGAGTGACTGGATTGTCCTCTCAGTCTGTCCGTCGGTTTGAGGATGATACGCCGAACTAAGCTTGAGCTTGGTCCCCAAAGTTTCCTGTAAAGCTCTCCAGAAATGAGATGTGAATTTCGGATCTCTATCAGAAATGATATTGGAAGGCACACCATGAAGTCGTACAATCTCAGCTATGTAGATCTCTGTTAGCTTCTCCACGTTGAAGGTTGATCTCACTGGTAGAAAATGAGCGGATTTGGTCAATCGGTCGACAATTACCCAAATCGAATCATTCTTCTTCTGTGTCCTTGGCAATCCCACAACGAAATCCATGAAAATACTGTCCCATTTCCATTTTGGTACGTCCATTGATTGCAGCATCCCGCCTGGTCGCTGGTGTTCCACCTTTGCCTTCTGGCACGTCAAACACGAAGCCACGTAATCTGCTACTTGCTTCTTCATTCCAGGCCACCAAAAGTGCTTCTTCAAGTCGTGGTACATCTTCGTGGCTCCTGGATGAATGCTCAATTTGCTCTTGTGCGCTTCGTCGAGAATCAATTTCCTCAGCTCCACCATGTCAGGCACACATACACGTCTGTTGCATCTCAAAATGTTATCTGGTCCAATTTTGAATTCAGTCGCTTTTCCTCGTGTTACTAGCTCTTTCTTTTCCTGCAGTAGCTTATCACTAGCTTGTTGGTCCCTGATCTCGTCCAACAGTCCACTAGAAATAGTAAGCATACCAAACTTCAGCTTTCCTGGTGACAATTTCACGTTCAGGCTCAAGTCTCGAAACTTCTCCAGCAGCTCAACTCCTTAATCATCATCGTCGAAACTAAAACGCCCTTCCGACTCAAAGCATCTGCCATAACATTTGCTTTTCCCGGATGGTATTCCAGCGTAAAATCGTAGTCCTTCAGAAATTCTGTCCATCTTCGTTGTCGCATGTTGAGCTCCTTCTGGTCGAACAGGTACTTCAAACTTTTGTGGTCGCTAAAAACGGTGAACGTACTCCCGTACAAATAATGCCTCCAAATCTTGGTAGCGAACACCCGCTGCGGCAAGTTCCAGGTCATGCGTAGGGTAGTTCCTTTCGTGAATCTTGAGTTGTCTCGAGGCGTAAGCTACAACCTTCCTGTGCTGCATCAATACGCACCCAAGTCCCTGATGAGAGGCGTCACAATAAACCTCGTAAGGTTCTTCAGGTTGAGGCAAAACTAACACAGATGCTGTCGTTAAAAGCTTCTTCAATTCTTGAAAACTAGATTCGCATTCCTCAGTCCAAGCAAAAGGTTGATCCTTTCTTGTGAGTCGCGTAAGCGGTGCTACGATCTTCGAGAATCCTTCGATAAACCTTCGATAGTAACCCGCTAATCCAACAAAACTTCGGATATATGACACTGTCTTCGGCTGTTCCCAGGCTAACACAGCTTTAATTTTAGCTGGGTCCACAGCTATCCCATCCTTTGTGATCACATGCCCAAGAAAATTCACCTTTTCTAACCAGAACTCGCACTTGGAAGGGTTAGCATAGAGTTGCCTCTCCCATAGAATCTGCAACACTTGCCGTAGATGTTCTTCATGATCTTCTCTGCTTCGCGAGTAATTTAGAATGTCATCTATAAATACAACCACGAATTGGTCCAAAAATGGATGGAAAATCCTGTTCATGTAGTCCATAAATATCGCCGGTGCGTTCGTCACTCCAAAAGGCATGCCTAGATACTCGTAGTGGCCATATCTAGTTCTGAAAGCAGTCTTGGGAATATCTTCTTCCTTCACACGAATCTGGTGATAGCCAGACTTCAAGTCAATCTTGGAAAATATCGCAGCTCCTCGTAGTTGATCCATCAAATCATCGATACGTGGTAGCGGATACCGATTCTTGACAGTAACCTTGTTGAGCTGACGGTAATCCACACATAGCCTTGACCGTCCGTCTTTCTTCTTCACCAGTAACACTGGAGCTCCCCACGGTAACACACTAGGTCGTATGAACTGTTTCGACTCTAAGTGCTCGATCTGAGACTTCAACTCCTTCATCTCTGTTGGAGACATTCGATAGATATCGATATCGGTCCTGTTCCTGGAAGCAAATCGATGGAGAATTCGATTTCCCTCACTGGCGGTAATCCCGGTACATCTTCAGGAAAAACATCTGGGTAGTCCCACACCACTGAAACATTCTTCAGCTCAATCTCTTGGGAAGCTTCTAGACTATTAAGACACATGTATTCCTGAGTTCCCTCTTTCAAGGAAACCCCGATGTGATTAGCAGAAAGATAGTTGGAAATTCCAAGATCAGGAAGAATTACTGCTTTTCGGGCACAGTCCAAAAGGACATGGTGGCATGACAACCAATCCATCTCGAGGATGATATCTAGACCTTTTAGTGGCAAACAAACCAAATTAACAATAAACTTTCTCCCCTGAATAAATACCGCGCAATTAAGGCATGCAGTGTTGGTAATCAAGGTCTTAGCAGCTGGAGTAGTAACTACTAATTTGAAAGGTAAGGTAGTCACAGCTAAGTTCAAACGGTTTACGCAATCCATGGAAATAAAAGAGTGGGTTGCACCAGAATCAAAGAGTACGGATAGGGAGTTACCCTCAATCTCACAATCACCTTGGATTAGATCGTCTGATTGTTCTGCTTCCTCTCCACTCATGCTGAAGATTCTGCCCTTGGCAGCTGGACGCTTTCCCTTAGCCATTGCTGTATTCACGCTTGGTTCAACCTTCGGAGCCATGCAGTCCTTCGCAAGTGTCTGGGCTGCCTACAGTTGTAGCATACGTCGCTCTCCTCAGTGCAATTATTTACATAGTGTCCCGGCTTGCCACAACGGAAACAAATCAATCCATCTCTGGTCTGACTCTTACCACCCGAGTTCTGAGCCATAGGGCGATACTGCCCCTTACTGTTCCCTTGAGGCCGGTTGTAAGGTTTCTTCTGTTGCTTCCCCTTCTGATCATGCCTCTGACCCTAGTTCGAAGGTCTGATGGGTCCACCAATACCACTCTTCCTCTTGCGGTTCCTTACACCTTCCACCTCAACACATCTATCAATCAACTCTTGTAAGTTCCGAATTCTCAGGGACACCACCGACTTCTGAATGTCAAACCTCAATCCTCTCTGGAACCACTCGCTCAGCCAATTCTGATCCGCCCGATCACGAAAAGGACTGAAGTACCTCGAAAGCGACTCGAACTTGGCGGCATACTCCGACACCGTCACGTTGCCCTGATACAGACGGAGGAATTCCTGCTCCTTCTCCATTCGTGCATTCTCCGGAAAGTACTTCTCTAAGAACCGTCGGCGAAAAGTCTCTCAGTCAACCTCCTGATGATCTGCAGTCAGTGTCTGCTTGACTCCCTTCCACCAATACTCCGCATCTCCCAGCAGCAGATAAGACGCATAATTCACCTTGACATCTTCAGGACAATGTAGTACTTCAAAGATCTTCTCTATCTCCTGGAGCCACATATCAGCCTTGTCTGGATCCGGTTCACCATAGAACTTTGGTGGATCATGCTTGCGAAAATCAGCCAATCCTTTAGCCTCTGCATTCCTTTCTGCCCTTTGTTGTTGCTGCAGATTATGTTGATTCATGGCAGTAGTCTATTGAGCTACAACATCAGATAGTTGAGCCACAGCAGCAGATTGTTGTGCCATAGCCGCTGCCATCTCAGTCATCGCTTGAATTGCTCTCTCCATGTTGGAGTTATCTGGTCCGGCCATGTTATCTCTGCGAGGCGGAATTATATTCCTTCAAGGTCCAAACCTGTCAGAATCTCACAATCAAGTGGTGTGTTAACACACATTGCTTCAATCAAGAAACAATTCAAACAATTTCAAGCAAGTTGCTTCACTCACCAAACAATAACCACAACAACACAACCAACTACCTGACAAAACAAAACCTGACACGGTGTCCAGCCTAGTGTTCCCTACTCACAGTCCGGTTAGAACTGAACTGCTCTGATACCACTATTGTAACACTCCGTTTTTGGAGCGCCACTAATCTAAACAACTCTATATGCGGTGCAGTTTCAAAATAATACTCGTCTTGTTTTTTTTTTAAAATGCCTTTTTCAGACATGATCTGAGTATCAATAGTGTTTTTGAAAACATAATGGAATCCCGCCATGCAACAGACCGAATATGACTGACTATATATATAAAGATAATTTTTCAAAAGAGTACAACTGTTACGTTTTCCCATGGAAAGACGATAAAGAAATATGCACAAGTACGAATACACCTAATGCATGAATACCCCAACAAGCGTACTCATATCTTAGAGGTACTCCCGGCAGACACTCACGCAGGAGGCTGCTCCAAAAGTAGGTCCCCAAAAGATACTGCAAACCACTAACCATATAACTATAGGCTGGCCACCAAAAGAGTATATCTACATAAACATACCACAAAAGTCACATCCAACAACTACTAATCACTACCGTAGAACTCCGAGGGGTCCTCCTCCGCCATATCCTCGTCCTAAAAAACATCATCATCATCATCATCATCACCCCCGTCAGGTCAATCACTGGGACTGGGGTGGGCACCACCTGGGGCCTAACCTCATACACATCACCTATTCCGCCTGTGCCCCTGCAACCTGTCGCACCACAATTGGGGCAAACTGGATGTGAGTTTGCCAGAGGGGTAGACACTCTAGGGGGTATGGGAGGAGTCGGGGAAACCTCTGGAGATGGGGTAGGGTCTGCTATGGGTATACGTGCATCAACCGCTGCACGCGAGGTGGATGCTCCTGCATCCCAGCCTCGAGATCCGATACCCGTACGAACAGTCCTACCAACTCCAGGATCCAAGGTAACTGATGCATCTCGCAGGGTGGTCTGATGTGGAATCCCAGGAGTCTCAACTGGAGGAGTAGTAACTGCTGTAGGAACGGCTCGGTCCTGCTGTGACGCTAACCATCCCTCGATAATCCGCATCACTGGAACGGGAAAGCTCACCGTCCTGCAATATATCTCTCCACGTATGGCCAATCCTGCAACTGTAGTAACTTCTACAATATCCCCACTGTACTCTAACCGGCCGGAGCTGGGGTCAAATCTCCATGCCAGCGGGCTATCTCTGTCTACGAACTCAAACGTCACCGCCGGCGATGGCCTCATCGCCGGTATCACATAAGTCTTCTCCATCAGCTGGGTTACAATCATAAATTGACAGAACCACGGGCAATGGTCAACTTCTAAAGAAATAAACAGATATCACAAATAACAGGTACACTACCAGTCATATTACACAACCGTGTCATAATATGAATTCACATTTTCTAACAAACAAGCATATACAATCCGATCAATAGCATTCATGACAATCAATAAGAATGCACCCCAAGATCCTATTGACGCAACTATATGTCAATGCAGTTTTAATTCCGGAATCCATATGCCAGAGTCATATCAGGATGTACGTACTAGACCGACACTTTTCCCTGCGATGGTAAAAATTTAACGGCGTTCCTTGAATTCCTTTGGCCATGGGCAATCCATCACCCATGATATTCAGGTCGACGTTACCAACAAGACACGACGCAACGATGCCTTTAACCATCCCAATGAACATACCATGGCATATGATATTTCAGCAAGGCATAAATCAGTAAATAATTAACTATCCAACAACACCAACAATATACATCAATCACCCATATATCCCTATATTTTAATTCAACAGTCCAACAACTCAGAGGCACAATAACTCAGCAAGTTCAAGCAACTTCAACCATATTAAACATCAAACACATAGTTCATGAACATAAAACACATTTCAGTATACCAGAGTTCATTCCTATTTATATATAGAAGTTGCCCTTACCACAATAACAAGTTCACGGGTCTAGGCGCAGTGCAACCAAATCAGCACGAACGACTCTCGGGAATCCTAAAAACACATCAAAGCTTATTACAAGTTCTAGTTAACCCAAAAGTATTTCCTAGGTCGTGGTTTACTCCCAAATCCCTAAGTTGCTTAACCAAAAATTTCTTTTTAACAAATACGTGCATTTAACGTAATAAACAAAGTTGAAACTATTTATTTCAAAGACCAAAAACTCATTTTTTCTAAAATTTCCCATCACCTAAACAATTATTGAACACACTTAATATGAGATAAAACAACAATTTTTTTTTCTTTAAAACCCCTCTAAGCTCACGGCTCCAACCCCACCTTTAGAGATTTTTTTTTTTTAAAACTTCCCATCAATTAAATAGACAAGAAAAAAGAAAAGAAAAAAACAAAGAACCATGCCCAAGAGTTAGCACACAGGCCACGACTAGGATCCACAACAAAAGGGGAAAAAAAACTCAATCTTACAACTATTTCATTGATTAAGATAGGAGTAGTGTTGAGGCTGAAAAATAGAAGAAAAGGTGGTGTTAAAAGAAGAGCAACCTACGATCCAGGAGGCAAGATGAAAAACTTGGCTTCTACTCCACTCAATTTCTTGCAAGATGAAAACAGCAAGGAGGGTAAAAGAACAGGGTCGTTCGCTGGTGGGGTTATAAAAGAGGGATAAGAAAATTTATTCATAATATGATTAATTTTTTTTTACAAACCATTTTACTTGGCTGGCAACACATTACAGAAGAAGATTTTTCCTAATTAACCAAAAGATGATTGACACCTATCCCTCCTAATTTGGATAACGCAAATCTTTTTTTTTATAATATCAGATAACATAAATCTAAACACAAAAACTTGACACCTAATTATTCTACTCATGAATAATTACTAATCCTAGAGTTTTGGTGTCCTAAAATTACGGTGTCAAATAATTGCGTTAACAATAACTTGCTCGCCGATAAATCGCGCAATTAATTTACTTACAAATTAATTCACCGCGTGATAATAATTTATCCATAAATAATAAAAACAATTGAAAACACTCAAACATAGTCACAACAAGTTATGATTCGATCTTTATCGGAATCGAAGTTCATTTTAAATTTTAATGCGGATAAAAAAAAGTTACCCGATGAGCTAATATAAAATATTAGCCCTCAAGTTTAATTTTATCCTGATTTAATTAACTCACTTGCTTATCCAACAGGAAACTGCTTATTATGGCATAATTAACACAATTTATAATATAATAACGTTAAATAACGCAACGTAAAATTACGGGTGTTACACACGGCCTTGGAGTACGGCCGTGCTCAACCCAAAACTCAGCCTATAAAAGGAGCGCTCAGCAGAACATTTAAAAATACTCCGGAATCGACTTTCTCCCAAATTCTTTTCTACCCATGTAATATTTCAGTCTTATTTTACTAGTTTTAGTTGTTACTCTGTTTGTTTTTATATCTAGTTTATTATTTTCTTCTACTTAGTAGTGGAATAAAACCCCGTCGCTGAGGTGATGGAGGATCTAATGCCGTATCTGTGATCATTAAATAATTTATAATATTAGTACTTAATCTCTTCTATGATTAAAATATTCATAGTGAATTTATTCTATAAGAACTGATCATTCTTTACTCAGCTAATTAATTGTGTGGTGATCGTACCTTCAATTAGTTAACGGAACTCTAGGGATAATTGAATCTGCATGCTCTGCCGGATCAAGGATTGCGTGTTCATTTTCAGTCAGTCATTGAATTGATAAATCTATTGGTACTTTGTGCTCTTTCTATTTACTTGCTTTGAATGATCAAACAAAGTAATAAATTAGAAAGAAGACTGTTAACATTGCATGATCATTGGATGTTAATAGCTTTTGAATAGAGATTGGTAATCAGTTAGAATTATTGCTCTTATTATAAATTGGTCAGATACACAGATATACGCATTAGTGATCCCGTTACCTTGGTGACATTTGTTTTATTTGCTTTCTTTTTATTTATTTTTATATGACTTATCTTTTACACACTCTTTGTGTAATTTCACTTCAACAATTTGTCTAAATAACAAATTAATCTAAGTAGAGCAGTATTCGTTTCAATTCCCTGTGGAGGCGATAATCTTATATACTATAACTTGACGTTTAATCGTGCACTTGCGATTTTGACGCAACAAGGATTGAAGGCTTTCTCTATTGTTGTTCTTGAGAGTTTATCATAGAGGGAAAGAGAGAGGGGTTGTAAGAATTCTTGGGCTTGTTCATCTTGAACAATTGGAAGGGGTTCAGAACTTTTGTATTCTCTTGTAAAGACTCTTTGATAGTGAAACGGAGGGCTGCTCTCTCCCATAGACGTAGGTCATCTTTTTGGGGCCGAACTGCGTAACCAAATTGCGGTGTTTTCTTCTTTACTCTCTACTCCTTTTGTTTGTGTTATTTTTTATTGCACCTTGTTGATTGTTTGGTTGCTATTATTTAGTTATTGGTTGCCGTTGAGGGTTGTTCAATTATTTCTTGTTCGAATCTCAACAAGACACTCTAAAGTGCATTTGCTAAGTGAAATATAAGCAGTTTTTCCATCAATTTCTAAGCTTCCAATGGACTATCTATTGAAGAAAAGGTATCCACCACTAACATAGAGTCACACTAAAGTCATGATCTATGCCACCTTTTTTTATAAGCGACTTCAATTACTAGAGAATAGGTACTATACCAATGTAGTGAGCAAAATAACCATGGATGGCTAACTTACTATCTCTAAACATGTCTTCACAAGCTGCATAACCAAGAGAGTCTTTAGCTGTCCCATCCGAGTTGCATTTAATCCAACCAACCAAAGGAGGATGCCAATCAACTTGGGTAATACAGGGTGCCTTGGAGGGATTACAGCAATTCTAAAAGCTTTGAGAATGTTGAAGTCCTTAATAGAAGCAGCCATACAACTAGCTGGTTTATTACCCGTAAGAGAAATTGCAGAATGTATCTTCAAGTGTTGAAAAGAAAATGAACACTGGGAAAGAATAGGCTGCTGCCAATTTTTCTGCAACACTTGGTGTACAGGTTTGAAGAAAGGTACAATGAACACATATGTCAGTGGATGGGTAACAAGATTGTTCGTGGCATTTAGGGGGTGCAACGTCTTTGTATTTGCTGGGGAATGCTTGTTTTGTGGCAGGAAACAAGGGGGGTATGATCATTTGCCAATTTAGGATATGTTATTATTGGAATCAGGGTAGGAGTATGGATATCATTGATGTAGATGCAATTGTTTTGCTAACAAACATGTACTGGTGGGCTTTGGCACATCTTGTGCTTTAGTCTTTTTTGAATAAAGTGTTTGGCTTATCAAAAAAGAGAAATTGCATCAATGATCATATTGATAACACTCCTAACTGATATCATTCTGTTATAAAATCTGATCCGATTTCTGTAGTACCAGACTACGAGAATGACATTAGTGGTACCATATACAATAACATCTTTTATAGAACTCTGGTCACAAATAAATAGAATAGACGAAAAAGAAGAGAGATTAATATTGGTGTGCAACTTTAGCTAGCCAAGACCAAAGTTGTACAACAAATTTCCAATTCAAGAACAAGTGGTTGGATGACTCTAGGGATGTAAATGAGCCGAGCTATTCATGAACTATTCGAGTTCGGCTCGTTAAATGCTAGGTGAAACTCGTTTGTTTGGCTAAATAAACAAACTCAAGCTTGAGATTGAGCTAGCTTATTTAAATGAGTTAAGCTCAAGCCTTACAGACTCGACGTTAATGGCTCATGAATAGCTCGCCTGTGTACATTGTACATCGTTTAAGAATCCTCATCGTCACCATGGCTCAAAGAAATTTTGTTAACTATATATATGATTATTGGGAATGAGTATGTCTCCTCCTTCATCAAATCTCTCTACCTCCCTCCTTTTGCATATTTAATTTGTTTCTCAATGTTTCGCTCTCCCTACCCAATTCTTAAGTCACCTCCACTCGACCAACAACACATTGGTAAGAAAATGTAATTTTTAGATGAATTTTAAAGATGTTCAATTAAAATACAGTGTTTTGAGTGTTTACTAAAAAGAATTTCAATATTCTATACTAATGCGAACACTATTTTAGGAAATCAAAATTAAATACGTGTTAAATTTTAGAAATTTTTTTCATAAATAAGAAAACAATTAAGTTATAAATGAGCTTAACAAGCCAAGCCAAACTCTACTTTTTTCTAGCAAGCCAAGCTCAAGCTTTTAGTTTGGCTCGGTTAAATAAATGAGTCAAGTTCAAGCTTTACATTTTTTTTCACAAGCCAAGCTCAAACTTTAAGCGTTCGGCTCGACTCGACTCGTTTACACCCCTAGATGACTCATTAGTTTCGCCACACAGGGTGCAAACGAAGACTGTTGTGCAGTTGCCTCTCGTCTTTAAGTTATCATCACTAGGCATTTGATTATGAAGCAATCTCCAAATTAAAAATGATTTAGAAGGAGGAATGACATTACTCCATGTTAGCTTGCCCCAAACAACAGATTGAGCAATAACTGGATTTAAAAATCTAAAGGCATCTTTAAAATTTAGAACAGTTCCAAACATTATGGTCATTACTAGGCAAAAGAGGGATAGTCATCTGGTTAATATCAGAGACTAATGCAGGAAATTTAGGGGCCGTTACTTTTTTTTTTTTTTAATGTTTTCTGTTTTCTTTTTCACTTAAACTAAGAAGATTAATTGTTTCCCGCACTTTTTATTCTTCAATTTTAGAAAACAAATTTAGTGTTTTCAAAATGCTCTCTTCCTAGCTAGTCTTCCATATTCTCACCATTACAATTGTTCACTACAAGAGTCTTTTATCTTTTTGTTAGTAATTTAAAATGAACACAAATTTTAGAAAATGAAAACTCAAAATGTTTTCAGAAAGTAAACGAGTCCTAAAACAACAAGAGGGAAGGGGATGCAGCCGGAATCATTTTATGATAACTCACAAGAACTAATACAAGAAATCATTTTGAGGCTTGATTGCTGAATTGATACAAGAAATCATTTTGTGATAAATCATACTTTGTGTTGTATTTTATTTGTAGGCCTCTTGTTCTCTAAATTATAAATAAGACGTCAATAGTTCAACTAATTAATTTATTTCAAATTAAAAGCCTACTTTTAAAAAAAAATATTAGAAGCAAATCAGTTAAATTATTGAGTTTTACACAGATAAAATTTTCATAAACCCGATGCGAACTTATCATGATAAAATCACTATTTTTTCAGATAAACGTGTTCAATTTGTTTTTTGGTTCGACGTACTCACTCAACTTATTACTGTTTTTGTGTGTGTGGTTAGTACAGAAGATAAGGGGGAGAGGAAGTGGAGCATTACGCATTCCGAGTGTCTGCACATCACTTACATATGTTTTTTCATTAGACTGTGCTTATTGCTGCTTTGTCTTGGGGGAGTATTTATTTTATTTTTTTCAGCAATATATGTGGAAATACATCATTCATAACACTAGGAGTGTTCGCGGTGCGATTTGGTTCGGTTTTAAAGCAAAAAGTCATCCAATCCAAAGATTAAAACAACATGCGGTTCAGTTCGGTTTGGATGACTTCCTTAAAAAAATTCGAACCAATCCAATCCGATTAAATACAGTTTGGATTGGATTGGATAATTCAGTTTTTACTTTTTGTCGAGCATTATATATTAATTATTTATATGACTTTAAATAACATATTTAGAGTTAATTTTTTAATGAATTATCTTTTTGTTGCAAATATTTAAAGAGTATATTTATTTTGGTTTAGTTAAGTTTCATTTTGGTAAATATTTAAAGAGTGGATTTGAAGAGTAGATTTACTTCAAATTCTCTTTAAATTTACTTTTTTAACAATATGCGGTTCGGTTTGGATTGATTCGGTTATAAGTAAGTTAACTGCGAACCAAACCGAACCGCGCGGTTGAGAAAAAAATGGCAAAAACAAATAAAAACAATTAGTATTTTTGCGATTTTTTTTAGATTGGTTTGGAGTTGAAAACTCTTGCATAACACGCTGTTTCATGCGTCAAAAATAAAAATAAAAATAACACACCGTTTCAAAAATCAAAATGTGAATAGCACGCAACGGATCAGTTAATCAATATATACCACCTGACCTAAAGTACTTCATGCCTAAATAAAAATTACTAGTAACAAAACTTCTTTGTAGTATAACTTTAAACATAGTAGTATATAATTACTCCAAACATGAACGACAAATGGGAATATAATAAAACAACTTAAAAACTGGAAAGATAAAGAGACGTTCTTTTAAGGCGCATACAATATATACAGTGGTTTAAGACCACCTTTGACCAAAAGGTTAGACCACCATAGAGGAGACAATTAGAGGTTACAGAGTGTGGTCTCAGATCGATGTTATGGCACTGACAAGAAGCTATAACTTTTTAGGCAGAACGGCTTATTAGGGGTTTCACCTACAATACGGTTTCCCTTTTCTAAATGCTGGTCCTCTGCCTCCCTCTTGGTTTACCACTTTAATTTTTGCTCCTTCTTTTCCTTCCTCTTATTCCTATTCCACTTCTTCAATGTTAATTTGTACTTTGAAGCCTCACCAAAGAAGATCCCGTCAACAACAAAATCACTGGACCAATCCAATCCCAATCTACCAAGCCAAAAGGTCCCTCTCTCTGGTCTCGATGGATCAAATTTGAACCCAAAAGGAAAAAATAAAAATATCCCTAACCCCTAAGTGAGAGAAAGACAGACATTCCAGTTGTATCTTGTTGCTTTTGAGGAATGCAATTTTATTCGTTCCCAAAGTTTATTTTAGTAATAATTGTGTTGTTTGTTTCATAATATATACTATACTATAGTATCTATACGCTAGCATATTTATAATATTCTAAGGCATTGTTGAACATATTTGCATGCATGCAATGCAAGAAATCCTTCCGCGATACCCATGTGGCATCTTGGTTGACGATATTATAAAGTATTATTACTGATTTGATTGATTTTAAGATTTTCGTCGGATTAGGTGTTGGATACGATTTTGGCAATTATTATTTCATGTTTATTTTTCTGCCCCTTATTACATTGGGAAATTGGAATACTATTGCAGGTAAGTCCCACCAAATCCAACGAGCCACGTAACATCATGATTAACTAGAGCATTACATGTAAGACCGTGCAAAACTGCGGTAGTGAGGCGGTGACCAGTCCACAAACCGCAACTCACACGCACTCTCTCGTTTTGGGTTCGAACTCTGATCTTTGAATCCAATGCAAGAAATGAAATTGGTGGATGATTATGCAAATCCCAGACTGAGAAAGAGCATTATCATTCTCACTTCGGAGTTATTAATTTATTAATTTATTAATTTTATTTTATTTTATTTTATTATTTTAGCCTGACAACTCTCTTTAATCTCTAAACACGCGCAGCGCGTGGGTGGCACAGCGTAGGATACACGATAATAGGACAAATTTTTAGTCACCCCGTTAGGAAAAGAGAGATTGCTAGAAAATAGAAAGAGGCATAAGATTGGTCTCATTAGAAAAATAGTATGGAAAAATAAGATTGGTCTCATAAATCATAGTAATATCTTCACAAATTTGGTTTATTTTCATTTTTTTATTTTTTCATAAAAATTTGGAATAATAAAACTAACCAACATATATATTAGCTACTTGCATTTTAATAGATACACTTGTAGCACGAGAACGAGATTGGATGTAAGTGGTGGTTAATGAACGTAAAAGGACGATTTCGATTCATACTCGAGTTCCATTTTCGATGATGAAATAATCCATAGCAAGAATTTATTTACCTCTCAAATTAGCTCAGTGGCCTCTATTTCCCGCTACCGTGGGTTAAAACCAAAAAACACATGCTCTTGCAGCACGGAGAGATGAGGTCGCGTGATAATGCAGTATTGTTTGGCTTCTTGGGCTAATCGTAGTTTTTGGTCGTAATTTACAAAGCGAATAGAGAGCATCTTTTGGAAAGCGGTGGTCGTCCCGTTTGTCGAACTGTGTTTCATCAATCTCTAGACGATCTGATTCTCACTCTCCGTGAATGTTTTTGAATCTTTCGATCGAATGGGATCGATATTCCAGAGGAGTTTGTTTGTTTGGGCTTGGTTATGATGATGTGGTGGGGTACCTCTGTATTTTTCTTTTTTTAAAACTGATATTTTGTTTTTTTGAAATTATTTTTTAAAAATTTCGTGGCGCTTTTCTTTTTCTTGGCTTCTTGCTTCTAGTATCTTTGACCCAAAGAAATCCCTCTCTAGTGGACTAGACACACACAGTAAGCCAAGTATATGAAGCAACGTTGCTTTGATGATTGCAGAGTATATATCCAATTTGCGATACCTTTATTCTCTTTAACTTTTTCTTGCTGTGATCCGAAAATCAATCAAAATCTCAGGGATCTTCTCTTCTATGATCTCTAGTTTTAAATGATCAATTACAGTTGCAATTATGTATAGTTGTGATTACATAGCAATTCTTAATATAATTATAGTAATAAAAATACAGATAAATGTGACTAATAAGACTATAATTAAAGTTACTTCAAAAATCTTTTCAAAATCGTAATTGCAATTGTGAACGATTCTTGTGTTATCATCTCCTACTACTACTACCACCAATGATACTGTGCTCGCATAAGCAACTGCGCCACTAAAAAGCAATGTTGTGATGGGGTTTAGATTCCGGGCACGAGGTTACTATCATGACGAGCTTGGCTTTTGTTTTAGCTAGATTCACGTGATTCCCACAGTACGGCAAGCCACAGTTGGAAGCTGAGTTCCAAAAACTGGTTGTTGTGATTGTTGCTAGCTGCTGCAAAATTTGATTGATTGGACGGCCTATAACTACTAACGGAGGGGATGTTTTTAGGAGTGGTCATTGTTACGTTGAAAATTTATCATCACATACACATATACTAGTCACTGCCCAAAAATTGTACATATCCCACCCTCACATTAATATATATGCGTGACAACAAAAAATAAAATTGTTCTAATGTAACACCACACACTTATAACATCAATCGATATATGCACTAACAACATTTGGACAAACATTTAGTTACATGTATTCAACTTGACGTATTATATATATATATATATATATATATATATATATATATATATATATATATATATATATATATATAAGTGGGTGGTTAAAGGAGAAATTAAATTGAGAGAGATAGAGGATAAAAAATGTTTGAAATATGAGAATAATCAGGTAAGGCAATTAGTATATTGGATAACCAAGATGAGGGTATGTAATTAGGAATATTGGGATTAGAGCGTGGTAGTGGAGGGAAGAGAGAGGAGCGTGAGAATAAGGGGTTTGTTGAGAGGGAAAGTAGTACGAGTATTCCATTTTCCTTGGGAGGGAGGCAGTGACAGAGGCAGAGAGGCAGAGATACGGATACGGACAGAGGTTTTTGATGTAGTATTGGGTTGGAGACACACTAATAAAGCCTCGTGATCGGAGAAGGCAGATAGATCCATGGAAGACTGTTCCCGCTAGTCACGTGGGCTCTTTTGACTACCCGATGACCAAAACAATACTCTCTCATAGTATCTCTTTAATTAGCCCACCGTCTCTTTCTTTCTTTCTGGTGCTATAAATTGAAACTATGCAAGGGGAAATCATACAACAAGTCACAAACAGTGCCAGAGATAGAAACCCAAACACCTTTGCTTATACCCTACAACCACACTCCCTCCCTGACTCACTCACTGCATCCTTCAGTCTTACCCTTAAGAATAATAATTCACTTTCTCTCTCTCACATAACACAACCATATAATATAGGGTCCCTCCCTCACCAGTCTTTTTTAATTTAAATTATTAATTAAATTTGTATTTTGTATGTACATCTCTCCATTTGCAAATAACGACAACGTGGACTGCAGGTGCTGACTGGTATTTCGCCATTTTATTAGCTTACAAAGCTAACAGACAACACCTCCCTTCTCATTTCTTCCCACACTCCGTACCCTTCAGCTCTGTCTTCAAAATTCCCCCGTTACATTTCAAACCTTTTATTATTGCTATTCGCACTTGGTCCTCTACTCTCTCCATTGTACTTCTCTGCTCTAACCCCTTTAAATCAATAACCACATCATCATCTTCTTCCTCCTCTCTCGATCACCTTGTTGCCTATTAATTCTCTCACCACCCTTACTCTTTCTCCTCAACTCAACTCAACCCAACCCAACCTTTCTTTTGTTCTCTCTTCAGTTAGAAGAAGAAGCCGTTTTCTACATACAGCTAGCTTTGAATTAATTGAGATCAGGAGGCAAATTAATATTCAATAGAAACCAATGATGCATCGTTCTTGCAGTGGCTCACAGGGGCACGTGATGGGACCATGTACATGTGGTATGTTTCATAGCCAAAACAACTCTTTCTCGATGCTATTCTCCTCCATGCCAAACCACAAACCCTATGATGAATCCGACATGTATTCTTTCACTCCCTCTTCCTCTTCTGTTGACTGCACTCTCTCCCTTGGAACCCCATCCACCCGTTTCACCGACGATGAAGAGAAACGAAGCCGTCGTCCTGTTTCAAACTTTTGCTGGGATTTACTACAACCCAAACACAACCCTCAATCTCAAACCAAGTCCACTCGAGGAGGAGGCAACAACAATAATATCAACTCCACCAACGATCCTCTCCTCGCTCGTCGCTGCGCCAACTGCGACACCACTTCAACTCCCCTTTGGAGAAACGGCCCTCGAGGCCCAAAGGTAATTACTAAATAACTATGTCAAACAAAATTATTTATCAATATGGATTTTTTGTTTGTTTCCAAACATTTAATAGTTTATATTTGGATTGAATTGCAGTCACTGTGTAATGCCTGTGGGATAAGATTCAAGAAGGAAGAGAGAAGAGCAAGTGCTGCAGCCGCCACACCGGCAGCGGTGTCCGGCGGCGTGATGGAATCGGCACAGATGTACGGTCACCACAACAACTCATGGTACGGACACTCGCAGAACCAGAAGATGCAGTGTTTCTCTCCAGCGATGGGTAATGAGTTCCGTTTCGTGGATGATTCCGATCGAGATTCCGAGAACGGCATTCCCTTTCTCCCTTGGAGACTCAACGTCACTGATAGAACCAGCCTGGTTCACGACTTTACCCGATGAAAACTGAATAATAGTAATGATAATCATATAATAACAACAGAAGATTATAAAAGGAGCTATAACGTGGACGGTCAACACCAAGCAGTTATACGTTAACGTTTTACGAGGAGGATGATGATGATGATGTAGAAGATGTTTTTGATTGCAATGGTTATGAGTAACGTCAACATGATGTTTTTTTTTTTTTTTTTGCCCTTTCTGACCTTTTCTATTTTGTTTGCTTCCTTTTTCTCAGTCTTGCTGTGTTGCATGAGATAGAGTGAGAATGGGATAATTCTATATTCTTAGTTTGCTTTTTTTCTTTGGACGTCTTTCTTTAACTTTCTCTTTCAGTTACATATAAACCTACCTTTTTTTGTTAGTTCACTTTCCCTCTTAGATTAGTAAATTATTATTATTATTATTATATATTATACATATAGTTGATGTTGACCATTATATAATCACATTTTGACCGTTTGGTAGCAAGGGCATTATAACTAGAAGTCTAGAACATACTGTACTTGCAATATGCAAGCTTATTGCTTAAGCAAAGTCTGAAATATTTTTCACTTTTATTTATTTTCTGAATACCAGAGACAGACATTCATACACGAACAAAGATACACTACTGGTGGTGTGAGGGAGAGTGAGTCGACGTAGGTGCATTTAATTCGTTTGAAGCGAATCTGATGGTCCAATGCCAATGTTGTATTACTGTTCACTCTGAACCGGACACTGTGCGGTTCAGAACAGTAAACTGAAATTTCCTTTTAGAATATCGCATCGAATCTAATCGTCCAATGAAGTTAGTGTTGCACTGGCTGCGAAATCAGGCAACTTTTTCATCCTAGCTAAAAACCTAACATTATTACCGGTATAGTCTTTTAGGCCCGCTTGATAGTCATAATAGGATAGAAACAGATAGAATAAGAGAGTTTGATAAGGAAAAGATAAGATATGAAAATGATAAGCTCTTATCTTATCTCGTGTTTGATGTCTACCTGATAAAAAAACTAGATAACACTGTGTTAAATGTGTTTAAGATGAACCAAATAATAGTATGATATGATATAAATTATATAAAATAGCAAAATTATCCATGTGACAAAGTTATATATATTTTTTAAAATTAATTTATAATATTTTTTTTAATTTTATAATCTTAAATATGAATATTTAAATTTTGGTTTTTATTTAAAATATTCTTATATTTTAATAGATTTTTGATAATTTCTATTTTTTTATATTTTTTAATTTTTTTAAATCATATCTGTGACAAAATTACATATAATATTTTAAATAAGTTTTAACTTAAACTAATTAATATTATAAGTTTTAATATTAATTTTTATTTTAAATATTTTTAAAGTAATAGATTTTTAAATTTGTTAGTTTTTTAAAAATAATATAAAATCCCTTGTGAAAAATTGCACATGATTTTTAAAATTAGTTATTAATTAAAATTTATTTTATAATTATACTTTTAATTTTATTTTTATCTTAAATATTTTTTTTTAAAATTTAAATTTATTTTTTATTTTATAATTTGTAATATTAATTTTTTCGTTTTTTATTTACAATATTTTAATGTTTTATTATATTTTAAATTATGTTTTCAAGGGTAAATTAGGAAAAGAATTTCTTATCCTATCATGTTGGATTCTAATACAGCCCTCACTCCAGGATAAAATTTACACTAGAGAGACAAGATAGGATAGCGTGACAGGATTGACTTATCCTATCCTTTTGGTTCCTCAAACACTGGATTAAGACATAATATGATAGCTTATTCTCTCCTGTCTCCTTTATCCTGGCCATCAAACAAACCCTTAAAGTACTCCCTCATTTACATAATCTATACCATTATATAATGAAAAATCCTTTTGATAACTGTTTTTTCCTTCCTATTTTGCTCTTGGACAATTTATAAGAAGAATAACTGCACAGAGAAAAAATAAATTTTACATCTTCTTTTTGCTTAAAATATTGTACCTTCTATCCATTCTTTGGCAGATATATATTCATCGTAGTGCAATAGAAATGCGGAAAGACGGACATGATAGTGTTCACCTTACCGCTAGTAATACACAATAAGTGTCGTTCTAAGTTTTTTCCACACAGATTAAAAAAACTATAAATAAATAAAAAGTGTGACAAGTTTACAAAATTATCCTTATTAACCATTGGTTATTAACCATTGACATACATGTTTAGTGGAGTATAATGACTTGAGAGTCATGCACTCATTATTAATTTGGAGTAAAAATGAAAAAAGATAATTAATATTATATTGAAAATATAAAATAACATTTATTTTGGTACTTATTTTTTCTTCAAATATGACACTTATTATGGGACAGAATAAGTACTATGTAAGCATCAATATTACCATATATTTGTTGAAATTTTATATTTTAATAATTAATATGGACTAATATCATCAAATAATTATATTAGTTATTTAATATTAAGGAGTACTCTATTAGGCTAACATACTATGGTGGATTTAATAATTATATGAACTAATGTATTTAATAATCTTCTAAAGTGAAAATAAGTTGTTGTGAATCCAAACCGATTTGGAATGTAGTTGTTTGTTCACATACTTATATACATTAATTAACTAGAAGATCTAAATTTTCTGATTATACAACTAACCTTCTGTTATCGTGCGAATTTGGTCACTACACGAATGTTGGCTATTTTTTAGGGCCAAAAGCCCTAGGTAATGCCAAAAAACCGTAGGTAAGACTATAATTTTCGAGGGCTCACCGAGAGTCACGTGGTTGTAGGTAAATCGCTGGTAAGAAACAGAAACCAAGGGTTTTTTTTGTTGAAAAATTGCAGGTAATTTCCTAGGGACAGAAGCCCTAAGTAATTTTCGAGGGACAAAAGCCCTAGTAAACAATATTGGGAATTTTTTAAAAACACTAAGGCCTTTAAAAGCAGCTTTCTCCATTGTCGTGTCTTTTACTTCCTTGGCCTTGTTCGCGGTGGTGTCTTTCGTTTCTTTTGCCTTCTTTGACACGTAATCTGTATACTCGCCAACTTTTTGCTTAGTTGCATCGTTTGTTTCCTTGGTTTTCTGAATTGCATAATCTGTATATTCTCCCATTTTGGAACCTGCTTCATCTTTTGTCTCCTTCGCCTTCTCCCCAACAATGTGGCTCTTTCCATCGACAGCTTCCTTCGAGATCCGTAGCAGCGAGTTTTGGAAGCTGTTACTTCGGCCCGTGCTTGCTTGAAGTTTGTTTCCGAGTTCAGCGTATACCCTTCATCGCGCTCGTTGGCTCTGTTCACGTCGTCGTTGTCTTTGGCAGGGTGTTTGGTTGTTGCCTCAGCTTTGTCTTCCTTGAATTGTTGCCTCGACACCATTAATGTTATGCCTTGTTGATTGTAGAAAAGTTCGCACCGAAACTAAAGTGTAATTAACTTCTGTGAAAAAGAATAATGTAGGTGATTGCAATGGGAGTTAGCCTCTGAGTTGCTAATGGAGAGTGGTAATGGATATATATGTGAAGGAAGGAAGTAAAGTCGATGTTCGATGATGCGTGGATATGAAGTGAGAGAAGTGGGGGAATGCTAATTCCGAGGGCAAGCCCCTTGGTTAGTCTAATTTTTTTTTTTCCAAAAAAATGGGGCTTGCTAATTCCGAGGCCTGCCCCTCGGTACTGCCCAAATTTTAAAAAAAAATTAAAACAAAAGTCAGTGTTTTTAATTTCCGAGGTTTTTTCTTAAAAAACCCTAAGAAACTCTCATATGGGTATTTTCCTAGGGCTGTGACCCTAGGTAATTTCCTAGGGTCAAAGGCCCTATTTGCTTAGCCGATTAATTGTTTGTTAAACTAATTAGTCGTTTACTCAGTGTAACATCCCAATTTTTGAGAAAAATTTGTTTTAACAACAAAATCTCGAATACTCGAAGATAAGTCGTGGAGACTGATCACCTCAATGATTTACAGAGAGTACGAGGAACTATTTTGAATTATTTTGAATAAATTGATAACTATTTTTTATGATGTCAATTCAAATTAATAGACAGCGTAGACGTATGCTGCTTTTAATGTGAATTCATCAACCGAGTATTCGGTGAGTTTTCTGTTTGACGCGGTGACGCGTATTTTTGTTGACTAAGAAAGTGGGTGAATTTAACTAAAATGAAATTATATTTGGGACTTAATATATTATATTAAGTCACAGTTAAATTTTCAGTTCAAAATTCTACCGTTTTCCGATCGCGTTTTGAACTACCCGGGTAAGTTTTTGCCCGATTGAAAACTCTAATTCGACCCGAATATTTAAATATTTGGGAATTTGATGTTTTATAATATTTCTGATTTTTTTGGCAATTTTACTTAATTTTTCTATAATACTGTATTTTCTACGCGCCGGAGACGCGAGACACGTGAAACCGAACGTGCGACGAAACTGGGAGCTGAGAGACCCTAGGGAGAGGGCGAGTAAAATCAGAAAATATATGATTAGATTATGTTAGATTTTAAGAGTGACATAAGGATAGGGTAATGTGATTAACTTACCTTAAATGTTAAAGTTTAGTTCTATTTATGGTAAGAGTTAGTAAAGTCTTTGTGCTAGCTTGCACCTATGGATTTGGCCAAGATTTCCTCCTCTTTTTCAGCCCATCATGGTCGAAATATTGCAGCTGATTTAGAGGAAAATTTCACTCCAAAATCATTCACCAAAATCTTGATTTCATGCATGATGATTTCCTACATTTTCCTAGCTTTTCCTACCATATCCTAAGATCACTTCAACACCAAATCTCCTTCTTTTTTTAACATCAAATCTCCTCTTTTGCTGGCTGGAAATCAGCTCCTTAAGTGATCAAATCCATCACTTTTATTTTGTCATTTACTAAGCACAAAATGAGGAACTCAAGGGTAATAACCATGAAATCTTTTGACTAGTTTTTAACCACTTGAGCAAGTAAAATTCTGCCCATTTTCACTTCAGCTTGGCGTGCCCTCAAGGCCTATATAAGGCCAACAACTTCAGCTCATTCACTTCATTAAGTTGAGAAAAAAAATAGTGGAAGAAGTGAGGTAGTTGGAGAGAGTATTGAAGTTGTTTTGTTCACAAAAATTTTGCACTTGCTTCCCTTTTTTCAAACAGCAACCAGCAGCTCCCTTGGGTGAGAAATACCATTCTTCTTCCTTCTTAAGCTCACTTTATATCACTAGTAGTTGGCCATGATCCCTACTTAAGTTCTTCCAAAGCAAAAGAAAGATTTTACACTACTTATGTTGCCATTTTCCTTCCATAGTTCTAGTTACTTAAGCATGTGTTTTCTTTTCATTTCAAGCTTGATGAGAAGCCAAGAACATAGATGGATACATATATATATGTGTCATGAATGATCTATGTAAAGGCTTGAGAGCATTTCTTTAAAGTGGTGACTTGGGTTTTGTTGTTTAAAACTTGCTTGAAAGATTTCATTTTGTTAATACTACTACCAATATTTTAAGATAAGTTATAAACTCCAATGAGCTTGATGAAACACATAGAGGCTTGATCATTCCAAAGGTCATGACCCAAGTGGTTGAGGGCAAGGGAACTCCATTTTTTTCACTCTTTCTTGTTGAAGAGTTTATGGACTCAAGAACCTCATACAAAACACTGGAACATGAACTGATCATGATCTGATAACTTCAGCTAGCAGGACTCTTGCCCTTACTTGATTTACCTGAATCCTTCACCTGTGAATCTAAAAAATCAACAACAATGAGGAATGAGATTACTTAATCTCAGTGAGTTCTCGCGACCCCTTACCATAATATTCTCAGTTGTTAAATTTTAAACTTAGCCTAGGGTGCATCCTTCCTAACGTGATAGACTTACATAATATAAAAGCTACCGCGTACACTGTGAGGGAATCCAACACTCGTAAATAACGAGTAACTGAACCATGAAGACCCCGGGAGCAGTTCATGACACCGACCCCGAGTACACCCTCCATTCTTTAATCAGTTTATTTTTCCCTTGTGTATAGGATACATAGTCATCTCACAGAGGTTTATGGCTTGTTTTGCTTGTTGGGCGTTACCACCAAATTAAGGTTCGGGCATTGGACATCCCGAAGACAGCATTCCGAACCCGTTATGGTCATTACGAGTTCGTAGTAATGCCTTTTGGATTGACTAATGCTCCGGCAATCTTCATGGACTATATGAACAGAATTTTCAGACCATATCTTGATAAATTTGTGGTTGTATTCATCGATGATATCCTGGTTTACTCACAGAATGAAGAGGATCATGCAGAACATTTGAGAATTGTATTGGATACTCTCCGGGCAAAGCGTCTGTATGCTAAACCGGAAAAATGTGAGTTTTGGCTGCCAGAGATTAAATTTTTAGGACATGTTATCTCTCGGGAAGGTGTTGCGGTTGACCCAAGTAAAGTTGAAGCAGTTTTGAATTGGGAACGCCCAACAACAGTTTCGGAGATTAGGAGTTTTCTTGGATTGGCTGGATATTACCGACGATTCATTCAGGGATTTTCGCAATTAGTAATTCCACTCACTCGTTTAACTCGTAAAGGACAACCGTTTGTGTGGGACACTAGCTGCGAAGAATGTTTTTTGGAACTTAAAGCTCGGCTGACATCTAAGACCAATCCTTATCATTCTGACCCGGTAGAAGGATTCCAGATTTTCAGTGATGCATCCGGTAAGGGTTTAGGATGCGTGTTGATGCAGAAAGATCAAGTTGTTGCTTATGCTTCTTGACAGTTAAAGGCCCATGAGGAGAATTACCCCACTCATGATTTAGAGTTGGCAGTTATTGTGTTTGCTTTAAAGATTTGGCGGCACTATCTCTACGGTTCACAGTTTGAAGTATTCAGTGACCACAAGAGTTTAAAGTATCTTTTCGATCAGAAGGAGCTGAATATGAGGCAGCGCAGATGGGTTGAATTCCTAAAGGATTATGATTTCGAATTGAAGTATCATCCAGGTAAGGCTAATGTAGTAGCTGACGCCTTGAGCAGAAAGTCACTGCACATGTCTTCCATGATGATGCGTGAGATGGCACTATTAGAATCATTTCGGGATCTTAATCTTCGAGTTAAGGCGAAAAAGGGACAACTGACGTTGAACCAAGTCCAGATTACTAGTGCATTGAGAAGAGCAATCAGACAAGCACAGGACTATGATGAAGAGTTACAGTCCTCACGTCACCAGCCAGACTTCACAGAGGATAGTGATGGGATTGTTTGTTTCAGAAATCGGATCTATGTTCCAGCTAATGATGAAATCAAAAGAAAAGTTTTGGAAGAGGCTCATAAGAGTAAATTCTCAGTGCATCCTGGCAACACCAAGATGTATCGAGATCTTAAGGAAATGTACTGGTGGCCGGGGATGAAATCAGATATCGCGGAGTTTGTTTCTCGATGTTTGACCTGTCAGAAGGTTAAGATCGAGCACCAAAAGCCATCAGGTCAATTACAACCATTGGACATTCCTGAGTGGAAATGGGAAAGTGTTTCAATGGATTTTGTGATGGGCTTACCCCTCTCACGAAATGGCCATGACTCCATCTGGGTTGTAGTCGACAGATTAACGAAATCTGCTCATTTCATTCCTGTTCGTTCCAACTACAAAACATCAAAGTTAGCAGAAGTGTACCTGAAGGATATAGTTCGACTTCACGGGGTACCAGTTAGTATTGTGTCAGATCGAGATCCAAAGTTCACATCTCGATTTTGGAGAGCTTTGCACATGGCCTTGGGTTCCCAGCTCAACATCAGTTCAGCTTATCATCCTCAGACCGACGGTCAGACAAAGAGAACCATTCAGACATTGGAAGATATGCTACGGGCGTGTGTTCTGGATAGTGGTGGTAGATGGGAGGATCATCTTCCACTGGTGGAATTTTCTTATAACAACAGTTACCATTCGAGTATCGGCATGGCTCCGTATGAAGCCCTATATGGACGCAAATGCCGAACTCCTTTATGCTGGTGGGACATTGGGGAGAACAGGTTGATTGGGCCAGACTTGGCCAGAGAGACTACCGATAAAATCAGACAGATTAGAGAAAGAATCAAAACCGCTCAGAGTCGGCAAAAGAATTATGCAGATAAGAGGAGGAAACCATTAGAGTTCGAGGTCGGTGATCATGTGTTCCTCAGGGTTACACCATCCCTAGGTATTAGTCGTGCACTGCGTACAAAGAAGCTCAGCCCCCGCTTTATCGGTCCATTCCAAATCCTGGAGCGGATTGGACCTGTTGCCTATAGAATTGCTTTACCTCCATCTTTATCAAACCTTCATGATGTGTTTCACGTATCCCAGCTGAGAAAGTATATCCATGACCCTACACAACCGTTAGCTTTTGAAACAGTTGATATGCAGTCAGACCTTACCTTCCAACCCTATCCAGTCAGAGTTTTAGATTTTGAGAGAAGGAAGCTTAGATCGAGGACCATTCCGATGGTAAAAGTTGTTACCAATTGACTTCAAACACAAGAGGGGGGTGAATTGTGATAGCGGTGCTTATATAAAAAATTACAGAAAATAAATGACCGAATAATAAATAAAGAACAAAAATAAATAAAGTGCTTGAATGATAAAGAGACAGAGAGCAAAGAAGAGCACGCAGCAATTTATACTGAGTTCGCCACCAAACACCCCTGTGGCCTACGCCCCGTCTCCCCAAAGCAAACCACTATGGGATTTTCACTAAATCACTAGCTTTTAAATCGAGTTCACTAGAAACCTTTACAACTCTATACCAGAGCAATACGTTCAAGAGATATCACCTCTCTATGAACACCTTGGGATTCCTACCCAAAAGAAATGATTTTCACAAATAAAATGAGATGAGAAAGATACACTCAATAGTGCGGATATAACAAATTGAAGCTCAAATAATACAACTCAAATAATGTAGAATAAAAAGACTCTCAAAAATGTGCTCAAAAAGTGTGAGTGATGAAAAATATTTGTGAGTTTTTGGCACAAAAATTAAGCAACTGCGTTGTTGTATTTTAAAACAAAGCTCACGATTTGTGTTTATATAGGCAATGGAGGAGCGTCGAAATGACCGATTGCAGGATTTGTCCGTTGCGGCATTTTGCCCGCTATGCGTTTTGATTTGTCGTTGCAGAAAATCTGCCCGTTGCGTTTTGAAATAAAGAAATTGAAAACACTGAGGCGGCTCGGCATACGACTGTGAAGACATTCGGCCAGCCGACCTCGCCACACAGCTCGACAGACGACCTCGACACAGCTCGGCATACGACCTCTGAACAGCTCGGCAAAAGACCTCGGCACACGACCTCGGAACACAGCTCGGCATACGACCTCCTCATCAGCTCGGTTCTCATAGCTCGGTACGCGACCTCATCAGCTCGACACGCGACCTTGGTACGCGACCTCATCAGCTCGACACGGGTCATCAGCTCGACACGCGACAAGAGCTCATCACGCGACCTCGATACCCGACCTCTTAAGCTCGACACACGACCTCCGTACGCGACCTCATCAGCTCGACACGCGACTTCCTCCTCAGTTCGAAATACGACTTCCTCAGAGCTCGACAGGCGACTTCCTCCTCAGCTCGACATCCGACTTCCTCAGCTCGACATCCGACACGAGATATGCATGTCAAAATATTTTGTGCGTGTGTGATTTAATTTTAATTGAGAGCTTTTTATTACTACTTACAAATTGTCTTAATAAAGATAAATAAATACCCAGAACCCAAAGACTTGAAAAACTATCATTCTTGATACGCGTCTTGGTATTCTTTTCCACTTTTTGCACGGTTGACTATTTGTAAAGCTCCCTTTTGTCAATCATCAAAACCATCCTGTCAAGGCATGTATTCACAAAAGTCCTTTGGGACGCAGATTCACCCGAGGAAGCTACTTGGGAGCTTGAGGAGGAGATGCACCCTCGTTATCCGTATTTGTTTTCATGAGGTAAGATTTAAGCAATTTCGAGGACGAAATTTTTTTCAAGTTGGGGTGTAATGTAACACCCAAGTGTATGCCTAAGTTCATAAATATGAGACTAATTATTCTTGTGAAATTTTAATTGATAAAATTACTCAAGGTTTAATTAGGGACCTTAGAATAAATTAAGGAATTAAGAAAGAGACTTACAAGCCCAATTTTAGCAAAACCTTCAAGTCTAATCCACCATACACCATATCTCTCATGCACCTACCCTAGCACCCTCACTTCTCTCATTTTAATCACACACACACGCTGGAACAGAGAAGGAAATCAGAAAAAATAAATAAGAGAAAGTCAAGGTAGGATAGGAGGAAAAGATGAGGGGATTAGTAAGGGTAGAAAAGTCTATTCCTAACACACCACAAAACACAACTAGAGAGGGGCTTTTCATTCGACCCCATCAGCTGTAGCAAGCCTTAAGACAAACAGAAGGGAGACCAAAGCAGAGAGGAGGCGCTTAGGAGAGAAGAAGAGAACCAGACTTTCTCTCATTGCTTCTTGCTAGAGATTTCACCATTCTCCTCCATTTTCAATTTCCTTTCCATTGATACTAGTTTCAACAAGCAAAACAAGACATAAACCTCTGTATTAGTTGCTGTCCAGAATCATCCAAGGGTTGGGAGTAGTTTTGGTCTGAGTCTTGTGTGCTTTGGGTCGATTGGAAGGAAGCAAGAATCGAGTATTCGGTTTGAGTTACGGCAACTAGGTGAGGTCTAGGGTTTTGCTTGTGTTATTTCTGAATAAATTGTATGAATGTTTATGAGCTGGTTGTATTGGAATTCTCTGGTTGTATTGTGGAATTTTGATGATGTATTGTGCAAATTTTGTGTGGAAGTTTTGATATTGGAACCATTCTGGATGCCTGTTCTGTTTTGGGTAGGCTGGGGATACTTGTTAGTCCAAAAATTTTATAGTTTAGCATTCCTGAAAATAGATTAAATGATGGTCATTTTGGCTTTGGTTTTGTCTCATTTGGAGTAGTATAGCTCAAGTTATAGACCCCACAAGTGAGGGTGAAATTGTGCAGGCTGTCTGCAGGTAGGTTCAGTTCTTTTGAAACTGGGACCATTCTGCTTATCTAAAAATTTTGGGGCTTACCTTGTTCGAAAATAGACTTAATTACGGTCATTTTGGCACTGGTTTGGTTTAATTCGGAGTAGTATACCTCCAGTTATGAGTGTCCCAAGTTAGGTCAAATTTCTGAAGCCAAACTGTGCATAGGTTCAGTATTTCGGTTATTATGTTGTCAAATGAACTTATTTTTATGAATCAATTCCTTTGAAAAGTAGGCAACTTTTGCTCTCATTTGGGCTCAAGTTTCGTGTTATTTGAGTTTGTCTTGGTCATTCTAGAAGGCTCCCAACTTAGGACACAGTTGCTGTCCCATTCTGTAAACTTACTGTTTTATTTAGAAAAACTGCACTTTTGGTACATCCTTCCAAAATTCTAAATACATGGTTAGAAAGTAGACCTCATTAGCTTTCTGTAGGTGGAGTCGTTTGTTAGATTCGATATCGTTTGATAGGGTAAATAAATTGTCGAAGTTTATGTATCTGTGCTGAAAGTTTCTGTATAATGTTTATGCATGATTTTGGTTAACCGTGTGAGATGACTATGTATCCTATACATAAGGAAAAATAAACTGATTAAAGAATGGAGGGTGTGTAAGTCGGTGTCATGAACTGCTCCCGGGGTCTTCATGTTGATTACTCGTTATTCAGTGTCGGATTCACGATTATGCGGTAGCTTTTATATTATGTAAGTCTATCACGTTAGGAGGGGATGCACCTAGGCTAAGTTTAAAATTTAACAGCTGAGAATATTATGGTAAAGTGAGAACTCACTGAGATTAAGTAATCTCATTCCTCATTGTTGTTGATTTTTCAAATTCACAGGTGAAGGATTCAGGTAAATCAAGTAAGGGCAAGAGTCCTGCTAGCTGAAGTTATCAGATCATGATCAGTTCATGTTCCAGTGTTTTGTATCCTGGGGACTATATTTGGTCTTATTTGGTGTCATGTATCGGTCTTGAACCGCTTTATGTTTTAGGGGTTTGTGCACTTATGGATATTGGTATCTTCTCGACTAAGTGATGTGTAATATCGGAAAAAAAAAAAAACTTCATGTTATTTTGTATGATTGAGACATCACTGGTTGTGAAACTTTATGTAATTCTCTTATGAGATTATCCATTCCGTCTTGTGCACCTCTGATTTTACTAAAAGTAATGATTCTAGTTTGTAACATCCCTAGTTCGCAGTCGACCATACAAACTAGAATCATTACTTTTAGTAAAATCAGAGGTGCACAAGACGGAATGGATAATCTCATAAGAGAATTACATAAAGTTTCACAACCAGTGATGTCTCAATCATACAAAATAACATGAAGTTTTTTTTTTTTTTCCGATATTACACATCACTTAGTCGAGAAGATACCAATATCCATAAGTGCACAAACCCCTAAAACATAAAGCGGTTCAAGACCGATACATGACACCAAATAAGACCAAATATAGTCCCCAGGATACAAAACACTGGAACATGAACTGATCATGATCTGATAACTTCAGCTAGCAGGACTCTTGCCCTTACTTGATTTACCTGAATCCTTCACCTGTGAATTTGAAAAATCAACAACAATGAGGAATGAGATTACTTAATCTCAGTGAGTTCTCGCGACCCCTTACCATAATATTCTCAGTTGTTAAATTTTAAACTTAGCCTAGGGTGCATCCCTCCTAACGTGATAGACTTACATAATATAAAAGCTACCGCATTAATCGTGAGAGGAATCCGACACTCGTAAATAACGAGTAACTGAACCATGAAGACCCCGGGAGCAGTTCATGACACCGACCCAGTACACCCTCCATTCTTTAATCAGTTTATTTTCCCTTATGTATAGGATACATAGTCATCTCACACGGTTAACCAAAATCATGCATAAACATTATACAGAAACTTTCAGCACAGATACATAAACTTCGACAATTTATTTACCCTATCAAACGATATCGGAATCTAACAAACGACCCACCTACAGAAAGCTAATGAGGTCTACTTTCTAACCATGTATTTAGAATTTTGGAAGGATGTACCAAAAAGTGCAGTTTTTCTAAATAAAACAGTAAGTTTACAGAATGGGACAGCAACTGTGTCCTAAGTTGGGAGCCTTCTAGAATGACCAAGACAAACTCAAATAACACGAAACTTGAGCCCAAATGGTAGCAAAATTTGTCTACTTTTCAAAGGAATTGGATTCATAAAAAAATAAGTTCATTTGACAACATAATAACCGAAATACTGAACCTATGCACAGTTTGGCTTCAGAAATTTGACCTAACTTGGGACACTCATAACTGGAGGTATACTACTCCGAATTAAACCAAACCAGTGCCAAAATGACCGTAATTAAGTCTATTTTCGAACAAGGTAAGCCCCAAAATTTTTAGATAAGCAGAATGGTCCCAGTTTCAAAAGAACTGAACCTACCTGCAGACAGCCTGCACAATTTCACCCTCACTTGTGGGGTCTATAACTTGAGCTATACTACTCCAAATGAGACAAAACCAAAGCCAAAATGACCATCATTTAATCTATTTTCAGGAATGCTAAACTATAAAATTTTTGGACTAACAAGTATCCCCAGCCTACCCAAAACAGAACAGGCATCCAGAATGGTTCCAATATCAAAACTTCCACACAAAATTTGCACAATACATCATCAAAATTCCACAATACAACCAGAGAATTCCAATACAACCAGCTCATAAACATTCATACAATTTATTCAGAAATAACACAAGCAAAACCCTAGAACTCACCTAGTTGCCGTGTAACTCGAAAACCGAATACTCCGATTCTTGCTTCCTTCCAATCGACCCAAAGCACACATGACTCAGACCAAAACTACTCCCAACCCTTGGATGATTCTGGACAGCAACTAATACAGAGGTTTATGGCTTGTTTTGCTTGTTGAAACTAGTATCAATCTACTACATCATTTGAAATATAGTAATAAAAAGGTTTTTGAACCAACAAAATATTTTCTTGTTGCTTCTTGTTGACCGCCCCTTTTTCCATTTTGGGAGTAAGAATCAAAAATTTCCTCCTTACCTTCTTGAATACCATGAGTAGAGAAAATATATATATATTTTAAAACTCCATTGTTTGGGCTATGATCTAAAAGAGAGCCTCACTTTGAATGGGTGAAACATCTACTCGATGAAAGGATGTAACCCATGACAAGTTTATTACTACTTTCATTCTCTTATCATAATTTGTTGATAAAGGGAATGGATATTTAAAATAAGAAAGAATGATCTAGGCATTTTATGGCCTTGAGGCCGTGAGCTCCACTTGGAGAAGGAGACAAATTCTTCATTTGATTCCTTGTTTTCTTGATAATAAAGAATAATGTTTTTTTTATAGTTAAGTGATCCTACACTTTTTTTTGAGAAACAAACTCTCCTTGCTCTTTTCTTGTAGAACCGTGGCCATAGGGTAGGGATTAGGACACTAGGTTGGGTTTCTAACTTAGCTAAATAACTTGATTGGTTGAAGGTGTGAGAAAGTAAACTTGTAGAGCAAAATCGTGCGTTGGAAGGAAAGCGTCTACGGTGAGGGCAACTCTTAGATATTGTTAAGGATTATGCTTTATATGCTTGTATTTTACATGCTTATGTTTCATATGCTTTATATGCTTGTATTTTACATGCTTATGTGTAAGAACATCTTTAAGTGTGTATATTAGTAATATGTGTGAATGCATAAATTAAGTATGTGACAATATGATGAACAATGTGATGGAATGATTTTCTTGAATGATGACTTGTGATTATGATTACTGTGTTGTGATCATTGACTATATTTGAGAATATATTGTTAAATGACTGTGATAATTTGGGGAAGTGCTGAGAGCATGTGAGTTGGGTTACCATCGCATCAACGTCAAATAAATCTTGGATTTTGAAATAAAAACTAAGAGGCATTTTATTAAAATCAAAGAGACACTTAAAAATAGACCTTTTTAAAACCTTAATTAGTAATGGACTAACCACCTTTTCATTAAAAAGAATTAAGTGAGAGTTAGAATAATTAAATTATTTATTTTGAACTATTAATGGATTTCCAACATAAATCATTTTATAACTAATAGGAGATTTTCTAAAGAAAAGAGACTTAGGACTATTAAGGGAGATCTTGAGCCGAAAATATGAGGTTCTAATTAAGGGAGTTAGTACAAGAATAGATGATCTCGGACACTCCGTGTGAGTGATCCCGTCGAGGTAAACTAACTATGATGATGGAGTTGCTTGTTCATGCACACATCGATGCCAGAAGCGAGGTGTCGTAGAGTCACCCAGACCTAGGTGCTAGCACGTACCGACAGTCAAGCGGAAAAACGGGCATTGTGTCATCAGGGGGATTGCTCTGGGCACAAATCCCTGCGGGGAATAGCGTTTGAGAAAGCCTGGTAGCGGACTCCAGAGCTCCTAAGGTCCTTGCGAGGGTGATATTCCGGAATCATGTGCATTGGCATATAGACTGACAAATAGGGATTTGTGGTGCACTTTATCTTGGGGATTATTTGTTGTGATATTGTGTTATGCTTTGTATATACATATTGCTGTTATATATGTTTTATTTTAAGAAGTTGACCCTTGCCCGTGGTTCTTTCAATTAATGAATATAACCCAGACAATGAAGACTGCGAAGTATTCGAGACTCACGACGAGGTAGCCGAGACAGTCCTTTGTAGTTGTCTGCTTGTGTAGCTTTATGGTAAGCTTACTAGAGGGTCTAGTAAGTGCAGTAGTGTGATGACCAGCTATAGAGGGTTTAATGTATTAATTTCAATATTGTACTAAATATACTATGTTATCAAAGAATTGAATCATTTGTGTGAATTGAGTAAATGAGGTAAATTGCATGGTTGCTATAAATTTGATTAGGGTGGTTAATTATTCCCCACCTTTGAAAATCTTTGCAAAACTCTGATTGCTATTTTCAAGAAGTTTGAAAAGAAAAGAGAAAATTTTAGATCCATATTTTCTAAAACCCATGCAAACAGAGTATTGCCTCCAAAATTATTTCAATACTCTTAGGTTATATTAGATCAGTAATGCTCCGAAAAGCGGGGTGTTACACTCAGCAGATAGTTGTTGTAGTTGATTCTACTTAATCAAGTGATTACGCTGAGAAAGTAACCATGTTTCTCAGCTGAGAGTTCTTAGACTACTCTAGTGTAGAAGGTTGATCTAGAAAAACTAATGTTGCATGAAAAATAAAATATAAAAAATTAACGATAAAGAAATACAATAATGGAAATATAAATGTAAAAACTTGTGTTTAATTAATTGGATGTGGAGAATGTAATCTCTACAATTGGTATTTATAGACTTAAACTATCTAGGAGACCTACATTAACGTTGTTTGCCATGTTCTCTGTAACATCCCTGATTTTTTTTAGTTTTTCAAAAACGTGTTTTTCGTATATTTTTATATATAGGGGTATTTTGATCATTTTAAAAAGTGTGCAATTTTGGGAAACGGACTTCAACACAAATGGAAACCAGAAAAGTCGTTTTATATCTATTTTATTTAGCTAGTGGTGAATTCTGACGGAAACCGGACGTCATTTTGACTACCCGGTTAATGTTTTTACCAACAAAAAAGTCTGTTTGGACTCCAACACATTCATATTTTGAAATTTTTACTACCTGTCAATAGATGACGATCTGTGAGAAGGTATTACTTTTATTACTGCTTTGTTGATTTTACAGATGTCAGTTTAATTGCGTAACATTTTTAATCGCACAGTGAGTTTTTAAGCGGTATAATTAGGATAATTCCTAATTATTATTTTGGATAATTATGAAAATTATAAATAAATTGTATTTGATTATTATTTGAGTTACAAAGGTATATTGTATAATATTTTGAGTTACATAATTATATTTGATATATATTTGAATTACATAACTATATTTAATTTACTTTTAGATTACTTGACTAAAATTAATTTATCTTTGGATTACGAAATTAGTTTTGATAAATTTTTGAGTTACATAATTATAGTTAATAATTTTTGAGTTACAAAACCTAATTTAATTAATTTTTGAAGTCCAAAAATGTTTATAAATATCAAATCTTGCATCATTTTTTCATTCTCTCTCCCATTTTCATTTCATCAAAGTTTTAGGAAGGGAAAAGAGAAGAAGGGAGAGAGGGCGTAGGAGAGAATGAGAGAAAGAAAGAAGAGGAAGTTTAAAATCTCCCAATCTACCACTTCATGCGGGATTTTATGAAGGAAGAAGAAGCTAGGATCTAGACCCTTGGAAGATTGGGGAAAAAGGGAAAGAGGAGCTTGGCTTAGAGCTTCAATGGATGAAAAAGCTAGAAAGGAAGAAAGTGTTAAAGAATCAAGACCTGAGATTAGGGATTTCATCATCAACTCTTCAAACCCACAAGGTGATGTATAAGCTTGTTTGATCTTGGAGCTAGAAGGAATTTTGGTAAGGAAGTTGAACCCTAAAGACCTAAGGTAAGGGGAATTTCTCTTGAAGTTTTGAGAAAGCATAAGTTGTTGTGTGTTTGTGTGTTTGTATGTTTGTTTGTTATGGAATATTGTTTGGATGAAAACTCCTTGAGAGTTTCATCACTTGTTATTTTGGAAATGTGTATTAAACTTTAATATACAATTATTTTGGGATTGGTTTTGGTGTATGTTTGATTATGTGTGATTCACTTGGCATATGATTTGTATTAGAATATGTTGTTTGTTGGTTTAAGTCATTAAATTGATATTCCGAACTGTTAGTTGGATTGACGGTATAGTTAGACTATGACCCGATGCGTTGCATATGCTTTGATTTTATTCAGGTTGGGCTTGTTGGATCAACGAGTGCTGATACTCAAGTCATAATGTAAATTAAGTTATGCTCCAAATGGGCATACTTCTCACTGTTGTGGTGAGACGACGTTGTGTGATTAGACTCGTAGATCAGGACATAGCACCAGATAGTAATGCATTCATGGAAATTTGCATTTATCCTTATTCTGGGAATAAGTCATCTCACTCCGAGAGATGGTCAGCTCTACCTAGGGTAACTGATTGAGTGATTGGTCAGTTTCTGGATTCGGAGTCCAGGAATGCTCTTCTAAATGAAAAGTTGAGTAGTCTGCTGCAATGAAGAGGGGCACTGATCTCTTATAGGATGACCGACATGCATCTAGAGGATACGACTTACATATAGTTAGGATTAACGTAAACATATTTGGAGATGATTGTTGGTTTGACTTGTTTGTTTACATGATATTATAATTATTGTGTCTGTGTATAATATTTATTATTATTTTTATTCACTACTAGAAATTAGCTGTTTAGTGACCGATTTAGCGATCGAAAAAAATTGGTCACAATAGAGACCGATTTAGAGACCGAATTCTTAAAATTATTGATCAAAAAAGTGTGGTCGCTAAATCGGTCGTAAAAAATATATTAGCGACCGAAAAATCGGTCTCTAAACCGGATTTTTATTCGTAAAAAAAAATTTAAAAAAATTTCCCATTAAAAATCGGTCACGAAATCGGTCGCTAAAAGCAGTCGCTAAAGTTTAAAAAAATTTCCCATTAAAAATTGGTCATAAAATCGGTAGCTAAAAGCAGTCGCTAAATCAGTCGCAAAAATAGTGGCTAAATCAGTTGCTAAAGTTTTAAAAAATTTCCTATTAAAAATTGGTCTCTAAATCGGTTGCTAAAATAAGTCGCTAAATCGGTCGCTAATGCTTTAATATGCTGTTTTTATTTCTACACCTGCTTTTATATTGGGCTAAGCTTTATGTTACCAACATAAGCCCAAACCAAACCCAAAAAAGTCCAAACCCAAAATAGAGAAATTATTTTAAGGGGAATTTAATTGTATTATAAATTATATTAAATGAGTTTACTAAATAGTAATTTCTGGAAAAAAGAATATATGACTGAATAATAATTATATTTCTTTCTAAATTTTATTTAAGTAACCAAATAAATAAATAATAATTGCAACTTTTTTTTATGAAAGCAACTTATATTATAAGAATTGCAACTTATATTATAAGAAAAATGTATTTGCAAAGTGAATGAAAAAAAAATTAAGAAATTCACGTCAATAACGTTACGTTGATTAGATGCTGCTTCGCACACCCGTTTCTTTTTTTATTACATTCGCGCGGCCCAACATCAAACAAAGCCCAACCCTTTTTCTAACCGTAACTTAAAAACCTAAGGATCCTTCCCCCTCTCCTTTCACTCATCGACGCAGCCCTTGCCCCTTCATTTCTCTCATTCATTTGCTGTCTCTCTGTCTTTCTTCCTCATCCCTGATTCTTCTCCCATCTCTCCCTCTCCCTCGCATTTGTTCTGCGAAAAAGAACCCCCAAAAATCCAATCGGCCTCTCCTCTTCCAGCTTCACCACTCGAACACACTTCCTCCGAACCCGAACCGAATCGGCGTCACATCTTTGTTTCCGAAGCAAGCATCGGCGCTCCGAAGAAGAGGAAGAAGAGGAAGCTTTGTATTTGGACGATGACACGTCCTTCTTGTCCCTCAGCCAGAAGCCCGATCGAACTTGGGCTTGCTCGACAATTACAAGACCGAGGAACTCGATTATGAATCTATGATTGTGGTCCCGACCATCGAAGCGGTTCGTCTCCTTTATCTTTCACCAAAATCAAGTGTTAGGGTTTGGTTCTTCTGTTTCTTTTAAATTTTGTTGTTTTGTTCTTAATACATCTTTTCCAGTGAAATTTTCCAAATATTCATTTCCTCCCTCTCACTTAAAATATAATAAGTATTCAAAGATTCCATGAATAAAATTAACGAAAATGTTTTTATCGCGAAGAATTAATTCGTGAATAGTCGCGAGCGTTTGTTATTTGCTAGCCTTCCTTGTTTTCTGCAACATCTTTGATCTACCATTATCTTTGTTTTTATTTTTTAAGTAAATATTCAAATAGGTCATCGATAAAAATTACGGAGATCAATTTAGTCTCTAAAAAATAAAAAGTACTTATTTGGTCCTTAGAAACTTCAAATGCCGATCAAATTAGTTTTTCAAGATAATTTTTAAGGACATCTTAGTTTATATTAGGGACTAATTTGACCCATATTTGAGATTTTTAACTACTAAATTGATATTTTTTATTTGGTAGAGACTAAATTAGTTTCTGTAATTTTTGTTAGAGACCAATTTGAGTATTTATTATTTACTCTTGTTTTTTAAAATGAAATACGTATGCATTCGCAATAATTGCAATGAAAACTGTTCGCGATATATAGTATTGCTGGAAAATTAATATAAAAAGATTAACTAGTAATTTTTTGTAAAAAAGTTGTATCTCAATTTTTCATTTTTCTTTTTAAATAAAAGAAGGTGAAAAAAAAAAGAAGGTGCAGCACTTCAGTAAAAAAAAAAAGAAGATAGTTATATAATAAACCAATAAACCAAGTTAAAAAAAAACCAAAGAGAAGTTAGTAGCAGCCTTGTGCCAGCGTGCGTGATTTACATTATAATAATAAATAAAAAAGCCACCTCTCTTGCCACCTAAGTTAATATTACAAGGATAAAAATATTAAATAATAAAAAATATTAAAAAAATTAAATACTAAAAAAAATTTAGAATTTTTTTCAATTGAGTGCAACGGTCTATTCTAAAAAAACAAGGGTCCAATTCATTTCAAAAAAAAAAAAATGAGGGCGCAAATTTTCAGTTTAGCCCACGATGTGCTCACTGCTCAGTCCATTTCTTTTACCCCATTTTCTAGATCCTTCTATGATCTATCTCTCACCATCCTCCCCTAACCCTAATTCTCTCTCACTCCATCCTTCTCAGTTCTCGCTGCGCCGATCCCAAATCCCGCACCTCCCTCGCTCATTCGGCCTTCCCCCCCCCCCCCGTCTCCCTGTTCTCACTCACCTCCATTCCCTCTTCACTCATCTTCTCCCTCCGCTTCGGCCTCCCTCCGTCAATCACAGATCCGTCATCTCTCTCAACAGATCCCTCATTTATCTCACGGTGATCTTGTTTTCTTCGTTCTCAGTGACCAGCGTCGCTGCTCATCCTCACCCTTCGCATCAGCGGCAACGGTGGCAGCATGATGTGTTCTTCGCGACATCAAGTGGAATTTGGATCATGTAAATTTCTGTTTGATTTTGATTTTGCTAGTGGTATGTAATTTTGATTCTGGATCCGTGTTTGGATTTGTAAAAAAAATTTGATTTTGTATTTTTTATTTGTAAATTTTAATTTTTGAAGCTCTTCTGTTATTTCTGAAGCTCTCAAAGCACCGAAAATGGCTCCTTCATCCCTGATTTGAATCTTTTTTTTCTCACAGGTATGGGTCTATAAAGGCCACCCACATGACCGAGCAGGGATCGATTTGGATCTGGAGGAAAATAAGGACGAACGAGCAGAAGTAGAAGAGGTTGAAACACCCAGGTCCCTTTAGTTTTAGGTTGAAGCAGAAGCAGAAACGGCGAACGAGGTTAAAGCAAAAGAAGCAGAAAAGGATGGACGAACAAACACCTTAGTTTTAGGTCCCTTTTTCAATTTTTGGTTTTCTGGTTTCTGTGTAATTTTTGGGTGAGAAGTTAAAACACCCAGGTTGTTTTCTCCCATCTTCTATTTCGTGTTTTTTTTTTGGCATGATTATGTAATCAGATCTGAAATTAGCACTGAGATATTAATTTGATATTAATTTTCATCTTCTCCGGTATTTTTTTGTTATTTTTTTGTTATCTTTTTGTTATTTGGCCATTTAATTAGGGATGCTCAAATTATCCGGTTACATGGATTTATCCAAATCCATAAATCCAAATCCATAACCAAAGCCAATTTTAAAAAAACCAAATGTTTGGACTTGGTTATTAACCAAAGCCATTTTATCAGTTTTGGTTTCATGTCCGGTTGTCAATTAAGTTATATTTGGCTATCCATCCAATCCACACAACCTTTGAAGTAATGCTTGGCTGTGTTGCTGTCACACGACAAGGATCCTGTTGCTTGCTTCATTGCCGATGCTTCCCTTTATTTCACTCGAGCTGTTTGCAATGAGTTTCGCCTCCCTCGACTCAGCGAACTTGCATCAAAACATTTTCTAACGGGTTGGTTGGGTTCTCTCAGAATTTGAAGTTTTTTTTGTTTTTGTTTGCTTTGTATATTTACGTAATGTAAATTTGCCTTCTTTGACTTATCTGTTTTTTATTAAACACTAATTAAATTTGTAACACTCAAAATGGTATGCTCAAATATTGCACCAGATTTTTGTTAAAAGATTAATTTATCTCCCTCTATATGTAGTTTGGAAACTAAAAAAGTGATAATTTGTGATTTTATGTCAGAATGAGATAAATAAAATAAAAGAGCAAATTAAAGGTACATGTCAAAAAGTTTGGATCACGTTTTATATTTTTTGAGATTAAATTATATTTAACCCCTCAGTTTGAGACTGTAAATTAGACCCTTTCATAAAGAATCCAGCTACAGTATTTGTACGGATAATTTTAAAGGCAAGAAAACCAAGTTTTGGAAAGTGAAAACCGAATTTTACAACCAAAAGCCGGTTTTGGAAGACAAAAACCAAATTTTATAGGCAAAAACGTGTTTTATAACCGGATTTGGGATCCATAACCGGTTATGTAACCGGTTTTGGGTCACAACCGGTTTCATAACCGAATATGGGTAAACAACCGGTTTTATATCCGTAACCATATTTTGAGATCCGGTTTTAGAAATTTAGATTTGAAAACACAACCTAATATGTGGTTTTAATTGGATTTGGTTTTGGTTATATTAATAATCAAACCATGAGCACCCCTACATTTAATTATAGGCACCGGCCGGAACTGAGGTTCATGGCCACGCCACCACTGTCACCGTCACGTTAGAATTTTTTTTTGAATTTTTAATTTTTTTAAACTAAACACAAATTAGTGACCGAATTAGTGACTGATTTATAAAAAATACTAAAACAAATCGGTCGCTAAATCGGTCTCTAAAATCGGTCGCTGAATCGGTTTCTAAATTTGGTCGCTGAATCAGTCTCTAAAATCGGTTGTTAAATCGGTCACTAAATTTCGTCGCTAAATCGGTCGCTAACAATTAGCGACTAGTGGTTTAGCTACTGATTTTTGTTGGTCTCTAAATCGGTCACTAATTTGATTAGCGACCGATTTTAGAGGTTTAGCGACCAAAAAATGGTCACTAAAAGGCAGTTTTTTTGTAGTGATTTTACTTATGCGAGTATCGCAATAAAACTCGTTAAGTGAGATTTTCACCCTTGCATTGTTTTGTTGTCGTCCTGTTTTTATTTATGGACAGGTGTAAACGAGATGTGAGGAGTGGATTCTCAGTCAGGAGTTCTTAGGTTATGGTTCAATCCTGTTGGATTTTGTTCTTAGTACCACGACCAGTGGATTTTATTTTGTAATAACTAACTTGTATTTTCTTCCGCATTACTCTGATGAAATAAAATTTTATGTGTTGCACGTTTTTAAAGTCTTCCGCTGTTTTCTATTTAAATATTTTTATTTCCGCGTGCATGACTCCTTTATTTTCGGAGGGTGTTACATTCTCAACCCAATAACCCACATTTTAGATCATGTGAGATCATGACTAAAAACAATAATACAAGTAACTTCCTAGTTTGCTAAGTTAATTACATACTAAATTCGTTTGGTCAGCTTAGTAATTGCTCCATCAGCTAACTATGTCCTCTACATCGCTATTTTCAATGAAATGTGCCTTCATGCACATTCTTTATTTTGATCAGCTTATAAAATTTGCATATCTGCTCAGTCAACTACACTATGGACAAAAATTCATTAAATCAGCTAATTGCTCATTAGCTAACCATGTTCTCTATATCCTTATTTCAAGGGAGTAGTGCATGTTTTGAATTGGTAATCTCATGAATTGCCTTTGACTTCAGGTGGTGAGCTTCTATATATCTTCTCTCCCAAACCACCTTTAACTTAATTCAAAAAATCTAGGAAAGTGGTTATTGCATTTTGACTGGTCAAATCCATGCTATTTCTTTTTCTGAGTATATATTTATTGTCTTTTAGACTCTTAATCGACATTCACACGTCTCCATAAAGACCCAAAGCCCATCTAGACTTAGAAGCTCTATTCAACTGATTTTGCATCAACTAAGTCTTCTCAGCTACATTTGACTCAGCTACTGCTTCTCAACTACTTGTCTCAAATGAGTAACTGCATTCGATTCAATTGACCTTACTCTAGTTGATATTGGTTTAGCCAATCTGGATTTAGCCGATTTTGAGTTAACCAATCTGGATTTAGTCAATTTTGGCTAACAATTTCCCCTACATCTTTTAGCCGAAGAAGATGAGAGGAAGTTTAACGATGTATTATGTCATCCGTTCGAATTTCATTCTGCTCGCTATCGTGGCTCTCAATTAATATAACTTTGTTGCATATGGAAACTAAATCTCCTGGTATTACTAGGTTTACAAATAGTGGACTCACAATGTCAGAATGACATTATGCCCCCAACTTTATATGATATGGGAAACTCGAATCATTTAAAGACATTGGGTTTGCATATAGTCTTATGTTGTCGACTTGGCATAACTAAATGTTTTCCCACTGTCATATTCAATTGATATGCCCTTCTATTTCCATTGCTTATGCATCAACTATTTTCATGCACTCTTTTATGCATGAAATGGTAAGTCAGACATTGAAACCATATTAGAGATCGAATGTAGCTAGAAGTAAATCTGTATCACCTGTCATCTCGAGTAACCTTGTTAGCTAACCTGGATCTTTCATCCTTGACATCATTTTGGAACACTACAAAAAATTTTCTCTATGCTGACTGACACTTTTACGGATAGGATAATTTTTATCACTAGATAGAGACTACTTTTACCTAATGTTGGGAAATCGCACTCAAACTCACAAGAACACACAGAGAAAGAGATAGAGAAAACAACACAAGCATATACGTGGTTCACCCTCAGTGTGAGGATTACGTCCACGGGCAGGAGAAGAGAGAAATTCACTATGAATTCAGATTACAAGAGTATGTTACTCAATTGCTTATCATCCTCTATATATAACAAATAGAGGAAGCAATTCTGTTACTTCACCAGAACAACAAATAACAGAAAGTAACTGAACTAAACTAAGGCTCATAAACAAAGCCCAACAGCGGAAGTGAGATCGACGCCCATCAACCGTATCGGTATGCAAAGGAGAGACCAGACGATATGTAGAAGAGACTGCACTGGTATGCAAAGGAGAGCAACCGTAAGCCGATAGACCTGTCGATAAACCGTAAGTCAGACAGAGCAAAGGGTTTAAGCCCAAAACCAACAAATCTCCACCTTGGGGTCAAACCACTATCAGAAACAATTTAGCAAATTCTCATCTTCCCTTGAACTGCCATTCAAAACTCATTATTTCCAATATCAACATTGAGCATGTCCAAACAATGCATGAACTTGCTCTTGGGAACTGGTTTGGTCATGATATCAGCTGGATTATCCTTAGTATCAACCTTGAGCACCTTGATTCTGTTTTCAGTCCGAATGAAGTGATACCTAACATCTATGTGTTTGGTTATCTCATGGTGCACTTGATCTTTTGCCAAACAAATGGCACTTAAGCTGTCACAAAATATGATGGCTTTATCTTGTGGAAAGCCTAAGTCACTGATAAGTCCTTTAAGCCAAATGCCTTCTTTGTCGCCTCTGTCAGGCCATGTACTCTTACGTGGTTGATAACGCCATCAGGCTGCAATGTAGCTTTCCAACTTATTAAGCACTTGCCAATCAGAAAAGCATAACCAAGAATGGACCTTCTACCATCAAGATCCCCAAAGATAGTCGAATCGAGAAACCAAGAAGAGAACAAGTAGAATCATTCCCATACACAAGACCAACATCACTTGTTCCTTTGAGATATCTCGAAAACTCTCTTGACAAAGAATCCAGTGTTGCTTCCTGGCCCGCTCATGTATCCGCTATGACACTTACGGCTTGTGCAAGATCGGGTCTAGTGCAAACCATGGCATACATGATGCCGCCAATCGCACTAGCATATGGAACTCTCTCCATGTAGTCCCTTTCACCGGGATCGAGTCTCAAACACTTCACCGATTCTCGATGGTTGCGAAGTGGAGTGGTAACAGGTTTTCTTTGTAGTCATGCCAAATCTGTTTAACACTTTCGAATGTAAGACTTCGACACAAGAAAAGCTTCTTCTTATCTCTGTCCCTGTAGATTTCCATTCCCAAAATCCTCTCTACAAAGACCAAGGTCTTTCATGTCGAATTCAGAATCGAGAAGAGACTTGAGCCTATTAATATCACCATGTTTTGAGATGCAATGAGCATGTCATCAACATAGAGCAATAGGTAGACATAGGAATCATTTTTCGCCATCGAGGTACACACATGAATCATAAGGACTTCTTTTGAATCCATGGTGAATCATAAACTGATCAAATCTCCTATACCATTGCCTTGGAGATTGCTTCAAGCCATACAATGATTTCTTCAACTTGCAAACTAATTTCTCCTTTCCTTGTTCTACAAAGCCCTCTGGTTGCTTCATATAAATGTCTTCCTCTAAATCCCCATGTAGAAAAGCTGTTTTTACATCAAGTTGTTGTAATTCCAAGTCCATATTAGTTACTAAGGCAAGGAGAACCCGAATGGAAGTGTGTCTTACAACTAGAGAGAAAATTTCATTGTAGTCCACACCTTCCTTTTGGCTAAAACCTTTTGCAACTAATCTGGCCTTGAATTTGATTCCATCTACTTTGGAGATTCCAGGTTTCTTCTTAAAAATCCACTTGCTTCCCACCACTTTTCTGCCTTCAGGCAACTTCACAAGCTGCCATGTATTGTTTTTGTGCAGAGACTGCATTTCATCATGCATGGCTGTGAGCCATTTTTCTGCTTCTGAACAAGTAATAGCCTCCTGGAAATTTGCTGGCTCTTGTGCATCAACATCTTCAAAGAACTTGAAATGCATATGAGAGCATATCTTCATAACCATACCTCTCTGAGCCTTTCTATTCCTTTGAGACTTTCGATGCCTCAGACTGCTTCGCTTCGCTTGGGCCGCAGAATTTGCAATTCGCGTGATGATTCTGATTGGTCTGCGTGACTACGCCATTCTGCTTGATCTCTGCCTTTCTCTACTTTGTCATTTTGTCCTTGAATTTCTTCAAACTCCACCTGCTTATAGGTTTTGTCACAGCTTGGTGATTGTGCAATTTCAACTTTGTTATGCAGTAGAGACCTCTCATCAAAGTTTACATCTCTACTCAAAATCACCCTTTTCTCAGATTGTGACCAAATCCTATATCCCTTGACATCCTCACCATATCCAACAAAAATTCCCTTTCTAGCTCTAGGTTCAAGTTTGCCCTCACTAACATGGTAATAAGCAGGACAACCAAAAACTTTAAGCCTAGAATAATCAGCAGGTTTGGAAGACCATACCTCAATTGGAGTTTTATTGTCAATGGGTGAGGAGGGTGACCTGTTGACAATGTAGCATGTTGTAGCAGCGACAAATTTCGTAAATGTTTCTTCAACCCTGAATTGGATAGCATACATCTAGCCTTATCCAATAAGGTCCGGTTCATTCTCTCTGCTATGCCATTTTGTTGAGGTGTGTTCCTCACTGTATATTGCCTAGCAATACCTTCAGCTGTGCAGAATTTATTGAACTCTTCAGAACAAAACTCTAAACCATTATCGGTTCTTAGTCTTTTAATCTTTCTTCCCACTTGATTTTCTATCAAAGTTTTCCAATTCTTGAAACATTGGAAAGCCTCAGACTTGTGTTTCATCATATAAACCCAAGTCATGCGAGAGTAGTCATCAATAATGGAAAGAAAGTACCTAGCTCCACCTATAGATGGAACCTTTGATGGACCCCAACAATCTGAGTGTATGCTGTCCAGAGTAGCCTTGGTTGTGTGTGAAGCCTTCTGAAATTTGGATCTGTGATGCTTACCAAAAACACAATGTTCACAAAATTCCAATGCTCCTCCTTTCTGACCTTGTAACAGCCCTTGATCAATGAGAACTTTCAGCCCCTTTTCACTCATGTGCCCCAATCTCATGTGCCACAGCTGCAGCATGTCAGAGTTTCTGTTTTCTGCCACAGAAGCAGTTGCTTCTGCATTAATCAGAGTTGTCCCTTGAAGAATGTATAGATTTCTGTGTTTTGAGCCCTGTAACACCACAGTCCCTTTTCTGTTTCTGATCTGCATAATCCCTCCTTGAACACTGCATATGAAGCCCTTTGAATCCAAAGCACCAACAGAGATGAGGTTTCTTTTTAATCCAGGAACATGCTTGACATTGGTTAAGGTTCTAATCACATCATCATGCATTTTGATTTGAATAGAACCTATACCAATTGCATTGCACGGTTCATTGTTTCCCATGAGCACATTTCCTCCAAGCTTCTCATCATAGGTCACAAACCAATCTTTGTGAGGACACATATGATGAGAACATCCTGAGTCTAGCACCCACTGCTCGCATCGAGTTTGATCATCATTAACGGTGAGAGCATACTCGAGAATCCGATGAGCGATCTTCTTGAGCAAGAGCGAATGATTCCTTCTTCTTCTTCTTAGATGCTCTTTCTTCCAATGTCCAGGTTCTTTGCAATAGTTGCATATATCTTTTGGATTAACCTTTCCTTTGGAATTCTTCCCCTTTCCCTTCTTCTTGTTTTGATTGTTTGCTGAATTTGCTGAGTTCTTGACAAATGCATCGAGGCGTAATCATCACTGCTCGGATGCCTTCAATCGAAGCTCTCTAGAATACAAGTTTGTCTTGACTTCTTCTAGAGTGATGCTCTCTTTACCAACACTAATAGAACTTACAAAGTTTTCATAAGATGGTGGCAAAGAAGCTAAAAGAACCATGGCAATGTCTTCATCCTCCATCTTGACATCAATGTCCCGCAATTCAAGCAGGATTGAATTCAATTCATCAAGATGCTCTTTCAGTTTTGACCCTTCTTTCATTTGAAGACTGAATAACCTCCTCTTAAGCAACAACTTGTTGCTCAAGGATTTAGTCATGTATAGGTTCTCCAATTTGAGCCATAACTTGGCAGTAGTATCCTCTTCAGCAACTTCATAGAGGACCTCATCGGATAGGGATAGGAGAATCAATGAGTGAGCTTTCTCCTCATGTTGTGTTGACGAATCTTTGACAGCCTTTCCAGTTTGGCCCGATAGAGGGGCCTAAACCCCTTGTTCTTTGAGAAGTGCACGCATCTTAATGCGCCAGAGATTGAAACTGTTCCTCCCATTAAACTTCTCGATCTTGATTGTGTTTGACATCTTTCTTGGACAGACGATGGAGAAACTCCACTGTAGAAACAGAAGGGAGAAGAAAGAAAGAACTGGGAGTGATGCCCTGCACCGAGAAGCACCACAAACTGAACAAACACTGAGTCACAAGATTAACAGAATGCAATGTGGATCTTGAACATCCACCGAGAGCCTTGTGGAAGAAGCGGGAGGAGGCTTGGATCGAGTCTCGCTCTTGATACCAGTTTGTTGGGAAATCGCACTCAAACTCACAAGAACACACAGAGAAAGAGATAGAGAAAACAACACAAGCATATACGTGGTTCACCCTCAGTGTGAGGATTACGTCCACGGGCAGGAGAAGAGAGAAATTCACTATGAATTCAGATTACAAGAGTATGTTACTCAATTGCTTATCATCCTCTATATATAACAAATAGAGGAAGCAATTCTGTTACTTCACCAGAACAACAAATAACAGAAAGTAACTGAACTAAACTAAGGCTCATAAACAAAGCCCAACAACGGAAGGGAGATCGACGCCCATCAACCGTATTTGGTATGCAAAGGAGAGACCAGGCGGTATGTAGAAGAGAGACCAGGCATTTGGTATGCAAAGGAGAGCAACCGTCGATAGACCGTGGTCGATAAACCGTGTCGTAATGGAGCAGTGGTTTAAGCCCAAAACCAACACCTAATATTTTAAAAACCAATCTAAAAGGTTTAACTGCACATGCATTTTGTTCATAGTTGTTTCGAGGCATTCTCCCTTCTTTTTCTCTTGACCGTGCTCCACTGTTTTGAGTTTGCTCTTCTCACATCGTCGGGAACTCGATCGAAAAATCGCTTCTCGTCTCTTCGTTTCTCAACTAGTCAGAGAACATCTTTCATTGATCGAAAAATCACTTCTGTTTCTCATGACCTCATTCTGCGATGGCGGAGGGAGCTTCTTGTTGCCACACCTAATTGTATATATATTTGCATTTTTCTTGTAATTTGCATAGTGTTGAATAATTTAATTTATTTTTGTCTTCTAATTTGGAAACTAATTTGAAGCCTCAGATCTTGAAGCTGAAGTGTTTCTCTCGTCCAATTTTATCTTCTATTTTCATATTCAGATCTGGATAGTGTATAGAGTTTTAAATAGCTAGAATGTGTTTCGTTAAGGGAAATTCCTTGGTAGATTTTGGAGCTTGAATTTTTATCTTCTATTATAATTTATTGACTTTTATTCAAAATATCTAGCTACATCATAATAGAATTATCCTGTACCTTCTAGAAAGGGTTGCGAATTATTCCCTAAATCATATGCTTAAAGCTAGATTCAAAAAAGATTATACAAGTGTCAGCATATGCTCCCCTATCATAACATCAAACACACACAAAAAATACCCATACATGACTCCCTTAGACAGTGTCCCATTATATGGATGCCTTGTTAACATAGCCCCTCTTATACAATACAGCCGAAAAAACAAAGCTAGAAACATAAAAAGATTTCACCTATTTTGGACAATGTCGACCCTGCAGCATCTTGCAGCACAACATTCATTATCAATTGCATTTTCTTTATATTTACAGCCTATGTAACTCAGCTTCAATATTTTGCTGGTGCAGGTTCTATAATAATTCCCCAAAATTCTCCTTACGTGCCTCAATTCCATCCTCATTTCACAGCAAAAACACAGAGAAAATTGTTAAGGCAGAAAACATTGTATTATACCCCTGATGATACTCCCAGCATATGTGACGTTGTAAATCACTTCGGTCATGAACACAAAGAATCTAGACAAAAATAAAACATTTTATGATTTGCTTCTTTTTTCTAAGTAATGTTTTTGACAAAAGTATTTTATGATTTACTTTATCTTCAATTGTGTCGACCTTTTGAATGAGTTTTATATCATTTAGATTTTCCTTCATAAGATAAAACTATTAAGAAGGCATGGAGCAACTGCCAACGATCATCAATACCATACAAAAAGTACTTTTATATATATAAAAAATATAATTCAGAAGTTTGCAACTGTAACCTGCAAAGTGTTCAATGCTAACTTGCTAACTGCTCACTACTTGTGGTTGCTTTCAATTATTAATTGTTCATTAACTCAGGACCCTACAATTCAATAACTACTTGTCGTCGCTTTTGATTATTGTTCAATAATTTGGGACTCTATAAATTTTGAGATTCACTACTTTAGAGAAAAAACTTGATAATTTAATTATAAAAAAAAAGTCCATTTGAAATTAATTATGATAATATACAAGTATAATAAATTATGAAAATGTTGTCATCTCAATAATTATTTTTAATTGATAATTATGATTTATCACTTAAGCTTTGCATGAATCGTGGTTTCACATGATTGGTGGGCTGTATATAAAAAAAATGCTTGCAACACACTCTCCGATATGTTGTTTTCAACATTTTTATGATTGGTTGAAATTCATGTGAGTCCCACCATTTTAGAAATGAAACCCACATAATTTAGTGAAACGCGTGTGAATTTCAACAAATTATGAAGAGAGTGCTGAAAAAATGTGTTGTTAACTATAAAAGACTATTGATTTTTTAAAAATGATACTCCCTCTGTTTTTTTAAAAGTAAAAAAAGTATAAGTATTTGATCCAAATACATATATTTTTTTATTTATAAAAAAACGGAGGGACTAATTAGTAATATTTCTTTCGTAAAACTTTTATTATTGAGATGTGGAGCAAATCATGTATTACATTTCTTTTAGTAACGTTATTCTAAATTTTTTAATATTTTCATTGTGCACTTCTTTCTTTGAAAAACAAACATCAATATTTTTTTTACGTTTATTTTTTAAGAAAAGTTTAAAACATTGTTTCATGGAAGGAAAATAGGATTCAACTCCTCCTCTTAAGTGACTTTACGGGATAAAATAAAAAAAACATAACTATTAATTAACAAATTAACGATTGAGATTATATATATATATATATATATATATATATATAAAATAATGATTTTTTTAAAATTCAACTACTAATTTTTTAATCAATAAATATGCCACCTCACATTATTTTTTAAAATCTCTCAATTAATTTAAAAGAATTCAATCCAAAATATAATGAACAAAAATAACATTTTACTGGTGCCTCGCGACTACTCAAAAAAAATTACTGGTGCCTCAGGATTATGAAAATTAATTCTTGCATGGATCATGATGTCTCGCAAATTGTTTGACCAGTCGCATCTCTCTTCTGTCATTTTTTGTCTTTGTTTGACAAATAAAAGGATAATACTTGCCAAAAAAAACCCTTTCTCTTTTGAATTTTCTCTGTATTAATTTTGTTTTTGGTAGGGTATTACGGTTATTTTTCATGCAACGTCAGATTGTTTTGAACTAATATATGCAATATTATTACTCAATGCCTGGCCCATATACATATAAGTACCAATGAAAGCACTTGTCTGTTTGATATTAGGAGAAACTGGACGTGTAGAGGAGTTCATTGCTTAACGAAGAGAGAAAGAGATACACAAGGGAGAAGAAAACATGGTGAACATGGTGACAGCATGTTGGTCATTGGTGCGTTGGCTAATGAAGATGGCGGGTGTGAGGCTCTTCACGGTGGAGATAGAGCCGGGGACTGTGATGAGATTTTGGGTCCCTTCAGAGACCATTTCGAAGACCAATAAGCCCAATGAAAAGCCCAAACTCATTTCAAAACCAAGCAAGCCAGTGGTGGTTCTCGTCCACGGCTTCTGCGGGGACGGAATTGCAAACTGGATGTTTCAAGTAGGCACTTTAGCCAAAAACTACGCCGTTTATGTTCCGGACCTTCTCTTCTTTGGTGGCTCCGTCACCGACAAACCGGAGCGGTCTCCGACGTTTCAAGCGGAGTGTTTGGCGGCGGGGTTAAGGATGCTAGGGGTGGAAAAATGCGTTGTGGTTGGGTTTAGCTATGGTGGGATGGTGGCATTCAAAATGGCTGAGATGTACCATGAGCTGGTCCAAGCTATCGTCGTATCTGGCGCAGTGGTGGCTATGACGGATTCTATAATCACAACCGCGGTGCACGGAGCTGGGTCTTCTTCGTGTTCGGAGATGTTATTGCCAACCTCCGTTGAGGGAATAAAGACCCTTCTCTCTGTTGGTACTCACAAAAACCTTCGGTTACCGAACCGTCTACTCAATGACTTTCTTGAGGTTTGCCACCCCCACACCCCCCCTCCCCCGGCGGTTTTTTTTTTTTTTTTTTGTGATATGAGGTTTGCCTTCTTAAACCCTCGGATCGTGTTTGATAAAAAAAAGGAAAAACCCTCGGATCGTATCACTTTTGTTTTTCTTTCCTATCATCAATCTAGTAAAGTGGAGACCTTATACCAAACTGATTAATCATATATGACAAGTGAGCTTATCAAAAAAAAAAAATATATATGACAAGTGAAAGATTTTTTACACACACACACACATAATGTAAAAAAGTTGAATATATTCTTTTAGATAGTTTATGGATTCAAATTAAGGACTGGTTATTACTATTTATTGGTTATTTCTTATGACAACAAATCAGGGCCCGCCCAACCCTAAAGCAGCTCAAGTAAAGGTTTTAGGCCTAAAAAATTTTTGACCAAAAAAAAGCCTCAACATTTTATTTTTACTAATATAATTAACCGAATAATTAATGAGTACTACAAATCCATCTAACCCAGATGATAAAATACAGTTGTTTTAACATGTAAGTTGTAAGTTCAAGCCTCTTTGTTGTTACTTTTATTGTAATTTTTTAGTATTTTGTTGTGAATAAATTACTCTTACTCCATAAGACAACTGATTTGTAATTATTATTTTTTTGGTGCAGTAATTAATTTTTTTTTGATTAATGGGAAAAAATTTGTAATTAATTGATAAATCTTTGATAATTATCTAAAGTATAGCATCAGAAAACTTGAGTATGAAAATCCGCATGGAGCACACACAAAGGTTTGGATCTATACTCCACACAAAGGGTTGCATGGTGATCAGCATATATAAAGACAGGTCTTCCCACACTTACACCAATGACATGATGCATTCTATTTTCCGGTCATGTCTAAAATATAAACAAGTATGTTTACTCCTTAAGGACTCGAATATAAGTAAAAAATAAGTTATATTTAGTGGTCTAAAATATAAAAATATTTATTTAATTTCACTCTATTTAATGTTATCATTCATAAAAATACTCATTAATTAATTTGGATTTCATTTTTCAATAACATTTTTTAACAAGTTTTCATACAAAATTAAAAGAACGGGAAAAGGTAGTTTTAGCTATGCGATTATTTTTTTATTACATTAACAAACATAATACTCCCTTTGGCCCATACTATAAGAGACAAATGTGTCCAATTTTTTTGCTATAAGAAACAAGCATCAATTTTTACATATAGTAAATGTTAATTTCTAATTATGCCATTATTTAAGTTAGTTAAATTTTTAGTAGTATTGATTAGAATTAGCTAATTTCAAAATATTTCCTTTGTCTGTGTGAATTAGGGTTTTATCTCTTATAATATGGACTGGAGGGAGTATTCTTAATTGGTTAGTGTCTGTATTACTACCTTTGCTCCCTATTATAAGAGAATTTTTGAAATATTTTTTTTGTCTTAATTATAAGAAAAATAGACTTATTTCAAGATGTATTAATTGTTAGAATGCCATGTATACTGCTATTTTAACGAGATATGTATATTTACTAAAAGTTCACTTTTTTTTCTATGCACCCAATTATTAGGAGTATATTTGGAATGAGAGTTTAATTTTATAACATTAAATAGACGTTCTTGGTCTTGGTGATTTTTGTAATTTCTTCTTATATTAAGGACCAGAGGTAGTACTTTTGTTTATAATATTTGTTCATGGGGTGCCAGCTCAATAGTAGGAGTTTGCTCAGAACCCACTTTATTACTGGGCTCAAATCTCCTGAGACGTCAGAATACGACTATTAATACCACTGAAATAATAATATATCATCTTCCTCCACCCACTTTAAAAAAAATGTTTATTGTATTTGAGTTTGGAGGAGTAAAAAATTGGCAAAAGTATAGTTAGCTGAGTTAATGTGACTTTAATGGGCATCATTAATTGCAGGTGATGTTTTCGAATAGGAAGGAGCGGGATGAGCTCCTAGAGGCCTTAGTGGTTAGCTATAAAGACATCAACATCCCAAAATTTTCGCAGGTAATTAGTTTTCATTTTGGATATACTAAAACTCCTGCTATATATACTACTAGTATTTTCCAATTCTTCCATAAGCTATGCTTTTGTTATTTTAATTACGCAACTTCCCTTCGCAGCGAATACATCTTTTATGGGGTGAGAAAGATAAACTTTTCAAGCCAGAGGTTGCGCAGAACATGAAAGAGTAAGAAATCTAGACCACATAATATATATACCTATATGTAGTTGCAAAACCACTTGCACACGAGACCTTACGAGTCGCATTATTGTCCGGGGGACCTATCTGTAGTCGAACATGTCTACATGCATCTGTTGAGTTTTTTAAAATTTCACTTAGTTTATTTTAATTTTTTTATTTTGACTCTTCTAACTTTACAGTTTTGTACTTATTGCCATAATTGCATTGTCTCTCTCATCTTACTTGTCCAAATTGGTCTCTCACAAAAACATAGAGGCCTATTGAGTCCCTAAGAAATAAAAAATATCAATTTGTACATCAAAAATCTCAAATTTTAGTCAAATTAGTCATTTTTAGAATATTTTAGGGACATTTTAGTCCATATTAGAGACTAATTTGACCGACATTTGAGACATTTAAAGACTAAATTGATATTTTTTTTATTTCTCATGGACCAAATAAGTCTATGTATTTATTGTAAAGAACTAATTTGAGACTTTACTTCTTTTATTTATAAACAAGAAACATAAAATTAGAAACAAGACCCACTAGGAGTACCTAAAATAGGGAATTTTAGCGGTACCTAATTTATTGTTAATTTGATTTTTTGCCATTAACTTTGCTTTTAAATTTTAAGAGATTAATCGTAGGAGATAATGAACAGGTTTTTGAAGAGGGGATATCATCAAATGAGCAACAATCTTGTGAAACCTAGTTCCCAACTACAACACTTAAAAATATTTTAGAAGAGTTGTCATTAGATCCAGGAAAGCGAATAAAAATGTCGACAATTATTCTAATGATTAAGATAAGATACAAAAAACATACTTACAAAAATGAAAATATAATTATTACTAATTAAAGTAAAATGTTTTGACCCCGCGACCCAAGGACTTGGATATGCCACTTATTATAGTAGTTAGGAAAATTTAAAAGATGTCATATGATAGATGCCCGAATTGACTAGTGTTGTCTAACTGTTGAGCATACTACTCAGGTCTCAAATATAAACAACCAAAATCTCATGTTTAATGATTTAAAATATAAACAAATATTAACTAATTTTACTTTATTTAATGACATCATTCCTAAAATACCTTTCAATTAATTTAAGTTTTATTTTGGTTAAATGACCTTTTTGGTCCCTTAACTTATTTAAAATGTTCATTTTGGTCATTTAATTTTTAAAATGTTCATTTTGATCCTTTAATTTATCACTGTTTATCCAAGTTGGTCCTTCCGTAAAGACTGTCACACCAGCTCATCTCAACGCAATACGTGACTCTGACATGGTGAGTAAAGTGCATACGTGTAATGCCACCTCATCAGCCACGTCCTCATTCTTCACCACCCCCGTCCTCCCTTTCCTCTCCACCACCCCAAATTCCAAACACACAAATCAAGCAGAAACATCAGATCTAGAACAAATCAAGAACAAATCAAGCAAACGAAAATAAACGAAAATAAAATGAAGTTCAGATCCAGAACTTCATCGAGCAGAAATATTTCCAAAAACTTCATCCCAAACTTCATACCAAGAACTTCATCAACCTCTTAATTTTTCAGATCTAAAATTCCTTTTTTTTTTTTAAATTTCCGAGATCTGAAATTTCCCAGAAAGCTTGGGATGAAGCTTGGTAGAAAATGCAAGAAAAGGGAGAGAATGTGAATGATTTGATACAAATGAGAGTGATTACATGAATGATCATTCTTGCTTTTGCCCTAGTTTGGGCATTTGATTGATTATGGAGTTTCTCCTAAAGCTGTCAAGAATGCACACAGCCAATGATTCTCGTTAGAACACGGGATGGGATTGTAGACAACCAGGATAACAAGAGTTGATCTTGTTGTTCCCAGATGGAATAGGCTGGATTTCTTTTTCGGCATCTATGTCCTTTTCGGTCAAGAACCTTGGTGGAAATAATGGATTTGGCAAATATTGATGCAGACACGCTCTTTAGGACTAGCTCAATCTGTTTCTCCAGCAAGAGAAAATTCTTCTGTGAGCTTTTCGGAGATTTGAAGATAAAAAGGCGTTTGGTAATGCTGCAGGGGCTGGGCTAGCTGGAGGGGACGGTGGTGAGTGGGTGCTTTTCGGTGTGGGACTGAATGAAAGGTGCGGTGGAGATGAATTTTCTCCAGAAGCCATGGTTGAAACTTACAAGCTCTTAGTACCATGGTTGAAATTTTCCAGATCTGGAAGAAGATGAAGTCAAAGGCTATTTTAGTCAATTTGATATTAAAATAATATTTTTAGATCCATATCAGAAAATTATTTGTCACATTTACGCCACGTCAGCGAAAATTAACACTATTAGTGTGGTAAACTGACGGAAGGACCAACTTGGATAAACAGTGATAAATTAAAGGCAAAATGAACCTTTTAAAAATTAAAGGACCAAAATGAATATTTTATATAAGTTAAGGGACCAAAAAAGTCATTTAACCATTTATTTTCTAATAACCCTTTTATTCTCATGGAATACATTCTCATAATGGGTAATTTGGATAATGCAATTATATTTTTTATTATATTAAAAAAATTAAATAAGATTAACTAATTTTCTTAAAAAGTGTCAACTAGTTTTTTTTATTTATACTCGAAACCATACATAATAAAAAAAGTTGATCAAGTAGATTTTATTACTCGACAATTAATAACGTGTCTGATCCGCTTGTCATATGTATGACAGGAAGCTAGGAAATAATGCAACATTTCAAAGCATAAAAAAGGCTGGTCACCTGGTTCACCTGGAGCGACCCTCTGTCTATAATAGATGCCTTAAGCAGTTCCTTTCTTCCATTAAGCTTGATGCAAACAAATAATCCAATTCAAATCTTTTGACTGTATCAAAAGTGTGTTTGGGAAATAATTTAATTAAATATTTATTTGATAAGCTATTTTAGAGAGTTTAATTCTGCACTTATTGTAAAAATAAAAAAATTACGCACTTAATATCCTAAATTATTGTATGATTGTATCCAAATATTAGTATGAAAGCTTATATCATAAAATAGATTTCTATAAATTCTTCTTAATGTTTCCTAATTATATTATGTCTACATTGTGGCCTTAATCTAAGATGGAGGTAAATTTAAAACAAATCCGTCTTTCATGTTCTTTGTATTCTAAATTCTAAATAGCTAGACACTTTTACCGCTAAGCGACCGAAGATGCGAATGGTAAAGCACAGGTTTAAATACCATTTTTATCTCTTAACTTATTTTTGAAGTTTAATTTGGTCTTTTAACTATTTTTTGAGTCAAATAAGTCCTTTAAGTTTTTAAATTGGGCCAAATAGGTCATTTTCGGCCTTTAAGTTTTAAGTTAGGCCAAATAGGTCCTTTAAGTTTTTAAGTTAAGCCAAGTAGATCCTTTAAGTTTTTAAGTTAGGTCAAATAGGTCCTACTTGTCAATGACTCATTTGGTCTTACTTAAAAACTTAAAAGACATATTTAACCCAGCTTAAAAACTTAAAAGACATATTTGACCCAACTTAAAACTTAAAAGCCGAAAAAGACCTATGTGGCCTAACTTAAAAACTTGAAGAACTTATTTGGCCTAAAAAATAGGTAAAGGACCAAATTGAACATTAAAAATAAGTTAACGGACTAAAATGGTATTTAAGCCTAAAATAGATGTGATTTTCTTTATTTATAATAAATCGGAGGAGGAGGAAAAAGAGAAGCTTGTGAATGCTTAAAATTTAAAATGATTTCATTATCAATAATACGTAGACAACTGATACATAAATGAAATCATGAATGATAACATATATATTTTTAAAGCTGCATTACTTTTCAAACAAAAATCTCAAAATATATTTTCTACTTTTGATTATATGAGCTACATGTCTAAAAGTTAACATCAGCAGCACCATTTATCATTAAAAACCACTGTAACTGTGTTTGCATATAGTTGTTGCTTTAAAAAGCCTTAAATCCTTCAGAAATAAATTTAAAATGTGGCAAAAAATGTTCATTACAAAATAGATCCCCACACAAATTTTATATGACACATGAAACAAACCAGTCCGTAATAAAAACCTACAGCCCCACCAAAAAAAAAAAAACTACAGAATGCACAAAAATATGCAGCATACAGTGCCTAAATTTCTCTCAACCATCAAGTTATATCAAAATTGGATAATGTACCAAAACAAAAACAACAGCTATCGAACCAGCCCACTTAAGCACCAGAACAAAACAATAAGGCTTCTTTCAATCATCAATTCAACAAACTGCTACTCTCTCCATTCCATAACTTTGGTAGTTTTAGTAAAAAAAAATTGTTTCAAAACAATGGGTATTTTATAAATCCAAGATATAATTCACATTTTTTTTCTAAATATACGCTTCATATATTTATTGTCTTTTACATTAAAATTTGACACAACCCCACAAATACTTGATTGATTATTTTCGAATCTGTAGCAATTAATAAGATTATTTTGATAAAAATATTCTTCAATTAAATAATTTATTGGTCTGTGTGTAAAAGCCTTAAACCACGAAAAATATAGAATGGAGGGAGTACTTAAATATAAATAGGCCTAGTAGGAGTCATTAATGTGTGACCAACTTCAGGTTTGACAATTAATGAGGCTTTACAAATTCTTTATCTAATATTTAAGTTAATAAGTTAATTTGGTTAATAATAATATGGGAGGTATGTAGTTGTCGTTAAGAAAAACTATGCAATTAATGACTGATAGGAATGCAAAAGGTTAAAGTTACATATCATACTTCCTCCGTTACTTTTTATAAACCTTTTCAGACAAGAAAATGCATATTAAGAAAAATAGTTAGCATAATTAAATTGTCTATAATGTGTATATTTTTCTAAATTTATCCTTCAATCATATTTTTAATTAATTAATGCATCTTGGATTTTTAAATACTATGCAATTAATTATGAATACTTTTAAAAAAATAATTAATATATTTTATAATTTAAAAAAGGGCTTATAATTAATTAACAATTCTTTTCTAAAAAAGGCTTATAAAAAATAACAGGAGGATATGGCATGCCGAGAATTTATGAGTTTTTTCATAGTTAATATTAATATTGGTTTACAATCAGTTCGCACAACTTTTTGCATATAGGAATATGCAATAAATCACATGGGATGTGTTGTCGGCAATAAGAAGAACTCTAGAGTTAATGTGACTATTCATATGGCATGCCAAAAAGAATTAAATGATAGGAATGGAAAAGTCACAACAACTCATGGATGCTGCAAATTAATGATGGTTTTCACAATTAATACTGCTTTATTTACAATCAAATGGCACAACTATTTGCACATTGGAAGTTGGAATTCGTACGCATCTATGCAAAGATACTAAGAGTGATCCATGTGTGGGCACAATGATTAAGTTGATTGGGCATTATCCTAGACTCAACTATACTTACATGTATGTATTTAATGTGGCTACTAATATGGCAGTGCAAAAAGGATTAAATAATAGGAATGCAAAAGGTCAAAATGGCTACCACGTACCATGAAATGTTGCGAATTACTTATTGCCAGCTTCGTACCAAAACTTTGATTGTTTAAAGTTTTGACACACAGATTAAAAAAATAATTAATTTAGACAAAATTTGACTTAAATACTCTTAATAAATATATCACTTTTCAATACAAAATTTATTGGGAATTATTAACACTCCACTAAAACTACCTAGTAAAATAAACAACAATTAATATATGCTATTAATTTTAGGGTATAATGGAAAAAATGCTTAATTATGCTTTGGATTTCTAAAACAACCTAAATTTTGGGACAAAAATAAAAAGTTAAAACACCCAAAGTTTTAGAATGAATGGTGTAATAAATTAATTACTGATAAATCAGAAATTCGCAGCATGCATGCATCTATGTTTTGAATTTAATTGTGCAACAACAATATAGTTACCCTGATTGGCATGGGAAAAAGGATAGGAATGATAGGAAAGCAAAAGGTCACTACATCTAATGCATGCTGCAAAATAATGATAATTTTCACAATTAACACCAAGTTAATTAAAACCAGACCGGATATTGAACCGAAGAGGACAAGGTTCAGAGTTTTTGGGTCGGACTGGGGTCAGATTGGGGTCGAATAAAATATTATTTTTTTAAATATATATATACCAAATATATAATATATATACATAATATTTCAATTTATACACAAAATAATATGTCCCAAAACTAATAAAATATTATTTTTTAAATATATATATATATATATACACCAATATATATACGTGAAGCCCAAATAATAAAAATTGCTTTCATATTTTGAATAATGTAGGGTGGCAGTGCATTATATATTAAAAAAAAAGTAGAGAGCAGGACTGCTTCTCGCACCCCTTCTCTTTCCCATTTGGACACTTCCTAGTCCAAGGCACCACACTTAAAGTTAAACCAGCGGCCCATCAGGACTTGGCCTAAACCCTAACCTAAACACAAAAAAGTGAAAAACCCTAATTTATCACATTCCCACTCCCTCATCTGCATCGACGCTCCTCTCTGTTCACTCCTTCCCTATTCACCCCTCTCTCACTCCTTTTCTCATTCCCCCAAAACCAACTCTAACCCTAAACCCTTTCCCCATGGCCGCGGCGCTATTTCCCATCGCCCACTATGGCTTCATCCCTTTGATCATCATCATCGACACCAACTCTGATCCCTCTCCCCATGGCCGCAACGCTATTTCTCAGCCACTATCGTCTGGTCGCTCTTTCTCCATCTCGCATCGCATCATCAACCACCCATCTTCCCACTTGAGATCGAAGAAGCAGCAAATATGCTATTAGAGAGTTTCCCTTCCTTATCTTTCTTCTTCTACTTCTTCATCTTCTCTGTAAGGTTGCCCTTTTTCAAAAAAAAAAAATTGCCTTGATTCTCCGAACCGCCCGGTCTCGCAACAAACCCGGTTTTTGCCGGTTTTTTACCCGGTTCCCAGTTTTTTTACCCGGTTCGTTGCCAGGCGGTTATTGAAGGTGTACCGGACCAGACCATGGCCCGGTTCCCGGTCCAATCGGTCCGGTCCGCTTTTTGTTACCTTGATTAACACTGCTTTACAATCAGATGGCAAACTTTTTGCACAAATTTGGTTCCAATATGCATGCATCTATGCAATGTAACTAAGAGTGGTTCATTTGTGGGCACAATCATTAAGTTGATTGTGCATTATCCTAGACTCGACAACTATACTTATACCTATATACCTATATGCATTTAATGTGACTGCTCACGTGGCATTGCAAAAATGATTAAAATAATAGGAATGAAAAAAGGTCAAAAAGCTACCACAATGACATGCTGAAAATTAATGACTAATTTCTCAGGAAGATGTAAAATACGTGCATCTATGTTTTGAATTTAATTGTGCAAAAATAAGCTACATTCTTTAATATAAAAACGAATTTTAAGTACAAAACATTAACAGATTAACAGTTTTGAGAAATTTGTAGAATTAGTGACATACAGAAATGAATTCATGAATGAAAACATATCTTTAAAGCTGTGTTACTTTTCAAACAAAAGTCCCAAAATATATTTTCTACCTTTGGTTGTAAGAGACTAATTAGAAAACTAAGCCCAGTATCCACACACAATAAGAAAGCATGTTAAAAGAAAATACATTTGAACAGTTGAAATATTATACGACCAGCAGTAACTTCCAAAACAATTTGATACAAATATCAAAATACCAGGGCCAAATTGTTCATAAGGGCCAAATTACTCAAGAGATGTTTTGGGCTCATGGCACCAAGACATGAAGCTTACAAAAGGTTCAATGGTTCAATACAAAAAACTACTAAGCCTATCATTATCATCATTGACAACTGATACATAAATGGAATCATGAATGATAACATATATATTTTTAAAGCTGCATTACTTTTCAAACAAAAATCTCAAAATATATTTTCTACTTTTGATTATATGAGCTACATGTCTAAAAATTAACATCAGCAGCACCATTTATCATTAAAAACCACTGTAACTGTGTTTGCATATAGTTGTTGCTTTAAAAAGCCTTTTTTTTTTTTTTTTGCTTTAAAAAGCCTTAAATCCTTCGGAAATAAATTTAAAATGTGGCAAAAAATGTTCATTACAAAATAGATCCCAACACAAATTTTACATGACACATGAAACAAACCAGTCCGTAATAAAAACCTACAGCCCCACCAAAAAAAAAACCTACAGAATGCACAAAAATATGCAGCATACAGTGCCTAAATTTGTCTCAACCATCAAGTTATATCAAAATTGGATAATGTACCAAAACAAAAACAACAGCTATCGAACCAGCCCACTTAAGCACCTGAACAAAACAATAAGGCTTCTTTCAATCATCAATTCAACAAATTGCTACTCTCTCTATTCCATAACTTTGGTAGTTTTAGTAAAAAAAATTTGTTTCAAAACAATGGGTATTTTATAAATCCAAGATATAATTCACATTTTTTTTTCTAAATATACACTTCATATATTTATTGTCTTTTACATTAAAAATTGACACAACCCCACAAATACTTGATTGATTATTTTCAAATCTGCAGCAATTAATAAGATTATTTTGATAAAAATATTCTTCAATTAAATAATTTATTAGTCTGTGTGTAAAAACCTTAAACCACCAAAAATATGGAATGGAGGGAGTACTTAAATATAAATAGGCCTAGTAGGAGTCATTAATGTGTGACCAACTTCAGGTTTGACAATTAATGAGGCTTTACAAATTCTTTATCTAATATTTAAGTTAATAAGTTAATTTGGTTAATAATAATATGGGAGGTATGTTGTTGTCGTTAAGAAAAACTATGCGATTAATGACTGATAGGAATGCAAAAGGTTAAAGTTACATATCATACTCCCTCCGTTATTTTTTATAAACATTTTCAGACAAGAAAATGCATATTAAGAAAAATAGTTAGCATAATTAAATTGTCTATAATGTGTATGTTTTTCTAAATTTATCCTTCAATCATACTTTTAATTAATTAATGCATCTTGGATTTTTAAATACTATGCAATTAATTATGAGTACTTTTAAAAAAATAATTAATATATTTTGTAATTTAAAAAGGGGCTTATAATTAATTAACAATTTTTTTTAAAAAGAGCTTATAAAAAGTAACAGAAGGAGTATATGGCATGCTGAGAATTAATGAGTTTTTCATAGTTAATATTAATATTGGTTTACAATCAGTTCGCACAACTTTTTGCATATAGGAATATGCAATAAATCACATGGGATGTGTGGCCGGCAATAAGAAGAACTCTAGAGTTAATGTGACTATTCATATGGCATGGCAAAAAGAATTAAATGACAGGAATGGAAAAGTCACAACAACTCATGCATGCTGCAAATTAATGATGGTTTTCACAATTAATACTGCTTTATTATATTATATAAGTCAGTATACAATGGATCGGTGTTATATACAATGGCTAAAAACCATTCCCCATTCTGTTGAAATGAAGCGGAGTTTTTTGGTTTAGTATTAACACCTCAGTTTTTGAAGCCCGCGTCTGGCTAATCGTTTGGCATCCCAGCCATTCAATATGCCTTTAAACGAAAATTACAAATTTGTCCCTGTTTTAGGCGGGCAATTAAGCGCCCAAATGGTTGCTGCACTGTAGCTTCAGCTTTTATATATAAGAACTAATGTGTGTACCCGTGCGATGCACGGAACATGTGTTAGTGTCCTAAATGTATTCATATAAAAATTACAAAATCAGATGATTCTATACTAAAAAAAAAAAGAAATAAGAATTAGAATTAAAATGTATATATAATTAATTTATATCACATTAAATATTAGTAATGTATGACTGGTTCTTCACACGGTTTATGTGTAAAAAAAGACAGAAATTTCATAAAATATTTATCTAAAATACACATAAAAGTTCGATAATTTTTTTTCCAAAAATTATAAAAAGAATTTAAATTTTTCAGAAAAAATAATTTAAACATTACATTATCTTAAAATTAAAAAATGTTGCAATAATTTTATATTTAAACATACCCAATACGGTTAGGAAATGTATAGAGTATAATATACCCGTGCAATGCTTAAGATAAATTATGTTTGTGGAGTCATATTTTCTATTATTTTAATATACAAATTTTCTTTGAAATATAAAATTAAAAAATAAAAAGATTAACAATTTGAAATATCTTTAGGCAGAGATGAAATGCCATGTGTTTAAAATCCATTGCTTGTTATTATTAAAGGTGAAAGATAAAATTAGAATAGTAAACACACAGGAACTTACATGAAGTTTTTATGACTTTAATACAATAAACATTGATTACACGGCATAACAATAACAAAGCATGTCCAGCATTCAAGCCACTCCTATTAAGTTGTCACCTTTCAATACCACTCCTGCAGTAAGTTACAATGTAAAAGAAAGCCTAATAAGAAGGTAACATTACATCAATATCCATTGATAAGAACCCAAGGGCAAGAATTATGAAACATCAAAAGTTAGTGGCCACTTGGAGAGAGGTCAAACCTTCAAATTAAACTCAAAAGCCTCAAGCTTAAAAGCATCAAATGTTAACGACTCAGGAGTGTAACATTAAGGAGGGACCAAAAGAAATGTATAATTAAAGAAAGAATGAAAATGTATGTGGTTCAGTTGATATGGAAGTTTTCACAAAGTGGAAGCAAACCAATGTTTATTTTTCAGGCAACACTAAACTTAAGAAGACATAAATCAATTTCTTTTAAAAAAAGAACTCACCTGAAAATGCTTTAGATCCGGGAAACAGTAACAGAATGTATACATACATTTTTGTCATAATCCTTATTAGAAGTTAATCCTCGCCACTTATTTTTTTTCCCTCTTCTTTAAGTTCTTCTTAACTCTTTTCAAATTATGTAAATTCTGCAGATGATAATACAAAATTCTTCTTAACTCAGCTATAGTGGCAACACTATCCTCAACCAAGTCCAGCACTATCCCTAAAACTCAAGATGAGAATACAAAATTTATAAAAATACGTTTTCATCCTGCAATGCTCTTATTGACCCCAAAAGGATGATAGAGTTAGTATAATGTTATATACCTCACCCCATAAAAATTTCTTTTTGTTACTAAATGTATTCAAAACATTCATAAAAATACAATTTGACATAGATTGAGTATCTGGGGAGTAATTCCTTGGGAATCAATGACATACCATGGGGATAAACAATATGACAGCAATCCATATTACCAATCTGAAACCTACTGCTCTTGATGCAATGACCCATAATTTTTGTCTCAATGCTTCCTGACCAAACTGGAAAAAAGGAAATGATAAGTAAGCATGCAAAAGATAACAAAGCCAAGCATATATCATTTTACGTTTGCTATGTTTCTTCTCATTTAATTCCACAATGTAAGTTAGATAGCAAAGATAGAGTTAGAATCCTTCCTATTATACCTTTATGACTGTTGTAGGCTTTGTAGCAACCTACAGAGGTCATTGTCCAAAAGACTTGCAGACCAGAAACTAACGAAGAGAAATTAATAAGACTTCTAATTCATTAACTTCCTACTATACATTTATTTGAGATAATTGGGAGTAGAGACAACAATTAAATATTTAACATCATTGGAAGTATGGTTGTAGATCTATAAACAATCGGAGGAAAGTAGCTGATGTAATCTCCCCACCCATAAATTACAGGTAGTGATAAATAATTGAAAGCAATTCACATAAATAATAGGTACTGATATTCAAACCAATTCAATTTCGAATTCATATATGAAAAACACTACTTTTAGCTCTTAGAACGTGTCTAAACTCATACGTTTTAAATTTCATTAAGTAACAAATTTTTAACCAATTGCACCTGTCTGAGATTGTATTCTGAATTCAAAAACAAACGCAAAAAACAAATTCAAAAAACTACCTTCCCTGTGACTTAAAGGAACATTGTTGCTTCCATGTTGTACAAAGAAGTGATGATTATCTTGCTGCCTTTCAAATCAAATTGTGCAACACTGAAAGCTTGTAACACTAAAGAAGTGATGATTATCTTGCTGCCTTTCAAAGTAAATTGTACAACACTGAAAACTGTACAAAGAATGAACATTTGAAGAGTTAAAAATTGTTAAAAGATAAAATGAAGACACAAAGAACAGAATGATATATGGAAAGGGAAAAAACGAAAGATAAACCACCACAGCTCAAAGTATTGGGTAGAGAGAGAGGGGAACCTCTCCTACCATGAATAACATTAAACCCTGTATGCTTCCACCATCATGAATCTCCTTCCAAAAAATAAAACAAAATATATATAATCAGAAGCAAAAAAAATACCAAAAAAAAAAGAGGAATAGATCAACAGAAGAAGAATCATAACCTAGACCAGCAAATAAGAGAAAGATATAGAAAGATACGGAGAGAGGGGAACCTGTTGTCCCGGTTCGGCATCAGGCGGACCACCATCGCCCCAGGGCACCACAGAGGGGCTCATTGTCGTCACCGCTGGTGAAGCCTTCATCTTCTCACTTTCCCTCATGTCTGTTTCTCTCTTCCTCTCTGCAGATCTCTCTCCTTCCCTCGTCTTCTAACTTGTTTCTCCCTTCTCTCTATATTAAGTCTTTCTCTTTCTCTTTCTTTCCTACAGACTTGTTTCCAGCTCCTTCAAATAGGAAATCATGACTGAGTAGTTGAATGAGAAGAATACAAAGCAGTGGAGTTTACCATCAAGCATTGGGAATAAAAAATGCGGTATTCATCAGTGCATTGGGAACGGAAATTAAAAGACTGAATAGAAAAGGAAATGGCGCTCTTAATTGCGGTGGAAGCCGAAGAGAAATGGGCACAAAGCAACGTGCAAATTTTGGAGAACGTAAATCTCTAATAGTTGGACAAAATTGCCCTCAACTTAGGCGGACTAATGAGGTGCAGAACTAAGGGATGACATTTAGGCGGGATAATAATTGGGCAGCAAACTCCCTATTGTTTATTACTTTAAGTAATAAACGATTATTAAGAAGCAACTACGTGTAAGTTGTAACTAACAAGAAAAATAGTTGTAACTACTCTAACAGAAAGCGGATCTATAAAAAACTAATCATGTTTACAGTCCCCTACAAGCTGCTGGTGGTGGTGGTTGAAATCACCACAACCACCTTTAGAAAACCTCACACAAGAAAGTTTCATACAAAATCAAATGTAGTTAGAGTACATGACACTGTATCCAGTTCAATGCCGAGTGCATTCACCAATCCAGAAATTAGGGATGCTCAAAATATCCGGTTACAGGGATTTATCCAAATCCATGTCCATAACCATTTTTCAAATATCCATATTTTTGGACATGGATATAAACCAAACCCATTTTATTTTTAAAGCCCAGTTTTGGTTATCCAAAATTTTATAACCGATTGATCCAATTGTTAAACCCATTAATTCTTATTCCAAATCTGATATTCTAATAGCTAACGAGTGCGTTCTGTCGTTCTCCATCTCCTTGGTTCTATGATTCTCCCCTTTAGAAAACCAGAACCCTAACCCCAAAATTTCACGAAATCACTCTTCAAATTTCACGAAATCAACCGAATCGTTGCAATAGTGACACCTATCTTATGGAATCAACCCCTGTTGCAGGGTAAGCTACTCTCTCTAAAGCTCATTTCCATCTTAAGCAGTATATATATAGTGATTTCGAACTCAGAAATATGCTGCACTTGAGACACTTCTGATTAAGAGAGGATCTCAATCTATTGGTGCACTTGGGAATTAGGGTGGTTCTGATTGTGTTGGTCCTCCGAATCGTAGTCGCATTCTGCCGCGTGGTCTTCCTCCATATTGAGGTTTTCTTCGTCGTCGTCCTCTTCCTTCTCGTGCTTCTGTTGACGCCTGCTGATTTGGGAATCTCTCTTGCGCTTCCTCCATTTGGTTCGGTTCGATCAATCTACAGCAAGCACAGTTTTCGTCTTCCTCTCTTCGACACTGTTCATCTAATTTCGCAGGAGGCTCGGTTATCATTTCTAGCTTACCCATACTTCCGTTACCAATTCAATATTTAAGGTATGTTTCGATCACTCAAATCTCCATGGAACTAGGCTCTGTATATTTCTTACATAGGTGCTCGTTTGTTTTTTTGTATTAATGTGATTGATTGTATTAAGCATAAGCATAGACTTTATCTTGATCCCTCAATTTTAATAACTCTGAGGTTGATTGACAGTTGAAGAGGTTGATCTCTCCTATGATGTGCAACATTGGGCAACCTTGTCTGACTCTGAGAAGCACTTCATAACACATGTTCTAGCTTTTTTTGCTGCATCTGATGGAATCGTCTTGGAGAATTTGGCTGCAAGGTTTCTGAACGATATTCAAATTCCTGAGGTTGTGTTTTAAGCTTGTGTATTTTGCTCTACTTATTGTGTTAACTACAAGTCACCAATTAGTTCTTATATATGTGACTGCTTTATTCTGTTCACATACTACTTGCCTTAGATTGAAGAATCAGTAGTGGTATCTGCTGCTGGACACTTTAAGATGTGTGTTTATTCTTCTTTCCTAAATGGGGGGGCTTGAATTTTCATAGTAGTTTTGGTGTAACATAATTTTCAAATTTCAAGTTTTAAGAGTTTTTATGGATGCTTCCTGCACTATAGGGTTGTTTCCCTTTTTGAATTTTAGCTTGCTTGTTGCATGATTTGCTCCACATACTGTAAGGCAGAATTCTAAAGTTAGTTGATTTTAACAATGTGCCATAGTATTCTATAACTAATATAGGATTCTATATTAGTTATTTCTGTATTACTTCAATGTATGTAAGTAGTTCATCTAATTATATAGCTGCTATTAAATTTTTTAATAAATTCAAGAATGGGGTCTGTTTTGTTTCCCTTTGTCGGGACTAACTGGTTTTATGTCCCTATTTTTTATGCAAAGCAGGAAGTAAAAATGTCTGATCATGATTTTGTCTCTGAGACAGCAGAGAACTTGGTTGCCTCCACTCCACCTGTTGTCTCAAATACTGTTATTGGGTTACCGCCTCGGCGTAAAAACAAGTTTAATGTTTAGGATTACTTCATATTAGAGCTGGGCTTAGAGAAGAAAGCTAGATGCAAATATTGCGGCTCCGTGCTCAAGTGCAACAATGGAACGAGTTCCGTGAGAGCTCATGCAAGCAATTGTAAGAGTAACCCTCACAGTGAAGCAAGCAAGAGGTTGAAACAACTTCATCCTCAACGGCAAATGTGACTTCTCCTTCGTTGCCAAAATTTGACCAGGAGAAATGTCGGCAGGCAGTGGTGAAAATGGTTGTGGCCATGGAGCTCCCTTACTGGCATGCAGTGGCGGAGCTTGAACAAAAAGTCTGAGGGTGCCAAAAAAAATAATCATTGCACACTCTCCCTCATCCTCAACCTTCCCCACACTGATGAATTAGTTACTAAGGATGATCCGCCACCAAGGGCAGCATGAACCTTGGTAGATGGTCGATCAATGAGAAAGTTGCCACAGTTTTGCACATCACTCAAAACAAAACAAAAAAAATAACTCAAAAATAAATAAACGAAAAAAGAGTCATCAAAAAAATAAAGAAGAAAGAAAAAATAAATAAACAAAACACTCACTCACTCAGTCAGATTTTTCTTTTCAACGAATCTCCCTAACCCACGTTACCCCCAACAACAAATCTCAACACCATGAACCACCCACCCCATTCCTCTTCAATTCCAGAACGTTACCCACCCACAAACGTGGCCACAAAATCTCCCACTCCCCCACGAAACCCATGACCCAACCACCCCTTCCCCTTCAATTGCAGAACGTCACCCACCCGGCTACAAAATCTCCCTCTCCCCCACGAAAATAAACAAGACCCACCCACTGCCCCTTGCCCCTTCAAACACAGTAACAGAAACCATAATCACCACCATCCACCGGATGAGCAGAGCAGAGGCAAATCGGAGTACGAATCTTGCTAGAATAGATCGAATGGAGGAGGACAACGAACAACCTGCAAACCGCACAGACTGGCGTGAGGCAGAGGACGAAGGTCGACAGCACAAATCGAACGAAAGAGTGAAAAAGATGCAGATCCGGGAGAGGGAGATGCAGAGTTGTGATTTGAGAAGCAGAGTAAAGTCACGGGCAGCACTCAGCAGATTTGGAGTATATAAAAAAAATTTGAGGGGTGCAGTGGCGCCTTCCCACTCTTGAGATCGAATGGAGGAGGACAAAGAACAACCTGTAAACCGCACAGACCAGCGTGAGGCAGAGGACGAAGGTCGACAGCACAAATCGAATGGAAGAGTGAAAAAGATGCAGATCCGGGAGAGGGAGATGCAAAGTTGTGATTTGAGAAGCAGAGTAAAGTCACAGGCAGCACTCAGCAGATTTGGAGTATATAATTTTTTGAGGGGTGCAGTGGCACCTTCCCACTCCTGAGAAGCTCCGCCACTGCCGACATGTAGAGCATACAGCCTTCCGTGAATGTATGAGTGTTTTGCAGCCGAAATTTGATCCTATCTCTCGCAGTAGAGTAGCACGTGACGCTTTGTTGTTGTGGGATACAAAAAATACTAAATTGAAGTACTTTCTTTCCCATCATTGCCGAAGTGCGTGCCTCACAACTGACTCATGGACCTCGTGTCAAAATATGAGTTACATGTGTATAACTGCCCACTTTGTAGACAACAACTAGACCTTGCATAAGAAAATTCTTAATTTTCCTCAAGTCACAAGCTATTCAGGAGATTCTATTGCCAAGGAGGTTGCACAATGCTTAGATGAATGGGAGTTGAACCATGTTATGACTGTGACAGTTGACAATGCCTCGGCAAATATTCGTGGGATTGAAATTTTGAAAACGATGCTAAAGTTGAGGAATGGTTTAGTTTTGAACGGAGATCACATTCATATGCGTTGTTGTGCGCATATTCTAAATTTAATCGTGAAAGAAGGTTTAAAGGAAATTGACGATTCTGTTCTCTGAATTCGTGGTGAGGTGAAATATGTCAAGGCTTCTCCTTCTCGACAACGTAAATTCTTGCAATGTGTTAAAAGTAGAAACGTTGAATACAAGGGCAGTGTTCAGTTTGATTGTGAAACCAGGTGGAATTTGACATATAACATGTTGAATGCTGCATTGAAACTTCAAGCAGTATTTCTAGAGCTTGAGGTCATAGATACTAAGTATCGTGAAGAGCTTAACAAGGGGAAGGGTGTGCCTACCACTCTAGATTGGCGGAATGCATGTGGGATCTCAAAATTTTTGGAAATTTTTAAGAAGGCCACTGTGTGCATATCTGGTTCATCTTACGTAACAAGTAATGTGTATATGCTAGAGGTATTTTCAATTGGGTTGACATTAAAAAACATGATGACTTCTACGGATGTAGATTCAACAACAAGGGACATGGCTAAAAAGGTGAAGGAGAAATATGATAAATACTGGGGAAATCACAAGAGCTTGAATATGTTATTGTTAATTGCTTTTGTGTTAGACCTCGGTTACAAAATGAAGTTTGCACACTGGTTTATTGAACAAAATTTTGATGCACTTGAGGACAAAGAGTTGAAGCAAAATTTAGAATTATGCTTGAATAACATATATGAAGAGTATAGTGGTGGGGTTGGGGGGATCCAAAGTAACTTTCAGCCAACCCAAACCCAATTTGATGGACTAGGTGAGGATCCCAAGTATTATTACACTCAGTTTTTGCAATCTACCAGTGCCATGTCTAGTGCCTCCAAATCGGAGTTAAGTAAGTACTTGAGCGAAGATTTAGAGAGTTCGAGTGCTGGCTTTGATATCTTGAACTAGTGGAAGGTGAATTCAAGTCGACTTCTATTCCTTGTGGGCATTGTAAGAGATGTGTTGGCTATACCAGTCTCCACGATGGCATCTAAATCTGCCTTCAGTACTGGAGGATAGGTGATTGATGAGTATCGCAGCCGCCTAACACCTAAAACAGTGGAAGCCCTTATCTACACAGAAGATTGGCTAAATGGATCGCCTTTACCATTGCCTTCACAAGAAGATATCGAAGAGATTGAGAACTTTGAGCAAGGTAAGATAAATAGATATATTTAATAAGTATTTATAGTATTACATCATAACTTAAGTTATAAGATGTCTTTTCTTTCTTTTGTTTTTTGCAGAAATGTTTTCTCTAAACTTAGATGGTGGTGCTAGTTCAATCCATACCACTATTCAAGAAGATTAATGGTATTATTAGAATTCAACTCTTTTGAAATTAGTACTGTCAGAATTGGTGTTTTTATTCTGTAAAATGGGACCATTGTTTTATTGAATCTATTAAAGCAGGTGGTGAATCAAGTAGGAAAAAGAGAAAATGGTGTGCGGCACACGAGTCCCAATGCAAGAAGAAAATTGTCTTTTTTTTTGGGGTCAGCAGAAAATTGTCTTATTTTACTGGATTGGTTATTGCAATAGCTGGTTACATACTTATTTTACAAAATGGTTTTGCATATTGTTATGGATAAGACAAATTTGGCACTGCTACTAGTTTTGCATATTGCTTCTACAATAGCTTTTTGCTATTGATTTGGTTTACTGGTTTTGCTACTTGTATTGCTATTGGTTTTGCAGCTTACTACTGGTTGTTGGGGTTTTGTTATGATTAGAAGAATATTGACTGTTTGCTCCTATATTTGATCTATTAAGAATATGCGAACTTTTGTTTACTTATGTGAAGTGTGTTGTGTTAGAAATATATGACTCTATTCCTTATAGCAGAAGAAAATAAACTGAAATTAAGTTCCTCCTTATTCTGCTGTTAGGAACAGAGACATATATACTAATAATAAACCACTTGTTAATTTGAAATTTGCATAATGTGATGTACATTGTAAGGACACATGATGATGTGTCAAGTTTCTTGCCATTCAAGAGTTTGTGAAAAATGGGAAAGGTTGTTTGCGAAACATGTATTTGGCTTATATTGTTAGCAACACAAGTGGATATGGTAGGTGAAACCGGTTTTGAAAGAATTTTTTAACAGTGCAAAAAAAAATGTTCTAAAGAAAAACCGGTTTTGGAAGGTGAAAACCGGATTTCATAGGCTAAAATCGGTTTTGGAAGATGAAAACCGGATTTTATATAGGCTAAAACTGGATTTTACAGGCAAAAACCTGTTTTATAACCAGATTTGGGATCCATAACCGGTTGTGTAACCGGTTTTATGACAAAAATCGGGTTATAACCGGATTTGAGTCAAAACCGGTTTTATAACCGGATATAGGAAAACAACCGGTTTTATATCCGTAACATATTTGAGATCCAGTTTTATACATTTGGATTTGAAAATCCACCCTAATTGTGGTTTTAATTCGATTTGGTTTTGGTTACAAGATTATCCAAACCATCCGTACCAGAAACAATAGCATTCAAAGTCACCAAATTCTTCACAACATTCAAACACCTTGCAAACATCATCAACAATTGCACAATTTTGAGACGCATCATTGATTGTGTAAAACATCAATCACTTTCATCCCATTGGGAAATGTTGTCTTCCTGGAATCTTGTACCGGAAACCTCTCCCCATTAGGAATTCGCATTGGTTGCTTGTTTGAGATGCATCATTCACTTAGTAAAGTTTCATCATATGTGATGTGCTCCATGACCCCTAAGTCAATTACCCAAGGCTTCTCAAAGAAAATATTACCTGCCATTTTGACACTGGGATTTCCCTATTGAGTTCCAACTGCTGGCTCATTATCCTGTTATGCACAGATACTCTATTTTGCACGATGTGTCCGTGTCGGACAAGTATCTGACATGATATGGTAAAATACGCTGAAAATATGTATTCAAACGGTATCCCAAAGCAAACTTAAAAAAAAACTCACTGATACGTTCGGAAGACGCCGCGATACGCAATAACTTCTTGTGCCGATACGCCGTAAGTGCGTCTTTTCCGCATCTCCACGATTCTCTCCCATTTTCCACTTCGATTGGACGATTGTTGATATTTCCAACGCAAAACGTGCAATTTATAGCACTAATTTCGGACTTACCAGATGATCTATATAATCCAAGAAGTAAACCAAAAAAAAAGAGTACCCTTGACCTTCTCCAGGCTGAAGCAACAGTGCCGATCTCTGGTTTCCAGCTCCAAGTCTCCGGCGCGAGAGGTATGCTAATTTTTCAGCATCTGTTTTCACTTTTCAAGTTACAAGCTCTCTATTTCCAATCCACTTTCCAACATGCGGGACTCTCTGTTTTCTTGCTTTTCTTTTTTTAGTCGAACAGGGACACTGGTTTTCTTCTCCTTTTTGGAGATTTTTTTTTTGCTTCTTACGTGTATCACTGCACTTGTTGGAAAAATGAATTAATCATACTAATGGATTATTTTATTATTCTTTGACTTTCTAGTATGTTTCTTTTGAAATATGACTATCTGCATCTAGTGTTGATTATTTTATTATTCTTTGACTTGCTAGTATATTTTTTTTCTTTGACTATTTTTTATTATGTTCTATTCTACGAATCTTCAACTCCACACCATGGAATCAACGTTTGTTGACGCTTTTGCTAGATGAATCCCATTCGGCCATTTCTCCATGTTCGTTTTTAATGATATTTACTTGCAAGATTAATTGTTTAATTCTTTTTTCAGAAGCAATAACACCATTTTTACTATTTTTAGGATGTCAGCACCAAATACTTCTGGTTCTAATTCAATTTCAAAAAATCTGAGCAAGTTTCTTTCTGAAAATATTGTACAAGATGATCATGCTCATCTTTGGGTGTATGTTAGTAAAGTTGATAAGGGATCAGAAGGGGATGGAAACAAGACGTGGATGTGTAACTTTTGTGAAATTTTTTTCACAAGTTCTTACTCCAGAGTAAAAGCTCATTTGTTGAGAAATTATGGAACTAGAATTTAGGTGTGCTCAAAGGTAAATGAGTAGTATTTAGCTGAATTGAAATCAGTTGTTGAATTAGCTGAAAATAGAGTGAAACCTAAGCATGTTCCATTGCCCACCGAGAAAGCACAATAGAGCACTTCATCGAAAAAAAGGAAAGTTGGCCCATTAGAGAGAGTATTTGTAACCCCCTAATTTTCAATGTTTAACTACTTAGTAATTATCTGTTTTCTGTCGTTTCTAATATGACTTTTTGGTTAATAAAATTATGTTGATACTTGTATTATTGAGATTTATTCTATTTGATAGGAATAATAAAGATTATTACTTATTATTAATTTAGGGTTTTTCTTGCAATATTCGAATTCTGCCGTAAAACGCTGAATTTGAACTATAGGACTAGTTTTGACTGAAACCTGCCCAAATGTGATCCAAATTTTATAACATTTGAGATCTAAGCATTTTCCAATATTTATGATTTATTGGAATATTTTGGAAATTTTTGGGTATCAGAAAATATATAGGGTATTTTCTATTGCCCAGGAACCGCTTAACGGTGACGCTGAGCTCGTAAATCGAGAAAACAACATTCATGGTAAAACTTCTAATATTTTTGTGGATATTTTGAGTGATTAATAATTTTTAATTATATAGTAATTTATTAGTATTATTTTTGAAGTTTTAGTACCAAAACCCTAATATACGCGAAACGCCGCGCACCCGGTTGAGTGATAACGCGACGAATTGAAAAATATCTTGACACTAGGGCTGAGGGGCGGTTCATCATCCACTAGGGGAGCTGAACATGTGATTAAATGATTGAATTTACAAGTGTCAAGTTGTGGTTGGTAATTAAGTAAATGGTGGTTAGTTAGTTTAGTTGGTTTAGGACTTAATTAGTTAGTTTCTAACTAAATGAGCTTTTCCTTCCAATTTTGCCCCTAAAATTTCGTGGCCCTCTTCCTCATTAGACACCAGCACCATTCTCTCCTCCATTAGTGAAGAACTTGAAGAAAAAACCTAGAGAAAGAAAGTTGTGATTTTGGAAGTTTTGGAGATTAAAGCGTGCACCTTTGCTTCCTTTCATCTCCACCCTTGTTCAATCATCATCTAAACTCTTGGTAAGCTCCATAAATCTTTCCTCATCTCTCTTGGGTTCCATGATATGGGTTTTGAAGGTTTTAGGAGCTATTTTTGAATTATGGTGCTTGTTTTGGCTAGTATGGCATGTATAGCTTCATAACTCCTTATTTCCTTCCATGAATCACTTTGTTTTTGGTGTTTTAAGTTTGGTGAAACCCTAACCCCTGCTGGCCGAAACTTAAGGACCATTTTAAGCTTTTTTCTTGACTTGTTTTTGTGGTTTTGGAGTTAGTTTTGATGAGTTATGTTAGATAGGTTTGGATACTAGTCATATATGCATATTACAAGATGTTTGGAAAATAAAATTTTTGTGAAAAAGGGGGCTGAAAACCGTGGCCTTAATGATGATTTAAGGGGATGTTTTAAATTGTTTTCAAGGTGATTTAAGTGTTGTGGAAGTTGGTTTAAGGTTCAAGGATCTAAGGGTGGTGTAATGCATTGTTTTGGAAATGAAAAAAAATTGAAATTTTGGGTTGTCTTTGAAGCTTTGAGGCCGTGGCTCTTATGCCAATTTCAAGCATTGTTTTAAGTTGTATTATGCTTATAAAATGTGGTAAAAGTTGATTTAGGATTTGATTTAACAAAACAATTCAAGGAAGTTTTATTTTGGGAAAAAAACTTAGCTTATGTTTTAAGGATTGTCTTAAACTTATATCTAACTTGTTTCTAAAATTTTTATGGCATGATCTATGGTTTTGAAATGTGGTTTAAAGTTGACAAAATACTATTCATTTGGTAAAACACCATTTCAAGTGGTAAGATTTGGTTTAAAGTTTTTCTAAGTGTGTAGACTTAAGGAAAGTTTCAAAATTTTGCATGACTTAAACTTGTAATGTAATATATGATTAGGTGTGATCCAAATTGGTTAAGTTATCAAGATTTTTAGGTCTTTTTAGGACCAAGGCCATGGCTGCCCTAGGGCCATAGTGCTTGAGTTGTTGGTTCTAATTTTGTTAAGTTGTATTGTTAAGGTTCGAGCGAGGTACGTGCCGTCGACGAGTTGGAAATTCCTTATTCGGAGCTTGTTCGAGGTAAGGGAAATTTCTATATAATGAGTTTAGGTTCTTTGCTTTGTTTGTTGTGTGGTTTGACTGGATGAATATTGGTGGTAGTAATTGTAGTATCACTAAGTGTTAGGGTGATGCTGTAACATACCGTAATATTTCGAAATGTTTGATGCTATGTGACATGTCGTGGCATGCTGTACTTGATCTTGAGTGACAATTATGAATGTTGTTGAATGCCTTAAATCATGCTTGATTTGTTGTTGAATTGATACTGATTGAAGTATGCAAGAGCAAAGAAGGATTGTTATTGTGATATAAGTTAATTAATAATGCGGCGATCGATTATTGATTGGTTGACGATTTACATAGGTAAATCTGATGCGATTCCACAAACCGAAAATATGATTTCATCAATAAATTATTTGGTATAACCTTACACAGGTAATACAATATTGGGAAGCATGAAAATTCACTAAGTAGAGTGAGTGAGGTTTGTCAATCAGCATTGATTAATTGACTTGTATTCTAACCATTGAGCATCGACACTCGGAGCGTTTGATTGGTCTCACAGACTTCAAAAGACGAGTTGTCCCTGCATTGCCTAAGTAGAGGCAAGCCAAAGTAGTGGCAAGCCTAAGTAGAGGCTATATTGTTCGGACGTTGGGAAAGTAGTCCCCGTCATACTGCTGACCTATCAAGGCTGCAGGTGTATACACAAACTGGTCATACTGCATTGGCATACACGACTAACCACATTTTGATATGTAATGATTGATCTTTGAGTTGTTGTTGATTTGCCTGCTCACATGCAAATATTTGGTATGCCATGAGACTGTATGCGATCTATATGTATGTATATGTATATAGTGATATGCTGATGTACTATATATATATCTTGTTTGTTTGCAACTAGCCTGTGATGAACTCGTGGACAAGAAATTTACCCTTGCATTCCTTTTTGTTTTATGTTTTTTTTGAAACCGATACTTAGATGTTGCCGATCCCGATGAGGCACATGAGAAGTACGACGTATGAGTTCCCTCAGGGGAAGACCCCTTCGGCGTGGGTCGTCAATCCTATTTCTGGGCGTTTGACACACACGGGATTAGTTTTGGAGACCGACGATGACGGGGAGTATTCTACTATTGTACGCTTCAGCAGTAAGACGATTCACATCTTCATACCACCTAGTTTACTTACTACACTACCGACGACCGCGACTGTTGTGACCCATCCGTTCGTGGACCCTTCACATCCATCCATGATACCGAGTTCGAGTGCACATCCACCTTCGACTAGAGTCCTTGGAACTCTTCCCATCTTCACTACTACTACTTCTGCTATACCGACATCTTCATTGGAGACACCTGCTGCACCTGCGGGTAGTCCTCCCTCATTTTGTATTCACTGTCCTCACTGCTCTTATCCCTTGCCTCCAATCCCTACGGCCGGAGACCCAATCAATGGGTGTAGGACCACTAGGGAATGGACAGCGAGAGATAGAGTAGTGATTGATAGCGAGGACGAGGAGGAGGAAGAGGATCCCTCAGAGGCATCGGGGCCTGCTAGCTCGGAGTCGAGGACCTATCGTGCGGGGTTTCCCCCTCGCAAGCGTCTCGGGTTACGTATGGGCCAGCATAGTTAGATAGAGTCAGTCGGTTAGACTCTAGTTATTATATATTGTACAGTATGACTTTTGGGCCTAAGTCCTTTGACAGGAACTTCCAGGATGCATCACGGATATGAGTCAACTCTAGGTCTTAGGGTTTTCATATGACTGATGTATTTTATTTTGAGTATGTACTGGTGTATATTTTGGAAGTCGCCTGCGTGCGAAATACTCTGATCCTTGACACTGCTATGATGCATATATATATATATATATATATATATGATGTTGGTTATGTTTTATTTTAGAAGCGGATATTGTTTGTCATATTAAAGTATTACACTTGAAAAAAAAAACTGCTAGTCTCAAAGAAAACCTTTTGCGAAAATGGGATGTTACAGTATTTAACTTAGAAGATAGAGACCATCTTAATGCTCTCATCGCTAGAATGTTCTATTCATCTGGGTTGCCTTTTAATCTTGCAAGAAACCCCTATTATGTGAATTCTTACTTGTTTGCTGCAAATCATGCTATTAGTGGTTTTCTCCCCCTGGATATAATGCTTTGAGGACAATTCTATTGCAACAAGAGAAAGCACATGTTGAGAGGTTGCTTAAGCCAATTAAAGCAACTTGGAAGGTAAAAGGGGTTAGCATAGTTTATGATGGATGGACAGATTCACAAAGAAGGCCATTAATTAATTTTATGGCTACAAGTGAAGGGGGTCCTATTTTCTTGAAAGCTGTTGATGCTCCACATGAAATAAAAAACAAGCATTATATAGCTGATAGAATGGCAGAAGTTATAAAAGAAGTAGGAGAAGAAAATGTGGTCCAGGTCATAACAAATAATGCTCCTGTTTGCAAAGGTGCGGGAATTTTCATTGAAGTTTTATTTCCTAAAGTTTTTTGGACTCCTTGTGTTGTTCACACACTTAATCTTGCATTGAAGAATATGCATGTTGCTTGTTTCTGTTTCGATTTTCGATCTTAGATGCTTGAACTGATTTTAGATGCTTCCAGTTGCTTATTATTCTGGATTTGGTTAAAAATCTAAAATTCATATGTTGGGGGTTTTCTGAATGTTGATTTTTCTCCACTGCTTTTGGAGTCTTTGGTTGTACTATTGATGTATTTTGGTTACCAAATCGCTTCCAGTGTTCGAAGTTTGATCCACAGCCCAAACCCAAACCATTCACATCTAATTGCTACTGGTTTTTGTTTCAGGCTAGTAACACATTGTTGCTTCTTCTAATGACAGGGTCAAAGGTGGCTCAAGGTTAAAGATAAAGGTTCTAAATTATATCATTCACAGGTTGTTGCCTTTAATATGTAGTTTGTCTTCCTCTAGGACAAGAATATGTATCTGTGTATGTAATTTTTTTTAGTGAAAGGCTATGAAAGCGAATATACATATATGAAATAGTTGGTCCATATTGATAATTTTTTCCTTGATTTGGTTGGAGTTAGAAAGATAAGAATTTAGTCGTGTTGTTCATGTTTTCTTGCATCCCTTGACTGATTTGAGACTATTATCATGCTAGTGTCTGAACATGTTCCTTGACCAAGTAAAATAAGAGTGAATTAGTGAACTTGTTAGAGCTTTGAAGTTCTAATTTTGGGCAAATCAGACACTAGGCCATTCAATTACTCGGTTGATCTAATTGCTTCCTAAATAATATTTTACCTATTCCTTTGGTATTATATTTCTGTTTTTTGGCACAATCATTTGTTATTAATTTGAAGTTTAACAATTGATTGAAGTTAGCAATTTTTCTGAGTATATGTAGAGATTTGATTATGATGTCTAAAACTGTAAAATTTATGTTCTCAATGTTTATTTATTGCTGAAGAAAGGATGCCATTTGTGTCTGATGATTTTGGATATATGAGCATTTTTAATTACTGTTTTTAATATATTACATTTTTTATTTTGTGCATTGCAAAGATATATATGATTACTGTTTTTAATATATTTTTATTTTTAATTATATTATATTTTTAATAATTATATATTAATTTTAATATATATAGAAATTTTATAGGTATAAGTTAAAATATGAAACTAAAAAAAAGTTTTAGAAAAAGCAACTTGAAAATAAGAAATCGAATGTTTTTATTGAAGCTGTGAATTTGGATAGAGCAGCTCATCAATTTTCAAATTAAAGATCGTTTTTCATAAACCATATTCAAAACTGTGCATAAAAAAACCGGTTTGAAATTGGTTTGTGTTAAAAACCGGTTTTTAAACCAGAAACCGTTTCCAAACTGGATCAAATTGAAAACCGGTTTCAATCCGGTTTTAAACCATTTTCAAACCGGTTCAAAAATATAAACCGGTTTTTGCAAACCAGTTTTTGCAAATCGAACCTTAATAGTGGTTTGGTTCAAATGGGGTGGTTTATTGGTCCATGCACACCCCTAACCACCATCGTTACTACTCGGCGTCGTTTAAGAGTTATCCCAGTTCTGGAATCTTTCATCGCTCCTATCATTTGTCAAGGCTTCTCACCCTAAACCGTCCATGCATCCCGTGCATCGGGTGTGGTCTGTTTAGTTCAGATAAGGCGATGGGAGAGATTTTAATAGAGGATAAGGGAGGAAAAGGGAACAAAGGATAGACATTTTATTTGATTTTGTGTTTAGTTGAGAAGAGGAAATGAGAGGGAAGTCTTTGTTTATTTGGTTCAAAAGGAGATAATTTTAATAGAAGAGAGAGTTTAATTTACTTGTATATCTTTGTAGTTTTTATATTATATTATATACAAGAATATTCAAATAATTTTATTTTCAATGATTTAATCTCACCTCCCCTCCCCTCCAAGAAACCCCAATATTGAAAGGGAGCTAAAATTGAGTTAGGATAGATTTTGCTCTCCTCTCTTCTCCTCCCCTCCCATCCAAAAACTTGAACCAAAAATACAAATTTTTAAATAATCTCTCTCCTCCCCTTCCCTCCCCTCCCCTCCGTTTCCCTCCAACCAAACACTACGTTAGACACAATTTTTCTATACGGAATGTAAAAAGATCAAGGTATTAAAAACCGAATCGGGCATTGAACCGGAGAGGGCCTGGGTTCAGGGTTTTTGGGTTGGATGTTGTGTGAAATAATAACACAGTTGTGCAAGTATACACAATCGCAACAAGTAGTAAAGAGTAAATCAAGATCGTTCCCATGAGGATTGATTAATTGCTTTCACAAGTTTTTCTAATAGTAAGTGAGTTAGTGAGTAAATAATAAAAACAGAAAATAAACATCAAATTTTTGTGGTTTTAATAACTGAATAAAACATAATTAAGCAAGTGATTTGAGGAAAATATGGATAAAGACAGCTAGGAATCAGTTCATTCATATTTCCACTAGGTTGGTTTCAGTGCCATAAGTCAGTGCCATTTGGCACCTGGGCGCAGGGCACTAATATGTGTGCTTTTCAGCACTTTCATCAGGGTTAAGTAAAGGGTACCTTATGTCTAAGCCCCCATTATGTGCCCCCTTGTCTAGTTAATGTGGCCAAGAACACCCTACAAGACAGATTTCCTAAGCTAGTTTAATCAAAATCAATTAAAGTGTCCTTTAAATTGATACCCCTTATATTGCCTCATGAAATAAGCATGTTACCACCTTTCAGCACCTAACATACATGTATCTAACTAAAGTTGATCAGGCTCAAGTTAAATATGTAAGCAATGAAATCGCGTGAGACAAAGATACAAAGGCAAAGACAAATAGACATTCACCAACCAGGTTTCAATACAAAATCATTTCATCCTAACTTAAGAAAGTTAGCTCATAATGAGCCTAAAAATAAAACAACAGAAACTGGTGCCAAAAACAGAATCCATGGCACTAGAGTAAGAGTTTAGAAACTATTACAGCTATGGAATAAAACAGTAAACAGAATTGCTCCCAGCTTTGTGAGCTCGAGAACCACTCCTTAAACAAAGAATGTCTTCTTTGAATGCGCTTCACTCTATACTGAACAAGTTCCTTCTCTCCATGGATAAAGCTAAAAGCTTGAATTAATGGTGTTTGAAAGGGAAGAGAAGAGATGCGGCTGCTTCTTTTAGAGGGGACAGATGCTGCCCTAGCAGAGAAAAAATCAGAACCAGCCTCCTTTCTTAATTAGGTCATTGTCTTTATATAGACTCTTCCTTAAATGGGCTAACATTGTGGATCCCCATAAAGATGCTGTCTTTGGGCCCAAAAATGAGAGCTTTTGTCCTGTAGTGAGCTGAGAGAAATTGTAGTATGATAGGAGGGGACCACCAAAAAGGCATGCTGCAGCAACATATATGAGGACAGAGTCCTTTGTTTAGCTCCAATGAAAGATCACACGTTGCTGCTTTAATTCCAGGGGCTGTTATCAACACAGTGCCGTGGCATGGCACCAAACTTGGCACTGAGCAATTTTCATAAAAATCCTGCACAATGTCAAAACACATCAAAATGCTCACAAAAGCCCCAAAGTGCCTTAAACAACTCCAAACAAGGGAAATCACGTTATTTACATAAATCTAATAAATAAAGGATCTAAATTACTCTTAAACTCACATGATTCATAGTCATAAAAGCATAAATAACTTTTATTTCTAAGAGTTATCACACCCCAAACTTGAACCATTGCTTGTCCTCAAGTAATGACACATGAACAACAGCAGAAAACAGAAAAATTGTCACAAATGCAGCAGCACTGAGCAAGTGAATTCAAACAGCAAACTTTTTATTGGGTGGTTTTCACATGGCTTCACTTTCAGACTAACACTTTGCAAGCAATCCCTTTGTGCATCATGCTTCCTTGGTTTGTACCACTAACCTCAAGTGTGTGTGTGCACCCCTTATGCTCAATTTGAAAGCTAGTATAGTCCTATCAATGTCATCTCAGCTTCCCCCCTAAAGTGTCCCTAATTTGCTCCTCCTAATCAAATAAAAGGGAATAGGCTTACAATTTGGGTACTAGGGGCTGCATAAGATCAGAATATACAAACATAACTTGAATGATCAAGGCACAATGCACACTTATTCAATTTTTACTATATTTTTTTTGTTGCCTTTTACTAGAACTTGCCTCTTTGCCTTGTGACGCGAATAACAACAATTGTAATGAAGTTACCCGGTTACTCAACAAAGAGGTTCATTCCATTTTTTTCTCTTTTTTTTATATATATTTTTGGCTTTTTCTATTTAATAGAGTTTGTGCATTGGCCGATTCTTTAGATATTTACAATGAGCATACCCCCAAACTTATCTAATAGCCTATACCCCCTTATTGGTCAAATTTGGCAACAAAGTTCAGTTCACAAAAGGGGTTCAACTTCAACTAGTTAACAAGCTACCTATTCTTTCCTCTTAAGATAAGGGTTTTGTGTCAAAAATCAGTGTTCCAACCAATTGTCAATCAGTAGAAAGTTCCAACAACACCATGCACAATTTCCTCATTAAGTTCAGTCCATGTGTCAACCAAATTTTTTTTAACAGCAAAATAGGATAGCACTGCTACAACAACAACAACACTAAACCTAAATTTTCCCTCCCCCCAACACAAAACCTTGCAGTGTCCCTACTGCAAAAATTCTATGCTAGATGAAGGGTTGACACAAAAACAACAAATTAAGCAACCTATGAGCAAACTAAAACAAATTTCAGCAAACAACAAAACAAACAAACATACTAAATATTTACTACTAAAAAAATAGTAAAAGATTAGGGTGAGAAAATCCCTGCTTGGAGCCTTGAGCTCCTTCTCTTTGGCGTTCTCAGCAGGCTAGCAATGGGCTCATCCACCTCATCACCAGTGATGGTGATCACAGCCTCTTCAGCAGCTTTTTTTTTCTTCTTGAATTTGTGTGGATCAAATTGTTCATCCTTTACAATTTGAATGCAATCCTCCACCATAATGATAGCAGCCATGATTACATGAAGTGTGTTCTCCTCTCCAAAACGGGCATACTTTAAGTGTGGAAACAGCAGCTTCAACTCTAATTCAGGAGGCTTTTCCACAGAAGACACATAGGCTTGGAAACTCTTATCATTGAGCTTCAATAACTCATATTTTCTAGCCCACAATTGATTCACAACTTCTTTCTTTTCAGATTCCCTTTCTTGCTCGATCCCACTATCAATGTCAGTCAATTCTTCTTTTAACACATCTTTGTCCCTCAACAGATGATGTTGAACCAAAGAATCAATGGTTCTGACAAAAGAACACTCCTCAACATTTTCTGTAGGATACTTGAGAGCATTAAGAACATTAAATTTGATTTCTTGATCATTGACTCTCATAGTGAGTTCACCCTTCTGCACATCAATCAGTGTTTTCCCTGTGGCAAGGAAAGGTCTACCTAAAATAATAGGCACCTCAACATTAGCTTCAAAATCAAGAATAATAAAGTCAGCAGGAAATACCAATTTGTCAACTTTAACAAGCACATATTCGATTTTTCCTTCTGGATAGGCTAGAGTTTTGTTTGCCAGTTGCAGAATCAGTGTTGTAGGTCTGGCCTTACCAATTCCAAGCTGTTGGAAGATGGAATTAGGCATTAGATTAATGCTTGCCCCTAAGTCACAGAGAGCTCTCCCACAATAAGTGTCACCAATAGTGCAGGGAATGGTAAAACAACCAGGATCTTTTAGTTTCTGTGGAATCTTACTCAGATCGATCCTTTGCACTCCCTAGTCATAGCTCTTGTCTCAATTCTCCCAACCTCCTCTTCTTTGTTAGAACATCTTTCATAAACTTAATGTAATTTGGCATTTTCAAGTGCTTCAACCAAAGGAATGTTGATATCTGATTGCTTGTGGTCTCCATGAACTTGCCAAATTGTTTTTCTTGATGGGACTTCTTCAACCTCTCGAGGGAATGGTGGAGGTGGTAATTCGGAATCAGTTTGGGTACAAGGTAGCTGATGTTGATTCTACAACAAAATGGGACGGCACCAAAGAATGTGTCCTGCAGAATCTTCATTAACAATTGTTGTTTACGGGGGTATAGAGTCCCCGCTTTTATAAACTTCTTTGGTGTTAGCCTCATGCTTCTTTAAGGGATCGCAAGCTCATCCCCACTTCTCAAATAGATAGCCTTTAATTGCTCTTGCTTTGGAGGTTCAATGGTGGATGACAAGGAGCCATTGGGCCTTTGAGTGATAGCAGTAGCTATTTGCCCAATTTGATTTTCCAAATTTCTAATAGAAGCTCCTTGGCTCTGGTATTGGGTTTTAGTTTCATTCATGAAAGCCTTCAGCATGACTTCCAATGAGTTTTCTGCAGCAGTCTTTGTTTACGCGCTGCGATTCTTTAGTCTTTGTTTACGCGCTGTGACAACACTGTTGTTGCTCCAAAAAAAATTTGGGTGATTTTTCCACCCAGGGTTGTAGCTATTGGAGTAAGGATTATTGTTTTTGTTGAAATTCCCTACATAATTGACAGATACAGGGTTGCTAGGGCACTCCTCATATAGATGACCTCCTCCACAATACACACAAGAAATAGCTTTGGCCTGCACATGTGCAGATTCTGCAGAATTCACAGGTGCTGTGTTGGCTCCAACAATATTCAGATTTTTCAACATGTTTGCAATTGCAGCCACCTGTGCAGATAAGGCTGTCATTTCACTCACTTCATGGACTCCAGCAACCTTCTTTGCAGCACTCAATCTAGCAGTGGGCCACTGATAACTGTTCGCAGCAATGGTCTCAATTTTCTCATATGCATCATTGTAAGACTGTGCTAATAGGGCACCACCAGAAGAGGCATCAAGCATGTCTCTTGTTCTTCCTGAAAGACCATTATAAAATGTTTCCATTTGAATGCAAATAGGTATGCCATGGTGAGGGCATTTTCTGAGCAACTCCTTAAATCTTTCCCAAGCTTCAAACAGTGATTCCTCTTCATTTTGCCTGAAAGATGTAATTTCATTCCTCATCCTAGCATTCTTGATTGGAGGGAAATACTTGGTGAGGAATTTTTCTGCCATACCATTCCAATCAGTGATAGAGTTGGGCTCCAAGGAATTTAGCCAAGCCTTGGCTCTATCCTTCAAGGAATATGGGAATAGCCTAAGTCTGAAAGCATCATCTGTAACTCCAGGAATTTTGAAATTACTGCACACTTCAAGGAATTGTTTCAAGTGCAAATGAGGATCGTCTTGAGGTGTGCCACCAAATTGTCCCACAGTTTGCAGCATTTGGAACATCATAGGCTTAAATTCAAAGGGATTTGCAGTGATGTCAGGCCTTACTATGCCCGTGTGCATACTTTGACGATCAAAAACAGCATAGTCCCTCATTGGCCTATCCCTATCATTGGCCAAGCCTATGATATCAGCATTCAGCACCAAGGCTTGGTACTGACTGTGAACACTGTGTTGAAACTGAACACTACCTTATTCTTCTGCATCAGGAATTGATTCTTCAGTATGGGGACCAGTGCCTGCCATATTTGCAGCAGCACCTAATGCAGCAAACGCGTGCCTCTCCCTTAACAACCTTCTGAAAGTTCTGTCAATCTCAGGATCCAACTGATATTCAGGTGCCGTGTGCCTGCGCATGTGCAGAGTTGAGCACTAACAGCTGACACAAACACCCAAAAGAATTAGAATATCTCAACTAACAAACCTACTAAATTCAAAACTATGTGAATTTAACCAATTCAATCCCCGGCAACGGCGCCAAAAACTTGTTGTGTGAAATAATAACACAGTTGTGCAAGTATACACAATCGCAACAAGTAGTAAAGAGTAAATCAAGATCGTTCCCACGAGGATTGATTAATTGCTTTCACAAGTTTTTCCAATAGTAAGTGAGTTAGTGAGTAAATAATAAAAACAGAAAATAAACATCAGATTTTTGTGGTTTTAATAACTAAATAAAACAGAATTAAGCAAGTGATTTGAGGAAAATATGGATAAAGACAGCTAGGAATCAGTTCATTCATATTTTCACCAGGTTGGTTTCAGTGCCATAAGTCAGTGCCATTTGGCACCTGGGCGCAGGGCACTAATGTGTGTGTCTTTCAGCACTTTCACCAGGGTTAAGTAAAGGGTATCTTATGTCTAAGCCCCCATTATGTGCCCCCTTGTCTAGTTAATGTGGCCAAGAACACCCTACAAGACAGATTTCCTAAGTCTAGTTTAATCAAAATCAATTAAAGTGTCCTTTAAATTGATACCCCTTATATTGCCTCATGAAATCAGCATGTTACCACCTTTCAGCACCTAACATACATGTACCTAACTAAAGTTGATCAGGCTCAAGTTAAATATGTAAGCAATGAAATCGCATGAGACAAAGATACAAAGGCAAAGACAAATAGACATTCACCAACCAGGTTTCAATACAAAATCACTTTATCCTAACTTAAGAAAGTTAGCTCATAATGAGCCTAAAAATAAAACAAATGTAAACTGGTGCCAAAAGTAATCCATGGCACTAGAGTAAGAGTTTAGAAACTATTACGGCTATGGAATAAAACAAGAAATGCAAATTGCTCCCAGCTTTGTGAGCTCGAGAACCACTCCTTAAACAGTAATGTCTTGCTGAATCTGCTTCACTCTATACTGAACAAGTTCCTTCTCTCCATGGATAAAGCTAAAAGCTTGAATTAATGGTGTTTGAAAGGGAAGAGAAGAGATCATGCTTCTTTAGAGGGACAGATCTTTATACTAGCAGAGAAAAAATCAGAACCAGCCTCCTTTCTTAATTAGGTCATTGTCTTTATATAGACTCTTCCTTAAATGGGCTAACATTTTGGATCCCCATAAAGATGTTGTCTTTGGGCCCAAAAATGAGAGCTTTTGTCCTGTAGTGAGCTGAGAGAAATTGTAGTATGATAGGAGGGGACCACCAAAAAGGCATGTTGCAGCAACATATATGAGGATAGAGTCCTTTGTTTAGTTCCAATGAAAGATCACACGTTGCTGCTTTAATTCCAGTGTCATTATCAACACAAAGTCTTAGTGGCATGGCACCAAACTTGGCACTGAGCAATTTTCATAAAAATCCTGCACAATGTCAAAACACATCAAAATGCTCACAAAAGCACCAAAGTGCCTTAAACAGCTCCAAACAAGGGAAATCACGTTATTTACATAAATCTAATAAATAAAGGATCTAAATTACTCTTAAACTCACATGATTCATAGTCATAAAAGCATAAATAACTTTTATTTCACTTAATATTTTCTTAATAAGTCGACATATAACAAAAAATTACACATTCATCCATCTCAAATATGACATAACTATTACGTTCAATAACACAAAATATGAAAAATGGCGCAGGGAAAAAAAACAGTTAAAATAGTCGAGTTTGAGAAGCAAAATGGCGCAGGGGAAAAAAACAGTTAAAATATAAAACGACGTCGTTTTGCCCTTAAAAAAAACTCAGTTTGCGAACCGGCCGGATGCCCAAAAAACCCGGTTTTTACCGGTTTTCACCCGGTCCGGGCCGCTTCTTATCCGGTTCTTTAATAGAACCGTCCGGTTCTTTCGCAGCCGGTTTTAGAGGGTGAATCGGACCGAACCATGGCTCGGTTCCCGGTTCAACCGGTTCGACCGGCCGGTCCGGTCCGATTTTTAATACCTTGAAAAAGACACATATTCCTAGGAGATAACCCCCAAATTGGTCCCTAAAGTATCACTCTCACCTACTTGGTCCCTAACGTACATAAAAATATTAAAAGGTCCCTAACGTTTTCTTCCATCCATCAATTTAATCCCTCAGTTAACTTAACTCCGTGTTTCAAATGTTAAGTGTCAAGTTGGCAATTTTTTCTCTCCTAGGGGTATTCAAAATAGTCCCTAATATCTCTAAAATACATCATATTAGTCCATAATCCCTAAAATACATCAATTCGGTCCCTAAGTAAACTCTATAACCTCAAAAGCAGAACAAGAGGCGGATTTTGTCTCACTTTACGGTCACCCACTTTTGCAGATTTCATCTTCTCATCTCGCCCCATATTCAGGTTAGCTCTAGTGTTCTCTTCTCATCCCATCACCTATTCTGCCAAAACAGTTTGTGAATACACATAAGAGAGAGAAAATTGCCAACTTGACACTTAACATTTGAAACACGGGGTTAAGTTAATTGAGGAACTAAATTGATGGACATAGGGTTCTTTTAATATTTTTACATAACCAAGTAGGAGAGAGAGTGATAATTTAGACACCAAATTGAGGTTATCTCTATTCCCAGTAAAAAAAAAGTACTATATCAAAGGATAAATGGGTAAAAATATCGTTTTCCCGGTGAAGCAAGAAAGGGAGGTCATTGGGTATTTCTTCAGCCCCAAAATCCATCCCCAATTTTGACGGCCATGAAGCGCACTCGATCTCAAACCAAAGCCGAATCCAACCCAGACGATCTACAACCACCAACCAAAACCCCAGCGACTTATTATTCGTCTTCGCAATCGCAAATTTCCTTCCGCGCTCGAAAAATCCCAAAACTCACCACCGTTAAAAACAAAGAACCAGAGGTTCCAATTCCAATACCCTTTCCGACAATCGCAAAGCCATTAACATTAGAAGGTGAAATCGAAGCAGCACTCAAGCACCTTCGAGGCGCCGATCCCCTGTTAGCAACCTGCATCGACTCCTTCCGCACTCCACAGTTATCGAGCCACGTCACACCCTTCTTTTCCCTCATAAAGAGCATAATCTCCCAACAACTTTCCAACAAAGCTTCCGCATCCATCGAAACCCGTTTCGTTTCCCTTTGCGGAGGCCAATCTTCGGTTCGCCCCGACGTCGTTTTGTCCCTATCCGCACAACAACTCCGCCAGGTTGGCATCTCTGGACCCAAAGCCACTTACCTTCATGACCTTTCCACCAAGTACACCGATGGGGTTTTGTCGGATTCTTCGATTCTCGAAATGGACGACGAAATGCTCCATAAGAAACTTACCTCTGTTAAGGGGATTGGGCCTTGGTCTGTTCACATGTTCATGATTTTCACGCTTCACCGGCCTGATGTTCTCCCTGTTGGGGACCTTGTTGTTCGGAGAGGAGTGGAGCGGTTGTATGGCCTCAAGGCTTTGCCCTCGCCTTCCCAAATGGAAAGCTTGTGCCACAAATGGAAGCCTTATAGGTCGGTTGGGTCTTGGTATATGTATAGGTTTGTGGAAGCTAAATGGGTCTTGCCAACTGCCATTACCATACCACAATCACAATAGCAATTATTCGGTTAGTTGTATTGTATTGTATCTGTGCGTTTTGTGGTTCATGTTCTTACCTTTTGCTATTCGGTTTTTAACCTTTTTCCCCCCTTCTTTCCTTCAATCTTTAAACATTGTTTGTATTAGGATTGTTTTTCTTTATTTAACTAGTACCATGCCCGTGTACCCGTACGGGGCGTGTCGTTGACTGCTACTAATACTTGTTCATTGTTACCAATAGTTTTAACACAATTTAATAACTCCAAATTGTTAGAATAAGAATTTGTCTAAATATATATTCATAGTAGTCTAATTTAGTAACTCCAAACTTAAACACAGGTTAAGTTTGTGGCCTATGAAAGGTGTGGTACTCGGGTAAAAAACATGGTATTAAAACTTGCTAGTATAGTTTGTTCTTGTAATGGAGTTTTTTTTTCCCGCACGACTGCCATAATTTCAACTACTTAAGGTCAAACATATAAAACCAAGTTAAGAACTACAAAAATTGAGGAGAAAGCAAACAAATTTTCAGGTGTATACACAGAGCATATCTGATTCATCAGTATCTGACTTATTCCAAAACTAAAATAAAAAATAGTCCTGGGGTTGTTCTTCTCAGTTTTCCATCAAAAGTAGCTGAAAATAAGTATTAATAGAAAAACGAATATATTACATTGGCTCTATCCCACCTAGGTTGGCAGAGTCAATCGGTGCAAGAATGGTAAGTTCTTCACTTGTTCTATAATCACATTGCTGAAGATATAGAGGTTGAACAGAAAAATGAAATACTATATACATCAAGAAAAAGGTTTAGGGTTTAAGGTTGAAAAATTTGAAAATGGTGCCTTATCAATCCTACTGTAAATAAGATGGACAAATCAGAATGGGGATTACAGGACTAAGGATTATGGGGCAAACATAACCATTGTATATGATAGTATAATGTTGATCATTTTAACAAATATAATATATTTAAAAAATATATTGGCTGGAGATTTAAGCTATGTTAGGTAGCCAAGAAAGTGGTTGAAAAGAAAGTGAGGGGAAAGAAAGTTTATTGATTAAAGTGTAAAATTGTTGATGTGTCACTATTATTGGCCTGTCACACTTACCCATGCACATTTTTTACATTTTCCAAGAAACTTTTCTTTCCCCCCACTTTCTTCCCCCATCCAAACATAGTCTTAGTGTGATAGAACTCATAAAAACAATAATGTTGGCTGTAATTTAGTGTGAGTGGGGAGGAAAAGAAAAGAAAAACAGCTTATTATTCCATCCGACAAAGATATATGGGCTGAATAACTTGATCTTCGTGACAATACAGACCGAGAATCACTCAATATCAATCCTAATCAAGTTGACAGTCCTATATTCCTATTACACATCAGATAGCCACTAATATATACTATGGATTATATAATAGAAGAATACAACAAAAGGAAAAAAAATAATGACAGCAAAGCAAAATAAAAAAGCAAAATTTTGTATTCAGTCCACAAGTAAACAAAATAGTCATGGTTCAATATTATTTGAAAAGTAAATTAGCAATGAGATAAAATACAATAATAAAGCAGTAAGTGTTTTGCAGAACTTTGCTTATCCCTTTTTCATCTCTCATAACTTTTGCAGAAGTTATAGTGCCACATGCACTAAAATGATGTCACATTTCTTCATCACTAACATTGTCGTCAATGTTCTTCACATAAATGTTTGATCCCTGGAAGTTAAATGATGATATTCTAAGACAACTGAAAAGAAAATGGGTAGTTACATTTAGGAGAATGGTAAAGAAATTACCTTATATTTCCAGATTTGTTCCTTTCTTTTCTCCTCGAATTGCGGTGCAAGGTTTGCTCACGCTTAGCCTTCTTTTGTGCCCTGGCTACATACAGAATCTTTAACATGTTTATGAAAAACCAAAGCCAGATAATATACAGAGGATCAACATTATCAAGAGTTGATGTAGTAAAAAAAATCTCCACAAAAACATTATCAAACATGATGATAGATTCAAATCTCAGATTGGAAAGAGATGAAAGTTAGGATTTTCGAATTAAATGGTTTAATACGAAACAATCTTGAAGAAAAACAACTCACCAAGCTAAGAATAACAGGACGTGGTCACTGTCCAATACTCCGGCACGGCGGCGGACGACAGCGCACGGTGGCTTCGACGAAGGTGCTCCGATCATAAACGGGAGGGGCTAAAAAAAGGCATGGCAAGCTTGAAGCATTAAATGTATGTTATAATGCTCCAAAAAACAGGATCAAATTTTCATCTTTCGCTTCATTCATAGGAAGTTATTGGGAAGGTTCATTGAGCTTATCAACTACAGCACATAATAAATCATAAGGAAAAAAATATGCAGGCAGTAAAATATTCCGAAAAGCAAAAACTTCAATTATCCTTTAAAACCAGCCTCATTATCTTCCCCTAAGAAGAATATGTTCAATTTTAAATTTGAACCATAAAAATTGTGGTGCACTCCCTGATGTAAGTCAATAGTAAAAAGTCAGGACAAATGGAAAATATTTTTGTTCCAACATATCAGGACGTTGTCACCAGAATGATGCTTGCGAGCTCCTTTATAAGGTACACACACAACCTAAGAAAGGAAGAGATCCATTTGTAATATTAACAAAAAAGAACAATATATAGAAATAGAATAGGGAATCTACTTTAAAGTTCTAAAATCTTTAAACGGTATCAACAAATTCCAAATACTTCCCTCAAATTCGACAATGCTAAAGGATAATAGAGTTACTATACTGCTATATTCCTCCCACTGTGAGTTTTTCTGTAATTAATTTATTCAGAGCATTCAGAAAAATACATTATGGCATAAAGTGAGTATCAGAAGTGAAAATACATTATGGCATATTATGTACTTGATTCCATTTCCTAGTTTCATTGACCATCCGAGGACATTGAAATCAAACACCCACAACCCAAAAAATAATTACCAAAATATGTTAGGAAGTTCTTATGAGACTACCGATTAGCTCCTAAAAAAGCTTTAGCTAAAATGCATTTTAAATTGGCATAATAAAGACATGTTTAATGTGCATCAACTTTTTAGATCAAAATTGAAAACCAAGTAGATTACATTATGTTCATGCTGCAACACAAAAAATAAAACAACAAAATACCAAAAGCACAGCAATGCATTGTGACAGCCCCGTAAAGAACATGCAGTAATGCTAATAAGAATATGAGGATGTGTAACTGGTGCACTCCATTCACAAGTACAAGTGACTCATATGCCTAAAACAAACAACAATTAGATATGAAACTATTGATGAGAGGAAAGTTTGCAGATAACGTCAAACAGTTAAAAGCAAAAAAATTAGGGAAAAAAAGAACTATAGGTATTTTAAAAGCACAACACTGACTTCGAAGTTAAAGGATCCAAAGTACTATCGGTATTCTCTAGACAAATCTACTATCCTAGCATAGTTTATGGTAAAAGACATAACTCAACTCAAATAATTGCAGAAGTTAGCTGAATGCCACAAAAACACAAATGCAAGTTAAAACCAAATGGTGAACTCTATAAAATTCAAGTCCAACATTATAAAGCAATATTACCAATTTCTTCGACCTCTCTTGCATGTCCTCTCTATATTCTTGGATCCTGGTCTCTTTCTCTTTGAATTTGGATTGATATTTCATCATTTCTAGCCTAAACCACCCATGAGACATAAATATGTCAGAAACCACAAACAAATTATATAAAAAAAGGCACACCTAAATGCATAGCAAGACTAAAACAACAATTTTAATGTTTCTTAATAAAGAATCATGTTTTTCTCACTTCCTAGCATCTGTTATGTGAACAATTATGAGTTTAGCATCTTCAAAACACTATAAATCACGAGTTAGACCATAAGTAACTAATAACCTTTCAAAATGTCAATATTAGAGGCAGGTAATTTTGATAGTTGAGCAGAAGAAATTTGCCACTCATGGAGCTTAATAAAAGTAATCAAAGACCAAAAAAATGCCACAAAGTTACACCTTCTTTGATTTTTCCTATTTATCAAAAACATCTTTGCTCTTATCCTTGGCAGGTCCCTGAAAAGAAAACGAGAAGGGTCAAAATATATCTATAGACATCACTAATATAATATTATAATATAAACCTTTAGGTAAGTCAAAGCAACCTTAAACTACAAATTCAAATTAGGAGTTACTAAAGGGATTGATTGATGGACCTCATGTAAGTTAAACTACACAAATGGATTGTTAGTTGATGTTTGTATTTTCAGAAAGAAACAAATAATAAGAAATTGGTGAAAGCTGTATTTCATTTTCGAAAAGCAGTATTTCATTTTAAATAAAAAGTAGAGACAACTCATTACTATCAAAGTTAATAGGTTGCAAGCCGTTATTGAAATTTCACATCAGATATGTCTGTGTATAAAATTGAGTAACAATCAAACCCATGGTAAAGTGTAGAAATAAAGTACAAAATATGTGTAATTTGTTACCTTTTTACTTACAACAGACTTTGGCTGAAAGGGGAGCTTATAACAAACCTATATCTGCCTTTTTGAAAAAATTCAATCAGTGCTTCCACCTCTTGACTTGGAACCTTCTTGTATTAGAAAAACCACAAATTGATTCAAATAAACTAACAGTAAACTAAACTTTAAATAGCATCACATGTAATCAAAGCCATCTAAAAAGAAATATTGAAGTTTTACAACTGAGATTGTGTTAAAAATAGTCATACCTTTTGCTTGCACCATCCCCACTCATTAATAGTTCCATCAAACTGCCATACCATAACATTATCAATTTCAATCTAAGCAAGAACATTGACAGTGAAATTGTGGAGTATAAGAGCAAACATCAAAATTGACTACAAATAATAACACTAATTTTAGCTTGTTATACTCTTCTGGTCTTGAGTGGAGAATAAAAACAAATACTTGGCAGACTTTTTTTTTTTTTGGTAAAGGAAAAACCTTTGTTTTAATTTTTTTTAAAACAAAAAAACAATATGCAAAAAAAAAAAAAACCATAACGGGAGATAGGTACTGCAAAAGAGGGGGGAAAGATCAGAACTTTAAAAGTGTCTGTGCTAAAAAAAATAAAACTAAAACAACAAATACAAAACCCCTCTTTCTCAAAATGAAAAGTAACTACAAATAAATTAACATGTTGATTAACATGCTGACTCAAATTAACATATAACCCAAATAATAAAGAAAATAAAAACGATAAAATGAAAAAGAAAAGAGAAAGATGCACACATGCACAGAAGATGTAGAACATAGAGGAGGCCATTAATATATAGAAAAAAATTAAAAAAAAACCAAAACTAACAAAAGATTCAACTTTTGCATTGTCTTAACGCATCAGCAAATAAAGGATTTGGGGAAGGGGGAGAAAGAGCATCAAAGAGGATAGAGCAGAGAAGATAAAAAAGGAAACAAATATCTTTTATAGAGAGGAAAAAATCAAATATGGGTTGTTTTAAGGCTCACCTGAAAGAATTGATTGATTTTCCTCATTGGATTGACAATGTGAAGGAGAATAGAAGCAGCAAAAATTACCTAAAACAAAAATCATCTTAATCGGGTAAGAAAATCAAAGAAAAAAGATAACCAAAAAAAATTCTATGCAGAAAAAAATGGGCGTGTTTTGTGATCTCACTTTAGCTTCCTCGCGGCCGTGTTCTATTTCTTCCTCCCCGTTCCAAATCCGAACGCCTTGCCTCCTTGATGTTCTTTTTTTGGGTCTGAATCCTCTCTTCTTAGCCATCACGAATTTGAGAAAAATTTTGGAGATCTTGGGGTTTTGATTTGGTGTGATTGAGAGACAAAAAAAAAGGAAAGAATATTGGGGTGGGGGAGAAGGGAGGCCACGACCAGAGAGGAAGAGAGGGAGATGAGATGAAGGACGATAGAGGGGGAGCGAAGGCCGTAGGGATTAGTTAGAGAAAGAGGAAGAGAAAGAGAAAGATGGAGAGAGAGAGATTCAAATTTTTTTGAATGCCGGGAGGAAGAACGTAAAAGATGAAAAGGGTAGAAAAAGAGATAAAAAATCAAAGAGACAAAATTGCCCTCATCTCTATCTCTATCTCTATCTCTATTATATACAATTGCGAATAAATTAAATATAAAAACTATACAAATGTCATCACCAGGCTAAAAACACAAGGCCACGTCAATTAAAAAAACCAACATGAACGTGCTGACTCATAATATGAAGCTATTAAAAAAAAGAAATTGTAAATTAAAAATAAAAGTAAACTGTTCAGTGCATTAATATTCGCATTAAATGAAAATATTGGGTAAAGGGTAATCGGATATGATTCCTTCAATTCCTGATCACAGTTAGAAAGAAAATAAGGAAAAAGAGTTATATTGACCGTCAAATTGAACCTGTTCGAATTTAAAAGAGAATAAAATTAGGTCAAAACGCGTCTGTTCTCTACAACATCAGATTTCATCCACTTGAACATTAGAACATCTAACAAAAAAATGACCGAAAGTCTAATTAGACATTGTTGAAAAACCTTCATACATATATTCTAAGAATTCACATTAGCAGGTACAAAAAATATCCCTCAAGAACGCGTTACCATGAAAATAGGATTTCTTGCTGTTCTGCAAAAAAAAAAAAAACATGTTAGGTCAATAAAAAAAATTGTACAAAAATCAATGCACACGTTTTAAATAACAATCAAATCATGATTCCTGACAAAAATAAATTAGGTCAGAAAATAAAGAGGAGAAATGAAAGTAAAAAGATGCTGAGATCATGCTGAAAATAATTTGTGATCTGCTCGAATAAGGAAATAATCGAGATTGTGTCTTATAAAAGAGTAATTGAACATGTTTTAAATAAAAAAAAAATTGTACTTTATCTCTCAAAAATATAAGGATTCTATTCTCCCTAAACAAAAAAAAAGTCGAGATTGTTTCTTACAAAAGAGTAATTGAACATGTTTTAAATAAAAAACAATATTTTTATACTTTATCTCTCAAAAATATAAGGATTCTATTCTCCCTAAACAAAAAAGAGACAGATATTATGTCCAGACAAAAAAGCATACGTTTTTTGTATTTACAATACAAATGATGAAAATCAAATGATGAAAATTAAGACCAAATTAATGCAATCAATAGAATAATTAGGTCAGCCGATCCATGTCCTATGCCATGCACGTTCCACAAATCGAAACCCTAATTTTGCATTATGTCTATAAATACATCAGCAGTCAAATGCCATACACATCAAACATTCAAAACATTTACCCCGAATTCAGATTCACCACTACAAACATGGCACTTAAATTTGATCGGATCTCAGATATTGTTGATATTGATCAGACAAATGTGTGCCTATTGGTTAGGATTTTGCGAAAATGGTTTGTTACAAATCCTAATAACAAGGATAAGGTGTTTTGCTTAGAGTTAGTCCTTATGGACAATACGGTTAGTTCTTTCATTAGTTTGTATATCATTCATTGTATTCGTGGGAGAAACAAACATTAATCTTAACTTTTGGTGTTTTCATTCGTGAGCCTCTTATATACATCTTTGATAAACAATTGCAAGAGGGGCAGGTGCATCTTATTTCTAAGTTCAAATTGATTTCAAGTATAGGCGACTACAGGACAACTAAAAACTCATATAAATTGAGTTTTGAAAAGGGTACAGAGGTCGTCAAACAACCAATGAAGTGCGTACCACAAGCTATTTTTAAGTTCACACCTCCTCAAGAGATTTTTTCCTCAGAATTTGATTGCAATTATTTAGTTAGTAAGTGATACTATAGCATGCATTTTTCCTTTGGATAATTTCGAATTAATATCTTATGATGCTATACTACCACAAAATGTGTGTGACAATTTAAATATTTCAAATGCAGATATATGGGAATCCTCACAGGAGTTGGTAATGAAAAAAAATACGTAAAGAACCAAAAAGAAGTCCAAGCTTATAGACATTGAGCTTGAAAATGAAAGGTAACTACGAAACACACCTCATTGCTACAAGTTGGTTTATTTTTATTTATTTGTCTAACTAAAATTATTTTTGGTTTTAACGTTTCAAAAGGTATCGATTCAAAGTCATGTTGTTTGCTGGATATGTTGATGAGTTGAAGAAACTGATATCAAGTGGTGAACCATCTAATACGATGGTTGTTTTGTTGTTTGCTAAAGTGAAGTCATGGAATCGTAATAAACAAAATCTTATTATTTCGAATTTCTATTAAAAATGTGAACTTTGTTATCTGTTTTGTTTATCTGACATATTTTGTTTATTTTTAGGTATTAAAAGTGTTAACACCACTTTTGGGTCCAAAATAATGTTTAATCCAGAAATTCCAGAAGTTTTGGATCTTAAACAAAGGATGGGCAACCTAATTGAAACCCCTAATAAGGGGTTGACCCAATTGCAAGATAGGGTAAAGATTAGTGAATAGGATGACTTTATCAAGTCTACCAAGAGTGCTACCCTTCAAGCTATGAAGACAGCATACCTACCATCTGAGAAAAATGCTTCTACTGAGAATGTCATAATAATATATTATTTTTTTTCAATATTTACTAAACTTTCTTAATATTTGTAGGGTTTACCTTTTGTTGTTCTGGCTACTATTGTTTCTTTTGAAGATGATGTTAAATGGTATTATCTAGCATGTAACATTTGCATAAAAATTGATACCAGATTCTGATGAATATTATTGTGGGAGATGCAAAACACATGTCAAAGATGTGACACCCAAGTAATAATTGTTGCTACCTATTTTTGGATTTAATAACTTTAAAACATTTACTAATTATACAATTCATACCTATTAATATTCTGTTTATTATATAGGTATTTCTTCAAGCTTCGCGTTGAAGATAATGCAACATCTGCCACATTTGTGATGTTTGACCGCGATGCTGAGATTCTGCTCAATCAGAATTGTGCAAAGCTCCTACAAACTATTGATCAGGTTATTAATGAATAATTGAACAATTTGACAATTAGTCACTTTCAAATACTTATCAAAGAAAGACAATTGAAATGACTGACTAATTTTTTGAACAAATATTAGACATATTTCAGAGGGGAGATTCATATGTGATGCCTAATGAGTTGAGTGATCTTCTTGGAAAGATGTATTTGTTCAAAGTTGGATGTGATGTTGGTTCTGGATCAAAATTTGAGAGTTCATATATAGTTAAGAGAGTTACAAGTAGATCTGACATCATACAAAGCTTTAAAGATTTGAATATTCCTCAAGTTAGTTCCAATTATCCAACTATATTAATAGAAAACAAAATACCATATGCTATTTTAATTCTAACATGTATAACCATCTATGAAGGGTTCACAGCAAACACCAATGTCTGTCAGCACACTATCTGCAGTTACAAATCCATCAGCTGTTGATGATATTGCCCAGGTTATGGTCATATCCATAAAATAGCAACTTTATTTCATTACAAATATATGAACTACCTTTGAAGTTATTTATTGTGTTTTGATTGCAGGACCTCATTGGGAAGTTTGATGAATCACATCAATCGTCCGTTGACAGATTAGGTTTTGCAACTGAAGTAGTTGATATAAGCTCAGAGTCTCCATGTGGAGTACCTAATAAGAGATCATCTCCTATAAATGACGAATTACCAGCTTTAAAGTTTATGAAGAAGGACATAAAGAAAGAGAAAGGATGAATTTGTTCTTAGCGGGAGATGAAGGAATGCTTTGATTTTCAATTACAATTAGTTTGTTTTTTTAGTTGAGTTGTTTTTCAGTACTAAAGTAATGTTTTGAATTTCATTATTAATTAGGGTGTGTTTTAATATTCAATGTTAGACATTTGTTTTTTTTTCTTTCTGAAATCGGTAAGAGTTTTGTTTTTATCTGTTTAATTTGTTTCGTTATCATAATATTAATTTATACGTCTTGAGTTATAACCATTGACCTAAAACAATTTAGCAACAAAGTAGGGAAACATATCATAACATTTGATTCTCAATAAAACATAATAAAAGTATGATTATTGAAAAAACTGAGTAATAATATGTCAATCTATTTTATCAATGGTAACTTCAACTGTAACCCATTCGAATATTTTTGCAAAACATTAAAAAAAATAACCTGACAACTATTAAATAAAATCTGATTTATTATGGACAAATAATGCATATTAAATTCGAAAATATGTAAAGATGAATAAAGTAATGGCTGAAATTTCAAAAAAATTGTTCAATAATTGTTTGATAAATCACTGACAACTATTAATTAAAATCTGATGCATTATGAACATATAATGGTTATTAAAGGTGAAATTTTGTAAATATGAATAAAATAATGGCTGAAATTTCTCAAAGATTGTCCAGAAATTATTAAAAAGATAAAAACGACAACTACTTCTTAATATATTGGGTAGGGTAAACCACATACCTAAAACAATATAGCAATCAAGTAGGGAAACATATCCAAACATTTGATGGTCCCTAAACAAAATCTGATTGATTAGGGACATATAATGGCTATTAAATTCTAAAATAGTTAAATAATAATATTGTTCTAAAATATTGATTCTGAAATTCTGTGCGTTTAGAACATAAATTTTGTTATTAAAAGAGGTAAAGATGAACCAAACATTGTCTCTGAAATTTCTCTAATGAAATCTCCAGTAATGTTACAACAACAAAAAACTAACATATTATTGCATAAAATCTGATGGATTAGGGACATATATTGGCTGAAATTTCGCCAAACTATATTTTATGAAGGAAAACTATAATTTTTGCAGAGGTAAGCTATTGTAATAAATGAGTAATATTACTAATAAATGATACTTTATTAGTAATATTAGAGGAATATTACTTAATTGTAATGCTTATTAAATTTTTAAATTCGAAAATAGGTGACCAAACTGGGTAGTGAATCCAGTTTGTACGTATCATTCGTCAATTTCACGTGTATGTAACCAAATTGGGCTTCCAAGGTCTCTGCCAGCTTTGTTAGCGAACCATCCGGGTAGAAGCTACACAACAATGAATAATATTGCAATTATCATTTATTCATCGATACAAAAATATATATTAAATAACTAATAATTGTAACATACAAATAACATAATCATTTATTTGGCACATAAATCATTTGTTCACAATAGTGGTCATAATAAACAAATTCAGCATGTGATCAACAAAGTCAATAAAGACAACCTTAACAAGAGAACATAACTTACGATTGTCTCCGTAATAGGATCTACAACAACAACCACGAAGTAGCTTCCAGTCATGATGAATTAGATTTCCCGCCTGTGATACGATTCACATATTACTTTCAATAGTTTAATATCTTTAACTTAATATGTCATGTGATAGAATAAATCAAATAACAACTTGATAACAAATAAAATAAATGGTCAATATACAGAGTAGAAGTAAAATATGACAACTTCCAACTATAAAAACAAATGTGTTTTATAAAACTTTAAAAAGTCTTCATCCAAGGATTGACATCTGTACTAAATAATTAAAAACTAAACAACTACATCATTCACTATCACTAAATGTCATATATATAATAATGTTATTATGCAGAATAACTGAAATGTAATGAAATGTAAACATTGTACATAATAATGTTATTGTGCAGGAAAAACATGTATCAAACAAGTATTAAGCCAAATGAATCACAAGAATATTAATATTTTTGCATTTAGATTTACTTTCAGCACTATACATATATGACCAGTATTATGGTGTCACATTGTTTACCAAAATTAACAAATAATAATAATTAAAAAATGTTCTAATATAGGCCACTGTTAATATAGACCCCCTCATATGGAGTAGTTGCCTTGACGAAACTAAGAATGGAATTGATGAAAGTGGTTGACAACATATAGGGGAGAATACTGTTAAAGAATAATTCGAAGTACCAAATAATATAACTGAAGAGCTTCCCAAGCAGTTAGAGGACCTTGATGGAAGTAAAGGAGTCAAGGTTGCCAAGGTGGAAGAACAAAAATAGGTGACCAAAGAAGAATTGCCTGAAACTGAAATTTTGATGAAAAAGGTAGAAGGAGAAAAATCAAAGAAGATATATGAGGAAGCAAGCAGGGTTATTGAGAAAAGCACAGTAACTGAGACCTTGAGAAAGAAAACTGAAGATGTAAGAACCTTCAGTACATTGCCAAACATATCAGTACTACTTAAAATAAAATGCTTTGATTGCTTATCATTATCCTATTTAGGAACAAGTGATTTTAACACTATTTTGCTTAGTAATTTACACCATAAAAGGAAATTGACAAGAAGTTCCTCTCATGCTTCAATTGTAACACAGCGTAATGCATGAAGAATTTTTAAGCAACCAGGTGCCATTTACTTAGCTACTAGGACAACTCACTACCGTGGTAAATTTTTACGAGACGTAAAATAGAGGAAAAGTGGTGGGTTAAATTTACGATTGAAGAAGGAAGTCACATGTCATATGCAGTATCGCAATACCAGAGTGATTAGGAAGACATTATCCATACTGATTTAAATATAAATTTCTGAAAATTAAAAACTGATATATAAGAACCTTTAAGAAAGACCAACAATTGTTAAAGAAAATGCCAAATAGGGAGGAACATTGTTGTTAATTCGAATCCAATTCTAAAATTTATATAGGATTTTTTTTTCACATACCTGTTAAAGACACCGTAGCTGATTAAAACTTCGTCCTCTGCCAGCGAACTTCACCTATTTCGTTACCCCTCTCTTAACCCTAACAAAAGACAATCTTAATCAGAGCACTGAACAAAGCAACAAACATGAGTATTCATAAATATTAAGACGTTTCAGAAATCAACAAATCAGTCTCCAAGACGTGGGCACTGTGATATTCTGAAGTTACAAAACCAAGATTCTTCGTCGCCGTTCAGTCAGCACCGCGATTTCACCGTGATTATCAAAAAAGCAATGATATACCAATCACGGGAAAGCTAGAAGAAGGACGATTACGAACCAAGAAGGAGGAATAGAAGTTGGAAGAAGAAGGAGGAGGAATACATTACCTGATGAGACTCCCTCCCTTAATCGCCAAGTGAAACAAGATGTGTGTTCGATCCATATTGAGCCTCACTTGGAACTTACATCTATTTATATTTTACAACTATTTAAATATCAAATCTTATTTATTTTTAGTAAAATTAAACAAACTGAGTTTGGTTCAACCCGAGACTATATCAATGTTACACGATAGATTTTAATTTTAAGTATTAACTAATAAATTTTCAATATGACTCATATCTATTTGGTATTAATAATAAATTCACTTAATCTAACAAAATATAACTCATATCTATTTGGTATTAATAATAAATTCACATCATCAAATCAAATCTCTTATATGTTACCCGAACCAAAAAAAAATCTCTTTTCTATTATAATCTAAAATTCATCTCAATACTTATTTTAAGTTAATCCTCTTTTCCATTAAATAAATTAGGATTTATTCATTTATTTATTTTTTTGATTAGAATGATTTATTCATTTATTAATTATAATATTTGTTATATATTGATTTTATTTATGGGTTACTCAATTTTCCCATATCAATCTATATCTATGACGTTACGTAATTTGATTTTATAACAAAACTACATAAGGTGTAATTTATATTTTGTTTCACATGATTTGTTTTTAAAAACGTAATGGAACGATTTATTAAAAATTTCCAAAGATGCATATCTTTTTTATTAAAATTCTGTAGATATGTTATTTGTTTAATGATGTTATATAAATATAGTTACTGTACAACAATCATATTTCTTATGGATTTACTATTTATAAATTTAATATGTATTTAAATGTTTTATTATTATTACTATTATTATTGTTATTATACATAATATAATTATGAACCATTTGATATATATTTTTATTTGCTTTTTCAATATATAGTATAGCATTATCCCAAAAATCACATATATTTTTCTATTTAATCGTAATCAATAAAATATATGTCTATTTATCTATTTCTCATAAGTTATTTATCGTATCATCGTATCATATTTTATTTATGTCTGTGTCTTACTAACCATTTATTTTATAATATCTTTTTATTTATTTTTTCCTAAGGCATATATAAAAATGTTCCCATGCATGGCACAGGTTATATACTAGTTTTTTGACAAGTGTCAAATTTTTAGAAATGGGTAGTTTTAGTTTTTCTCCGGGTAGCAAAATGCTTCTATTAAAAGTAGATAAAAGTAGATGGTTGGTGAACTTCAGTTGGGTTGCTCTTTGCTTGTCTGAGAAGGATAACTTGTGTTACTGGAAATGTAAAGGCATTTTGGTTTCGGTATGATTGTGTGTGTTCACTTCTGCATGTGCTTTGGCTAAATTGAGATGAAATTCCATTATAAACCACTCCACAGCCCTCAAAAAAAGAAGGAAAAAGTACAAAACATAAAAAACCAAAGCAGCATTATGAGAGATGAAAACATTTTTTTACCTATTTTTATTTGCCATTTTCCTGTTTTTCATACGGGATTATCTATCTGCTTGGCACAATATGATCTTTTGCAATGCATCCGAGATTAGTCTGTGATCCCTATACAGTTTTTGTTTTGCCGCTTGAACTTTACTTCTATCCATTTGATTTTTCAGAATGTGACCTTATCCCCCGTACTGGGTGTTTAATGTGGTTTTTAAAAAAAAAATAGAAAATAGCATTTTCAAAAAAAAAAAAAAAAAAAACTTGTTTTGAGGAGATCTTTTAGTTTTATGTTTGTTTATTCTTAATTTTTATAACAAAAAACATAAACAATTTAGAATTAAATTTTTTTTTATTCTTTTGTCACCTCCTCCTATTACCTTCAAGTTCAACCTTGTCATCACTCTCATTTGCCACCCACCACTAGGGGTGCTCATGGTTTGATTATTAATGTAACCAAAACCAAATCCAATTAAAACCACATATTAGGTTGGGTTTTCAAATCTAAGTTTCTAAAACCGGATCTCAAAATATGGTTACGGATATAAAACCGGTTGTTTACCCATATTCGGTTATGAAACCGGTTGTGACCCAAAACCGGTTACATAACCGGTTATGGATCCCAAATCCGGTTATAAAACACGTTTTTGCCTATAAAATTTGGTTTTTGTCTTCCAAAACCGCCTTTTGGTTGTAAAATCCGGTTTTCACTTTCCAAAACTGGGTTTTCTTGCCTTTAAAATTATCCGTACAAATACTGTAGCTGGATTCTTTATGAAAGGGTCTAAGTTACGGTCTCAAACTGAGGGGTTAAATATAATTTAATCTCAAAAAATATAAAACGTGATCCAAACTTTTTGACATGTACCTTTAATTTGCTCTTTTATTTTATTTATCTCATTCTGACATAAAATCACAAATTATCACTTTTTTAGTTTCCAAACTACATATAGAGGGAGATAAATTAATCTTTTAACAAAAATCTGGTGCAATGTTTGAGCATACCATTTTGAGTGTTACAAATTTAATTAGTGTTTAATAAAAAACAGATAAGTCAAAGAAGGCAAATTTACATTACGTAAATATACAAAGCAAACAAAAACAAAAAAAACTTCAAATTCTGAGAGAACCCAACCAACCCGTTAGAAAATGTTTTGATGCAAGTTCGCTGAGTCGAGAGGGAGGCGAAACTCATCGCAAACAGCTCGAGTGAAATAAAGGGAAGCATCGGCAATGAAGCAAGCAACAGAATCCTTGTCGTGTGACAGCAACACAACCAAGCGTTACTTCAAAGGCTGTGTGGATTGGATGGATAGCCAAATATAACTTAATTGACAACCGGACATGAAACCAAAACTGATAAAATGGCTTTGGTTAATAACCAAGTCCAAACATTTGGTTTTTTTAAAATTGGCTTTGGTTATGGATTTGGATAAATCCATCCAACCGGATAATTTGAGCATCCCTACCCACCACCGCCACCACCTACGTTCTTTCACATCTTCCACCTAGCACCTTTGACTGTTGTCGTTGTCATCACCACCTAACATCCTTGCTTGACACCCTTTGCTTTTAAATCATTGTTTCGAAACAATTTTATCAAGTAGGGTTTCTAATCTTCTCACCTCTAAAACTTTTTTCAATTTTTTTTTTCTGCAGATGGAGTGACAAGCATCACCCGTAAACTCACACACGCAAAATAGGGATCTCGGGCTCGAACCCGTGCAACCATGGAAAATGTCCAGCCTATCAACGTCGGCTTACGCCAATTGTGCTAGGCCTTACGGACAAACTTTTTTCAAATTAACAATGATCAAATAATTATTGTTTTATTCTAAAAGAATTTTTTTTGAATATTTTTATTAAATAATATTCAAGAAAAAAGAGCACAACATAACATACTTTCCTTTGTTCCTCGCTCTTTTTAGCTAACAGTTAGTCCCTTCATAAAAACATCATCTTCAGGTTAAAAGGACGCATAGTATATTTCCATTTAATGTTAGATGAGAATGCCTCTTTAATATACTTATTAGGCTATTACCATTTATCTCGTCAAAAAAAAAAGGCTATTACTATTTATGTTTAACTTTTATCTAAAATATTTAATCTATTATTTTGAATAACAAAGAAGAAAAACGACATTTGATATACAAACTAGTTGCATAAGAGTAACAATAGACACATGATATTGGTAATTAAGATTACGAAAACTAGAAGTAATCTTCATCTAATGGCCTTCATTCTTCTAGGATAATGACTGGAAGGCGATGCTAGAATGCGACGTAATCAGAAGTGCATTTGCTGTTCACTGAGTTGGGTTTTCAAATTCAATATCAGTCACACAAAAAAAAATAAAAAAAAATCAATGTCAGCTGCTTGGTGTCACAAGAACGATGTTTGTTTATTTTTTTAGTCAAAGAAAGATGTTCGTTGAATCAATGAACTAAACTCGAAGGATGCCCATTTTGCTGGGATCTTGCATTGGCCCATATTATCCACACCCCCACACCTTTTCCCCACACCCCCCACATTTATGTTATTTGACCAAAATACCCATAAAAAATACCAAAACTCACGCATCTCCCGTAAATATTAATTTACGGTCGAATAAAATTATTTTTTACCGTAAATACGAATTTACGGTATGCATATTTTGAAAAATATATACCGTAAATAACTAATTTACGGTATTCAACATGAATACCGTAAATTTGTTATTTACAGTAGGTAAATATTTAATTATTTTTCTCCCAATTTTTTTTATTTTTTATTAATGTTGTTTTTTTGTTTGTTTTATTTTTGTTTTATTCAAAATGGAATATTTTAATACCTTAAATTCTGATGAAGTGGACAAACCTACCAACTCTACTAATGCTATTGATTTTAGTGACGCATTCACTAGGATGCAACTGACCTTCTTGAACACGCTTCCTACGCGCAGAGGCAATTATACGCTCCTGCTCTCTAGCAAATGCACTCGCAGCCGAAGAAGTAGCCGCCACAAAACTCTCTGCCTAGACATATCAAACATATTAAGACAATTTATTTAAATATTAAAAAATAATTAGTATTGCAAATATAAAATAATTAGTATTGCAAATATAAATATATCTAAACATATTAAGACAATTTATTTAAATATTAAAAAAAGTATTTTATATATAAATATTAAAAAATTATATATATATATATATATATATATATATATTTCAAAATACGAATTTACGATATGTATTTTTCAAAATATGCATACCGTAAATTCGTATTTACAGTAAAGAAAAATTTTATTCTTACTGTAAATTCGTATTTACGGGACATGCGTGAGTTTTAGTATTTTTTGGGGGTATTTTGGTCAAAAGACATAAATGTGGGGGTGTGGGGAAAAGGTACGGGTGTGGATAACATGGGCCTCTTGCATTTTATAGCATATTTTCTGGGCCTGTTGGGACTTGGGAGGGTCCATCTTTACTTGGGCTTAGTTGAAGCTGCGTAGTTATTGTGTTGTGTACAATGGTTTTTTATATGCTTGTCTTTTTTCGGAGCCCTTGCTAAAAACTTTTCTTAGCCTTCTGTTCTGAGTTGTTGTGTGAATCACTAAAATTAAAGTAGGGAATTAAGGATTGACCAAAAAAAAGTAGTGAATTATGGTTGCTCTATTCTATTTTTATTTTCAGCAGAAAAAACAAAAAAAAGGCTTGATCCTATTCTATACGCCGTCACATCTACTTAAAGGAAAATACCAAAGAGAAAAAGAAAAGAACCTGTTACTTACCACGATAAAAAAAGACAAAGGGCAGGAATAGGATCATATGGCATCAGCCGCTTTATATTCACCGCATAATCGACATGCCGTGATATGACAGACCACCCCGCAATAGACAAGAACTAGACGACAAAATAAACGATGCATCGTGCTTATATAAAGTTTTGTTCTTTTCCTTTCTAATAATCATAATCATGCACTTAAACATAATGCAAACAAACTCCCTGTTCAGCCATTTTCTACTACACAATATGCAGAACGATGGCTAACTATGGGTCAGTATTATCAAGTATCAATAAACCTTATTATGTGGCCCTAGTCAGTTCCCCGAATGAATAAATAAATGTAATTAAGAACTGAAACTAGGATAAGGTTATTGAATTGACTTAATGGTTGGTTGATGAGATGATAACATGATATACTACCCCGTTTCTATTTATAAGCCATTTTTAGAGAAAAAAAAATGTTTCTTTTTATAAGCCCTTTTACAATTTACAAAATGTATTAATTATTATTTTTTTCTAAAAATACCCATAATCAATGTTAATAGTATTGTCTTGGGAGATGACAAGCCACACTATAATCAATGTAAATAAAGGGTAAATAAGAAAAAAAACTTACACATTATTGACAAATTTAATTAGACTAACTATTTTTCTTAATAAGCTATTTTTGTCAAAAATGGCTTATAAATAGAAATGGAGGTAGTATAAATTAATAGAATAACGTAAAAGAGACTCTAAATTATACAACAAAAAAATAAAAGAGACACTAAATTAATATTATGAGGACTGCTATTTGGTATAAGAAAAAACTAAACGAAATGAAAGAAATTGAGATTTGGGCTCGTGTTTATTTAAGAATTATTAATTATAAAAACTTGAGAAATGTAAAATCGCTTTTTGACGAAAATCACCTGTTCGTGTGTTTTGACGAAAAACAATTTCGTACCGATTAGCATTTTTGTAATATTATAAATATATTGAGGCTTCATTTCTCTCCCTTTCTTCCTTTCTCTCATTCCCCCTTTCCCACTGAACCCTCTTTCTTTCTCATCCCCCTTTCCCCGAGAAAACCCATCTCCCTTCCCTTGCCCCTATGAAAATGGAAACATTTTATCAAGAAACAAGATTTATTGAATCAATGTTTGTGAAACAATTAAAACCTTTTATGAAAAAATCAATGGTTTTTGGTTTTTTCATGTCTATTTGAAGGAATCGTGAATAAAATAAAATGAGATATACATGTCGAGCTTTGCTTTTGTAATTCAAACTTACTCTTGTAATCGGTTACTGTTACATTGAGTTGTTAGTTAGTTTTGTTTGTTACAAATTCTGTTTAAGAGTTTGTTAATCTGTTTTAGTGATTAAAAGTTAGTTAAGTGAGGTGAGTTGTGATTGGTGAGTCAGCAAGTGTGCTGACTAACTTGTTTAAATACATTGTTCATTGTGTAAAAGATTCATTCAGTTTTCATTAATGCAAATCAGTTTTATACACTCGAGTGCTTCTATTTTTGTTTCTCTGCACTTCTGTTTTTCTTTTTTACATTTACTATTCCATTCCTTTCTAGAGAAAAACTCGGCATAATCTTGTGAGTATATGAGTGTTACTCCAACAAATTGGTATCATAGAGCAATACGATTCTGGGAAGTGTGAGATCTTGTGTGCAAAAGCAAGATTTCTGGTCAAGAACAAGTCATGGCGGGCAATGGGCATTTCTCTACAAATTTACCAGTTCTCAATGGAAAGAATTGGGAAAGATGGATCATTCAAATGAAAGTGATTTTTGGTGTTCAAGAGGTTCTTGAAGTGGTGAATACGGGAGTGGAGGCTCTCCCTACAAATCCAACCGAGGTTCAAAGAAATCTGCACAAGGAGGCAAAGAAAAGGGATTACAAAGCCCTCTTTCTTATCCACCAGTGTGTAGATGCGAAAGTGTTTGAGAAGATTGCTGAGGCTACAAATTCAAAGGCTGCATGGGACATTTTAGTGAAGTGTTATGGTGGTGATGCCAAGGTCAAGAAGGTGCGCCTTCAATCTTTGAGAAGGCAGTATGAACTCATTTAGATGAACGGTGATGAGAAGATAGCTGATTACTTCACAAGATTGGTGACACTCACCAATCAAATGAAGAATTATGGGGAAGCTATGACCGAGGAAATGGTTGTTGAGAAGGTTCTAAGGACTTTAACTCCTCAGTTTGATCACATTGTGGTGACCATTGAGGAAACAAAAGGCCTAAGTGATGTGAAAGTTAAAGATTTGCAAGGAACTTTAGAAGCACATGAAATGAAGGTGACTGAGAGAGGAACTGAAAGAGAAGGGAAGCAGGCCTTGCAAGCTCAAATCAAGAAAGGTGAAGCTGATAAGAAAAAGTGGAAGAATGGTAAGGGAAAGGGTCAGAATCAAAAGGGTGGCTGGACTCAGAATAAAGGCAAAGACAAGCCCGAATCCTCTAATAAAAAGGGAGGAGTGTTTGTCAAGAACCAAGGGAAATAAAATAAAGATTCAATGTTACAACTATGAGAAGTTTGGCCACTATGCAGATGAATGTTGGCATGGCAAGGGAAACAAATAAGGCCAAAACAGTGAGGAGGAGGCCAATGTAGCACATGATGACTCTAACTCTGATCCTGTTATGCTTATGGTTACAGCCAGTGAAGAGACACCATGTAATGAAATGTGGTATCTTGACACTGGATGCTCAAATGATATGATAGGAAAGAAGGAGTGGTTGACTGAGTTTGATTCAACAAAGAGCACCAAGGTGAGGCTGGCTGATAGCAGCAATTTGGTGGCAGAAGGTATGGGAAACATAGCCGTGAGGAGGAATATGGCAAGAAGGCAGTGATAGAGAATGTGTTATATGTCCCAGGCATGAAATGCAACCTATTTAGTGTGGGACAACTTGTGGAAAGGGGCTTCTTAGTGACAATGGAGAAGGGAATCTTGCGGTTGTTTGACTCGAGCAAGAGGCTGATCTTGAAGTCCTCCCTTGAAAAGAACAGAACCTTCAAGACTAGCATAAAAGCTGCAAGTGCAGAATGTCTTTGGCCAGTGTACTCGATCAAGAGGTATGGTCATTAGTGGGCAAACTTTAGGTGTCTGTGCAAACTAAAGTCTAAAAAATTGGTGCTAGGAGTCCCTAACGTGATAGAGCCTGAGAAGTCATGTGATATATGCTTGATTGGAAAGCAACCTAGGCTACCTTTTAATTCAAGTCTACCTATGAGGTCTATTGATTTGCTAAATGTTGTATATTCTGACATTAGTGGGCCATTTGAGGTTGCTTCCCTAGGTGGGAACAAGTAGTTCATTACTTTTGTAGATGAGTTTTCAAGAATGATGTGGCTGTTTTTAATTAAGGCAAAGAGTGATGCCTTAAATGTTTTTAAAAGATTCAGGATTCTTGTTGAAAAACAAAGTGAGAAAGTCTTGAAAGTCCTAAGGACCGATGGAGGGGGGAGTATACCTCAAAAGAATTTGAGGAATTTTGTGTGAATCATGGCATTATGCATGAGGTTACACCTCCCTACACACCACAACACAATGGAATTGCAGAGAGGAGGAACAAATCGGTTCTAGATATGGCTAGAAGTATGCTGAAACATAAGGAGATGCCACACAGGTTTTGGGGAGAGGCTGTCTCAACAGCAACCTATTTGTTGAACAAATGTCCTACCAAAAGATTGAAGAATGAAGTGCCTGAGCAAGTTTGGTTAGGAAAGAGGCCCGTAGTGAATCACCTTAGAGTATTTGGATCATTGTGCTACAAGCACATTCCAGATGCAAAGAGGAAAAACTGCAGGATAAAAGTGAAAAGATGATCCTGGTTGGCTATCACAGTACTGGTGCTTACAGGCTGTTCAATCCTATAACAGAGAAGATAAAGATTAGTAGAGATGTGGTGATCATGGAAGATGAAAAATGGGACTGGAATGGAGGAGAGGAATCTGGTTCTAGTGCCTCAATCAGAGTTGACAGTGATGGTGAGGATTCTGATGCAGTAAGTGTTGGCAACACAAAAGAAGAAACTGAAGCAACAACAAGACCACAAAGGCATAGGCAGGTGCCAAGAAGATCGGAGGATTGTGAGATGGTTACTGACAGTGAGGTAAATGAAGAGGGTGAACTAATTCATTTTACTATGTTTGTTGATTCAGAACCGTTAGATTACAGGGCTGCCATGAAAGAAAGGGTGTGGAAAGATGCAATGCTAGATGAGTTGAAGGCCATAGAGAAAAATCAAACTTGGGAGCTGACAAGTTACCACTCAACAAGAAAGCCATTGATGTCAAGTGGGTGTTCAAGCTGAAAGTAAGTCCAGAAGGCAAAATTGTGAAGCACAAGGCAAGGTTAGTGGCCAAAGGGTTCTTGCAAAGGCATGGTCTTGATTATTATGAAGTATTTTCACCAGTGGCAAGGCATGAGACCATTAGGTTGGTTATTGCACTAGCATGTAGTAGAGCTTGGCCTCTATTCCATCTAGATGTAAAATCAGCATTTCTCAATGGTCCTTTAGAAGAAACACTGTTTGTCACTCAGCCTCCATGTTTTGAAGTGAAAGGGAAAGAAGATAAGGTATATAGGCTGCACAAAGCCTTATATGGCCTAAAACAAGCCCCAAGGGCTTGGAATAAAAGAATTGACAAGTTCTTTATGCAACAAGGCTCCAAGAATTGTGCTGTGGAGTATGGAGTCTATGTAAAAAAATAAGAAAGGGCTGAGTATATGAGTGTTACTCTAACAATACACTCACACGTTTAAAAGGGTAAGTTTTTGAGGTAATCTTCTCGAATTTGGATTGGGTGTCGTCACCATCTCTTTCTCTCTCTAACTTGTATTTATTTTTAATTTTTTTTGAACAAAGTAATCAAGGGTTGAAAGTGTGTGAAAACTAGATCCAATGGCTGATATTGTTCTAACAGCATGAAATGTATGGCTGCACTAAATCCAGGTCCCAATCTTCCCTGTTGCTTTGATTTGTAATATTTTGTGCATACTTGTACAATTACCCTTGTTCTCTAAGTGTTATATTTATATGAAAAAGAGTTGTAAAGTGTTTTACAAGGTAAAAGAACCCTACCACCCCTTTATTCTTACATTTATGTATTCGTTAGAAGCTTGAAGTGGCTTAGGAAGAAAAAAAATACTTGTAGCAAAGTGTAGTGTGCCTAAGGTGGGAAAAATACTTGTTGTAGTCATCTTTGGTTAGAAGATTATTAGTGGAACATTTGATAGTTTGCTAAGAACTGGTTGTAGCTTTATTAGTCAAGGTGAACATTTACACACACACACACACACACACACACACACACATATATATATATATATATATATATATATATATATATATTGATTTGATCTTTTTCCTTCTACTATCTTTTTATTTGGTGTTACATTTTGTGATTAATTGTTCTAACAAGGGATTCAAACGTGACTTGAAAGAGATTTCTGAAAGCCTTAAAAAATTTAAAACTTAAAAACTTCGTAAATTGGTCTCAGCATGTCTCAATAGCTTTTTAAAATTATGTCTTGGAGTCTCTACAAACTTAAGTTAACCACAAACATTTCTTTAAATTTTTTTTAAGAATCAAGATCAAGTATTTTGAACGGATCAAAAATCTTGTAATACAATTCAATCCAATTCTTATGTTTTCTTTGGGTTATTGCAAACTCCACGTTATCTCTTTATTTTCTTTCATAGTGAATGGAACGTAGATCGAACATTATTCTCACTTGACAATATTGTGGTTAGAAATTGGGGTTTTGGCCTGAGATTTCAGGAAAAACTACTCCATAATATTATTGTTGGACTTACATATATTTTTTGTATTAATTACTTAATAAACCATTACCATTGGGTGACTTCTATTGCCGAGAAGTATGTCAAATGGTCCTTAGGTAGACCATGATTAAGAGCTATTATATTAAGTAGGCTCGCATGATTCTATTAGGCATTACCCCCCCCCACACACATATGTATGTATGTATGTATGTATGTATGTATCACTCTCTTCACCATATGCTCCACATCAAATCAAGCCAGAGATGGATGAGCAACCTCAACTTCGACAGTCGAAGGTGCCGAAGCTTTGTCTTTGATTGTTCCACAGCAAATATACCTCTTTGCTCCTAGGTTCCCACGCCATGCCCTACAAGTGTTGCAATGCTTCTACACCATAAAAGTGGTGGACAGAGAAGCACTCTCCATAAGCAAGAAGCTACAGAGAGCAGAGATGGAGAAGGAGATTTTGGGTAGGCTTGATCACCCTTTTTTGCCCAACTTGTACGCTAATTTTGACGCCACTCATTACTTTTGCTTGGTCATAGCGTTTTGTCCTTGCGACGACTTCTATGTTGCTTATTGTCAATGTGAACGCGACATGGGAACGAGTGTAGAAACAGGATGGTTCTGGTTTTGTGTACATTGGCTCGTGACTGTTTTTGAGAAGCTGTGGGAGAAGGTCGCCAATGTGATGGTGGAATCTGGTGGATTTGAGATTCACAAGGGCGAGATCTGGTTAGATTTGGACTTTCAGTGTTAGGGCATTCTCATCTCAGCAGTTTTCTCAGGACTCCTTATTCTCTCCTTTGTTGGTGAAGGTTTATATAGAATTTGCAGATGGATTAAGATTCAAAAAGCATAGAAAGTCATATCTGAAGGGGGTGGGGTCGGGATTTTCAAAATTGCAATAGTTGCAAGCGCACAATGCGATGGACACGGGGGAGAGACGTTGTTTGAAGGTTTTATGTTAGTTAATATTTCTTCGAGATGTTGAAGAGCTAATTAGCTTGTTGGTGATTGATTTTACATGGACTTGATTTGCAATAAACGTGTATGCATAAAATTTATTAGATCACACAATTTTTCGTTGTTGTCAAGCTCGCAACCCCTCTATCATTCCGCCATAAAACTATCGCGAGGTCCACCATAGGACAACCATGGGACCTTCATTACATTTCCACCTTTGGAGAAATGAGGGGAAGAGGGGGAAAGAAAAGAGAAGAAGAAAATATTCAATGTGAAGGGTGCATCATAAGATCCGGTAGAGCTGCGTGATCCAACGATTCTTAGTCATGATCTACCATGAACTACTTAATTGTTGGTCTACTGTAGACGTCATCCATTGGACATCATTATAAGATGAGGTGGTTGCTAATATGGACCACTATTATAGGTGGTCCATACTGATCTATTTTAAGAACCATTGGATTAACCTTGCTCACCGATCTTATTATGGGTCATACGCACTAGATCGTGCACTATCTCCCTCCCCTGCTTGCCTTTTCCCTTTTTGTCTCCCTCCTTTCTCTGACTGACCAACAACCGCCAACTCAACCTTCCTCCTCCATCTCAAGCTTCTTTGCATCCCCACCATCAACAGTAAACCCATCACAATGATCCTCCCATACCCATCAAGTCCCCAACTTCAGTTTTCACTCAGAAGACTCTTTCACAACATGTTAGAAATATAATATAAAGTCATTCATTTGCCTTCACCTAACAGCTTAAGCTTTTGGGATAGTTGGTTCTTGACATGGTATCAAAGGCTCTATGACTAAGTGGTCTAGAGTTCGATCCCTGCCGCCCCTATTCTTCTAATAAAAATAATTGAATTTCAGCACAAGGTAGGTGGGCCTGTGCATTATCCACGTTTCAAGCCCAAAGGGCTTTCACGTGAGGGGTATGTTATAAATATAATATAAAGTCATTAATTTGCATTCACCCAACAACTTAAGGTTTTGGGATAGTTGGTTCTTGACATAACACCCCAATAAAGCTCTTCTCTTTCTTTGGGATTCTTCTCTTTTCCCTTTTCATTATGATTCTCTTTTCTCCATTATCACCACCTTGGAACTACGTGGCCCTAAGAATGGTGATGATGGGGAACCCAACTCCTTTCTATTCTCACTGTTTCCCAAATACGGTGTTCTTGGGCAGAGGGATGTGAAGCTTAAACTAGGGAAGCTTGTTGATGATCAAAAACAAAACTTTTTGACAAAAAAAAGTTGCTAGTGTTGCTTTTAGTTCTAGAGTTATGGTCCCCGACTCATCATTCACAGTTTTTCCAATTAGTGACAAATGTTTATCGAGAGTATGTTGAAAATTGTTGTTTTTGCTTATTTGATTCGTAGTGGAAAAAGTAAAAGAGGGAAAGCTTCAATTTCTCCCCTTCAATTAAAACAGAATGCTCATACGACGGTGGTTCATGGAGACATGACTGTGATGCGTCTCCCAGTCAGGCGAGGAGCTTGCTAGAGAGAATTTGACGCCACCTATGTTTTCTCTAAGATTTTTTTTGGGAGACAAATCTGGTATAAAGAGACCATAATAGCATATTGTGACCTTGCACAATCTAACGGGCGAGATTAAACAAAAATGTTGTCCGTCATATACTACCTACGATTATCATGAAGGTCTATATTAAGATGGTGTTTAACTTCTGAAGTACTCCCTCTGTCCCAAATTATAAGAACTTTTTGGTAAAATCTCTCCCACCAAGAAATGTAATTAATGTAGTTAAAAATAATAAATTTGTTTATAATTTTTATTGTTTTACCTAAATTATTCTTGAATTTATTGGGAAGGTAAATTATATTACACTTCATTTAACTTATTGATTAAAACAAAGATAAATTAAATAAGGGTAATAGAGAAAAAAAATAACTAATACTACATATAAACTTTAAAAAAGCCTTATAAACTAAGACAAATAAAAAAGACAAAAGGATTTTATAATCTGGGACGATGGAGGAAAAGTTTACAATTTTTGGCCAAAAGTTTTAAAACGGAATCTTGAGCATAATCTGCCGCAAAACTAGCCAATGACAATAATTCCTTACACAAAGTATGGGAAGCCGAAATTGGTGAATGGGGGTCGATGGATTTGGTGTAATATCGTGAGATTCAAAGGTTCGCACTACGTACCCGCGTGTGATATGCGATGTGACCCAGGAACCCATAAATCCATGGACGTTAGATTTGCTTGTCTTTGATTCGGATTTAGAGAGGCCGAAGCTATTGTAACTTTTATTTTGGTTTTTGATTTAACTTATTCTTATAAAACTGATTTATAAAATGAGAAGTGTTATTTAATTATAAATTTTTTTAAGATTTTATCTTTAATTTATATGAGACTTGAGTTTTTTTTAATATTTTATAATAGAACTAGAATAACAGATAGGCTTATACTAATGTTTGTTACGATAAGAAAGGTGACCGTCTTGGATTTAGCGCATCCAAAAGCGCCACAAACCTTCCATTACAGGAGGGGGAAAAACTCATCGATATGTTATGGGTCCAATCAATTTGATGCATGTGTTTAACTTTGCCAGCTTACGCATCATTGTGATTAGTATAATTTGTCAAATGTACGTGGCTTTGTCGTTCTCCACAAATGAAATTAACTTAGGAAGTGTGTTAATAATAATACTAATCGAATTTTTCGGTAAAGGCAGCGAGAGGGTAGGAACGATAGCTGGGTATAAAATAAAGGTGTAGACATGTCACAAACTTAATTCCAACTAAAAGTTGCTTAAGAAAATTCCAACTAAATGTTCCACATCTTTACATTGACTTTTAAATTAACAAAGTATAAAAAACTTTACAATGCAATTTGATAACATGATTGGACTACTGAATGACCGCAACCACACCGTGAAGTCATCAACCTTGGGCACAATTTATCTATCCATCTATTCTATTATCAAACTATTAACCAATACGCCAGTATAAATACCATTTTAGATATCTTATATTTTTGTTAAAAAACTTTACAATACAATTTGATAACATGATTGGACTACTGGATGACCGCAACCACACCGTGAAGTCATAAACCAATATGCTAGTACAAATACTATTTTAGACATCTTATATTAATGACGCATGTGCTTTTTAGGGACAAAAATATTAATCTAAATCAAAATAAATAAAAATAAAAATTTAATTCACATAAAAAATTATTTTTTTCTTCCCACTTTTTAATTTTTTCTCTCTCTTTCTCTTTTTCCACTCTCACTCTCTTTGTTCCGATTCATCTTTTTTTCCCCTCTCTCACTCTCATTCTTACTTTTTTTTTCTCTCTCTCTCTCATTCTTTCATTTCCCCCCTCTCTCTCTCATTTTTTCTTTTTTTCTTCTTCTTTTCTCTCTTTCTCTTTTTTTTTGTGCATCTTTTTTTTATTAACATTTTTCAATTTCATTTTTTTATTAACATTTTTTTATATTTTTTTAAGTTATTTATAAATGATTATTTTACTTTTGAGTCGTGACGGGAAACATTACATATCGGTATAATTACTTTATATTTTGTTATAAATGTATTTAATTTTTATAAATGATTATTTTGTTTTTGAGTTCTGACAGAAAAACACTACTTAAGTACATATCAATTTTCATAAATATTTTTATTATTTATAAATATTATCTTACTTTCAAGTGTTGGCAGGAAAACATTACATGTTGTTGGTATAATTTCATCATCTTTAAGGATAAACTAACTTTATAAATATCTTAATTATTTATAAATAATTATTTTGTTGTTGATTCGTGATCGAAAATTTGTTGTTGATTCAGTAAAATTTCTTTGTCTTTGATGGGGGAACGAAATTATTAAGTCTCGACGGGGAAAACATTACATGTCGTCGATATCATTTTATCGTCTTTGACACAGATCAATTTTATAAATGTTTAAGTTATTTATAAATGATTATTTAACTTTTCAGTCTCAACAGAGTTTTGTTATATCATCTTTCACACAAATCAATCTTTATTATGTATTATTTTATAAATGACACAGATCAATATTTATAGATGATTATTTTATTTTTTATTCTTAACGGGAGGAAACATTACATTTTTTTTGGTAAGCAAAAGGGGGACCAACCCCCTAGCCAAACAACAAAGAAAACTAAAAGCCCCTAGGAAACAAAGTAGCCACAAGGTCCGCCTTAAAGGCAATCGAGGCAAAAGAAGGAATGCTACTAAAAATTCTAGAGCAAAAGTGAAGGCTGAGACCTAACTTTGCAAACCCATCAGCGACTTGGTTGGCCTCCCTCAAAATGTGGGACACAGAATTTTCAGAACTTCCAGAGAGAGCGCTCCTAATATCCTGCACAATATTAAAATACGGATGAAGAGAAGAGCATCTTCCTGTAATTACATACTATCATCTATTATTTTGCTTTTGAATCTAGACGAAAAAACATAGTTTGTTGTTAGTATAACTACTTTTTATATTCTGTTTTTATGAATGCTATTATTTTTTATAAATGATTATTTTGCTTTTGAGTCCCGGCGGAGAAAATAACATGTTGTCGCTATAATTTCGTTATCTTTGAGCACATATCAGTTTTTGTAAATGTTTTTATTATTTTTAAATGATTATTTTATTTTTATGTCTCGACGGGGGAAACATTACATGTCGTCGGTATAATATTATCGTCTTTGACACATATCAATTTAATAAATGTTTAAGTTATTTATAAATGATTTTCTAACTTTTGAGTCCCAACAGAGCTTTTTATATATTTTACTATTTATATTTATATATTTGATTATAAATATCTTGATTATATATTATTTAAATATAGATGATTATTTGACTTTTTATTCTTAACGGGAGGAAACATTACATACTATTATCTATTATTTTGCTTTTGATTCTAGACGGAAAATCATAGTATGTTGTTTATATAATTACTTTTTATATACTTTTTTTATGAATGCTATTATGTTTTTATAAATGATTATTTTGCTTTTGAGTCCCGACGGGAGAAAATAACACGTTGTCGCTATAGTTCCGTTAGCTTTGAGCACATATCAATTTTTATAAATGTTTTTGTTATTTTTAAATGATTATTTTACTTTTAAGTCTTAACGGGGAAACATTATATGTTGTCGGTATAATTTTATCGTTTTTGACACAGACCAATTTTATAAATATTTAAGTTATTTATAAATGATTATCTATCTATCTAATCAACAAAACCCTAACCATGTTTATTTCATCTTAGTCATATATGGTGCACAAGTCACACAATTATATAAATAGTAATATTTGATATACATTTAATATTTCTTTCACTTTCACTATAAAATTAGTTAATTTTTAATACATTGAATCAAAAATATCATTTGCTATAAACAATCACGTCTTAAAATATTAAGCGTAACAAACAACACACGCCCCATACGAATGCATGAGTATCATACTAGTTTCAATTAAACATTAAATTTGGGGAACTACTTCTTGATACCATTGATTTAATGTTAATAAAAAAGTGTTACTATGTGTAACCGAAAAAAAAAGTGTTACTACGAAAAAACTAGTAATTATAATGGAGATAGATCTCAACGTGAGAATTTGACCAACTCGTAGTCGTATATTGATAGAAAATAAAATGACAAGTGGCAGGCAAAAGACATACTACCTCTTACTATTTAATTTTGAAAATTAAATAAAATAAAAAGAGAACAGAGAAGATGGAGTGCGTTCCACATACACTTGGCCAGTTATGAAGCTACCACGTATAAGAAGTTGCATTCTTAATCGTTAATCATGCATGTATGGAGTATTAATTTCTTGGAGGGATTTGTCTGGGCTGTGTCTTCCTCCTATAGTGGAGTACTCGGAAATTGTTCCATTTAATTAACAGATCGAGTGACAATTAATAAAAGACGATGGATCAGATACAATAAAAAAGTTGTTAGGGTATCGCAAGTTCAATCAACTAGTTTATAGCGAATAGCTTACAGTAGATAAGCTCGTGGGAAGAAAGTATAGATGTTTAGTAATCATGAGCTTATAGCGTTTTTCCAATAGCTTATAGCGTTTATTTCAGATACTACTTGAAGTAGCGTTTGGGTTTTTAGCTTATAGCATTTCATTTTTTCTCTCATTTTTACCCTTATTATTTTGATTAAATTTCTTGTTTATCCTTCATTAAATGATCATATTCTCTCTCATTTTTAAGCATTAACTAAAAATGCTCATTTATGTCATTTTATACTTATAAGCTAGTTCAACTGCTAATTTTATCAAACACTTTAAATTCAATCTGTTAGCTTATCCGTTATAAGGTCATCCACTATAACCTAGCTTATCCACTATCAGCCAACTTATCCAATACCCGCTAATTTTTGTCAAACAGAGCCTTAATAGAAACTTTGAGGTGCTTAGTATTCTTCTTACTTGTTATAGTTTCCACTCCAGATAGTAGTACTAGTATATGAAAATTTCTGTCAATAAAAAAGATATATGGAAATTAAAAATGAAGAAATAAAGAAGTTAGTTTGGATTTTGTTTCCTAATTTGACAAACAATGTAGTAAAACAGTCGTGTTGGGCATGATCCGTAGACCGTAGCTAGCTACCATAAAATGAAAGTAGGAATATAGGATGGAGTAATAATGTTACAAAAATGATGAACTTAATAATATTACATGTCGAATTCTTTTCAAATAGTTTTATTAATCTTTTCTTTGTACGACAAATTTTATTTATTTATTTTTGAATCCAAACATAACCATATTTGCTAAAATCATATATATGTCATTTATTAATTTTACTTTAAATTATTTTAATTTATTATATATTGTACAATTTTAAATACTTTAATATATGTGAAATATTTTACATGAACTAATTATGTATATTCTTTTTGTAATTTTAACTCTTAAAAAATTTACTTTATATTTGCATAAATGATTTTTAATTTTTAATTTTGAAATTTATTTAAATTTAAAATTTTCGATAACATACAATTTTTTTATGAATGTAATATATTAATTTTGTAATATATATCTCGCAACATATTAGATATTCAGAACAAGTTATCATTAATATTTTTATCTTAATCAATTTTACCCTCCTATATATGTTATCGTCTTTATTCATTGCACCAAATCAAGCTTTCTATATAAAGAATATCTTGATTAATTCATTTGATTAATTGCACAAGTGGTTACTCTTTTTTAGGAAATGACAGTTAATTATTTTAATTCCGTAATTCCTTTTATATAAAGAAGCACGACAAGAAATATCTTAACTAGAAAGTTATATATATATTCCTTACAATAATTAAAAATCAACTTTTGTTCTGTATCATAGATTTCATTGATGACTTTATAATCAAGGATAATGATATACGCATATGCGCGCACGTCCCTTTTCTCTCATAGCAAAGTTATGCATTGTCATTAGTATTTGAGGCCATGAGAAGGACTTGAAAATATGTGTGATATTGACAACTTTCTTTTTTTTTTTTCCCTTTTATTGAGAAGTATCTAAATATAATCATTAAGCTTTTCACTCAGGATTAACTATGCTTAATTGATTATCTTGTATTGTATTCTTCAATGTATATCTTTCTTTTTTTAAAATGGTTGATTATTCGTTCCTTTTTCAAATGTCCTTTACAAAGTATCCATAAATTATACTCCATTAACCAACATATATATTAGAGAGTTAACGTGATTATCTCCCGAAAAAAGAACCCGAGTTCAATTTCTGGAGTCTCCAATTGAGAACTCCGTGTGGAAATCGGATATCCTAGCTGACTTGAAAATTAGTCTTATAACGAACCCAAAAAACCTAAACTATAGATGCCCGTTTGTGCCTACTAATGTTATACCCTCGTTACGGTGGGTTAAAAAAAAATATTCTTCAATAACGAATTAGGTTTATAACTTGAGTCAACCGTAATAATTAAATACTAATAGTGTGTTTGAGAGTCTGTTTTGAGTCGCAATCTCAAACGAATGTTTAAGCCAATTTATGGGCTTAAAATCTCACCAAACGAATTGCTAAACATACTATACACTAAGTAATTCAAGGCTAATTAATTAATATCAAATAAAGCATGGTTTCGACAATGGTAAAGTCAAATGATACAGTTTCCTGGTTAGGCAATCCCTTTTGTATAGTGGCCAACGTGACTCTGTACTAGCAAGTAAACAAAACAGCACAAACATAATTTGATGCTTGAAAGTGAAATGCGGAAGATGATGCTAACAAAGGTAGCAAATTAGCATCGATTGCATCGTGAAGGAATTTTTTTTTTTTTTTTGAATTTATCGTGAAGGAAGTAATAATGTGTTATTAAAGTAAGTCACTGGTCCAAGGAAACAGTGGCTTGCAGATAATGCAGCAGCAGGCGCACAATGTAACGAACACAACACAAACAGCCTCGAGTAGAGAGAGAGAGAGAGAGAGAGAGTGAGAGTCTGACACACGATAGCAGGACAAGACAAGTGCCATGTAGTGGCCCAGCAAGCATTCACTCCCTTTAATTTCCTCACACCCTTTAAAAAGTGGGTCTTTACTCATGCTTGTATTCTAGTGATTATAATTTAATTTGAAGAATACTCATAACGTACCAGCGAGTATAATTTTGTGATTGATTTATATTTTAAAAATAAACTTAATTATCTCACAATTAATTATTTTTAAAAATGTAATTTTCTTAAAAAAACTAATTATAAAAACATTCACTAATGAACTTTGTTGGTTAGATTTTCCTTTCAGCTTGTAAAAAAAAAACACAAAGATTTTCCTTTCAAAACCACTTAGATTTGATTTTCACTTTTCACTATGATCGGCAAATATGTTTGGATAAGTGTTACAGACCTTCAAATTCCGTTTTCAAATAGAAGTATGATTCTATTTAAATTAAGAGTAAAGTCTCATTTTAGCTCTGACAATAATTGTGCGACCCATTTTAGTCTCTGACAAAAAAATAAGTCAAAAAATAGTCTCTGACATTTTCAAAACAGGGTCACGTTAGTCCCTCCATCCGTCTCCTTCTAAATTCGTCACTTAACGTACTGATGTGTTACGTTAAGTGCTGACGTGTCACGTTAACCCTTTGCTCGCTGTCAAAAGAAGAACATGTGTCGTTTTTTTTATGCAAACTCGGATTGGGACGTTTTAGTCCCTGTCAGTTTTGGGACATATTAGTCCATCTACCCCATTATTACCATAACAGGTTATTCTTCTTCTTCTTCTTCCTCCCTAAACCCTAATATGATTTTTACAGCCCAACATCAAATCAATCAATCCATTTGCCCATTGGTGTATACTCTAGAACTTTTGTCTCTGCTTGAATGGATTGAGAGTGTAGTGAACTAAACAAATCTATTTTAGTTCAATTTGTTTTCACAGCTCAATTGATATGCATAATTTTTCAAGAAATGTTTATGAATGTTGTTGGAAAATAATTGAATAATTTGATAGTGGAAAAAAGAACTTGACATCAGAAAAGGATAAAAAATTAATATGCATAATTATTTATGAAACATCAGCAACCATATGATATATTGGTAAAATTAAACTTTACCACATTTTTTGAAAGCTATGTTCATTTAGGTGAAGCTTTGATTGATTTGATGAAGATGGTAATCAACATGTAAATGTTTTGGTTTCTTAGATGAGATATTTGAATATTATTGAGAAGGGTGGGTATCAGGCTCTTCCATGGGTGAGATACATATCACTACAAGAAAAATCGGCTTACCGACGGACAACAAAAAGTCACAAATTAAGGCCATTTCCGACGGCCGAGGCCGTCGGTAAACGTAAGTCGTACTTACCGACGGTTTCTCGCCTTTGGATTCCCTCCCAGTTTTCAAATACCGACGGTCTTGCCCGTCGGTAAATGTCGGCAATTTCCGACGGCCCTGCTCATCGGTACTTAAAAACAGTCGTCGGTAACGCCATGTTCTTGTTACTGACGACATTAGGCCGTCAGTAACATTAACATGGCCGTCAGTATGCGACTTTTAGGTGTAGAACCCGACCATTTCCCTTTCTTCTTCTTCTTCTTCTTCTCTTCTCTTCTTTATTCCCTTTCTTCTTCTCCGGCTCACTTTCTTCCTCTCCCATTCCACCACCGCGCCACCACCTTATTCAACCGTGCCACCGCTGCGCCTCGCCTCCACCATGCCACCACCGTGCCTCTCCCCTTCCACCATCGTGCCACTCCCCTTCCACCACCGGGCCCCATTGCTCTCTTTTTCTGTAGCACTGCCGCGCCACCACCACCTACCTCTCCACTGTTCCACCGCGCCACCTCCCCTTGCACTGCCGTGGTCTCTCTTGCATTCTCTCTTTCTTTCTCAGCCAACCACCCCTGTCTCGTTCTCTCTCTGTCGCACCACCAGCTACCACCACCACTGCTGCCAAGCCACCACTTCTCTCTCAGGTATTTTGAATTTTTTTTATTTCGTATTTTGAATTTTTGCTGTGAAAAATTCGTTATTTATTTGTAACTGGCTATGAAAATTTCAGGGACCTGTTGAGATCGTTTTCGTGTCGAGTTCAGTGTTGTCATTGCTACTTCTCATTTTGTTTGACATATTTTGTGGTTAGTGATTTTGTGCTTTAATTATAGTCTGTATGATATAGGAAATATCGTGTTATAGTCTGTATGATCTAAGATTTATTGAGATATAGTCTGTAATTAGTATAAATCTATATTAATTAGGACTGAAATTGTGACTGTAATTTTGTTAAAATTTTGTATGATTTGGGATTTGTATGGTTAGCGACTAAAATTAAATGACTGAAAATTTGGACTGAAATGATTAGGACTGAAATTGTATGATTAGGGATTGAAATTTTATTAACAACTTGCTGAAATTAATGTGTTGATATTAGGCTGTAATAGATGGTTTTAAGTGTATTGATATTAGGATGTATTAGATGTGATTGTTGTTGAATTGAAAAAATCAATGTTGAGATTGATTGATGAAGGATATGTGAATGATGTTATGACTATATAAGATACGTTGTCTGGTTGAGCTTTAGGTAAAAGTGAATTACTTTTGTTTTGTATGATTGAGGAATGATATAAATTGTCGTAGCCGTAATATTGTCGTGCTGGAACCTTGGGGAAGATGAGTACCCAAGTTATATAGTTTTCTAGGAACCTTGATTTTGTCAAAATTTGATCATAACGTGTTTAACGAACTAAAAGATCAGGACTATCAGGACACGGATGGTTTAGAGCATCTCATGCATGATCAAGACTATCAGGATTATTAGTGTTGTTTGTACTTATTCTTTTTTATATTTTGGTATTCTTCAGATATTATTTTTAATTTATATTACGTTTCTTTTTTACTTTTCTTTTTAGTTTACGTTATCACATTTCTTAATATGGAATAAATAAATAATTAAATAACTAAATAAATAATTATAATTAATTAATAATAAATAAAGTTAATTAAATAATTAAATTAATAATTAAGTAAATAAATCAATTAAAGAAATTAATTAATTTAAAAATTAATCAAAATTAATTAATTAATTAATTTAATTAAGTAAAAAAATTAATCATTTAATTTAATTAATTAATTAATTTTAAAAAAATATCGACAGGTACGACCATCGGTAATCACTGTCTTGTATTACCGACGGTCTCGTGGAAAACTACCGACGGCCGTGTCCGTCGAAGATTACCACCGGTTTTTGACCGACGGGTTAGCCCGTCGGTAATACCGACGGAAAAAAAACCTGTGGGTAATCGTTTGCGACGACTGTTTTACCGACGGACAGGTGGCCATCGGTAGGCCGTCGGTAAATTAACGTTTTCGACGACATTTTTGTATTTGGCCGTCAGTAGTGCCGCTTTTTCTTGTAGTGTATAACAATGGTAGGAGAGTACGAACTAAGGCTTATTTAAGGTCTTGTATCCTTTTTTGGTGACTGCCATCTTCAACGTTAAGCGACATCAAACATATTTGGGTTACGGGAAGAAGAAGAAGAAGAAGAAGAAGAAGAAGAAGAACATGTTCTTGTAACAATGGCGGTAGCGGGACTAATATGTCCCAAAACTGACAGGGACTAAAACGTCCCAATCCGGGTTTGCATAAAAAACGACATTTGTTCTTCTTTTGACAGCGAGCAGAGGGTTAACGTGCCACACCAGCACTTAACGTGACACGTCAGTGCGTTAAGTGTAGAATTTGGAAGGAGACTGACGGAAGGGCTAACGTGACCCTGTTTTGAAAATGTCAGGGACTATTTTTGGACTTATTTTTTGTGGGCCTCACAATTATTGTCAGGGACTAAAATGAGACTTTACTCTTAAATTAATGTGCATTAAATTTCAATAATAATATCTTTTCATCAAGTAAATTGTATACTTAACTTTACAAATAATTTATGTTGAGATAAATTATAAAAAATACAAATTATTTTATTTAAGACATTTTTATTAAAATTAACTTTATAAAATTACATTTATCAATATGAACCTGGCCTACATCCGGTCCGTATGAACCTGATAACCAGCCTGCTGAAGAACTGGCTACAAAACAGGAGAACTGGTAAAAAAGGGAAAAATCGGGTCAAAATCGGTTTAAAAAAAAGAATTCTTTTTAATTTTTATTTTTTTAAAATGGTAAATAATGTCATGTTTGGCACATGAGATAATTTCTTATCTATTTTTTTACGCTGATGGATTAAATAAAATATTATAAAATTTAAAAAAAAATATCTACAATAATGTTATTATGGGAGTACCCACATTGTAGTATATGTGATTATTGAATATTAGAATGTTATCACGACATATTTGTTTTGGTTTAATATGTAATTTTGCATGTTATATATTGACTTATAATATTTTAAGTGGAGTTTAATTTTTAATGTTGTAAAGTTATGAATATTATGTTGCTTATTATTGTTTTATATATTATATTAAAAATATTATTTAATTGATTTCTAGTCCGACCCCGATTAGACCCCAGTTGAACTCTTAAACCTTGAACCAGTACCTTGTCCAGTTTAATGGCCGATCCGATTTTAGCAATCTTAGCTTAGACGTAGGACTGTTCCAAGCATACTAGATTTCTCTATTTAAGCCGGCTCAAATCCTTGTTTTTTTGCCTACTAGAAAAAAAATTATTTACTATTAATGTTTATAACACTTTTATTATTAGCCGGAGTGGCAACTATAGTGTTCTTTTCCCATGAAGAAGAGGTTTGAACCTTGCTTGAGCATGACCTCATTTTCAACAAAGGCTTCACTTTAAAAAAAAACTCACTTCAAACTTCGTTTTAGTCCTAAAAATAAGTTTTTTTGTTGTCATAGGCTTAAAAATATGTTGGTATGTTGGTCGATTCCAGGTTACATGATTTTTCTACATCAAACACCTCATATTTTATAACTTTATTATATTTTTTATTTCTCTTCAATATTACTTAAATTTAATTAATCAACATGAAATTTCAATTATACAATTTTTAATTTAAAGTTCATATAAATTTAAATTTTAAATTATTGTATCAAATTAAATTAATAGACATGTAATTTTATTTTAATAATTTTTAAATCATATATATATATATATAAATATATATTACTTTTTTTTTCTGACACTATAAAGATAATTTCCGAATCCTCTTACACCATTTGGTCAAAATAAAAGTCTGGTCTAGGACACACATTCATTTGAAGGGTAATGGACTAGGGTTTCAGAGAAGGACAATAATTTAAACCTGGACCAGGGTGCTGCAGGCTACGGCAGAGGACCAACATGACTTTGTCGGTTGTTCTGCAAGACAAATTCTTGCAGTGTAGTCACCACTCATTGTTCTGAGTGAGTGCAATACAACCTCGCTCCCCTCCCCTCCCCTGTTCCTTTCGTAGTCGGTTTTTATGGGGCTGGATGGGTGGTAGGAAACAAGGCCTTCTAGACCCCCTTCCCCACCCCACCATAACATATCATAACATCTCTTTAATTTCCACACACACACACACACCACTTTTCTGATAAATCAAGATTTAACAACACCACCACACATGTCTTCCTTAATCAATGTTTAAAGTCTCCCCCGCCAGGTGTTGTCGTGAAATTATTCTCTATATCATCTCTCTTTCTCTTACTCCCCAACCTTCCCTGTGTCTCCCAACCCAAGGCCACGCTGGTGCAGTTAAGCTTTCACCTCTTCAAATCTCTCTAATCTAATCAAGCTTCGGAGGTGAGTCTTATTTCTTTTTCACTTAAGGGACCCCGCTTAATTCTTATATTCTCATTTCTTTATATTTTCTACCAATTTTTATCCTTTTCTCTTTTGTTTTTTTTTCTTTTCCCTTTATTTCCGGAATTTTTTTCCCCTCAAAAAAAAAAGATTAAACCATTTTTTTTCCAGTACTAACTAGTGGGGCTATATAAACAGTTAAAGGACTTCCTTAGGCCTCTGAGAGTAGGATTGATTAGTGAAATTTTGGTTGGTGGGATTAGCACCCAGAACGTCAATATCAGCACAAGCAAAGGAAAGAATAAGAGTGGCTAGCTGTGCCAGTAATCACATCATTGAGTCTGTTTTGCTATTAGATGTGGATGAATTAGGGTTCACTTCAGCAGGCTACAGAAAAATCCACAACCATAATTAAAGAGAGAAAAAAAATCACTGATATGATTATGGTTTAAGGCAGATTATACTCTACCAAATCCTAATTAGCACAGGGAGTTGAGTTGAGATCAAACTTAGATCTCAAACACCTTCACACAGTATGGAAATGAGAGGCCAAGACAAGGAAATAAAGATGGCAGCAACCACTTTAGGTTACAATCTTCCCAATAGAGATTCTTCTTCTTCATCTGCAACTGTAGGCCAAAGAAGTAGTGATCAACCTCAAAATTCACACCACCACCACCACCATCTTTATACACCTCCCCTTGCACTCCCGCAAAACCAACAACCCCAAAGACCTACCAGTACCACAGATCCAGATCTAAGTTCATCACCTGTTGCCGCAACAACAAGCACTACCCCAATTACCCCGAGAACAGTTACGGCTACAGCACCACAACAGACAAGAAGTAAAATTTGGTACCGAGAATGTATGAAGAACCACGCGGCAAGCATGGGGAGCCACGTGGTAGATGGTTGTGGCGAGTTCATGCCAAGCGGTGAAGAAGGTTCACCAGAATCACTCAAGTGTGCTGCGTGTGAGTGCCACCGCAATTTCCATCGAAAAGAGGTTGAAGGGGAACAACAACCCCAACCCCAACCCCAAAACCAACACCAACACCAACACCAACACGTTCCCAATTATCAAAGCTATTATCCTAACACCAACAACAAACACAATAACGGTCATCTTCAGTTCCCTACACCACCTCCTTCTGTTTCTCTCCCTCATCAGCATCATAGATTTTCGCACGTGCTCCCCACACATACGGCAGGACCAGTTCCACCGGTGATGATGGCGTTTGGGGGTCCTGCTGAGTCATCCAGTGAAGATCTCAACATGTTTCAGTGTAACGCGGGAGCACAGGTATCCGTACAGGCGCAACCGGTTTCGAAGAAGAGGTTCAGGACGAAATTCTCACAGCAGCAGAAGGATAGGATGATGGAGTTTGCTGAAAAGTTGGGGTGGAAGATCCAGAAACATGATGAACAGGAAGTGCAGCAATTTTGTTCTCAAATTGGTATCAAGAGACAGGTTTTCAAAGTTTGGATGCACAATAACAAACAAGCAATGAAGAAACAGCAAATGTAAACAGCGTTGTCGAACTCTCTTGCATCCTGTTTGAAAAAAAATAAGGAGGAAAAAAAAATGAAAAATGAAAAAAAGAGACAGTAGATTTAATTTTAAGTGAATAAATAGATCAATTAGATGTGCATATTCAGACAGTGGAAGATAGCTGGCTTGATACATACATTCATTTGTAGCAGCTACAACTTTCCATGTTACTCATCTGTATGTTCTTAGTTACAACATACTTGATCAATATTCAATTTCAAAATGCAATGCGTGTTTTTTTTCTCGTGCTACCGATCTGTCGCTCATAGACTATCTACCACCTGATGTGATGTTTTTTTCGCTTCTCACAAGGATTCGAACTCATGACCTGGAGCTTAAGTACATGGTGAAAGCCCCAAGTCATATGTTGCAATCCTTATAGGAGGCGAAAGAAATACCATATAAAGTGGTAGATAATCTTATGAGTGACAGATTGGTAGTATGAGAGGTTCGCCATAAAAACAAATTTAAATATGTTATGCTCTTTCATATGGAAAACATGCACCGATTTCTTAGTGCAGAAAAATATGCACGGATTAATTACAGAATTCTCACCTCTTTCTGCCTTTTGGCGTGACCAGTCATTTTGCACCTGGGGTACACTTTCGAGAGAAAAAGAAGAAAAGAAAGAGAGGTGAGGACAACTTCAGGTCGTGGTGATGGAATTGGATATTACGTTGTTTGTTATGAGCTACTTAGGCTAGCTGTAATAACAATATTTCATGCGTAATCCGTTGAGGACCTTTTCCGTTTTAATCATGGAAGCTAGCCTCGGTTCCTGAACCTATTGGCTTCTATGCTAGTAATCAATGTTGAAGGCTTTTAAAGAAAATAGGATCCCACACTATACTGACCCAAACCACAATTTTGTCCTCTCATAGTCTTTGGCCGTTTGCATAGGACACCGACACATGAATTACTAGCGCAGACAATACCCGCACTTTTTCTCAAATCATTTTAAAGTTCATAGTGTGTATCACTATTCATATTTCATCATTGTCTGTATGCGATGCGAACAAATTAACCAGGTGGAAATAACCCAAATGATGACAAATAAACAAGGAGGAGGAGCAGGATACAAATTTCATCTGAAAAATTCAAACTCATGTTCAATTCACATTTATTTGTCAGTGTGTACTAGGCACATGGAAGAAGAAAATTAAGGCTATGTTTGGTATGTAAGAAAGTGGGAGGAAAGAAAGTGAAAGGCAATAAAGTTTATTGGTTAAAGTGTAAAATTGATGATGTGTCACATTATTATTGGCCTGTCACACTTATCCATGCACACTTTTTACATTTTTCAAGAAATTTTCTCTTTCCTCCACTTTCCGTCCCTCCTCCCAAACATAGTGTAAGTCTTTTTTGTCATTTCAAGAGAAAGGAAACCAGCTATATGAAATATATGGTGAGAGCCGTCACAACTATTGAACAAAACCCAGGAGTAATAAGCTGAATCAGTTTCTAAATCTCGAGTATAAATGTACTATGTTAAAATCTGAATATATAAGGGTATGTTAACTTTGTTTTCAAATTTTCGTTTTCTATTTTCTAATTAATACACATGTACTAGTACACACATAACAGAGAAATGATATCTACAATGGGAATTAGCTGTGAAAGTAGCAGTAACATTTTTAGAAATAGTAAAAACATTTTATCATTTTTAAAATGTTACTTTTGTCTGCACCACTAATCCCCACTTTAGATATCATCTCCTTAGCTATTTATGTACGGGTTTGTGTATTAACTAGAAAACAGAAAATGAAAATTTGAAAAGAAAGTAAACTGACCTTAGAGTATTGGTTTACGATAAACATTCAGACATTGTTTGCTATTTGTACTCCCAGATGTTATCGTTTATCATATAACGCATTTGTACCCTTCATCATTTTTTGTCATGTTCTGAGATTTACTCTTGATATGCAGCAGATATAGAACAAAGATTATGTGTTCAGTTTCAGCCTATTTTGACATCTACCATACACTCCCAGCTTGTATTATGCATTCGTGTTGAATATGTACATCCGGGACCATATGAAAGAGTGAAAAAGCTTGTTTCTTAGCTGATTGCCTTTTGAATTAAATAGTAGATGAAAAACTGGCTTCATCAATGAATTTCCCATGAAATTTAAGCTTTGTATGGATAAAAAGTTTGTGACAAATAGAACAATGCCTTAAAAACTTTAGTTTTGTAAATAACATATATACACTAATTTTATGCAAGAAATTAGTGTATATACTTTCTACACGATTTCTCTCTCTAGGTGCATGTCATATATGCCTCACTTTGGCCATATGTATTATAAGTAGTTTGTTGACCGCTAAGTTGTATTGCTAAGAGATAGTAGTTTTTTAGCGGCGTATTCATGGCTTCATAGTCTGTAGAGTAGTTTTCTAGATCCTTGTAAGGGTTAGAATACCTTTTGTGCTCCCTTATATTATTAATAATATTGTTTGTCATTAAAAAAAACTAATTTCTCGCATAAAATGGCATTTATCAAACTGGTTCAACATTTCCCGAGTTTACTAGCAACAAGCCAAGGGGAGTTTTTAGAATTTTTATGAAAAAAAGTGAAGATATTTTCAGCTGAGAACAGATAAAGAATAAAAAACCGTAAAAATAGTTACGAAGTTTCATTTTCTTTAACAATCATGATTTTATCACAATTTTTTCTACACGTCTTTTTATAACCTTTTTTTCTCTCTTTTTTTCTTCTTCTTCATATCTATCTTTTGTCACATCACATCCCCATTCTTTTTTCTATTTATGTACCTCTCACATAGTAGTACCATTTACGGAAATGAGTGATTTTTTTCCTATATTTTATGCATATTTACACACTATAATCCTGTGAACTTAAGATTTTTGCACCAGCAAAACAGAAGAAATAAACAAAAGCAAAAATAAAAAATAAAAAAAAATACTGAAATTATTATTTTACACTGGCGGAATTTCATGCTTCCTTCTCATTATGCCTCCTCCTCAGCAACCGGGGAAGACAAAGAGGACTATAACATGAAACCATGAGAATGAACTTCTACGAAAAACAAACTAAATGGTAACTTAGGTTTAATTGATTTGAACTAGTTAAGAAAATGTTTTTTGCATTAGTGCAATACTCATAAGAAATGTTAAAAGATATACTGCAAAACTAAATTGATCATGAAAACTGAGCTTTGTCACATAATATCCAAAATTCCGTTTTCTCCTTATTCTAAAAAATGCTCAAACATTGGCGAAGATATATATTCCTCTCTTTCTCTATATACATAGTTGAAGTGTTGAACCATAAAAACAAGCAGTGTGTATATAATACACTACGTCATATGCCACATTCAAGCTGTGCCAGTATACTATAATGAGATAGATATTATTACAAATACTTGACCGAAGATTCAATAATTAATCTAATACCATCGACTAAATTTAATTCGTCACAAGATTTGGTGCTTGCTGTAAAATAAGTACGCGAGAGTTTCTGGTAAAGTAATCGCATGCTGCTTGCAAAGCTGAACTTCCCAATTAGGATATATGCTCATTGTAAGTTTCCCACTTTGGGGATTATAAAGATTTAAAAAATGTAATTTCTTTCCTATCCGAGTATTAGTATTAATTTACCATTAACTACAGTGTATTCCAGTAAAAGTTCCTATCTTAAATTATAAAATTTTGTCCGGATCTTAGCATCATGGACCTAAATTCAGAGTTGTGGACCACAACACTAAAGAAGACCACTAACAAAATGCTGAAGAGATATCAAAAGAGACGGGATTACCTTTATTAAACCATGCACCTTTTACATGATCATACTCTTCTTATAACAAAGATAACAAGCTACTCATGTTAGGAAATTAAGGGCCCCAACAATTTATATCAAACGTCACTATGTATCACTACGTAAGTACCCATACACTACGTGAGTTAGCTCAGTGGTAGGAGCTTGTTTATAGCGCCGAGGGCGTGGTTCAAATTTCATAGAGAGACAGAATACATGGCCATTAGTGTCATTGAAATAATAATAATATATCCCCTTCCCCACCCCTTTTAAAAAAAAATTAGTTAAAAAAAAAAAGTATACATACACTAACTGCAAATGTTACTGATACATATTATATTATACATAGGCTGTGGTACTGCAAAGTCCTCATAACATTGGAACCTTTCAGTCTTTTCTCCTTCCATAGAGATCTGAGTTGTTTTCCATTTTCCTAATGAAAATGTCTAAACAAGTGCTATATCTCTATATTTTGAAAAGAAAAAAAAAATACAAAAAATAGGCACAATAACATGAAGAAGTACTAAAAATCTAACTGAAAAGTATACTAGTAAGGTTCTTAGAGTTAACAAAATAAGTGGCAAATTAAATACTGACCATATATCCTTTATATTTCTGGGCTGTTCCTCATCTTAGCTCCAAGATTGCTTGTGGCCTCTGAAGCCTTCTCCTTTGCAGCCTCATATTTAGCCTTGGCCTCTTCAGTCATGGAATTCCTTGCCGACATGTAAGCGTCACCGACTTCTTGTTTAGCTTGGTCAAAAGTTTCGTCGACTTCGTCTCTTGCATCATTGGCCTTATCTCCGGCCATATTCATTCGCTCCTTCGCTTCCTCATAAGCATCAAAGGCCTTATCTTTTCCATAATCCATTGCTCCTATTACTTTGTCTTTGACATCATACATTTTCTGCGAAGCCATCTTAATTCTCTGATTAGTGCCATCATTATTGATACCTGATGAAGCCATGTCACTCATTTTATTCCTAGCTTCATCATAAACATCACTTGCTTTGTCCTTGGCATCATAGAATTTATCTGATGCCATATCATAGACATTGGCTGCTCTATCTCTTCCATATCTCATGGACTCAGCCATGTTATCTTTGGCATTGAAAGCCATATTTGAAACCTTATCTGAAGCTGTGTATAGTTTTTGCTTAGCATCCTCATAGGTATCTTGCACTCTTTCTTTGGCTCGACCCATGGCTTCTCCTACTGTGTCTTTTGCGTCAGCCACGTCCCTATCTGTTGGCATTCTGATGATTTCATCACCTCCATGATAAGCCTCTGATGCTTTTTCACTTCCATATGCCATGGCTCCTGAAATTGCTTCCTTAGTATCCGTAACCTTCTGAGAAGCATAATCCGAAGCACCTAGACAAATTAAAGAAATTACATTGCTTGAATTCGATATAATTAACAATTCAAAAATTAAGAGGTACATAAATAAGAGTAGTGGCAAAAAAGAATGAACAAATACCCGATGCTGCAGATTTCTTAGTCTCTGTGGCCCTTGAAGCAGCATCTTCAGCAACTTTATAATTCATGTTTTGAGTCGCTTGTTTTTCATAAGCATTTTCCGACCCAAAGCTTCTGGAATAACAACAATAATTGCAAACTAATTAATGAACAAACAGACATTTAAGGTTTGGCCTAATATGCACAAGATCTGGCACTAACTTGTAGATATAAGTGGACAAAGCAATTACTGGTCTAGCATAACAAAAAGTCCCCCGATACATCCCTCCGGTGTGTTACCGGATACATCCACAGGTATGTTACACGATGCAAAAAGTCTCACTCTTATACAGAGACTTGGAAAGGATGCTTTTGCTTACAAAGCCTACTTCCAAGCTTAGAGCATCTCCATTCCAATGGTTTGAGTTGCTAAACTAAATTAGGATTGCTTAACTCTTAGAGTTAGAGATCCTACTACCCTATCAGATCAAGTTTAATAATTTTAGCAACTTGCAACTTTTCACTCCAAAGAATTAAAAAACTAATAAGATGAGCCCCACAATTTGAAATGCTGGGGCATATAGAAATTATATTTTAATGTTAAGAACATGTTGAACAATTTAAAATACTGGGACACCGAAATTATATTTTAATAAAGAACCAGTTAGTTATATAAAAACTGTTTTTACATGTGGCTGACAAACGTAATGGATTCAGAGTTTTATCCCTACCAACCCCACTAATATAACGATTAACAGCTAATATTTGCGGCTGCCAACCAATCAAACTCCAATGGAGTTCGACACCATTGGAGTTCGATTGGGACATGGTCAGGCATCCTCTCCAAGACTCGAATTTTTGGTACAGTTATTTATGATCATGGTATAAAATTGGAACCATAGGCATTGATGTAATGTGATCTCGGAAAGGAAATTTTTTGGGTTCTCGTACCCGCTTAGTACATGCATGGGATGGCCGAGATCATGTCCCGAAATTAATTATAGGAAAAATGCTGCCCGACCCATGAAAGACATGCTTTCACTTAGAAACATTAAAATAAAATAAAGAAACAAATTAGAACCCAAAACGAGTCTATTAGGATTGAGATTAACATCTTTTCCCTTTTATAAGTGGAAGAAACATATAACTATACTTGCATAACTATGAGAGATTAATTAGACGCAGGAAAGGAAGGGAATTATTGGAAACAATGAGAGAGAACATTACTGGGAGAATCTATCGCGAGCCCAATCTGCCAAATTCTCGGTCTTCTCCTTGGCATCATGCACGGTTGATGCAGCAAACTGCTTGGCCTCCTCTGCTTTGGCTTTGGCATCTTCAGCAACATCCTCACCCAAACACCTACACATCCCCACACACACTGCAAGCCACAGCACCAACAAGAAAAGCTTCGTGTTTGCCATTTTCCTTTGGTCCCTCATCATCTGTCTGTCTCCTCTAACTTTTTTCTCTTTGTCTGAACGAAAAAGGATTTTCCTTTCGTTAGCGATGTAGTAGATGTAGAAGTTTCGCGTGATACGAAGAATGGAATAACAGATGCCGTTGGGGTAGTGTTGTTATACTTGCAATGCCGCATGAATCGCCACGTGGTGCTTCAGGAGAAACGTGGCGAAATATAGAGGGTCACGAGGGAGTGGACACGCCATCTTTCGGCCACGTGTTAAACAGGCCTCAAGTGTTGGACCGTTGGGGTCTCGCCCGTATGGCCTGCTAACACGACCAATCTCGACGGTTTTAACCAGTTTTCTTCCGACTTAAACGAGGGTCTGAACTTGTTAGATCATCTTTAGCGCGGAAAGGAAAATTAGGCTGATTATCTATTTTGAATGGATCCTTTATTGACGGCTAGATTTTAAGATCCCACTGGTTTTTTCTCCAGTGGTAGAAATGAAAGTTGGCTTGCTTATCTGTGTTCACTCTGATCCCTCACTTATTTAGGTTAAGAGGGTTATTACCCCTTTTCTCTTTAGAAAAGGAAATTTAATTTTGAACAGGAGACCGTGTGCAAAACCTAAAATGAAGTAAAGTTGGGGGAAGTTATGCGAAAACGTGGATACATATCTATACCGTTATATAAAGGGAATGGTTTCAATAACTGTTTTTTGGTGTCCTAATTTATTTCCCATTTTACTCTTTAGCAGTTTACAAGAAAAAAACTGCATTTTTTTCTTCTTGCATAAGGTAGTGTACTCTCTATCCATTTTTTTTACAGGTATTCATTGTAGCACAATAGAAATGTGGAAAGACGGGCACGGTAGTGCCCGTCTTGCCGTTAGTGAAATACAATGACCTTTATATATAGGTACATATTACGTTTTTGATTTTCAGTCTTCAATTTCAACTCCTCTTTCGTTCTATACAAGCATCTAAGTAACGAGATAGGCCGATAATCCCCAAGGGCAAATGGACACTCCACCTTAAGGATACACTACAAGAATTATCGTCATTATCGACGGCCAAAAGCCGTCGGTAATTTCTAAAATCCGTCGGTAATTCGAGATTACTGACGGCTTACCGACGACCACAGGGTCGTGGGTATTTCCCTCCTCGGTAAATTTACCGACGGTCAAAATAAAGTCGTCGGTAATTACCGACAGCTTTTCCGCCAGAGAGTCGTCTCGTGGCCGTCAGTAAAATCCAGAAAACAACCAATTTTTTGTTGCCATCGGCAAATTTACTGACGGCTAAGCCCACTGTATATTACCGACGGCTTAGCCGTCGATAAATTTACTGACGGCTAAGCCCACTGATCTTGAAATTAAAACAAAAAAAATTTCACACAAATACTGTAAAACAAAAAGGGCTATCAGGTAGATTATACTGTAAAATCTTGAAATTGATACTATGCATGAAAACTCAGCATACAAGTCTTTCCTCGATTATTTCAATAAGAAATTAAACCTCCCAACGAGAAATAAGCAATTTATAGAATAACTAATTCAGGAACAGTCCTTTTTGTTACTAGCTGCATCTTCAGCCAGCGTCACCAATGCCATGCCTTCAGTGGTAACATGCTGGGAAAAGGAAAATAGAAAGATGCATAAGCAAGCAAGAAGAAAGCATAAAAAGACTAGAGCCTAACATTTTAACAGATATTTGCATATATCAAAGGTAGGAAAAGCAAAAAGATAGGTTCAACGCCACCAACCTGCTTAAATATACTAGAAACAGGATCCAAGCCGCGAGGTATTTTAGAAAATAGCTTGAACATCCTTGACAAGTCTTCAACCTAAACATTTAAAGGAAAACATGAGAACACTACATTCATGGTTAAAAACTTTGTAAGTATAATAATAATTAACAAGTAAGAAGAATTTCATGCATGCCTTGTTATCTCTAAGTAACTAGCTGTAAACCCGTGCATACGCACGGGGCGCGTCACGTTGGACACTAATGTTTCTTAAACACACAACATATGAATAGTGAATACATGTAATATTTAGAATCAGTTCATTGAATTAGGCTGATGATGATCAACTATGAAACAATCACAAATATTCAGGAAGAAAGAAATCTTAATATTGTACTTGTCCAACTCAAATATATTATACAACCAATTGTCTCATAGTGTATATCAAAATGTCAAAGGTACTAACTCTTCCTAAAGTTTCCACCGTACTTTTTAATTCCATTTTGATAAGGAAGCAAGAGCTTTGCGGTTAAGAGCTAGAAGAGGGACAACAAAGCTTCAGACAATGACTAAGCTTCCAATTTCAGTGGTACCTTATATTACCACCCTGTCCACAAATCTTCAGCAAAACTACTTTAAACCTTCGGTCAGTGCACCTCTTTAAAGGTTTTGAACCTGCCCATTCAATCAAATGATGCACGATCATCATCCATATAACATATTCATTCATTTAAATTAATAAAAGAAATGTGTGCAAATGAGCAAATGCAAAAAGTCTTAGTGCACAAAGAATTGATCACTTTGTATTACATACTACTTAGACAACTTATTCTTTTTAAAATTCTGCAGAAATACTATTTTTTTTCTGCAGAAACACTAATTATGCAGATGTAAAAGAGTAGAAATAAAATTATGCAGAAACCAAATTCTTGTGAACATACACTCAACCTTTACTAATTTATATTCTTTCAACTTTTAACTTGTGTATATCAATCCCAAGTCTTATATTACCCTTCATTGCTCTCTACTCCATGATTTTAGAATATATAAGTCTTTTCCTCTTGAAGTCTAGTCTTCCATTTATCCAAATCAGAGTTCTTCACTGTAGCATGTATCTTCTGCAGATCAAAGAACTTATCGGAAGTATGTTGTTCACAAACTGGATGAACATATTAGAAACTGAAAATAAGAAGACATTAGTGACATGATTGGAAAAAAAAATAAGCAAAGGTGAACGGAAAAATTATTAATTTTTTCAATCATCCGTGTATCCAATTTTTGCCCCCTCTATAAGCCATCCTTAAAAGCAAAACAGGGATGGATAAAACATGCTTACTCCAGGAAATAAGTCATAATTACATACTTGCTGAAGATTAAGACTTAAATAAATTTATAGTAAGGAAACAAATCTAGAAATGATATATGGAAATCAATGATTTGAGGAAACCACCAAAGATTATCATGACCAATCACAATTCCATTGGCATTGAAATAGAAACCCATGTGATACAGCTTCAAGCAAACAATCTTGAAGAACCAACATAGTTCAATCAATCAATATTCAATCACAAGTAGAAAGGACTAGAAAATGATTTTTGGATTCAAGAAGTGGGTTTCATACACTGTAAGTTCTGCAGGAAAAAGAAAAAAAGAAAGAAAAATTTGTGAGCCACAATTTGGGGATTCTATGTTACCTTAGGGATTGAAGAATTTGGGGATAAAATCCCCAATTTCTAGGGTTTGAGCTCCATCACCCCTTTGATTCCAAGCTTTCCTTTGAGCCTTGATCATCTCCTCTTCCATCTTCCTCCTTTGTCCCTCTGTTCGAGCACTCTCTCACCTCCTCTGTCTGGATCTCTCTCTCCCTCGTTGTCTCTCTCTCTCTCTCTCGGGTTGTATCTCTCTCTCTCCCCCTCGGTCTCGTTCTCCCTCTCTCTTCCTCTTCCATGGCGCGCCGTCGTGCACCGCCACGATAGGGCATCCGGCGCGACCTCACCGTCTTTCTCTTCCCTCCGTCGCACTCTCTCTCTCTTCTTCCTCTTCTCCCTTCTTCTTTCTTTTCTCTTATTTCTTCCTTTCCTCTCTTTTCTTTCTCTTCTTTACTTTCTTTTTTTTTTCTCTCTTTTGATCCCACGATGGAGAAGAGGGTTTTTGTGCAAAGTGGAGAAGCTGGATACATGTATGCTTAAGCACGGCTTCAGTGTCAGTGTTGGTCAATGGTAGCCTAACCAAGGAATTTAGAACCTCTAGGGGATTGCGACAAGGCGATCCTTTATCACCGTTCTTATTCCTTTTGGCTGCTGAAGGTTTAAATGCACTTGTGTCAAGATCGGCTGATTTGGGGTTGTTCTCGAGGTATAAGTTTCGATCACAAGGACTTTGTCTTAGCCACCTACAATTTGCGGACGACACATTATTAGTGGGTGAGAAAAGTTGGGCGAACGTGGCAGCATTCAAGGCTATTTTGCTATTGTTTGAGGTGATTTCAGGCCTAAAAGTCAATTTTTATAAGAGTCAGTTGGTGGGGGTGAACATATCCCTGAGGTGGATGGAAAGAGCTGCGTATAAGCTTAATTGTAAAGTTGGTGAGGTTCCATTCAAATACTTGGGCCTACCCATCGGTGCAAATCCTAGGAGAAAATCAACATGGACACCGGTTGTGGATGTGGTGAGGCGTAGGCTATCATCGTGGAAGAGTAAGACTTTATCTTTCAGAGGTAGAGTGGTGCTCCTAAAATCGGTCTTGTATGCGCTCCCAGTGTACTTCCTTTCCTTCTTCAAGGCTTCGTCAGGTATCATCTCTAAACTTGAATCTCTTTTCAAACAATTTTTATGGGGTAGGTCGGAGGATTCTAGGAGAGTGAATTGGGTAAAGTGGAAGAGAGTATGTTTGGATTGTGAGAAGGGGATTTGGGCATAAAAAATTTGAGAGCTTTTAATTTAGCATTACTAGGAAAATGGCTTTGGAGAATTAAGAGTGAGAGGCAAGGATTGTGGTACAAAATATTGGTTGACAAATACGGGGTTGAAGGTGGGCAGTTACAAATGGGAGATACAGGGGGTTCTTCATGGTGGAAAGATGTTAAGTTGGTGGATAAAGGGGTGTGGGGTTATAGGCAAAAGTGGTTCTCTAACTCTTTAGTAAGAAAGATTGGGGATAGGGGTGAAACTAAATTTTGGAAGGATCCATGGTATGAGGGGGAGGCCTTAAAAATTACATTTGGAAGACTATTCTCAATAACGTGTGAAAAAGAGGCTTCAGTAGCGGAGGTGAAGAATTCGGTTGACGAAAGGGGACGGAGGAGTTGGAGATGGCGCAAAAGCTTATTCCAATGGGAAGAAGACTTGGGCGAATTAGGAGAGGTGATAGTTCATTCAGTTACAGGAAGGAATTAGAGATGTATGGTGGTGGAAGGAGGGTTCTGTAGGGGTGTATACTGTAAATTTTGCATACAAACTGCTCATGACAGAAAATAATAGAGGGTCGGACGGGAGATATAAAATAGTGTGGAATAAATTGGTCCCTTTGAAGGTGAAGGCATTTGTGTGGAGATTCTTGCAAAACAGAATTCCTACAAGAGATAATTTAGTGAAGAAAGGAATAATTGATAGGGATTAACTGAATTGCGTTGGTTGTAATAATGAGGGCGAAACAGCGGAACACTTGTTTTTTACTTGTGAAACATTCTCTAAGGTTTGGATGGAGATACCAAGGTGGTTAGGGTATGCTATTGTTATGCATAAGAGGGTCATCAACACTTGCAATAATTTGAAGGAATAATCCAAAGGAGGAAACAAGTGCGAGAAAAGATCATTGTCATATGGTTTTCTTGTATTTGGGCGATGTGGAAAGCAAGAAATAAGAGGATTTTCCATGCAAAACAGTTGGTGGTAGCCGAGATAGTGGAGACTACTAAGTTACAGGCGTGGAACTGGTTACATGCAGCTTTAAAAGGGGTTACATATCCGGTGGCGCAATGGCTTGCTAACCCATTAGCATGTTTGGGACTGAGTGGACCCTGAAGGAGTGGCACCCGGAACTATTAAGCATGCTGGGATATCTTCTGCAATAAGTTTGAACAGATGCAGAATACTAAAGGAAGTGACAAGATTGGAAAAAGAGCTTGTGCAACTAGAAAACCATTTCTTATCTGATAAAAGGCTAGTAAAGGGGATGCAACAAGTAATGCATCAACAATCACACTGCTGCTGCAATATGCTCTCTTTGTGTCAGCAGGCTGTCTTTGGTTCTACTACTATTGCATTGGTCATTTTGCTCTTAGTAAACTTGGTTCATAGAATGTACTTTGTGAAGATTAAGTCTGGACATTGGTTTGCAATGTAATTTGACTGTGAATGGGTGTGGTGATTAAACATTGGGTAGCAGAACCGTGCAGCAACTCATCTCCTAATTTTTCAAGGCAATGGGGTATATTTTCCTTTTACAGCCACAACATAAAAGCTGCAGAAGTATATATTTTTTGTGGCTTGTAAATTTGATGAAGCATTTGGTGTACTGTCATAGATGCTGTGCTGATGCTTTTTGTTCTTAGATTTGGTGTATCTTTTTCATGTATGTTGTACTTGGCTTGGCCCAACTTGTGCCAATCCATGTTATTAATTCAATAAAATCTTCTTTGGCTTTTCCAAAAAAAAACATGAGTAGTACCTAGAGTAAGCTCCTCCTAATTCTGAGACAGTCCCATATTATGTTTCTAATTCTGTGTTTAATGCTTTCATTTATGTGGCCATCGTTTAAATGATTTCTACTTGATTCTTTGATTGGAAAATTGAGAATTGAGTTAGGAACCGTATAGTTCGTAGTTTACGGATATAATATGGATTATGTGAACTCATATATATAAATTCACTTGCTTATTGATTCTCTAAAATATGAATCATCTAAGGAATTAGAGTTTCTATTTATGAAAAAAAGGGTTTTCTTCTAAGGAATTGGGATTGTCTTAATTAGGTAACTTGAGTGATAATTTGTGTGGGATTCATCTCAAACTAAAGAAATAAAAAGATAATATCAGAGGATAGTGGACTGATACTGAACCTAATCATTTTGCTATCGTTGAAATTTTCTTGTATTATTGTTAATCATTGTGTTTCCATTGTGTTTAGCCTATTTTCTGCATAATTCCACTTGTTCACTGTTATATTTTCAAATTCCAATGTCAATTACCCACCCATTTAACCATTAACTCTATTAATGTTGCCATCTTTACAGATGCAGATTGGGCTGGTTCAGTTATCGACATGAAATCCACTACTGGATATTGTACCTATGTGTGGGGAAATCTGGTTACTTGGAGAAGTAAGAAACAAGGAGTTGTTGCTAGAAGCAGTGCAGAAGCCGAGTTTAGAGCAATGGCTCAAGGTATTTGTGAAGGCTTATGGATTTACAGAGTCTTAAAGGAACTTAGAGCGACAGTTGATCTACCTTTGAAGCTCTATTGTGACAGTAAGGCCGCAATAAGTATAGCTCATAATCATGTTCAGCATGATAGGACCAAACATATTGAGATTGACCGCCATTTCATAAAAGAAAAACTGGATGTTGGAATTATCTGTTTGCCTTTTGTGACTTCTAATCAGCAAATTGCGGACATTCTGACCAAGAGCTTGGCCAGGCCCAATTTTGAGCGGTTAATAGGCAAGTTGGTCATGACAGATATCTATGCACCAACTTGAGGGGGGTTGTTGGAGAATCAGGCCCAATCCCGATAATATTCTCCTAGATTTTATTTTATATTTATTTCGTGATGTAGCCTTTTGCCAAGTTTTCATCGGGACTCTTACAAACTCGACCCTTACTTGGTTTTCTGACCAGCATCCCCTGTCCATTAGAAGCTTTATCTATTAGATGAATTCAGAGGTTAATTCTCAACTAGTGAAATATAAAACAACACAATACAAATTTAATTGGTTTGAAGTAGAGACTTGATGAGTCCTTCAAAAATTTAGGTCAAATTTAATCAAGAGAAGGTGAGATCCAAGATATGACACTGGGCTTATCTTTTTAGGCTTTATCATTCGGCTCAAAGCTAGTTTTTCATTAATTTCAAAACGATCAATATTCACATATTGAAAAGATATTAGTGTTCATCTCTTGAAATCTTTTTTATTTTTTTTATTTTTTTGTGTCAGAAATGTAGGGTTTCATTAACAACAGGGCAAGGCCTAAACCACTACAAGTCAAAGGCAAGGCCCAATGTCTAAACGACAGCCAAACCAGGAACGACATCACGCTCGTAAAAACACACACGGGAATTATCCCACGAGGCCAGCAATGAAACGAGACAAAGTACCAAATAGCAAGGTTACAAACTTTACCCCAAATAGGGTTAGGGCAAACTAGATTTAACCATCCCTTCTGGAAACTACCAAATTAAGCCATCGCCATCTTCAATTCTGAGCTTCAATAATTGCGAGCAAAACGATCCACCCACCTTACCTATATGAATACGATCCACCAACCAGGAAGCAACCCAAGCAACCGCCATCAAAATCAGTACAGAGGCACCAAGTTGAAGGCGCAAACCAAAGCAATCGGATGCCCCTCCTGACTAATTAATGGATCCTCTCAGAAGAAGCAAGCATAGCATCTCTAACAAGAGCTACTCTCAGGTCTTGGGGGGGTTCCAGCACCTGCTACTAGAGAGAGTCGCCTCAGAACTTAATTGGGCCAAGGTATGAGCCGCTTCATTCCCTTCTCTTTCCACCCAAGTGAACCCACAAGCAGAGAAGCTAGCTTTCATGAAGAGAATGTTAGATACAATATGCTCAATCTCACCTCTGTTCAAATTATTTCTGCAGGTTTCATTAAGATCCAAGCAGTCACTTTCAAAAATAATAAACTGCAGCTCCAAATTACGAGCTACCAACACAGCTTCACGCAGCGCTAAGGCCTCTGCCACTAGAGCGTTAGGAGCCAGAGAAACACATGTATGGCCAAACACAACTTCCCCTTTGCTATTCCTTGTAATGATACTTGTTGAAGCTTTACCATTCGCCAAATTAAAGGAAGAGTCAGAGTTTACTTTGATGAAATCCCCATGGGGATGTCTCCATTTTCCTTTGATCTTCCTGTTTCCCCCAGAGTTAGGCTTGTTGTACCCCACCTCAGCTTGGTGGAGCCAAAATTCAGAAAACTTGGTCTGCGAACAGAGGTAAGAGTCCATAGTTCTAGGGAGTCTGTTGTCAAACGTAGCATCATTTCTGCTCTTCCATATCTCCTATAGAGTAAAGATCACTCTAGCCATAACAAATTGTTGACCCAATGGATGAGAGGTAGCTTCTAGAATAGTATTAAGGAGCCATTGGGAGAAGTTAGTGATGGTCTCTCTAGAAAGTATTTTGATAACCTATACACTGAACCAAACAGGTTCAGTCCAAGCACACAACAGGAAACAACGTTCCATCGTTTCCTCGTCCATAGAACAGATAGGGCAAAGGGGGTTTTGGGCTATTCTACACCTAAACAGGTTGTCCTTGATGGGGAGAGCATTATGTATAACCTTCCAAAGGAAAGTCTTCAACTTTTGGGGTACTACTGCTCCCCACAAGTCCTTCCAGAGGGAGGGAGGAATTTCAGTAGAGCTAAAAGGATTAGAATCCAGCACAGTCTTCATATCTTTACACTTATAGTAGCCAGATTTCACTGAATAAGCCCCATATTTTGCTAGTGGCCACCAAAGTTTATCATGTGTTGTTGACTAACTAAAGGGGGTTCTTAAGGCTGTAATGGCAGATTGGGGTGAGAGGGCTTCCCTCAGTTTAGCCACATTCCAGTAGTGACTGGACTGATTAATAAGATCCCTTACTCTTAGGTCTTGAACACCTTCTTTAAGAATAGCTTTGTCTCCAGAGGCCAGCCATAAATCATTACTCACACTAATACTGTCACCTGAGCCAATGGACCAATGACAAGAGGATTTTAGGAGATCCCTGCCATGTAGAATGCTTCTCCAGACCCAAGAATCACCTCTTTTTACATTGATAGACCAGAAATCTGTTCTACTGCAGTATATGCTCAAAACAGTTTTAGCCTAGTAGAAATTAGGATGCTGAAGAAGCCTCCAAGCTTGCTTGGAAAGAAGAGAAGAGTTCATAAGTTCAAAGTCCTTAAACCCAAGACCCCCCCTCAAGCTTGTGCTTAGTTAGAAGTTGCCAATTTTTCCAATGAATCCCCTTGCTATTATTGGTGGAGCTCCACCAAAATTTAGCCACCTCCGAACACAAAGATTGGCAAAAGGTCTTAGGAAGTTTAGCAAGAGACATCACATAGCTAGGAATTTCTTGAATAACAGATTTAATTAGCACTTCCTTCCCAGCTTGATTAAGAAGATTTTCCTTCCATCCTGTAATCTTATATTTAACTCTATCTTTTATCCACTGAAGGGCAGCAGTTTAGAACACGCCCACTCAGCTGGAACCCCTAGGTAGCTCCCCGGATTATTCCAAATAGGGATCTGAAGAATAGAAGCAAGTTGGTGCCTATGTTGCCTCGGGACAGTTTTACCAAATATAATACCAGATTTTTGAAATTAATACGCTGCCCAGAAGCCTGAGAAAATTTATTAAGGATCTCCAACAGCTGGTACATATCAGCCTGCCCTGCTTTAGTAAATAGGATGAAATCATCAGCAAAGAAAAAATGGGTAAGGGAAGGGGCATTATTAGCTAATTTCACCCCTGATAGGTTACCTTGGCTGTTAGCACTGGAAATTATTAAGGATAACACATCAAACACTAGGATAAACAAATATGGGGAAAGAGGGTCCCCTTGTCTTAACCCTCTTTGTGGAATAAGCCTTTTATTGAAGAAACCATTCACCTTATACTTATAAGTAACAGATGTGACCAGATTCAAGTTATCCATCCATCACAGAAACCATATGCCTTCAGCACTTGGGCTAGAAAAACCCATTCAACCCGGTCATACGCTTTATTCATGTCAAGTTTAAGGGCCAACCCTGAATCTACTCCCCTCTTGTTCTGCTTTAGGAAATAAAATGCCTCATGAACCACCACTAAGTTATCTTGAATCAGCCGCCCCCCAACAAAGGCACTCTGTTGTTGTGATACAAGCTTCCCCATGAATTTTTTAAGCCTTTTGACCACGATCTTTGATATGATTTTATAAATAAAGTTGCAGCAACTAATGGGCCTGAGATGGTTGATAGATTCTGGTCTTGGAATTTTAGGAGTGAGAGCAACTTCTGTTTCATTAACCTCCTCAGGAAGAGAACGGGAAATGAAAAAATCCTGGATAGCAGAACAAACATCAGCTTTAATAATATGCTAGTTCTTTTGATAGAATAAGCCATTTAAGCCATCTGGCCCAGGGGCTTTCAGGGCCCCTAAGGCTTTGACAGCTTCTTCAACCTCAAGGTCAGAGACTCTATACATTAATTCCTCATTCATATCATCAGAAACAAGTTTAGGAACATGAGAAATTCAATCTTGCATAAAAGATACATCACTTTGACTATAAATCTCAGTAAAATGTAGCCAAATGGCTTCCATGATTTCCTTCTGGCCTTCTTTCCAAACACCATTAGAGTCTTGAATACGGTGTAGTCTGTTCCTATCCCTCTTCTGGATGGTTGAAGCATGAAAGAACTTTGAATTCTTGTCACCACAAGAAAGCCATTTCAGTCTAGATCTCTGACCCCAATACTTCTCTTCTTGGCTCCAAAACTTGTCAATCTCCTTCCTTACTCTGTTAATTTCTTGCCAGTCTCTCTGACTCTCCTTACTGTTCATTAACACCTTGAGCTCGGCCTTGAGATTATAGATTTCATTGGCTGCGTTCTTGAAAGTTTTAGTCTGTCAACATCTCAAACGCTTTCTGCAGTTTCCTATTTTTTGAGAAAATCGCTCCCAAGCAGAGTCACATTGATGCTGGCTGTTCTACCCCTGTTGGACAGTCTCCCTAATGTCTTTATTATCCTCCCAAAAAGCTTCATACCTGAAAAGAGTGACACTTCTTAACTTGTGTGGGGCTTAATAATAATAGGGGAATCGCTAGAGTTCACCATAGGAAGGGCAGTAGCTACTGCATTGGGTTATAATTGTCTCCAGCCCCAATTAACAAGCATTCTATCTAATTTTTCTTTAGTAACAGCCCCATCTCTTGGGTTGCTAACCCAAGTGAATTTGCAACCTTTAAGCTCAACATCCATGAGGGCAATAACATCAAGAAACTTTCTAAATAACTCCATTCGAATGGGCTTAATGGGTAGAATACCATCTTTCTCACTAGGGGACAACATCTCATTACAATCACCCTCACTCACCCACTAGCCATTTATCAAAGGCTGCAACCTTTGGAGCTTGTGCAATAGATGTCTTCTCTCCGCAAAGGTGGGATTCCCATACACAAAGGTAAACTCAAATGAGTTTCCATTTTTTTTCCCAAAACAACAGTATGAATAAAGTTAGAACAAGCCTCAAGGACTTGGATATCATACTGATTATTCCACAGTAACCCGAGGCCCCCAAATAACCCTCTAGCCTCCACACAAAAAGCATTTTGAAACTTGAGCTTTCTTCTAGTCCTTTCCAATATTTCCTTATGACATTTAGTTTCCATAAGAAAGATAATGGTCGGCTTGTAACGAGCATTGATATCATATAGCTCTCTATTTGTTGTGGTCGCCTCCAAACCACAACAATTCCAACTTATGAAAGTCATTTAACCGTTGGGGGCGTGGTAAGGCCCGTCTCCTCAGCCATAGCATCATCTTCATCCTCACATACCTCCAATGTGGTAGTCACCACATTTCTAAATTCATCATACCATTTTTCAATCTGTATTATTTTTTCTACAGGTTTTACACTCTGCAGGCTGCTGTTCGGTTGGTCTTCTAAATCTCTGTTTCTTTTCAGGGACAATCTTTGCTCCACGATTCTTCTTCACCACCAATATTTCTAGGGTTGTCCAGTAGTTTTTTCTCTTCATCAAGAGGAAATTCAACTATATATTCATCCCTCTGGGTAGGGATCACAATAGATTGTTCTGGAAAATTCAAACCTCCCTTCCTAACCATTTCTCTTTGGGGTTTGCAAGCTTCCCGGACTTTGGCTATCTCCTCAGGGTTTAGAGCAAGTCCCTTATACCGAATTTCCTTATCTTCTGGACTTGGGAAGTTCGACAAGACCACTGGAGCTTGGAGACCAATGTCTTCTTCTATCATTCCCCAATCTCTCAAATTTTGGGGGCCTAGGCCAACTCTTCTTTTTCCATATTGTAGATCCACTAGGGTGGGAGAGGGCTGTACACTAGTAGACTCATGTGGTTTGGATAGATTACTTGATTGATTGGGTAAACCCTCCTTTATCTGCTTATGATGTATGTTCTGAGAACATTCTTCTAGCATAGTCATAATAGGATACAGTTTAGTTGCCTGTTGGAGAGTTGCAGCCTATTTTCCCCACAGACATTGATTGTCTCCATTGCTAGTTGTTCGCCTCTGTCGGTTTTCTGAGTTGTAGTTGGCTCCTTATCTTTAACCCCATCTGAGAAATGTCTCACTTCCTGCAGCTCTATAGGTTGTTGGGTTGTTCTTGTCCTCAAAGTTGGTACATCGGCTTGCATCATTTGTTTTTGCATTTGTTTTCTACCCCAACCTGGCAGGAGAGTGAAGTCCTCCATATCTCCTTCACCCCCTGCAGTTTCACTATACATAGATTGGTGAGGAGTTTTAGGATGAGGCTTATTAAAGTTAGCTGGTCCAGTTTCACTATTACCGGGTTTGTTCTGGGGCTGTCCAGAATACCCCCTCTCTAAAAAAAGAGGGTGGCCAAAGCTTTTGGGGTAGGAACACTCATAAGCGGTCCATATTTAGGAACAGATTTGTTATGAGCTGCCATAACCCTCTCTTTGGAACACATTTTCTGTTCATGACCCAGAATCCCACATTTAAAACACAACCCTTGCAGCCTCTCATAAAGGAAGGGGACCGAAAGCCTTGGGAGAGAACCCCTGTTGATCCAGCTACCAGACTACAATGGTTTGGTAACGTTAGCAAGAACCCTAGCCCGAATGAAATGTCTCAAAACATGCGCTTCAACAATAGGGTCCTCTACTTCCAACACCTCTCCAACCCTAGACAGAATAGATTTAGCAATATCAGGGTTGAGGATGTTCAGAGGGAGGTGGAGAACTTGAATCCAAAATGGAACAAGATCAAAGCTTATGTCTAGATAGGAGATGCTTTCCCCCCAGTATTGCAGACTGAGGAGTTGATTCATCACAAACCATGGAGCTTTTTGTAATATTTCTTCAGCTTCTTTCTCAGTTTGAAAGCTGAATAGGTACATGTTATCTTCCAGGTCAGCAATGTGTAGTCCCTTACACTGTCCCCAGGATTTCCAGAAGATCCGTTTAACAACACTTTTGTTTAGTACTTTGTCAGCAATAACTTTGCCCACTAAAGCTTTCTTTGTTATTTCTTGGCAGGTTGGTAGACTGTGTTGAAGATCAACCAAGAGGGCATAATGTCCTTTCTAGCCATCTTCATCCGCTGGAACCTCTCCTGTTGCAGAACCCTCACTAATAGATGCCATAGAGGGCATAATGTCCTTTCCAGCCATCTTCAGAGCAGACAAAAAGAAGAAGGCAGTAACTGTTTGAGAAGCAGAGCAGATGGGAGGAGCTAGAGATATTGTAACTTGAACAAAAGATACAGAGGAAGCACGAATAAAGTTTATGTAATAGAAAAGTAGATCTCGTATTATCCAAGTAGTACAAAGGTGACTAGAATACTGGATAGAAAACGATTGCGATGATGTAACTTGTACACAAAATACACAAAGGCAGAATGAGCAAGAAATTTAGTAACTTGTACACAAGAAAACCCAGTGTGAAAAGATACAGAAAACCTAGATAGAGTCCAAGTGACCCAACTAGTCCCCAAGTACTGACTGAACAAGACTAATACTACTGTATAAGGCCAGAAGACCAGACCAGCAGTACTCACCCCACCCAACAGGGACAAACTATCCCCAGCAAGGAGACCAAACCCTAGCACAAACCCTAGGGACTAACTTCTTGTCCTTACGGCTAGCTAGTTCTGTCCACAAAAGGTGACCACGAAGGATAGTTAGGAAAAATGTTCACCTCACAGCCACATTCTTTTGCCCATTTCACTCAGAGCTAAGGGTGCTAGTGCTCCATGGGTCATTGGACCAAGTCTTGCGTTAGGCCTAAGCTCCAATGGGACAAGGCAGTCGAATAGCCCAAATCTCACCTAATTACACCTACTCAACATGGAAAGGAAGGATACTATGTCTCTACATAATGACCATGTTCTTAACTCCTCAAAGTAGGTAACCACCTTGCCACAAATATGAAATGAATGTGGGGTGTAATGGAAATGGTAACCACCTTGTCATGAAGGATAGTTCTCTCCATTTCTTAAAAGAAATGAAAATCTCCATTATTAAAGTTTTTGGTGTATAAATACACATATTTTTAAAATTGTGACATAAATTATGCATTTATGTGTATTTATACACTAAAAACATTAGTAATAGAGATCTCCATTTCTTTTGAGAAATGGAGAGGATCTCTACTCCATGAGTCATGACTAGTAGTCAATAAGACAAAGAAATTACAAAATTTTTTATATAAAATAATTACTATCCCCTCAATTTATATATTTTTAATTTATAATTGAGCAAAATAGCGGACATTTTGTAAACAGAGGACATAAATGATAACACCCCCCATTTACACAATATAATATAAATATAAAACAAATGTTATTAAATGCAAAAAAAGTAGAATCACAATAATAAAGTTGTTTGAAATGAATGAAAAAAAGTTAAATTTATTATTGAATATTATATTCTGGCAAAAAATAAACAATTATTTAACATATTCGTTTCTGTAAATTCTTATTGGAATTCAACAAAACTCAAATTCAAAACAAAATACAAATTTAAATTACAACTGAGCATATTCTATAAATTAAATAATCGAGGTAAAATACTTCTACGCTCTCAAGGCCTGGCTTCTTGCTGCATGGCATGGAGAGAACAGGTTCTGCTGGAATGCTACTTCCACGTCATTAAATTTAAAGCCTCCCACTCCTAATAACTAATAAAGCAAAAATATCCCCTAAATTTGTCTCACAAAATGCATGTAGGCGAAGTTTTTAAAAGAATTTGATTCATCGGCCACAAATACTGGCACATGTAACAAGATGAAGAATGATGTCCAGAAGAAAACTCCCAGAGCAGGTATTAATGGGAATTCAGAATAAAGCTCAAACGAGTGGTTGCATTTGATCAGGAAGGCCGCCTTCGGCTGCAAGTTTTAATCGCTGATGATGTTCCACCACCTTGTAATCTACAATTTCTTTAAACAATTGGGAATCCAAGGTGCAGTCAGGGCGCCCATAGACAGCAGCTTGGACGCTGGCCATGAGTTTAGCTATCTCACGCCCAGAAAATCCCTCTGTTTTCTTGGCAGCTTCTCTCAACACATCTTCGGATAAATCTTTTATGGTAATCTTCTGGGGCTGCTTCTTCAGCAAGAACCCCCCCTTGGAACCACTATTTTCATCGCATAGATACTTGTTCAAATAGAGCTTCAATAACTTGAGACGTTCCTCCTCTCCTGGAAGCGGGAATTCGATCACTTCATCAATGCGATCAGTAACTGCACTATCAAGATCTCCTGGTCTGTTTGTGGCAAGGACAAGTACTGTGTCTCTAGACTGATCGCCAGTTCTGAAAAGCAATGCATTTAGAGCACTTCGTTGAGCTTCACTCATGTGGGAGCTGTTACGCCTGCATCGAATTAAAATAATCATTAAATCATTGCCACAACAAGATATAATTATTATACAACTTACCACACCATTTGTTTCTACAATAATGGGGAAAAATTTTGTAATCCAAGACACAGACAAGAAGCTAAAAACAAACACACACACAGAGAGAGAAAGAGAGAGAGAGAATCCGCAAAAGCTGTTGTTAATTCATATATTTATTTTGATCTCTCAAATAAGTGAAGAAGATACTTGGGCCTTCTAAATGCCAAAATTTATTAAATATACAACTTAAATCCAATCAAAAACCATTACAATTTGTAAAGGCTTAAAGATATTCCATGTAGACAGCCGTAATATGATATTTACATTTTTCACATAAACTACGTAGACCAAATTACCCTGCTCCAGAGCAATTTAAGAACGTTGTATTCTATAGTTTAGTATTCAAAATGCATTTTAATTCTCCAAAACTTACTCGCAAAGGAAAGCATCTGCCTCATCAATAAAAAGCAATAGGCCTCTTTTTGATTTCTTGGCCCAATCAAATATCTCATGAATTTTGGTAACAGCCTGCGGGCCCAGAGGTGCGACATCTCCTCCAGTCATCATTGCATAGTCCAAACCCTTCACAGCAAAAATAAGAGTCAACAGTAGTTAAAGACACCTTTTTCAACAATTTTTGCAAATGAAGTACTAATAATGAACCATGAAATAACGGATTTAGTGTCTCACATTAAAGAGGAAAGTGAGTACTTAAGAGTCATTAAAATCAATGGTTCAGAAATATACAACTTCGCAGTTTACTATACATATGCATGCATATGATAACAATCTCAACCAATAATTTTCCTATCAATGGCTAAAACTTCTTGCTTTCTCCTACAAAGCGACTCCTTCACAATAATTTATTTTAACCCATTTGTTCGTACAACACACCACATATACTACATATAGGGACTTAAGTTATGTCAGCCTTTCGTAAGTACAAATTTAACAGATCACACAAAAGTATAACAAGTCAAATATGTAAATCGGAACAATGCATAGAAGAACTAATCATCATACCGACTTTCTAGCTATTTCCCTTGCAACCATGGTTTTACCAGTCCCGGGAGGCCCATAAAAAAGCATGTTACGAAATGGTGCTTGATGGGCCTTGGTATTTGATGTTGCCCGTGCAAGATGCTCTATTCTTCTCTGCAAAGATGGATGGAGGATTACATTCCCAAGACCATTTTTATTCCCAGGCTTTTCTGGACTGCCCAAGGTACTATAATTTAAAACTTTATTTTTGGCTTGAGACACGATCCTTGACCCTGGGAACTTTGCCATGGATGATTCCCGGATCAATGATGGCTGCCCCAAAATCCGATTAATATAGCCCCATGTAACTTTTGCACCTTCTCTGTGGAAATAGAAAGTAAAAGAAAAAAATAAATCAGATACCATTTACCAGAAACGGCAGAATGGATTTGAAAAATTAGGAACCAAGTGCATTTTTTGAAGTCTGTAAGCCCGGTGCATATTTGATCCAGAGAAAGACTGCTTGGGATTTGAAAATATCCATGCCTCTGAAAACTCAACTATATCAAGAGTTGAGCCTAATTCACTGTAAATTCTTGCTAATCAACAGAGGGAGGAAACCCATACTTCATTACACTGGGGTGTTTTCAGGATTAGATATAAAAATTTGCAAGTGGTGCACGAATCAAGACAAAAAAAGTGGTTTATTTTTTAAAAGGAAGGAGTCAGCATCATAGCATGCAAAACTTTGATTTTATTTGTATTTGTGTTTTGTCCATTTTTTCCAGGGGGCTGGGAATTAAAGGGTTGATAATTGGATTGGGAGTTGGATGATTAAGCAGTGGCAACCACTTCTGGGGTGTAAGACAGAAATAGGTTCTCTTATTATCCTCTTTACTAAAACTCCTTGATTCCTTACTTTTAGTGGCCATAGAGGATGTGGATGTTACTGATTTGTCCCAATACACTTGCTTAGTATTCAATAGCACCATAAAACAGCTATTATGCATCTAGATTATGCACTATGGATACAACTATTTTGCAATCAATCCTACCACTTCCATATAGCTTTTGGTATGCATAAAGTACATGGACACATAAAATAATTGTATATACTAACAAAACCAGAATAATGGCAAAAGGTAAACACAAAAATTGCTGCCAACAGACTTTCAAATTCAGTAATGATGTTAATAGTCAGTTCAAAATCACATGCATGAAGGAGGAAAAAAAAAACACATGTACCTTGTCGTATATACTCCTGCAGCTAATGCAGTAGCTCCTCCAACAGTCATAAGCAATTTGTCCCTATCAGTCAATAAGACCCTTAGACCGCCTGCATATTTAAGTAAACAGACGACAGTTATACCAACAAATCCATAATGAGATAATTTCCAAATAAAAGGTCATGCAGGAGTCATCTACTCCCAGTGAAAATAGTTGATACAAAACAAGGCTAGAATCACAAAGTTGATTTCTGAAATGAAATAATGAAACCCAGCAACATTTTAACTATTTAACACACCACAAGCCTTGGCAACCAAAGAAACCAAAACTCAAAAAGTAATGTCTTCTTAAAAGAATGAAAGAAATATCTTTCAGGATATAAAACTTGATCTGGAGAGTTCCTTGAAAAAGTTCAGAAGAGTATATTTAGAGAAGCAATTATGTTTTGCAAGTGGTATGGGCTCTATAATATCATGCAACCATGAATCCTGCTGTGGAGTCAAACAAATAAGAACTTGACAAATCAAATGATAAGCTTCAATGAAAGCAAGCTTATAGACTCATGTTGTATTGATTGAATTTTATCTAATTCGGAGGATTACTAATTTTAGTAAACACTACTGGTAAGACTTTTCCTATACAAAAGGAAGGCATGCAACATTACATGTTGATAGTCATGACACCTGCAGAAGAAAAAGAAATACCACATGTTGACACGAACATGGAAGGACGTGACATGACTGGTGTCATGCACTTTGGTTTTACACATACAACATGAAGGTTTATTCTTTTGTATGGATATTACTTGCCATTATCAATAGCAATAAGCTGATAACCACATTTACAAATAGGAATATAGATGTTGACACAATGAAACTGCATAGAAATTTATCCATAAATATAGTAGGTACCATAATAGAGAAAACCAAGTCAATACATGTAATATGATCCTCATATATAAGCCAAAAGTAGATTCTACAAAGGATGTGCTTATAAGTTGCATACCTTCAATATGACTAAAAGTTGTGTTAATTGCAGCAAGCCATTTATCTCTTTCACCTTGCATTCGTTCTATAAGCATTCTCCTGTTATGATCCTCAGTCAATTTTGCTTCATGGGCTCGGGCTTCAGCCTCTGCCATTGCCTTCACTCTAATGGTTTCTTTTTCTATTTCAGCTCTCTCTCTCTCAGTCTGCCGCTTCTGAGCTTGAATCTGCTTTTCAGTATCCTCTCTCACCTGCTCCTTTCTTAAAGAAGATTCCTCTTGCATCTTGACCAATTCAACATTATGTCGCCTTCCAGCTTCATGATCTGTCTGCAAATGGCAAATTATGGATAACCATTTTGTGTAATATACTTTAATCTTAAACTTACAACATTTCAAAGATGGAGAAGCTTAATTTACATAGGACTCTGACCATCCAAAAACAAATGAGGTCGAGCCAATCATTAAATAAGGTATATGTTTCAACAGCAACAACAAATAAGGTCGTATGTTTCTATAACTACAGATTTAAGAAAGAACAAGGATTAGGTTGTTTAGCAAAAGCATATCCAGTGTCTAGAGCCAAAAGGGAAAAAAAGAATTTAGCAACCATATGTTAAGCTCAACCTCTGCTCGGCATGATTTTGCATATTATTAACTAACTGCATTCAACATTTCAAAACAATCGACACTTTTCTCTGGCAGAAAAATATTTCTAGTGGTAGTTTAAACGTCAGAACTTTCCAAATTCGCATAATCAATAAAAAGAGTATATTGTAGTTTATTCAGACTGCACCTGCATTCTTTTCCTTGCCAATTCATCTTCATATCGCAGCACCTGAGCCTGTCTCTGGGCTTGCTCTTGTATTAGATTTCGTTGTTCTTCAGCTATTTTACGCTGCCTATCCTGCAATGAAAATTTATTTGGCACAATAAAGCTGAGATAGAAATATAAGAACACACCAAAATCATATTCCCTATATGATAGACCCTAAGAAGCACATAAACTCCCAGTACCATCCGATCATTGTTATTGCACTTATGACCTAGGGGGATGATGATGATAAAGATTATAATATTACAATAGAGGAATAGCTTGATTCAAAACAGGAAAATTGTGAAGGAAAAAAAATGTCAACAAAGTTGCCAGTCGGAACTAGCCTCCCCATAGCTAGTTGCCCGTTGAATGCGTACCAAGCTTTAAGGATGACCATATTAGGTCTTCAATTCTAATTTGATCTAGTTTCCTACTTTACTGAAATATATTGGTAAAAATTATATTAGTAATTAATTAAACATCACACACAAAAATATTGGTTCAAAGTTCGCATCACGTAAAGCACATCTCAAGCAAAACATAAATGACTATAAGAATATCACGAGCCACCTATCACCACCAGCTTAAAAATTACACGATATAGAATTTTGGAAACAATCTTTATATGTGATTACTTACAATATCTCCTTGAGACTGAATAAGTTCATAATGAACTTTTTCAGCATCTAGCTCAGCAAGGCGAGTTTGTTCCTGTTTTCGCATTAAATCAAACACCTGTAATACAACACCAAAATATATCACGAAACTATAATCCTTCCCGATGAAAATAACATGCATTGTTCCTTGTTTATACTAGAACGAAAAATTGAAAATTAAATTCCAGAACGAAAAAAAAGAAAAGAAACCTGTTTAGCGTTGGGAGAACTATTGATTTCACGGAGAGCTTTGGCACCTCTTTCTAACGATTCGGGATCAAAACCAGACTTGTTAGGTTCCTCAGCCGCCGGAGGCTCTGACTTGGTGTCAGAAGCCTGGTCCGTCGGCGAAGGCGAATTGGAATGTGAAGAAGAGAAAAAAGGAAACCGGAAGGGAGGGTCGGCGTACGCGCGATCGGAGAGCGTGGACATGGAAGCCACCGCAGCGGCTGTTACGGCCACGCATGAGGTTAATCTAGCGGCGGCCATGGCTTAGAAACTAGAATGCGCCTTCGAAATTGATCATGAAGCAGCTTGGCGGTTCACTGCGTGGCGCGAGCTTAAACCCTTGCTAGGGTTTAAACGGGAAATGGAAGAAAGAGGTTGCGCCGCTGCGTGGAGAGCAATTCAAAAACTATTGAAACGACAGCCGTTTATTGTCCGAACACGGAAATAGATCAAACGACTTGTGGCCCGGATACTAGGGCAGCGACGGTAGGCTCTTGGCCCAGTGGACCCTTTCATCCTGCGTGCCCTCAACTCAATGACCTTGGCTTCGAGTTGTATTGTTGTTTGACCCAAAAAAAAAAAAATGAGTTGTATTGTTTGGGATTTTCATGGGAAAAAAATTAGTTGTATTTGCTTAAATATTTTTTCAAAATTTTTTATATAATTTTATTTATCCATCAATTTTGAAAACTATTAAGCTTACAAGTTGACATAACATTTACAATGGATTTGGCCAAGTTATAAGAAATTCTCGAGCTTTTTCTTACCAGGATTAATGAGCAATTTCAAAATTTCAAATGAAAATTGTATATTAATATATTTAATACAAGTAGAAAAGGGATTACCATGTTATAGTGTAAGTCATATTTGAGGAATCTATATATATATATAAAGAAATGTTGTCTAGGGATAATATTAGAAATTTTCTTTCTCCATTTATGAGTTAATTGGTAATCTTATAATTTAATTAATAGTTTTAGAATAAAAAAAGGCTTATTTTTAATTAGTGTTTTTGTAACACTCGCACCTCAACGTAAATTGAAAGCATAATAAATTACATTAAAGTACATGAGTTACTAAAAATTTAAAACTTGCTTACAGTAATCCAAGTAATAAATTTCAAACCTAAGTCATGAAATCTAATAAATAGATTACAATTTTCTAAAATACGATACTTGGAATCCCACAGCACAACCGAAGTTTTCCAAGAATAGAATATTGCAGTAGCAACTACAATTAAAGCCCTAAACTATTGGTGCTAAGCCTGGAGCTTCGCCTCGTCTGCCTCTGGTACCTGCTTATCTAAAAAGCAACAAGGAAAGAGTGAGACAAAAATCTCAGTGAGCCCCTCACGGACTCCTAACAATCTCTCGTCGAATTATACTATAGTAATATAACTGACTGGGATATTTCACGCCAGAACATACTTTTCATTTAATACATAAGGACTTGCCTTGCACTCATTACTCTTTTTATTAATTCTATCAGCTACCTATGCGCTGAACATATCTACTTAACTTAAAACTCTAGTGTAACGTCTCAACTTCTTAAGCGTTGAGCGTAATTACCTATAACTTAGCTACTTTTGTGCTAAGAGTAATTACTTACTCGTAACTCTTCAAGTAACACCCCAGCTTCATTTGTGCTGAGCGTGGTTACTCAACTCATGACTCTTTGCATAATATCTCTCAGCTTCCTTCGTGCTGAGTTTGCTTAATGACACCTTAGCTTCCTTTGTGCTAAGTGTGCTTATTGACTCCTCAACTTCCTTTGTGCTGAGTATACTGACTTACACCCTAGCTTCCTTTGTGCTAAACATGCTTACTAACACCTCAGCTTCCTCTGTGTTGAGTGTGCTTACTAGTACCTCAGCTTCCTTTGTGCTGAGTATACTGACTTACATCTTTGCTTCCTTTGTGCTAAGCGTGCTTACTAACACCTCAGCTTCCTCTGTGCTGAGTGTGCTTACTAGTACCACAGATTTCTTTGTGCTGAGTATACTGACTTACACCTTACAACAGTACAAAATGAGGATTTTACACAGGTAAAAAATGACTTTTTACATCGGTTTTGGTACCGGTGTAGATGCTCTTGGTGTTGTATGTTGGGGTTTTTACACCGGTTATTTAACCGGCGTAAAATGTTGATTTTTACACCAGTTATATTTCCGGTGTAAAATGTCAAGTTTGGGTTTTATCTTATTTTTCGAAGGACATTTTACACCGGTTATTTTAATAACGGGTGTAAAAGACTTTCTTTTTACACCGGTTGTTGACAAAAACTGGTGTTAAAAGTATATCTTTTATACCGGTTTCATGAAAAACCAACGTAAAAGGTTTTATTTTTATTTTTTCATTTTTTTTTGTTCTCTTTTTATTTTTGTCCATTCCTACCCAGAGACTATCTAAATTGACAATAAACAGGCGATAAATTTGCCAACAATTGGCACCAAATGTGTCTAAAATTCAAACCATTTAAACATATATCAAATTTAATCTATAAACATATCAAATATACACATAAACAAAGTTAAGCTATACAAAGTACAAAGAATGATCAAGTGCTATATACATAAACAATATATAAACAATGTATAAAGAATGATCAAGTGCTATATACAAAGTCATTTCGATGATTTTTTAGATCTTTTTGATGGCCTTATTCCTTGGGAGGATTCTTGCAATTGTATCTTCCTTTCTTTCTCCTCAATCATTTGCAAAAGGAAATCTGCCCAAGTTTGTCTAACATCCTCAATTTTATCTTGATGATATTCAGTTGGGTCATTGAATATCTGCAAGTTCAAAATATATATAATAAATTAAACTGTCCTAAAAGTAATAACATGTTTTTTCATATTACAAATATAATAGCAAGAGGTTAAAAATTTTATTACTTTTTCCCATCCGTCAACAATATCCGTCGAGACAAATGTTAACATACTTTTCATCACATAGTACCCACAGACCCAGCCGTTCTTTTGTCGAGGCCCCTACAAATGAATACCGTAGTAACATATAACGAGTAAAAATTATACACATTAACTAGTACTACAAATAAAATTTCAGGTAGACAAACTATTTACCTTAAGCTGCACCCATACAGGTTTCTTACCATATATCCTAATAAAATAACATATTCATCAAAATTAAGTTGCAAATCAGGAGAAAAAGAATCAATGTATATATGATAAATATAAGTTTATCTTTCAATCATGCCCTTAATTACATCGATTGGTTGATAGTGCAGCAAACACAACCAAATAACAACATTATCTCTAGGCTTAAGGATAAACAACTGCCAATGTTCGCTACAAAGAATGAACAACAATAATGGTTTATCTGAAGCAGAAACAGACAAAAGCAAACTAGGCTACCAATTTGACAACAGCTAGTAACATATGTACTTACCTATGCAAATACGCTCCTAAGTAACACATTTTGGCTCATCAGATTCTATTTTCCATGTAAGATTGAACTACTTCTGCAGGAAGGCAAAATTTGGAGGAAATAATCTTGATTGGGTCAAAGAATCCAAACATATCGCTGTTGCCCTTTGCGATACAGAGGCGATGCAGATACCTAAGATTTTTAATCAAATGTTAATTACAATTAGCAAATAGACTTTGAAATAGTTAATGAATTTTGAAATAGTTAATTACAATTGATACAAAATGAATAAGATACTTACGTGCACCATAATGACAACACCTCGGCGGAAAGCCACTTAGTACCATCCATAATCTCATCCATGTCACGCCTTTCAATGGTGAACCATGAAGGGACACTGGAACAATGCTCCAAGTCTACTTCGAACCTATGACCTTTGAGATTCTTTAGCTTTTCAACAAAATTTTCTCTAGGCGGCTGGTCCTCAATGTCAGGTGCACAATTACTACCCTTAGTGCTGACATGCATGGTAGCTCTAGGAGAACAATCAGGTGGAGCATTATAATTGTTCACACCCATGGATTGCAACGTCTGTATCAAATTAAGCAAACATTACTAGCAATATTGATAAAGTTAGTATTTTTTACACATTTCATTAATTATGTCAAGTTACACATACCTCCAAAACCTTTAGTTGGATCTCGTCCTTCATACTTACGCTTATCTCCTCTTGGATCTCCTTTGAGAGCATATCCCGGAGCTCCTGTTGCTTCTTCTCAATGAAATCATGTTGCATCTTCTCCTGAAACTCCTGGTTCATCTCTCTCTCTCCCGACCAAGCATCGGATCTCATGCCTGATGGCCTCAAGTACCTCATCGTAGATCATTCCTGAGGTGGGCGCGGTGTCCTCCATAGTAGTAGTTTAGGCCCACACCAACCAACCAAGCAAGGTGGGCACGACTGTGGTGCTCTTGTGTTCCACGACGCTTGTCAGATATCTCCGACATCCATGTGGAACAAAAGATCCTTGTGTGCCTCGTCCGACTAACTCTTTCTACAACATATATATAAATTTGTCAATTAATACATGATGTGAGAGAATGCAAAAGTTGTAAAACAATTACCATTGATGAATCGAAAGATTTACTTACAATCCTAGCAGCCCACCGAGGTCGTGGGCCTCGATGTATAATCTCCTCGATGGCTTTTGTCGTGCCATCGCCCATAGCTCATGACGCCCGGGTTCGGAGGAGGCTCATTTAAAATCGAGCCCCGGCTTTACCTCCCAAATCTTCTGGTCATTTTTTTGAACCTCTCTTCCGCGATTTTCTCCTGCTTACATAACCCCCTAATGCAGATATTCTCAAGTGGGGTATAGATTCTTTGCAGCATTTTGCTTGCCCTTTGGTCTTTTCGCCTGTTACAAATAACACATAACAAATTAAAAATCAGTAAAAAATTTAAATTATCTAGGCCGCCAATTTAAAAATGACCACTAACCTAAAACTCTTCATCACGTCAGCTCTGGACAAACAACTGCCATGATTCCGAGGAGATAAAACTATATTTACCTAATGGCATTGTGTTGCCATCTTTATCTCCCCTACCAAATACATAAGTCTTGGAGAGCATTGTCTTAAATTGCTTCCAACGCTCCCTGTAACACCTGAATAATCTAACGCTTATATTATTATAAGATGATAAGATTACAAAATATTTGATAAAATAAGTCGGGTTTTCTTTTCAAAACGAATTCTTTTGATGAGTAATTAAAAATCTTTCTTCAGAAAGAATAACTATGTTCATAAATTAGTTCTTAAATAACATGACACGTACGAGAATCATTTTTGCGATAAATTCAAAGTTATTAAACTGCATTGACGATCAATTTGAAAACCATGTTTCATAAGACATTGTCCTCCCCGCAACGATTAAGATAACTCGTTCAGTCAGTTAAAACACGTCAACGCAACCTTTTCCAAAAATCAAACTTTTAAAAGAAATTATACCTTAAAACTAAACCTTCACAAATCACCATAAAACATTACACTTTGGTCCAAGATACATTTTTAATACCCAATGCAAGAATTCCTTAATAGAAAGACAAGTTACAAACTTAGAACTTTATTTACAAATATTCATTCTAAATATTCAAATTTAACTCGAGAGCATCTTCAGTTCTCCAAGCCAATTAACTGTAAAGAAAAGTAAATGGAATGGAATGAGATAAAAATCTCAGCGAGTGATCCCGACACACATGCACCCGACAATTAACAGGCAAAGCATGCAAAAGAGACAAGCATTCATGCAGCAGACATAATGAGGCTATACAAAAACTTGAGTCATTTAACATTTAATACAAACCACATTAAATCAATAGCAACCAATATTCCATTCATACAAGTACAAGGTCAAATTCATTTCAAAAGCACATAACTCAAACATGAAACCAAGTCAATCTTAACAATGAAGGCTAATCAGTCAACGGTCCTACATTGGCAACAAGCTAATGTGAACCTAACATCTACTCCGTCGAAATCTTCGGGATCCTTTTCCACTCCGGTGAGCAGATGAGAGTGCCTTCAACATCCAGAGATTCAGACTGAGTCTAGTCAGGGTGATCCAGTATATAAATGGGACGCCCCAGCAGTGCCCTGCCTTTACGTAAGACCCCCAACTGGCAAGTACCCTCAAGGCCGAGCAGAGCTCCTCATGGTCGTCTCTGAATTGTTCCCCATGAAATCATTTGCTCACCATCTAAAAGACACTACATAAATAATGCATGACAACTAGCCTATGTATCAATCCAATCTAGTGACTAAACCGTAATCACAACCAATCACATTGGCAACCGGCCTATATGTCAATCTTGAGGTACCACTATGTCAGTACGTCGACGAGGTTCCCTCTAATCCAAAACCAATCCAAACAAACAATCATCAAGTTATAAGCAGAGTATCATCACATCATAATACACACACACACACACACACACACACACACACACATATATATATATATATATATATATTTGAACATACAGTCATCACAAAGTTATCAATTATTTCCACATGTAAATTCAGTCAAGTACCTTCAAGCATACACATACTCATACTATTCAGCTTGTTTCATTACTCCTACAATGAACATGCACCCAGACCCACATAACCACATGTAATCATAATTACACCATTACTCATACAATGGTAACAACACAAAACATATAAGGACACGTTCGGGGTTACAGGGTAACCCAAACAAAGGAAACACTCACCTTAACAAATCCACGAATTATCTGCGATGTTCCTTTCCTCCAGTCACGACTCCAAGTGGTCCAATGACAGCTACACAGCTCCTGTCCCACGATCTCTACTATCCGTTCTCGTCGGAAGTCACAGCCAAGTGCTTGCAGACATCCAAACGTCACAGACAACCACAATCAATCACACAACAATAATCAATTATTAAACATAAACGCATTAAAAACAAATTAAATAAATAATTTATAGTGTATTTAAAATCAGGTTCATCCGAAAGGCAGATTGCTCACCCGAAAAATGCACAGGAGGAAGAGGGTCAATTTTTGAAACGTCTCTGTTTGCAATTCTGACTGGACGGGGTGGAAGAATGTTTTTCGATGAGTCCAACGCAAGTCTTCGTTCGTCAATACAATCCCCAGAGTGTCCGAAAATGAGACCCGAAGTGGCGGCTCTGGGCAAAACAGACACTTTGTCAACTTTGGCGTAACAACAAACTATATACCAAACCAGAAAGCTCTCATGGTGAGGATCACAAATATGGTCTCCGTTTCTACCGAATACGCTCGTGGTGGCCGAAAATCAAGCTCTAAGGTGGCGGCCATGGTGGTTTTTGCGTGGATCCCGAGCGGTTCCCATGGAAACTGAGGTGCGAAAGGAAGGAAGATGCCATAGAAGAGGAGGCGTGGCCAAGGAAGGCCAAGTTGCGGCGGCTAGGACGCCTGAGAGGTAGCCCGCGGCGGTTCTGGTTTTCAAGTTGAAAGAAAACGGCGAAGAGAGGGAAGCCATCGAAGAAAGGGTAAGAGCTCCGGTTGGACTCTTCGTCGCAGCTCCATCGCGGCTAGGTTGGGACGATCGATCGCTGGAAAATGGCGCCTGAAAAGGCTGCCAGAATCGCATTCAGAGGTGGTGGCGGCGTGGTGGGTGCAGGGAGGGAGAGAACCAAAATCGAGGGATAAGGAGAGGGGCTTCACAGCGATGGTTTGGGCCGCGTCGTGGTGGTCCAGGGGTGGCGCCTGGTAGGCTGCCATGGGAGGATAGGAGAGGACTGAGAGAGAGCAAGGGTTAGGGTTTTATGTTTCTCACAGAAGAAGAACAACGCAGCAGCGAGGAAGAAGAAGGGATGTGGGTTAGGCCTAGGGGTGTGCGCAACAGTTCTAGGAGGTGCAGGAAGTAGAATTCGTGGGCTGCAATAGAAGAAAGGAGGGGGAGCACATAGTAAAACCCAAAATTACATTTTTATATATTTTTAAAAACTCTTTCAACCACACAAACTCATTTTAATACCTCTTATACACAAAATAAAATCCCAAAAATAATAATATTTCAAATACTAATATTTTATAAAAATAATTAATTAATTAATATACTACAAATATTATCTAAAAATACAATTAAATGCTAATATTTCCTAGAAAAAAAATAAATACCAATTCAACCATTTTCAACAATTCAAACACACATAGGGGAATCAGAATCTCTAAATCTACAAATCACAGTAACTAATGAAATAAACAAATATTTTAAAAATATACCATGTATGGAAAATGTGGGGTGTTACACTCCCCCGCATATACAAGTCATTTCTTCTTAAGCCGCTCATCATCAGGAACAGTGAATTGTTGCTACAACAATTACACAACAAAATGGTTGCTTTAGTAAATGAAGCTAAACATAGCTTTTATGTTAATATATAAGCAACAACAATAATTGTGTTAATATTAAATACCTGGACATCTTGCCAAATCATGTCCTTGAGATCCTTGTGTATGTCTTTCTAATTACTTTCATTGATACTAACCTTGCTATGGGCTAGACAACCAACATAACTCTAGAACTTCGCAGCATACTGACCACTGGGTTGGAAGGTAACAGGATCAAACTCAACATGGAACCTCTCACCAGGGGGACGTCTGGCAGTAAAACCAGTCAAAGTCGTGGCACGTCTAGTCCTAGACCTCGTAAGAGAGGAGGCTGAAGAATCATCCATGATGCCTGTATAGAAAAAAAATAATATGTCAGTCAGAATTGCACCACTAGCATTAATCATTAAGCATTCAAACCAGGTGCAGTGATAGTATAAGCATCTTACACAATGCCAAAGTACTACCAGAAATAATTTCAATATGAAACAAGAGTAGCAGAATTGGTGACAATTGTAACAAATAAAGCCCCTAATTGTAATTACCCTATTTACAGTATGTCTAACAATTGTAACACATAAATCCAGAGCAAAATTCACAGAAATAATCTCACTACAGTAACCCACAACATTTGCACACACTGTTTCAAAAACTAACAGACTTCAAAGAATATGCCACTCTAGGAACCAACATTGAATAATCAAAACCAAAGTCAACAACATTAACATCACTTCACAACAAACCAAACAAACCAATCCACATTTCACAACAAACCAAACTAACCAATCCAAGCTCTAATAATCAAGTAATGCCATAAACCATTCACATATAGCAAGATTCATAAGCACTTACTATAGAATGTTAATACAAAGTAGTGGTGACAGCAACAAAGGGCAACTAGGTATAAATATCTTGTGTTTAACATTGTTAAAATGAGTTCTCAAAACCCAATACCATCATATATGTAGAGAATAACCATGGAACCACATGACTGAGGCTACATTTGAATGTCACACAGTCTTATACAACTTCAAGGTATCAAATGTCATGCCTCATATGTGTTTATTATATACAATGATGAATCAAACACCTAACAGAAGAACATTCATAAAAAAAAGAAGCAATCTCCAACTACATATCAAATACCAAAGAACAGGGAAACACATGCAGTTCGATGAACTCACCTGAGAAACAAATACACGCACAAGAGGCAAAGCTGAAGCAGAGAAGATGAGCACTGACGATCGCGAAAGGAAAATGGAAACAGAGAAGAAGACGAACACTGATGAACAGCTGTGTCGAACAGGGCTAGGGGAGAAGACGAAACAGAGGCGGACGACAAGGATTAGACTGGCGGCGAGAGAGATAGCTTCGAACGGCAGTCAGAGAGAACGACGCGAGAGAGAATGAGAAGCTTGGAGATGGTGGAGTGCATGCAATAACCACAAAGAAACAGTAGGGTAATCTGTATGAGAAGAAGAAGAGCCCGCATAAATGAGAATAAGAAGAAGAAAGTAATAAAATCAAAAGAAAATATATTGGACACCGGTTCTGGAAACACCCGGAGTAATAAGTGCTCAGTTACACCGGTTGGGATTATAACCGGTGTAATATGTTAAGTTTTTAACACCGGTTATATAGAACACCGAAGTAAAATGTCTTTAGTTTATAAAAGCCAAGTATTTTACACCGGTTGTTTGTATACCCGGTGTAAAATGTGACGCGATAATTTCAAAATTGCCACTGTGTCATATTTTACACCGATTAAACGCAAAACTGGTGTAAAAACCCTAATTATTTTTCGTTTCGTGTACTAGTGTTAGCTTCCTTTGTGCTAAGCATGTTTACTAATCTGGAATTCATAAAATGCAATGCAACTATTAGCTAAGAACATATAGTTCTTCTTTACTTTGTGCTAAGCACAACTTGCTATTCTTCTGCGTTATTGGATTTGGTCATGTGCTTTATTCCACAGACTCCAATCAACATAGCTTGCTTGTCTTTTAAGTGATCTTATCACAACTCTTATTCCTTCTTGCATTATTACAATTAAGTAATTTAGCAACTTAAGGATTTATAATCCATAACATTGTTTAACTAACTAAACCAATTCCAATGATATTTACAAGGAAATTATCAACAATGATAAACTTAAACAACACTAAACTCATAGTCATCTTTCTTTGCTACTAAGCACGTTCTAGCTTTTTCCAAATAGGACATCTAATGGATGAAGATACACAATCAAGTTGTCACCTCATTCAAAATTAACACTTAGAGCATAGAACAATTCTAACACTCATAGCTAAACATACTTTTTCACTTAACTCTTGTGCTCATTTTGATGCACCTTGGGTTTAGCTCCTCATGAAGCAATCTCATCCCAATTGGTGCTCTGTGGAGCACACAAAGAGGCAACATTATACATATACTTGTTGGGGGGTTAAGGGCAGCCATCCAACCCTTTACCATCCCAACAAAATATCATTACTTCTAATTAATAGAAAGCTCGACATCAAAGATAACAACATACAATGAATAAGAATTCACTTAGCCTTGACTATTAAAAACTATTTCCATCTCCAAACCTTTGTAAGGAGCTTAGGACTCACAATCAAACATCAAAAATATGAATAATTGATTGAACAACTCATTAAACTATCATAAACTCATTGTAACCCATTTCCCTTCTCATGTTATCCCAAAATCCCAAATAGAAACCAAGGAATCAACAAAAAGGAAAGGAAATAGAAAACCCTAATGGGGGTCTTATGGTTGCCCACCACTTAAGGGATGAAGAACTCACTTGTATTCTTCAAGATCTTGAGCTAAAATGGTAGAGCTTTGCCCTCCTTGCTCTTCTCCACGTTTTCCCTCTTTCCTTCAACTTAGGGCATTCCAAATTTATCTTGATCTACAACCTCCAATCTTCCTCCTTTAGTAAGTAATTGAAGATATCTCACATGAATCTCTCAAATCCCTCTCATTTCCATAACCCTAGCTCCCATTTTCTCCTCCTTTTCTTCTTCTTTTCTCTCTTTTTTCCCTCATTTTTGTGTTCTGCACATTTCTGCAGGTTTTTATGAAATTTCAGGTATGTGAATCGATTCACCTCTTCTAACTTCGATTCACAAAGACTTCACAATGGCTGGGAATCACACATGAATCGATTCAATTTAGCATGAATCACTAGTGCAGAAAACAGATTCTATAACCGAATTTTACATCGGTTAATTCGTAACCGGTGTTAAAAAAAACACGGTGACATTTTGCAATTTAATTGAAAACTTTTAACATCGGTTTTTTACTTAACCGTTATAAAAAAATTTAACATCGGTTGCAATGTAAAACCGATGTAGAACAATGAAACAAGAAAAATATTAAAATGGTCTAAAATTATTTTCTACGTCGGGTTTCTTAGAAACTGATGTGCAATGTATTTTTAACATCGGATTTTAAATAACCGATATAGAAAAACGAAATCAAAAAATACCCAGCTGCGGGAAATAACAAAAGTTTTTGCCTCCATTCTCACAAAACCCGCCCTCACAGCTTTTGCCTCCACTGTCACCAAACCCTCAAAAGAAACCCAGCTGCGGGAAGTCAAAACTTGTAAGCAATTTCTCCACAAACCCTAATGTTTCTTTCCTCTCAACTTCTGCAACGAGAACACCGTTCGGCCTCCCACAATCACAAAAGGCCTCCATCAACCACCGTCCGGTGAACACTATCCGACGAGCAATGAGAACACCGACCGGCGAGCAACGAGCAACGAGAACCGACCTTCGTCCTTCCTCCGCGTCAGCAACGAGCAACAAGAACAGAGCGCCATACATACCAGTGAAGCGGCTCCACGCGTGAGAAGAGGTTCCATTCTCACAAAACCCTCACGAAACGGCTCTGTTCTGCCTCCATTTTCACATCCTTCCTTCCTGGTAATTTTTCAAATCCCTGTTTCTCTCTTGCTCTATTTTTCCCAATTCTCTTCCTTGCGTCCATTCTCTTCCTTGCCCCAAATTTTGTTTGATCGGTTGATCCCAGTTCTGCATATGCTCTCCGCTTAGCTCTTAGGCTGCTGGTTTCCTTCCGCCATCATTTCTTCGGTCACTTCTTATCGAGCGAGCAAGAAGTTTAAGATTGCTTTTCTAATATTTCCTTTTTCTTCATTTAATTTGCATATGGTTTTGTTCTGCCACTGGTTGCAGTTGCAGCTGTAATGTATTAAGCATAAACAGTTTGAAATAATATTTGTCTGGTTTTCTTCTGGCACTGGTTGTAGTTGCAGCTAGAAATAATTACAGTTTTAGCATTTAGATTCTTTAGTTTCTCTCATTTTATGTAGTTAAATTGAGCCAAGTCTTTCCTTTGAGCATTTGAAGCTGACAGAGGGTTGTGGAACAAAGAACTCTGAGTTTATATCCATGAAAAACTTGTCCACAATATCTAAATAGTAGTGGAGTGCCTCTTCTAAGTCTAGTACATGCTCAAGATCTAGATGCCATTATTGTATGATTTGTTCTTTTGGTTGTGAATTTGTCCCGAATTATTGAATGAAGGTGAATGAGTTGTCATTGCTTAAATGAATTGCTTGTAATGGCATAATGATTGCTTGCCCACCATACTTGTAAAGATTAGGTTTTGAGCAGAGTGATTTTATTTATTGGAATTTGGATACGTTGTTAGTCTCTTTGCTGGGAAATTTATGTTTTAGTTGTGTTAGTGAAGTTAGTAAGGTAAAACTTAAACTGAACCAGCTGATAAAACATTGTGCTCCAATACATATGGCTCCAACTAATAAACAACACCTTACAGGGCATTTGGCAAAGCGAAAAATCATAGCAATGTGTATTAAGTCATTACAACAATGAGGGAAGGATTACAATTGTCAAAATAGGCACCCATCCTCCCATCTCTTACTGGCTTTGTATTATATGTGAATACGAGGGCCATACTTTAATGGACAAAACATGAGCTCCCTTATTCATGTTTTGTGAATTTAAATCCTCCTTCCCTTTGTTTTTCTTCTCTTTTTCTGTGACTTCATGATGAGTGCTCTTTTGAGGACTTTTCTTGGCAAAACACATGAAGCTTCCATTGCATGCAACATCTTCTATTGCTGGCTCTTTGACTTGGATATGTTATTGTTATCAAACATATTCTTTCTGCTGAGGTCACACTGCATGAGATCATAGAACTCATTGTAAAATTGGCCACTTGTGTAAGTTCTTGCATTGCCAATCTTATAAAGAAATGATGGATTGAAGGAAAGAGATTTGGGAAGTTTTTGGTACCCTCCAGCGAAAAAGGACTTTAAATTTTGGAGGCTTTTGTGAAAGAAACTTTTGGTCTTTTGAATGGTTTCTTTTATCTGCAACATTGTGGTTCTATTCTACTGTGAAATAGTGTGGCTTTCTCCAAGTGGCACTATCTTCTATAGCAGTCATAGTTCTAATAGTCCAAATTAATTAATATTTGTGTGCTCAATTTGTAACTCAATATTAAAATGTCACTGTCTAATCGGTTGCATATTGTGGTCCATTCTTTTTTTTAACTTCACTTTCTTTTATCATTTTTAGGAAGCTTTGAAATGAAGCTATGAAATTCTGATTTTTATGTTTCTTTTGTGGAGATGGTTTGTTTTTTAATTTTTACTTTTGGTGTGCAATGGTGACAATGATGTTTGAACCTATAACTGTTGGTGTAAGCCCTAGTGGCCAATCTAGTTTTAGTAGATTATCATTTATGTCATGACTTAGATTATATATTTGATATATATATAAGGCATTTCATTTATTGTGTTATTTATTTTATAGCATAATAAAGTCCTTAGAATAGACTGTTCGTTTAATGGAACATCAAGTGTGACTTGATCGTGAGACCCCATTGAACATATAGAACGTTATTCTTAAAGTATCCGTAGTCGAGTATTATTGTTAATTAGGACGACAATAGAGACTATTGTGTGAGTAGACTGATGGCCATATCTCATGGGTCATGGATATGAGATATCAAGTCGGCACACAAGTATAGATATTAGGAGTAATATTTATACTGGACTGACTCACTATGAGGACGCTTCATAATAGTTATGTAAGTGTCATAGGCGCTCCTCATGGCGACCATAGTGAAGTAGTCCTTTGACTTGAAGTCACTGCGATTCCTACATGTAGAGTTGTAGGCTTTAATGCTATCAAACGTCATCCGTAATAGGATGATCATAAAGGTAGTAATTGGGCCTTCAATGAATCATGTTGAGGGATGCGAGTGATGTATTCAAGATTCGTCCCTCCTACATAACAGGAGTAATGTCTTAGGCCTCTAGATATAGTGAGACGTGAAACATGCGTGGCCACGCGGAAATGGGCCACTATGTGATATTGGGCCCGTTTGTGATTACACGTCCATTCTGGTATCGAGTAACATATGATTGGACTTAACGAGGATGACACATTTATGTCTCGTGTTCAATTAAGACACATGGACAAAGGGACATCGACTTCACAGTAATCTTGGTCGCGGTAAGGTTAAAATCGAATCACCGGTTTTTTCCCGTTAATTGGGTAACAATGATGCATTGCTAGATGCCGCTCATTGTTTATAATATTTAATATTAATTTAATATTTAATATTATTGCCAACTTAATGGGAACCTATAGGGTCACACGATAGAACAGTCTAATCGGAATCAGATTATTTAATTAAATAGTGATTTAATTAAATAAGAAGGAAATGGGCTCATATTGTATGAGGCCCATTAGGGCAACAGAATGAAAGGAAGGGAGCATATAAGCTTAACGCCCTAACCCTCGTTAAAAAAGTCTTAGTCTTTTCTGTGCCTCCTTCCTGTAGCCGTCAACTAGCAAGACACATTCCGAGGCTACCGTTCGTGTGGACTGAGTAGAGACACTGCAAGATCGTGGTGTTAGTGATCAATCTCCTCTATGCTTCAAGAGGTAAACACTATACACAATAATCTTCTTTGTGATTCTTTGCAATGACATGATCCATAGAAATGAGGTTTTTCCGCTCAAAAGGATTTTTCTGTCAAGAAAATTAAAATTGTTCCTCTTGAAACCCCAACAATAACCTCATACAAACTACTAAATCCCTTCACCACTAGCCTAATAATAGTGATTTAGAGGTTGTCAGCTATTTAGCTATTTTTCTAAGTAGATCTCAAATATTTATTTTGTATTAAAAAAATCAGTAGATTACTGGTGTGGATTTGCTAGTTATTAGGCAATCATAATAAGAACCCAGCTACGTAGTGAATAAGTAAGCAAAATAATGGAGTGGTGATTGTTATGCAGTCTTTAGATATATGAAACAGATGAAAGGAGCGAAGGACTACCAGAAAATTTTATAAAATATTATAAAAAACAGTAAAACAAGGCAGGAACAAACATAATTTTAACACAGAAGAGCTTAACAATCTATCAGATACATGAGATATTCCTTCATGCATAATTTTGCTTATACAAAATATATTTATTAACTAATTTCTCTTAAAGTCTTATTGAATATGTTTGTTGTGTTGAAATTAAACTAGGCATAGACAGTAATGAAGTTGTTGCTTGCTGCTATATGATGGCGTGCGTGCATTCTGTGATGTGGTTATTGAAAAGACATATATGATACTGAGCAAGACAGCTACTATGTTCCATTGAACAACACACTTTTCTTCATATTTCTGTTATGGATTTGGTCAAAGCGTGTATATATTTTTTCAATAAGAACCCATTATATTCATTATCTTAGTGTGTGCGCCTTTTCAGAACACAGTTATGAATCGCGGTTGGATTAATGCTAGCCGCCTAAGTGATGAGTATATGAATGAGATGGAAGATTTTCTAAAATTTGCTCAAAGAAATATTGTTAATATTAATGGATGGTTTTATTGTCCTTATGTTAATTGTTTGAACGACACAAAACTAGAAGTTAAGGACATACGAAATCATCTTTGTTGTGAGGGGTTTTGCAAGAGTTATACAAAATAGATATGGCATAGCGAACAGTTAGGAATGCCAAGTGTGTCCCAAAGAGAGGAAGTTGATGTAGATATGGACGATCGACTAGAGGACATGATCTGTGATATTGGACCAGAATCTTTTCAGCGAGCACATGTGTATGATACTTTGAACAGTGACAAGGAAGAGCCTTTTCTATTCGGGGTGCACTGATTTCACACCATTGTCAGCCGTGTTAAGATTGGTCAATCTGAAGGCGAGAAATGGGTGGACCAATAAAAGCTTTACCGAATTGCTTGAATTGTTGAAAGATATGCTTCCAGAAGGTAACACATTGCCGAACCGTAACTATGAGGCGAAGAAAATATTGTGTCCGATGGGTATGGAGTATAAGAAAATGCATGCTTGTCCTAATGATTGCATATTATACTGGAAAGAGTTTAAAGATGATCATGTTTTCCCCAAGTGTAATGTCTCACGCTACAAAGTGAAGGATGATGATTCTAGTTGTGATATGAGTACAAAAGGTTCTCCTGCAAAGGTGGTATGGTATCTTCCAATAATTCCAAGGTTCAAGCGATTATTCGCTATTGCAAATGATGCAAAGAACATTAGATGGCACTCAGATGAAAGAAAATATGATGGACAACTTCGCCATCCGGCTGACTCCTTGAAGAAAATCGATTGTTTGTTTTCGGATTTCGGCAATGAGGCAAGAAACCTTAGGCTTGGACTTGCTATGGATGGAATGAATCCATATGGTAACTTAAGTAGTAACCATAATTCATGGCCTGTTTTTCTAGTAATTTACAACCTATCTCCTTGGTTGTGTATGAAGCGCAAATACGTTATGTTATTTATGATGATTTCGGGCCCAAGACAACCGGGAAATGACATAGATGTTTATCTAAGACCCTTGATAGAAGACTTAAGAATGTTGTGGGTTGAAGGCGTTGATATGTTTGATGGGTATAGAAATGAATATTTCAAGATGTGTGCCACGTTATTTTGCACCATCAATGACTTTCCAGCATACAGGAACTTGTGTGGGTATAGTGTCAACGGGCATAAAGCATGCCCTATATGTGAAGAAGGAACTTGCTATCATCAGCTGCAACATGGAAGGAAGACAGTTTACCTTGGGAATCAAAAATTTCTCAGACCTGATCACCCGTATCGTAGATTGAGAAAAGCTTTTAATGGATGCCAGGAGAACGAAATAGCTCCGACTTCCTTAACTGGAGAGCAATTTTATCAACGGGTGAAGAACATCAATGTGATTTTTGGAAAGACCCAAAAGAAGTCTACTGATAAAAACATATGGAAGAAGAGGTCAGTGTTCTTTGATCTTCCATACTGGTCTAGTCTTGAGGTAAGACATTGTATTGATGTGATGCATGTGGAGAAAAATGTGTGTGATAGTGTAATCGGAACACTTCTCAACATTTAGGGCAAGCCAAAGGATGGCGTGAATGCCCGTTTAGATCTGGTTGCGATGGGTATACGAGAGCAGTTAGCTCCACAGTCAAGAGGTAATTGCACATATTTACCCCCAACATGTCATACCTTGTCCAAAACAGGGAGAAGAAGTTTATGTCAGTGTCTACGGGGCATTAAAGTGCTACAGGGTTACTCTTCAAATGTCAAGAGCCTTGTCTCAATGAAATATCTCAAATTAGTTGGCTTAAAGTTCATGATTGCCACATGTTGATGCAATAATTACTACCAGTGACTATTCGTGAAATTCGTGACATCTTGCCTAAAAATGTTAGGCATGTCATAGCTAGGTTATGCTTATTCTTCAATGCTATATGTAGCAAAGTAATTGACCCTCAGAAGTCGGATGAGTTGGAAAATGAGTCTGCTATTATCTTGTGCCAATTAGAGATGTATTCCTTCCGCATTTTTTGACATCATGGTTCATTTAGTTGTTCATCTAGTGAGAGAGATTAGATTGTGTGGCCCCGTTTACTTAAGATGGATGTACCCAGTTAAGCGGTACATGAAAATCTTGAAAGGGTATGTCAAGAACTAATACCGTCCTGAAGCATCTATTGTTGAAAGATATGTTGCAGAAGAAGCTATTGAGTTTTGTTCAGACTACTTGTCAGAAGCGGAAGCTATATGGATTCCTAAGTCTTGTCATGAGGGAAGTTATGCAGGTAAAGGTACACGAGGCATAAATGTTAAGAGCATGGGTCAGGCAGAAGTGCTTCAAGCACATTTGTATATAGTGAATAACATTGATGAGGTTCAACCGTACTTATCTGCTCACAAATACATTGTCAAGGAAAAATACCCTCGAATGAACGAAAAATGGTTGTTGAACAAGCATAACAAGACTTTCCTAAACTGGTTTGAAAAACAAATTGTTAATGGTGATACTGCTTCTGAAACATTAGAATGGCTAGCACATGGGCCTAACTTTGATGTCATATGTTGGAGTGGATACGATATCAATAACTTTTCCTTCTATACTAAGTCTCAAGATGACAGGAGTACCGTGCAAAATAGTGGGGTTATGGTTATGGCAGAGTCCATGCACTTTTCTAGTTCAAAGGATAAAAACCCCATTATGGCATCCATATCTTACTTTGGAGTCATTGAAGAGATTTGGGAGGTTGATTATATTAAATTTAGAGTGCATGTTTTTAAATGTATGTGGGTTAACGGTAATAGTGTAGTACAAACTGATGAATTATGATTTACTCTGGTGGACCTTAAGAAGGTAGCATATAAGGAAGAGCCTTTCATCATGGCATCCCAAGCAAAACAAGTGTTTTATGTTAATGATCCTTTTAGCAAAAGTTGGTCAGTGGTTCTTCAAAGAAGAAACATGCATGGCAGTGATGAAAACCAAAATTCAACTCTTGATATTTTTGAGACTCCTTCTTTCTCAACGCGGATGTCTACTTTCATTGAGGAAAGTGAAATTGATGATGATGTACATGCAACTCGTGATGATCATCTCGAAGGGTTATGGGACTAGAAAATAAGTTATGTTTATTTTATTGTTTCATGATATATATAAGTTATCTTATGTTTATTATTTATCCATTATCTTATTGTCATTACTAATTTATTATTTTTTTAAACAGGCACATGGATGATCCATCAAGCAACACTCCTACAAAAAAAAGGGTAGATGTGGCACTCGGTTAAAGGATTTGACCCGCAACCGTAGTGGTGGGCATAAAAAGTCTATTCAGTTTGATGAATTGACTGGTGTTGCTATAGGGCCAAACAGAAAAAGGTTTGGGAGTTTTGTGGGCGTCCTTGGTCGAAGCAAGGGTTGTATCCTAAAGGAGCGTTGGAAAGATGTTGCGGGTGATATAAAGGATAAGATTTGGGATACTATCATTGTATTTCACTTTTACCATCTATGTTTGTTTTTGTTGTATCTAACCATATTATTGTCATACACTAACTCCTCCATTCAATTATGTAATGTAGGAAATCTTTGATGTTCCGAACACTAAATTGCTGAAAAAGAAATGGCTTATATAAGCGGGTCAGCATTGGAGGGGATTTAAAACATATCTCACTAGCAATTACATATTTGGAGAATTGCTCGATAAATCTCCTTGTGAGAAGTATACGTTCCTTGATGAGGAGACGTGGCAGACGTTTGTTAAGTCCCGAATGGAACTTTCCTTTCAGGTGTGTTGGGAATATAGTTTTTTACTTGGCCTACCAAATTTATTTATTTTTACTGGAATTTACATGGCAGATTTTTACTACAATTATTTATAACAGGAGAAAAGAAATGGGGCAAGAGTCCTCCAGTCAAAGAATGTCTACCCCACAGATTATCTCGTGGGGGCTATGAGTTGCTTGATGAGAAGATGATACAAGAAAAGGAGCAACAACGTCGGGAAGCATCCCAATTGGATCCTTCATCACTTGTTGATCCTCCATCACCACCTGAACGCTATGAGAAATGGAAGAGAGCCCGACAAAAGCTATCAGGAGATTATACATCCGAGGAAGCACGTGTTGTTGCTGAGAAGATTGTAAGTAAATGTTTCATTCAAGTTGTAATTGTAACAAGCTTACACACCGTCTTACACATGTTTGTGAATAATGTGTTGTAGGATTCTCTGGTTGAACAATGCTCGCAAGGAACCTTTGTTCCTCATGGACATGATGATATTTTGGCTACTACCATTGGGCGACCGGAGCACCCCGGCCGTGTTTGTGGTGTTGGACAAGGTGTGGGCATTCGACATTACTTCAGACGACATTCATGTTATGGCCTTTCCTCAGGAGTAGTCACCAGAGAAGAGTTGGTTGTCCTCACTGAGTAGCTTACTCAGAAGATTAGACATGATGTGATGCAGGTATATATATAACCTGACGCAATGATAATAAAAATTATTCAGAATGTAATTAATATCTATCAAATTTGATGCAGGAGCTGGCATCTATGGGTTTCTCCAAACAAAATCCAACTGTCCAACCTTCTGATTCTCCTAATGGCATTGTAGGTGCGAACAATGCTAAGGGCAGTTGTTTTGTTGCTGAACAAGCTTTGGAGGAGAATTCGATTGATCATATCCCAAATCGGTATGAGCTGTATGTTGATAATCCTTACTGTTTAGTGGCAATTGGCAGTGTTATCAATTTGGGCCTAACCATACATAACAAGAGATTAGAGAATAATATGGTGAGGGTGGTGGTTGAAGAGGTTCGAGATGCAAGTGCTGAAGTACCTATGCCCACTGATGAGGTTCAAAAGGTGGGACAAGCCCTCAAAAATTTCATTCAATGGCCGAGAAGAATTCTGCAACCTATTTCAGACAAGGTATTCTATACTTAGCTCTTTCTTTATTTATACTTGAAATAACTTAACTTTTTAATGGCCAAGAAGAGTTACTAATGCGATATCATTATTGTTTAGGATATTGAAAGATCTAGCAAAGATTTTCCACCTAAAAGGTCAGAACCTCAACTTGATTCAGTTCAAGAATTGGTTGTATTGACTGTGTCTATTCAACAGCAAGTACGACTAAAGTTGGAACACGATCCCGACCTTGATCGTTTTTATATCACACCGAGGGAAATTATGGATCTATGTACGGGTAACCAAATGCTTTCCAGAAGTGTTGTACAATTCTGGTTGACGTAAGTAAATTTTATTTGTAAATTAGTTAACTAAAAGTTATTCTTAAACAAAAAATAAAGGTGGTGATTGGATTATTTACTGATCTGGGTCTGATAGACCTGGGATATTGTCTATTTCTTCGATGGAGGGTCAAAATCAATTTCCTAATTTATCGTAGAGCCGTATGCTATATAAAAAATAAAAAAGATGCCTGCCTGTACGGCTTCTAATTTAATCTTTATTAGTTTTTTCTTATTTCTATCCCTTTTATTTTAACACCGTAGGTATCTATACCGCCAGTGTGTCATGAGAGGCAATCGTCATTTATATGGATTCATTGACCCTCAAGACATCCTGACTTCTTATAGCTCCACAGAAAATGTTATCAGTACCATTCAACAAAGGCTACATGAGGGAGGAAAAGTGTGCTACCTAGCACCTTACTTGGATTCGTAAGTACATGCATGTTTATAATGATTTAAAATTATGTGTGACTTATCACTAATTGTTCCCCAATACAGGCAACATTTTCAATTGTTGATCATTTGTCCTCAGACCAATGATGTCGTCTTCCTTTGTTCATTGCAAAGAAAGCCGAATACATCTATCAAGAATATAGTTAGTGTGTAAGTTTTTATTTGTCATACATTGACTTTATGATATTACTCTAAAATCTATAACATACTTTACATGAATATTTTTTTTATCATAGTGCTATGTCGGGGTGTCAAATTTTGAAGGGTTCTAGAAAGAAGCCTACATGGCATTTTCCTAATGTAAGTAGCTTAAACACTTGAGATTCAATTACAGTTTATGATATAAATTACTATATAAAAGAAATTTACTTGGATTATTCAGTTGTAGTCGCCAATGCAAGATGGAGCCACTGAGTATGGATTTTATGTCATGAGACATATGCTCAACATTGTCACTGCAAGTATTACTGGTTCATGGATGGAGGTAATAGAACTCTTAACACAGTTATATTACATTTTATTTAGTTGATGAGCAAATATTTTTCTTATGTCATTTCAACTTGCAGAGATTCCACACTACGAAACCATTCCCTCGAGAGGATCTTTAGGACATCCAGAAACGTTGGGCAAGACTATATCTTGATCTTTACCCAAGTCGTATTGTTGAGTGAAAATTTGCTGGATAGGTAAGACTATTTCTTGATCTGATCTATCTGATTGTTATTGGATTGTTGATGCTGGAGGTCATTTATTGATAACTATGTGCTCTGTTATGACAGTAGGGTGCACTGCTTATTCTGATTTCTGAGTGAGGAAAAAACTATAGTGGCAATCTCTCATTTTATCTATCAGGTAGTCATTTCAATAAATGAGAAATCAATATGCTTGAAGTCCCTTGAAATGCTGAATGTCTTGCTTGATACTGTTGATTGATTTTGAAAGTGTTGATTATCAGCTGTTTTTCAGTGTTGTTATTGTATTGGATGAAGTATATATTGGAGAATCAAACTTCATTGAGGTTTTGTTCTTTGAAGTTTTCTGCTGATGTATCAAAACAGAAATTCGATTGATCTATCATAAAGGTTTTGTTCTTTGAAATTTTTTGTTGATGTTTGTGAGTGCCTTTTTTTTATTTTGCTTCTGGGGTTTTTCTAGGGTTTGCTTATGGTCTCTCCATTTGGTGATGCTCTTCCTCGAATCCCCTATACTCACTACTCACTGCTATTCCTTTGCACTTTCTTGTTAATTTTGTAGATTTTCATGCTTGAAGTGTAGAAGGATATAACGAAATGAACAAACATATAATTTTCACTTCTCTGTTGATGCTATTTTTCAGTTTTGAGGTCATTTTTGTTTGCATTTCTGTGAGCATTTGTTTTTCTTCTTACCATCGGGGGCATAATATTAGTTTTGTTTTGTTGAACGCCATTTTCTACTTATATGTTTCATAATTATTCAGGCTTTGGAAAAGCCCTTGACCAAGGGAAAAATAACCACGGTTTTACAGAAATTTTCTTTTGACATAGGTTGTGTTTTGAGTAAAATGTTATTTGTTTCTATCTGTACAAAGATGTTTATAAATGGTGCATGAATGCTGCTGCCCCATCTAATAGTTTATCTACTAGTTTTTCATTGTAGAATCTTTCAGAATTGATTATCACTGTCAAATATGACTTTAGTAAAAATGTCAATGTTTAGGGAAATGCCATGCTTATCAATTTTGTTAAGTTAGTGAAACGTGAGCATGAAACTGATCAAAGTTTTTAGAAATAACATTTATTTAGTTAATTATACTAAATATTATCTGCATGAATGTAATTGATATATAGTTAACCTTTATATCTCATGTAAGTTACGTTGTTGTTGAAGCTGCAGAAACAAGCAGAATTCAAGATAGGAGCAGTGAATCTTCTTTTCTTATTTCCTTTTGTGCATGCTCGTTGAGAAAAGTATAAGTTGGAGCAGAATCTTCTTCACTTCGGTTTACTACTATTTTTGAAGGATTTGAACAGTTACTGGTTTTTGAAGGAGCGCAAACTAACATTCATGAATCTTGTAGTTTGGTTATGTTGAAAGCATGATAATTTGATGTTTTTGCCATAATATGATGATTGTAAATTTTGGAATTAGTGTGACGGGTGAATGATTTATGGGTTAGAAGAGAGTTAATAGCATGTTTTGGAAGTAGAAATTCGTTTGGTATTTTGATTTGGCGAACTTGTGATTTTATTTCTTCAATATAGGATATTATGTTCATGTTAGTTACAGTATAAAAAACAAAAGAATAAAAAAAAATATTTTGCATCGGTTCCTTAGAAACCGATATGAAAAGCAACTTTTTAACATCGGTTATTCTAAAACCGATATAAAAATGAGACAAATTAACATCGTTTCTTTCAACATTGATATGAAAAGTATTGTTTTAACATCGGTTATTCTAAAAACCGTTATGAAAAGTTTAGTTTTAACATTGGTTAACATGAAAAACGGATATAAAAGTGAACTTTTACATCAGTTTTAACTTTTAACATCGGTTAATTTTTCGATATAAATAGCTCCCACTTTTAATATCGCTCGAATCAATAACGAACTGAAAACCGATGTTAAAAGCTGTTTTTAACCGATGTTAAAAAACCAAACTGCATTAGTGAATCGATTCATGCCATACTAAATATGGAAAAACTAACTTTTTGACATCAAATCTTGGAATTTCTCCTTAAACCAACATCAATTAACTCCTAACCAATACTTCCAATAATTTAAAAGGCCAAATCCAACTTATTTCTCAACTCAAGATCAACAACTTACACATTAAAGCTTTATGTAATCATATTTACTCAATTTGAAATCAAATTAAGGTTAAACACAATCACACAACTTCTCACAACTTATAATCAAACTAAGCTTAGGGAATTTGGGGCGTTACAGTTTTCAGTTAGTTTTTATTGCATTAAATTTTTTAACTAATTCATATAATAAGTGTTTCAATTAATTTATGAACGAATGGTTTTAAAGAAAAAAATATTATAAATGATTGTATAAAAAAGACTTTATATGATGAGGTTAATTTATTTATGTTATTATATAAACCTAATGTTTATTTACATTTTTTTATTGCGTCAATAAATTTATATTTTTTTTTACAAAATGCATGTTTATATTATATGCTATATCAAAAAACATTTTTAAAATTTTTAAAACATTATTTTAGTTTAATATAACAATATAACAATTTTTAAAACATTTTTACTTTATAATTTTTTTTTATTTTTTTATTCCAAATTCATAAGTCAAAAAAATATTTAAACACAAAACTGAAGTCCAAGTGTTGGTTGAAGATGTTAGTTACACCAATTTTTACAAAAAAATAGATAAATAATAAAATGGTGAAATAAAAATTTATTGGTAGTTGAATTTGTTTCGTCTTCTATAACGGTTTTCTATTTAATTACTTTTACCATATATAAATTAAAGTATTATAATTCATTACTCTCGTAAACAAAATGTAACTGATAAAGTGAGAAAAGAGAGTATGCAAATTAAAATAGAGAGAGATATTGATTTTGAGTAAAAAAGGGAAACATAAAGAACTAAACTAAAAAGGAAATCAGCACAAAAAGCTAGTAGGCAATCTCCCTCAAACCACCCTTCACCAGTGGCTAACTTCCATCAAACCCACCCATGATCATCTCTTCCATCACTCGCCAAAAAAAATACTGACCTCTCCTGCTAATTTTTCCACATTGAAACTAGTGTTATTTTATGTAAATAAAGGAAGAAGTACGCAGAGCCCATTTACGATGAGTTTCCGCCAAACCATTCAATTTTCTTGCTTAAGATGAAAAATAATTGTGAAGAAACATGAAACTTGATCCAAATACAATACCAAAACATGGCATGACATACCACCCAACTTTAAGGTTTATTTTCTTTTTGGTATTGTTTTTTCCCAGTCTTGGGGACACGCCCTCCAAAACCAAAAGAAATGAAACATTATAATTAGTATTTTTTATTGTATTTGTATAGTCTGTGATATATTTTTCCATAAATTATCATTTACCTTTTTTATTTTTTTATTCTATTTATTCATTATTTTTTTTCTTTATTCTGGGTACGCGAATTGGTTGATAGTAATACTGCGATAGTGTATATTTTTGTGTGACATGTAATGCACATCATTTTACTATTTTTTTTTTGTTCACATGTGACCCCGGATTGTGATGGTTATTAACAAGGAAATTCATTTTTCTTATGTTTATATTCAAATATGAGTATTGTAACATTATTTGCAAGATTTTTTATTCGTAAAAATATAAAGTTTGATCGTCTTGCAATTTACGTGATTATCTTTTTGGTAAAGTGATTTGTGATTATCTTTTGGATAACAAAATTCACTTTTTATATTTTTATTTATAGTTTAGTTGAACAAAAAACATAAAATTGTTTTGAATTAAAGAAAGAATAAGTCATGCGTTGATTCTATTTTACAGTAAAAAAACATAAAAAATAAAATCATTTTTATTTCAATCAAGATTATTTTTTTAAGTAAATAGAAAATAAAATACCATTTTAAGTTAAACAATGAATTATGTAAATAAAAAACTGAGATATTTTTAAAATCAAAGTCGGATATTTTTTTTTTCTAAAATTGTAAATAGTTAGGTTGTTAGCAATGGCTACTTTAGATCCATTTTCTATTTTGTCGTTACAAATACTTTTTAATTTTAAAATTAAAATTGAGTTATTAAGGTTTACTATTCTGGATCTTCCTATTTGATTATCATGAACAATTTTTAAAATTTAATTTAATTAAAACAAGTTGCTAGGATAACCACTTTGAAGAAAAATGAACTGCACTTCTAAATCATATTTAGTTTTTGCGAGTAACTTTCAAAAATATATAAATAGAATATTCATTGTCATTCATGCATAAATAACTCTAAATTGAGATAAAAACAAAGTTTGAGTCAAATTTACATGTAAATTTTGACTTCACAAAGAATATAAAAATTAGATAATCAAGAGGATTATTATTTGCCGCTCCCATCGCGATGGGGTTACGATAATGACAATGAGTTTTTTATAAACTATTTTATTTATTCAATAGACGGTTGTCCTTTTCATTGAATCTCTAAAATGATTTGCTAATTCGACTATTACTTGACTTTTAACAACTTTGTAGCTATTAATTTATAAAATAATCATAGTTTATTCTTTTCTAATTTGTAACTTCATAATATCCAATTTTAGATAGTTTTGTGTCTTATAATTTGATCTCCTGAATTTATGTTTTGTCATTTAGAATTCATATTAATCTACCGGTATCAGTTTTGTTTTTTTTTAAATTCTCATTTCATAAATATTTAATTCAAATATGAGTATATTTCATAAAATTATAGATGTTTATCCTTATAATTTAATTTTTAAAAAAATTTCTTATCCAATAATGTATCTTACGAAAAAAAGATTCTTAATTCAACAGTTACTTGAATTTTATCAACAAACTAACTATTTATTTATTAATAAACATAATTTATATACAATTTTATTTTTATTATATTATTATGTGGTATAACTCAAAGAAATAAGTCAATTAATCATCAAAACCATGTATTTCCAATATACTTCCGTTTATATATTACAAAAAAAAATAGTTTCAAAAAAATGTTTTCCAACTTACATCTATTTTAGAAATAATCAAACAACACATCAACAAAATAATTTTATACTAACGTTTATTATCAATTAGTGACATGCCTCTAAAATACAATCTTTTAAATAAAAAAATATTCCAGTCGACAAAATATTTTTTTAAATTCCTTTAAATTATATTAGTATATTCAACCATATCTCCAAAAAAAGACAAAAAACTCGTGCATCGCATGGGTCACGTTCTAGTGTTATTATATAATAAAGTAAAATTGTATACATAATTGGCAGGATTTTATTGCAAATGTAGTTAATCTCGGATAACAGTACCCCAAAACTGCTATAGTGGGATAGCCATTATTGCGAAGACTAGAAAGCAATATATATAAATCCTATACAGTGTATATAAATACTGAAAAATAGAAAAATACACAAAATTGAAAAGGGTAGCCATACACTCATACTTATAATCAATTCATTGTTTGTCAATTGTCACTAACATTCAAAATCAACACCCAACATAACTTAACTACTAATTTAAGTTGTAAAATCAACACCCAACATAACATAACTTAACTACTAACTTAACTACTAATTCAAAATCAACACCAAGTCCAACATAACATTCAAAATAATTAAAGTGACACTTCAAAATCACTATCTTCACTTCCAACATCTTCCACTACCAAGCCATATCCAAGTTATCACCAATAGGCTTCAGCTTCACTAAAGGAGACTGAGAAGTTGGTGGTTGTGATGATGCCATGGATGATAGAAACATAAGCGCCAAAAACAGAAAGCAATACCAAAAAAACAAAGAGAAATAGAGAGAAAGAAACGCAGAAAGAGAGCAACGCAGAAACCTGTCGCAGTCGTCGCCGGAAAGGGTCGCAGTCGCTGGAAAGGCAGCATTGTCGGGGTCTTAGAGCTTAGTCGCTGGAAACACAGAGAGAGAGAGAGGGGGGGGAGGAGTTAGGCCACAGAGAAGTGAGAGAGAAGTGAGGGCTCGAGGGATTCATGAGAAAGTGAAACCCTAAGTGGAGCGAAATAAGATAAGGGAAAGGACAAAAAAACCTAAAAAACTAACTTGAAATGGTCATAAGTGAAAGGCAAAGACATAATTTCCCTTGCAGACACTATAGCGGCGCTAAACCTACTAAACACCGCTAAACGCGACCGCTACACCCACTCCCTTGAACTGCTCCACCCCTGCCTTTAGCGTAGCACCACCATGCCAAACCACGCCGCTATTGACTACATAGTGTAATATGAATAGTATATTTCTAATATATGATCTTGCTGTTGACAAGTGACTCCAAACACAAGAGGGGGGTGAATTGTGTGTGAACTGTGCTTTCAAAAACTTTTGGAGAAATAAGTGCTAATTATGAGTTACGGAAATATTAATGTGAAATAGATAAATCACTTGAAGAATAAATTGCAAACGAGTTAAAAATAAAGTAAATAGTAAGATATAAATAACAATAAAATAAAGTACAGAAATTTAATTGGAAGTAGAGATAAGGAGTAAAAAGCACACAACAAAATTATACGTTCGGCCACCTAACACCCTGTGGCCCACGTCTCCCACAAGCAAACCACTATGGGATTTTTCACTAAGACACTAGCTTTTAAATCAGGTTCACTAGAAACCTTTACAACTCTAAACCAGAGCAATACGTTCAAGAGATATCACCTCTCTATGAACACCTTGGGATTCCTACCCAAAAATAAATGATTTTCTACAAATAAAATGAGAGAAAAAGATACACTCAATAGATGCGGATATAACAAATTGAAGCTCGAAATAATACAACTCAAATTATGTAGAATAAAAAGACTCTCGAGAAAATTGTGCTCAAATAAGTGTGAGTGATGAAAAATATTTGTGAGTTTTTGGCACAAAAATTAAGCCTGCGTTGTTATGTTTTACGACTCACGAGTTGTGTTTATATAGGCAATGGGTGAGCGTCGAAATGACCGCTGGAGCATTTGCCCGTTCCGTTTTGATGTGGTCGTTGGGGGAAAAATCTGCCCCTTACCGTTTGAAATAAAGAAATTTAAAACATGGAGCGGCTCGGCATACGACTCTGAAGAGCGGCTCGTGACGACCTCGAAGGCGATTCGGCGAAAGACCTCGCCCTGCAGCTCGACCAGGCGACCGCAAACCGCGGCTTCGGCAAAAAGACACCGGCCTGCGACCGCCGGCACCTGACTACGCATCGACCTCTCATCGGCTCGGTCCTCATAGCTCGGTGCAGCGACCTCATCACCGACCGCGCGACCTCGATCGCGCGACCTCATCCGGCTTCGACAAGGATCATCATCCACGCGACCTCCTCCTCGATTCGACACGACTTCCTCGAGCTCAATATCCGACTTCCTCCTCACCGACATCCGATTTCCTCGAGCTCGACATCCGACTTCCTCGGCTTCGACATCCGACCACGAGATATGCATGTCAAAATATTTTGTGCGTGTGTGATTTAATTTTAATTGAGAGCTTTTTATTACTACTTACAAATTGTCTTAATAAAGATAAATAAATACCCAAAACCCAAAGACTTGAGAAACTATCATTTTTGATCACAAAGGCGTCTTGGTATTCTTTTCCACTTTTACCCGGTTGACTATTTGTAAAAGCTCCACTTTTGTCAATCATCAAAATCATCTGTCAAGGCATGTATTCTGAACTCCCGCACGATGATGACAAACATCTCATGGAGGAATTTAGTAAAATATAATCATGATAGCAATGAGATATAAGCATGGTTTTTCAATAAAAGATATCGAGTTTAAGCACAATATTTAAAAAAACTCCCCCTCACAATATTAAAAAAGATGTCGAGTTTAGTAGCATTTTGGCATTTTGGTGAAGAACTCCCCACTAATATGCATGGAATAAACCACTCCCCAGATCATATAACTCTCCCCTTGGCAACATCAAAAGCGGAAAAAGATAAAGGGAAAGGCATGTAAACGTATGCATATACGTGTAACTAGATAGTGAAAAATAATAAGTATCGAGGTTCAATGAAACATAATTGTTTGCTGATTAACATAACTTTGCACAAACTTTTATTTTAGCGATTCAGGAAGGGCGGTTGCATTTCTCCACTTTTAGTCTTAGTAACGGAACACGCATAAAATGTTAGCACACTCCAACGCTCAAGTTAGAACTTATTCATAATAAATGCACTCACACGCAGTCATTCAATGCATGATTGATCTAAAATTCCTTTCGGTTCTTATAAAAAAGAAGCTTTCTTTAGGCAAGCGAGTTTAGTAAAAATATCTATGCAAGTTGTTTAGATGTTTCCACAAACTCAATCACACAATCTCCTTTTTGAACATGATCTCTAATAAAATGGTGCCTAATTTCTATGTGTTTTGGTCGGGAGTGATAAACCGGGTTTTTAAATGAGGTTTATGGCACTAGTATTATCGCACTTAATTGGAGCAGTTTTGATTAATCCCGTAATCATTCAACTGTTGTTTCATCCAAATAATTTGTGCCACAACTGTAGCTGTTAAACGTATTCGCAAGATGGACAAAGCCACAACGGCTTGTTTCTTACTATGCCATGAGACCAGGCATTCCCAGTAAGTGACATGTCCCACTAGTGCTTTTTCGGTCCATTTTGCAACCCGCAAATCGGAATCCGAGTACCCAATAAGTGTGCGATCAAGCACCTTTGGGGTACCATAAACCCATAGTTTGTGTGCGGTGAGATATCTCATGATGCGTTTCACAGCTAAGATGTGATTCCTTAGGATTTGTAGCGTGCACACATACAAACACTAGACATAATATCAGGACGACTAAGGTGAGAGATAGAGAAGAGATCCTATCATACCTCTATACTTACTTACTGACCGACTTACCACCTTCATCTTTGTCAAGATAGCATGATGTGCTCATGGGAGTTAGAGATTTCTTTAGCGTTGCTCATTCCAAAATCTTTTAAGCAACTCCTTGCAATATTTGGATTGATTTATAAAAATTCCTTCTTTTGTTTGTTTGATTTGAAGTCCAAGGAAGTAATTTAGCTCTCCATCATTGACATTTCAAATTCACTTTGCATGATATCGAGAAAATTCCTTACAAGGATTCATTAAGTAGCACCAAATATTATATCATCGACATAAATTTGAACAAGTAAAATGTCATGCTTTTGTGTTTAATGAAAAGAGTGGTATCAACTTTTCCTCTTTCAAAACCTTTTTCAAGTAAATATTTGCTCAACCTCTCGTACCAAGCTCTCGAGCTTGTTTTAAACCATATAAAGCCTTTTTCAATTTGAAAACATGATTTGGAAATTCAAAATTTTCAAGCAGGAGGTTGATCAACATATACTTCTTCTTGAATAAAGCCATTAAGAAATGCACTTTTAACATCCATTTGAAAAAGTTTGAAATCCATGATGCATGCAAATCGAGAAAGCATCTTGAATAGTTTAATCTAATCTAGCGGGTGCATAGGTTTCATCGAAATCTATGCCCTCTTATTAGTTATAGCCTTTTGCAACAAGTCTAGCTTTATTTCTAACAATGATACCGTTTTCATCAAGCTTATTGCGAAAGACCCATTTGGTCCCAATGACTAGGTGATCTTTAGGCCTAGTGGACAAGTTCCCAAACATCATTTCTCTCAAATTGATTTAATTCCTCTTGCATAGCAAGGTCCAATGCTCATCAAAAGATGGCTTCATTGGCGTCATTTGGTTCAATTTGAGAGACAAAGGCCATATGATGACATGCATGATTAAGAGAGTTTGAGTCGTTACCCCTTTTGAGATATCACCTATTATGTTGTCAAGAGGATGGTTCTTTGAGACTCTCCATTCTTTTGGAAGATTTGAGTGAGAGTTCTTGAGAGGTTGAGGCGGACTCTTGATCCTCCTTTTGAACTTTTGATCTCTCTTGTTCCTCTAAATAGGTATCTCCAAATACTGCAAGATCATCAACACTTTCTTCTCTGAAGATTTGGGGTTAGATTCATCAAAAGAAACATGCAGATTCTTCAGCAGTCCCAAGTTCTTTTATTAAAAATTCAAAAGCTTTACTAGTAAGTGGAATATCCAAGAAATAAACCTCATCAGCTTTAGCATCAAATTTACCAAGGTTATTCTTACCATTGTTTAGGACAAAACACTTGCATCCAGCGTGAAGGTGGGAAATGTTGGGCTTCCTTCCTTTGTGAGTTCATACGGTGTTTGTTTGGGGATCGGCCTTATAAGAACTTCGATTCATCACATAGCAAGCGGTGCTCACGGCGTGCCGCCCAAAGTACTTAGGAAGGTTAGTCTCATTGAGCATCGTCTGCTAGCTCTTCAAGAGACCGATTTTCCTTTCAACCACTCCATTTTGTTGCGGTGTCCTTGGAGCAGAAAGTTGTGATCATGCCATTTACGTGCAAAATGCTTCAAATGCTTCATTCTCAAATTCCCCACCATGATCACTTGAATGGAAGCGATGTTAAGTCCCTTCTCATTTTGTATAACCTTTGCAAGTTTTCGAAAAGCATTAAAAGCATCATTTTTGTGAGAAATAAATAAAGTCCATGTATAGCGAGAATAGTCGTCCCACAATAACAAGAGCATAGTAATTGAAAGCTTTTAGTTAGAAAGGGCCAAATAAATCCATATGTAAAAAGTTGTAAAGTAGGTTTGTAGAAACAATATTTTTAGATTTGAAAGATGCCTTTACTTGTTTTCCTTTTGACATGCATCACAAAGTTTATCTTTTTCAAAGCGAAGCTTTGGTAAGCCCAATTACTAAGTCCTTCTAACTAACTTATTAAGATGATCCATGTGAATATGAGCCATTCTCATGCCATAGCCAAGATTCATCCTCTTTACTAATAAGACAACATGCATCATTTGAAGGTATTTTATCTAAATCAAGCATATAGATATTTCCAATTCTAGGTCCAATTACAATAACATTTTCATTTATAGAATCCATGACCATGCATTTTGAAGAATCGAAAACCACTTTGTTTCCTTTATCACAAAGTTGACTAATGCTTAGCAAATTATGCTTCAAACCATCCACATACAAACATTTTCAATAGTGGGATTAGGACTCTTACCAATAGAACCAATCCCGAAGAATTTTACCTTGTTGTTGTCACCATCTGGGACATAACCACTATTCTTAGGTACCAATGAGAGAACTTGCTTTTGTCTCTGTCATGTGCTTTGAACACCGCTATCAAGATACCAATTTAAGTCCTTGGCTCAAGCACACTACAACAACAATCATATTTTAACCTTTGGTACCCAAACCATCTTGGGTCCATATGAGTTAGTCTTCGCAAGGTGCCACTTTGGAATCCACATCTTTTGCCAACTACATTTTTATTCTTTCTAATATTGCAAATAGAAGCGATGTGACCATTTCTACCACAAGGAAAGCATTTAATGAAAAAGGACTACTTGAGGGTTTGTTGTGATTGAAGAGTTTAAAGATTTTCATGAATTTTGGATGATAACTAAACTGACTTTCCAAAAGTACCTTTTGGTTTCCTAACATAATGTTTAGATTATCTCTTTCCATCGTAAATTTTGCAGTGTTATTTAAATCCTTAACCTTATTTTTCAAAACACTACACTCATTGCATTTTAAAACTTCATCCTTTTTATTTTCCTGAAGATATGGGAGGAGAAGTTTCAATCACAAGAACTTGTTTTTCTTTAAGAATCACTATCTCTTTGTTTAAAATTTCAATTTTGATTCAAGAGAAGAGATGGTTTTCTTAGAAGAAAGAACAATTTTCCAAGTTTAATCGTTTCATTATTGAATTCTTCACAAGCAATGAAGTAATTCATCTAAAGTTAAAGAAGAGTCGAGGATCATAAAATTTAACCTCATCTTCATGATGATTTGCCATTAGACTAGGGTGAGCCTCTTCATTTTCAGATTCATCAGAAGAATCCATATCATTATCACCCCAGGCAATGTAAGCTCTTCTTCCCTTCAATCCTTTGGTGGTTTCTTTTCAAATTTCTCATTCTCGTTTGGTTTTGAGGACAATCGGGTTTTATGTGACCTTCTTTCCACAATTGTAGGGAGTGGATTAAAAAAGTTGTTTGTCATCACTTTTCTTTGAGAGCTTGGGAACTTACCTTTGTTTACGAGTCTCATGAACCTTTTTGAATTCTGCAGAACCATTAGACTCATGTTTCCTCATTATTTTCATCTTCAAGGAAATCACATTCGTCATCGTCGGTTTCCTCGATACTTGCTTTGAGGCGAGCCCTTTCTTTTCTTATCGCCTTCTTTCCATGAGGCGATTTAGTTCAATTTCATGTTCCTGCAATTTTCCAAACAAAGTAGCCAAGGTCATAGAAGATAAGTCTCTAGATTAAATTCATAGCGATGACCTTGGGTTGCGATTCTTTTAGACATCTAAGAACTTTGTTAATCAAATCTTCATTCTTGAAGACTTTCCCGAAACTCTGAGATGGTTTATTATATGGATGAACCTTTTTGCATATATCTTGTATGTTTTCACTTGGTTTCATCCTAAATAACTCATACTCATGGGTTAATGTGTTCATTCGAGCCTCTTGACCTCAAGTAGTACCTTCATGGGTCAATAGAAGGGTGTCCCACATTTCTTTAGCAGATCTTGCAATTTGAGACCCTATAGAACTCATCGTAGCTTAAAGCGTGATGATGTTCTTAGCCTTCAAATTGTATTGGACCTTTTCTTGTATCATCTTGGTCCAAGTGATCTTGGTTTGTCTACCTTGCGCATCATTAATTGATCGAGTGGGGACAAATGGATATTTTCCACGGCATCCCAAATATCAAGATCAACACCTCAAGAAAGATTTGCATTCTATCCTTCCAATAACCATACCCCTCACCATTGAAAAATGGGGGAGTACATTCATGGAAGTTCCCTCGTAATTGTTTGAAGTCATTCTCTTGAGACGGTTAAGTCCTTTATACAAGAGTTCAGCTGGCCACTTGTTGACAGTGACTCCAAACCTGAGAGGGGGTGAATGTGTGTCAGGTGCTTTCAAAAACTTTTGGAGAAATAAGTGCTAATTATGAGTTTGGAAATATTAATGTGAAATAGATAAATCACTTGAAGAATAAATTGCAAACGAGTTAAAAATAAGTAAATAGTAAGATATAAATAACAATAAAATAAAGTACATAAATTTAATTGGTGAAAAGTAGAGATAAGGAGTAAAAAGCACACAACAAATCTAGTCTCACCTAACACCCTGTGACCTACGTCCATCAAAGCGAGCCACTATGGGATTTTCACTAAGACCACTTAGCTTTTAAATCAGTTACTAGAAACCTTTACAACTCTAAACCAGAGCAATCGTTCAGAGATATCACCTCTCTATGAACACCTGCAGGATTCTACCCAAAAATAAATGATTTTCACAAATAAAATGAGAGCGAAAAAGATACACTCAATAGTGCAGATATAACAAATTGAAGCTCAAATAATACAACTTCAAATTATGTAGAATAAAAAAGACTCTCGAGAAAATTGTGCTCAAATAAGTGTGAGTGATGAAAAATATTTGTGAGTTTTTGGCACAAAAAATTAAGCCTTCAACGTTGTTATGTTTTTACCACGGATTTCCACGAGTTGTGTTTATATAGGCAATGGGTGTGTCGAAATGGCCAGTGGAGCATTTGCTGCTATGCGTTTTGATTTGTCCGTTGGAAGAAAAATCTGCCGTTGCGTTTTGAAATAAAGAAAGTGAAAACATAGGCGGCTCGGCGATCGACCTCTAAAAACTTTCGGCCCAGGCGACCTCGAAGACATTGGCGAAGACCTCGCCACCGCCTCGACAGGCGACCTCGCCGACTGGCTCGGCAAAGACCTCGACACGCGACTCCGGCACCTGACTCTTGCATACGACCTCCTCATCGCCGGCTTTCGGTCCCTCATGGGTCGCAGCGACCTCGCCGACACGCGACCTCCCAGACGCGACCTCATCATTTCCGACAAGGATCATCGGCTCATCACGCGACCTCCTCCTCGATTCGGCATACGTCGACTTCCTCGAGCTCAATATCAGACTTCCTCCTGGCTCCGACATCAATTTCCTCGAGCTCGACATCCAAACTTCCTCATTCGACATCCGACACGAGATATGCATGTCAAAATATTTTGTGCGTGTGTGATTTAATTTTAATTGAGAGCTTTTTATTACTACTTACAAATTGTCTTAATAAAGATAAATAAATACCCAAAACCCAAAGACTTGAGAAACTATCATTTTTGATACGCGTCTTGGTATTCTTTTCCACTTTTTGCACGGTTGACTATTTGCAAAGCTCCCTTTTGTCAATCATCAAAATCATCCTGTCAAGGCATGTATTCACACTTGCAATGTTTGAATCAAAATATAGTAAGTCATATATTTCCAAGCAAGTCGTGTGTTGAAGTAATGCTTGCTAATTTGTCTTCTTTAAATACGTACGATGTAATTCCTGCACGGGAGTGATGACTTATTTATTATTTAGATAGGGCGTAGGGAACCCTATATATTAGGTCAAGGTGCCCTGTTAGTTCTTCCATGGTTCTTCTAATCTTTCTTGGATGTACTTCTTATTATGACTAAACCAACGGAAACTTGAACAAGATCTGAGTATTCTTTTTTCACGTGCTTATGCCATCCATGCTCACATCAAATTCTATTCAAGGTGAATTTCGCGCAAGTCTTTCAAGGTTACTCCTACATAGCATCTGTTGTTCGCAAGCACAAGTCATCCTTAATCATAAGCATATGTTAACAATATAAGTCATGAGCATAAGTTATGGGGTTCTTCAAGTCACAGTTAGAAGGACCTAACATAGTCATGTTCCATTGGTTCCTCAAGTTAGTCATAACACGTATTATAGCTAGATTGTGAGTCCTTCCACTCCTATATATGTTAAGTGTATTATTGAATTTGGTTTATTAGTTCAATTAGAGTAGAATGGAGCTAATAAAAAAAACAAAAATAACTAAATATTTGACTAGGCCTAAATTTTTAGGCTTAATATTCTAATAAACCAAGAATTGAAAACTATAAACAAGACAAGAAATGAAAAACTGAAAATAATAAACAGAAGCAAAAGTAACTACATGTTAACTAAATATTCGACTGTGCCTAAAACCAATCTCTAAAATTAATTAGTCTAAGTTGGTCCATATATAGTTGGTCACTAAATATATCTCTAAAACCACTCTCTAAAACTGTTTCTGAAATTGACCTCTATATCGGTCTAAAATATCGCTCTCTAACAAATCGATTGCAAAATTAGTCGCTAAATATTAGCAACTAGTGGTTTAGCTATTGTATCAAATCAGTCTCTAAATTGGTCGCTAAAGTAAGTATTGCGACAACCAATATTTATAATACAACGACCTAAAATTTGGTCTCTAATTTATGTTTTTCACATAGTGACTTTTCAAAAACATTTCAAGTATAAAACAATTTCCAACAACACACAAATTTTTAAAACTATGCCTCATGAGGCTCAAAGTGATTGAGGACCACTGACTTCTTCATTAACACACGTGTGCTGACTACTGACCACAATTTTACCAACAAAACAGAACGAAAACCACCAGGAAGGCTCATGCTGAATGGAATGTCAGAGAGGGAAAATGATAAGGGAGATTTGTTACGGTTATGTTTCAAAACTTCTTGATTTTATTGGGATATATTGCTTCTTCTTTTGATAGTGTAAAATTCATTAAATTGTTGTTTGTCTATTTATTAAATGGATTAATGAGTCGACATTAAAAGTGTCTTCCAGCTCAGTTAACTTTCCACACGTCAGTGTTGGCATGGTATACTGTTAGTCATATCAACACTTAACAATTCATGATTGACGAGAGAACTAATGTCAAAATTGCGCGAAAAACCAAGATATAAACATGCAAGCAAATAATTATAAGACTAAAATTGACCCGTTGTGACTTCTTGAGAACTAAAAACATATTTACTCCAACAACAATAATAATACACAGGTGGTACATTTGACAACACAACCTAGAAATAACTTATGTTTACATTGAGTCAAAAAAAACTTATGTTTACATAGTGCTTAAAAATAACATGTTTACATAGAAAGCGTCAAAGCGAAGTCCTTTATGACCCATTACTGGCTACACATATTTTATTCACTAGGGATGCAGAGAACCTGTTAAGTCTGCAAGTCTTCGATTCTGAAGAATCAAGATCCTGCCAAAGTGTCAAGCATTTAAAAAATATATCAACAACGCTGGTGGGAGTCATAAGGTGGTCTGTTAGTAAGGGTGTGGGAGGTATAAGGTGGTGTGTGTTCAAATCCTCCCCATCCCAAAAAACTAACATTACTAACAACTAACATTTGTCATTTAAAAAAAAATCAGCAACGTTGGTTTGTAAGATTTTTTTTTTAACAATTACTGCTTTTTAAGTTTACGAACATTATGTTAATTATTTCACAAATCTATATCTATATTTATGTAATAAAATTAAATCATGATATTTTTTGACGAATAAATCTTGATTCTTTAAAGCATGATAACATTCATTTGTACTATCTTTTTCACGTCATGTGTTTTTCTTTTATTTAATGACAGATGCTTTACAAATTTTTATGTCAAATTAAAATAATGTTTTTAATTAATTGTTTGATATCTTTTTACTTTTTTGTTACTTCAATCATTATTTTAATTTCTGTCAAAAAAATCATTATTTTAATTACTTCTATCAGTATTAAATATGATGAGATATTTATAAATTACTATTAAAATAACATGTTATTAATTAAACTATTTTTTAATTTTTTTGATATAATTTAAAAAAAATAATAAATATAAAAAATTCAAATGCATGTATATTTATATGTTAATTTATGTTTATTATCAATATATAAAATATTATTCTATCAATTAGATTAATATTCTTATCTATTTTAAGTTTATAATTTTTTTTCTTCCTCAAAAAAAAAGTTTATATTTTTTTGTACAATGCCCTTTTTACTTATGAGTATATATATATATGTGTGTGTGTGTGTGTGTAGTTGCTAGTTAATTTTACACAAACTTACGGTCATGTACTGTACTTTTTTCATTAACCCTTTCTTTTCTCACATCCAATTACTCGCATTAATCATCTCATATTTCCTTATCAGTTAAATTTGTCAAATTTATGTTTAATTTTGTTTGAAAAATACTCTGTTTAAAATAAGTTGAGGTTTGGCTTGACTTATTTTGACCTTACTACTATTTTTTTTTTATATATTTAACACATCCTCTATTATTGAATTATGTCTACACTTACATATTAGTTAAATAAAGAAAAATATTACTCTTAAATCATGATAAAAAAATATTTATTTAAAAGAGTATCCTTAACAGCATTCTTGACACACATGACGTAACAGCAAATATTTTTCTTATTTGAGTTATCGTAGGAGTTTCTCTTCATCTTTCTTAGGATATATCACATGATATTTTACTTGACAAAGAGGATCACATGATAGGACAGTAGAGTCTCAGCATTTTAGCTTAGAAATTGTTCAACCGCATGAAAATGACATTGAGACCGTGTCATGATGTGTCATACCTTTATAAGGAAATGGAACCTCACCACGCTCAATGCGCTTGACATCTTCTTTGAGGATTTCATAGTGTTTTTTAACTTCCTCTACGGATTTTCCCACCACTTTTGCAACATTGTGCCACCTGTCAGGGGTTTCCCTATCATATATAGCAAGGGCATCTTCAAATAGTTTGTTTTGCCTTGGGGTCCAATTTGTTGCCATTAGAAGACAAAACTTGCTTCACAAACTTGAACTAGCTACGGGAAAATATTACAGGCTGCCAAGTGGCAAGGATGGCAGAAGAGAATTACAAGGTTGAGTGGCTTTAATCCACAGAAAGGAAAGAAGAGAAAATGATGGTAATTGCTTAATTTAGAGAAGAGAGATAATTAGCCTCTATGTTGTGGGATGGTATGGGAAAGAGATCATTTGCTCTATAAATAGAAGGAAAAGTAGTGTTAGTTAATTAGTAGTGTGGTGGCCGAATATATCTCCTCCTCAAAGGACAAAGATATTGTTACCCGATCTTTGGGAGCAAAAGAAAAATCAGGACAATTAATAGCAAGTGGAAGAAGAGAATCAAGATCAAAAGGACACACTTTTAATTAATTAAGCAAAGATACTCCTTCATTATGTCACTCTGCAAGTTGAAGTTTCCATTTCTGTTATGTCAACAATGCTATATGGATAGCAGCCAGGGAATTAAGATGGCAGCGCATCCACCATTAAATTCTAATGGTGGTGTTACTAGAAACTATTAAGAAAGACTTTGAGGTCAATGGTTTCATTATAGATTCATGATAGATAACTATGACGTCGTTTGATCCAGTAGCCGACCCCACCTAATGGGATAAGGCTTTGTTGTTGTTGTTGGTGGTGTTACTAGAATAATGCTGATTCCGTGTTCAAGTAGGAAAAAGTTGCAAGTACCACTGCTTCAATGAAAACTCAAGGTCACACATTTTCAAAAGAATGTTGAAGCTAGCTGTGGAATGCGAAATCAATTCCTAGGTTTAAGAACTAGAATACTAATGGTGGACTCTAGAATCTAATTTCCTTACCAATCAGGAAGCAACTTCAAGGAGAAATTATGTCGACAGGACTAAAATTTCCATATCTAGCTCGCCAAGAGGTATGATACCGGGAATCAAAAGATTTTTTGGTGTAAACTGGGTATCTTCCGCACGCAATTGCGGAGACTAATTCCTCGAGCCGGGTCGGACCACATGAGCGGCAAAGCTCTCCCTCAAGAGTTTTAACGCTGCTGCATTCCTAAACCTGGATTCGAACTCAGAACCTCTGGTTAAGCTGAAAGAGACCCTAACCATCTCATCCAAGCGCTCTTGGGTACCGGGAATCAAAAGATTGAATAGAAGAATATCTTTGAGTCAAAAAAATAAAAATAAAAATTAGAAGAATATCTAAATAAAACATCTTAGAGATATTTAAAAAAATAATAATAAAATAAAACAAGCCCTAAGTGACTATTTGGTTTCACAAAAAAAAAAATTTGTTTTCAGTTTTAATTATAAAATAAAATGTTATTTTATTTAAACTGTATTTCTTGAATTTTGCATAAAACAGTCAAAACAATTTCTTTACTGTTTTCGCTATTTTCAGTCCAAAACTTTAAAAACAAAAAGTAAAGCTAAAACAATGTGTATATTTTTGTAACTAAAACCGAAAACAATAACTGAAAACAAAAGCCAAACATGTCATTAATTTTATTTAAATTATTTAAACCTGAAAGTTGTAAATAGTTTATAAAATTTGATGAGTTATTGATTTGGTGAAGGTATTGGGTCAATATATCACTAGTCGTATAAGTCATTAGTAAAAACAATATATCTTAACATATTCTAAAAATTTCATAGATTTAATTTATATAAATTGATAGTATAAATAAGTTTTATACAAAAATCCAGTTATATTTCACTATTTTTCTATAGTAAAAATAAATTTTATAAAGTAATATTATGATGTCACAACATGTGTAAAACAATTTACATTGTGGATGTATGATTATTAATAATGAATTACTCAGTCCCAATTCTTTAATAGACAAAAAAGTTTGGAGAGGGTGAGTACCTGCAAAGGTTCTCTGACGCTCAAGTAAACATGTGTTTTAGCTTTGGCTAAAAAAATGAGCAAAAAACATACCTTTGCTTGATGATGCAATTTCGCTTTTATAGGGTTGATTCAAGTGGGTCTTTTTTTTTATAAGCAAAAATATATTAAAAACTGGAGTACAAGGGGTACTCCGAACCCATATTTACAAATGTTCTAGGAAGGATATGCCTCATTAAAACCTCTCAAGACCAAAAATCAGTGGAAAAAAAACTAAAGGAGGAAAAAGAGTACACCACTCAACTCCAAGTAATGAAGTTAAAACAGCTAGCAAACTTTCCAATATTTAGTACTGAACTACACTGATACGCCTACATTGAAGATTATAATAGCACCACTTTTAATTCCTATCCGCCCCTGTAAAGAATCGTTCCTGCTGTGTACCTTCCAACCCCATTAATCATACAATTCCTCATTCTCCATAGGCCACCAGCCAGCTAATGACCCCTTCATCACCTGCACTATCAAACCAGAGTGCCAAATATCCTCCAATCCATTACATAACTCATAACAGACTAATCTTACTGAAAACCCAAATTTCACAGACACTGTAACGGACAGTTGAACCAATCCGATAATAGTATTTGTTTATCCCTCTTCTCACAACTCATAAACCATCCCCATGAGACAATTTTAATATAGGCCAACACAGCAGTAAAACTAGCAACCTCCCCTCTAAATAGGATCCTATTTCGCATAGACCAAATCGCCCACATGGTGGCGCACCAAAATAAATACCTGCTGTTTTTGGCACTAGGTAGACCGCCGACCTGAAAAAAAAAAACTCAACCAGATCACAATGAAGTGCACCTGCCAAACCGAGCCATGACATAACCTGTGACTAGATATTAGCCGAAAAGGGACACGAAAAAAATAGATGCTGCACTGACTCTACTGCATTACAACAGAAAACACTTCCCAGGTCATGAGAATTAGTAATTACATCCCTCTTTGACAGCTTTTCTCTAACCGCAAGACGTCAAAGCAATAGCCTCCAAGGAAAAACCTTGATTTTAGATGGGATTCTGCACTTTCCAAAGGCCTTGACTAGCCGGGGTTATCCCTGATATCAATGATTTAAGATACAGCAATTCATCATCCTCATAGCAGAATAAATTTCTCCTCCAAACCCATTTCCATTCCCATTCAGTTTCATTCCACACCCCAACATCTTGAATTGTAGAGTCTTTATTCTCAGCAACCATAACAATATGTGGAAACATTCCTTCAGAGATCCACCACCTATCCGTCTATCATGCCAAAATTTAATTGAGGTTCCATTACCCAGTTTAGTTTTAACAACACCTTGGAACTAACCCATATTTAAACTTTTTATATCCTTCCACCACAAAGATTCATAGGGCACCCGACATTGCTTCCTGAAGATTACCATATTTGAACTGTAGTAGCCTATACCAAACTGCATCTTTGTCAATAAGACACCTCCACTTCCATTTAGACAAAAGACTATGATTGAACAACTCCAAGTTTTTCACACCAAGTCCCCCTAAATGCTTAGGTAGGCACACATGTTGCCAACTTACCCAATTAATCTTTCTTTGTTCCTTGCTTCCCCCCCAAAGGAAACTCTTCTGCATTTTCATTAAGCAATTCAGCACTTTCTTTGGTGCCTTGAAGAAGGAGAAGTAGTAAAGCGGTAAGCTTGAGAGGACCGAATTCATCAGTGCTATCTTTCCCCCAATGGAAAGGAACTTACCTTTCCAAGAGGCCAACCTCTTTTGGAATGCAGAAATCACCGAGGACCAAGATGACTCAAGGCTCAGATTAGCACCTACTGGGATGCCTAGAAATTTCAAGGGCAAACTACCCACCTTGCAATATAGGAAATTAGATGCGGCCTCCATAAATTCATCCTCCACATTAATCCCTATTAGGTTACTTTTTGCTAAGTTTACCTAAAGTCCCGATGCCATCTCAAAACCACGAATAATAGCTTTGAAGGACCAAATGTTCTCCCAAGATGGTTCAACTGTCAAAATAGTATCATCTGTGTATTGGAGCACTGAAAAGGACAATTCTTGACTCACCTTGTAACCTTGATAGTGCCCAATGTCCACTGCCTTGTTAACCATGCCGGTCAAGCCTTCTACTGTAATTACAAACAGAAACTGAGCCAAAGGATCACCTTGTTTTAAACATCTCTTCACACCAAACTCCTCCGTGGGACTACCATTTGTGAGTACCGAAACTGAGCCTGAACATATACATGCATTTATCCATCTACGCCACTGAACACAGAAACCCTCTCATCAGTATGTAATCAAGATATCCCCAACTTACCGAGTCGTACGCCTTCTCAAAATCTATCTTGAATAATAGACATTTGTCCTTGTTTCTTTTTGCCCAATCCACTACTTCATTAAGAACCAACACACCGTCAAGAATTTGCCTTCCTTGAAGGAAGGCCGTTTGACACCCGGAGATTACCTTGCCAAGGACCCTTTTCAACCGTGATGCAAGCAATTTGGCAATGATCTTGTAAAGGCACCCTATTAAAGTTATTGGCCTGAAATCCTTTATCTCTTGTGGATTCACATTCTTTAAAGAGGCATTAGACCGACACTCCTCCACAAACCCAACGACTTCATCTTTCATCAAATTACAATGATAAAACTGAAATTAAACCCATCTGGTCCGGGACATTTATTCCCATCACAACTCTATACTGCTTCCTTAATTTCCTCCTCAAAAAAGGGGGCAATCAGTAGTTCATTATCAGCAGTAGAAATTTCATTGAATTGGATACCGTCCATCCCAGGTCTTAAGCGCTTCTCCTCACCATAACATGCTTGGAAGTAATTCTTCTCTTCCAACTTTATCTGTTCAACTCATCCACCCATCTATCCCCTACTTTTAGTGCCACCAATTGATTTTTCCTTCTCTTAGCATTGAGAGTTGCATGAAAGAATCTTGTGTTTGCATCCCCTTCACGTAGCCATTTAATCCTAGACTTTTGTGCAATTAGGCTTTCCTTCGCACGAAGATGTTGCCAAAATTGAGCTGAAAGAAGCTTTCTTTGTTCACAATCTGAGAAATTACCCTCTGCTGCAGCATTATCCAGAGCATTCATCTCGCTAACCAGATTATTCACTCTCAGATCCATAATACCAAAAACCTCTGTATTCCACACCTTAAGCTTCTTTTTCATGAATTTCAGTTTTCTTTTAGAACGTAACCTTTCCATCCGGCCACTTTGCACATGCCCCAATTCTCTTCTACGAATTTCTTAAAATCTTCATGTTCCAACCAGCAGTTATTAAATCTAAATGGCTTGGGTCCCCAATTCTTATTCTCCGTCTTAAGCCAAACAGGACAGTGATCTGAGACATCTCTTTCATCCGCCCATTTTGATTTCATACCCCATTCATCAATCAACTCTTCCGAGATCAACAATTTGTCCAATCTACTCATGGACAAACCATCACTGCTAAAATAGGTAAACCTCTTTCCTAGCACTGGTAGATCAATCACCCTCATTTCTACAATGAACATTTTAAATTCTTCCATTTCCGTCCTACCGTTCTATTGACTTTGCCCTCTTCTTTCAGCCCTAGAAACAACCGCATTATAATCCCCACCAAGACACCACAACCCTGCACGAAAAACATTCTTTGACATACCCAAATCTTTTTATAGTTTTCTTTTACCAGCCATATAGTAGGACGAATAAACATTAACAATATAGTACAGCCTGTCCGATTCATCAATTGATATACACAATCCCAGAAATCCATCCCCATAAAATCTGAATTTCACCACAAACAAATCTTCTCTCCATACTGTAAGTAATCCCCATGATAACCCATTTGAAGGAGTTGAATCCCACCCACAATTTGTAGCCCCCAGATACTCTTAACAAGACTATTATCAATATCAGTGATTTTTGTTTCCTGAAATAAACAACAATCGAACTTACCTCTCTCAATGAGGGACCGTATCCTACGTCGCTTTGTACCGTCCCTCAACCCCCTCACATTGTAGGAGAACACCTTCATTAAACTGCTGCATCGGACACCCTCATTCTTTGAACCATCTGATCTCTACCTTCCATCTCATTGACCCATTCAATCGAGTAAATGTCTTCTTCCACTCCCACAAGCCCATAATTGGTGACTTCCTTCCAAATCTTTGTCGTAGCCTCAACATCCTTGCGTTTCCAGAAGCCAGTGTTACAACATCTTATGTTAGAGCTTGTGAATGATGTTTCACACAGCACCATACCACCAGAGAAGGTTGAAGATGATGCTGAGAAGTGGTCGCCGCCAGGGGTGGTTCTTCGAGCCCCTTGTTCTGCGTCATCCCCTATTTGATGAGGATTTAGTGAATTGGATGGATCCCCCACGTCTATTTCTTTGTGGGCCATTTTGTGTTTCTCGTGCTCCAGTGTCCCCACCGACCCTACAACTTGCACCCCTTGATCTGTTTCGTACATCCCCCTGTATTACTTGTTTCTGATATAGCTACTTGCACCCCAAGTCCCTCAACATGCGAACCCCTTCATTATTTTCTGCTGCTTCTTCAACTATTTGCACCCCAAGTCCCTCAACATGCAACCCCCCTTCGTTATTTTCAACAGGTTCAACTATTTGCACCCCTTGTTTGTTACCATACATCCCCTATCAATGTTCTCTTCTGCCACTGCGTTTTGGATCACTATGTGTTGGGCCGACCCATTTTCAATACCTGTTGTTTCGTGGTACACCCAACTAGTTTCGTGGCATACCCCACCATTTTCATTATTTTCAACAGGTTCTTCAACTACTTGCACCCCTTGTTTATTACCATACACCCCACCATTTGCCTTCTCAGATTTATTACCCACTTGCACCGTTTCCACCGACCCAGTCACAAATACAGATGACTGTTGGGAATATGCAGCCTCCACTATATTCATGATTATTGTTAACTCGTCATCATGTGAGGCTTCCATCATCTGCCTCTTGAGTTCCTCAACCGCCACACCCACCTCATTCTCATCCAATTTTGCTAATATTGTTTCAACATCATTAATTAAGCCAACAATTCTTGATTGGCACCCGTCTTCTTCCTCATCCGATTGTTCACCATCCATAGTTTCTGGAATGAAATCATCATCCTCACTGTCATCTTCATCGCCATTATCTGCCGGTACTGCTTTTTCAATTTTAACAGCGCCATTCCAATTCAAATTACCATGCCAATCTTCAACCATCTTAATGGAAAAGACATCATCATTTATCTTCACCCTTACAACCTCGTTCACCAGATCATGAACACGAGTTCGATATAATATCTTTGCAACATCCATGAACTTCTTTTCTCTTGTGATTGTATCTGTTTCAATGAAGTCTCCAATCGGAGTAATGATTAATTTGAAGAAATCATCGCACCAAGCATGAGCAGGCACTCCATAACATCGTATCCATGCGAATCTTTCATTATCCACCTCCCTTGGAGTCCAATTCCTGATCTCCTTCACCCACTGACCCAGCCAACCGCCCTCTTGCTGCATCATCTCTGCGAAGTCACCACATTTTGTTTCTTCCATAAGCGCGAGGTTTGCACCCAAGGGTGTAACTTTGACATCAAATAACCCTTGGCGATGGAATTCTGCTTGTAACAAGTATGAGGTTCCAAGATTTATCATTTCCCTTACAAAAGCCTTATTCATCGTTCCCAGCAAGTGCTCCCCAGTCTGGAACTCAATATTAGCCATATTCTTCCTCTATTTTGCATTCCTATTTGCTTACTTCCTGTTAACCAGAGAAGCACCCCCTCCCTTAGTCAAATGTGCGCCCCTTCCTTTTACCATATTGGCGTACGTGATCACCTTTGTCCTCTGTCTCCATGTCATTAGTGGCCTATCATTAGCCTTTGCGACCCCACGAGCAGTGCCTGCATGTGCACCCTCCTGCCTTTTCATATCTTCGCATGCAAATCTTGGAAGATTAGCATACGTTTTCTGGCTCCCAATTATGATATTGTCTAGTTATATGGCAAACAACCTTGGATCTTTCACATTGAAGAATCTAACAAAACCGTATCGACGTCCCATCTTGTCTCTTTTGCCTGGAATAACCACCTCGTCAACTCACCCAAATTTCTTAAAGACCCCATGCAGTTGCTTAGCTCCAAAATTTTCTGGGAATTCAGGGAAGTAGAAGGTCGTGATCGATTGTCCATTTCTTTCCCGTGAGCCGCTTCATTTGGTTTCTCTCTTGCCCAATCAGTTCCCCTACTCCCCTCCCTGCCTCTTGGTCTTCTCTCCTTTCTCCTCACCTCTCTCCACTCGCTCTCACCGCTCATTTTTTCAGTTGATAAATTTAAAATGCATCTTAAGGGAGTTTAAAAAACGATTCAAGTGGGTCCTTATATTTGTTTTCATGTGCCAATGTCATACCTCGGTGCCGAGATGAGTCCTTGTACCAGGGTGGGTTTCCTCTATTGTCTATATATGTCAACTCTCTCAAGTATAGTTCGCAGCTGGCTAGAAAATCTTGTCAATCTCATTAATGAAGCAGTAGGGTCCTCATTACCTAAGGTCGTGTATTGACTTTTCTTTTCTTGTACTTGAAGGTTTTTCGGGCAATGATATTTCCCGATGGGGCATAGGCCTTTTCAGGAGTCCATGTTGTGGATGTGACCTTTTGACCACTTGTCCCAATGTGTCTTACATCTTGGTTGTGAGGTGCACCAAGATCAATTGCCCATGCCTAGCGCTGAGCTGGGATACGATATTGTGATCAATGACCTGGGCTGATCACATGTACTAATTGGATTCTGAGGTGTGGCCCTGACAAGTGGGGTAGTTCGCCTTCAACGAGGGGTTTTATTTTTATTAGTACCCCCATATCGTTACCCATTTTTGGGTCTGGTAGATCAGATACCATACTTCAATAAATATTTACAATTTTATTTTTATTTTCATGGTTCTAATACAATATATCATTGATAATTAGTAGTCAAAAGAGATCAAATAATTATTTAAAAAAGTTAATAATCATTTATAGATTTTTCTAAATTTATACATAATATATCACTTTAGTTTATAACTATCTAGTACTATGACTCGTGCATTCGCACGGGTTAGTTGCACTGCTTAGTATAAGAAATTGTAATAAAAATGTATAAACAATAAAATGTTTTCTAATTTGCATATCAACATTAATTAAAGTAGATATCATTAAAATGTTTTCTAATTTACGTATCAATATTGATTAATGTACTTGTGCATATTATATTATTTAAAGAGTAAAACAAATAATAGAACATGAATCTAGAATAAGCAAACTTTAAAATTTCGTAAAAGACAGGCTATTAGCAGACTTGCTCAGTGATATATGCAGTTAGTAGAACATGAATCTAGAATAAGCACTAATGAGCATTAACAAATGTTTGGAATGCACTGCGATTCCTCGTAGGGACTATAAAGACGCAAACATATACAAAAATCAAAATATAAATACCTAAAATCTAAAAAAAGGATGACTTAGCCATTAAAATTAAGGGAAATTGAGGAAATTGCAAGAGGAAAAAATGAAGTTCATGATCGTATACATTTTTTAGGAAGAGAGAATTGGGGAGTCACAAGTGCCTCCTTTATTATGGAGTCAAAGTTGAGGCCATATACTCCTATGTCAATGAATTGTATACATAATAAAACTCGCACATATATAATACTGAATTTTCAAATATGAGTTCCCCACTAGGGATGTTCACGAGCTTGAGTAAACCTGCCCAACCCCGATAACCCAACCCAATTTTGATAGTTTGGTCTAGGTATTTCTTTTGTTGTGGTCTTACTCGACCTAAACTAAGCAAACCCTAGCTGGTTTGGTTCGGTTAACAGGTAACAAATTTCAAACGAGTGAATTTGTGAACTGGACTTGGTGACTTATTTATTTATCTATCTATTTTTATTTTTTATTTTTCATTTTATTCTACTAACTCTTTCCATGTTTGAAGTTTTTGATTCACTTTCACAATTATCGATCTTCTACTTCTAGGGTTTCAAGCAACGCACCACCAACATGAGAGCTTTCCTCCACGGTGTCGTGTCACCGTCCTCCTTTGTTCATCCGAAAGTCTGTCAATTATCCATTAGGTCTTAGTGTTTTGAGGCATTGCTTGAGTGACCAAAAGGGCGTGACCCTTATCACCGTTCTTGCCGAATGACCAAAGTTTTAGCACCCTCTCGATTTGTAGTTGTTGGTGCTAGTTTGCAGTGACACCGACTTCTCCTTATCTCCCTCCAGGTTGAAAATCTTCGAGTGGAGCGCTTATTTTGGCCTTCAATTTCAACCTTTTTATCTGTCGTCGTTCCTTCTTCATCATCTGTGTCACCTTCTTGACCTAGAGGCAACCGAAAAACCATCTTCGGCTTTAGTCATAACTATTTTTCTACCATTTTAACAATTCCCCCACCCTTTTCAATTTTTTCTAAGTTTTTTTTCTCAATTTTGATAATTCTATTTTTTTATCAAACCTAACCACTCGTTCCAAACCATCCCGATTGGTTTGATTTGTGTTTGGCAAGGAAAATGCATGAAGTCGATCTATCCCAAACCAAAAGATTTTGATTGGTCGCATAACAGGCTGAGTCAAATTTGACCTATGAAAACCCCATAATCTTCCCCACCCATTATGGGAGACTTGCTAGGATCTCCTGCACGAGCAGTTGCTTGTAAACTACTATCTAACTCCAAATTTGGATATCCTTAAGTGAGAATTTCACATGAGGGGGTCAAGTGGGAGATCTTACTATTAAAATACACTTGCAAAAATTTTATATGGGGGAATCCAATATATTTTATTGTTAAATCCTCCACTTGACCCCCTCACTTGAAACCTCTTAGGCTCTGTTTGGGAGGTAGGAGGGGAGGGAATAGGAGGGCTTTAGGAGGAGGAGAGGGGAGGAGAGATAAATCTTCTGCCTTATTTGAGAGAGTGTTTTTATAGAGAATGAAAAAGGAATACTTATGACTAATATCTTTTTAATTTTGAGAGTAATATAAAAAGATAGAAGATATTTGAAGAATTTTTCTAATATTTGAAGAATTTTTCTAAGTCCTGCAAAAACCTCCAAAACCCTCTTCCAATACATTTTTTGAGTTCCTCCATATTAGGGGGTTTTATTATCATGAAGAAAAATAAACCCCTCATTCAAAGTGGAGACTATCGTTCATTTCCATTCCTTTTTCTCCTTTTTTTTTCAAGTCCTCCCCTTCCCTTTCCTCATAAACTCTCAAGTGGTTCAAATTCATCTATCCCCCTTGACTTAAGCTAATTTAATGCGGAAAATGTAGAATTATTCTCACAGTTGAAATTAATGCGGCTTTGAAATTAATTCCCCGCCTCTTGAATTTGCTTCGTTCATGGACAAATTTTCCGGTTTCCATGCTCCTTTCCTTTCATCAGATATTCAATGCTCTTTCTTTTCGGTACCACCACTTCCATTACCTCCAATCGCTCTCTTAAACTACTACTAAAAGAGAGCATTAGCCTTTGGTGTCAGATGCGCCATATGTTTTTGTCGCACTCTTATCCAGAAGGAAGAATCACTGAGGTAAACATTCAATACCCCGCACTATTTTCTTAATGCGCATAATCCGTGCAATGAAAAGTGTTCCGTGCTACGCAAGCTTTAATCGTTGCCATCAACTATCGTTCTGTTTGTTATTGTTGTCGTTTCTTGCTTCAAAATCATTCACTAGCCTTGCCCACGCTTTACTGCTTAATTTATACTACTACTCTTATTTTTCGGTTCTAACAGAAGAGATCCTGTTTATCTCTTTAGGATTGATGAAAGTGACTTGATTGAATTCTACAGCAGTTAGTAATAGAAAAGGAATGGTTGTTTCAGAAAAGGGATGGTGCGGCTAAGAGATGAACAGGCTATAGCTCCATAGAAATAGGAAGAACAGTGGTGGTGGGGTTATTGTTTAATCCTGTAGGATGAATATATCTTCAAAAAGGGTGGAAGACGAAGTGATCTGTTCTCCTTTCCACAACACGAATCAGGACAATGGATAACAAGTGGAAAAGGAGAATTGTGATAAAAGGACACACGTTAATTTAATTTTTTTTTTTTAGAAATAAATTCTTTGGTAAGTCTTCACCTAATAATAGCTCATGCTTTTAGGAGAATTTATCATGATATTTTAACCAAATATACTCCTTCTTCATTTTGTCACTGGCAAGTTGGACTCTGCTTTTTTAAATACTTGTCGGTGAATACAGTGTCAAAATACTAGTCCGCAAGTCCAAATATGTTGTTCCGTTTGCATCTCTGCATAATGTTTTTTCATTATATGGAGATTATTTTAGATGCTGCCTAAACCATCTCTTGGTCGCTGTGTTTTTCACTGAACCACCTATAAATATTGTAGAATCGGAGCACCGATACAATTATCTCCTAGTTCCTTTTTATTGAAAATATGGAGATATTATTAGATAATGTCGGTATACAGTTTGGCTTTTGATTCTTAAGAGAGAGAAGTAGGGCGCTGTAGTCCGGTATTGGATAGTGATACGGTTATAAGTAGGGAATAATTCTCACCTTGTGAGTTGGTTTTTAAGGCTGAATTAGACTCAAACTCAAATTTTAAAAGGCTATCAAACCTTATCAAGATCTGTTGCAAACTTCACGCTTTAGATGTCTAATCCTAATCTAAATTCTAATACATGGGTTGAGTTTCCTAAAAAAAAATAAAAATAATAATAATAATTAGATGTTGGATTGCAAAGTTTGTGTTGGGGATATTACGATGGGAGAGATACCGGAAAAGCATTTGGACCCATGCAATGCAAATGGGTTTTGCAAGTGGACATTTTGGTTTCTGGGTTGGAGGGGGGTGGAGGTAAATATAATTGGTGAGAGCAACTCGCAAGATGTATGGGGAATCTGCATTTAGCGGTCCTTGTTCTTGCATAATTGTCCAAACATGGAATCCTTATCACCTTACGTCCACTTCGAAAAAGCAATGCCTTTACTCCTTTAGATTAATTCCCCTACTCTTTTTTTGTTATAAGGTCGATCGATATGAAATTTTGACCGGGTCGAGCTGTAATTCAAATTGAGTGTGTGGAAATGAATTGGACAGGTTTTTGATGATAAAATAAAATGAATTGGACTGTGATATTAAGTAATAACAGATAATCTGAATTGACTTGTGTGGTTGGACTAAATTTGATCAGTTAGATTGAGTTGGGGTATTATTTTGTTTACAGCACATAAATACCATAATAAAAATAGCGAAAAAGATATAAGATCTTTTTTATAATACCAAACAACTAGTTTATAGCAGATAGCTTATAGTGGATAAAATTATAGCATGTGTTTGGTAACTGCTAGCTCATAGCGTTTTTTTCATTAGTTTATAACGTTATTTTAGATGCTACTTGAAGTAGTGCTTGAGCTTATAGCTTATAGCGTATCATTTTTCCTTTCATTTTTATCCTTATCATTTAATTAAATCCTCCATTCAATTAACTAAAAAATTATTAACCCTTACAATCTCTCTCCCATTTATTAAAATGTCATTTTATGTTATTTTGTATTTATCAGTTAATTCAACTGTTAATTTTACCAAACACTTTCAATTCAATTTGTTGGTTTATCCGCTATCTGTTATAAGTTCATTCGCTATCCGCTAGTTTATGTGTCATCCGCTATTTTTCACAAAAAGAGTCATAGGCTCTTCGTACATGGAATGGAGTAATTTCGGAGTAACCTTTTGATTGCTTTGGAGGGATCATAATTCTATAGACTTTTCTAATAATTTTGAGATGCCTAATTTTATTTGTTTTTTGCATGCTAAGTTATATTGATTTGATTACACTTCAACATATTTATAATTTAGCAATATTTAGAAAATATTACTAAATTATGAAAAAAAATGTTAACATTTAAATTTACTAACATTTTAACAGGTATTAGATGAAGTCTATGTTGCTAAAAGTTTTTAGCAACACTTTAGAGTACCGTCACTAACATTTAAAAAAATATACTTTTTGTAATATTTTTAATATCATTTGTAATATTTAAAAAATGTTACCAATTCATATTCATATAACATTTTAAAAAATTGTTACTTGTTTACACTAAAATTAAAAAGTGAATTAGGTACAATAAATTTTGTAGATAATCCTCTGCTTTTGCCTATTAAAGCTCGAAAGAATCCAACACAAGTGGCTTACATAGGTATTCATCTAATAACACTGCCAAATTTTGATATTCATGATATTTATATTCGATTCTAATAACGCGTAAAAGTTTTAAGCGTAGACGCATCATATCTAATGAGCGCGTACCTATAGATAACGCTTTAAAAGCGTTATAAGAATTGAACCAAAAGGCAATAGAGGAACTATGCACCTTCTAAGGTAATTGCTTTAATTAACTTGGCAACTCTTATGGAATAAGATCCCGATTAAGGTGAACCTATCTCGAAGGGGTGTGATTGAGGACCTTGATGTTATCTCTTGTGTGTTTTGTGGGCACCCTAGAGAATCTGAAATTCATTTGTTTGTTCGTTGTGATTTCCCCATGTAACAACCTATTTTTGCATTAATATTATGTGCCTATGTGTTAATGCATGTTAGGGAATGTGTTTATGGTAGTTGGGCCCTGAAAAAGGACCAATTCTAGCCAATTCAGATGTTAATTGGTTAACATAAGTCTTCTAACTGATAAACGACACGTTAAAACTCATTTTTTAAACTTTGAGCAGTTCTAATCAATTTGACTGAGAGTTATAGCCATTAGAATACGAAATTCTGATTTTTCGAAAACGCAAGTGTTGTAATCTAGGTGCACGTTGCTTTAACCAATTAGAAGCGCAGAATCTATAGGAACATTAAAATGTTTCCATGTTCATCAGGAACCTTTTAATGGCTATAAATTCACTCATTCCTGAATGTTTTGATCTAATGCATCCGTGAATTCACGTTTTGAAATCCTAGAACTCGTATTCCTAACTTTATAATCGAAATCGTTCTGCTTTTGGTGATTCGAAATCGCATCATTTTCAGCCATGAACGTTGCAGAACCACCGTTCAATTTTTCTTTCTGGCCCATTTCTGGTTTCTAATAGGTATGATTATCCCATTTCCAATCCTTTCGTCTGTTCTTCGGCCCTTATAGATTAAGTACTCATTTTTATTCAATTCTGGTTGTATTATGTTCCCATTTTGATTTATCGTTCATGCCATTTATCAAAGCTACGACTTGTGCTCGCGGGATTTGGACTGTTTCTGCCTTAGGACTCGTGATTTCTTCATTTCCATGTATGTGGGAGATTCAGTCGTAGTTTTATATGGGTAACGGGAGAGGAGTAGATGTAGCTCATCTATATGTGCCTGTTTGTGACTTGAAAACACCTATTTTAATTGATTGATCCGTAAAAATGTTACGGTAATAAGACCAAATGATGTTATATGCCTCGTTCTGTTGATGTGTATGGTTATATGCATATTGGATTTTTGGGCTTATACACGCTGATGCGCAAACTATAGTGTAGAACCCATAAATTTTCCATTTTTGCGATTGTACGAATGTTAATCGGTTAAGGCCTACAATCCTAATCGATTAGATGATAAAAAGTGAGTTAACTAGTTAGAACGTAGGCTGCTAACCAATTAGAGGATTAAATTATGCTTTAATCGATCAAACCCTTAGTGTTAACCGACTAAACCTTATCTTATGGCTTGACCGATTATAGATAAAACCCTAACCTATTAGATGTTGGAATCAAGTGGATTCAGAAACAATGACCTTTAATAGTTTTGATGATAACAAATGATTAAGAGAACAATTTATTCTCTGATGTGTTTGTTAGTGTGCAGAAATCACTATTTATCAAAAGAAGATATCTCAGAAGACTTAGTGAAATCTTGAATTTCACACATCTAAGTCTGGCTTTGATTCTCTATTTTGATGTTGACACGATGTGAAAGCTTTGCTCTGAAGTTGGTCAACTCTGTTTGTGGTCAAAGCTCTAGTGAGACCATACATGACTTAGTCAACTCTGTTGGTAAACCAAGCTCTGGCAAGACTAGCTGTTGACTTGGTCAACTCTGTTTAGTCAGTCAACGCTCTGGTAGACAACACTCTATTGAGACCACATTCTGATTGGTCAACGCTCTGGTCTTCAGTCAACACATACAACAGACTATGGTTAAACCACTCTATGGAAGCCCTCATGTAATTCTACAAGACTCTCTGTTATATGAAAGGCAAATGAAATCTACGCTGAAGAAGTTACCTCTGTGTCGAGCTCACTCTGATGAATAGTGTAGCTGAAAACAGACTGAAGCTTATTTAAGGCTACTTCACGTATTTAAGAGACCTCATTGATGAAGCGTTTTACATGTACGAGGTATCAAAGGCCAAAGGAAATGTCAACGAATATAATCATCAGGAAACTTGCTCTCAAAGGGTCTAATATTCAAAAAGCTCACAAGAGACAAACACTCTGATTCTGTCTACTGTGTCAGTATGCTTTGAGCAGAGTGGAAAACGAGTGACTTGCTAAAGCCACAAAAAGAGGATTTGAAGTCTTTTAACCTAGGTGAAAAGAGCTGTTAGGTCTCAACGACACTATTCACAACCCTAGCTATATGTACCTTACTTCATCCACTGAAGTAGGTTAACGCTGTGATACAAAGTGAGCAGCCAAGAATCATTCCAAGTATCTGAGATCACATTTAACAAAGCACTTAATCATTTTTTTCCTTTCAGTTTGAAAGCTATTCATTGTGCTTAAGTTTTTCATTGTATATCGTCTCTATGAAAGTTATTTGATATTGCTTCAAAACATTTTTGAACATTGTATTTAGCCTAGTAGTGGCTGCATTCCTTAGAGGCTTGACTGTACTAAGTCGTTCTAAGAAGTTGTGAGTATAGCCAGTTTGGCAGTATTATACTCTCAAGTGTAATCATATTGATTATAGTGGAGAAATCCTTCAAGTGTGTGAAGGGACTAGACGTAGCTATCAGGTGATAGTGAACTAGTATAAATCATTGTGTCACCCTCTTTTCTCTTCTCTTTACTTATGCACTGCCTTATTCTATTAACTAGTAGTTTTGAAAAAGGTTTTCATAAAACCCAATTCAAACCCCCCTTTTCTTGTGTTTTTGCCACGTTCAATTGGTACCAGAGCTCGGCCTCTTGGTTGAGCACTTAACAGTGTAAGAGGAAAAGATCTTATTCTTTATTCATGGCAAGCAACGAAGCCGGTGGTCACGTTAACCGTCCTCCTTTGTTCACTGGAACAAACTTCGACTATTGGAAAGATAAAGTTAAATCCTTCTTCGAGTCTCAATAACTCGAACTCTGGGATATGGTTCAAAAACAATACACCGAACCAGTTGATTCCAAAGAAAATCCCATTCCTAGGGATAAATGGACAGAAGAGCATAAGAAAGCTTATCAACTACATCAGAAAGCAAGATATTTCCTTATCTGTGCTATCTCTGAGAAGGAATACGAGAAATGCGGAAAGAATGATACCGCCAAGGAGATTTGGGACTCATTGGCCTTGGCTTATGAGGGTACTTCCCAAGTGCAAGAAACCAAAGCTAATATCTTGGTTAGACAATGTGAACTCTTCAAAATGGAAAAGGGTGAAAACATTGAAACTATGTTTGGAAGATTCCAAACGCTAGTTCATGGTCTAAAGGTTCTTAAGAAAAGCTATACCACTGCTGATCACGTTAAGAAAATCTTAAGAAGCCTGCCAAAGAAGTGGAGACCTAAGGTCACTGTTATCCAGGAAGCAAAGGACCTGAATGCTTTGCGACTTGAAGATCTCCTGAGTTCCTTGAGAGCTCATGAGCTTGAGCTAGATGAAGAAGAACCTCCCAAGAAATCAAAGTCTATTGCTTTAAAATCTAAAAACAAAGCATCTTCCTCTAAAGCTCTACAAGCTGAATTTGAAATAGACGAAGCATCGTCTGATGAGAGCGATGGAGACACAGACGAAGAAATTTCTTTAATATCAAGGAAAATTCAACGTATGTGGAAAAATAAAGGAAGGTTCAGAAAGCAGTTCCATAAGAAGGACTCAAGGGAAAGACAAGACTCAAGGGATAAGAAGGACTATAAGGACAAAAACCAAGTTACTTGCTACGAGTGCAAAAAGCAAGGACATTTCAAGTCTGAATGTCCACAACTTGAGAAACCAAGGAAAGGTGGTTTTAAAAGCAAGACGAAGAAAGGTCTCATGGCAACATGGGATGATTCTGATTCATCTTCATCTGATGATGATGAGGAACACGCAAACATGGCTCTAATGGCTACCATAGGGTCGGACAGTGAAGAAGAAGATGAAGAGGTAGATTCTAATCCATCTTCTGATATTGAAATAGCCTTTGATGAACTATTAGATGAGTCTTCTAAACTCAACACTGAGTATAAAGCTTTGAAAAAGAAATTCTCAAAACTTTCAAAAGAATTTCAAATACTCAATGAGGAGAATGAGAAGCTCAAAGCTGAAAATCACCGTTTGGTAAATGACAGCTCTAAGACTGAGGAAAAGGTTGAATGTAACTTTTCAAAATATGAAGAGGGATTTCAAAGATTTCTTGCTGAATGTGTTACGCGAAGCAAATAAGCATCTATGATTTGGAGCGTAAGCCAAAATGGTAAAAAGGATCTTGGTTACAAACCAGAGAAACCCACCTTTCAAAATACAAATTTGAAAACCAAAGATACCAACAATTATAGTGACTGTCTACTTTGTACCTTTTGCAATAAGAAAGGACACATTAGAAGTACTTGTTATGAATTGAAAAATAAGAATGACAAGTTTCCTTCTAGAAATAACAAAAGAGGACCCCAAAAAGATTTGGGTACCTAAGGACAAAATTGTATATGTTGCAGATTTGCTTAGCAACAAAGTTACAACACTAGTCCTGGTACTTGGACAGTGGATGCTCACGTCACATGACGGGAGAAAGGCTTATGTTCCAAGAACTCTAACTTAAAGAAAGTGGAACAGTAGGTTTCGGAGGAAACCAAAAAGGTAAAATCATTGGAAGTGGAAATGTTGGTGAGAAATTCCTACCTTCTATTGATAATGTCTTATTAGTTGATGGCCTGAAGCATAACCTACTAAGTGTAAGTCAATTATGCGATAGTGGTTATGATGTTGGCTTTAGTGATAATGCCTGTATAGTCAAAAGCAAAAAGGATGGATCCATTTTCTTTAAAGCAAAGAGAAAGAACAATATTTATAAAATAAACTTTCTAAGTTAGCAAATCAAAATGTAAAATGCTTTTTGTCAGTTGATGAAGAGCAATGGACTTGGCACAAAAGATTGGGGCACGCCAGCTTGAGATTAATCTCAAAGCTTAACAAGAAAGAACTTGTTAGAGGCCTACCAAATCTTAGGTATCAAACTGATGCCCTTTGTGAAGCATGCCAAAAAGGAAAACAAACAAAATCTTCTTTTGAGTCCAAAAATATTGTTTCCATCTCAAGGCCACTTGAGCTGTTGCATTTAGATTTATTTGGTCCAACTAGAACCACATCTTTGTCTGGAAAGAAATATGGGCTTGTTATTGTTGATGACTATACTAGATGGACATGGGTAAAATTCCTAGCTCACAAGGATGAGTCATTTGCAGTATTTTCTGTGTTCTGCAAACAAGTGCAAAATGAAAAAGGTTTTTGTATTACAACCATTAGAAGTGATCATGGTGGAGAATTTGAAAATGAATCATTTCAAAACTTTTGTGAAGAGCATGGCATCTCTCACAATTTTTCATCCGCTAGAACACCACAACAAAATGGTGTTGTAGAAAGGAAAAATAGAACTTTACAAGAAATGGCCAGAACCATGATTCGCGAAACTAATATTACAAAACACTTTTGGGCAGAAGCAGTAAACACTGCATGTTATATTCAAAATAGAATCTATATCAGACCTATCTTGAATAAGACTCCTTATGAATATTGGAAAGGAAGAAAACCCAACATTTCATACTTTCACCAATTTGGATGCGACTGCTTTGTTCTTAATACAAAGGACAGTCTTGGAACATTTGATTCAAAATCGCACAAAGCTATCTTTTTAAGATATTCTGAACGCTCTAAAGCTTACAAAGTATTCAACAAAGAAACATTAATTGTTGATGAATCTATGAATGTGAGATTTGATGACAAGAAGTCTGACAATGAAACGTCAGAGCTAGATGAAGTCTTTGCAAATTTACAGATAAGCAAAGAAACAGATGAAGGTGTCACAGTCTTGACTCACGATTACGTATGCAGTTCTACGTCTGGTGATAAGACCCAAGAAGAACCAATAACAGACAGGAAGTTCAAACCTCATCACCCAAAGGATCAGATTATTGGCGAACTAAGTGATAGAATTAGAACAAGATCATCTCTCATAGAACACTCTGACTTTGCTTTGTTGTCAGAAATAGAACCTAAAACAATTGATGACGCACTAACAGACGATGGATGGATACTTGCTATGCAAGAAGAGCTCAATCAATTTCAGAGAAATGATGTTTGGAAGCTTGTGCCTTCTCCAGAGGATAAGCAAGCCACTGGAACGAAGTGGGTTTTCAGAAACAAACTTGATGAAGATGGCAAAGTGGTAAGAAATGAGGCAAGACTTGTTGCTTAAGGGTACTCACAAGAGGAAGGTATTGATTTTACTGAAACCTTTGCTCCTGTAGCTAGACTTGAAGCAATTAGAATCTTATTATCTTTTGCTGCACATCATGGCATTACTTTATATCAAATGGATGTTAAGAGTGCATTTTAAAATGGTTTTATAAGTGAGGAAATGTTTGTAAAACAACCACCTGGATTTGAAGACATTACTTATCCAGAACATATTTTCAAACTTAAAAAGGCTCTTTATGGTCTTAAACAAGCTCCAAGAGCTTGGTATGACAGATTAAGTTCTTTTTTAATGTCAAACAGTTTTGAAATAGGACAGGTGGACGCTACACTCTTTAGAAGATCATCTAAAAAGCATTTTATTATAGTTCAAATATATGTTGATGATATTATCTTTGGTGCTACTAATGAATCTCTTTGTGAGGAATTCTCTAAGCTTATGCAGAATGAGTTTGAAATGAGTATAATGGGAGAATTAAAATTCTTCCTTGGTATTCAAATCAAGCAATGTCAAGGAGGAACCTATATCCATCAAACTAAATATGTGAGAGAAATCCTAAAGAAGTTCAAGCTTGAGAAAACCAAACCTATGAGCACACCAATGCATCCAATATGTGCTCTCGGCAAAGATGAATCGAGTAAAGAGGTAGATCAAAAGATGTATAGAGGTATGATCGGTTCACTCCTTTATCTTACTGCCTCAAGGCCTGATATTATGTTTAGTGTCTGCTTATGTGCAAGATTCCAATCTGATCCTTAAGAATCTCACTTAACTGCTGTTAAGAGAATCTTTAGGTATCTCAAAGGAACTTCTAACCTTGGTTTGTTTTATAAGAACTCAGAAAATTACAAGCTAGTAGGTTTCTGTGATGCTGACTTTGCTGGAGATTGAAATGAAAGAAAGAGCACAAGTGGTGGCTGCCAATTTCTTGGACCAAACCTTATCTCTTGGTCCAGCAAAAGGCAAAGCACAATTGCACTATCAACTGCAGGAGCTGAGTATATATCTGCTGCAAGCAGTAGCTCACAATTACTATGGATGAAGTATCAGCTTGAGGACTATCAGATTAAAGAGAGTAACATTCCTATATACTGTGATAATACCTCTGCAATATGTTTGACTAAAAATCCTATTTTGCATTCGCGTGCTAAACGTATTGAAATTAAACATCACTTCATTAGAGACTATGTTCAGAAAGGGATATTTGAAATTAAATATATTGATACTGACCATCAATAGGAAGATATTTTTACAAAACCTCTTGCTGAAGATAGATTCAACTTTATAAGAAAGAATTTGAATTTTCATCTTATAAAGGATTAAATGTTTAATTTGAAAATGGTTGCCTTTGTTGTGTGTGCCTATGAAATGTCTACGTCTGATTGGTTTGCCTCTGTTTTGTGGCTGCCTCTGTTGTTGTATACGTGCCTCTGTTGGTCACACATGCCTCTGTTGGTCACATGGGCCTCTGTTTATAAGTTAGCTCTAATTATTGCTTAATTATTAATCATTTGTTTATAGTTTATTATCTTATTATTATTTAATTTTTGTATCATCTGTTTTGATAACTGTTCATATGAGTCTGTTGCATTTATCACAAAGGTGCCTCTGGAAATTTTTGTGTACACGTGTCTCTATAAGACTGGTTGATTCGTTAGTGGCTGAGAATTACTCTCACTGAGTCATTATTATCTTTTACTACCCGAGGACAGTTTTACTGCGCCTCGTTTACTCAGTATATGGCACGTTTCAGTTTTGAAACGACACATTATTTATTTCATTTATTTTTGAACATTGAAAAAGGTAGTTTGCCTTCTTCAACACGTTTTATTACCCACTCACTCACTCACTCACTAAACCCACTACTCACACTATGTCTCTGAGAAGCCTCACTGTTTGTAACCCTAAACTCCTTTCTTCTTCTATCTTTTATCTGCAACTCTCTGTACCTGCAATGGCCGCTCCACAACTGTTTGCTTATGGTCCTGAGGAAGAACCTCAACCTACCTTGGTGAACGTTGAGCAACACCAACTGAAGGTAATGGTGGAACACCAGGTTAACTTCCAAGACCTAGCTGATAAAGGGTACCCCTTCCGAACCGATTTCATTGATATGGGGATAATGGATTTCTTTTGTATGGAAAACTACCTAGTATATGAGGAACTGGTAAAGGAATTTTGGATGTATGCTCGGTGCAAGGACAACACCATTCACAGCTACGTTCAGAAGAAGAATATTCTGATCACTCGGGATATCATTGCTGATGTTATCAAATGCCCTAATTACATTTGTTATGAAAGAAAATTTGGGAAAAGGATTTTGGTGGCTGGGAAACTATCAACGACTTCATCTATGAGAAACCTGGTAGTTCTAAGGCTGTGGACATGAAGAACATGTTCAGAGTGCTCTTCAAGATCATAATGCACTGTATTGTTCCAAAGTTTGGATCCGTGGACACTGTGAGCAGTGACCACAAGTTCATTATGTGACTATGAGACCAAGGCCAAACTCAACATGCCAAGCCTCATTTTTTATCATCTGCGCAGAAACATTATGTTCTCCAGAAAAGGAAAAAACTTGAACATCCCTTATGGAAGGATGCTCTCTGCTATAATGGAAACTCAAGGCTTGATTCGGCATCTTCAAGAGCTTTACACTGAAGAAGCTGGAGTTGCACTCAAAACCATGATTGTACCAACCTTCTCCAGTGAGAACTTGAGGAGAATGGAGCTTCTATCCGAAGAGATTATTGCTGAGATTTAAAAAGAAGAAGAAGGTGTGAGAAAACCTGTAAGGAAGGGAAAGAGAAAGATAAGTGAAGTTACTGCTGAGCCAACCAGGAGAGTAACTAGGAGCATTGGCATCCACATTGCTGAGCCCAATCACTTGGTTCAACTAGTGAGACCTGCAGTCATGCCCTCAGTAATGCCAGAAGAAATTGAGGAGAAGAAAGTTGAGGTTGATGAAATGATAGCCAAATGCAAGGAAGACAGCTATCAATATTACCTACACCTCAAAGAAGAAAGGCTAAAGGGACAAACCTCTGTTACAGCTGCTGCTCCTTCCTCCATTGCTCCTGCTGTTGCCTCTGGCACTTCTGCTCCTGCAACCATCAACATTGCTATTCCCGGTACTACTGGTGCACCTGCTACTGCAAAGTTGAAGCAGATAACCAAGGTGGGTGATCTTCCAGCAGCAAAGAAAACTAAGGTACTAGATGATGCAGTACGTTTGTATGATTCTGTTTATGGTTCTGCATCTGTTGTGTCTAAACCAATCCCTCCTCCACAACCCTCTAAATCTATTCCCCCATCAAAAGACGTCATCGGGTGATGCCCTTATGGCAGAGCTAATTGGTACTCTCCAGGGGCTCAAGATTTGTCACGAGCTCGGGTTTCGCAAGGTGATCTGTGAATCTGATTGTTTAGAGGCAATCAATCTCCTGAACAATCGTCACCTTCACACGTTCCACAGGAATGCTAGCTTGCTTGCGGAGATTGCCTACTGGGTGGAGTTGGATTGGGTGATTCTCCCTACTCACATCTTCAGGGAACAGAACATTTGTGCAGATTTTTTGGCGAAGAATTATGTCTCTAGGACTGGCCTTCAACGCTGGTCTTCACCCCCTCCAGGCTTGGGGGCTCTGTTGCTGAAGGACTCACTAGGCTTGTTGCCTTAGTGAGCCTTCCTTTTTCCTTTCTTTTTCCCTTGTTACTTTTGTAACACACCAAAAAAAAAAAAAAGGTGTGCTACCTTCAGTGGTTAAAATCTTCATGTTCTTGTGCTACATTATACCATGACATGTGCTTAGGAAATATGCTCTCTAGATATAAAAATGAAATTTTAAAAATAATTAGTTATTTAAATTTTAAAAATAATAAATAATAGAATAACAACTTAAACTTTTTAAAATAATAATAATAATTTGGATAGATTTAAAAACAAACAAATTACATGTTTTTGTTTACTATCGATAATTTTTTTTATTAATTTACCATCTAACATGACATTAACTTTTTGACGGGAATATGCCATTAACTTAAACTATTGGATTAATGTATATTTTTTTTTATTTTTTTTTATGAAAGTACAATTATTTTGTCAATAGAGTAAACACCAAGTGTAATATATATATATATATATACAAACACACACTAATATAGTAATTCGTGCCATGCACGGGTGTATATTGACTTCTAAACATTACTATAAGTATTTAAAATTTTTGATATATAAGATTTTTTTTAAAAATATATAAAATTTATCTACCAAAAATAATAAAAGATTTGTTTATTTCAATTACGGATCATAAATTATAACAATTATTAATATGCAAATTACTTGTCCATTAGAAATATTTTGGTAAATATCTGGTTAATTGTCTTTTTTTGGAAAACATATATATAAATTATTGCTTAATATATATATATATATATGTATATATATATATAATTTAAATAATTGTGAAATAATATTTCTACCAAATTAAAGGGGGAGTTCCTCATATACAAAAAAGTGTCACTTTTTCAAAATGATATTTATTTAATATATATTATTAATAATAGCATAATACATGTATGACTTTTAATATTAAATAGTAAGTAGATAATGCTCAATATACTATATTGTACAAAAATATAAGTTTTACAATCTAAAGTGCATAATATATATTACAATCTAAAAAAAATATAAAATATATATAAATATAGTTTTTACAAACTATTGTATCACTTCTTAACATTCGATTTCCATGTTCTCTATTCAGGATTCCAATTGAAACACCCTCGTCGTTGCATGACCAAACAAATGGGGAGCCTCCTATCACGACATTGTGCCATCGTCGACCTTCGGCAGTCCACGATGTCGTTGATCGTGTCCATCCATTGCGTCGTTGACTATTCCCCGTGCTATCCTCCATTTAAAGATGCAAACCACCGAGCCTTCCTAATCCAACTGGTATTTTCACCCTTCAGTTATTATATTTTTTTCATTCCTATGCAATGTAAATATTTATCCCTATTTTTAGTTTTTTTCCATGTAAATATGAATATTTTCCGATTTAAATATTCTTAAATAGTTGAAATTTACTCAAATAATTAGATTAATCAAAACCTTGTAGGAATTAAAAATAAGAACTAAAATTAAAGCACCACTTATATCAAATTAATATTCAGTAATTTATATTATGTTAAATATCATGGATAACATATTTATAATATGATGTCCCATGTTACGCACTTTATATTAAAAAAATATAGATTTTATATTAAAAATTATATTCATGTGAAATTTCTTTTAAAATAAACGTCTATAGTAATTTAGATTTTAATATTTCTTTGTGTAAATGTGTCATCTCGTTATGATATATATTATTATTATTATTATTATTATTATTATTATTTAATTTAAATATTAATATATTTTCATGTAAATATTAATGTACTTTCATGTAGAATGTTGATCCTTGTTTTATATATTTTTACTCCTAGGTTATCACGTTTTATTTATATTTTTTTTAATGAATTATACATTAATTTGTTTTGGTGTAAAGTTTTTATGCCTATGCCAAGTAAGTATACACCTTTAAATTTTAATTTGTTTTCATGTAAATTTTATACCTTTGTGCAAGATATATTTACCTCTTGATGTTTATATATTATATAGCTTCTATCTCATGAGATAAAAATATTTTCCAATATAAATATTTACTAATAGTTTGAAATTTACATTGACGAAATCAAATTCTTGCAGGAATTAAGAATAAGAATTTAAATTAAATGTTAAAGAAATATTCCTAAGGGCTAACTGTAAGTCAATATTTCTAGCTAATAACGATTATTTGTATCTTGAATAAAAAAATGATTATTTGTATCTAATAATGATTATTCCTAAGGGTTGACTCTAAGTAAATACCTACGGATTTGGCAGAGTGAGTGTTGTGGACAGGGGTATATTGTATCTGAAAACAAAAAAATAAAGAATAAGAGTACAAAAACAATTATGAATTTTAAACAAAAATATAATTAAAACTAAAAATATATTGCTCTCCATTGATAGCCTTTGGGCATTCCATGAACTGCAATAGCCTTTGCTTTCCTGGCATATGTGAACAAATATTTCCTTATCATCATTAGCTAAATTCCAAGCAAAGTGCAGAGAAATAAACACCCACACACACAATGATAGGCAGACAGTAACACGGTATATAAATTGGACCTCAAACTTCGTGCAGATTATGGTTTGGTTATCATACACATTGACATTTTCCTAATCTATTTATCCATAAGAATGTATAATAAAAAATTAGTAGCAAATTCACCTTTAGTAGGGTCTGTCAGATATATCTCAACTCCAAAAGCGCAGAGTAAAATTATTCTCCGAATACTCAAATAAGAAAATAAAACTGAAAACTCATTCTAAGATTAGGTGTGTGTGGTATTGAAAAGCATTAAACCAAATAATGGTTGAGAATGATAAGTAATTAACATTAGTTTCATTGAATTGGCATTTATTTATGAAAGGATATGTACCTTTCAAATTGTTGTGTGAGTTTTGATTATATGATGTTTTACTTAATTCAATATTTTTTATCCGGATTTAAAAGTCTTAGGGGGATATCTAGAGATTTTTATGGAACCCACTGTTACTGACATGTACCGGAGTATAAGTAGAGAACTTGACGACTTCAATCTATTGTAGTTGGTGCAGATAATTTCATGCCCATATTAGCTTTTCCTTGATATTTTAATAGTGACAACTAAAACTTAACATTGTTTATTAATGCATATTGAAGTAGCATTGTTTTAGCTCCTCTTCTCCTGGCCAAACAACATTGTTTTAATGCAAATTTGTATTTTGTTGCCAGGTTATAATGCCCTGACTCTAATCAGAGTGTTATTTACTAAACTAATCAAGTATTAAAGTTAAACGTGGGAAATTTTTCACTTTAAATAATAAACATTATAACGTAAATCCTTTTGTAAAACTATACTCGGGCTAAATAAAATATTTGAATACACTATGACGTAGTGGACTTAGAATAAAATTCGCTAATAAAAGGACTTTTATAGAAAATTACAAACCAACTTCAATCAGTTATAAAAGGACTCATAATTAGAACAAGTCGACTCAAAAATATAAATTATACATTTATGGACGACTCGTGATCCGGTATCTGAGAAAAGTCTCGCCACAAAGCGAGACCGAGCATCTAGGCAATGCTCTTTACTGCTCCATATGCTAGTACCTGAAAACAACGCCCCAAATTGATGAGTTATGGAAACTCAGTAACATAGACATAACTTAAAACTTGTACCGTTGTTCTCAGTCATACGTGGTGTGCTACGTATGGAAAACTCCTCCCAACTAACATAAACATCATCGTTATCATCACTTCCAATCATTTAAAATCAAGCATTTCATAGGATTCATAAAAACCAATTCATTACACATAATAAATTTATGAGCAAGCATACAATTAAAGTGTTACAAAATCAGTAACACTTAGGGCATCAACATAATCTATTCTTTTCTCGAGTCATGCTAATTCCAAGAAAATACATAAGGCATAAATGCCAGGTAGCATAAACACATAATTCATCTTTCCTAATGCATAAAGCACGGCTTGCTGTCATAAATGCAAATTAGCATAAAGCATATAATTCATTTTTCATAATGCATATAGCACAGTTTGCTGATCCCATATGGTCATCGTTATCTAATCGGGACACTACGTTCCGGGTTGCCCGGTCAACATAGTTTACGATATAGCTGTCATACGTCTATAACCTACAAGGGCATCCCACTTGTACATGGCTATACCGTTATGGCATCCTACGATATAGCGGTCACACATCTATAACTGGCAAGTGGCGTCCCACAAGTCATGGCTATATCGTAAGCTCCTCTTATGAGGAGTCATGCAATAAGTCTTTTTCATGGGCATAATCATACTTTCATATCATACATGCAAGTTTACAATTAAGTAAATCAGCAAGTAGGAAATCTTAATCGCATGCAACATTTCTAAGACATGCATCATTGACAATCTCATAACTCATATACACATTACATTTGCCCAAGTGCTTACATATAACCCATAATTCCACATGCAGTCACAAGTACCAAATATAGAATTCCCATAATATTTTCTATTCATCCAATTCTTGCGTGATCAGCATCTCATCTTATTTCAATCAAACTCAATTGGCAACATCTTAATATATACATGATCATATACTTGTTTTTAGCTTTCCAACAATCATCATAGAAAAGTGTTGAATTAGTTAAGACATAACCAGTTTCCAAAATTTTACTGCAGAGATACTGATGGAACATTTTACCATATTTGAATCCATACAAATACATTTTACCATATTTGAATCCATACAAATAATCATGGTAGTAGAAGAAAGTCTAAAAGAACATCAACAATTCATAAAGTGGAGAAGAAAGTCTAAAAGAATATCAACAATTCATAAAGTGGGCTAGCTCAAACACCAAGCCAATTCAAAATTAATTCCTACATCTTTGATCAATGTGACCAAACTCAACCCAAACATTCCAATTGGAGCTCTGTGGAACTCACAATGGGGCAAACATCATATAAATGCTTGTGGGGGGTTGGGGACAGCAGCCAACCCTTAACCAAACCCACTAAAATATCACAATAATCTACTCATTTGACATTTAAATTCAAGAATTTAAACAAGAACCCTAGCACACCCTAAGAGAGGTTTTAAATTAGGGGATTCTATGTTACCTTAGCTCCCAAATGCTTTGGGATGAAAACCCCCAAATTCTAGGGCTTGAGCTCCATCACCCCTTTGATTTCAAGCTTCTCTTTGAGCCTTGATCTTCTCATCTTCATCTTCCTCTGTCTCTGTCCCTCTCTCTGTTCCCCTTTCTCTCGCTGCTTCTCTCTCTTGCGATCTCCTTCTTTGTGTCTCGCCCTCTCCTTCACCATCTCTCTCTCTTCTTCCTCCGGCGCGCAGCAGCGCCGCTGCATCTAGGGCCGCCACGACCCCCTCCTACTTCCTTCCCTTCCGTCGCGTGCCTTTCTTCCTTCTCCTTTCCCTTCTTTCCTTTCTTTTCTCCCTTTTCTTCTTTCTCTTTTCTTTTCTTTTTTTCCTTTCTTTCTTCTGTTTCTGTCGCGATGGGAGGGAGTAAAAGAGTGAGTAAGAGGGTACTAAGGTGGAAGTAGAAGAATTGTGGTGTATGGTGGGGTAAAAGCCATAGTTTGATTAAAATTTGACTAACAGTCCTTATTTAATTTCATAATTTATCCTTTGGTCCTTATAGGAACCTCAGATAAATTAACCAATTAAATGCTACTCATGAATAAACAGTCTCACATTTCCTTAATTATTGGGAAGAATTACTATTCTATCCCTTAGGCTTAGCTTTGCGTTAAAACACTAGATTAAAGATTATTAACCTCATTAATCCTTAGGAATTAAATCCCCTTTTTACTTAGGATCTCTAATTACCAAGCTTAAGAAAGTTGGGGTGTTACATTACTCCCCACCTTTTTAGAATTTTGTCCCTAAAACTCGCTCTACCTTCTTACCTTATCCTTCTATAGGATTAGTTCTCAGCGCTTCCGATGCGAATTCCAACTCTACACCTCTTCAAATAGGTAAACTTCTATTCTTGTTGGGGATAGTACGCCTATTACTAACTATTCTTAGCAAGGAACGAAATGCATATTCTTTCATTAGAACATCCTAATTAAGTTTACTCAAAGGTTCCCTAAAAGGGTAACTGACGAAGTTCCTTCGACTAGAGGCCTCCCACTGCCACGTTCCTCATAGGATGCCTATTATTGTAACACCCTGGGTTGGAATTCCCAAGCGTGTTACTCATAGGACTTACTTCCGCTAAGGTGTAACACCCTTGTAGGATTGTCACCCGGAGTAAACTATCACATACAATTGAAAACATCCATTCACAACATTACTCTTGCGTTATGCGTAGAAATCCTTTGCCTAAGTATCCTTCCCTTTAATCTTATGAACTAGGTAAGTCTTACCGAACATAGGCTATGCATGCAAAAGAAGGAAAATTATCAATTTGCAACATGCACTTCACTTCATACTTGGTCTTATTACAAACTTGGTCTAAGCAATTAGAAATTCTAGAGTTAATTAACTCTTGCAAGGTATCCGTCGGTTAAATTGATCTGATTCACACTAATCGGTTACAAACTAGGCCCCAACCGAGTGATAAGTCTCATTCAGTTGGAAACACCGTTTGTAAATGGCTAGATGGAATCACACCAACACAAAGTAACGAATTACTCGTAATAATTTAATAACCTTTGGTTCCCACCGATTAGACCATGCCCATAACATTATGCCCTTCGTTGGAATTCCTACTGATTTAGTTCTTTGCTTAGAACTCTTACTATTCAAAGACTATAGTCTAATTCTCTTTCTTAGGCTAGTCATTTCACTAATGTTACTATACCTAGAAGACTTAGGGTTCTTTCTGCCTCACTAGGTCTTGATCACCATTGAGGTTCCCTACTGCAACTTGGACATTAAAGAGGGTGTCTGGTGTAGGGATTTCGGCAATTGTACCGAATCGTACAAGTAATAAGTGATAAGTAGAGTATCATCTCCACGAAGATTGTGATTAATTATTTAACTTAACAAACTTGGTATCTATTTTGAACGAGAACAAATTCTTGGTATTTGAAATTGAGGATAATTGTAGCAACAAACAATAACAAACTATTTGAATTCGAATAATTAAAGGCGACTAGGGGTTGAATCCTCTTGTTTCCACTCTTATGCATTTAATCTACAATCAACACAAGTTATTCCATGTAAAATTGAAGTTCGAATCAACGAAATTAGTTTAAGGGCATTTCCTTGCCTCATAAACCTTTTACTCTAGCTAAAACCCCTAATCCCTTAGGTGATTGAAAGTTGGGTTAAGTAATAAGAATAGTGATTCATACGACCACATAATCACAAAATTATATCCCTATACTCATCATGATTATTATGTGTGTCCCGATTAAAACACAGAATTTAATTACAATTTATTTAAAACTTTAGTGTCCAAAATGTAAAAAAATTTAGTTAAAAGACTTATTTGAAAATTACTACTATCATGAACCTGAAAAATAACGTGAGAAAATTATTTATCTGCGGTCAAGTTACTACACCTACTTCTAATAATTTTCCACACTTAAAGGTAGGGAATGCATTCCCTTTATTTCATGTCATGCTCCTCGTCGTCGCAGCGTCTAATGGTGTCTGCGGTTTGAAACGTCAGATGCTTGTTCCAGTCAACGACAACCCACCGTAGTCACAGCCACCTTAATCGCTGCTTGACCGAAATCTGGGACCCGCTTCATTTCTCATGATGGACGGTCGAGAGAGATCACGGCCCTCACAGGCATGTCAACAATGATCATTTTTGTGATGGCGCTCTCATAGATTTGGTCATCATGGGAGGTAATCTTAAAAGCATAAGGTTATATTAAAAAAAAAAATCAATTTTCATTTGTTAATTTTCCATCAATGCAGTTCACACGTTAAGGAAGAGTGTCTATCGTTATTAGACATATACCAACGGTGTTTGATATCAAATGTTGAGGTTTTTATGTTTATATTTTTTTTTTTATGTGGCAAGAGACTTTAAACACATTTGTTTCAAAAATCTTAAGGTAATAGGTTAACGAGTCTACCATCTTATATATTTTTTATTTTATTTATTATTAAGCGATGTGAGACTATCTCACACTTGAATTACCCAACAATTTGAATACTCAAATTCGTGATTAATGAATTTCAGTTAATAGTTAATGAGTTACATTACTTTAATATATCTATTAATTAATCAATTTGAACACTTCATTAACCACGTACGTGAGTGAACTACGTTAACCCAAAAAAATTATTATTGACAATCTTTGTTGTGTCAATTTAATGTTCAAATAATATTTCTCAATTACTATTGGTTGACAAAGAAAGAAAGCCACAATTATGATATGATGAGGTTGTTTTAAGTTTTAACTGTTTGGTCATGGTCATGAAAAATCCGAGACTCAAATGCTATAACTCTGCACTGCAGTGCAGAAGAATCTAACGTTGACGGGACTCGTTCTCTCTTTCCTTGAAACCCCACACCACAATCGATCACATACTTAGGCGAAGAAGGAAGACTTTCGTCATGATGAGTAGTAGAATTCATTATCTTTCCTTTTCATGGGCATGCCTGCTTTGCTTTGGTTTGGTTTCACACTGAACAACATCATTTAGCCCTTTTTATTGGTTGGTGGTGGGGTTTTTTTTGTTTTTTTGTTGCCATCTTTCTCCTCCTCCTCAAGTCTGATCGAGTTTTTGTTGTTTACTTGGTTGAGCGAGTCCCTCTGTCCCTTTTAGTCCCTCTCTTTATCTATTCCTTGGGCGGGCTAATTTTCATGTGAGTTGGAAATATTATTATTATGAGCTTGGAAATATGCTATACTTCTTTACCTCAACAATAAAGATTCCATTGAATCGTTGCGTGGAAACACGCTGCTTACTTTTAAATTAATGTCTATTTTACTCGCTTTAAGAGCTGAAACCACGGAAGATAATCTTTTTTTTGTTAATACTGGCATATTTGGTTGGTGGTTCCTCAGCAGTAATATAATTGGCTTAACGGAGAAGAAAAGGGCTTTTGTTCTGTTGGATTTTTTTTTTTTTTTGGGTTTCTGTAAGCAGAGGAGGAGGTTTTGCTTCTTAATTATTATCACCGCAATTCTAGGTAATTTATCTCCTTACTTTAAACTTTCTATTTCATTCTTAGGTTCTAACTGTTTTTGGGTATCCTGATGAAGCGCATAGATATGAATAATAGTGAAGGTTCTATTACAAATATAGTATAAGTGATTTTGTATTTACTTGCTTTGTTAATGTTCTTGATTTCTTTCCCTGTCTAATTTGTAGCTGTAGGACACCCCCCTTAATGAGAACCGATAGTGGTGAAGAAGTGGAGATGTTACTAAATCCCCACTCCTTTAAGGTACATAAAAACAATTGCATTTCATTATCGGTTTTTCTAACACGTACAATCTTGCACACGATAAGAAACATTAATTATCAACTTTTTTTACTTACTAATTATTCACTTTCCTTTTTATATTATAGATTCACATTTATATAATCTCTCTCCACCCACAAAATAGGAAACTAGATAATTAATAAGGAAAAATTTGGGTAATTAATGTTTCTTATCGTGTGCAAGGTTGCACGTGTTAGAAAAACCCTTTCTCTATTTATGTTTAGTGTTCTTTAGGATATCTTTGTGCCTTCTTTCAACTACACTTGGATATTAGAATTAAGGATTCTATTCTATTGATGGAATTCATGTTAATAGGTACACAGTAAAATGTGCACGGAACTGATGAAATTAGTGGACAGCATCTTGAGGATATTTCCGGACATAGAAGAAGCACGGCCAAGATGCTCATCAGGAATAGAGTCTCTGTGTTTGCTGAACAATGCAATTGATAAAGCCAAACTACTTCTGCAACATTGCTCCGAATGCAGCAAACTCTACCTGGTTTGTATTCTTTTCCTAAAAAATAAAGAAATTAATTTATATAGCTTTCTTTACAACTATGCGAAATATGATCATTTCTTAATACTACAGATGATCTGATTACTTATCAATGGATTATACTAACTAACATGTTGCATGATAATTTTGTCGGTTTTAATATGTTACTTTCAGGCTGTGACAGGGGATACAGTACTCTCAAGATTCCAAAAAGCAACAAGGTCATTAGAGCAAAGCTTAATCCCCATTCAGGGTATGGTTCCAGTTATGTTGGCTGTAGAGGTTAGTTAAGTTTATATTCTGTATTCAATTTCATTCCTCATCACCATGCCTCAAATTAACCCTGAATTACGCGCTTATTAACTAGTCTAATAAAAAATTATTCAACAGGTACTTATTGGTAAATAAAAGTTGAGTATTCTAACTACTAGCTTCTCTCAATGGTTAAAATTAGTTATATGTAGAATCTAGAATCTTTATGAATTTCAGAATTGATTATTTAAAAGATCTTCTGTCATATCTAATCCTATACATGAAACTTTGTGTCATCTCATCCTTAAAAAACGTCAAGTCTCTTCTCCACCAATGTCACCTACACAAATTGTGATGGCTCGTGCTATACACGGTATATATTAATACGCATGGGTGATGCATATGGCCTTTTACATGAGATCTAAAGAAAAGATAATTCAAACTAGATATTTACCTTTTCTGTTGTGTCATATATACAAATCAATCTTCATTTTAATAATTAAGTTGGCAATGAAATGTTGCTTACAGGTTTCTAGAATAATTGATGATCTTGAGTGTGCTACATTTGTTCTGGACTCTGCCGAAGAAGAGGCTGGGAGGGTTATAACAAAATTGCTTCAGCAAGGTACTTCAACCTCAGAATCAGTGGACGATTCTGAAGTGAAAGCTCTTCAGTTTGCAGCACCAAGACTGAACATAACATCCGCAAAGGCCATCTTAATAGAGAAGCGATCTATCAAGAAGTTGCTAGATAAAGTTGGACCAAATGACCAGAAAAAGAAGGTGATCTTGAGATATCTGATGTATCTACTGAAAAAGCATGGAAACTTCATGGTGGGAGAACAAATGGAGAAGGTCTATTCTCGTCGCGAAGAACCAATTGCAACGGAGAACTCGTGTCGCGATTCCCTTCGAAGCCATCGTGTTGAGCCAGTTCCTAGCATGAACTATGGTCAGTATAGAGTGACACCCCCTGAGGAATATAAGTGCCCAATATCATCAAAATTGATGTATGATCCTGTTATCATTGCTTCTGGAGTAACATATGAAAGAATGTGGATAAAAAAGTGGTTTGATGAGGGTAAAACTATATGTCCAAAAACCAAAAAGGAACTACCTCATATGACATTGACTCCAAATGTTGTCATGAAGGACTTGATATCAAAGTGGTGTAAAATTTATGGGGTATCCATTCCTGATCCGAGTTGGCAAGAAGAAAAAGTTCACTCATGGGAAACTTCAAACACCTCCATTAAGAGTTTTGGAAGCTATTTCAATGATTTGAGCCTGCCAGTGGATCTTACTAACATGTCACTTGGATCTTTGGATAGTAGTTTTAGTTCAGATGTCTCACGTGTTAAGAGTACCACTCATTCCTCAAATTTGATCAAGACTGATGAGAATTCTCACAAGCATCGAGCTCGTGAAGAGATACATGATACAGATTTGATGCTCTTGCCTAATCTCCATGATCTTCAATGGGATTCTCGGTGCAAGGTCATTGAAGATCTGAAAGATCATTTGAAAAGCAATAGCCAAGCTATGATTTCTGTGTCAGCTGAGGATTTTGTTGAACCACTAGTCAGATTTTTGAGCACTGCAAATGATCTGCAAGATGTAAAAGCACTGAGAGCTGGAACTCAGCTTCTACTGGAATTTGTGAACAACTGCAGGCATGATTTCTTCTTCCCTTACCCAATTTTGTTCTTCGTATATTGCTAACTATTTTGGTTCGGTCACGTTTTTCTAGAGCCATTTTTCAATGAAGTTTTTTAAAAATTATTTGACATTTAAAACATCCAATCATATTTTGCCGTATTGTCACATTTTTATATTATGTTCTAAAACATCTCCACAAATATTTACATGGTGAGACATGATCGGATAACTATTTAAAATTGTTTTACAAAGTCACTGCATAGTTATTAAATTCTCACTTGTAAGCGCTGTCTTGTTCATGTTCAAAACTCTTACTGGTTCTTTGTCTGATAGATTGTCCTACTTCTTCCAATTTAAATTTTGGGGCCACTTCTAACATATTTGGTGGTTTTGAAGCATGCAAGGCTTTTTTTTCCCCTTCCTTCAAGTTACTTTCTGACCCAAAATAAATTGCTTGTTTGATTGCTTTATCTCTGCACCTGCTTTTGATATTAGAATAACTTTTTGTGTAATTTTCATGCAGAAATGGTATGGCTAATTTAAGTGAAGACACATTCATTAAGTTGGCAAGTCTTCTTGAATCGGAAGTGATAGGAGAAGTACTTGCCATAATGGAAGAACTGTCTGGGGATGGGAATAGTAAAGCTAAAATTGCAGCATCAAGTGCACTCACTTCTGTTTTAAAATCACTTGATTCTTATAACAAAGGGTTCCAACAACAAGCTATAAGAATAATGTACAATTTGTCCTTCAATACTGAAGTCTGTCCCCACATGCTATCCCTCAATTGCATCCCAAATTTGCTGCCATTTTTCAAAGACAGGGCTGTTTTGAGATACTGCATATATATATTGAAAAATATTTGTGATACTGAAGAGGGTAGGAATTCTGTTGCTGAAACAAAGGGATGCATATCTTCTGTTGCTGAAATACTTGAGACAGGAAATAATGAGGAGCAAGAACATGCACTGGCTGTTCTAGTATCTTTATGCTCTCAAAATGTGGATTATTGTAAGTTGGTTATGGATGAGGATATTATCACTTCTCTTTTCTTTATCTCACAGAATGGAAATGATAAAGGAAAGGAAAGTGCTTTGGAACTGATCCATCTTTTGAGAGATACTAAATGTGTTGAGAATGAAGATTGCTCCTCTGAACCGATTACCAACAACAATTCTGTAGATTCCAACATTCACCCTGAAGAAAATAAATCATCAAAGAGAAAGCCATTTCTGAAGAAACTATCACTGTTCTCAAAATCCAGTTCACATGCATAAAATACTAATAAATCTCATCTTGTAGCATTTTTAGCTCTAAATATTCATTGACAATGCATCTGCTGCTTAATATTGCACTGTAACAGCAGGTTTTATGATGTACAGTTGTGCTTATGATTATGATGTATTCTTTTGACATTAAGATTTTGGGCATGTTGACAGTTAGAAATTTAGTTGATAGTGTTCCCTTCCTCCTGTCAACATACCAGAGACCAGTTGCAAATTTTATTTTGTTTATTCTTATTGTATATATATATTGAACACTTATCCAATTCGAGTCCTGATTGTAAAAATAGATATTAGTGTAATTTGTGCTGGTTCATTTTTATTAATTGCAATTATTATTAAATTTGATGACTGTGCAACTGTATAGACTTGGTGAAAGAGGAGAGGAGCCTCCTACAGTCGTACTTGAAACAGAGCGAGACCATTTGTTACTGTACTATAAAATATTTGGGTACATTGTAGAATAGATTCTGCATCTTTTACGAGCCCTATTTCATTTTAGTAATTTCATTTTATGGATCATGTGTAAGTGTAATGTAACCCATTTTTTAAAGCTTCTTGATTTCTTTAATATTTAGAGGATTTCATGTATCAAACTATTTAAAGAAATCCAGTTAAAAAAAAAAACTATTTAAAGAAAAAGAAATCATGTGTAATGCAATTGTGGAGTTCTGATTCATCTCCACGAATAATTTTTATATATTTACTCTTTTTGAAGCTTAATTAAAGTATTAAGTCAACTAAATTTAATGTAAAAAAATCAAGTGATTGTTTTTCTTTTACGAGCAAATCTCAAACTCATTCTTAACAGAATTCAGAGATGAACACATTAGTTTTAGAGAACTAAAAAATTTTATTCTAATTCTTAAAATTTAAAATCCTTTTTTTTGATATATTAAAAGTTAAAATCCTTAAACGTACATTATATTAATCCTTTGATATCGGTAACATTACTCGCCAAGAAAGACTAGTATTGCCCCGTCAATAAAAAAGAAAGTGTTGTCTTGAATATTAATTAGCCGCAGATCGGCTAACTTCCAAAACGGTGATTCCCTTTTCTTCAAGCGATTACGCCAAGGAAGGAACTCTGTTCCTTAACTATGGGTCATTAACTCACTCCAGAAAGGTTTAAGTCGATGAACTAAGATAAAAACTGGGACATAAAGGTAAACATAAATGCGAATGAATAAAAGCTTGAGCGAAAAATATAAGTTGTTTGATTGATTGTCCCTAAAATTATTTACAACTTGAGTATTTATAGTAACAACTAAGAACTACCCCTATATGCCACGTTCAGCTGGCTAACATTGATAAACTCCTAGTTGACAGTTATTAGTGCCATATTCCACTAACCACGATCCTAAAATCTAGGCGCCACTTCACATCATGGCCACGTCTCAGCCAACGTTTGTTTCAGCGTGGATCTTATCCTTCTGTTCCCTTGCTCAGCTCCTAAAAACTTGGAGATAATTCTGAATTTGATTAATTTTGAATTTAAATTAATTCAAAATCAATCTCCATAACTTTCGACTCATGGAGCAACTCCAGAATCTGACCCAGTGAATGACTTCACGCTAGCCCAATAGGCCCAATATCTTCATATTAATCCAATAAGCCTAAGGCCCTTGCCTAGCTCTTGGTTTCCTGCTTTTGGCTTTATTAGTCGCAAATTCATTGTGTGCAATTGGTGGCCTTGATCGGCTATTTGATCCACTCATTGTGGTGGCGGCTAATTCTAAAGAACATTTTTAGGTGTAAACACATGCCCCCTACTGTTTGTCTTTAGCGGTAACTTTAAATTTAGATCGAGACAACAGTAATGATTCAAGTAAAATCACTCCTTTTCATCATAAATGCAAGGTAATCCATTTGCAACAAACTTTTAAACAGTGCAACGGTTCGCCTTATCCATCCGATTTAAGCGCCTTTAAATCCCACTATCAGTGATTCTCCCATCTCTTTAAATACTCACTAGCCGAATTACCTCTCACGTTTACTACCAGCCCTAAATCCTGTAGCTTTCATCGTCCTCCAACCTTCGTCTTTCACCTACAAACCAGGCCCACCATGTCTTCTGCTTCTGATTCTCAAAACCAATCCTATGCATACGATAGCGAACAGTTTTCTTCCTCCTCTGTGAACCTTGACCGCTCCCTCAGCCCCCCTGAGGCTCCTGATTCTGGCCTTCAATCTCCCCTGTTCGAGATCCAAGACTCTCTTTCTTTGGCTCCTTCCACTTCAGATATGAGTGAAGGAGCGGTCTTTCTGAAGGAGTACATGGCTCCTTCTCTCTACGCATTACCAATCTCCTGTGATTGGTTTACCACGAAGTCTAAACCTACTGACCTTCGTTCATGGCCTCGTTCGTCTCAACCCTACCTTGATTGGGTGGATCGGCTGAAGGCTGCCAAATCTGATAAATGGAGGCAGTGGGGTCTCTATGACATGATTATGTTGTCGACTCAGGATATTCCCCTTAACCTGGAGTTGCTTTATGGCTTCTTCGGCTATTGGAGTATTGCTACCAACACCTTTACCTTCCCATGGGGCATGGTTTCCCCTACTCTCCTGGATGTGGCGGCTATTTTGGGGCTTCCGATCACAGGCGATGATGTCCTCTCTCACTATTCCTTCAAAATTCAGGCTGGATTCCACTTCTCAAAGAACACTTGGGTATTCCAATTTCCTTGCCAATAATGCCAAGTCCGGAGGATGCGTGTCGGATCTTTGAACACAACGCATTTCTTCTATCTTGGTTCGTGAAGTACTTCCTCTGCTCGATTCTATTTCCGTGGTTCAAGAGTTCTGACTTTATGTAGCCCTTGTCAACTCGATGGCAACTTTTCTGGGGAACCCTTTTCCTTTCATATCTCTACCATTGCTGTTTGCCATTATGGATCGGTGCAAAGAGCGAAGACATTAAGAACGTTCAGGGGACCACTGCACGGTTCTTGCGACTTGATAGTGCTCTACTTTCCAGAGTTCATCGACTCACGTTTCAACCCTAGTGTTCTTCCTCAGGGTGCAAGTGTTTTGGGTACCCACTTGGTACTCACTCCCTGTGAGCCCTCTTATGCTTTCACCGTGGCCACCAAGCTCTTTGGCTTAACCCGAATAGCCACTGACTGGCGTCCTGTCTTGGAGAAAGGTATTGGGCCTTTCTGGATTTTCTCTACCAATGAGCCTCTCCCAGTCGAACAACAGAACTTATTGGAGCTCAACTGGAGTTCCGTCTTGACTTCTCGTGACTTGCTCTGTGGCCTTAAACCCACCTCACGAAATAACAAGTCCTCGGCTGAATTCTACTTCCCCAACTGCGTAGCGAGGCAGTTTGGGTTGTTACAGCATGTACCTCTGCCGTATGATTCTATGGTAGGGAGCCTGGGTTGGCTGCCCTTTGGTGCCAATGACGTAATGGAGGTGGTCTCTACCAACTTCAAAAGAACTCAGGCTTTCCGTTTCATCCCTTTCACTCCGGTGTTTGGTGAAACTTCCGCTTTCGCCAATTGGTGGCCATCAGTGAAGGACAGACTATTCCCCGATCGGCTAGACAGATATGCAACCTGATTAATCCTCACTGATGTAGCCGAAGCAATGAGGCTATCGAGCCAACCAAAACACACTCCCGTTAAAACCAAGCCTCAGGTACAGGCTCAAACCCAAAAACGGACTTCCACCCGGATGAGAACCCCGGTATACCAACCAAGTAAGTACCTTTACATTCGGCTCTTTGCGGTCCTTGCTTTTAATTCAACGTAATCTCTTACTTTTCTTGTCTTATGACAGCTACCACCACTACTCCACAATTCATTGTCGTTGAAGACGACCCTGTTAGTCCTCCCTCCAAGAAAAGAACAAGGGCCCCTGGCATTGTAATAGAAGAACCTGCCCAGGTTCAGGCCAAGCCCGAAGAAAAAACACATTCGGCTAGTAAAGGAAAGCGGTAGAAGGTGAAGGTAAATATATTATCCTTATCCCCCTTTTCTTAATATTCTTTGTTAGCCTGAACCTAACCACACCACCTTGTTTTCAGAAACCACGTGTGGAAATTCCCTTTCCGTACGTCCAAGACTTTGTTGAGGGCGCTAGCTCTCAATTTCCTCCAATGGTACAGCCGATTTCTTATTCCTTTCAACATATATTGTTTGCTTACTCAATCGGCTAACCATCATCTGTCATAGGATCCCCACCCACAACCTGAAGAGGTCGTCTATGAGGCTCCCCGGGTGCCTTCGCCTCCCACAGCTCTTGCAGTGGCTATCTCAGAGGAGGAGTTGACCAAGTATTTTACCTCTGCTGACCCCTATTCAATGGCTTCCTCTCCCATCTCCAACCACTTGGAGAGAGTCAATGCCGCATTAATGGGGGAAATACCAACCAACAGGGAACAGATCGCCACTTTGAGAACTTCTTTGTTCAAACTAGCCAACTCGGCTGATATCCCTGCAGCTAGCCAAGAGGTATACAACACTTTGGCCCTCCAACTGAGCAGTTTATCTCAGTAGTACGGGCGCTCTCGGGAAGTTCATGACATGACGTATCATGACCTCTAACGATTGAGGGACCTCCAAGCGCAGAAAACTCATTTCCAAAACTCCTTCATGACCTTGGAGAAGGATCGCCAGGAAACTCTAACCCAGCTTAAGGACACGGATGAAAGGTTATCCATTTTGTCGGCTGAATTAGAGAGGATTAAGAAGGAAATAGCGGAGTTGACCCCTCAATCGACTGCTTTAACTGAGAAACTCCGTTCCAACTCTCAGCAACGTTATGATCTCTTCAAGCAATCTTCTTCTCTAGACCGTGACTTGGCAGTATTAGGTGCTCAGAGGACGTGTCTAGAAAAAGATCTTGAAGCTAACAGCGCTGGGTTAGCTGAAGCCACTCAAGCCTGGAGCTCCTTTAAGCATCAGCTGGATGAGGTTAGGAGACAGGAAGCTGTTGTGACAGCCAATCCTCCAGCCACCCAACAAGGTGATTCTGAAGATGCTATTGTCCACTTGATGGAGGCATTGGTTGACGCACCAGCATCTGAGCCCACCCTGGATGTAGCTGCAGCTTCGGCTACGACTGATGCTCCTGCATCGTCAGCCGATCCAGGTCCTGCCCCAATTGGAGAAAAATCAAGTGATGATCTTGAGGCTGCAGCTTCCTAGCTTTTATATTTTGTGCTAAATTCTTGTAATTTTGGCTAGGTGTCCAGCATGTGGTCACCAAAAACAATTGCCTTTTTATGTTAATGCAGCTACTTTTAATTCTCCAATATGCCTTCCCACATAGTGGGATAGTATTTCTTAAGATGTTTTCCATTTATGCTTCTATTTAGTTCTTCGCCTTGCATGTTAACTAGCCGATAAGCACCACCATGATAAGCTTTGCTAACAACAAATGGTCCTTCCCAATTTGGTGACCATTTCCCAAATTTGGGATCCTTGATCCCAATAGGTAGTATGGTTTTCCAAACGAGATCTCCTTCAACAAACCTTTTTGGCTTCACATGTTTGTTATAAGCTCTAGCCATTTTTTGCTTGCCATGCTCAATTTGGTCTAAAGCCATGAGTCGATCTTCGTTAACCGAGTCTAACTCCATTAACATGGCCTGTTGATATTCATCTAGATTTAGCAGGTTTTGCTTTGCTACCCTTAGTAAAGTCACATTTATCTCTAAGGGTAACACTGCATCTTGACCATATGTCAGCCGATACGAGGTAAAACCAGTTGCACTGCACTTGGAATTCCTCACGGCCCACAATGCCTCATTCAGTGTCTCATGCCACTTCCTTGGCTTGTCCTCAATGTTCTTCCTGATTATATCAATAAGAACTTTGTTGGTTGCCTCTGCCTGCCCATTGGCTTGAGCATAATAAGGGGACGAGTGAATTAACTTAATCCTAAATTGTTGCACGAAGGCCACCACTCTCTCCCCAGTGAACATAGTACCTTAATCTGTAGTGATGGTTTCAGGTATCCCAAATCTATAGATGATTTGGCATTGTATGAACCTAATCACCTCATCCTGAGTCACATTCACCATTAGCTGGGCCTCTACCCATTTGGTAAAGTAGTCAGTCGTAACTATGATAAATGCATGCCTCTTGGATGAAGGTGGATAGATTTTGCCTATTAAATCCATGGCCCATCCCCTGAATGGCCAAGGTTTTATCACTGGGTGGAGATTTTTAGCCGGAACCCTTTGAATTGGACCATGCAGCTGACACACCTCACATCCCTTGGCATATTGATAACAATCAGCTGTAATGGTAGGCCAATAATATCCATGTCTGTATATTAGTCATTTCATTGTGGGTCCAGCCCTGTGAGATCCACAAATTCCTTCATGTACTTCTCCCATGACCTTCATGGACTCCTCTTTGTCAATACACTTAAGTAATACCCCGTTGATGGTTCTTCTGTAGACTTCATTGTCTACCAATACATATTTAAGTGCCTTCTGCTTGAGCTTAAAATCAGCACTGCTTGAAGGATCTTTAAGATAGTCGATTAACTCCTGCTTCCAGGAGTCGATCGTTCCTATAGTTGCACACTCCCAGGTTGGGTATTCTTCCTGTTTTACTTCGACTATCATGTCTTTGTACCCTGAGGCTTGTTGAGCCAAATCATTAGCCTCTTCATTCTCTTCCCTAGGAATGTGATGTATTACTGCATCAGCAAACAAACGCAATAGCCTGCTAGCCGTTTCATAGCACTCTTTCAAGTTAGGGTTATTACATCTATATTCCCCAGTTAGCTGTTTTATCACTAACTGTGAATCTCCCATAACTTGAACATAATTTGCTTTCATGGCTGCCAGGATCTTAAGCCCCAAAATCAGGGCTTTGTATTCTGCCTGATTATTTGAATTCCCAAGATCCAGCTGACACATGAATTTCCAACTTTTCCCTGTCGGGTCCGTAATGGTGATGCCAGCACCTACCCCTCTTTGCGTTCTTGACCCGTCAAACGTCGGCGCAAGGTTTCAAGTTAATCCACGCCACTTGTTGGGCTAACGGGTCATTGACTTCAACACAAGGGTGTTGAGCCAAGAAATCGGCTACTGCCTGACCTTTCATTGCTCTCAATGGAACGTATTTCAACGCAAAAGCATTTAGCTTAATGGCCCACTTCATTAATCGACCCTGTAGAACAGGCCTATTAAGTAAATACCTAATGATATCAATTTTGCACAAAACCAATACTTCCTTAGGCAACAAATAATATTCAAGTTTTGTACAAGCATAGAACAACGATAAACATAATTTCTCAATAGGGGTATATCTGGTTTCGGCATCATTCAGGATGCGGCTGAGATAGTATACGGCTCTTTCGGTTCCATCATCAGCATCCTGTGCGAGCAAGCATCCGATTGACTCTTCTTCTGCAGCTATATACAATTTGAGTGGCCTTCCTGACACCGGAGGTGTTAGCACAGGAGGTCTGGCCAACCCTTGCTTAATTTGATCAAAGGCCTGTTGTTGCTCTCTCCCCCATACCATATCCTCCGTATCCTTTAATTTCAGCAAAGGGGAAAAAGCCTTCATCTTCCCAGCCGAATTAGCTATAAACCTTCTTAGGAAATTGATCTTGCCAATCAAACTTTGCAGTTCCTTCTTGTTCCTAGGAGGTCTGGCCTCCAGGATAGCTTTCACCTTGTTCTTCTCTACTTCTAGTCCTTGATGGTGGACCAAAAATCCTAAGAAATTTCCAGCTGCCACTCCAAAAGCACATTTGGCGGGATTCATTTTCAGCCCATGGGCTCGCATCCTCTTTAGGGCCTGCTCTAGATCTACTAGGTGGCTTTCAAAACCCTCAGACTTGACAACCACGTCATATATGTATACTTCCATGGTCTTGCCGATCAAGTCATGAAAAATGGAATTCATGGCCCTTTGATAAGTGGCTCCTGCGTTCTTGAGCCCAAAAGGCATGACCACCCATTCATAGATCCCCAATGCTCCTGGGCACTTGAAGGCTGTCTTGTGAGTATCTTCTTTCGCTAGAAAGATCTGGTTATACCCTGAGTATCCATCCATAAAGGTGAGAATACCATGTGTGGCTGCCGCATCGACTAACATGTCAGCCACAGGCATAGCGTACTCATCCTTTGGAGTGGCCAAGTTCAAATTTCTGTAGTCAATACATACTCTTATCTGGCCATTCTTCTTGATGACAGGGACTATATTAGATAGCCATTCAACATACCTGGCCGTTCTTATAAAGCCTGCCTTCAGTAGTCTCTCAATTTCAGCTTTAATTTGAGGCGTTAGCTGGGGATTGAACCTGCGAGGCGCCTGCTTGAAAGGTTTGTATCCTGCTTTGATAGGCAACCTATGTTCCACCAACTTCCTCGCCAAACCAGGCATTTCGAAGTAATTTCAGGCAAAGCAATCTTTGTACCGCTGGATTAATTCGACTATCTTACCCCGTTTGTCTTCCTCAAGCAACCCACTCACCTTCACGATTATGGGTTTTTTTGGCGTACCCAAATTGATCCCAATTAAAGGATCCTCTGCCTCAAAAGCAGGAGTCGTCTTGTGAAGAGGGGAGTCCAATTCCATAGGCTCGGCTGCACACGCCTTATCAGGCTCAGTTGCCGCACCTTCCTCCTTGGAGAATAGGACCTCCTCTTCCTCTTCAGTGTCATAATCTTCCATCATGGCATCCATCGCTTTGGACTCGGCCTTAAAGATTTCTAGCCGACCCAAAAGGTCTTCGAGTACCTGAGATGCCCTATTCATTAGTTACCTGCGCATTGGGCCGTGGCTCGGCCTGAGATCCTAGCTTGAATCCCTCATTAGTAAGGTTGCATGCTTTCCAGGCGCCCTCTTCATAATCTTCTGGGATGGCAATAGGCCCTAGGTGTGGGGAATAGAACAAGGCTTCTAGCATCTTTACTTCAACCGAAAAAGGATTCTTGTCTGCCTCGACTGTCTCAACATTGTCTCCAACCCAAAACATAAGCTTCTGATGAAGTGTGGAAGGGACACACTGACTTGTGTGAATCCAATCCCTTCCCAGGATTACGCTATAGGAAGGTTTGCCATCAACCACAAAGAAAGCTGCCTTGATGGTTTTGGGGCCTACTGTAACTTCGGCTATCAAGACTTCAAGTGCTCTGGAAGGTTCCCCCAGGAAATTGGACATTTTCATGTTGGTAGGGACTAGGTCCTCAAGACTTTTCCCAAGTTTCCTCATGGTCGTTACAGGCATGACATTTAGCACAGCCCCTCCGTCCACGAAGACTCTTCCAAAGATCTTCCCGTTGATATAGGCCTTGATATAAAGGGGCTTCAGATGCTTCACCATTTCTTCTGTAGGTTTCTCAAACACTACCTTGGTAACCTCATCAGCCGGTGTATCGGCTAACGCGGCCCATTCTGTCTCCTCAGCAAACACGTCTCCCTCCAAACCTCCTGGTTGTGAGTTGTTTGTCCAAAATTCTTCTGGGAATAAGCTAATAGCCTCTATCTCAGCCATTAGGCCATCAGCTTCTTCATTGAACAGGAGATCCAACAAAGAATCTTCCATGATATCGTCCTGCTCCCAATACTTCTCTGGGATCACTGAACCCTCTATAGTGACTGCCTCTTCGCCTACGTCGACTGAGGCGATGAGACCCTCTACTTCAGGAACAGGTTCCTGTTCAATAATCGGCTCTATATTTTCGGGCACTTCCTCTTTCCCAGCTTCCTCAGCCTCCAGCTTTGGGAAAGCCTTATCCAGTGCTTCACACACAGTTTCTAAGGGGATCTCGCTCTTTTCACTGTTCTTTACATCGGCTATCATCTGCAGAGTTTGTTTCATCTTCTGAACAGACCTTATTCTCTGCATCCTCCTCTTTTGGGTTCTCGTCAACACGGCTGGCATGACCTTTTTGTCTTTGGCATACTTATTCAAGAACCAGTGCCCCTCTTTGACGTTAGCCGGGGGTTTTAACATTCTATGAGTCCTCAACTTCTCGTCATTCCTTACTGTTATCCTCAAGGAAGACATTCCCCCTTCTACAGTGAACTCGGCTACCCTTCTTTTATCCTTGGGGAGAAGTTCCTCATCCACCTTGGGCAAAGATAGCATATCACTTTCTCTGAGGGTTAGCCGATCTTGCCCCCCAGTTTTAGCAATGGGTGCCTCACCCTTCTCCTTGTCAGGCTTCCCTGTTAGGGCCTGGCCATGTGTAATGTACTGTTTCACTAATTCATGGGCGAGCCTACCCGGTTTAGGTGGCTTGCCCCCCTGCCTATGTCCTACCTCTGGTTGGGGTTTTCCCAATCTATCAAAGACAGAAATCCTGGCAGCCTGAGGTTTCAGTCGATCAATATGGGTTGAGTCGGCTGATCCCTTTTTTGGCCTCGGTTGTTGTCTGCAGATATCCTGTGCTTGTGGCTGGGTCCTTCGTCATCGAATCCTGAGAATGACACCATGCTTATCCCAAGGGCAGGGAATGGATCAGTATCCACTGTCATTTCAGCGATTCCTTTGTCCACAAGCTTGAACCTCCCCTCTTTTATCCCCTTCTGAATGGCCTTCCTGAAAACCATGCAATTTAGAGTCGCATGATTATAAGAGTTGTGCCACTTGCAGTATTTCTTATCTTTTAACTCCTCAGTAGGTGGGATCTTGTGCCCATCCAGCAGCCGAATCTGCCTATCCTTAAGCAAGTAGTCAAAGATATGGTCTGCTTTGGAGATATCAAAGGAGTATTGGATCTTGCCGTCTCCTGAACTTGGTTCCTTTCCTTTGGCAGCTCTTAGGGCAGGGCAGGTATAACCTTTACCCTTCACTATTTCAGCTGCCATGATGTCCGCCGTGGAATCGGCTGAATCATCATCGGAGTCTTCAGTTTCTACAATGGACACCAACTGAGGACCTCTTCCTCTACTGGCTCGCTTCTTTTCCTTCTCCTGGATAAACTGTTCAATGCGTATAGCCCTTGAGACCAACTGGTTTAGGTCAGTGCAAGCTTGGCCTACTAGTTTTTCCTTGAGTTGAGGATGCATCTTTGCTAATGGCCATGGTTGCATATTACATCTCAGGAAGCTGCGAACATTTCGGCCATTTTCTGAACCTTTCCACAAAATCGGCCGATTCATCTACTGTTGTCTCAGGTTCATGAGGTCACCGCCGTGACTTGGGTTGGGGCGATGAGAATCTGTCATGAAAGCCCTCTCCATATCCGACCACGTTTGTATGGAATTAGGTGGTAAAGAGGAATACCATGTAAATGTTGTTACGGTAAGTGACAAGGAACAGTGCAACTTGTGATATTCATTCGGTTCCCTTCACCACATTGGGCGATAAACACGCCTACATGCTCCATAGTCGATTTGTCATCCTCTCCGGAGAAAGCGAAATCTGGAGTCTTATACCCTGCAGGCGGAGGTACCAATCTATCCACCCACTCGGGTATGGTTTCCTATAGATCGGACGATCCAAAGGCTCCATTGCACCCAAAGTATTTTTGATGGTGTCTGCAATGATAGTGAGTCTAGCATTGTGAACCCCTGGCCTCACTTCTCCCAAGTTAGGACCAGCCGTTTGTGGTTCTTTGTATCCAAGTTGGGGATGTGCCTGGGATACTTGTTCGGAGGATTGGGGTAGCCTTGGTTGATTAAGCGATGGAGGTGGGTAAACCCCATGGTCGCTCCATGTTCCCTTCACCAGGTGCCCTGTATTGAGTTCCAGGAACACTTGTGTTAAATGGTAGAGGTGGGATCTGTCCCCATGACTGCTCCGCCATCAAACCAGGTGCCCTTGGAGGAGTTGACCCCATTTGTATGCCTGTAGACCCTTCAGGATAGGATGGATAGAATGGAAGGTTAGTCGATACAGGTGGAACATTGTTCCATGACTGCTGACCTGCATATCCCCCAGTTGGTCTTGTACCACCCATTCCTGGGCCAAGAGTTTGCCCCCCAGTGTGTTGTGGGTTAGTCGCCTGCACAGCAGAACCATAAGGCTGAGCACATGACATAGCTTGCGGCATACCAATTGGTCCCATTGCATCCGGTGGCCTCCTAGCCATCTGCACCTGTCCAAAATGAAGATTAGCCTGGTTATTCGCGTCGTTCACCATCTGTTGACCTCTAGTGTTCAACGTGGCAAAAGCAACATGCTGGGAATTAATTGGGTTAAAAGGTACCTGTCCTATATTCGGCTGAACCTGAGTGGATCCTGCCCGAATGTAGGTAGGCTAAACTTGCTGTGCACCGGCCTGAGTCACGTTCGGCTGGACCTGGATTGGTCCTGCCTGAGCTGCACTCGGATGGATGACGAGTCCTGCCTGGGTAGGGTACCCCACTTGCGTTGGGATAGTAGAATTCACAGAGCTTTCACCTGGGTGAGCCCTCTTAGCCTCTATCTCCCTGGCTTGCTGCACTTCGTTATATACCATGGGTTTTACAATATCGGCCAATTGTTGTGACTACATGATATCGTTGATTCCCAAATCGAGTTGTTGGCGTATAAACGAAGTGGTCATCACCACCGGGGTCTCATTTGGCTCGTTGGATTGAGTTTCAGTACCTATCTCCACTTGTATTTGCTCTGCCGGTGGAACATGGCTTCCATGGGATGGGCTTCCTTCAACCGGCTTCCTGGGATTACTTTTTGCAGTCATATTGCTCAAACTTTTGCCCGAACGCAAGTGCATACGCCAATGATAATCCTGACCTGGGGATTCGAACGTGTTGATTCGTTCACCTTTGGTCCCACCGGGCGTGCCAATTTTGTTGTCTTGAATATGAATTAGCCGCAGATCGGCTAACTTCCAAAACGGTGATTCCCTTTTCTTCAAGCGATTACGCCAAGGAAGAAACTCTGTTCCTTAGCTATAGGTCCCTTAACTCACTCCAGAAAGGTTTAAGTCGATGAACTAAGATAAAAACTGGGACATAAAGGTAAACATAAATGCGAATGAATAAAAGCTTGAGCGGAAAATATAAGTTGTTTGATTGATTGTCCCTAAAATTATTTACAACTTGGGTATTTATAGTAACAACTAAGAACTACCCCTATATGCCACGTTCAGCTGGCTAACATTGATAAACTCTTAGTTGACAGTTATTCGGCTGAGTAGTGCCATATTCCACTAACCACGATCCTAAAATCTAGGCGCCACTTCACATCATGGCCACGTCTCAGCCAACGTCTGTTTCAGCGTGGATCTTATCCTTCTGTTCCCTTGCTCAGCTCCTAAAAACTTGGAGATAATTCTGAATTTGATTAATTTTGAATTTAAATTAATTCAAAATCAATCTCCATAACTTTCGACTCATGGAGCAACTCCAGAATCTGACCCAGTGAATGACTTCACGCTAGCCCAATAGGCCCAATATCTTCATATTAATCCAATAAGCCTAAGGCCCTTGCCTAGCTCTTGGTTTCCTGCTTTTGGCTTTATTAGCTGCAAATTCGGCTGTGTGCAATTCGGCTGACGCCCAATCGGCTATTTGATCCACTCGGCTGTGGCTGGCTTCGGCTAATTCTAAAGAACATTTTTAGGTGTAAACAGAAAGACTCTTTTTTTTCGCCCACAACATCCCATAGAGAAAATAGCCCTGGAGTAATATATGTTTGGCGAAAAGACAAATATATTTTCTACCATAAGGGAACGAAAGACTAGTATTGCATAAGGATGGCAAAGTCATCTATTTATCTATTATCCATCCAATCCATATATTACAAACAAAAAAACTAAATAGATTGGATCCAATCTATCCATTTAATTTAATGAATGGTTAGTCATCCATCCACTATTTTTCTAAATCCATTGGATTATTCTAGGGGTAACAAATGGATGAATTTGATAATTTTTTGAATTTATCAAAAAAAAATATTTTTAATCATAAAAATAATATTTTAATTAAAAATATTTTACTCTCTCCCCTCTCTCTCTCCTCTATTTCTCTCTTCTTTCTCCCTCCCCCCTCTCTCTCTCTTTCGCTCTCCCCTCTCTCCTCTTTCTCTCTCCCTCCTCTCTCTCCAAGTCCAAGACTGAGCTCAAATCAAGTCCAAGTGCAGTAATAAAAATACTAAAAGATTGGGCTGTTACCATGGCTTAGTATAAGGCTAAAAGATTGGGCTGTTATTAAAAGATCAAGTCCAAGGCTAAACGGTTAAACAGAAAAATACCAAAATGACAAGTCATTCTGTTTTATTTATTTATTTCAATTTTAAAAGGACACTGACGTGAGTCGGCGAAAAGCTCACCGGAAAAGAGAGGGAAAGTGAATAAGAAGGAAGAGAGTTATGGAGTCTGAAAACGCGCGTTTTATGTGTCAAACAACGGCTTTATTAACGAAATGTAGTGATGTATCAACAAACAAACACACATCAAGAACTATGCTGTACCACGTACCGTGCCTGTGCTTGCCGTAGAGCCTAGATTCAAATATTTTTAATTAAAATATTGTGAGGGGGGAGAGAGAGAGAGAGAGGAGAGAGAGGAGGGAGGGAATGAGAAAGAGGAGAGAGAGGGAAGAGAGAGAGGGAAATATTTTTAATTAATTTTTTTTATGATTAAATATTTTTTTTGTAATTAAAATATTTTTTATGATTAAAAATAATTTTTTGTGATTAAAAATATTTTTAGTGATTAAAATTAATTTTTTTAGATAGATGATGGATGGATTGGATTTTCTCAATGAACTTTTAGTAGATAGTAAATGGATAAACAGATTGTTTCCAATTTATCCATTAGGATCCATTCAAAAAATTATACAATCCATCTATTTTGTCACTCCTAATATTGCATATTAGGAATGGCAATGGGTACCCTCTGGGCAGGGTACTATAGTGTCCGTCCCCATACCCGCATTTGAAAAAAGTGCCCGTACCCGAGCCCATACCAGCGTGGGCAGCAACTTTAGTGTCCATCCTCATGGTGGGTACCTAAGTGCCCGATCGCACTCCGCTACCCGCACTTTAACTATGAAAAATCAAAAACAACGAAAAGAACATCATTACTTAATTAAAATACGATCCAAAAATTTTTCAAATCAATTCTAAAATATTACAAATCATAGTATTTAGCCAAATATTGGACCATCCTACATTTAGTCTATGCTTCTTACTATTGCTTCTTTGGGTTGTTCAATACAGATCAAAATAAAAAATTCAAATTCAACTAGCAATAGTCAATTGATGAAAAACCCCAATAATAGAAGACAATATATATACCATCCAGAAAAATATTACTACAAAAATTGCAACAAGAATTTTGTGGTTCTGTTGTTGAAGGTTTTATGTCCACTAAAGTATCCTTAAAATAAAGATAATATTACAGGTCATGAGATTCACAAAAAAAAGACAAAAAAAAAACACTTCCATAAAAAGCCAAACAGATCCTGAGATTCACAAATGTAGGCTTGCAGAACATGGATATACCTGAAAGTGAGAAAAAGAGAGTGATAATCAAAGAAGCAGAAGAAGCGCGATCAGAAGAAACTCGTCAGAGGAACTCGCGACCAATGTGTAAGAACAGAAGAAGCAGCGCGATCAGAAGAAGCGGCGGCACGCAGTGCAGAGCAGAAGAAGCAACGACGCAGTAAGGGTCGATGGGGAAGGAACAAAGAAGCAACAGCGCAGTGAGGGTTAGATTTTAGTAAATTTTTAGTTCTAGGTTTAGAAATATTGGTTTGGTTTTGGAATTGGAAGTAGCCCTAGGTTTAGAAATATATTAATTACTTAATATGACTATATATATATATGTGTGTGTGTGTGTGTGTGTGCGGGCCGCGGGGCGGGCTGGGCACTAGAGTGTCCATACCCGCACCCATACTCACTCAAAATTGCGGGTAATTGCCCAGGCCCAGGCCCATAATGCGGGTAATTACCCTACCCATTGCGGGTTTTTTTGCGGGTACCCAGTGGGCCTGGGTCTAATTGCCATCCCTATTGCATATATTTGTGATCATTAATGGTCTGTTTGGAAGAGAGGAAAGAAAATAGGGGGAATGAAAGATTTTAGTAAAGTGTGAAAAATATGCATTAAAAAATGTGACAGACCAATAATAATATAACACATCATCAATTTTACACTTTAACCAATAAACTTTCTTTTCTCCTACTTTCTTACATACCAAACATACCATAAAGATTGAAGTTTTTCCATTCAAAGTAAGTAGTGTCTCCCGCTAATTTTTTTGAAGATTACTCTTCCATTATTCTCGGCGTAATACTATCGCTAATTATGCCAATGAAATAATGGCTACAGAATCATGCCGTTTATAGCGTCAGCTCCTGCAACACTGGCGCTTCTTCTCCAAACCTATTGGTATTGAGTAAGCTCCATTCTTTCTCTAATCAACTTTTCATTTTAACTAGATGCAAGAATATTTGCTTAACACGAGTGGCAAAAAAAAAAATGAATCTTAGTATAGTTACGTTTTTTTATAAAAAAAATAGTTATTAACGAAACAATAGATAATTGAGTTTTTAACACATGTCATTAGTGTAATTAAATTTTATAAATAGATAATAGCTTAACGAGAAATACCGGTTGAAAGTGTAATATAAATTATAGGTTTGATTTTTGAATGTTTTTAGTTTCTACAATTAAAAGTTTCTGTTTTTAGTCCTTAAAAAAAGAGCACTAATAGGTTGATAACTTGAGAGCTTACATCGTAGCCGACACCGTACTATACACGCACATCAGTTTTTTTTATTTGACTTGGTCAAAGTGAAAAAAATTAAAAAAAAAAAGAAGACAAAGCCGTAGTAATATTCGGTGTAGATGTCAAACTTTGTTGTCAAAATATCAATTTTGTTAAAAAAATTCCCTTATTGATCTTTGATATTTCCATAGTGTCATCTTCGAGTCCCTACCATTAACATCAGTTTGTTTTATACTGATGTGACTAATTGAAGTACACATCACCTCTGTCTCTTTTCCCTCTCTTCCCCATGTCATTGCATAGGTGGCATTAACAATCTCATGTAGCAATGGTGATGTGTATTCCACTTAGTTACGTCAGCATACGGGGACCAAAAGAGGATGCTCTAAAAATGTTAGAAATCAATAAGGGAAAAACAATTTACAGGAAATAAAAACAAAAACCTTTTGTAGGGACAAAAAAATTCATATTTAGTTTGTGCCAAACGCTTATATAAAGTCACCTACATGGTGATGACAACTAATGGCAGTCAAGTGAAAACGGCAATCATAATAAAAGAATATCTACAACTAAACACACACTGTTAAAAGAAGAAAAGAAAAGAAAAGAGAGAGGCATTGGAGAGGAACACCATGCGACTATATATTATAAGATTGAAAATTCACTACACTAAATTTTAGTTGCAGGGCTATGAAACAACATACAGGTTAAATTCCATGTTCAACAACTAACATAAGGGGGAAATACTAATGGCTGCATAGCTAAGAGTGTCAGCTGTATCTCACAATGTTGATGAACTCTGCCAAGCAAAAAAAAAAAAAAAAAAAAAAAAAACCCAGATGATGATCTACTGATATAGGTCTCATTCACAGGCTGGTTTCTTATCAAAGCTGCTCAGGCATACTGCAAAGGCTTGGAAGGCAGAGAGTGGATAACGGTAATCCATGGTAAATATATCTTTTCCGATCTTTCCAAACAGCAAGATAACCTTTTCTTGCTCTTCAGCAGAAACATTATGAGATGGATCAATAGCAGCCACAAGTTGAAAGTTCTTAACAGAAGCCACCGTAACACGACCCCTGAAGTCCATGCACCAGCATTGCAATTGCTCATGCCATCTGGGAGCCTTGTTTTTAAGTACCAGAGGCTCAATTGAGCCTTGACTCTGTACTGGTACCTCTGGGAGGGTTGCATTCTTTGAATCTTCAATTGGACCTTTTCCTTTCGGTGCTGGTGTGGGAGGGAAATACTCATCAATAATTTCAGGAAAAGATGTAGGAGTTGGGGCATTGCCCCGTTCCTGAATAGCTGAGATGGGTATAGAGTTCATGATGCAGTGCATTCTTCTTGGCACTCTCGTACGGAGAACATTCAGCTCATAGGCAAGGGTGCTAACAAGATAGTTACAAGCTGGAACTCTTGGGGACACCTGCTTAGCATGAAATCTCCTACTAGACCGACTATTTGGTTGAACTCCAGCTCCATGTGTAGGTTGGCTATCATATATAGTGAACTTGGTACCCAAAAAATTAGACCTGTCAAAGTTTGTCATCGAGTTGCAGATAGGATAAAGATAAGGGTGAAAATTTGAAAGGAAGGCAAGTTAAGTTTCTATCAACCAAAACTTGCCTGAGTTTTCCAACGTATGCACTGCTTGACCGAGAAAAATCATCTGGAACCAATGATATGACGAAGTCTGTGCCTGTTGCCCTTCTAATCTTTTTGGCAGCTAATAACAGCTTATCAGACTCATTTTCCGCTGTATAAAAAATAAAAAAATAAAAAAACAGAAGAAAACAAGCTTCTCAAATATCATTTCAAGAGCTCACTGTAACAAAATTCAATAAGATGGTTCAACAGACCCTGAGGTGTATCCATAGGTTTAGCCAATTTCTGTCCCATTCAAATAGCTTTGTGTATGTCTATATAGTATATACACACACCATTGAAACTGGAACTTGACTTCAATCCAGGAATGAAAAATGAACATTTTTTTGCAGTTGTTTATGACTCGATGAAAAAAGAACATTTTTTGTAGCTGTTTATGACTCACTTTTTAGTTATTTTATATTCTGACTCTAAAGGAATGCATTTCCATTTTTCAATGAAAGAAAGATAGTTAATTTATATATCTAAAAGTTAGCACTATATCAGAAAAATAGATTGTATATATGTAGAATATATTACACACATAGGAATACCAAGTAAATTTTTTCTTTTTCTTTTTTATTAAAGGGAGTGGGGGAAGATGATATATTATTATTTCAGTGGCACTAATAGCCATGTTACAACTGCCCCCGAGGGGATTTGAACCATGTCCCTTGGGGTTACAAGGCCAAGCTCCTACTATTGAGCTGACACTCCATGGACGAATACCAAGTAAATCATTTGAGAACAGAGTTCAGAAAATGACAACAATGGCTTCTGTGTGTAAACGATTGATATTTTTGAAAAAAACCCACATATTTAGAACAAGAAAATTGCAGTCCAAATATGAGGTTATTAATTCCAAGTTTTCAAGTGTTATTTAAAAAACGAGTTGAAGCCCTTTTTTTTGAAAAAGCAAAAAGAAATGGAATACATCTGCATCATTATCAGCATTGAAACAAACTTACATGGTACCAGTCCATAGTACAATAGATACGTAGAAGTTTCTCTATCCCTCCTGATAAAGCACTGTATTGGAGAATCGCGAGTAGCCGGCTATTCATGCACATAAAGTAGAGAGCATAAGAAACAAGAAATCCCAAAGAGAAAAGAAGCAAAAAGAGATTGGGTCAGAAAAGGGGATAAGAATTTATCACCTGCTTCAATGAAATAGGAAATGTCAGCCTTCCACACTGCTCAGGAGTCTTGACAATGTCTTTTGTAACGGCCCTCCATGATTTACAAACCGAAGCACAAGAAACAACAACAGCACGTGCAGGCCAAGATGTCTCAGTCTCTTCAACCCTCCGAATTATGTCCAGAAGCAATTCAGATGGTAGATTTGCCCATTGTCCCTGCTGAACAGGTTCAATTGGATTTAGAGTGATATCAGGAACAATGTGCGACTTCGTCCAGCTGTGCCAATGCCTGCTAACTGCACCTCGCCTTGATGTGCTACCAATCCCATCCCTCATCTCCTTGAGTTCCCGCACTATGCTTTTCAATGACATTTTCACACAGCATATCAATCTTGCTTCCACCACAAAAACTGCAAACATCAAAACAGACCCAAAATCATTATCCATTGCGGGGGTAAGAAAATATGCTTGACTTATGATAATGTGAACTCTTCCAATTTTTTCGATGCTAGTAGGTATACACAGGCCAATAAAGTAACAAATATAAACTGGTAGTTTCTCTTGACACGGATACACCGGATGCAAACATAGCTCTAGATTCAATGCACTGAAACCGTAACAAACCCAATTCTACAAGAAAACCCATCCCAGCATTAAACTATATTGGTTCACATTCATAATCCATTATTACAAGGTTTACCCTAAGCACAAAACTAAATTTTTGCAAAGCCTTTACTTAAATGTCACAAAAATTAACACATTTTTCCATCCAGCAACAACACAACAAGGCAGTAACCAAATTTATCTTCTACCTCCCCCAAAATATTAACAAAAGGCCAAAAACTTGTATTTGGTAAATTGTGAGTTGCAACTATTTGCAGATACCATGATTTAAGCGATCTACAAATTCTAATAAGCAAACCGAAACGCAGAATATTCAAGCATAATTATCTTTTAAAAAGAACAAATTAGGGGTGAAAAATGAACCAACACCTGTAAAATTGAAGCGAAGAAGGAACAGATCAATCGCACCAAATCAGCTAACAAAGTTGCAGCCTGGAAGCAACACCGTAACAGAGAGCGAAGATTCTGGAACCCGGATCCATAAACGACGGGAAGCACCGATCGGAGAAACAGAGTGTAATGGACCAAGAGGAGCACACTGACCGTATGGACCCAGACATTTAAGAGGAGCTTATACCACAAGTTAGGCCCAAAAGGAACCGGATGAAGCCCAAATATCTGAAGGATTTCGAATTGCCTTAGCCAAGGGGAAAAGGGCTTTGATTTCCCTACCTCCCCCACTTAACTTCTCCACCACCCCAACTCATGGAAAAGACCAAAATACCCTTGCAAATTTCCCTCCTCTCATCTCCCTCACCTCCCTAATGCAGCCCTCTCACTTCACCTCACCTCCCACTCTCTTGAACCTCACTTCACCTCCCTCTCACCCTCAGTCACGAGCTCCTCTCCCGCTCACTTCGAACGCTTTTATCCCTCTTTGGAACGTGCATCTCTATCTTAGACAGCTTCCATGTCTGTTAATTTTTTTTTCTGCGTGCTCTGAATATCCGGATTCTTGAATCCGAACGTGTAAAACCCAGTTGTTGTGCATTAAACGTCCGGATTCTTGGATCCGGAGGTGTCCGGACTCAAGAATCCGAATGTTTAGTATACAACAACTGAGTTTTAGACGTCCGGATTCTTGAGTCCGGATACCTCCGGATTCAAGAATCCGGAAGTTGCCTTTACAGCATGTTTTAAAATTTGCATATAATTCAAAATCTGACTACTTTAATGGACTAAACAACATCATTAAATTTAAGCATAAGGCAAATACTAGGGGTGGCAAAACAGGCTTGGCCCATCGGGCGCATCAAATGGGTCGGGTCGGGTTGGGGTTCATCAACCCACAAGCCCATTTAGCCCAACCCATCTAGCCCGCTAATCCTGTGGGCCACGAGCGGGCCGGGCCGGGCCAACCCATCGGGCCAGTATATATATAATTTTTTATTTTTTTCCCTATTTTTGAACAATTTTTTCTTTCTTTTTTTTACATTTCCGGGCGGGCTTGCTAGCCAACCCACTATTGTGGCCTGTTTTGGGCGGACTCTTGAGCGTCGGCCAGATAGGTTGGCTTGTTTTGGCCAGTTTTAGTCTAAATTTTAGATTTTTATTTATTTTTTATTTTATTTTTGTTATTTTTATTTTTTGACGGGTCAGCCCAAGCCCGCCCAACCCGTTATAGATCGGGCCGGGCTCAGCATCTCAACCCATAATCCCTTAACGGGCCGGGTTGGGTTAGCCCGTTTTTACGCGGGCTCATGGCGGGCCGGGCCGGGTTAGGCCGGGCGGCCCATTTTGCCATCCCTAGCAAATACAATTAAAACACAAATTGAACCATAAACATAGAGATCCAATATATAAATATTCAATCTACTGCTACATGTTTTGCGGATGAAATAAAAATAGACGTCCAATGTTGCATGCGACTAAGATATAGCGCCCCCCAATCCCTAGCACAATCACTCCTAAACTTTTTCCATTGAACATTCGGCTGAGGTATTGAAGCATCATGCTTTAAATAGACCTGAAAACATGTCATTTTGAAACCAATTAAACAAAGTCAAAAAAATATGTAAAGATTACAAAAAATAAAGAGTCAACACAACTATTGTACCTGTACAAAGTGTTCTATTCTATGCAGAAATCCAATGCAGAGGACGCGCTGAGTTTTCCAATCCTTTGGTGGTCCGTGCCTGAGAGGGAAAATTGTGGTACTTCCCCTTGGGTCTAAACATATCAGAACCACCTTATATTTGTTAGCAATCACATATCCTGCCTGGAATGGTCATCCATTTGTCTTTTTTGGCAACCTAATCAACCCTGTCAACATATAGTGATCGCCTTAGTGCCTCAACATGGTCTTCGCCACAAAGAACTCCAACATAGTCGTCCCGGTTTCTCTTAACCTCTCTAATCGAATCATGTCGGATTAAGGGCCATGCATTCTCACCAAAACCAAGTAAAGCAGCGATGCTACGATACCCACAGTTCACATCGGGCTGTACATTAATAATGTTGTCAATGTATTGATGAATTTCATAAGGAAACTGGTGTATGAATGGCAGGGCCGGAGCTGACTTCATCAGTGGAGGAGGAACTGTAGGTGGTTCTAACTTGATAGGAGGAGGAGCTGGATATGTAGATGTAGGTGGCTCTGACTTGGTGGGAGGAGGAGGAGGAGCTGAATGTGTAGATGTAGGTGGCTCTGACTTGATGGGCGGAGAAGGAGTTGAATGTCTAGACAGAGTGTGAACTGACTTGTTGGGCAGAGGAGGAACTGAATGTCTAAACGAGGTTGAATTAACAATTGAATCAAACGCAGTCATCACCAATTCAATTTTTTCTTGAGGATACACATAAGTCTTGCACTTCGCCCTCATATTCTTACGGATATGGAATTGGCACAACATGTTACGCGACAGGGGAAAAACGTTAGCCACTGCATTCATCAAAGAAAGTTCCCGGTCGGTCACTATCACCTTTGGTAACGAATCCTGTCTCACAAACATACCCTTCGACTTCTCAAGCACTCATGTGTAGTTATCCGCTTTCTCCGACTCCACAAATGCAAATGCAATAGCGAATGTCATCTCAGTTGAGGTCACACCAACAATCTCAACTAGTGGCATCCTGTACCTATTAGTCTTACTTATACAAGCTAAGCATAACAGAAAATGGCATATTCAGTAGATTCTCATGATCATGACAGCCAAGCAAAACGGTAAAAATCTAATAGCAAATCTATTACAATAGTGAGTCATCATAACAAAATTGCTTCTAGGAGATTTATTGATATTTTCCCCTGGCCTTTTATTTCCCCACCTCCCCCACTTAATTTCCTCACCTCCCATATTTATGAAAATCCAATTTTACCCTTAGTAAAAAACACAAAATAAGTATCACCTCCCCCAAAATCATCTCCCTCTCGTTCCCTCACTTTCTCCGCTACCTCCCTCTCTCGATTTACAGCTTCCTCTCCCAATCTTTCTCACTTTTTGAAGGTTTTTTTGCTCACCTTGGAGGTCGTAGCCATCCCTGGTGCATTCTTTCGCCATAGCTCCTCCGCATTGCCGCCGATCTGAGGTGTGCTGGGCTTTTTTTTTTTCCTTCTGAAATCGCAGAGAATCCGGATTCTTATTACCAGAGCACTCCGGATATAAGAATTCGGACGTCTGTTTTTTCCTTTCTTTATTTTCCAAGTCCGGATTCTAATGTCCGGAGTTCTCCGGATTATAAAGTCTGGAGGTCGGTGTCTGTTAGAGTTTTGACTTGTCTTTTCCAGTGCAGTTTCAATGGAAGACAACTTTCCCGACACCATAGTGCATATTGTTCCTAATGTTCCAGAGGTCGTTTCCATGGATTGTACTAGTGCATTCACTACTACTCGGGTACTTATTTTATTGATCAATTTTGTTAAGATTTGTTGGATGAGTTGGTGAATGATACATGTTGTCGTTTCAGGTATTTGCTACGCGGGATGACCTATTGGCGTGGGCACGAGACGTTGGAAAATCTGTTGGGTGTGTGGTTATTATTTTAAGATCAGACAATGGGCAATCAAGCAAAAATACTTTTGTGATATTGGGTTGCGAGAAAAGTGGCAAGTATAAACCTTACAAGACTACGGGAGTGAAGGCTGCTGGCACTAGAAAATGTCAATATCCATTCAGATTGAAAGGAAGGTTAGTGAAAGGTGTCGGTGGGTGGGTTTTGAAAGTAATGTGTGGTATGCACAACCACGGGTTAGTCGAAAACTTTGAGGGTCATCCATATGTCGGTCGTCTAACTTCTGAAGAGTTGTCTAATCTGAGCGACATGACATTGAACATGATTAAGCCGAGAAACGCCTTACTCTCATTGCAGCATAATAATCCAAACAGTCACACCACAATTAGGCAGATTTACAACGCACGACAAAAGATCTGGTCCAGTCTAAGGCAGGGCAGAACTGAGTTACAACATTTGATAAACTTGATGCACGGTGATCATTATGTCCACTGGCACAGTTGCCAGTAACTCTGATGTTATCACCGATATAGTTTGGGCACATCCTGAAGCTATCAAGCTTATAAATTCGTTCAATATTGTGGTAATGGAATAAAGCAGAGAAGAAAGTTGAGGACGTTTAGAGTAATTTTTATCTTTTCATTTGATAGTCTCTCCCTGTTAGCCTCTCTCAAATTCCTGTATCTATTTGAGCATCTTACATCTGGTGCTTTCATTGCTTTCCGTAACCATGGCTTCCAACATCACTCTGATGACAACGCCACTCTCCAGCAGATACTCTAAGCCCAACACACCTTTCATCAAAACCAGCAATCCATCCAACAAAACCTTTCTTCCCTCTCCAGCGAAATGTCCTCCCTCCGTTCCCGTTTCGGTCCCCCAGGTTTCCAAGCTTTTCCTCCTGACTCTCCTACTTCACCCCCATTTGCCAATACCTCCATCAAACTTGATATACCTCGCTTTAATGGTACAGACCCCTTGGGTTGGATTTTCAAAATCAACCAATTTTTTGAATTCCATCTCACCCCGGAGGACCAACGCCTGCGCATCGCGTCGTTTTATATGGAAGGCGAGGCTTTTACTTGGTTCCAGTGGATGCATGCCAACAGCCATCTTTCATCCTGGTCCTTCTTCTTGCATGCCCTTGAACTCTGTTTCGCACCATCCCTGTATGAGGATCCAAAAGGCGCGTTGTTCAAGCTTTGCCAGACATCGTCGGTGAAGGATCAGGATAGAATCGTGGGACTTCCACCCCCATTCTATCTTAGCTGCTTCATCTCCGGTCTCAAATCGGAGATCCGTCGCGAGGTTCAAGCTTTCCAACCGGTGTCGCTCGCCCAGGCAATCAGCCTCGCCAAGCTTCAAGAGGAGAAGCTTAATGACCACCACCACACCCCGACTAGCTTCCGTCGCTCCGATTCGTCCACTGCCACTCTTCCACACACTTCCAAACCCTTCAACCCGACCCCAGATACGACCCTCCGCCCTACCCTCACCGTCTCACCACCGAAACCCTCCCCACCCATCAAACACCTCACACCCACCGAACTTCAAGCTCGTCGCGAAAAGGGGCTCTGTTACTTTGCAAACGCCTTTTTCACCTCCTTGTCGCTGAGTCGGATCCTCCCCCAGATTCCATGGATCCCCTCAACCTATGCCTTCTCGAGAGTAACCCAACCCCACCCCAGAACCCACTTCACCAGCTGAGCCCAACCCGACCCAAATTAGCTGACACGCGTTTATGGGTCATTCTATTCCACAAACTTTGAGGGTCGTGGGCCACATTCACGATAAGCCAGTTGTGATCCTAATTGATGGGGGTAGTACCCACAACTTTCTCCAGGACCGTGTAGCTAAGCAACTGGGCCTCACCCCTCAATCGGCCCAATCCTTTCAAGTCCTAGTAGGCAACGGCGAAGAGCTGCATTGCAACACCATCTGTAAACAGGTTTCTCTTTCCTTAGGAGCCCACAACTTTGTCATTGACCTGTATGTGTTACCACTGAGTGGCGCTGAACTTGTGCTTGGGGTACAATGGCTCAAAACCTTGGGCCCTATCCTTACTGATTATGACAAGCTCACTATGCGCTTCTGCAAAGATGGTCAGGTGGTCCAACTCTCTGGGTTTCCTAAACCCGCTCCAGAAGAGTCTTATCTTCACCAGCTACAGCGTCTTGTGGATACCCATTCCATTGACACTCTTCTGGAACTTCACCTAGTTTCCTCTAATCCCAACCACAACACTACACCGCCCTCACCACCACTGCCCTTAGAACCACTTTTGACCAAATATGCCGCCCTTTTTACTATCCCTACCTCCTTGCCACCTCCAAGAACCACAGATCACCACATTCCGCTGCTGGAGGGTTCTAATCCGGTTAACGTCTAGCCTTACCGTTATCCACACTTCCAAAAGCAGGAAATCAAAACTCAAATCCAAGAAATGCTCAACACTGGCCTCATTCAACACAATTCCAGCTCCTTCTCCTCACCAGTGCTTCTTGTTCGTAAGAAGGATGGCACATGGCGTTTCTGTGTGGACTACAGGGCCCTCAACGCCATCACTGTGAAGGATCGCTTCCCGATTCCAGCTATTGATGAGCTCTTAGACGAACTTTATGGCACACGGTGGTTCTCTAAACTTGACCTCCATTCTGGCTACCACCAGATAAGGATGAATTCAGGTGATGTTCACCAAACTGCCTTTCGTACCCACCACGGGCACTATGAATTTCTGGTAATGTCGTTTGGTTTGTGTAATGCGCCTTCTACTTTTCAATCCACTATGAATTTAATTTTCCAACCTTATCTGCGGCATTTTGTTATTGTATTCTTCGATGACATTCTTGTCTACAGCCATTCCTTGGAGGACCACATTAACCATTTGGAAGTAGTGTTTCAGTGCCTGCTTGACAATTAATTTTTTCTAAAACAATCCAAGTGTGTTTTTACTCAGAACTCAATGGCCTATCTTGGCCATATCATCTCCCAGGAAGGCGTTGGCCCTGATCCAGAAAAGATTCAGGCAATGCTCCATTGGCCGTCACCTACATCAGTCAAGCATCTCAGAAGATTTCTGGGCCTTACAGGGTTTTACCAGAAATTCGTCAAGAATTATGCGCTTATTGCTGCTCCTTTAACATAACTCCTTAAGAAGGACTCCTTTGTGTGGTCACAGGCAGCTCAAGACGCATTTGACAAGCTGAAGAAAGCTATGACCGAAGCACTCATCTTAGGCCTTCCCAACTTCGATGAAGATTTTCTATTGGAAACTGATGCCTCCGGACAGGGCATGGGAGCAGTTTTGATTCAAAATGGCCATCCTATATGCTATTACAGCAAGAAGTTTTGTCCTAAACTACTTCGGTCTTCCACCTATGTTTGTGAACTTTGCGCCATCACGTCCACTATTAAAAAGTGGCGCACATACTTGTTGGGCCGGAAGTTCACCATCCATACCGATCAACGCAGCATACGTGAGCTCATGACACAAGTTATACAAACCCCTGAACAACAATTCTACTTGGCCAAGCTATTGGGCTACACTTATGACATTGTCTATAAACTCGGTGCTCAAAATAGGGTGGCTGATGCCCTTTCCAGAACCCCTGAACCGCCACCAGGATGCTATACTCTCACCATTCCCCATTGGGATTTCATTGAAAAACTCAAAGAAGCACTTCTTACTAACACAGAGATACAGGAGCTCATTCACAGTGTGCAACAAGACCCAGCTGCTCACCCTCAGTACCACGTCCTGCAGAATTTATTATTTTACAAAGGCAATTATTCCTCCCTGCTTCCTCACCTTTTAAACAGATCCTCATGGAGGAATTTCACTCCTCTCCAATGGGTGGACATAGTGGGATCCATCGGACATATGGCTGCCTCAAGGGAAACGTTTTTTGGCATGGAATGAAGCAGGATGTGGTTGCTTTTGTCAACTCCTGCCACACCTTTCAGCAGGTCAAAATTTCTACTCACCTTCCCTATGAGCTACTCCAGCCACTACCTATACCAGAGGGTGTATGGGAAGACATCTCTCTGGATTTCATTATAGGGCTGCCTTCATTCCAAACTAACACTGCTATCCTAGTAGTGGTTGACTGTTTCTCTAAAGCAGCTCATTTTGGCATGTTACCTACCAATTTCACAGCAATGAAGGTGGCTGATTTGTTTGCTCGCATGGTGTGCAAACTCCATGGAATGCCTAAAAATATTGTGTCTGACCGTGACCCTATTTTTTTGAGCAAGTTTTGGCAGGAGCTTTTTAAACTTAGTGAAACTAAGTTGCGCATGTCAACAGCTTATCATCCTCAGAGCAATGGGTAAACAGAGGTCGTGAATAAGACGCTTCAGCAGCATTTCCGCTGTTTCATCCATGAACAACCATGTAAGTGGGGCAACTACCTCCATTGGGCAAAATGGCACTATAACACGGCTATTCACTCCTCCACCGGCCTTTCTCCGTTCCATGTTGTATATGGTAAACCGCCTCCTACTCTTGCTTCTTACATTTCTGGGTCCACTCAATTGGAGGCACTGGATTCGGAGTTAACTAACCGCGAATACCTGCTGCAACTACTCAAGAGAAAGCTCTTGAAAGCTCAGGCAACTATGAAGTTTTATGCAGACCAGCATCGTGCCCCTCACACTTTCAAGGTTGGTGATTATGTGTTTGTTAAACTGAGGCCCTATAGACAAATTTCTGTGGCAGGCCATCGGGTGCATAAATTGTCCAAATGCTTTTATAGACCTTTCCAAGTTTTGAAGCAAGTGAATGAAGTGGTGTTTGAATTAGCTCTCCCCTCCACAAGCAGGCTACATCCTGTCTTCCATGTATCTCAGATGAAACCATGCCACAATCCGGAACAGGCAGCTCTGACCCTACCACCAACAATGGAAGATAACAAGCCTTTCATCACACCATTAGCGATCTTGGATTGGAAACTAGGTGCTGATGCTTCTTACACAACAGTCTTAATTCAATGGGAGGGTCTTTTTCCAGAGGATGCTACCTGGGAACCTTACTTGGATATCCTTCACACCCCTGAGTTTCACCTTGAGGACAAGCTGTGTTTGGAAAAGACTGGAGGGATGTAATGGACCAAGAGGAGCACACTGACCATATGGACCCAGACATTACAGAGGAGCTTATACCACAAGTTAGGCCCAAAAGGAACCGGATGAAGCCCAAATATCTGAAGGATTTTGAATTGCCTCAGCCAAGGGGAAAATATCAATAAATCTTCTAGAAGCAATTCTGTTATGATGACTCACTATTGTAATAGATTTGCTATTAGATTTTTACCGTTTTGCTTGGCTGTCATGATCATGAGAATCTGCTGAATATGCCATTTTCTGTTATGCTTAACTTGTATAAGTAGGGAATTGGTAATGGAATAAAGCAGAGAAGAAAGTTGAGGACGTTTAGAGTAATTTTTATCTTTTCTTTAAATAGTCTCTCCCTGTTAGCCTCTCTCAAATTCCTACATCTATTTGAGCATCTTACACAGAGTCACGGAACCATGTCGTTTCTCAGATTTTTAATGTCGTTGAGTTAAAGGTTAGGGAGATGGAGGAGGCGTTGCAAGCTCCGGCGAAAACCCGAGGAGGCTCCGCCAGCAACACCACCACTGCAAAAAAAGGTATCAGGGACCGTAATGGTGTGACATGAATCGGATCCAGCCTTTTATGTTAAAAAATCTTATTAAAGTAAATCTAGTTGCAGAAAGCGAACCGTAATTTATGGGAGGGAATCCAGTGCCTTAATGCACACTGCTCCGTAACTCCTACGTTCCGACATGTGGCCATCGTGTCCTTTTTTGTTGTCATTTGCCATCGTGTCCCTTCGTTTTCGTTATTTTTTATTTGTACTAATCAAAGTATCAAAGTACCCTTGATTAGGATTTTAATTTAGGATTAACGTGTTCCTGTCTTTTTTTTTTGATATAATAAAAGTTTAGATTTGGGGGAGACTCACCCCCGTGCAGGGCCAGGGAGAACCACTAACCTGAACCAGGATTTACGGTGGAATTTACGTATCACCCACCAACGCAGCCACCTGGAATCGAACCCAAGTAGCAGCATGTGCGAGTAAAAGACCGAACCAATTGAGTCAAGCTACGTTGGCAACATATTCCTGTCTTATTTACAAGGAAATATTATTTGTGCATGAATCATTTTTTACAAACTTTTTATATGCCATAAAAATGGCAAAGGGTAATGAATCCAAAAAAAAAAATATGCCAAAGGGTAGAAAGCCCTCATTTGCTAATAAATTAAAAATAAGTAAAGTAAATTCTTGATATATTAAATATTGCAATTTTATTTACTTTTTAATTTTTTTTAATAAATACATTTAATACACACAATAATATGATATTTTATGTAATGGCAACATGGGATGTCTAACGTGGTTATGCACAATACACAATAGGCAAAACAAACTGCAAAAAATCAATATATTTTATTAGTTTTATAATTTTTGCATATTCTCTCTCTAACACTCCTTTCTACGTTTGTCTCCCTACCTTGTCAAACCAGAAGCAAACCATAATCGCTCCACTACCATAGCACCATCGTTGTTCAATGTCCCCGTTAATGAGTGTGCTCACTAACCACACCTTTAAGAACCTTCCAAAGCCCACCTTTCCAAAAGTTGCCTCCGAGAACCTCAATTTTTTTTTCACAGTCGCCTCGATGGTTCACGTTGAAGGTGGGGCTCTGCGATGGTCTCCCGGTTCGACGCCAACACCGATCTGAGGCTGAAGAGTGTTTGAGTGGAGCTGTTGAAGGATAGTGTTGTAGGGAAGGAGTGATTGTTTTGTGGTGGTTGAAGGAGATAGTGTGATGGGGTTCGAACACAAGCGAATTGTAGGGGCTATGATGGGATGGTTCCCTGGTAGTAAGGGTGGTGGACTGCAATGGCTACAAGTCACAGTCAGGTCATTCAACTGTTCATTTGGGGCTTTTGGAGCATACTCTCAAAAGTATTAAGAAGCGTAAAAATTGACAAAGAATAAATAAGTAAAGTACTTGATGGGAGCTCTCAACCAAAGATTACTCAAACCAATGATGAGCTTCAATTGAGAGTACCTTGCATGAGGGTTCATGTAGAAGGGCACAAGGTATTGTTATGACTCTCCGTCCACCAGCAAAACCACTAGATCGAGGTTTCGTAGTGTTATTGTTGCGTGGTGTTATGCCTGTGGTTTGGAATTATCTCAAAACTAGTTCAGGCAAAGTTGTATTGAGGGGACCAATCTGGGTCTAGATAGGTCTTGTTTAGACTTATTAGTTAGTTCGGTCAGAAGCAACTACTATGTGTTTGTTGGTTTTTGTTTTTTTTTTTTGTTGTTTTTTTTGTTGGTTGTTGTTTGTTGGTTGTTGTAGTTGTTGTTTGTTGTTGTCGTATGTGTTGTTACTGTTTCTGCTCTGTGTGTTTAGTTTTGATATTTAGGCTAGTTAGGGTCACTTTGGATGCTTTGATAAGCATTAATTGTATCAGCAGTTGTCCTGATCTATACTGATGGATCTATTGGAGACATTGCGTAGGCTGATGAAGACAAGTTTGCACAGAACTTGAGACTATATCAAGTGTGATGCAACAGTTATACGATCTATTTGGATATGATCTTGGCCAATGGTTTTTTCTTGGTAAATTCAAAACTGGTTGTTGTACTGGTTTAGCCACAAATACCTTTGCAATTAATTGAGAATAAAGAAGTTAATTAAACCAGTTAGAAAGACTACAGTTTTCAATGTTTTCTTCCTCTGCTAGTATTCATGTCTCAACCTTGGAAGCTTCAATTGGCTTGGCCTGGCACTTTTGAGAAGTTGCGAAGCTGGCCTGGTGGAGTCGAATAAGGAAAAATTAGTCTTATCAGTTCAATTTGTTGTGTTGTGTCAATATTGATAGTCTTGTAAGCTAGTATGTAAGCTTGTAGTATACCCCATTAGTGGGTAGAGCATTTACTCTTGTGTCATATTTTGAGGCCGTTGCCTTTGAATGAAATATTACACTATTGACAACAACAAAAAAACTGTTCAACAATGAACAAACAAACTAATATTACCTAGTGTTTGATATTGCATGCTTCCTAACATGCATTTTTTTTAATTGAAAACATGCAATTTTTTTGTTAATGATTAAACGGGTCAATTCAAGCCACCCGACCCGTTGGGACAAATTGCAAAAAACGGGTAGGGATGAGTCAGGCCATATTTATATTAGGCCACACATTTTGTGGCTGAGTCCCGTCTCAAGTCGGGTCAGACTCGAACTTCTACAAAACAAAGTATCTCAAATTACTAAACAATTGCATAAGCCCGTATTTATATCAGGTCACGCATTTTGTGACTGAGTCCCGTCTCAAGTCGGGTCAGACTCGAACTTCTACAAAACAAAATATCTCAAATTGCTAAACAATTGCATAATTAAATACTAGCCCGACCGGCCAAAATGGCCGAGTTTTTTTAGGTTTATAATTAAGGAGCTCAGCCTAAAATACGAGCCCATCGGATCAAGCCAAAATTGACATCTCTGTTAATGATCCCAAAGTAGTTATATGTGATAAAATGTCTAGAAAATATTTAAAGAGGTAATTTTATAACTAGAAAGTAAGTTAAAAGTTAAAAGTACGGTAACGAGTATTTAATTTTTTTTATTAAATAATTTTAATTAAATATTTTAATGATATGAATGATAAATATTTTATTTTTGTGAGAACAATCTTTCATTTAATAATTTTTTGGTTTAATTTTTTTTTGTCCCCAACTTTCTCAATTTAGCGATTTTGATCCCTCTATTTTATTTTTTTGCGATTTTGGTCCACCAACTTTCTCAATTTGGCAATTTTGGTCCTCATACTTTTTAATTACATTTTTTGTCCCAAAATCATGGATTTATGCACTTTTGATCCCAAAAATCTTGGATTTTTGGACAGTGGAGACCAAAAGTGCACAATTCATGATTTTTGGGAGACAAAAAGTGCAACTAAAAAAATACAAGGACTAATGAGAAAGTTAGGGACCAAAATCGCTAAAATAAAATAGGGGGACCAAAATTGTCAAATTGAGAAAGCTGTTAGACCAAAAGTGTATTTAAGCCTAATTTTTTTATATTCTTGTTTAGTATTTTAAATATATTCTTCAAGAAAGTTTAATACTTTTTTTTATTAAAGCACATTAGAAGTAAGTGAATAATATTCCCAAAGTTTAATTGCTATGGTGGCTGCTAAAGACCATAGGAACCATGTAACTTCATCCTTAGTCAAAAGGATTCAGAGGCTGGCTAAGATGGATTGGGAAGTGGATTTCAAGCACACTTGGAGAGAGGGGAACCGCAGCACTGATTGGTTGGCGATTTATAGCTTGTCTTTGCAATCTTTGGAGTTGGTTGTTTTGCAGCAGCCTCCACAAGAGTTGCGATCTCTGATGTTTGAGGATAGTACTAGGGTGTCTATACCCAGGAGTGTTAGTTGTTAGAGGTGTGTTTTTTGTATTCTTGTTGGGCATGTGGCCCTCTTTAGCACCAAAAAAAAAAGAAGTAAGTGAGTAATGATATATAATTTTCCAGTAGACTTATTTTAAAAATTTATATAGCTAATACTAATAGTTTTGAAATAACATAAATTAAAAACAAATTAGATATATATGAAATGCACGGATATATATAACACAATTCTGATACTCCTCAAAATAAATATAAAAACACAATTCTGATATACTTCCATTATGATAAGCTCTTGAAAAGGGGCGTCGGACATATTATGGCTTTATATGTATTTATATAAGATTCTTGTACCAGAATTGATTATAAATGGTTAGATTAGATATGTATTTAATTAGTCTCACAAAAATAACAAGAATTTTCTGTCAAAAAAAAAAACAAGAATTTGATGTTGGTCTTTTCTTTTTAAAACATCCTCTTTTAGTCCCTCATTTTATTTAAAAATAGACAACTCCTATTATTTTTGAAAAAAAGTGGAAATCGCATGTATTTAGTTGCGACTTGCGACTTCAGTTTTATTGAAAAAGAAAATATTCTATAAAAAGCATTTGCATACAGTACAAGGTTTAATATTAAAGTTTAATGTAACCGAGAAATAATTGCTAGATTATATTTTTTTAATTTAATTTTATTTAATTTTTAATTTTTATTAACTAGCCACAAGTACAAAATTAAACTACAGTGAATTTGTTACAGCAAATTGGTTAACAAACACAACTTTTATAAGATTAAACTAATTTATTTTGTGTCAAATTAATTAAAAAGAAACTTAAATTAAATTAAACAAATTGATTTTATAAAAAATTATTTAACACACATAACTTAAATTAATTTTAACTATTTATTGTTTTATAAAATTCATTAACAAATATACGTTATATAATAATAAACTAATTAATTATTTAAAAAATTAATTAAAAGAATACAACTTTTGTAAAATTCAACTAAATTTTTAATTAAAAAAATTAAATTAAACTAAAAAAATTAATTTATTAAAAAGTTATTCAATAAAAAAGTTCAATTAAATTAAACTATTTAAATATTTTTAAAGTTTATTAACAAATACAAATTTTATAAACTCGAACTAATTTAATTTGTGCCAAATTAATTAAAAGCTAGAACTTTCATTAAATTAAACAAATTTTAGTATCATGTAGTAGGTAAAGTGTGTTTTATACAATATTTTATTTTTAAAATATAAAAGTGGCATATCACAACCAGTACTTGCGACTTCCACTTTTTCTCAAAAATAAAAATAAAAGTCATTTTTTTTGACGAGAAAAATAGAAGTCATTTGACCATGATGACTTGTAAAGATTTTTTTTTCAAACAAATAATAGAAAGAGTAATGATAGATAGACAATCAAAAGTTATCCAACACCGTATAAACATACCATTTTTATTTTTTATTATTTTCTCTCTCTGCTGATAAGTCACACGCAACTCAGTTGGCCATACGGTGTTGTTGTACGATGTCTAAAATTTGTTGTCCATTTAACATTTTCGTAATAGAAATATGGAACTCGTTATACCTATTTTTGGCATTCAGCCGTTTTTTTAAAAATAAATTCAGAAAGAAGGAAGTTGTCTATGCCAATCACCACTTGACACTTGGCACTTGCCCTAACTTAGTAAATACTTTTCCATTTGCATTGCATCATTCTAATATTTTTTTTTGGGTGAAATTCTAGTATTTTTTTTTACATTATACCATTGTGGTGAAATAGCCCTTTGAAAATTGTAGGATAGAAAGGCTCATTGGCAATTAAATAGATTAAAGAACAATATATTTTCATTTCTCGTGAGAAAATTATAATTTTTTTTAAAATAAAAAATATAATTTAAATACAGTCAAATATATTTTACAATGTAAAATTGTAAATACATAAAATGGTAGCTACTTTGTGAGCCGTGCAAAGTACAGCTGGATGTTTATATTTTGGTGAAAAAGTACAGCCGGATGTTTTTGGCTTGCCCTCGCAATAAAGAATATTCAAAATAAGCTAATGATGGTTTCTTAAATAAATAAATAAACTGAAAAAGGGAGGCTTGTCCTGGGTTGTTGCCACGGCATTGGTGGTTGACTCATCAACCGGGATGTGCGTCAACGAGTACGGAAAGCCGTTTGAAAGGTAATCGACAATACATTGAACAACACAGTGTAAGAGCACCAGCATCGAGTGGAAACTTCCTGCGTTATTTCGCAGCGAAGCAACGATGACAATGTTGTATGCGTATCTCTCTCGTCGGCTGACATTTTCTCGTTGCCCAATACTAGTTGCCGGCAACAAGCAAAATGATTTGACCAAATTTTGCAGCAACCGTGAAGCTCCAATCAACAGCCACTAGGAGAGATAAAAATAAGAAACGTATGAACAGTATTTAAAAATTAGCGCTAAAGGTGCTCTAAGGCTCTTATTTTTGCGGTTCTTGATGATTTGGATGGGATAATCGAAATGACGAAGTGTGGGAAGAACAAGAGTGCAAAACCGAAGAAGATATACATTACTAACTACCAAAAAATTATACAATATACTGTAAGGTTTCGGGTCACGTTTCTTAACTTCAGTTTGACGTAGCAGTATCTTAAAACTTGTGCTATATATTTACTTGCAACGGCAATCAACTCTGTTTCCAAACTATAGAAAACCTAAAAATGAAGGATATTCACAATAGGGATGCACGCCCTAAAACAAGCAATAACTAACTTCTATCAGCTGAATATATATCCTATGATATATAGCTAAATAATAATTATTGACAAATAAAATGCTTGCAACCAAAGCCTAGCTCTTATATGAGTACTTACATTATCACTCAAATACGTACGTAGTATTGGTAATTATCAATTAAGAAAAAACCTAGCTATATGATCAATTCCAATGCAAAGGAGATTCGGTTGGCGGCACATACAGTATCTCTCTCTCTTCCTACAGTAACATTTTACCATATATTAGGACATTGCTTCTCCTTAACGAAAAAGGTTAGCCTAATGTATAAGGCTTTTGTTTGGTCCCCAGTACCCTCACTTTCAATCCACATTTGAACATACCACAAATTCACCAATAAAACTGAATCATGCGTGTGAATAGTTTCCTTGGCCTAGCAATCTCAGCCTCTAAGGCATTCCAATGGCTTTAAGTCCTTATCAGCATATCGCTTCAAAGCCTTGATGTAAAACAGCTAGCTTTCACGACCTAATCAAACCTTTGCTTTTCTATATCCTCTCTATTAAAAAAATTGGTTAGTGATACAACCAACCTTCGCAGCAAGTTATATAAATACTCCTGCTTCACCATCTTTCTTCACCACCATCATCTCATCAACATTACTAAACTGAAGTTGTCTAAGAGGAGCAGAATGGCCAATCATCACATGATGAGCTTCCGCAGCCACGCATCTTTGTTAATAATTCTTTTCGGTTTTCTTGGCTTAATCTCTTTCCCAGTTGAAGCAGCTATAAAGAAATACCAATTTGATGTGAGTTAACTATATATATGCATATATACATACGGTCAAAATCAGTGTGCTTATAAGTTAACTATCTATTTGGACTAATTTTTTGATGACATTATATTACAGATTCAAATGAAGAACGTGAGTAGACTATGCCATGCAAAACCCATTGTAACAGTAAATGGGAGGTACCCAGGGCCAACGATTTATGTTAGAGAAGGAGATAGAGTACAAGTCAATGTCACCAACCATGTAAAATATAACTTGTCAATTCACTGGTAAGCCAATTTTGTATTTAACAGACCCAAAGATGACGTTTATATATGTCCACATGCATAATAAGGGAATAACTATTAACACCCCCATTTTTGCTGACCTACATCCTCCATTCTGAATTTTCTATATTCTTCCAAATAATTTTATGTCGTTTGGAAATAAACTTTCTGAAAAAAGAGAATGTTTGGGGGGTGTTTTAGCAAAAAGGAGGTGTAAATAGTTACTCATGCAAATTAATGATGGGATTCTTACAAGAATATTGTGGATTATTAATAGGCATGGACTAAAACAGTATCGTAATGGTTGGGCGGATGGACCGGCTTATATTACTCAATGTCCAATTCAGACCAGTAACAGCTACACTTACGACTTCAACGTCACGGGACAAAGAGGAACATTGTGGTGGCATGCTCATATTCTTTGGTTGAGGGCAACTGTGTATGGTGCAATTGTTATCATGCCTAAACCAGGGACCCCATTTCCTTTTCCACAACCAGCCAGAGAATTTGAAATTCTACTTGGTCAGTTTGTTCAGTTTCTGAAATAAATAATTTCGTTCTGTTGTTCAAAGGGGAACCACCTAATAATTAAATAACAAAATTAAAATTTTCGTAAACAGGAGAGTGGTGGCACAAAGACGTGGAAGAGGTTGAAAAGCAAGGGAACAAAATGGGGTTGCCACCAAATATGTCGGATGCACATACCATCAATGGAAAGCCAGGACCACTCTTTCCCTGCTCAGAGAAACGTATGAACATTAATATTAGCCCTAAATCACTACTAGAAAAAGTTGAAATAGCAATACAAATCAAAAACCAAAAAGATTGATCTCTAATTTTGTTGTTTTTAGCACGACGGAATTAGAGACGAATTTTACTTTTATCAAACTCTAAATTTTCGTTTCTATTTCAACTTTTTTTCTAACCATGAGAAAACGTCACGAGACATGACTCTCGTGTGGCCAAAGATGGCTATATAGAAAGTTTCTTTTATATATCCAAAGAAAACTAAGCTTAAGCTATCTAGCACATTTCATATCCCCTTCCCTCATTAAAATTTTCATGTTTTTTTTTTCTAGATACATATGCAATGGAGGTTGAGAAGGGAAAGACTTACCTACTGAGAATCATCAATGCAGCTCTCAACGATGAGCTTTTCTTCGCCATAGCGGGACACAACATGACAGTAGTTGAGGTTGATGCTGTTTACACAAAACCATTCAGCACTCAAGCAATACTAATTGGTCCTGGTCAAACCACAAATGTTCTTGTCCAAGCCAACCAAGTAGCTGGCAGATACTTCATGGCTACCAGAACCTTTATGGATGCTCCAATAGCAGTTGACAACAAAACTGCTACAGCTATATTCCAATACAAAGGCATTCCAAACACTATCCTCCCTTCTTTTCCTCTACTCCCTTCTCCCAATGACACAGGCTTTGCTTTGAGTTATGGAAAGAAATTAAGGAGCTTAAACTCACCTCAGTACTCTGCTAATGTTCCTCTTAAAGTTGATAGAAGCCTCTTTTACACTATCGGTTTAGGCAAAAATTCTTGCCCTACATGCATCAATGGAACCCGTTTAGTTGCTTCCTTAAACAACGTCTCTTTTGTGATGCCACAAACTGCACTTCTCCAAGCTCACTACTTCAACATCAAGGGGGTTTTCAGAACTGATTTTCCTGACAAGCCTTCAACTTCTTTTAACTATACGGGTGTACCACTAACGGCAAATCTTGGTACTTCAACAGGCACAAGAGTTAGTAAGATTGAATTTAATTCTACAGTGGAGATTGTTTTGCAGGACACTAATCTCCTTACAGTGGAGTCTCATCCATTTCATCTTCATGGATATAACTTCTTTGTGGTTGGAACTGGGATTGGTAATTTTGATCCTGCTAAAGATCCTGCTAAATACAACTTGGTAGATCCTATGGAGAGGAACACTATTGGTGTTCCCACTGGTGGTTGGACCGCAATTCGTTTCAGGGCCGATAATCCAGGTATATCTCATCAACTGCATGTACCATATACTACTATAGAAAAAGTTGAAATAGCGATAAAAATTTAGAGACGGAGAAAGACAAAATTCGTCTCTAATTCCATCTCTAAGCATTAGCGACATCAAATTTAGAAACCAATTTCATTTTTTCCGTTTCTAATTTTTGTCTCTATTTCAACTTTTTCTAGTATTGTGTTACTATGCTATAATAACTAATTACATGCATGTTCTACTTGTATATATGATGGTTGTGTAGGTGTTTGGTTTATGCATTGTCATTTGGAGCTGCACACTGGTTGGGGGTTGAAAACGGCTTTTGTTGTGGAAGATGGGCCAGGAAAAGATCAATCAGTTCTGCCTCCACCAAAAGACCTTCCAGCATGCTAGCCATAAAAGAACTTGTCAAAGAGCTAGCAATATTGTATGAACAAAATTATTCATTCACAGTGCAATAATTAACTTTTATTATCTGCCATTACTTCCTGCAAAAGTTGCAGTGATTTTCTATTTTCGAAATTAAATGTGAGAAACAATGCAAGCAAAGATTTGGATCATGTATAAAAGTTAATCAATTGTTATTTTTATCTTGCGTACGTGCCTTTTTTTAGTCTCGTGTCGTTTGAGAATTTTTTGAAACCTAGGGCAACTTAATTTGAATCTTTTTTTTTAATGGCAAAAGAAGGGTATTCCAACCCAAAACAAGTAGCAAAAAAGCTACACAAGAGCACCACAGAAAAGAGGGGATACAAACTCCTATGACCTAGCATATCCCACTATAGTATATCAAAATACGGCCACCACACCAAATGCCAAGAAGAAGAAAAACATCTACCTACCCTAGAACCCTAGGACCCGAGAGGGTCCGTGTACCACTCATAGAAGAGGCAAGTGTCAGATTTACCTCTAGCAAGAAACCAGCGCCAAAATACGACCTGAATCGCATCCCAAACTTAATTTGAATCTATATTATGAATTGTAGTTATATTAAAGGCTTACGTGAACAGTGAACCTAAGGCTTAGAACATGGAAACAATTCTTACGTGAATATATACAGCTGTGTCTACATATAGAATCAATTCAAAGTTTAAGATATTACTTTGGTCCCTAATATAAGAAGAAAAAACAAAAATCATCAAGACCAAGAAAGACTACTTAATATTATAAAATTGAAACATTATCTCAAATATACCCCTAGCACTAAATGTTTTATATCCACCATGTGAGTTTCTAGTAAACAAACATCTCACATTAAATAGGGATATAAAAGAAAGTTCAGCAATTAATATGCACCTTGAAATATGTTTACTTTTCTTATAATTATGACCAATAAATACACAAAAAATTTCTTATAATAAGGACTAGAGGTAGTAATATTTAAATTCTTTTTACAAGGACTTTGTTATTTATTTTATTATTATTCTAATATATCTTAAACTTTTAAGTAGTGGTACTTATGCTTATCAAAAAAAAAAGTAGTGGTACTTATAATAAGTGTTGTGCATATGCAATAATCACTCTAAAAATGGATAAAGCTCTTCAATACTTGTTTTATTCATTCACAATACTAATATACAAGATGTATTATTTGATTTCCTAGAAAAAAAAAAGATGTATTATTTGAAATTCTTGAAATAATTTTATTTTTAAAGAATTATGGCATTCCATGCGAACATGAAAAAATTTCTGGCATGTGCATTTAAGTTGGATTTATTAACCATAATAAATTATAAATACATTAATTACTAACTATAATAATTACTTATTATAAGTACTAGTAACCATTCATTTGTCCCAAGGTGCGAGTGCAGTGATAACTGTCTAGCCTTGTAATTTTTAAAAGTCTGTGTTCAAATCCCTCTGGAGATAGTTTGTATGTCTTAAGTGTATCCCCTCCTCCCATTAGTAAAAAAAATCTCATCTCCCACTCCCTTTAAAAAACCAATAATTATTTATTAACCTAAATCACCTAGGACGCTTGACAAAGGTGTGCCACTATGTCAAATATTTCTATCGATTTTATCCTACAGTTTTTTTTTATACGAAGAAACTTATTTCATTTCAATGAAAATATATTCTGCAATTGTAATGGAATGAAAAATGTGGGGACTAGCTAGAGATGGAGCCCTCTTTTCTTAAGGCATAGGTTACTTCATTTGTTTGTCTCCTTACAAACTCAACATTAAAGGTTGTTCTATTGGAAAGAAAATATTGCAACCTTAAATAATAGCTCCAAACTTCGAGTTATCCTCTTGCCTTTTTTGGATCCATCAACTACTAGCTTGGAGTCAAGCTCGAAAATGACTATATCAAGGTTAAGTTCTAAGACCCAATCAATAGCAAGCTTGAGACCGATAACTTCTCCTTCAAAGGGTTGAAGTTGAGGGTTGATGCAATAAGTTTTTGCAAGAAGGAAGACTTATCATCTAACTGAAAAATGTTTCGGCCTTTTGGATTTGAGAGAGCTATTAAAACTCCTACTGTATCTAGACGAGCAACTGGAGCAAATGTCTCATTATAGTCAACTTCATGTGCGAGTAGTCTTTGCTATACTAGCCTAGCCTTATGCGTGTGTATCGAGCCATCAAGGTATAAGCTTTGTCTCCATCATTTGACCGATCACTACTATAGATTGGTCTTTTAACATCGGTTAAAAACAGCTTTTAACATCGGTTTTCAATTCGTTATTAATTTAGACGATATTAAAAGTGGACATTATTTACATCGAAAAATGAACCGATGTGAAAAACATTTTTTACATCGGTTCCTGTAATAACCGATGTTAAAAGTACCTTTTTCATATCGATTTTTCACCAAAACTGACATTAAAAGTACACTTTTAATATCGGTTTTTAAATAACCGATGTTAAAAGTACTCTTTTCATATCGGTTTTTAAATAACCGATGTTAAAAGTACCCTTTTTACTAAAAAAAAATTACTTTACACTACCAATCTTCATATATTCTCTCTCAATTACTTTCCCAAAAAGATAATCATGCTCACTAAGGCCATAATGCAAAAATCTTAATACAAATAGAATAAAAATAAAGGTCAAAAGTTCAGCCACTAAAGCTACAAATTACAAAAATATAGTCACACAAACACAATGAAAAACAGTACCTCCACCAAATAGAATGAAAAAAAGAAAATCAATAGGAACATACATCAAACAATAAGAGAGAAAATTAAAAGAACAAACCTCGAGTTATAGCATGGTAATAATGCTTAAATACAAGCAAAATCACACTTGGGCACAAATATTATCAAGTTCAATATAACCCAGTTGTCATACTTCAAACACTTGTCAGCATTGATATGTTATCATCAGGTTAGCTTTCTTAAATAAGAACTTAAACAGCATGAGGAAGTAATCCAAAAACAAATATTCTCTAGCAAAATCAAATCAAATGAACATTACATTCAACATTAAATGAAACCACAAAATGAATATTACTCTAGGATATTCATAACCTTTCTCCATATAATTCTTGGCAGCCTTCAAGTAAATCTTCCCGTACCAAATGGGAAGGGGGAAAAGTTGCATTATCGCCTCTAGTTTTTACTCTATACAACAGATACCATAAAATATACGCAGAACAAAAATACTAATTAAGCTATTTCCAAGAGACATGATTCAAAGCAATTAGCGATGACAATATTCTAAAAGGATGATGTTGTGTCACCTCGAAGCAGAACCCTTAAGCTTCTCAGCTTCCTCTTCCATTCATGTAAAAACGACCTTCTTCTCTTCGTCATTGGCAGCTACAAACTCCTTTACCAAGACATCCAAGCTTTCTACAACATCAGCCTGTACAGAAATATCAAATGTAAGCACAACATTAAATGCAACAATTGGAACCTTTTATCCCCAGAAAAAACCAAAACCACCAGGTCCACCATCACCAAAAACTTTAAAAAGAAAAAAAATAGCTTCTCTTTGTTCAAAAACTAATTCTCTTTAAGATCATGTGTGTAGCTGTTGTAATATCGCATTACATCTTTGTTCAGCAAAGCATGCGCAGCAACTATAACTCGGTTCAAATTACATCGTTTACGCACAAGTTTATTCTAATACTGCTACATATTGTACAACACCAGGCTAAAGAGGAAAAAGCACTCATATTAACATCAAAGCTTCATACGCAACACATAATAACCTGAACTATTAATGAAAAAATCTGTCATTTGATAAGTACAGAACAAAAGATAGGCATTGAACCAAGCTGTGAAAGGTCTAGGTGCAGGGAATCTCACCAGGCAACGGAAGCTTGTATCATTCCAAAACATGCAAATATAACTAAAGATTTGTACATAAGCTTCTATTTGTGATTATCCCCTAATCCGAATCTTTTTGTAATAGGTAGTTGGCATGCCGAGCAGTAGAGTAACTTGCAATTGCAAAGCCAGTCGCACTCAATGAGTGTTTAGCAAACCCCAAGCTCTTTCTAGTTACCAGCCACACAGTATAAATGAATCCAACCCAGCCTAACTCGCATTGATTTCCGCATGTCAAAGGAACATGATAGTGTTATCCCACAGAAAACAAAAATGAAAAAGATAAAGATGCTGTAGAAACATGACAGTGATATGCATAAATATTAGACCTTAACAGTCCTACCTATCAGATTATCTTCATGCCATATTTATGAGCCGATTCTACAACCTCAAGGATGCTTGACATAGTCTCATTATCTGTCAGGGCAAGAACACAAACTTGTTATAAGCAAATAATATAAATTTAAAGAATGACACTAAAACTATAAATGCTTGGCAGGCAACCTCACCTTCAAATGAGACGTGTACAGTTCCGGTGTGAGAACATCTTTGTATCCTTGTTGAACCAATTTCAAAAAGTAAAAATGTTTTTGTAAATCGTCCATGATGCAACTAATGCATAATTGAAGAAATAAAAAAGAAAACACAAGTGTGTTCGTCCTCACTCAAGAGTTTGTCAAATCAAAGAAAACAAACTACATGAATAGATACATGATTTTTTGACAAAAAGAAGGAGAAAAATCACTAATTATGCATTCTTGTCCTTTTGTCATTCCTATTGCCACCACCATTTATTTTAGAGGCAATCTTCATATCACATAAAGTCAGTGTAATGAAATAGTGAAATGAGCCAACTTGATCGCCAAATGCCACACTGTCAAAATTCTCTGTTATTCTAGGAATTTGAGTCAAACATTAGGCATGTGTTCTACTTAACAGAACATACATATTAGCTTAGCATTTTATCAAGCATTATACGTGCAACCAAGAAAGATATGAATAGATACAAAAACATCATACAATAATTAACAGAGAAGCATGTGAATCAACTATACTTTAATAAAAAAGAACATCTGAGAGTCTATGAATAAAACGAAAAAGGAGTTTGCTAAACTCAATCAAAATTAACATGTATGAGATGAGAGAGAGGGGGCAGTGTCGTGGATCATCGGTAGCATTGGAAGGCGATTAAGACCACATGGAAATTTGATTCAAAGCCAAGTCTCTATTTGTGTGGTGAAATTGTGTGAGACAATTGAAATTTAAATCCTAAGAGCTAATTAAGTTTCAGAGCCTAACTTGCAAGTTGCACCGTTTGAAGTTGAAATAGTGCACAATGGGAAAAGAATGAACAGAAACATTTGCGAAGGAACGAAGGAACAAATCAAAGAGGGAAATGCTTACAAATTTTCTAGATCGGAGGCTGAATCAATCTTAATCGAGAGCAATCATCAAAGATCAGAAAGAAAATCCGCATCTAAGAGAAGAGATCGAAGGGGAAAACTCATCGATTCAGAGAAAGAGATCAACCCTAAGAAATGAGCTTCAAAGAAAGGGAGAGTGTGTGACAACTGAAAAGTGTGAGGGAAATGAGTATGAATCTGGTCTTCGCTAACCCCAGCCGCGACCACCATCGTGAACGGCAATCCCCCTCCGCATCCAGCCTCCACAAATCTCGTACAAAGCTAGGGTTTGTCAGTGGTTGTTAGCGGCGAGCGACGGACGCAGAGGACGCACGCAGAGGATGGGAGCGGTGAGGTTGGCTCGTCTTTCGTGAACACCTTCCTCTTCGGTTGCGACGTCGTCGAAGGTTGACCGCGAGAGAAGAGGTTGCGGCGAAGGGGAGGTTGCTGCGAAGGGAAGGTTGACGGCGAGTAGGGTTTTGAGAGGAGAAGTGTTTTGTGATTTTCGATAGAGGAGGGATTCTGAGAGAGAAGCAGGGCTCGTACGCTGTAAAGGGTTCGAAAATAACTTTTTTTTATATCAGTTTTTATAAAAACCGATGTTAAAATTTTTCTATAACGGGTAAATTTAAAACTGATATTAAAAGTTTTCAACTTAATTTAAAAAATGCCACCGTCTTTTTTTTAATAACGGTTCTAAAATAACCGATGTAGACTTCAGTTATTAAAACCGTTTTTCGCACTAGTGGATGCTAAAGCGGTTCTCTTTAAGATTAGGAACTAATAAGACATCTTTGGTAAATCTCGCATCTTTCTTTGTCTCCACCATAACAGTACCTTTGCCTTTTGATTCCGCGATATGATTGTTCCCCAATCGTACTTTCACATTGACAAAGTCACCAATATCCTTAAAGATGCTCCCATATTTGGCCACGTGATTGCTACAACCACTATCCAAATACCAGTTTCCACCCATTTCATCACTGAAATCTTAGGTAGCATGGAAATGATGTTGCTCATGATCATGTTGATGATTCTCACGGTCTTGCTCTTCGAGGAAATTTTCTTGATGCCTATTTTTGTTACGGCAATACTTCTCCATATGCCCAAATCTCTTGCAGTACTAACATTATGACATTCCACGATACTGGCAGTCTCGGCATGATTTAAATGTCTCACAGAGGATACTTATCTTGATCATTTCATAAGAAATTTCTATAATTCATTTTACTTCTAGAATTTTCTCCACCATTTTCCTTTCCTCTTTATCCTTTATTTTGAGACCGTATTTTAAGCTTTGCTTGAAAGGAATTTTCAATTGGATCTTCATCATGCCTACTCTATCTTTGTTCATATGCTTCCCATAAACCCATTAATTTGGTTACCGATGATGTCGACAGATCTTTGATTTGCTCAATCGTTGTCACGATTGAATTTTACTTACAAGGAATAGAAATTAAAATTTTCTTAACAATTCTCTCTACGAATAGCATTCCCTCTGGACTCAATTATAAGCAAAAAAGTGTCCAAGTTTGGTAGATCAAATATAAGCAAATTTCAACTAATATACACAAATTTAATGTGGGTTATTCCAAAAATATCTTTAAGTTAATTGAACTTTTGTTTTCCAAGTAAAGTTGTGATGACCATTATGATTAAGAGTAGTTTAGTAAATATAGTTCCTATTTTATATGAAATCAAGAAAATTAAATGCACTTAACTATCGTTCTTAATCAATGTGGAATTATATATTTTTGCTTATAATTGAGTCAGGAGGGAATATCCGTATAGGCTCTCATTTGACTTACTACTTCCTTTAACTTGGAATAGTACTTTTTTACGATCTCAGACTCTTTCATTTTCATATCACGTGGTAGCATTTCATGAGTTTCATTAAATCGAGTTTATATGCAGTAGAAAATACAATCCATGGACGTTACATTCCTTTTCTTCAAAGGTTGATACACCTTAAATCGTGCTCGCTTTGGTGTTCTCTTGTATTGGTTTTGAGTACCCACTATACTCCCCTTTGAATACAATTCTCTTTGCTATTCAAAAAAACCTTCTAGCTATTTTTTTATTTCCCTATAAAAAACCTGATTTTTTTGGTTTCAATAATAAGCAAAAGAACATCCATAGACAAAACTTAATATAATGAAACTAAACAAGGAATAGCCGACAACAAGCAAAAGATTTGGTAGAAATTAAACAATTAGTCAAAAGTAAATTTCAAGGCAAATTTTCATCGGAAATTATCTGTTGGGCTAAATCATGGTAAGACTAAGAGGTAGTAGTTTCTAGTGGGCAGTCGTGAACAGTGAGATTTTACCATAATGGTATCACCGCAGTAACTGAAATAAGTATAAGTATTTCATTTGAAGGTACTGGCAAAGGAACATTCCATTTGGACAGCACACAGAATTCTTGGCATTAGGATACACCCTTGAATCTTGATGAACCATTACTTCTCCTTAACGATTAAGTCTAGCAAGTGTATATTACAGTTGGTTTGGTTCAATGTACCTCTCACTTTGAGGCCATATACTGAAACAATGTATAAACAATTCTCTAAACATTGCTCATTCCCCACCCTCAGCTTCTATGGAACCCAATGCCTTAATTTTTATTTATTTTTTTTTTTAGCAGTATTTCGCTAACTATACAGCTAAGGCACTACCAAATCAACCTCATGCGTACGTTTTTTATCCTTCGTGCAACAAACTGATTGCCCATCTTACCTTCCCTTCCCATCATTCATATTATAAGTATTCAAATTAACACACACACACACACACACACACACATATATACATATGCACCACCACAATGTACCTGCATCCATACAGCATTCAAAGTAGTAAACAAAAGCTCGACATCAAATTAAGACAATGGCAAGCTTGGGCAGTTTCATGTCTGTCTTAACCTTTCTCTTCTTTGTCTTTGTTGGTTTAATGTCTTCTTCATCTGAAGCTGCCATAAAGAAATACCAGTTTGATGTGAGTTATATATATTGATCATATTCAACATGCTTAACTAACTAGCAATGCAAATTAGTTTTTTTAATAGCACCTTCTTGTTTCTACAGATTCAAGTGAAGAACGTGAGTAGACTGTGCCATGCAAAACCCGTTGTAACAGTAAATGGGAGGTTCCCAGGGCCAACTATATATGCTAGGGAAGGAGATACAGTGCTGGTCAATGTCACCAACCATGCACAATACAACATGTCAATTCATTGGTAGCTCAATTTTGCAAATCAATTAGATACATAGGTGAAGTTTTTGATACTAGACAAATAATATATGTTTTTCTCACAATTATAATGTGCTTATTATTATAGGCATGGACTTAAACAGTATCGTAATGGTTGGGCGGATGGACCAGCTTATATCACACAGTGTCCAATACAGACAGGAAGCATCTATACTTACGAATTCAATGTCACTGGACAGAGAGGAACACTATGGTGGCATGCACATATTCTCTGGCTGAGGGCCACTGTGTATGGTGCAATAGTAATTATGCCTAAACTTGGAACACCATTTCCTTTCCCACAGCCGGCCAGAGAATTTGAACTTCTCCTAGGTGAGTGTTCTATTCTCAATAATTATGAAGATTCATACTGATAAAAAAGTAAGAAATTTAATGTAACCACTTGTTTGTGCATGCAATATATAGGTGAATGGTGGAATAATGACGTGGAAGAGATTGAAAAGCAAGGAAACCAAATGGGATTGCCACCAAATATGTCAGATGCACATACCATCAATGGAAAACCAGGACCACTATTTGCTTGTTCTGAGAAGCGTAAGTAAAATTAAGGGTCTGTTTGATACACTTTTTAAAAATAGATAAAGAACAAATTTTATTCTTATTAAATCTTTAAAAACAAAAAAATGTTTTCAAAAAGTGTAATCAAACAGGTCCTAAATAAGTCCAAGTTTGGTTGGTTATAGTTTCAAAAGAGTGAAATATCCTAAATAAGTCTGTTTAAAGTGCAATTTTAATTTGCTTCAAATTTTAGACACATTTGCAATGGAGGTAGAACAAGGGAAGACGTACCTTCTGAGAATCATCAATGCTGCACTCAACGACGAGCTTTTCTTCGCCATTGCGGGTCACAACATGACAGTAGTGGAGGTTGATGCTGTTTATACAAAACCATTCACCACTCAGGCTATACTAATTGCTCCTGGTCAAACCACAAATGTTCTGGTTCAAGCCAACCAAGTTGCTGGAAGGTACTTCATTGCCACTAAGGCTTTTATGGATGCTCCAGTTCCAGTTGACAACAAAACTGCCACAGCTATATTCCAATACAAAGATATCCCAAACACTGTCTTACCTATCCTTCCACAGTTGCCAGCTAGCAATGACACAGGTTTTGCTTTGAGTTACAATAAGAAGCTCAGAAGCTTAAACTCAGCTCAGTACCCTGCTAATGTTCCACTCATAGTTGATAGAAACCTCTTTTATACTATTGGTTTAGGCAAGAATTCTTGCCCCACTTGTTTCAATGGAACCCGATTACTTGCTTCCTTAAACAATGTATCATTTGTGATGCCTCAAATTGCTCTTCTCCAAGCTCACTACTTCAACATCAAAGGGGTTTTCAGGGCTGATTTTCCTGACCGGCCTTCAACTCCTTTTAACTATACCAGCGCACCGTTAACCGCCAATCTTGCCACAATAACAGGCACAAGAGTAAGCAAGATTGCCTTCAATTCTACTGTGGAACTAGTTTTGCAGGATACTAATCTCCTCACAGTTGAATCACATCCATTCCATCTTCATGGATATAACTTTTTTGTTGTTGGAACTGATATTGGTAATTTTGATCCTGCTAAAGACCCTGCTAAATACAATTTGGTAGATCCTATTGAAAGGAACACAGTTGGTGTTCCTACTGGTGGTTGGACAGCAATTCGTTTTCGGGCAGATAATCCAGGTATGTCTTAAAAGTTGTCCTAAACTTCTATAATTTTTAACTTTAAGGCATATTCTGCTATATCATAACATGCTTGTTGTTCTTGTATATATGGTTGTGTAGGTGTTTGGTTTATGCATTGTCATTTGGAACTGCACACTGGTTGGGGGTTGAAAACGGCTTTCGTTGTTGAAAATGGACAAGGACAAGATCAATCTGTTCTGCCACCACCAAAGGACCTTCCAGCATGCTAACCATTCGTGAAAGAATATGCAAAGAAAATTTGAATTGAACATAATTCAATTTTTTTACATTGTTTTTTTGTTATTCAGCCTACTGTGAAAGTTGCAGGAGGCTTTTAATTTGGGGGTAAAATAAGGGGAAACAATGTAAGGAAAGATTTCGAGGATTTCTCGTAATTAAATTTACAAATTATGATTCTTATTTTTTTGTTTATTCCATGAATAATAGTGTAAACTCTTAAATTCCTTCAGCTATTTGGAGCAACATGTCGTGCAAAATACATTACGGTCAAGTCAAGACCAATGAAAAGCAAAGAACCCCGCTTCAACCTATTCTATCCTTGCTCTTATTACTTAGAAATTAGAATAATCTCGTAATGATCATACTATCCTCACCTTTATACATGATTTAAATGCACTTCATCGTACTAATAAAACTATTTACCAAGATAATACACGAGACTCAAACTGTCAATGTTTGTATGAAACTCAATGAAGTTTAAGCTTAAGCAACATACAAGACTTTCAAACAAAAAAAAATACATATTTTACATTTGGACTAAGGGAGTGCTTGCATTTGTTTCAAGATTAACTCCCCGGTTAAGTTTAAGCATAAAAGAGACACAACTTTGCCATTGTACATTCTTTCCTATGTTATTATCTTATCTGTTTTTCATGGTACTAATTTTTTGAGCCTAGCACTAAGGCATTTGTTGAAGCCAGTTAGCCAGATATCAGCCAGCAACTAGCACCAGATTATGATCAAACCCAGACACAACCTGTAAAATTTGAAAACCTTCTAAGGAATCGAGGTAAAATGGCTCAACTTGGTCAACAGAACTTCCTAATCCAAGTCTGCCATTTCTACCAGAGCCCCAGACCCACATTTCTCCCTTTGATGTGAGAGCAATGGAATTTGCACGCCCTGCTGAAACCGTGACAGGATTTTCCCCAGCCAATGCATCAATCAAACCTGGAATGTTCCCGGGCCCTGGCCTTCCAAGTTGAGAACTCTGGTTCCAACCCCATGAAGCAATGTTTGTAGTCCCCACACTACCATCATCTGATTCATCAAGCTGACATATTGCCAAAGAATGGCCAAGCCCTGCTGCTACAGAAACGGGGCTGAAATTTATCTCAACAGGAAAAAATCCCAAATCTTCTCTGTCTCGCCCCAATTGGCCATACACGTTACTCCCACAGCTTAAGATGGCACCATCACCTGATATAAGGGTAAACAATAATTCAGGACAAAAAAAGGACCCCATGTATATGTACCTTGCTAAAAGAATTAGAATTATGTAATGTGGATGAGTGTTAGTGTTTACATACGGCAAAGAACTAAAGAGTGATCAAGCCCACATGCTATGTCTACAACTTGAATGCCGCGCAATTCTTCCACCAAGCGAGGTTCCCATACTATTGGCATGTTATTCTCATTCTCCATTCCTTGTAAGACTCTATTTTCAGCAACTTCCAGGTCTGACCTCGTGAATTGTGTGTTGTTTGAAATCGCACCTTCAGCAGAATCTAATGGAGACGCCTCGAAGTGACCATTTCCCATTTTACCTATCCTCCCATCCGACGAATAACCCCACCCAAACAACTTACCATCCACAGTTTGAGCAAGAGCGTGTCCCCAACCAAACGAGACCTGTTCAATCACAGCAACAATTACAAACAACTTACCCATTCTAAGTTAACCGTGCAAGTGTTTACATGTTATTTTCAGCTTTTTTTTTTTTTCAATAATCTCATCCCAAACAGCTTATAGAAAAGCCTTATGACGAGGTTTACGACCGCAATCGCATGCAATCGTTTTCCACACAGGTCCACCACACAGTTCCACACAATTTGGCAAATAGTGACCGCATGCGGTAGTTTTGGCATACACAACTGTGTCAACTGCGTGATAAAACTACTGTGAATCCAAATTCGAGGTTTACCTCATTAGCTTTTCAATTCTAAAGACAACTTACACATAAGTATTTATATGATAAATGTTTGTTGCATAAGCTCTTAATTTAAGCTGTATAAAGCGTAACTACCTTTTCTACGTTTTCTCCAGAAAGTGCTTCAACTCTGGCGGGTGCAACAGATTCAGTTATGTGTTTGCCAAGGCCAAGCTGGCCGCGCTTCGACTTCCCCCACACCCACACAGAACCGTCGTCTCCAATTGCAGCAGAAACGACGCCGGATGCAAAAGCAGCACACACCTTCACATGTTCTAGTCCCTCTACTCTTTTTGGCTCATTCCATGATTCTCTGCTTTCCAATTATTCACTCATTATTGGAAATCAATGAACAAACACACACCCAAAGAATAGTAAATATTAATAAATAAAACAAAAAAAGAAAAAGAAAGAAAGAATTTAACTTACCTAGAGGAAAGACCACGGCCGAGTTGGGCCTCATTGTTTCTGCCCCAAGCCCAGAGTTGGCCGTGAGAAGTTAGTGCGAGGGAGTGGTAGTGACCAGCGTGGACGCTAACAATATCGGAAGGTAGAGAAGGAATTGGGGTAGGTTCGTATGCGTCTTGTCCCATACCAACGGTGGATGTAGGCAATCCGAGAGCACCATGGCTTCCATCTCCGAAACTCATCACCGTGCTCATCCATCTCTGCCTCACAACAACGACCCCACTTCCCGCTTTCAGCTTCAGCTTCCTCAGCAACAACCCCTGTGATCGCCACATTTCTTTCCTCGTTCACAGTGGCGGTGCCATGCTTTGTTGTTTGTCCCTTCCAGATTCCCATTAGTGTAATCGACGTATATGGTTTATTGGGCCGGTTTAATGGATCCTTATGGGCCTCATTGGGCTTGTTTTAGTGAAATTTTAGCCCAAAGGAAGAGGAGGTAGTTGAGTGGAATATCCGAATTTCCGCGGGCACGAGACAAGATGACAACAACCATAGAAACTAGCAGTAGTAAAATAAAAAAGAAGGGGGAAAAAAAACAAGTAGAGATTATTGTGAGTGGTGAGTTGGAAACAAATGGCGATGGCTTCCATGGCATTCTGTGTCAACACCGTGACTTTTCCGAACCTAGGCCGAGTCAAAAGGTTACTCAAAATTCATTCATGATTTCATTTCGTTTCCTTTACTCTTCCAATTTTCTGGCCTGTAATTCATTTACAAACATTTTTTGCGTGTGGTGAAGGAGTCGTGGAATGGTATTTGCAAGTTTGGGGAATAAAGAAACCACATCTTTGGGAGTGCGAGTTACGGAAGGCGAAGGGAATTTGCCGAAACTCGTGCTTACTTCACCGTCTGGTAGGTGCGTGATTCTAACCTCTTTTCTTTTCCCTCAACACGTGTGTAATCGAACTTATCCGTTACATTGAATCCTCTGTGGAACTTGCGCTTGCAGTGAGGCTGAAATATACCTCTTTGGAGGCTGTGTTACCTCTTGGAAAGTTCCCAATGGCAAGGACCTCCTATTCGTTCGCCCTGATGCTGTTTTCAATAAGAAGAAACCAATAAGGTTCTTCTCTTACAATTACAAATCACTTTTATCTTTAAGCTTATCGTTCGAAGCATATGGTTTGAACTCTTTTGTAGCTTACTAATTTTGGGATCTACTAGACACTGATTAATTTTCTATTGGGACAGTGGAGGCATCCCGCATTGCTTTCCACAGTTTGGTCCCGGTCCAATTCAGCAGGTACGAATGCTATTTTCTTGCATTTCATGTTATATCTGTTAAATTCAATACGAAAACCTGATGTAAGTAGAGGTCATCTACCACTTGGGTCTTCGCTAATGGGTCATTTTATGGCTGCTACATTCTAGTAAAAAAATGATAGCAGCTTCGTCAATAAAACTTGCTTCTCTTCAGTAGAGTCACTAGTAATGTGATAACTAATGCTTTCACTTAAAATGTTTGCTTGGTTGAGTGTTTGACAGCATGGGTTCGCACGGAATATGGATTGGACTGTTGTTGATTCTGAAAATGTCGAAGGAGATTCCGTTGTAACTCTGGAACTGAAGGATGCTCCTTATAGTCGTGCTATGTGGGATTTCAGCTTCCATGCTTTATACAAGGTCAAGGGCTTGTTCTTTTCAAGCATAGTTCACCTCTGCAATGCTACTAGACTACGACCATGAGTACTCATTCTTGTGTTACCTAATGATGGTGCAATTTCATGTTTCCCTTTTTGCAGGTCACACTAAATACTAAAAGTCTTTCCACCGAGTTAAGAGTTAAAAATACAGACAATAAGGCATTCTCATTTAGTACTGCCTTGCACACATATTTTCGGGTAAGCGATACAGGTCATAATTTTGAATAATCACTGTGGAATGACCTAAATGGGGTTTTTTATTTGTGCTTGAATATTATTTTAACATTTAGTATTATATGTGCTGAAAATCTGAACTGAAACTAAGCACCTGATGCCAAACGGTTAACAAAGAATTTTCTTTCAATAATTGTTTGAATGAATAGGAATTATTCTTATGCATGGTTTTTTACTCAATTTCATTTCTTGCACTTGCTGCTTAATGATGACTACCAAATTGTTATGTAGCCTTGAAGGTTCACATCACTTAACCCTGTGAAAGTAATCATTTTGGCATTATTACACAGGCTTCTGTAAGTGGTGCATCAGTTAAGGGGTTAAAAGGTTGCAAAACTCTGAACAAACATCCAGATCCTAACAATCCAGTGGAAGGTAGCGAAGAAAGGTATGTATCCTACTTTATGTCTATCATACTTTATGTCTGGGAATTCTTAAATTGAAATAGGACATGGTAACTACTTGTACTGGGAAAAGAAGATTGTAACTACTAAAATTTGCTTTCCCTTAGTCCAGTGGCTGGATATAAAGTTGTACTACCTATTGAGTATTTCCGGTTATCTTTTTATTATGCGAAACATGCTCATACATGCATTTTCTTGTGCATAAGACAGCTAGTGCCCGAAAAGTCTACCTTCTTTATCTCCCTCATTTTGTCTGAATTTGAACTAGAATTATGTACCAGTTCATTCATTTAGTGGTCAATTTCTGTTCTCATTTCTTTCAATTTTCATCTTACATAGGAGTCATCTTTCATCTAATGCACATTTGTATTTTTTCACAAAATTATCCATGTAAAACAAAAATTTCATTCATCAATGAAGAATCAAATCTTGGCATTGAGTCTCTTAATTTAGCTTAATAGACCATCTTCATAATGCAGGGATGTGGTCACTTTCCCAGGATTTGTAGATTGCGTTTATCTTGATGCTTCAAATGAGTTGCAACTTGACAATGGATTGGGTGATCTAATATCTGTCAACAACACAAAGTATGCAGTTTTAAACTTCTATTATAATTTTACTACTTCATTGCCCAAGTCACATGCTTACACTCCTTGGCCTCTTACCAATGTAGCTGGTCAGATGCTGTGTTGTGGAATCCTCATCTTCAAATGGAAGCATGTTACAAAGATTTTGTTTGCGTTGAAAATGCTAAGGTAATAATGACTTTACGAACTTTCTAGAAAGGCATAAAGACATACCATGCTAGGCTGTGCGTTATTCTTGACTGCTATCAACAAGATGGCTTTTAAATCTAAATAGATAAGTGGTTTTTGAACATGTTCCCGAGCATCCTGCAGTAATGTAGTGTTATGATTGCTGGAATAATTTTCAAGCCTTCTCTATTTATTCTTCTGAATAATATTTTCTGCTGTTTTTAATGCTTCAGATTGGAAGTGTTCAGCTAGAGCCAGAACAAACTTGGACAGCTGTGCAGCATCTTAGCATTGCTTGAACTGTAACTGTGCTTCTACATCATTAATATTTTTGTCTTATTTGATACGCCAACAATATGTATCTTCTATATAATAATTTATTAAGCCACTAATAGTTGGCAAGTGGTGAGGGATTTGATAATTTGCTAGAGGTGATAACTGGAAGTCAAACCTCATCACATATCGGAACATCATTGTAACCAAAAAAAAAAAAAAAGTAGTAATAATTTTCTTTTCTTTCATTTTTTATCTTTTTCACGCGATGGAAAACTACATTTTTCTCATTTTCATTTCCCCCGCTTCTATATACAAACAAGGTGGAAAACTAATGTTACATCTTCCATCTTTCGTTGAATCCATTTTCATTCTCCTCTCAATTTGTTCGCGAACATATCATCTGTTCGCAATAAGATCAGGCATGTCATATATCTGTTGGATATGTGGGTGGGGTCCAGCTCCAGCAAAGAACTCGTGGACAACCCCATTTAGGGTGATGCTACTGCATCCTGTAGGATTTGGCAGACCCCTATCTTTGATCTGACTTCTTACTTGAACCGCTTGGTTCCATTCTCCAGCTGCAGCATGAATGCTTGCCAAATGAATATACCGTCCACCATGTTCAGGGTCCAATTCAATCAGAATTTTGCCAATCTCTTTGCCAAGCTCAAGATGTTTGTGCAGGTTGCAGGCATTCAGCAGTGCTCCCCATATTGCAGCATTTGGCTTTACGGGCATGGAATCTATGAATTCCTTTGCTTCTTTCAACAACCCTGCACGACCCAGAAGGTCTACCATGCATCCATAATGTTCCATAGCAGGGTTCATGTTATAAACAGTACTCATGCTCTCAAACAGGGACTTTCCTTCTTCAATTAGCCCTGTGTGACTACATGCAGTCAGAATTGCAGTGAAAGTGATCGAAGTTGGCTTAATTCCTGCTTTCTGCATTTGGATAAACCAATCTAGAGCTTCTCTCCCCTTTCCATGAACTGCAAAGCCACCTATTATTGCAGTCCACGTATAGACACATTTCTTCTCCAACTTACTGAACACTAGTAAGGCTTTTTTCATTTCACCACATTTGACATACATGTCTATAAGAACACAACCCAAAACCGGATCTATTTTCATTTTGTTTTTATCAATATAGGTGTGAATCCACTTGCCTTGCTCCAATGCACCAAGACCTGCACATGCTGAAAGAGAGCTACTTAGGGCTATTCTATCAGGTTTGATGCCTGCAACCAGCATTTGATGTAGAAGAAACAAAGCTTCTTTGTGCATGCCTGTCCTAACAAAGCCAACCATCATGGTTGTCCAAGAGATGACATTCTTCTCTGGCATAGCTTTAAAAATTTTAAAGGCCATGTCTATGTCTCCATATTTTATATACCCATCTATCATTGTATTCCAGGAAACAATATCTCGCGAGGGAAGCCGATTGAAGAGGACTTGTGCAGATTCGATGCTGCCTGAAATTCCATAAACACGAAGGAGGGAGTTTGTGGCATAAAGCTCCGAACCAAAACCCCTTTTGATAATATGAGCGTGGATTTGCTGGGTTTCTTCAATGGCAGAAAGAGCAGAACATGCTTTGAGAAGGAAAGGGAAAGTGTAAGCATTGTGAGGTATTGAATGGTGAAGCATTTGATGGTACAGAAGCAGTGCTGCTTCTGGGTCATTGCTGTTTGAGTATGCCCTGATCATGGTGTTCCACATGACAGTATTAGGTGAGCTTATTCTGTCAAAAACCATACGAGCATAGGTCAAGTTGCCAAACTCTATTGATGCGTATGAAAACAAGAGCCTGCTTACTGTTATCTGGTGCCTGATGGTGCCTTTTTTCAACAATTGGCCATGAATCTGCTTCAATTCTCCTATATTTGAACATCCCTCCAGTAAAGCCAGGGTCTGGTCCACATTGAATTGTAGTAGCTGCATAGTCGCCACTATGAATAAAGAAATCTAACTATCTCCAAAGAAAAGGTGAAAAAATTTGGAGAAAAGAGAAGACGGGGTTGTTCTAAATTAGTGCCTTTGAATTGTTTCCACTAGTTTGGGATAAGATATTTGTAGACCGAACACATTATCCTGTTTTATTTGGACTTCCTTTGGCTGTTTCCTTGTACTAGCTGTTATTTTATCAACCAGTTGTTACAAGACAAAATTTCGTGAAGAATTACATTCATTACAAGGCGCTTAAGTGATTGCCAATTTTCAGTTTTAATTTCTCCTACAAGATAGTGACAGAAAAACCAGCTGGAAGAACCTGGACGCAGCATGTGACGATAAAACAAACAAACAAATACAACAAAAGAGTAACAAAAGAGTAACAAAAGAAAGAAAGAAAGAAAATACTGGCATATATATTTCCAATCAATTGTATTCAGCAAAATTTAGTTCGCATGAACAAATTGAAATCCATTAATAGCACTTTTCCCAACAAACCAGGAACCATTGAAACGTGAAAGAGGAAGGGAAAAACAGCTTTACAGTCTTAAAACACTAAACCACTCCCTCAAAATTGCTCCAGTCAAGAAGACAACATTGCAATGATACACACCAGCAATACAATCAGCCCCACAGCAAAAACCCAATAGACCCATTTCCTGTTCCGCTTCTTCATCTGACTAGCATAGTAAAGACTACTAGTTCCACCATGGATGTAGTGACCTGCATTGGCCACATTATCCTCAATATTATCCACTTTTTCTCCTTGAGTCTCAACCAAAATAGCCATATCAAGAAAAACCTGATGAAGCTTATTCAAACTCCTTTGGATATCCATCACAGTCTCATGTCTAACCTGAGTACCCATATCAGCCTCCGTTTTTCCAGCCAAAAACTCAACTTTGAGACTCCCTGATATCATCTTCTCCATCACCTCATCGCTCGGTACCTCGCCGGTTACCGTATAGTACCTTCTCTTCAAATCTTCCTTGTGATCTGACACAATCTTGTCCCTTAATGACTGAAAATCATTCATCATGTCCCTAAGCTTGACCTTCAAACCATTTGTGACAGACACTCTTGTTCTATCAATAGGGCTTCCTTCTTTGTAGAATTCTGATATGCTTCTATTGGCTATGTTGGATTGTTGAAGAGCCTCTAACCTTGTTTTGATTATATTTGCCTTGCGAAGCACGGCAACCATGTCGGAATCCATACGGTCTCTTAGTCCACGTAGGACTTTGGCACTGTGTGTGGACTTTGTCTCTTCATTCAATTGCTGAAGGTCACTTAAGAGATTGGTGATCTCTTCCATTTCAACCTTGATTGCTTCAACTTCTTTGAAGAATTGAGAGAGGTTAGGATCTTCTGTTGGGTTGAGTTTCCCTAATTCAATGTCAAGATCTTCTTCAGTGTCTTTCTGAGCCTGTTTCTTCAGTTCTACATAACTTAGGAACGATTTCGTCATCAAATCATTCATCTTTGCAGTGTTTTGCAAAACCCCACCTTCAAAAAACAACCAAACCCAGAATCAGTACAGCAAAAACAGCAAAGATATAAAGCAAGAAAACGAAATGCTTGTGGGTATTGTTGGAAGAAAATGAAGCATAAATACATACCCTTTTGGAAAGATTCAAGAAATGAGTGAATTTCTCAATGGACGCAAGTTTTTGTGATAAAGTAATGCTCCAAGTGATCTACATGAAAGAGAACACACAATCAGTGATGAGAGTATAACAAGGAAGACAAGAAAACAGCCTTGTTTAAAACACAGAGAGAAAACGGGAAAGCCAAAAACGGAAGGAAAGAGAGATTAAAAATTGATTCTTTAGAGAAGAAGAAGAGGAAGAGAATAGTGTGATTGGACCTTGATGAAATCAACGTTGTTGCCTTTTCTTGGGTGCTAACTGCTAATGATCCCTTGAACGACAATGCAGTGAAAAGATGATGACAGTAGTCAATGCAGTTTTGAAAGTTTGAGTCGGTTTTGTTAACATTGACAGAATATCTTCTCTTCTCTCGCTTAAAATTTAAAATTTAAAATTTATGCCTCAGGGCTTCAGAGAAAGTGTCCGTTGGGTAGGAGAAATGAAACGTAACTGTTAGACCTGAACGGGCGCCAAGGCAAAACAAAGGTACGTTTTTTTTTTTTTTTTTTTGAGCAACAAAGATACGATATTTCATATGGAATGTAAATTTTAATTTTGCGCCTTTGATATTATTAAAGGCTAATGGAATGCAATTAAACATGCGGAAATTCAAAGTGAAAACTTAGGTGTATTTCCTTATGTTAAGGTTGTTACTGTTCTAGACACAAAAAATCAGATATTTTTACTAAACAGATGCGATGAAATAGTCTTATAATACACCTTTTGAGATAATTAGTGAAAATAACTGCATTTTTGTGTATAGAACAGTATTGACTTGACCTAAATAAATGCACCTAAGTTTTGTCCGAAATTCAACCGGATACAACGAAATGCAAATTTTGCATATTTAAGGAAGAAAGGAATGAAAAAACTATACACTTACCTTTTTTTCGTAAGTAACTATACACTTATTTAAAAATACAAGTTGATATAATTTTTAAGAAAAGAGGATATGCACCGTCAGTGTAAAACTAGAGTTCACCGATGAGAATTCACTATTGTGCAGTTATTTTTAAAATGTATTTATTAGAGTGAGATGACATGGCAGAATAGTGAGCTCTAATTGGTTGTCAGTGTAAAACAGATTTACATTGACGGTGCGTATCCATTAAACTCTTAATTTTTTTATATTACTCTTATTTCAAATATATTAACTTTTAATATTTTACTTACAAAAACATTAAATTTTTTTGTCAAAAAAAGCATTAATTATTTTCACAATGATATTTATTAGATAATACATTTTTCTTGAAGAAAGTATCAACGAAATGAATTTGGGTTAACGCCCATCAAGTCCAAAGCATTTCATTCACCTCAAGTGAGTTTCTTTCTCTTCCTTTTTGCAATTAATAAGGGGTGTGATGTGAAGGTAAGAGCAAAAAATTATTGTGTGAATCTTTTTTTCATTTTTATGTTCAATATAATTGCATGAAAATTCAACAACCCTGGTTGCTTTGATATTTTGAAACTGTCTAAAATAATTAAATTTTCTTCATGCACAAACAAAAATCTCAAGGAATATGGAGAGTTCTAACTTATCCAAACTAATGCACCAGTCTCAAACATCTGAAAAATCTCAGTTTTTTTCACGCTCCTCTCCTCCATTTTTTTTTAAATCAAACACCATATTACTAAACATTCACTCTCAAATGTCAGCAAATGAATAACTACGATTTACTAATATTATTATAATTTATTGAGATTTTTTTAATTTTAACTATTTTTAATATTCGTAACCAAGACTTTTTTAGTAGTATCATTTGATTGACGTTGTTTACATTAAAATAACTACTTTAAAATATTTATTTGAAAATGTATATATAATATAAATAAATATAAGTATAAATATAAATATATGTATAAAACACGTTTCTCCTAACAAAATCATAACGTTTTTGTTATATGTGATTATTGAACTTATGAAAAAGCGGTACATCGTTACAATACTTTTCCCCCCAAAGAATGTGAATTCGGCTTTTGAAACAATGTCATAAACATGCAACCACATATCAGTTGCTTTAATGGACATCTTAAATTCATATTTATTTTTATATATGTTCAACAAAACTTTGTAACTATTTGTGCTGTAATGTGCTTGATTTTTCGGCCTTTTCAGCCTCAAGCTTTCTCAACATTGATGAACTCAGCTTTATTTCACCTGATTCACCAGAAAGCAAATCTACAACTTCAATCTGCATAAGATACAGGAAAAATGTTTCTAATGCGTGACAAGTATTTTGATAAATAGAAAGATATTTTCTTAATTTTTTTTTTTATATAAGAAATTATAAGTAAATCACATAAACGATAAACTGAGACCTTCAACGGTGAAAGACGACTTTCAGCTCTTTTTTTGTTTACTGCCAATCCACCCGGTAATGTCTCTTTGCTGTAAGACAACCAACTCAAGTTAGTAATCAAATAACTCAATGATACTTGGTCAACATATATAAAGTTGTGTCATTTGTTTATACTTTATACTGCAATCAGAATCAAAATCAAATCACAAAATCACGACAACAATGGACCGAGGACGAGGAATAAAAGAAGATTTCCGGCTCAGTTTGCTATCAAAGCAAGACTTCAGTTATCGTGAAAGTCAAGTTCAAAAAACAGTCAATAGGAATGAAATACTTGGTTACAAGTTACTTTCTATAAGCTTTCTATATATATGCAATCGAATGTACACTTCACATCACTACCAAATACTAATACAGACAAAGCATTTCTTGTTACAAACCTTACAATTACAGCCTCCAATTTTTCATCTATAATGGAAGGGCCATACGGATCTGTGATTGGTACAGCTTGCACTTCCAACTCTGGCTTGATAGACTGCATGTTAGTTCAAACTAATATTAATCTAAATTTAAATAAGAAAAAATGTATTTTTCGTATAAATCCTGCTAGAATAAACATTATATGCAGTTGATGGAATACTGTTTCGAGATGCAAATTAGTATCATCTATTATCTCATTCTCGCCTATTTACCGACATAGAAACCAACAATTCAAAACTCTGCAACCACTTCTATGTACACTAGGCTCTTTGAAATAGATAATTTGCTGTCAGACAGATGATAAAAGATGTTTATAAACTTAACCCTCATGTTTTACATCAACAAAAACACTGAAAGCTTATAGTTTTATGGCCAACAAAACAACAACACATGTCAATGTTTTGTTTAAAACAAAAAGCAAAAAAAAATACGAGATTCTTTTTCATAAATCGTATGTTTAGAGCATAAGGCAAAAACTGTCATTGCTTGGACTTGTACCTTAATGAAAGTTTTGACATTATGTATCCTTGTCTCAATTGGTTGTATCAGTTCAGCAAACTGCATTAGTGAAACAAGGATCATATCAAGATATTTCAAATCTAAACACAAGGAGAATAAAAAGACTCCTTTATTTGTAAAAATCCACAAACCACAAGATTGTCGTATAGAAATAAGGTGATTCTTGCCGTATGGCTAAAATTCAAATTAACAAGATCAAATAGCACAAAGCTTTAGATTTATCTAGGTCCTATATCATTTATTACAGATATATTTTTTGACAAAATTTAAAATCCTATCACTAAATTTTAAGAGCTAAACACTTTAAGCATTTAATCGGTATTATTCAATATTTTTTCTCAGTTTAAGCAACAAATTCAGTTTAATTGCTTGAAATTTTGCAAACTGACTTGTAAAGATTACTCTTAGTTTTGACTTTAAAATACTCTTATAAGTAATTTAATCTCCTTTGTCTATTTTCCTTGTGCAATAATCCAAAATGAATTTGACCGACTTCGAATAGAATGAACAAGTTCAGCAAGAGATTACGACACTTAAAGATGAAAGCAAAGTTCAGACTTCAGACCCTAATTATTTCATTGTTGCTTTAGCTCACACAAACCAATGACCAAGTCTTGGAACAATCTGCAATACATGAACTTACATGACCAAATCTGACACAACAGGATGGAACACAGAGAATTGACACCTATAAGTTGATGTTCACAATAGAACTAAGCAGGCTATTGTATTATTGTATATAGTAGTTTTCCACTACAAAAGTGTAATCTTATCAAAGCAACCAAATCAAGATTTGGATGAACAGTAATAATAATTACATTGTTATTTGGTTGAACAGTAATAATAATTACATTGTGATTTGTGAAGTTTAGCCTAATCAGTTGATAACATGAAATTGTAGGTACAGACGGTACTATTAGTATTGTGGGTACACAAAAACCCAATTTTGAAACAACTGAGCAGATTAAGGGGAAGAGTAACATACATATAGGCTATAGGTTGTGTTCTCAATTCTCATAACAGTTTCAGTCTAATTAACAGCTAATAGACCAAGGAAAATATTTAATCCACAACCAAAAAATTTAAAAATATATATATTTGGTTATGATATTTATGTTTATAATGGAAATGGAAAAAAGTAACCTGTTTCTTTACAAGCATAGGCCCGTCGCAAACTCCAATCACAATCCGGCGCCTTGCCAACTGAGCTGAAGCCTGCACACAAATTTCAACCTTTCGCGTTATTTGAATATAAAAATTGAAAATTTTTGAAATAATCAACGAGGGATTGATAACCGAAAGAGAAAGACGTGGGAAAAAAGGGAAGCAGAGAGAAAGGGGGAGAGACGGTTAGAAAGAGGCGGTGGCCGTCGTGCAATCGGTCGAAGGTGCCACCATTGACGACAGCTTCGTAGGTATCGGGCGGAGAGAGGTTGGGAACCACCATGGGATCATCGTGAACCGCCATAGCCATTCAAAACTCAGAAATAGCTTCGAGTCCAAGCAGGAGTAGGAGCAGGTTGCGGTGGGTGTGAAAAGTAAACAGGGTGATATGTGTTAGTTAGCTTAGTTGTGCTCGTGCATCCAAACGTTTGTAACAAGAGGAAAATGAGAGGACACTAATCAGGGCAAGCAAAGTGAGTGTGTTTTCAGTTGTTTGGATGGAAATGTATAGAATGGTCTGTATTTTATCTTTTTAAATTGTTACAAAATAATTCAAATTTTGTATGTTAATAGTAGCATAATACATGTAGTAGTGTATTTTTATATTAAATAATAAACAAACAAATAATGGGTAGTATATCGTATAATTTGAATAATAAAATTTAAGATATTCAAATTTTATATTAATTTGTTATCTTTCTGTATAAACTGTATCATCTTTCGTGGTTAGAGTTCTTCATTGAATACTTTACTGTTGAACAACGACACTACTGGCATATCATAGCGGAGTCATGTCATACACATGTTATATATTTGGCCCAAACAACGCAAAATATGTATTTAAAAATATATATTTTATGATAAAAGATTATATTAATGTATAATTTTTATTAAAATAAGCATTTAGAGTGATTTATGTATCAGTGTTGTCCCAGATGCTAGTGCAGTGGTAACTACTTAACCTGGTAATCTTAAGGGACTGTTCAAGTCCCTAGACTTAAGTGTCTCTCCCTCCCCTATTAATAAAAATCTCATCCCCCACCCTTTTTAAAAAAAAATATGTATTAGTGTTCTTTCTTGTGAAATATTCAGTTTGTTTATAATATATTTTTTCTGAAAATTAAATACTAATAGATTTTTATTTAGATATTAATTTTCATGCAAAAGATTCATTTATGTATCATATACTTTTACACGTGTGTTACGGTCATAAATGCGTCTATATATATATATATAATACTTTTTCAATATTTTATATTTCATTAAATATCAAAAAAATGGTATGTGCTACTTAAAAAAATATAAGTAAAGAAATATTATAAAAAATTTCATAAAAAATGTATCTAAAGTGCACATAAAAAGTTCAAAAGGAATTTGTTTTAAAAATTATAAAAAATATTTCAATTTTTTAAAGAAATATATAATGAATTTAAATTCAATATAACTTAGATTCAATTATTTACTGTTCCATTCATCTTGTAATAAATGTTGTCATGTGCTTTTTCACACATATTAAGAAAAAATTATAAATGAATGAAAAAGTGTAACAATTTTACAAAATTATTCTTATTAACTATTGGTTAATAAATAATGTTATTAATTCTTGGTGGAGCATAAAGACTTCGGAATGATGCACACATTATTAATTTAGGAGTACAAATGGGAAAAAATATATAAGAGAATAACTTAGATAATTTTAAGAATTATGTACCGAGTGGCGTTTCATATCTTTACTAAAAAAAATATCTCACCATTATACATGTTATATTATTTTTTATTTTTTTGAATAGATGTTATATTATTATTATTTCTTAAAACGTGTACTTTCCCGTTTTTTGTAAATCTTTTTTTACAATGTGAGTGGATAGTATTAAATACAACTGAGATTCAAATTTGGTTAGAGAACACTTGCAATTAGGTCACGATCAAAAAGTTACCAACCATAACTTAAGATAGGACCGATAAATTAATGTATTTGCTGAGCTAATGGTAGTGTAATGGAAACATATTAATGTGTACTTTGCAAGCTTAAGTTGCGAGTTTGGAAATCAATCATATTATTATTAATTTATTCTAGCTCAGGTCAAATATATAAGAAATATAGGACAAAATCACAAGGACTAAGGAGGTATTCCCTCCTTCTCAATATATATGTCACATTTACAACAACAAAAAATTGTCACAAAATATATGTCATTTTCAATTTTTAATGTAATATTAAATGTTTTTTGTCAATTTTACCCCTAATATTAAATATTTTTTATAAATGTCACGTAATATTAAATGTTTTCTGCAAAGGTTAATTTAGTAAAATTATTGTTCTCTTTCTTTTATTTATTTATTTTTTTGAACAACTTTAATTCTTTCATTTATTGATTTTTCTTAAACTGTGTGATTTAGCCAAGTATGACATATATAATGGGACAGAGGGAGTATATTGGAATTGTTAAATCTCAATTAATGATGTCATATTTTTAATTTTGTTTTCAAAATTACCCCTTGTAATAAATGAGAGGGATAATTAATGACAAATCGGCAAATATTGTAAATTAGTCTCATAGTAAATAAAGACAAATATGGAAAAATGAAATTAATGTGGTTAAAAATGAGAGTTTATTTCTTATATTTAGAACCAAGAAAAAGACCCAATTTATTTCTTATAAATAGGACCAGAGATAGTAATTAATTGTTATAGTATTTTCTCTGTCTCATTTTAAGTATCGTTTAAAATAATGCATATGTCTTAAAAAAATCATTAATTGCATTCACATTTCCAAGGTAAAATAATTTATTTTGACTAAAGTATTCCTATTGTACTAGGAGTTAGGTGGAAGAACTAATTAATATTCTCTCCGTATTTTAAAGTGATAAATAATATTCCCTCCGTCTCAATATATATGTCACATTTATAACAAAAAAAAGTCAAAAAATATATGTCATTTTCTATTTTCAATGTAATATTAAATGTTTTCTACTAATTGTACCCTCAAATACTCCACTTTGCTTTTATAGCAACAGTTAATACATCAATTGTTAATAAGATTAATTTGGTAAAACTATCACTCTCTTTCTTTCATTTATTATTTTTTATTAAACTTTGTGATTTAACCAAATATGACATATATATTGGGACGGAGGGAGTACTTCCTCCAGTCCTATATATAAGAAACATAGGACAAAATCACAGGGACTAAGGAGGTGTATTAGAATTGGTAAATCTCAATTAATGATGTCATATTTTTTAATTTTTTTTTCAAAATCACCCCTTGTAATAAATGTGAGAGAGAGAGAGAGAGATAATTAATGAAAAATTGGCAAACATTATAAATTGGTCTCATAGTAAATAAGGGCAAATATGAAGAAGTGTCATTAATGTGATTGAAAATAGGAGTTTATTTCTTATATTTAGGACCAAGAAAAAGACATCATTTGTTTCTTATAAATCGGACCAAATGTAGTATGAGACAAACAAATATTCTAAACATGACACTTAATATCAAACGGATGGAGCACTTAGTTACTCCCTCTGTTCCTTTTTAATTGTCGGTTTTTAAGAAGAAATTTGTTCTTTTTTATTTGTCAATTTGATAGTTTAAGGTTACATTAATTACTTATTTCTCAATTATACCTTAATTATTTATTATAGTGAGAAAAATAAGTGTGATGGAGAATAAAGAATCAAAGGTTTCATAGAAAAAAGACTAATAACTTTATTAAAAATAATAAAATTTATTGGTTTCTTTAGTTATTATGAAACAACCTTAAAAGTCAAATAAAAAAAAAAGTACAGAAATAGCATATGATTGCCTAAGTACAGTCGATCTAACACGTTATACAACTTGTATTTGTATCCGGGGAACATATTAAATTAATTATACTCACGGGTGTTACGTAAAATATTAGTAGTTTTTGCTATCAAATAAAAATATTAGGCTTAATTGCATTTTTTATCCTTATATATTGCAATCGTGTAATTTTGATCCTCTAAGTTTTAATTGAGTGAATTGGGTGCTCTAGATATCGTAATTGTGCAATTTTAGTCCTTTGGGTTTTAATTGAGCGAATTGGGTCCTCTAGGTATCGCAATTGTGCAGTTTTGGTCCCTCCGTTCAATTGTCATTTAATTTATTGTAAAGGTTTTTTTAATTTTTAAGCCAACTAGCATGCCACTTAGACCAAATTATGTGCTAGGTTATACCCACATGCAATACATCAACATTTTTTATTAGAAATTGATAAGTAAGAGGGGCCAAAATCACACAATTGTAATAACTGAAGGATCCAATTTGTACAGTTGAAACCTGCAGAACCAGAATTACACAATCGCATTAACTAGAAGACTCAATTCGCACAATTCAAACTAAGGGGACCATATTCGCACAATTCAAATTAAGCCAAAATATTAGTACTTATACACACAAAAATTAGTACTCCTTCAACATTGTATTAAGTGTCGTGTTAAAAGAAAGTATCATAATTAGTGTCGTTTTATTTTATAATGTAACATTAATTATTATTTTTCATTTATATCCTCAAATTAATATCGTGTGCATCACTCTTAATTCATTATACTATATTATACACTTATGACAATGATTGATACTCAATGATTAATATGGATAATTTTGTGAAATTATTACCCACTTTTATTTATACTAGTTTTTTCTGAATGTATGTAAAAAACCTAAGACGATACATATTATGGGATTGAGTGAGTAGTATTTTTGAGACTGAAAAAATTCTTTTTATTTTTCGGTTAAAACCCTCCGGAATGAATTATAAGAAAAAAGTACATGTATTTGGTCCAAAAATAGACCAGATACATGTACTTTTTTTCCCTTATAATTCATTCTGGAGAGAGTACGACAATACTCTCTGAGGAATGAATTATAAGCAAAAGTTAACTAATTCACGGTTATTAAGGTAGTTAGTTAATCACATTTAATCTATGTAATCTTAATTAAAAAATTAACTCGATTACCGAAATTACCCTCCATGACTAATATATTGGTTCATTGAAAATACAAAAAATTAAATTAAATTGGGGGTATTTTGGAGATACTATCATTAAATAGAAAAAAAGTAATTAACATTTGTTTATATTTTATTCCAAAAAACATGTGATAAAATTTGCTTATAATTCATTTCGAAAGAAGTAGAGTTCAAGGAAAAGAAATCATCAAATGGATGTCCAGATACATGAACAAGATCAAGTTTGTTTTTTTTTTGTTTTCCACTTGTTTCACCATTTGGATCCAACTAGTACGATACCCGTGCATTCGCATGGAGCGCGTGTTGTTTATTACGCTTAATATTTTAAGACGGTGATTGTTTATAGTAAATAATATTTTTGATTTAATATATTAAAAATTAACTAAATTTATAGTGAAAGTGAAAGAAATATTAAATGTGTATCAAATATTGCTATTTATGTAATTGTGTGACTTGTATACCATATATGGCTAAGATGAAACAAACATGGTTAGGGTTTTCTTGATTAGATAAATAGATAGATAATCATTTATAAATAACTTAAATATTTATAATATTGATCTGTGTCAAAGACGATAAAATTATACCGATAACATGTAATATTTTTTCCGTCGAGACTTAAAAGTAAAATAATCATTTAAAAATAATAAAAATGTTTATAAAAATTGATATGTGCTCAAAGTTAACGAATTTATAGCGGCAACATGTTATTTACTCCCGTCGGGACTCAAAAGCAAAATAATCATTTATAAAAACTAATAGTATTCATAAAAATAAAATATAAAAAGTGTTATATTGATAACATATAATGTTTTTCCGTCAAGAATCACAAGCAAAATAATAGATGATAGTATGTAATATTTCCTCCCGTTAAGAATTAAAAGTAAAATAATCATCTATAAATAATATATAATAAAGATATTTATAAACAAATAGTAAAATATATAACAAAATTCTGTTGGGACTCAAAAGTTTGATAATCATTTATAAATAACTTAAACATTTATAAAATTGGTCTGTGTGAAAGACGATAAAATTATACCGACAACATGCAATGTTTTTCCCGTCGATACTTAAAAGCAAAATAATCATTTAAAAATAATAAAAACATTTTATAAAAATTGAAATGTGCTCAAAGCTAACGAAATTATAGCGACAATATGTTATTTTCTCCTGTTGTGACTCAAAAACAAAATAATCATTTATAAAAAATAATAGCATTTATAAAAACCGAATATAAAAATTAATTATACTGACAACATACAATATTTTTCCGTCTAGAATCAAAAGCAAAATAATAGATGATAATATGTAATGTTTCTTCTTATTAAGAATAAAAAGTAAAATAATCATCTATAAATAATATATAATAAATATATTTATAATCAAATATGTAAATAGATTGCAACAAAAAAAAAGAGAAAGAGAAAGAGAGAAAAGAAAGAGACAAAGCAGAGAGAGAGAAGAAAGAGGCGTGAGAGAGAGAAGAAAGAGAAAGAGAGAAATAGAAGAGAGTGATGTGGGAGAGCGAAGAAAGAGAAGAGAGAGAAGAAAAAAGTAAAAAATGAGAGAGAAAATGTTAAAAGTGAAAAAAAAAATTATGTGAATTTGATTTTTATTTTTATTTATTTTTATTTAGATAGACATATTTACCCCTGAGAAGTACATGTGTTATTAGTATAAGATGTCTAAAATTGTATTTGTGCTGGTAGTTTGTATCATTATATAGAAAATATAGTAGATTAGATAATAGAGATACATGCATAAAATTAATATATGCTCAAAGACAAAGAAATTTTACTGACAACATGTAATTTTTTCCTGCCAATACTTGAAAGTAAGATAATATTTATAAATAATAAAAATATTTATAAAAATTGATATGTACTTAAGTAGTATTTTCCTGTCAGTACTGAAAAACAAAATAATTATTTATAAAAACTAAATATATTTATAAAAAAATAAAAAGGAATTATACCGACATATAATGTCTTTCGTTACGACTCAAAAGCAAAATAACTATTTATTAATAACTTAAAAAATATAAAAAAATGTAAATAAAAAACGAAATGAAAAATGTTAATAAAAAAAGAGATGCACCAAAAAAAATAGAGAAAGAGAAGAGAAAAAAGAATGAGAGAGAGAAAAAAATTAAAGAACGAATGACAGAAAAAAGTAAGAATGAGAGAGAGGAAAAAAAAAGAATTAGAAAGAATGAGTCAGAGGGAGAATAAAAAGTAACGTGATATGAGAGAGAAAAGAGAATAGTGAGAAAAAAGTGAAAAGTATGAGAGAAAAAGTAAAAAATGAGAAAAAAATAATTTATGTTAAATTATACAATTGTTTCCTTATTTTTATTTTATGTTTCAGTTTGGTCTCTTATGTATTAAAAATTTTGAATTGGTCACTTATGTATAAAACGTGGTCCCTCTTGTTTTTTTGTTCAAATTGGTCCCTTATATTACAAATATTATACTAATATGGTCCCTTTTTTATGCAATAAAAGGGATCACGTTGGTATAATATTTGTAATATAAGGGACTAATTTGAAACTTTTAATAAATAAGAGACCAAACTGAAACCTAGAATAAAGATAAGAGAATAATTCGAAACTTTTAATAAATAAGGGACTAAAATCATAATTTAGTCAATAATTTTTTATGTGAATTAAATTTTTGTTTTGATTTATTTTTATTTATATTAATATTTTTGTCTCTGAAAAGTATAAATGTTATTAATATAAGATGTGTATAATATTTTTGTCAAAAATTATAATAATTTGTATTATTAGATATATAGTAAACTAATTTAGTGACAGTGACTTTCGAGAATATAAAGACTTTCGAGAATATCAAGAATATCAAAGACTTTCGAGAATATCAAACGTATGGAGATTTTGTTTTCTCTTTCTAACATGGCTGCTGATAAGTCCAGGTACATTATCCTGATAAAACGGACAGACAATGGACGACCAAAATAAAGACTAAGCATTTCCTTTCTCAATAAAAAAATAAAAAATAAAAATAAAGACAAAGCAACAAGTTGGTAAAATCCAACTGCTTCAGCTACTTTCGAGAATTTATTACATCCAATTTCTATTATAAATAAGAAAATTTTTGATGTAATTATTGATCATAATTATAAAAAAATAATCACATTTCAAGGTATATTAATTGTTAAAATTTTTTTTATACCTCTATTTAATGTGAGATATTTGTTTAACTAAAAACTCATATGACGGGTGTAAAATATTTAATGCGAAGGATATATTTGAGATAATATTTCAATTTTATAATATTAAATAGTTTTTTTTATCTTAGTGATTTTTGTTTTTTGTTCTTATATTAGAGATCAGAGATAGTATTAAACATACTAGTAGGGAAGGAGGTAGTATAAGAAATATACATCAATTTTCTAATGTATTAATTGCTAATTTTCTTTTTTTACCCTTATTTAAGGCGAGATTTATATTAACGATGCACCTATTTTTTATACAAGTGAAATAGTTCATTAATTATGCATCATTTCATAAAAGGGGTAATTTTGAAAACAAATTCAATTTTTAAGAATATTAATTAGAAAAAAGGGATTTCAATGTAATTCTTTTGTCTATGTGAATTAAAATTTTGTTCCTTATAATAGGAGAGTAAAATGTATCTAGTGCCCTACTGTACTAAGACCACCCTTCCAACTTTCCAAGCTTCCACTTGATGAATATTCTAATGTCAACTTTAACCCCTGATTTAGGGTAAATTAAACTAGATTTTGATTGATGACGTGTTCTTTTTCCCCAAAAGAATAATGATCAAATTGAATATTTACTTGGATCCGTGCATTATTTAATAAGCAAATTTGAATACAGTTTTGGAACATATCGCCTTTCTCAATAACTAATTACTACCTACTCCTCATAAGTTAATGCAATACAAAATTGAAAAGACTAACTAGAACCTCAAATTTGAAAACACATGCACGATAGAGAAAAAATAATGGTTTAGTTTATAGGAATAGATAATCGCTTTATTTCTTTATAGAGAAAAACTTCACTACTAGAATAATATATTAAGCACTCTGATTTCTGATACTCTCATATTTTGCCCGTTTTCGGCATATCATAGCTAATACTGGTGAATGTCTATCATACAAACTGATAGTAACCCTTTTTGGGTGTGGATTGCTGACCTTTATATAGAGGTGTAATACAGTACATCTGACCAACATTTGAATCAATTTGTTCTAAGTATGGGCGCGAAGTTTCCGCACCATGTAGACTGCTTCATCAATCTAACAAAACCATGAACTAGGGCCTCATCAGTTGGCCATGTTCAGTTTCTGTTAGTCACTTGATCTTGTGCTAATCATCAAAAGAATTATTCTAATCTGTAATTGGCACTGTTTGAATGTCAATGTGTTGATGGTTTATACTACGCAATAATTCTACAACTTCAAAGGGACTGGAAATTAAGACACACGTGTGGCCTGTTTGCTTGTAGCAAAACACTCGTTCAAGAATTCAGCAACTTGTGATAGATATACGTCCGGAAAATTCCTGTAATGATCGACATGCGGAGATGAGCCGAAGTTAAAGGACCTCACCCTTTTTCCCATCTTCCTCTGCTGCTCCATGAACTCTTCTATTGATTGAAATGGGACTACTTTGTCAGCTGTACTATATAGGTAGAGCTGAGGGCAAGGCTGGTGCTCCAAGAGAACATTCACAATCCTCGATAACCTCCTGTATTTGAAACAGAAAAAGTGTGCTTACTATTTGCCATCTTTATGTATTTATTTGCTCCAATTATCAAAGTTCAACGTAGCTGCATTTCATGCCACATTATTTATGTAGCAACATAAGATTTGGAGGGAAAGACACTTACTGATTCGGATCCGGCAACTGCAAAAGAAATGAGAAAATCTTCTCTAATAGCAACAACACCACCATTTCAATTATGGAAGGTTCGTTTTTTTGAACCTTTGACAAGTTAATTTCGGTCTCTGATTTAAGCTTGTCTCCTACATTGACTGCAGCTTGGGCTGAAGAGCTGCGTTTCTTCAATATAGCAGCAGCAAAGCCAGCAGCCCAGACCTACAATATAAGCATATAGGTTCCCATATTGACACAGGAAACGTGAGAGAACAATATGATAATTCATAATCCAAGAAATTACCAAAGACAAAGAAGATTGGATAAATAAACAACAAATCAAGGTAGTTTTAAAACTGAATAAAGATATGAAAGCCTTGCATACGAGATTCTAATATGCAAAGAAAGGGAAAAAAAACAGACCCCAAAAAAAAAAAAAAAAAATCAAGAGCCAAAGAAATAGATTATATCCGTTGTTAGACAATGTGTGTGTTTGAACTATGGAGAGTATCAGAATTAATGTTACCTCCTGTCAAACATGATTTTAGTAGAAGTTAGATGTTTGGTGGCTATGTTTGGTTACTATTAGAAAAAATTCATTTTGCCTCCAAACCCCAATTTGACTAATGTGATTAAAAGGAACCTCTGTATTGGGTTGAAAAATTTGCACTAAACTTTACATCAAACTAGCTTTCGAAGTAAAAATATGCAGACATAAATCTAATAGCAAGACCAAATTGGGCCATTCCAGTAACCAAGTTGCTGAAGTTCCTGAAGTGGGCCAACCACCCAAAAGAATGGTTCATAGGCCCAGCTACCTTGACGATTATGTGTAAAAAGGCCCAGTCAGCCTCTACTACTCTTCCTAGTACTTTTCATAGCCGTTGTCATGAAGAAGGCATATTCCAACTCTATTTTGGAATATTGCTAGCTGTCAGAACAACCATGTGCACAGTGAGGTAGATTTGTATGCTGCTGAATGTGCCCTAGAATTTTCTTTCCGTTATTAGATTCCTTTTAATCCCTAAAATCTAGGAAGCCAATGATTGGCAATATTGAGTCATTGTAGTAGTATAAATACCTGAATTTGGAATGAGAAAGCAGAAGAATATTTTTAGCCCAATTTTCTTTCTTATTAGAGTAATCTAGAATATAGTTTCGATCAAAACCCCTCCACTTCAAACTCAATTTTAACCAAATCAATTTCACAAAATAAAGTTCATTCAAAATCCCATTTATCACATTCTCACTCAAACACACACAAAATTAGTGTGTTCAGTACTGATGGTGTGAGTGATGATCCAAATTGTTTTACACACAGCAATACAATTCTCCTTCTAACACAAGGGTACAAAGGGAGGCGCTTGTACTAACCAATGACAACGTCTAAAAGCAATCATAGATTGATAGCAAAGGTTTTGTGAACCACAATCACAAATGTACTCCCAACCAAAAAACTGCAAAGTAACAGCTGAGTTTAAAAATGCAAACTTTTTAAAGAACGTTCCGTGTTGCATCCAGTTTCTCAAGGCTTAAGCAATTGATACTCCAAGCCCAATACACACACTTAAGAGGGATGAAAAAGCTTCTCAAGTAAAATAAGTCTACAGAGTTTCTCAACTAAAATAAAGAGTAAATACTCAAATTAGTCACAGACAAAAATCATATAAACCAATTTAGTCACTGAGAAATGAAAAATAACAAATTGGCCCTTAAGAATCTCTCAAATTAGTCCTTGATAAGGTCTAAAATGTCACTAAAAATTATTCTAAAAAAGATTACAAAGGAAGATTCTTTTCTATTTTAAGCACATTTTGAAAACTCTATACAAACTAGCTCAAAATCAAGCAATATTGAAGCATGCTTCTAAATTCTACTACAGAACCTGGGGATTAAAAGGTTCTGCCCCTCCGGAATCAACAATGCATCCTTTAATCTTCTCCATGAGATCCTGATTACCCAGGAATCTTGCAAGAATTGAACCATAGCTACAAAAATAAAATAAACAGTGAAAAATATTCACAGCAAAACCCCTTACGAAAGAGCATAACTATTAACCAATCCACATACATACACAAACCAACCGGTATTGCTGAAAGTGTGAAAAACCAAGCACCGTTGTCTCCCATCATTTTCCTCACGAGAAACCCACGAAACCAGTTGGTCTGCGAAACTGGACATTCGCCTCTCAAGCATCTGCCCTAGGTCAAACCGAAGCAGCTCCTTTGCGTCAACGACGAAGGTAACAGCGTGAGCGCCACGCGAATTGTACCACTCCGCGTATCTTTTGAGGTGCTTGGTTTTCGATCCCAGCCACCCCAACAGAACAACCATAACAACGCGGTCTTTCCCTCCGAAAACCCCATCGTTCCCATTCTCCGAAGCCGGGTTCCAAACGATGCCGTCGCCTTGTGAGTGAGAGTGAAAGGGGTTGAGATTATTGGTGGGGTTTGAAAAGTTGAGATTTTGGGAAGATGTGAGGGAGGAGAAGAACCTGCGGGGATCTGAATTTGGAGGAATGGGAGAGTGGGAAGAGCGGGAGAGAGTGGAAGAGATGGGGATTCTTCTGGGAGGGAGGCGTTGGTAGGAAGGGAAAGTGCGTGGGGTGGTTTTGAGGGGTAAGTGGCGACCCAAAATGGAAGGGTTGAGGATTCTGAGAGTACGAGCTTCCATGGCAGAATACGATGATGATAGGATGATGATGCAAGAGAGATTTCACTACTCTTCAGTGTTCACTACAACTCACATCCAAATAATAAATGGCGAGGAAGGAAGTGAGGCTTTGTTTTCTTCGCCAATGAGCGGGATAATCTCCCCATTGTCCCGGGGCTACACACCCTATACAGTCGCCGTTGGTAGCATGTGCACAATGCGCACACCTTAATGTCCAATGCTCACTGTGTTTATGACTGCCAGATAGAAGAGAGACATGTCATCGAGGGAAATGAGATATATCCAAACTAATTTCACCGTCTAATTTTAGACACCACCGTGTATATGATACCGTATATCTTTATCTCTATTTTTCACTTACTTTTCATTTTATATAATTGGTATGGATTTCGAAAATACTCAAAATAACAAAAGAACACCGTATTGTGTCTCCATTTTTTATGCTCAAACATCATTTCTCTATATCCAAAGAGAAATGCAAACCGCAAAATGAGGATTAAAAAAAGTGATGCAAAGGAACCAGACATTTCGGGTTTCAAGCTTTGGTACACTGACAAAGTTAAATCGAGAAATGGAGTGGGCGTAATTGTGGATAACGATTGGAAGAAGGACATTGTGGATGTAAAAAGGGTAGGAGATAGGATCCTAGCCCTACAATTTGTGGCGGAACAAGACGCCTTTAATAATGCTTATACACCTCAGGTCGGGTTGGAAGAACATCTAAAGGTAAAATTCTGAGAGGACTTAGAAGGTTTAATTCAGGATTTACCACTAGGAGAGAAGATTTTTCTACAGGGGATCTAAATGGTCAAGTATGGAGCGCTTTTGGAAGCTATAAGGGTGTGCATGGGGGATATGAAGTTGGCGAGGTAAATGATGAGGGTAAATCTATACTAGATTTTTTGTCGGCTTTCGATCTTACTATATATAGCCAACACGTGCTTCAAGAAATGAGAGGAGCATCTCATCACATAAAAAAGTTGGGTGACATGCTCTTAGATTGATTTCTTCCTTGTTAGGAAAGCAAATAGAAAGATTTGTATTGACTGTAAAGTCATACCTCGAGAGAGCTTGACTACCCAACATAGAGGCTAGATTATGGATGTACGATTAAAAAGAGAGTAAAAGAGATTATTGATTTCATACCTCAAGGATCCTATGGTGGCAATTGACGGGTGAAAAACAAAGGATCTTCCAGCACAAGGTTTTGGAGGAAGGGTTTTGGGAGGCAAACAAAAGCGCAAATGATATGGGAGACAAGATGGCTGAGAGGATCAGGAAGGTAGCAAAAGAGACACTTGGTGAATCAAGATGATTTGGACCTAGGGATAAAGAATCCTAGTGGTGGAATGAAAGTGTGCAATATAAAATTAAAGTTAAAATGGAGTGCTTTAAAGAATGCCTTAATGTAAAAGTGCAAAAAATTGGGAAAAATATAAGTAGATAAGAAAGAAACCAAAAAGGCAATGGGTAAGTGAGAACTAAAGCTTTTGACGGATTATACGAATCCTTAGGCACCAGAAATGAAGAAAAATCTATTTACATACTTGCTAAAGGGAAGGAAAGAAAGACAAGAGACTTTTTTTCGAAAAGGCAAAAAGAAAAGCCTACCTAATCCACAAAGAAGCCTAATCCAGAAAGACAAGAGACTTGGACCAAGTGAAATGCATTAAGGATGAAGAAGGTAGTGTTTTGGTTATGGAGCAAGATATTAAATATAGATGGAAGAAGTATTTTCACAATTTATTCAATGTGGGTTATGGGATTTCATTATGCTCCAATGAGCTAAACATTAGAAAGGATGAATAGAATTATACCTTTTATCGCATAATTCAAGAGCATGAGGTAAAAGAAGCTTTGAGAAGGATGGGTAATGGAAAGATAGTTGGGTCAGGCATTATACTTGTTGAGGTCTGGAAGAGCCTATGAGATAGAGGCATTTGTTGACTCACAAAATTTTTTAACGAGATATCGAGGTCGAATTAAAGATCAGGTGAATGGAGGAGAACCACTTTAATTTCGATTTATAAGAACATAGGAGATAAACAAATTATAGGGGGATTTAAGCCATATTATGAAGCTATAGGAAATGGTGGTTGAGAGGAGACTAAGAAAAGAAATCAAAAGTACTGATAACCAATTTTGTTTTATGCTTGGGAGGTCGACCATGGAAGCAGTTTACTTGCTATGACGTCTGATGGAGTGCTATCAGGGGAATCGAAAAGACTTACACATGATTTACAATGATTTGGAGAAAGCATATGATAGAGTGCCTAGAGAGATTTTATGGAAAGCCATATAAAGGAAAATGGTTCGCATTGCCTATATTCGAGCTATCAAGGCTATGTATGAGGGGCCCATGACTAATGTGAGAACACAGGGTGGGGCCACAGGAGATTTTTGGATCACTATAGAACTGCACCAAGGGTCAACTTTAAGCCCCTATCTTTTTACTTTGGTCTTGGATGTACTCATAGAACACATTCAAGAGTCAGCATCGCAATGCATGTTATTTGCAGATGATATTGCCCTAGTTGGCGAGTCGAGATAGGAGATAAATGGAAAAGTAGAGACTTGGATACAAGCTTTAGAAGCATCTAACTTCTGTTTGAGCAGAAGTAAGACATAATTTATGGAATGCAAGTTTAGTAAAAGGCGCATCACCCCTAGCTTAGAGATGAATGTTAGAGACCATACCACACAACAATCACCCCTAGCTTAGAGATGAATGTTAGAGACCATACCACACAACAAGTCACTCGGTTTAAACATCTTGAGTCCATTATACAAAACAACAGAGAAATAGAGGGAGATGTGAATCATCGAATTCAAGCGGGGTGGTTGAAATGGAGGAGGGCATCAGGTGTTTTATGTGATAAAAATGTACAACTATAAGACCGACGATGTGGTATGGACAGAGTATTGGGCGATGAAAAGCCAACACGAGAATAAACTCAATACAGCAGAGATGAGAATGTTGTGATGGATGAGTGACAAGACTAGACGAGACAAGATCAGAAATGATAACATCAGAAAGGGAGTTGGGGTGGCACCTATTGTAAAAAAGATGGTTGAATCTTGGCTTAGGTGGTTTGGGCATGTATGGAGGGCAACCTGGTAGCTAGAGGCAGAGGAAGACCAAGGAAAATTATAAGCTAAACTATTAAGAACGACTTAGATGCCAATTGTTTCGCTATAAACATGATTCATGACAAACCACTATGGCGTCGAGTGAACCATGTAGCCGACCCTACCCAATGGGATTATGCTTGGTTGTTGTTGTAACGTGGTCCAATCATATCTTATTATGTTATAGTGTTTGGTTATGGTGAGATATGATTAGATGATTGTGTAAAAAAAAATTTGCATTGTTGGTGAATATCCATTAAATAGTTTTAATAATATTTAACATCTTAATATATATCTTTGAGAGTTTAATAACTATATACCGACTGTGTAAAAAAGTTTTACACAATTCTCCAATCAAATCTCAGAATGTAGATATTTGTAGAGATATTTTGTGAAGTAATTTAACAAAGTGACATCACAATACAAAAAAAGGGGGTTAATAGTGCATTTCGTCCTTGTAATATAAGCGAAACCTGGGTTTAGTCCCTACAAAAAAAATATATTTGTTTTTGGTCCCTACAATGTAGAAATTTTTGCTTTTAGTCCTTATAGTTTCGATATTAGTCCTTATAATTTTTTTTTACTTTTGATTTAGTTCTTATATGATCCATATTACATGGACTAAAATCAACATGGACTACATGTTATAGGAATTAGAACCATTATGAAAAACTATTAAAGGGATTAAAATCGAAACAACAAGGACCAAAAACAAAAAAAATTATATTGCAAGGACCAAAAATAAATAAAAATTTTACAGGGACTAAAACTGAATTTCACACATATTACAGGGATGAAAAACGCTATTAACCAAAAAAAAAAAAACAAAGTGACATTATGATGAGATATGATTAAACGATTATGTAAAACTTTGTTAAACTATTAGTATATGTTCATTTAATTCACATTTTTTTAGTTTAGTTTCTATTATTCTTAAAAAATATTCTTTGTTATATTGTTGTTAATGTGATCGTGGTCCTTTGTTTTAAGTTTTAGGTTGTGTTTGGTAAAAAGTACCGGATAGTAAATAAGCTAGCGAATAGCGGATGAGCTTATATTGGATATTTGATAGCGGATAAGCTAGTAGATAGAGTTTACAACGTTTGGTAAAGTTAGTGGTTGAACTAATTTATAAATACGAAATGATATAAAATGATATTTTAATAAATGAGAGTGAGACAATAAAGATTAATAGTTTTTTATTTTATTTAATAGAGGATACATGAAAAATTTAATTAAAATATTAAGCGTAAAAACGAGAGAAAATCAATACACTATAAACTATAAGTTTAAACACTACTAATATCATCTACAAAATGTTATAAACAAGTAAAAAATATTATAAACTAGTGGTTGCGAAACATATATTACAAATTTATTCGCCATAAGCGTAGCGTTTTTGAATTAGGCGTTTGTTTTTGCATTGCAAGTTTGCATCACATAGAGAAACACACGCTTAATTGACCACGTTAGCACCATCACGTGTCAAAATTTAACAAGTGGTTGTCATCTCGCGCATGTCTCATTCTCTCTCATTCTGCCATAATCCCTTTCTCAGCAACCCCGCCCCACCACAATCCTCTTCCCCTCTCCCTTTCTTACCACCCCGCCCCACCCTATTACTCTTTCCCTACTCTCTATTTCCCCTTCTCCTATTTATGTATGAAATTGAATCAGAGAAAATGGAACTCATTAATACTATCTCCAGTCTTATATATAAGAGACAAATACACTTTCTAAGTTCATTGAATAACTGATGTATCTAGTCTATATACATCAGTTATTCAATAAACCTAAAAAATACATTTGTCTATTATATATGAGACCGATGGTAGTATTATATTGCAATGGATGAATAGTGATTAGCAAATTCTGAGACCCAAACTAGACAAAGAAATGTCGTTGTGTGCCAGAAGTCCTTTAATTTTCTTTGCTCTAATTGATTAGTAGTAGCTGCATCACAAAAAATTCCCTATTTACTGTAATGACCGATTTAGAGACTGATTTTTGAAATTAGTCACTAAATCGGTCACTAAATTTTAAAATCAATCGTTAAATCGGTCGTTACACGTTAGCAACCAGTGGTTTGACGACTTTTCAATTCGATCACTAAATCAGTCATTAAACATTAGTTACTACTAGTTTAACAACTTATTCAAATTGGTCTCTAAATCAATCGCTAACGAGGTAGCGACCGAATTAGAGACTGATTTAGCAACCGATTTCAAAAACCGGTCTCTAAATCGGTCACTAAATTGCAAATTTTTAGTATCGTATCTCCTTGGCGACCTTGAACAATATTACCACTGTTTATTCTAATTTGCACCCTTTTGTTTTGTGGATCTCATTAGTTTCATGAACATATGCTTTCATTCCTGGGCAGATTACTAAACTTCTGCAGCGATCATAGTGCATTTCAGTCAGCCATATCCTCTGCCTGCCAAGCTAATTCATGTGCGGACTATTTAGCCAAATATGGTGCAAGAGATCCCTCTGATATGGGATCCAAGGATTTTTTTTTTTTTGGGATCCAAGTTGCCCACGGATGAGTTAGGCATTGAGATTTTTAGCTAGATTCTTTCTACTTTTTTTTTTCGGTCTTTTCTCTTTACACCAATATATTTATGTATGGTTAAATGTTAAAAAAGATAAATTACATATATTTTAAAAAATATCCATCAAAAAGAATACTTTACTTTTTATAATTAGTAAAACTATTTTATTGGTGAATAAATAATTTAAAACATGAAACACTTTCAAAATTTTTACTTTAAAAATTACTATTATAACTGATAGAAAATTATTTTAAGAGTAAATATCTAAATTGGTCTCCAACAAAAAGGACTAAAATAAATCATATGCGTATTTTTTACCCTTTAGAGATTTAAATATATTGACCTGTATAAAAGACTTAAGCCTAAAAATCTATTTAGAGATAAACTTATGTCTTATTTAAAGACCTTATTGCATATTATGTTATTCAGAGACTTTTATATCATGTCAAATTTTTTAAAAGGTTAAGTAGACATTAAAAATGACCTACATCAAATAAATAAGACAGCTTCAATTCTAGAATGCTTAGCCTAGTCTGGTTTATTTTCACTCTTATATCTCATTTTTTAGTAGTATTAGTTTAATTTTTTAAAGTTTACTCTTATTAGATTAGTCCTTTAACCTACTTAGAAATACGTCGAATGCAGGGACGGATCCAATAAATTTGACAAGTGGGTGGCAAAATCATATACTATAAATGCTCATATAAAAAAATACATCAATGCATAAACAATAAAATAATGACATCATTATCATTAAGTAAAAAATTGGAGATTACAAAAACTATAACATTATATATTCACAAAATTGAAGACACCTCAACATCGTCGAATTATAATTGTTTTTTACATGTATTTATATTTTGAAATTGTTGTATGATTTTTTCATTTTCAACACTATTAAAAATATCTTTCTTTATATATGTGACTAAACAATTATTCAACAATTAATCTCCCATAAGGTTAGGTTGCGCGTTTGATTCTTCACAAAATTCACTGTAGAGAAATTCCTTTCAACTGTTGCAATTGCCACATGAAAAATCAAAACTAACTTTAGCGTGTAACTTTCTATTACCCACTTGGGCAAATGACTAGACACATGGTGCACATATATAAAACATGATGCAAAAGAAACTTAATCAAGCAGCTAAGGAGTTGTAAATATAACCCAAAAAATAAAAGATTAAAAAAGAAATGAAGAATATAGGAAAGAAAAAGTACTTGTAACAAAATATGAAGGTGAGTATGGAGAGAGAATATTGAATAAGTAGAGAGAAGTCGGAAATCGAGAGACAATGACAGGATGAAGTAAAAAGGGTTGAGTTAGAGCTCTTGTGGAATATATGAGTTGTTGGATTTTGAGAATAAAACAAAGTAAAGACCAGAGAGTATTTTGAGAAGGAGAAATAGAGAGATAGAGAAAAATGGGTGTAAATTTTTTTTCTATTTTCTCTTAAAAATTAAGGAGACGTGGGGCAACACTTATAAGCGAGTAGTTCAATTTCTATTTTTTGGCTCTTCAGTCAACACTTAATTTTTAGTTGGGGCAAAAATAAAAATATTCAATAATTAGTAAAAAATTAAATAAGTTAGTGAGGTTAGCTGCCCCCAGTTTGGATCCGTCCCCGGTCGAATGACATATCTTTAAATAAACTAACAAGTCATATCGCCTTTAAATTAGACGTAAAAAAAAGCCTTTAACCAATCACATAATAGATTTAAGCCCCGTTTAAAATAGCTTATTTTAACTTATTTTATCTCATAAGTACTTATGCACGTGTTTGGAAGAACTTGTAGAAAGAGCTTTTGACATCCCATGAGCCCAAATAATTAAGCTTATTTACATAAGCCTTGGAGTCGGAGAGTAGCTTATGCGGGATTCACTCAACAGCTTATAGGTTCTTTCTTGAATCCTGCCAAAGATACTGACTCAAAATATTTTATTTTACTGTCAAAACATATCTTCACCCCCTGAAAACGTTGGACCCTTTCAAACCCATTGTTCGTGATGTTTCAGAGGCATGCTGTAGATGACTATATATTTCATATACAGCATATATTGTGATAAGATGTACGTCATGCTGACATATATTGTGAAATGATGTACATCATGGCCTGGATCTTTCATCGTTGGATTTGTTTCTCATAAAACTTCACTCACATTGGAATAGTAAATATCGAGATTTTTTTTATCAAATAAATATCAAGTTTTTTTTGGCATCAATTCTACTATCACGTTAATTTTTGTAAGCCTTAAATATATTTTTGATCTCTGTAGATATAAAGTGTTTTGATTTTAGTGCCTAAATTTTTTTTTATTTGTTTTTGTCCCTAGAAAATACATTATTTTGATTTGGGTCATTCTGACCAAAATTCATAAAAAAAATCGTAAAAATCACTTTATTTTTCTGCCAAATTTCATATGAATTTGATCCAAAAAACTAAAAAAATATTATTTCGACAAAAATTCATAAAAAAATTTGCAAAAAAAATTATTTTCTTGCCAATTTTCCTATAAATTTTGGTTAAAAGGAACCAAATCAAAATAAAATATTTTGTAGAGACCAAAAATAAATAAATTTTTTTATAAGGACTAAAATCAAAACACACTATATTTATAGAAACTAAAAACATATTTAAGCCTTAACATAAATTCACATGTTTCATCATTCGATATTTTTATATTTTTATATTATATTATACAAGTGAATAGTGAATTTGTTTAATTTTTTGAAAGGAATTTTTTATTTTTATTTTTAATTATAGTATTATGATATATATGATTTTAATTTTGATACTTTAGTTTATTTTTTAATCATGATTTGATTATTAGATTTTTTTTATTTTTATTTTTACAAATTACAAACAAGTGAACACTGAATGGTAATTTTTAATTATAACTGATAGTTGTTGGAGAATTTTTTATTTTTAATGATAATTTAATGATATATTATGTTATTTGTATAAATTTTGAGATTACTTTTAATTATGGTTCAATTTTTATTTTCTTTAAATTTTAAATTACAATACTATATAAATGCTTTGGTAATGATATATTCAAACACTTCAATTTTATACAAACACTTTTTAACGTAAATATCAAAACGTAAATAATTTATTAAATTTAAATACTTATAATATAAGCTCTTATATATATTATAAAAACTTATTGCAGTGTTTAAATAACTTATTTATCCAAATCAGCCTTAGACCACTCTAGTTGTATTCTCTTTTGGACGATATATCAAAAGTCGGAGTTCCAGTAAAAAAATACTAGTAGAAAAGTCGGAGGCGGCATCTATTTTTAATGCAGGGTCTTCGCAACAGATACTTTCTAGAGTACTCTATTTTCCAATACCATGGGCGTTTTGCCTTCGTCTCGTGAGGAGTTTGGCTACTTTTCTTTCGTACTACTATTTTTGTTGGCATATTTGGGTTTGAAGAGAAATTATGAAGGAAAAATAGGTGAGAAAAGATATGAAAAGAGAGAAAAATGAGAGAAAGAAAAGAGAAATAGAGAAAAGAAAAATAGTAATTATTTTTTAAAAGACATTAATACTCTTAACAAAAAAAAATATACAATTATTTTAATTAATTAATTAATTAATTAATCTAAATAATCAAAATATTTAAACTAAATTAATTAGTTTAGTTAATTAAATTTGTTAGTTTAATATATATAAATAAAATTTATTTTAATTGAATTACTAAATATTTTAATTAATAATAAAACAGTCTCAGTCACAATATTGTAATGTTATATAAATTATTATTGAGTGATAGTGTAGATTTTTTTTTTTTAGGCGGTGAGCGATAGTGTAGCTGTAAATATGAGATCGATAAGGTTAATCATCGAAAAAGAAAAGAAGCGTATCTCCCTGTAGGCTTTCTTTGTACATAAGCAAAAAAAAAAAATGACATGGGACCCACCTGTTTTTGTCTGTCTCATGTATTTTGCGGATAAACTAAACTGGAGAAGTGTATCATTTCTCGCCTAACTCTCTCGCGGACGCCTCTCTCTTCTCGAAATCATCGCAACCAATTGGTGCGTAAATGGGCAATTTTTTTTTTTGTTGAAAAAGTAAATGAGCAATTTTTTACGCACGAAGACCAGACGCTTCCAGAAGAAAAGTCCTGTCCATCCATATTACTATAACATACATTATACTATACAGTATACTGTGCTTCAAATTTTTATGACGGTGCCACTGACAATCTGAAGTTATCAAAATATTTCCGTTTCGTACGAGTTCGCGATAATTTTTTTAGTTAAATAAATGGGTTCGGGTAATTTTAACAAGACAAAAGAAGTACATGATGATACGATGAATCATGATACTGAAATACTACTAATTTTGTTTGCATAATTTATGACATAGTGATTATTATTTTTTTCTCTTTGAACGGAAATAATTAATGTTTGTTGTTGGGACCAAATCAAAGTCAAGAATTGCACAAGAGAAACAAATTAAACAAACGTTTTTTTTGGAACAAAAATTAAACAAACATTACGTCACTGTCGGGGGATTATCAAATATAGTAGGGAATAAATAAATGAAGAAGATCGGAACAACAAGCCACTTCATTGAAAATGAATTTTTTTACATAGTCTTAATTTGAATTCTAATCCAGTGCCCCCTCCGTCAAACATCTCTAAAGAAAAGTAAGATCAGATAAATTTTTTAAATATTATTTAAAATCCAACCAATTCAAAAGGGGTTCACATGTCACGATCAGCTTGCTAAATAAAAAAGTCCATGAATTCTTGGAAGAGACGAGGTTTATAGCATAAAATAATGATCACTAATTGACTATTGATCTCAATTCGGAAACCGAGGCCTAACTGAGGACGGTACTTTTCCTACAAATAGCAGGATCAATCCCTTTCCTCAACACACCCACAAACTCTCAAACTCACACCTTGTTTGGATTTGAACTTGGAACTTTTGTTGTTTAGGACCATGGCACAGAAGAGCAAAATCCTAGTCCTTGGAGGCACAGGTTACATAGGAAAATTCATAGTTCAAGCAAGTGCAAAAGCAGGACACCCCACCTTTGCTTTGGTCAGGGAGAGCACTGTTTCTCATCCTGAAAAGTCAAAGCTTATTGAGAGCTTCAAGAGCTCCGGAGTTACCCTGCTCCATGTTTGTGTCATTCAATCATTATTTCTTTTATTTTTTATTTATTTACATAACTATTTATTACAAAGTCCAAATTAATCAATTATTCTAACACATTTTTTTTTCTTGATTTTGTAGGGTGATCTAAATGATCAAGCAAGCCTTGTTAAGGCAATCAAGCAAGTTGATGTTGTGATCTCAACACTAGGTGGAGCGCAGATAGCTGATCAAGTGAATGTCATTGCAGCAATAAAAGAAGCAGGACACATCAAGGTGCATATGATATAAGCCTTCTCTTACCAATAACCAAAGCCTTTTGTATTTTTTTTTTCGTGATTTTATTTTTAATCATCAAAATACCACCTGGATTTATTTATTTATTTATTTTCATTTTTTTCAAAGTTTTGTGTGAAAATCAGTAGAAACAACTTATTTCAAATTGATCTTTAATTATTTTCTGTTGGGTTAAAAATTAAAATGACTGATTAGTTGAATATATTATCTATTTAAAAAAACTAATTATACTAAGTTTGGTTATCCACTTTGCGCCACGTGTCGGCATCTCTATCTTTTATTTTATTATCTATTTAAGAAAAATAACTATACTTTGTTTAATTATCCATATTGTATCATGTGACAATATCTTCGCCTTTTATATAAAAAAATTATTTTCTATTGATTTTCTCGCATCCATGCTAAATACGGATCTCATGTGCTGGTTAGTGATACAAAGTGGTGTTTTTTTGTCACTAGAGGTTCCTTCCATCTGAATTTGGGCTGGACGCTGACCGTCACCATGCAGTTGAGCCAGTAACTAGCTTTTTTGGGGAAAAAGCGAAAATCCGAAGGGCAATTGAAGCCGCGAGAATTCCCTACACTTACGTCTGCTCTAATGCCTTTGCTGGATACTTCTTACCTACATTGGGACAACAAAATGTCACAGCTCCTCCCAGGGATAAAGTGGTCATTCTCGGAGATGGAAATGCCAAAGGTAACATATTATAGCAAATCTTTTACAAACATTTTTTCCTCTACATGTATAGTAGACAAGACATGTTAAAAAATAAATTGGCTCAATAGAAAATTCTACGATGGACCGCAATCGAAGGTAGACCGATACTTAAAAATCATTTAAAGCATCAAATGATGATTGACGTCGCCCTTCTGAAGTAGAAACTCGAAGTCTTCCTCGTTCTCATGGCTTAGACGATGACCCGATTGGTATCAGTACAACAAAAACAAGAGAAAACAAATTTGACTTGTATTTATTTCTCTTTGTTTTTTGTCGAATCAGACTAATTAAGTCGTTATGCCGGTAGTGAGATCGCAGTATGACTATGAGCTTCTATTTCCAAGATACGACATCAATCATTTTTAGAGTTTCAAACATTTTTTAAGTATAGGTCTATCGTGGACCAGCTACGAAGATGACCCACTGTTGAAACTGTCTTTGCTCAAATTGTGTACTTGAAATTGAAACTCTTGTTTCAGCAATTTATGTCGCGGAGGAAGATATTGGGACTTATACCATCAAAGCAGTGGATGACCCGAGAACCTTGAACAAGATTCTATACCTGAGGCCCTCTGCTAATACTTTGACTTTCAACGAGCTCGTCTCCTTGTGGGAGAAAAAGATTAAGAGTAAACTTGAGAAAATTTATGTTCCAGAGGAACAACTTCTTAAGATAATCCAAGGTCAGTATGAACACTCAATATTTTTTGTATGGACCAAACTGAAGGCTATTTGATCGATAACTGCTTTAATATTGTATCATAAATTAACTATTCTAAAATTTAAATTATTAGGTAACATCATATAAATGAATGATAAATGTTAAGGACTATCTTAAATACATTGATTAAAGAGTAAAAGTAATTTTTGATTAAATATCAATTTTATCAGTACAATACATTAAATTTTACATATTATGTTTTTCAATAAAGATATTTTTTTGCTAGTATCACCCTAAATAATTTTATGTGTAACATATATCTCATGTTTATGCCATGGATGTTTTTCTTCTCTGCAGAGTCTCCTTTCCCTGCAAACTTGATATCGGCATTAGGCCACGCAATGCTGGTAAAGGGGGATTCGACAAACTTTGAGATTGACCCTTCTATTGGCGTGGAAGGGACTAAACTTTATCCGGAGGTGAAATACACTACTGTCGACAACTATTTGAATGCATTCGTGTGAACTGTGTGAAGTCTTGAGAATGAGCTATTACCAGTAAACTACTCCACCAGAGTCAATAAAACCAGGAGATCTTTAGTGTTGGTTGAAATTTCGTATTTTGTCTTTCATTTAGTCACTTGTGTCTGCGTTGTCCTTAAAAGAATTCTTCCATATTTTACTCTGTAATGTTCGCTTTGCCGTGTATTGTGTGAAAGATCTAATAATAAACTTGTATTACAATATGTTTATCATTCTGTTTATACAAGGCAGTGTTCATAACTTCATATTTGGCACATATATGTGCATGTATGCCAAATAGGTATATAACCATGTGCACCACAGGATATCAGGTTCATTCCTTTAGTCCTTCCATTCATATTAATAATTAATAATAAACTATAAAGCGTATGTAATGGTTATATACCCAGAAAAGAAAAACCAGAAAACGGTGGTAAATATAAAGGTTGAGAGGTAACTCCAGGTTCTACTTCTACTGCCAGTTCAACAAGCTGTGCTAGTGCCAGCTCATCAAGCGGTTACCAACTTGGTTCACCTTTAGTTTCTTTTTCTCTGTTCTGTTTTCCTCTATTCTCTTATGTTAGCTGTTGAGTATATATAGAAACTCACAGCATATTAATCATTGAGAAGTTTCAATACAATTTGATTCTCCATTGTTTCCCTTCAATTCTTCCTTTATTTTACTCTTAAGAGGGTAGTTTAGGATAAATAAAAATACTGGGAGGTGGGAAAAATTAAAGGAGGAGGTGGTTTTGTCATTTCCCATCTTCAACCACCCTGTTTTTGTGAGAAGCCCAATCAAAACTAAACTCCTCACGAGAAAACAACATAAGAACAGTCAACAAGAAAATAAAAACTGGGTGTTACTATTGACACTTTGTCTTTTTCTAATACACCCCCTTTTCGGGAGTTTATTTCCGGAAAAAAATTTTTTTGACTGGAAGTAACTTTCATTCAGAAAGCAAAATGTGTATCAAAAAGTTTCCATCAAAAAATCCGGAAAGGTGGGGTGTGTTGGCAAAAATCGAGGTTTCAATAGTTACACTCATAAAAATTTGGTCAAGCTATGTGGTCAACCAAGAAGCCCAATCCAAGCTGCACCGAGTGGAAGTTTCTGGTCATTGCATTATCTTGAAAATTCGCGGAAACCAACATCCTTGCGCGACGAACAATGTTCTTCGGATCTGCATAAGCATTCAAGAACACTAAATTATTGCGAGCCTGCCATAAGGAATCAAAGACCACGCCAAAGAGTATTTCCCAATAAGCCATGCATGCCATCCCCATCTAAGGTTCTCTTTGAACTAACCTGCAATATTTATGTGAAGAACGTAACAGGAACCGGCTGGGAAAAAGCAATAGCCCACAATGACTAGCAAAGTTGCAATCACAAAGAGCATGCAACACTGTGTTCAGTTTTCACTCCATTTCCACACCTTGAGCAGCCATCATCAAAAGCCATGCCACACTTAATTCTCTATGAGTTAACTAGCAAAGCATTCTTGGCCACTCTCCATAAGAACACCTTTAGTCTTTCAATTCTCCACCCCACCCACCCAAACAAACGACAGATCAATCTACAAATACTGGATGGTGCATGGTCATGTTTCATGTTAACACTCTAATAAATGGATGCCACGTCAAAGCTTCTATAGTATTTGAAAATAGTTTATCTTATCTTATCTAGGTTTTGGAGTATGACTTATCTTATCTTAGAGTGTCTTAAATTTTCTTATAAGATTATGTTTTTATCACTCATTTGAATTAGAGATCTCGTGCCTTGTATCCCTATAAATAGGGATTAGCAGTGAATCAGATTAATTATCATATTATCAATCATAATAATATTTTAGAACCTTTGTTCATTCTTTTCTCCTTCTCTAACCAAATCCCATAATTTTAATAGCTACAACTTCTAGGCCAATTTGTCATCAACCCCAGACTCAGAAAGTGGGAGTACAAGGCACAAATACGATCACAATTCCTCCTAGGTACGGGTGTATACGGGTCCTAGTCAACCCGATCAACCCGACCCAAAGTGTTTGCTTTGGTTTTTTTTTTCGTAGTTTGGGTCGAACCTAAACTAACCCGTTCAAACTCGAAGTGGTTTGATTCGGGCAACAGATTTAGGATTTCAAATACGTGAACCTGCGAGTCCAACCCGTTTACATGAAATTTATTTTTTTATATAACTTATTAACATACGATCATGACTCATGAGAGATGAGACACTACTTACTCCCTTAGAAATTAGGGTTTTTTTTTTCTATTTTGAGGAATATAATGTCATTTTAAAAACTGTGGAATTTAATTTAAGTGCTTTTGAAAATTTTGTGGAATTTTAAGTGCTAAATGACTTTATCTTTGAAATTTTAAATGTTGTTTTTTTTGTCTCATGACCCACGAACCCAACCCGAATCAACCTGCTCATCAACGGATTGGTTTAGTCCGGATTTGACAGAAAAACTACGGGTTTTCAACACAACCCAAACCAAAAAAATCTGATTGGTTTGGACATCGGGTTTAATCAAAACTGACACAATCCACCCGACCTGCGTACACCCTTCCTCCTGGCAAAACCCTATGGATATCCTCTAGGTTCCGGCAATCCTCCCTTGTAATGAAGTCGTTCACCATTTTAGATTTATGCATTGCATTTCCACTTCCTTGAATATACGAAAGGAGTGGTCCAGTAAGGGGAACCTAGCTAGTAGACCAGTTCAAAAAACATTTTTCTATCCGAAAATTCAATATTATATACTGCATCAACAAAAAATATTATTAAATAAATTACATGTACGTCTTAGTAATAGAAAATAAATTCAGATTATTTAGTGAGAATGAGATACATGCAAAATTTATTTAGTGATAAAAAATTCATTAAAAAGAAAATCTCAAAAAATATAGTAACGTTTATTTCTATTGCGTACGGTTATATACATGTTGTCTATGACAATACATAAACATTTATCTTTACTGATTGTTGAAATTATGGGGACAAAGCATATAAATGTTAATCATTTAAATAATTAAATATAAAGGAATATATACTTATTTATAATTTTAAAATTATATAACGAAAAATATAGGGAATAAAAACTAAAATCTCTAAAAAAATTCTAATACAGAAAATAAAGAAATGATTTGATTTTTTTGGTAAAATGAGAAAATTACACTCACCTTCCACTAATAGATGCTTAAATTACACACTCCTCTCTTTTTATGTTAAAGTATACATTCCCCTTTCCTCTTATGTGATACATATTAGAGAAAATTACATTACTTTTCCATGAACGATGCTTGAATACATTTCATTACTCTCTTGTGATAAAATCTACACTCTCCTCACTTGAGAAGTAAATATGTAATATGTTTTAGTATATTTTAATATAATCAAACTTCTTATACATATTTTTTCTCTATTTTTGATTCACAATATCATTAACATCAAGGTAATTAAAACCGGAACGAGTATTGAACCGGAGAGGGTAAAGGTTCAGGGTTTTTGGGTCGAACCGGAACTAATAAAATATTATTTTTTTAAATATTATCTTTGAAATATATGTATGTATAAATTGAAATGTTATGTATATATTATATATTTTTAAATATATATATATATATATATATATATATATATATATATATAACATTTCAATTTATACATAAAATAACATGTAGCTTAGTGGTAAGATGGCTTTTTGTGGCCTTGAGAACAGGGGTTCAAGCCCTGTTGAGACCAAAATTGATTTTTTTAATATAAAAGCAATTAAAAATTTCAAAAAAAAAACCGGTTCGACCCCTGACCGGCCGGTTTTGGCCGGATCCCACCGGTTCTACCGCCAGACCGGCCGGTTCTCTGCTAGACAGTTCTTGGGGGTCACCCAGACCGGACACATTCCTGGTTTCCAGTCCAACCGGTCGGACCGACCGATCCGGTCCGGTTTTGATTACCATGATTAACATACAATTTTAAATAGGGATGACAAAGTAGGTCAGCCCGCTCCGGCTCATCTCCCCATGAGCCCGCCAAAAATGAGGCAGGATGGGCCAGCCCACCATGAGGTGGTGGGCTTAGAAAGTGAGTCCACCCCGCCCCACTGCGGGTTGGCAGGCCGGCGGGTTGACCCGCCTTAAAAATAAAAAAAAAACCCAAAAAATGGATTTTGGTCTATAAAAGTGGCGGGTTGGCCCGTCTAAGCCCACCCTGAAACATGCCAAAATGACGTGTTGGCGGGCTGGCCGTCCAAAATACATACAAACATTATAAAAAAAAATTAGTTAAAAAATATTTAAAAAATTGGCCAAGCGAGCTGGCCCGCCCTGCCCATGGCCCGTGCGGGCTAGGCGGAATGGATTATGCGGGGTGGTGGGCTGACATACCCTAACCCACCCCCGCCCCATTTAGGCAGGATGGCGGGCCTGCCCGTATTGCCACCCTAAGTTTTAAACCCTGTTATCAACTATGGAGCAATAAAAAATAAAATAAAAAACTTGGGTAATTTATTAAAGCTGATAAAAGGATTATTTAAAATTGAGTTTTATATTCTAAAGTCTAAAATTAACAATAAAATATTTAAAATTAATTATCACTGACATTAAAAGTTATAAAAAGGAATTATTTTTCCTAAACGATGGTTTAAAGTTATTTACTACCATTAAAATATCCGTTTGCGTTAAAATGGATTAAAGTGTAATTCACATTTACTAGTTAGGCTTTGTTTGGCAAAAATTAGCAGATGACAGATAAGCTAGCGGATAGCAGATGAGTTAATAGCGAATAAGCTAACAGATTGAATCTGAAGTGTTTGGTAAAATTAGTGGTTGAACTAAATAATGAATGTAAAAGGACACAAAATGAATTATTCTCTCAACTATTATTAGTATATAATAGAGGATAGAAAACAAATTTATTTAAAACAATGACGGTAAAAAGTGTTTGGTAAAATTTATTTAATACACTATTTTGAAAAAACGCTATAAGCTACTGGAAAAATGCTATCGGCTAGTAGTTACCAAATAGTTCTATTTTTTTAAATAAGTTATCTGCTAGTCAAATCCGCTATAAGCTAACAGATTGTACTTACCAAACAGAGCCTTAAGAGATAAGAGTGTAATTCAAGTTTTTCTTAGGGGAAGGAGTATAATTTACTCTGCATATATACTTTTCAAGGGAGGGAAGTGCAGGGGCGGACCTACATGCAATTCAGGGTGTGCACATGCACCCCCTGAGTTTTTTAAAATTCCACTTAGTTCCTTGTAATTTTTTTATTTTGACCCCTCTGACTTTGTAGTTTTGCACCTACCGCTCACGATTGTCCCGTCTCTCTCATCTCACTCGCCCAAATTGTTTCCTGATAAAAACACAAAGATCAATTTAGTCTCTGAAAAATAAAAAATACTAATTTGCTCCTCAAAAATCTCAAATTTTAGTCAAATTAGTCATTTTTAGGATTTTTAGAGACATTTTAGTCTCGTTCATAGACTAATTAATTTGACCGATATTAGAGACTCTTAAGGCTAAATTGAAATTGTTTTTCATTTCTCAAGGGCTAAATAGGTCTTTGTGTTTAATTGTTTATTGTGAAAGACCACTTATGTTTTCACTCCTTTTATTTATAAACAAAAAACATAGAACTCATTGTATTGTTATTTTGAAAACCGGAAACAAGGCCTACTATACGGGTACCTAACATAGGGGTTTTGGCAGTAGCTAGTTTATTGTTAATTTCATTTATTTTGACATTAACTTTGCTTTTTCATCGTAGGAGATTAAATTGTAGAAGATAACGAACAAATTTTTGAAGAGGAGATTATCATCAAATGAGCAATAATCTTGTGAAATCAAGTTTTCAACAATACATCGAAATTAATTTAGAAAAGTTGCCATTAGATTCAGGAACTCGAATTAAAATGTCCACATATTATCCTAATGATCAAGATAAGATACAAATAATATATTTACAAAAAAGAAGATATAATAATTATTAATTGAAGTTAAATGATTTAACCCCACTGACTCAGGGTCCTAGATACGCCACTGGGGAAGTGTAGATTTTAACATAAGAAGAGAAGAGAGTGTAATTCAAGTTTCTCTCAGAGAATGAGAGTCTAATTTATCCTAAAATAAATGATTTGGTTAATTACAAATAACAACATTAGTTACGTTATTGCAAAAAAAAAAATTACATTAAAATATTCTAAATATTAACTATATTAATTACTCACTGGTATTTATCTACTAAACGTGGTGACTTGAGTTGAGAGGATTAGGATTACCCTCTATTATGAGTGGTTTGGTTTGTGGGGCTGATTTTGCAATCAATTTACTATTGCAAAAATATCATCGTTTTCTTTCAATGTAGTCGCAAATAACGTGATTTTATAAATTTAAATTTCTTGTTTTTTTTTCTTTGTTTCAAATGCAAAACGAATTCTCTATAAGTTTTATATATTTTTGAAAATTGCAACATTTTTTTTTATCAAACTTTAATTTATTTTGTTAAAAAATTGTTTTTCAAATGAAAGGAAGGAAAAGAGAGGAAAAAAAAAACAAATAAACAACAAAAGACAAGCATTGTGATTAAAACAAAATGGGTTCAATAATGCGGTGCCCTCCAGCCCATATTACGAATACTTAGATGATGAAGGAGCCAATTTAGACTATACTAGAGTTGGTGGCTTATCTACTATTTTTAAAATAAAATAAAAATAGTAGATAAGCCAATTTAGATTATACTAGAGTTGGTGGCTTTCCCGGGAAATCTATAAAATATCAATCAAAGTATTGCTCTTCAGCACAATCCCACTGCTAGTTTGATTACTTATCAAAACAAGAAAAAACACACATTGCAGCCTTGTTTTAACTATAATTTTATTCAAATGGCAGTGGAAAACAAAATCCTCATCCTCGGACCCACAGGAGCCATTGGAAGACACATAGTTTGGGCGAGTGTTAAAGCAGGAAATCCCACGTTTGCTTTAGTTAGGAAGACCCCCGGCAATGTTAACAAGCCAAAGCTCATCACAGCCGCAAATCCCGAAAGCAAGGAACAACTCCTCGAGAGTTTCCAAAATTCCGGAGTTATTCTGCTCGAGGTGAGTGCTTTCAATATCAATTTTGATTTCGGTATTATTTCAAACTAATTAAATCGTTCTTATATTATGTCTCTATCTCTCTTTCTCTCTGACTCCGCAGGGTGATATAAATGATCATGAAAGTCTAGTTAAGGCAATCGAGCAAGTTGATGTTGTGATTTGCGCAGCAGGTAGACTACTAATAGAGGATCAAGTGAAGATCATCAAAGCAATTAAAGAAGCTGGAAACATCAAGGTGAGCGCACATATAGATTAGGCCCTTAACCCTTTTACAATGATATACATTTTTGCACTTCAATAATTCCTTCAATTGTTGGACTTGCGCTAGTTATATTAAGCACTGATTCCCAATTTCTAATTTCAACAGAGATTCTTCCCATCTGAATTTGGGCTAGATGTGGATCGTCACGATTCAGTTGAGCCAGTGAGACAAGTTTTCGTGGAAAAAGCAAACATCCGAAGAATTATTGAATCCGAAGGAATTCCCTACACTTATCTTTGTTGCCATGCCTTTACTGGTTACTTCTTGCGTAACTTGGCACAACTCGATGCCACTGATCCTCCTCGCGACAAGGTTGTCATTCTTGGAGATGGAAATGTCAAAGGTAACAACTTAGTTACAGACCGTTTTAGCATAAGTAATAAGTAATGAATAACATAATACAACTAGCAGATAGACCCGTGCTGAGCACGAATACTAGAAAATCGGCAAGAAATATTTTTTCTATATAAAAGATGGAGATGCTGACACGTAACACAACGTCGATAACCAAATTAAGTGTAGTTAGTTTTCTTAAATAAAAGATAATAGAATATGGAGATGCCGATAGATGGCGCAACGTGGATAACCAATCTAAATATAAGTAGTTTTCATATAGATAATAGATAGATTGCTTAAACATTTGAATTACTTGTTTCAGGAGCATATGTGACTGAGGCTGATGTGGGGACCTATACCATCAGAGCAGCAAACGACCCCAAAACATTGAACAAAGCCGTCCACATAAGACTCCCTGCCAATTATTTGACTACAAATGAGATTGTTTCCATGTGGGAGAAAAAGATTGGAAAGACACTCGAGAGAACTTATGTTTCAGAGGAAAAAGTTCTTAAGGACATCCAAGGTCAGTAGAAACACTCATTTTAGAATTCACATATTCAACTTTATATTAGTGATATGAATTAAGCATCTATTGATTTTTGGTGTTTGTTTGTTTTATTGCAGAGTCATCCTTCCCTCATAACTACCTGTTGGCTTTGTACCACTCACAACAGATAAAGGGAGATGCAGTGTATGAGATTGATCCTGCCAAAGACGTTGAGGCTTCTGAATTGTATCCTGACGTCAAATACACCACTGCCGACGAATATTTGATTCAGTTCATCTGAAATCTGAGGGATGCGTTTTTGTCACACTGCAAAATGCTTAATGAGACCAGTGCCCCCCTTTTTTTAAGTGGTTCCACAAGTCGTAGGCTTTGTACTACTACCATTGTTTGTTACTTGTGCTTTTCCTTATTCAATAATCCCTTCTCATATTGGTGTACTCTTGTATCGAAAAAATTACTATATTGTAATATGTTTGGTGGTTTTCACATTTTTATACCATTCTCCGATTACAGTGCATTAACGGAATAAAAGATGATGGAATTGTTTAATTGATTTTTCCAAACCACATCAATTTGACGACCAATTTTGGACTCTAATCGAGTCATCTAAAAAATCTTTAGGTTAATAGGTTTACGATATATTTTGAACTATATTCAATGTAAGTGAATGTTAGTATTGCAAAAAAGAAACAGAATGAATGTAAGAATAGAAAGTTATCAGAAGTAAAATTCGCCATGAATGTTCTTAATGAACTAAAATGAGTAAAAGCAAGTACACATAGAAATTGAATCAGAGTAATTGGAATTCAAGAGAAAGAAGAAATGTTTCTCATTGATTCAAGATAAAATGATTACAACTTGTCTTATCTTATCTTAGTTATACTAAAGCAAGAAAGCCGAAAATATTGAAAACAAAAGAACCAATAAGCTGGAAATTCAGTTGGGAACCATTGGAGTGTGGAATTCGTGAATCAACCAAATTGGGTCTTGGGCCTAAGTCTCTCAAACCATCACTCACTTATTACCCCCGCAAGCCGAGGGTTGGAATATGTTCACCAATCCTAGCTTGGAAATGAAGCACAAAAACAACTTGGGAAGATATATTGCATTTGGTGAATAAATCTACCAACGGATCAAATGAAGGGATAGGTTGAAGTTTGAGTAGCCCAGAAGACAGGCGTTCACGAACAATGAATATTTTTAGGACGCTGCTATCACCACCCCTATTTTTTTTAATTTTCCCACCCTTCTTCTTTTTTCCTTTTCCCAAACTACTCCTACCCGTCGCTCTCCCTTTCCACTCTCCCTCTCCTTTCCTTGCAACTCCCACCTCCACCACATCCCCTACTCCCCTCCTTTGCAACTCTAAGTCCCTAACCCTTACCTCGTCCACCCACTCCCCTTCCCCTACAACCAGAGGCGGAGCCAGTGGGGGACTGAGTGGTGCCATGGTCCCCCCGAGGATTTTTAATTTCATTTAATATTTCCATATAAAACTACTATTCTATTTCCTATTTCTTTTTACACCATTGATCTAAGATTGGGGTAAACGGAAGATGAACAGTGACATTTGTCATTGTAAAATCCAAAGACCGGTAAACCTGTAGTTTTCTAATTGATATTTACATGGTTTGAAAATATAATATTAGGGTGCCCCTTTAATGTTTTTAACTATCATTTTCTTCACTGGTAATATTGGGTTGTTTCATCCTTTTTCCATACATTATCTTGGTAATATCAAGGTTAATGTTTATGATCTGGAAATATAATATTAGGGAACCTCTTAATATTTATTTATTATTGTAACACCCTATACTAGTCTCTATAATCTAGTATAAGACATTAGCATAATATAGGTCGTTAGAAGATAGTTTTAATTATAAACAGGTCTCAAATGCCCTTGCAAGTCGCATAAATACAAAACATATTCAAAACATGTGACGTCAAGTAAGTACATAATATAAGTCTCAAAATACATATATATAAAATAAAGAGACAACATCTGAAGTGCCTGTGCCCAACTGAGAAACGCCGGGTCTAAATCTGCTTATCTGAAATCAAAGAAAACCTAGTGAGAAATTAATCTCAATGAATTCCTGCAAAAACAACATACAATTCATCCAGATACATAATCTAAGTGGCAATTAAATTTACACGTAACATCCTTAATTATTTTCTTAAAACTTTGCTAGGCACCCAAGTGTGAGAACTTAAGATGCTCTAGCAATTAGGTTGATATGGCAGTCGGAGCTCTATGACACAAGTTCAGGCGTCCCTGAAATTGCTATTACCATACCCTGGCCTCTACAAATGGAAGGCTAAATAAAATTTATCCCATTACCAATGAATGAGATATTGATAGCTTGCTTAGTTCGGGAACCTTGCGCTCCACTAAACAAAGTCTACCTTAAGCTTGAATGTTACGTAGAAATTAATCCCTACTTAATATTTCACCATTATTAAAATTTTGCTCTTCAAAAAGCCAAGAGATATTCTAATTTACTATAATACATCTTGCATACTGTATTACTTAATAAATTCTAGCTCTCTACAATTTATGAAGCAAGTACAACATGGATCACTACCATTTGTTTACTAACAACATTTCAGAAATTAGGCTCCCCTTGAGGCAGGTTTTCCTACTCAAAACTCAATGAAACTGCATAAAACAAAAGCTTATTTTGTAGAGAATTTTCTCTAGTTCCCAGTGATGTAAGAACCATTTCAACAACTCCAAGAGGCCAGAATAGACAAAATACTGAAAGAGGTCCTATACGGGTTCAGAATCTATATCCAGAAAGTAAGACCAGTTTACTCTTTCAATTTATAATGAAAAGTGGTGAAGTTTGTGTCCAAAATGAAGATAATCAAGTCTAGTTTTAAACGAAACAAGAATCATTTCAATCCAAGCCCTGTGGAGTGCTTAGTTTGATAAACATTACAAGCAGGTGAACAGCCAACCTACAGGGTAGTGAATATCATGACCTGTAACTTAAAACCAACTTTTCTCCCTTATTTTTCCATGCAAAACAGCAAACTTGGAGCCTAAATTTAAGGGAATTTTATCTATTTTCCAAAAAGGTCAATATCACTCTGAGATGAGTTTTGTGCGAGGAGTTATGAATCAAACAATCACTATAGGTCCATACGGGCCAGAGAATACAAGCAGTGACTTGTAGCTAAAATTTCTCCTTCAATTCTAAACCAAAAGCAACAAAGCCAGTGTCTAAATTGAAGGGTTTGAGTCTAGTTTCTAATGAAACCAACCCCATTTCGTTGTGACTTCTGTGGAAGTCACAGTGAACCAAAAGTGGAACATACTTCATTACGGGTTGAGGGACAACACCTTGCCCTTTCCAATTCCAAACAGTTATCACAACCAAATTAACACTATTCTATCATCAATCAACCATAAATACATTACAAACATTGTAGCGACCGAAAGATCCGGAGGGATTTATTCGAGTTTAATGGAGCCGCCACCAATAATTTGTTTTCGAAGGAAAAACATTGGAAAAACCTTTTTTGAAGAAAAGTGGTCCTTCAGACCGGATTTGGGTTCGGGAGTCGATTATGCGTAGGGAAGGTATTAGCACCCCACGACATCCTTTCGAAGAAGGTTACCTCTAATTGATTGTGCAAAACTTATTAACTTCTAAAAAAATATTTATTTCCCTTTTATTAAAAAAAGACAAGGATTTACAATGATGAAATAAATAAAAAAAAGAGGCTTAATAAAAGTTGTTTATTTTTGTGCTTGACAGGAGTATGCCTCTGCTCCTACGTATCTCCGGGTGCAGTGGAGAAATCAAATGCTACGTAGTTCTTGGGTAGAAAATGGTTGTGTGTTGGTTGTTTTTAATTGTATATTTTTTGATGGAAAAAAAGGTAGGTTTTATAGGGACCAAACAAGAAGCAATCAAGAGTGGCCCTCATTAATAACCTTTTTTATTTATAAAATTAATGGTGTTCGTAATGATCAAACGGGAAGCAATCTCGAGTGATCATTACTAGTAAAAAAAACTTAATTTTATTTTTATGAAGAGGATATGTTTTCATGGGGACCAAACAAGAAGCAATCAAGAGTGGTCCTCACTAACGACCCATTTTTATTTAGAAAATTAAGATATTTGTAATGACTAAACGGGAATCAATCTCAAGTAATCATTACTAGTAAATTAATTTTCGTGATTTTTATCAAATGTTTTTTAAGAAAAAATAGGGTTTCGATATTTGTATGTGAAATTTAGTTGAATGAGATTATACTAATTTGACTAGAAATAAATAAAAAAAGAAAGGAAAAGAAAAGAAACACAAAAACAAAAAAAGGAGGGGGGCGTAAATAAAAAGAAACTGGGTGTGAAAAGAAAAAAAATAAAAGATAACAGAACATGAAATAAAGGGAGGCGTAAATAAAAAGAAAGGGGTGTGAAAAGGAAAAAAATAAAAATAAGAAAAAATAGCAGAACATGAAATAAAGGGGAGGGCGTAAAACCTAAAACACACACACACAAACACAACAAATGAAGAAAGAAAGAGGCAAGCGCCATGAGAGGAAAAAAAAAAAAAGAAGATGAGGGGGAGAGAGAGAGGGATGGTGGGATGGCGAGGAAGAAGAAGGGGAAGAGGGGAGGGCCGCGGCCGCCACGCGCCAGTCCTTGACCGCACGCGGCCGCGCTGGAAGGAGGAGTTGCGTGAGAGGGGGAGAAGAAAAGGTGGGGGAGATCACGCAGAGGAGAGGGAGAGTGAGAGAGATCGTGGGAGAGGATGAGGTGAGCAAACCTTCTTCTTTTCTTCCCTTTTCTTCTTCTTCTTTCTTCTTTCTTCTTCTTTTCTGCTTCTTCTCTTTGCTTCTTCTCTCTGCTTTTTTCTGCGTTTTTTTTTTGTTTCTGCTGGTTTTTTTGCGTTTTTTTTGCTTCTTCTTGCTTTTTTTCTTGTTTCTCTGCTTTTCGTTTTTGTGTTCTGATTTGGTGAATTAGGGCTTCAGTGTGGAGCCCCTAATTCTTTGGTTGGTAGTCAAATGCCCAGAAAAATCTCCCTTTGAGTGAATTTGCTGGTGGTATTTATAGGCAAAGTTTTGCCTTATACGAGATATAGACAGTGTGGTCAATTTTTATCTCTACATCATCTTTTTTAATTTTTCAAATTGTTGCCATTTTGGTGTTCTATTACTCTGGTCTAGGATGGTTGTTTCCCCCAAGCCCCTGTCGTATGCCTGTTTCAATTTCCTGGTTTGACTTTGTTTTCCTTCATTTGTCTGATTGGCAGAATCCCTTTTGCTCTCAACAGGTAGAGGTTTCCTTTCTCATCTTTGGGTGGTCTTCTCAATGGAGAACAAAGCTTGAGACGATAGGTTGGCTAGCTCAGCAGGGTGGCTCAGAAAGGAGGATTTGTCCTCTTCTTGTTGTCACAGCATCTTGAACGTCGTGTTTTTTTTTCTTTTTTTTTCTTTTTTGTGTTTCATTCTGATTTCTTGTAGTTTTGTTTTGGGCTTGATTTGTATTTATTGGATTTATTGGACAAGTAATGGACATTATGGACTGTTTGTTTGTATTTTTCTGTAATGGACATGGTTATCATTTTTGGACTTATGCTTGTGGTTGTAATCTATAACAAAAAGGCCAGCCATTGCACCTTCTTTTTATTTATTGCAATTGGGCTAAGATTAGCCCAAAGGATTAACAAAAATGAACCTGAAATGTGTTGTTAAGAATAAAGTAAAACAAAAAATAAAATATAAATTACAGGAGGTAGGTGGAAAAAATTAGGGTATAACAGCTGCCCCTCTTTAGTTATATTTTATTAGAAAATGTGAATAACAAAGGTTTTCATATTTCCGTCATAAAATAGAAGTAAAGATAAATACACTATTTTTTGTCCCGAACCAGGATAGACAAAGGATGGGGTGAGGAATGACAGAGAAGGATTAACGCTTGGTGCGTTTATCGGAAAGCAATAAAGAAGGGCCACCGCCAGGTCGGGTACTGACGCGGCGGTAGGAAAAGTAAAAATGAGGGATTAACGCTTGGCGCGTTTATTGGAAAGCAATAAAGGAGGATCACCGCCAGGACGGGTACTGACGCGGTGATCGAAAAAGCAGTAATGAGTGATTAACGCTTGGCGCGTTTATCAGAAAACTATAAAGAAGGGTCACCGCCAGGTCGGGTACTGACGCGGTGATTGGAAAGCAATAATGAGGGTTCGACGCCAAATAAGGTATTGACGCGTCGATGGGAAGCAATAAAGAAGGATCACCGCCAGGTCGGGTACTGACACGGTGATCGGAAGGTTCGACGCCAAGTAGGGTATTGATGCGTCGATGGAAAGCAATAAAGAAGGATCAACATCAGGTCTGGAACTGATATGTTGGTCAAAAAGCAATAATGAGGGACTACCACCATGTCGGGTATTGACGCGGTAATCTTAAAGCAATAAAAAGGGGTGATGCTTGGCGCGTTTATCATAAAATTATAAAGAAGGATCTCCGCCAGGTCCGGTACTGACGCGGTGATCGGAAAGCAATAAAGAAGGATCAACATCAGGTCCAGAACTGATATGTTGGTCAAAAAGCAATAATGAGGGACTACCACCAGGTCGGGTACTGACGCGGTAATCTTAAAGCAATAAAAAGGGGTGATGCTTGGCGCGTTTATCATAAAATTATAAAGAAGGATCTCCGCCAGGTCGGGTACTGACGCGGTGATCGGAAAGCAATAAAGAGTGAGCGATACTTGGCGTGTCGCTCAGAAAGCAAAATAAAGGACCAATGCTAGGCGCATTGTGCGTAGCGAATGAAGGATCAAAATTTGGCGCACGGACCAGGTGTAACAAAACGGCTAAAAGGTGATGATATGAAGATGATGCACGAATATATGGTATGTGATGCATGTATGCAATGCAGTTATTATTTTTACTGATTCCTCATCCCGTATGATCTCTAGTGCTTAAAGATATTGGATGGACTGAGATTCGTCGAATTTAGTCATGCTATGCTTTGATTGGGAGGGAGCGCAAGTTATCAATGCAGCGCTAGTTACTTTTTAAAGGTAATCCCTTTGCCCTTTTTGAAACTTATTTGTTGAGATTTGGCGTTTCCTCGTGATTCTTAAGATGTATATAATATCCGTAATGCTTTTCCATATCATCACATGCTTCACAATTCAGTGCCTATTATCATAAAACAACATTTTGAAATACGAGAACGGAAGTGTTTGGTATTCAAAAAAGAGTTATGTGTACAAGGATTGAAGTTACACAGACTTGAAGATACATCAAGAAAAATGCAGGAAGAAGAAAAAACAAAGAAAGACAATAACTAGGCAGATATTTTATAGTTTGTGTCTTTGTAGGAACAAATGCCAACTTCCCATATCCATAACTTTAATTACTCATTACTCTACTACAGCACTGCCCCAGTTGGGTAAGAGCCTCTTGATGCACCAGCCTTCTTCAATATCTGATTTTAGACCCTAACTTTTGCTTGGATTGCTCTTTCAAGTTTTCAATCCAACGGGTTGCTCTAATTTTGCCTAGGTTGCCCTTTCAGGTTTTCAACCTAGCGAGCTCACTTTGCTTGGCTTTTCATATGTTTTTCTTTTTTAGGCGTAATATTTTTTGACTGCATCAGAGTTTACTGGGAGCGGGATATCTTCACCGTCCATCCTTGTGAGGATTAAGGCTCCTCCAGAAAAAGCCTTCTTCACAACATACGAGCCTTCATAATTCGGAGTCCATTTTCCATGAGAATCCTTTTGGATGGGCAAAATCTTCTTGAGTACTAGGTCTCCTTCTTGGAATTCCCGAGGGCGAACTTTCTTTTCGTAAGCCTTCTTCATCTGTCTTTGATATAGTTGTCCATGACATAAGGCCATCACTCTCTTTTCTTCAATGAGATTCAATTGATCGGTAGAGCCTGAACCCATTCTGCCTCTTCTAGTTTTGTCTCCATCAATACCCTTAACGAGGGGATCTCAACTTCAATGGGAAGCACTGCTTCCATTCTGTACACCAGCGAGAAATGGGTTGCCCCTGTTGAGGTGCGAACCGAAGTTCGATAACCGTGTAAGGCAAAAGGGAGCATTTCATGCCAGTCTCTAAATGTTACCACCATCTTTTGGACAATCTTCTTGATGTTCTTATTTGCAGCTTCAACTGCCCCATTCATCTTTGGGCGGTACGTTGAGGAATTATGATGTTGGATCTTGAAGTCATTACACAACTCCTTCATCATCTTGTTGTTCAAATTAGTCCCGTTATCAGTGATGATCGTATTTGGCAAACCATAGCGGCAGATCAAATCTCTCTTGATGAATTTGACAACCACATTTTTTGTCACATTCACATATGAAGCCGCTTCAACCCATTTAGTGAAATAGTCGATTGCGACAAGAATGAAACGATGTCCATTGGATGCCTTAGGTTCAATGGGTCCAATGATATCCAATCCCCACATTGAGAAAGGCCATGGTGCTGTTAAGATGTTCAAAGAGACTGGTGGCACATGGATATTATCGGTGTAAATCTGACACTTGTGGCATTTCTTCACATAACCAAAACAATCAGTCTCCATAGACAACCAATAGTAGCCAGCCCTCAAGATTTTTCTTGCCATTGCATGTCCATTTGCGTGAGTCCCAAAGGAACCTTCATGAACCTCTCGCATAATCTTTTCCACCTCAGTCTTATCAACACACCTGAGAAGTACCATGCCATGGTTTCTCTTATAAAGCACTTCGCCGTTTAGAAAGAATCCCATTGCCAATCGCCTTAATGCCCTTTTATCATTTTCTGAGACATTAGGAGGATATTCTCTACTTGTGATGTATCGTTTGATGTCGTAATACCAGGGTTTGCCATCAGGCTCTCATTCTATTGCTAGGCAGTGTGCCGGCCGGTCGTGATTCTGTATTTTTATGAGCGGTAGGCTCTCCCTGTTACTGATTTTGAACATTGATGATAGAGTAGCTAAGGCGTCAGCTAGCTAATTATCTTCATGCGGAATGTGATGGAAGGTGACTTCATCAAACTGTTCCATCAATTCTTTGATGTGATCGTGGTAAGGAACTAATTTGGAATCCCTCGTTTCCCATTCGCCTTTTAACTGATGGATAACCAAAGCTGAGTCTCCATATACTTCGAGAACTTTGACCTTCGATTCAATGGCCGCCTGAATGCCCATGGCACATGCCTTATACTCTGCCATATTGTTTGTACAATCGAAACACAATCTCGCAGTAAATGGGATGAAATGATTTTCTGGGGAAATCAGCACAGCTCCAATCCCATGTCCCAATGAATTAGAGGCACCGTCAAACAACAAGATCCATTTTTCACCATCAGGGGTTTCTTTTCCTTCAAATAGAGCCATTATGTCTTCATCTGGGAAATCTGCTTTGCATTGGTGATAGTCTTCCACAGGTTGATGAGCCAAGTATTCAGCTAAGGTACTGTCTTTAATTGCCTTTTGGGTGACATACACAATATCATACTCAGATAACAACATTTGCCAATGAGCAATTCTTCCTGTGAGAGCAGGCTTTTCAAAAATATACTTGATCGGATCCATTTTGGACACCAAACAAGTTGTATGGGATAGCATATATTGTCTCAAACGATGTGCGGCCCAGGCTAGCGCGCAATATGTTCGTTCTAACAATGAATACCTCGTCTCGCAGCTAGTGAATTTCTTGCTCAAGTAGTAAATGGCATGCTCCTTCTTACCAGATTCATCATGTTGTCCTAGCACACAACCCATTGATTCGTCCAATACTGTTAAGTACATGAGGAGGGGTCTCCCCGGCACAGGGGGTACCAAAACCGGTGGATCTTGTAAGTACTGTTTGATTTTCTCAAAAGCTTTCTGGCAATTGTCGTTCCATTTGGTTTCCTGATTCTTACACAGCAGCTTGAAAATTGGCTCACAAGTAGCAGTTAGCTGAGATATAAACCTGGCGATATAATTCAATCTTCCCAGGAATCCACGAACTTCTTTTTCGGTGCGAGGAGTCGGCATTTCAAGGATTGCTTTTACTTTGGCCGGATCAACTTCTATTCCCTTCTGGCTGACTATAAACCCTAGCAGCTTGCCTGACCTTACACCAAAACTACACTTAGCTGGGTTTAACCGGAGTTTATACTTCCTCAGTCGCTCAAAAAGTTTTTGTAGGTTAATAGCATGACCTTCCTCTGTTTTGGACTTTACAATCATGTCATCCACATAGACCTCTATCTCTTTGTGCATCATGTCGTGGAACAAAGCCACCATTGCTCTTTGGTATGTTGCCCCAGCATTTCTTAATCCAAACGGCATTACTTTGTAACAGAAAGTTCCCCATAAAGTGATAAATGTGGTTTTCTCCATATCCTCGGGAGCCATCTTGATTTGATTATAGCCAGAATATCCATCCATGAAAGAGAAGACAGAGTGTTGAGCTGTGCTATCTACCAAGACATCAATATGTGGTAAAGGGAAGTCATCCTTAGGGCTGGCCCTGTTTAGATCTCTATAGTCAACACACATTCGGACCTTTCCGTCTTTCTTTGGGACTGGGACAATATTAGCCACCCATTGAGGGTATTTTGCTCTGACCGTAAAAACCGGCCGAATCGCTTTTTTTACCTCATCTCTAATCTTGAGTGACATCTCCGGCTTGATCCTTCTCAACTTCTGTTTGACCGGTGGGCACTCGGGTTTTAATGGCAATTTGTGCTCGACTATGCTATTATCTAATCCAGGCATATCTCGGTATGTCCACGCGAAAACATCCGCATATTCAAATAGGAGTTTGACCAATTTTTCTCGCTCGCTGCTTTTCATTGTGGTTCCAATCTTAACTTATTTCTTGTCATTTTCAGTGCCCAGATTGATTGTTTCAGTTTCTTCCTCGTGGGGTTGAATCACTTTAGCTTCTTGTTCCACCAACTTCATTAATTCAGGAGGGGTATCCCAATTGTCCTCATTATCTTCCTCAGTATGATTAATGGGGTATTCAAAATTATAGTATGAGTTACTGGCATCGTTATTTTCAAAGACAATGTTTTTGGATCTGCATTAGTTAAAAATAATGAAATGAAAAGTGGGAAAAGATGAAGAGAGATGGAAAGGAAAGAAAAAGAAATGATTGGAAAATTCAAAGTGCATTTTATTGATAATGATACTGAAATAAAACATGTGCGCCCTTTTGACAATAAATTATTCTAAAGCCTTGGGCAGAGCAATAGAATTTGTATTACATAATTACTTTGAATCAAAGATCACGGGAAACTCAACAATCTCCCAATTTCCAAGTTCTTCATTTGGCGAGCAAGGGTGGACAAGGTTGACGTTGTTGTTTTCTGCACTGCGATCGTCCTTGATAGCTGCTATCTGATTTGGATTCAATATTCCTGCACTCCGAAAGCTTTGCCTGATGTCACAGATGGGGATACTCTCATCTTTTGGCTCCCTGCCTTCTAGTCTAGCTATCCTCTTTTCTTTTCTTTCTTTGGCAATTCTCTTTTTGTCAAACCTGTTAGGTTCGTATCCCAACCCATATCTGTTTCTGTTATCTGGAAGTTCTACCAGCATCACGATCCCTTGTTCATATCTTCCCAATCCACATCCAGCCTGATACCCTCCTTTCATCATAACTTTAGCGATCATCATGGAGGTTTTAGACAGCTTTGGTTTCTTCATTAGGACTCCTTCTCCTGCGGAGGTGGCATTCGCAATCTCTAACGTTTGAAAAGACGTCTCAAGAGCTTCTTCTGTAGCCTCAATATAGCGCGTGGAGGATGGCTTACTTACTAGCATCTCTTCTTCACCAGAGATAGTCACCAACTTATTATCCATTGAAAATTTCAGCTTTTGGTGTAAGGTTGAAGGCACAACTCCAGCCGAATGGATCCATGGTCTTCCAAGGAGGCAACTGTATACTGGTACGATTTCCATCACCTGAAAGACTACCTCGAATGTGCGAGGGCCGACTTGTATAGGTAGCTCGATTTCTCCAATAACCTCTCTTCTAGACCCATCGAAGGCTCTTACCACCATGGTGCTAGGCTTCATATATGATCCGTCAACAGACAACTTTCAAAAGGTAGATTTTGGCATAACATTTAGAGATGACCCATTATCGACGAGTACCCTAGCAAGGATATAGTCTCCACACTTCACAGAGATGTGCAATGCTTTGTTATGCCCCATTCCTTCAATTGGAATTTCTTCATCAGTGAAGGTAAGGTAATTACTAGCAACAATATTACCCACAATCCCGTCGAATTGGTTCACCGTGATGTCATGGGTGACATGAGCTTCATTTAGCACTTTCATCAATGATTCCCTATGGCGCTCAGAATTCAGCAGCAGTGATAACACAGATATTTTTGCAGGAGTATGATTCAACTGATCCACCACCTTATATTCACTCTGCTTCATAAATTTCAGGAATTCATAAACCTCTTCTTCAGACACTACTTTCTTGTTTCCTTCTTCTTTCTTTGCCTTATTACCCATATCTTTATCAATGGATTCTTCTTCTTTATCTTTTCCCTTGCGAGCTTTGTCCATGGGTCCGATAGGGGTATAAATTCGTCCACTTCGGGTCATCCCACCGATTCCCGAGATGTTAGTGATAGCAGGATTTCCAGATCCAGACGCCGCTTTTAACTGGTCATCCCCTAAATTGTCCACAAAGACCTTCATATTGTAATCCCATGGCACTGCATTAACGTTATTGAAAGGGAAAGGAGTTGGTACACGGATAGTTATCGGTTTAGGCACGCCTCGGACTGGCTTTAGATTTCCCTTGTTGTAGCAAATCTCCAATGGTTTTGGGAAAGTCATGTTTTTATCCTCACTTGACTGAAGGGTCAATATGCTTTCATCTTTTTTCACACAACCTACCTGTATCAAGTGTCTATCTAACAATTCTTGGAGAATTTGCCTGAATTCCTCGCATTCCTCTATGCAATGATTGTCATCAGGATGCAAGCTACACAAGTCCCTCTCATTGTATTTCATCCCAATTATACCGAACTTGCAGAGTTTGGCATAAATGACCTTTAAGGGAGTACGAATATCCTCCACTTTCATTGTCAGGGGCTGATTCCTAAATTCTTCAATCATGGCGTTGACTGCTGAACCTCCATGACCTGGAAGGGGATTATTACCCACATTAGGTCCATCCTCCTTAAAACTCAACCATTTGGCATTGATCAGATCTTGAACCACGTACTTCAAAGCCTTGCAATTTTTCGGTTGTGTGACCTCATCGCCTCGCATGAAACTCACACTTGGCATTTAGGTCATACCCTCTTGGGAAGGGAGGTTGGAGTGGTTTCATTGAGCATGGAGAGACCAAGGAGTTACTGATTAGGTGCTGGAACAAATCCGTATAGGTCATGGGAATATGATCAAATTGGACTGCTTTCTTTTCTTGGTCATTTGGTTGTTTCTGGTTTTGGTTCGGTTGGGTGGGAGCAACAGGCTGTGCTTGTGTTTGGATGGGGGAAGGTGGTCGAAAGGGCATCATTGGTTGGTTTGGCCGGGGGGTAGGATTATGAGAGGCGGCGGCAATGTATGGAGGTGGGAAATAGGGGTATGGAAAAGGATGTGGGAAATTGGTAAAGAAATGGAGTGGTTTTCCTTGTGCTTGTCCTCTCGGGCTCGTCATCACAGCATTGGTTTCCCCTTCTTTCTTCTTTACGAAGTTTGTTGGGGGTCTCTTGATATTACTAGTTCCAGCAAAACTTTGGGCAATCTTTCCATTCCTCATTCCTCCTTCAACTCTTTCCCCTACGATGACCATATCTGAAAAATTTGATGATATACTTCCGATCATTTTGTCATAGAAGGGTGATTGAAGAGTATCCATGAACATGGCCACCATTTCTTTTTCAATCAGAGGCGGTTCCACTTGGGCTGCCAGTCCTCTCCATCGTTGGGCATATTCCTTGAAAGTCTCATTGTCTCTTTTTGCCATGTTTTGCAACTGCATTCTATCAGGAGCCATATCAATGTTATACTTATACTGCTTCAAAAAGGCATCCGCCAAATCTTTCCAGCAGCGAATATGAGATCGCTCAAGGTGTGTATACCAACTCGACGCTGCCCCTGTTAAACTATCCTGGAAAAAGTGAATCAGAAGTTTATCATCATGTGCATAGGACGCCATCTTCCTACAGTACATGGTCAAGTGGCTTTTTGGGCAAGTTGTCCCTTTATACTTGTCAAAGTCTGGCACCTTGAACTTTGGCGGTACAACCACATCCGGTACGAGACAAAGTTTCGAAGCGATACTTGAACCGAGATAGCTTATTCCTTCTACAGCTCTTAGCCTATCTTCGAGGATTTGCAACTTCGTATCAGACCACTGATTCCCAACTGGGACGCTCAGATTAGGTCCCCTCATAGCCGGAGACCAGACAATGCGGTTAGTCTGGGGATTCAGCGGATTTCCTTGAATATAATAGGGGTAACCAAATGGTCGGGGATTCACCACGGGGGCCACTACGGGCGCACTGACTCCTTGAGTATTCCCGAGATGGGATGGCGCATAACCAGGTGGAAAGGTGTATGTCATGAAGCCAGGAGTTGAGCTTTGAACTGGTATGGTTTCAGTACCGGAGCCGGATCCTTGAGCTACATCTTGCACAACAAGTGCTTGGGAATCAGTTTCTACAGAGTTATTGTTAGCTTCGGCGGTGTGTAGCAGGGAGGAGACCAAATAGTGGGAACTGTTGTGCCTGTGGGCCTTGGGGGTTATGGTTTGCAGTATCATCATTGGCCATAGGTGGTGTGTAACCAGGCGGGAGTCCGTAAAGTGGGAACTGTTGTACTTGATTCTGAGGGTTGCTAACTGGTGAGTGTGTAGGACCCTGCGGGTAAATAGCAAAAGGTACCATCATCCCTTGAGTATTGAGACCATATTGCAACTGCATAGGACCAAAGCCAGGTGGGTGGGAAGGTGTAGCTTGACTTTCATCATTCACTGCTGGAGATACCCCATCTGCAGCCTTGTCTTTGTTTAGGGACTGCAGAAGCTCCAAAGCTTTGCTCATCTGTTCTTTCAGCTGGTTGACGTCCTCTTTCATCTCTTGGTCATCCATGATCTTTGATTGAGAGCGAGTTCGATAAGGGTGTCGAGGAACCAGTTTGTTTGATTATTTTCTTCTGATGATTAAAAAAAAATGATATCAGTATGTAAGAAAGAAAAAAAATGAATGAATGGATGTGGATATATGAGTCTATTCATTTTGTACCAGGGAACCGTAGGCCTTATTGCTTTGTTGTAATTATTCATTTATTTTTTTTTAAAAAGTTAAGTAATTTGGAGAATAAAATGGGATCAATAAGCAAAATGACAAATCCTTTGTTGATGAGAAACACAAATAGTACAATTTACTCAAACTAAAGCCTCATCAATTAGCCGTCCTTTTTTTCTTCTTCATAGGACAATCGGCCTTTTCTCTCAATTCTTCTATCAAACTTTTACAAAATTCAATAAACTTGTAAACATTGACTGGAGTATTCAGTGGGTGCATCGCCGCATCAGCCTCCTCTAGACGCCTTGGGATAACTATGATTGCTTGATTGGCCAAACTCGCCAACTTTGAAAAACAGTCCCTCCAATGCATGCCTTCGTTCCTCAGTTCATTAAAGAGCGCTTGATTTTCTATCTGACTGACCAGTTTTGTAAAACGATTCTCCCAATACGTGCTTTCATTTTTTAGGTCGTCATAGATCTTCTCTTGATATGCAATATAGTTCCGCAACTCATTTGCATCCTCTTGTTCTTTTTTCAGCGCATCTTGATATTTCACAAGCATCTCTTCTATTTCTTCCTTGTATTGCTTCTCCTTTTGGGCTCGGTTCTCATACCCAGCTACCACCTTCTCAAGATGTTGCTTTAAACCTTCCAGCTCCTCTTGCAAATTCTTTTCGGTAACCGAGGATTTTTTCCACAATCCTTTCCATATATAGGCGTTTTCTATAGCCTTATCTCTCTCTTGATTACGCAGCTCTAGCTCTTCATTTGCCCCTCTCAGACAAAGTTGCACATCATTCTTACTCTTTTCCTCTACTTTTGCCCTTTTGTTGCTTCTCTCGATGAACTTCCCTTTTAGGATATTTTCTGACTGTAAGTACTTGTTCTCTTGAAGTGCCTTTTCTAACCTTGCTTGTAATTCTTCCTTTTCCTCATTAGATTTTGACAAAGCCACTTTAAGCTCTTCCACCTCTTTACTCGTAATAGGGATAGCTTCCAGTGCTTTTGGTTCCGGTGGGGGTGTACCATGGAACTGCAATTTGATTTCTCGAACCCTACTTTCGATCCATTGGTGGTAACTATCCGTAGCACCAATGCTTCTTTTTCCGAAAACTTTCCCTTTCCGAGTGACTTGGTCCCACGCATGTCGGACCTTTCTAAGCATTCCGCCGTTTCCTTGATCGAACTCATATACCACAAAGGGGGTCGTCATCTGATCTGACGGTGGATCATCATAGAATAACCAAGTTGTCTTAGAAGCAGAGAAGGATTGTAGTTAATACATCCTCTTGTTCCTATAAGTGGAACATTGGGGAAATTCCCAAGATCGATAGATCGCCGTGTATATCCAACCGCATACAGGTACCATCGGACCGTCTTTTCATCAAGATCTGCCAGAGTCACAGCCCACCGATCTCCATCTCTGACCCCTACATCACATGTGTTGAAGTCTGCAAAAGGACATGACATTTTCCTATTTTCGAATATGTGGGTGACAAGCCACACATAGAGAGTGGATAAGCAGCATGATAGCTTCTTCCCCTTTTTTTTTCATGACAGTGAGTGAGGGCACAATAAGTATCCACAAGAATGGTCGACATCGGCTCTTTCCCTTTTTTAAAGGCTAGGAATACATCAATCGAGGCCAAGTCTATATAGCCATCAATGCGTGGAAATAACATGATGCCAAAAATTGTAAGAGCCAACACTTCCATGAAAGACGCCCAATCTTGAACACTAGCCAAATGCCTCATCTTTTCTTCAAAATACTCTAGCGGAAACCCCTCGACACCATTTCGGTTTAACTTTCTTTTCTTTAATTCATCCTCCTTGTCTTTCAGAATTATAGCAACCTCTTGTAGGAGATTAAGATCTCGGGTGCGTTGGTAAGGCTTCATGTTTTCGGTCGAGTATCCTAAAATCCGAGCAAATTCTTCCAGTGTGGGAGCCATTTGGAAATTCTTGAAAGTGAAGCACCTCATGGGAGAATCATAGAATTGGATAAGTGCAGAAATGGCATTTACTTGCACATCCACCTCTAGCAACTTGAGAATATTCCCATACTTTCCAATGAAGGTTATACGCTGAATGCTCGTCGTCATTAAATTGGCACACTTCTTCAGGCTTTATATTTCAGGCTTTTTTATTCTCGGATGTATGTGCTTCTTCAAAGGGACAGTTTCGCCGCTTGATCCCATATTATCTCACAAAATACTTGCAGCCAAACTTTGAGTTCCTATGCTTTCCTGGCACCTAAAATGAAATGAGAATGAATGACATTTTTTTTAAAAAAAAATTTTACATGTTTTTTTTGGGAAGTATGAATGCATGAAGATGTAATGTTGAGTGATGATGACTATTCATGTAGCATGCACAAAAATATGTGATTTAGTAGACCCTTTTTTATGCATGGACGTGATATAACAGATTTTTGGTGGAAGAACAAAAATGATATGATGCCCCTTGTGTCTTAAATGGGTTAAACCTAAAATTAGATATTTTCTAGCCTAAGGGGTCTATAGTCTTGTATTGAGTGATAGATCTCATGGTGGCTCTAGTCACATTCTCACCAAAGGCCTCTAGAGCTAAAGTCTCCTCCTGAATATTAACCACAACGATAGATAACTATCCGGTGCGGAATACTCAGAGGGAGCACACTCTAGATAAAGTTCTCGCAATAGCCAGAAGGAAAGCAAATTCCAATTGACCATCACCGAACCTCCACTCGACTTAAGCTTTGCTCTGACCCGGGTATAGGGCCTTACTCACATGTGTGTGCGAACGTGTAGGTGCGGTGTGTGAGAGGGGCAACACCCTAACACCACCCAAGCTGCAAAACAAATGAAACATACAAAATATGGTCTTCTATCCTAAGGTTCAATACATGCATAATATTCACACAAATATTCACAAAAGAACAATAAATAAATAAATAAATGAATAAATAAATAAGTAAATAAACAAATGAATAAGTAAGTAAATAAATAAATAAATAAAAACAAGGGAAATTAAACATAAGAGTTAACTATTTAGCACAATCAGTTATTTAGGCTTGACTCTCTAAAAAAGATGTCCCCAGTGGAGTCGCCAGCTGTAGCGACCGAAAAATCCGGAGGGATTTATTCGAGTTTAATGGAGCTGCCACCAATAATTTGTTTTCGAAGGAAAAACATTGGAAAAATCCTTTTTGAAGAAAAGTGGTCCTTCAGACCGGATTTGGGTTCGAGAGTCGATTATGCGTAGGGAATGTATTAGCACCCCACGACACCCTTTCGAAGAAGGTTACCTCTAATTGATTGTGCAAAACTTATTAACTTCTAAAAAAATATTTATTTCCCTTTTATTAAAAAAAGACAAGGATTTACAATGATGAAATAAATAAATAAAAAGAGGCTTAATAAAAGTTGTTTATTTTTGTGCTTGACAGGAGTATGCCCCTGCTCCTACGTATCTCCGGGTGCAGTGGAGAAATCAAAGGCTACGTAGTTCTTGGGTAGAAAATGGTTGTGTGTTGGTTGGTTTTATTTGTATATTTTTTGATGGAAAAAAAGGTAGGTTTTATAGGGACCAAACAAGAAGCAATCAAGAGTGGCCCTCATTAATAACCTTTTTTGTTTATAAAATTAATGGTGTTCGTAATGATCAAACAGGAAGCAATCTCGAGTGATCATTACTAGTAAAAAAAAACTTAATTTTATTTTTATGAAGAGGATAGGTTTTCATGGGGACCAAACAAGAAGCAATCAAGAGTGGTCCTTACTAACGACCCATTTTTATTTAGAAAATTAAGATATTTGTAATGACTAAACAGGAAGCAATCTCAAGTAATCATTACTAGTAAATTAATTTTCGTGATTTTTATCAAATGTTTTTTAAGAAAAAATAGGGTTTCGATATTTGTATGTGAAATTTAGTTGAATGAAATTATACTAATTAGACTAGAAATAAATAAAAAAAGACCAGAATAAAAAGAAAGGAAAAGAAAAGAAACACAAAAACAAAAAAAGGAGGGGGCGTAAATAAAAAGAAACTGGGTGTGAAAAGAAAAAAAATAAAAGATAACAGAACATGAAATAAAGGGGAGGGGGCATAAATAAAAAGAAAGGGGTGTGAAAAGGAAAAAAAAATAAAAATAAGAAAAAATAGCAGAACATGAAATAAAGGGGAGGGGGCGTAAAACCTAAAACACACACACACATAAACACAACAAATGAAGAAAGAAGCAGAGGCAAGCACTGCAGAGAAAAAAAAAGAAGATGAGGGGGAGAGAGAGAGAGGGGGATGGTGGGATGGCGAGGAAGAAGAAGGGGAAGAGGGAGAGCACGGCGCTGCCATGTGTTGATCCTTGGCGACTACCGTGTTGGAAGGAGGAGGTGCGCGAGAGGGGGAGAAGAAAAGGTGGGGCAAATCACGCAGAGGAAAGGGAGAGTGAGAGAGATCGTGGGAGAGGATGAGGTGAGCAAACCTTCTTCTTTTCTTCCCTTTTCTTCTTCTTCTTTCTTCTTCTTTTCTGCTTCTTCTCTTTGCTTCTTCTCTCAGCTTTTTTCTGCGTTTTTTTGTTTTTGGTTTTTGCGTTTTTTTGCTTCTTGCTTTTTTCTTCTCGTTTCTCGCTTTTTCATTTTTTTGTTCTGATTTGGTGAATTAGGGCTTCAGTGTGGAGCCCCTAATTCTTTGGTTGGTAGTCAAATGCCCAGAAAAATCTCCCTTTGAGTGAATTTGCTGGTGGTATTTATAGGAAAAGTTTTGCCTTATACGAGATATAGACAGTGTGGTCAAATTTTATCTCTGCATCATCTTTTTTAATTTTTCAAATTGTTGCCATTTTGGTGTTCTATTACTCTGGTCTAGGATGGTTGTTTCCCCCAAGCCCCTGTCGTATGCCTGTTTCAATTTCCTGGTTTGACTTTGTTTTCCTTCATTTGTCTGATTGGCAGAATCCCTTTTGCTCTCAACAGGTAGAGGTTTCCTTTCTCATCTTTGGGTGGTCTTCTCAATGGAGAAACAAAGCTTGAGAGGATAGGTTGGCTAGCTCAGCAGGGTGGCTCAGAAAGGAGGATTTGTCCTCTTCTTGTTGTCACAGCATCTTGAACGTTGTGTTTTTTTTTTCTTTTTTTTTCTTTTTTGTGTTTCATTCTGATTTCTTGTAATTTTGTTTTGGGCTTGATTTGTATTTATTGGATTTATTGGACAAGTAATGGACATTATGGACTGTTTGTTTGTATTTTTCTGTAATGGACATGGTTATCATTTTTGGACTTATGCTTGTGGTTGTAATCTATAACAAAAAGGCCAGCCATTGCACCTCCTTTTTATTTATTGCAATTGGGCTAAGATTAGCCCAAAGGATTAACAAAAATGAACCTGAAATGTGTTGTTAAGAATAAAGTAAAACAAAAAATAAAATATAAATTACAGGAGGTAGGTGGACAAAATTAGGGTATAACAAACATTAATTTAGGTAATGCATCACGAAATTCCAGAATTAAGTAACATTTAGCATAGTTTTGTAGCAATTTTCTAAACACCAACACATTCAACTTACATTTCAGCATATATTACATGTTCATCGTCAAATTATCAAGTGAAATTTTAGCACAACCACAAACAAGCATCAACCAACATCCAGAACATACAAGAAGCAAAACCAAAACATCTATTTACAATCAAGAGTTTGAGATTTATGGTCACCCAAGTAACAAAAAGGCAAGAACTCGCAATTTGAAGTAGGAACTTAAAATTTTGGGTTGTTGGTCTCTTCTATCTAGCTCTAGGCCAAACCCTAGCCCCCTCTCTCTTGCCAACCTCTTCACTTGCTTCTTGCTGCTAAGAATGGTGAAGATGTGAGCTCCTATTCTTGCTAATCAAGGTGGAAGTGAGGTTGGAAATCAAGTGCTTCTCTCTTGTCCTTCACTTCCTCTTGGCCGAACCCTAAGGGATTGTATTTGGAGTTGTTTTGCTTCCAATTTGAAGAGTGTTTGTGTTGTAATAGAAGGAGATGAAGGTAGAAGGAGTATTGAAATGATGATTTTGGTGTAGTTGAGTGGAAATTGTGGTGGTTTATGGTGGTCTTAGTGGTGTGCGATTTTCCTCAAAGAGGAAAAGAGGTCTTGTGTTTGCTTGTTAGTTCAAACTTAACAAAATGAGAAAGGGATATCAGTCACTTAACTTCCAAGTGTGACTTGGTGTCACTTTAGTCCCTGAAAGCATATAAACTCTAAAATAGTCTCTATAAGTGTGCTCTGTCAGTCACTTTGGTCCCTGCCGTTAACAATTTCATTGACTCAGTGAGTAGTTGGTCACATTGGTCCCTGAAAGTGTAACTCTGTGTCACTTTGGTCCCTGGAAGAGTAACAACTCAAAAATAGTCCCTGAAAATGTTATACGTTTATCACTTTGGTCCCTACCATTAGCCATTTGATTGTCTCTCGTTCCAAAATAATGACTAATGATAGGGACCAAAGTGACAGACGTAGAACACCTTCAATGACTATTTTGGAGTTTATATGCTTTTAGGGACTAAAGTAACACCAAAGTGACAAACGTATAACACTTTCAGGGACTATTTTGGAGTTTATATGCTTTCAGGGACTAAAGTGACACCAAGTCACACTTTCAGGGACCAAAGTGACCAATTACTCACGGAGTCAATGAAATTGTTAACGGCAGGGACCAAAGTGACAGACGGAGCACACTTACAGGGACTATTTTGGAGTTTATATGCTTTCAGAGACTAAAGTGACACCGAGTCACACTTTCAGAGACTTAAGTGACCAATACCCCAAATGAGAAATATAAAACTTACTTCCCCTAATGCCCTAGCCGAAGGTATAAGAGATGGTAAGAGAGATTGGCCCTTTTGGATTCTCCACTTACTCGATGTGTGATTGGCCAAGTTGGGATTCCCCTTCTATTTTGTGTGGATAATGTAATAGGATTTGAATTAATATTTTGGATGTACTTGTTGGGGTGTGACCATAGGCCATGGAGAGAGGGAAATGTGTAAATTGATTTTTCATCTACTTGAAATTAGCCTAAGTCAATGTAGTGTAGTGCACTATAGGTAGATTCTAAATTAACTCTAATTAATCCACACAATTTCTATTTAACTCCCTTTCTAATCCTCACCATATAGATAGAATTATAAACCTATCACATAATTGTATATTAAGATATGTGATTAATCAAATCATAACACAAAATCACAATTACAGCAAAATGACGAAAATACCCTTAAGGTGGGGATGTTACAATTATCATTTTGTTTATTGATCATATTGGAGTTGTTTTATCATCTGAGACTATTATAAACAATATAAAGTCGCTAATAGAACAAATCACTAGAAATGAGTTCATAAATCAAAATTATCACGCTAAAATTAGTGATTTTGTCTAACCATTTTTTTTCGGAACAACATTCCTTATCAAAGTGAAAATGGTGCTTTCTAACCATCTTTTTAGTCTTGGTCCCCCTTAAATAAAAATCCTGGTTCCAACTTTTTTTGCCATATGTAGCAAATCGATTTCCAATGGCAGTTTTTTTTGACTTCCGAAGGCAAAAGACTTTGCCGTCTAAAACTCCTTTTATTTTTATTTTCTACATCCAGTAATTGTTTCCAGAATACAATATTTTTTTTCCAAAAATTAGTTTTCAAACATTAAAGTGATACCCTTTTTAGTTTTTACATGTCTAGTAACTAAATTCTGGGTAAAACGATGAAAACAGGAGACAACTGGGGGAAGGGGCGATGGGGATAAGGGTAGTGGGATGGGGTGGGGGTTGGTAGGAGGGGAGAGGTAACAAGGGGTTGGTGATAGCAGCACACATATTTTTAGGACTTTTTTTTACGTTAGTGTTTTTAGTACTTATATAATACAAGAGATAATATTCATTTATAGTCCTAAATTATAAAAAACAATTAACTAGAAACGAGTAACAATATTAAATATACTAAATATTTAACTGTATTAATTAAGCAATCCATAACATTTTTTATTAGTAATGATTTGTGAGTCCTGTGCTCTATTGAATTTTTTTTTTGGTTTGACTCAAGTGCTCTATTAATAATGTATGGAGTAGTTAGTTGAGAGATTCTAGCAGTTGTTTGTGGATTTATCATTGGAAGATGGCCATCACTTTCTTATGAAGTGGTCACCAAAGCGATAGTATTTAATAAATTTAAACTAATAATCTGTTTTTTTTTTTCGCTCTTTCGATTTATAAATGAAATCTCTATAACTTCTTTCGTAAAAAATGCTAACATTTTTATCTTAATTATTAGTTTTTCGCTAAAATTTATTTTGAATTAAAAGGACCAAAAAATATAAATGAATAAATTTCCCCATTTTTTCTTTTACATTTTCTTCTAGACCAATTTTTTAATATTTTTTTCCCCTTCTCATAGCATTTTCGTATGTTTCTCTATTTCCCTCTCTTTCTGAGATGTACACACAGAGTAGTCAAACAAACATTATTTAATTATGAGTAGTACAAAATGGGTTAAAAAAGGGGCTGCTCCTAATTCAAATATTTTTAGAGGAGGCGACAATTTAGACCAGGGAGGGCTGCCGCCTGCCGCTGGTTGACGAAATGAAGTAAGCAATTAACTATTTATGTAGACTAAAGTTGGCTGCTATCCAGGGAGCCCTACCTATATATACCACGCAAAGTATTGCTCTTCAGCACAAACCCATTCTGCTTGTTTGATAACGTATCAAAACAAGAAGGAAAAAAACACACACTTGTTTTTTTGACTATAATTTTCTTCCCATGGCAACGGAAAACAAAATCCTCATCCTCGGATCAACAGGAGCCATTGGAAGACACATAGTTTGGGCAAGTATTAAAGCAGGAAATCCCACATTCGCCTTGGTTAGGAAGACCCCTGCCAATGTTAACAAGCCAAAGCTCGTCACAGCCGCTAATCCTGAAAGCAAGGAAGAGCTCCTCGAGAATTACCAAAGTTCCGGAGTTACTTTGCTTGAGGTAAGTGCTTTCAATATCCATTTCGATTTTGGAAATCATTTCTAGCTATTGTAATTAAATTGTTCTGATATAGTGAGATATATTATAATATATATTTTTCTCTTTGACCATGCAGGGTGATATAAATGACCATGAAAGTCTAGTTAAGGCAGTCAAGCAAGTTGATGTTGTGATCTGCGCAACTGGTAGACTACTAATAGAGGATCAGGTTAAGATCATCAAAGCAATTAAAGAAGCTGGAAATGTCAAGGTGAGTGCATATATAGATCCCTTTTACATTGATATAATTTTTTTTACATCCATGATTTATATTAATCACTGATTCTCAATTTCTTATGTCAATAGAGATTCTTCCCATCTGAATTTGGGCTAGATGTGGATCGTCACGATGCAGTTGAGCCATTGAGACCAGTTTTTGTGGAAAAAGCAAGCATCCGAAGAATTATTGAATCTGAAGGAATTCCTTACACTTATCTCTGTTGCCATGCCTTTACTGGTTACTTTTTACGTAACTTGGCTCAGCTCGACGCCACTGATCCTCCTCGCGACAAGGTTGTCATTCTTGGAGATGGAAATGTCAAAGGTAACAACTCAATACAAAGACTGCCACGATCCACTGAGATCCAGTCCTTGCCGCTTCGATTTGTCCCTATAAAACTTTAAAAAAAACAACTTAGTACACAGACAATTTTAATATAAGTAATGAACAACGCATACACAGACAATTCAGTTGCTTCAACATTTGACTTGCTTGTTTCAGGAGCATATATCACTGAAGCTGATGTGGGGACTTATACAATCAGAGCAGCAAACGACCCAAGAACCTTGAACAAAGCTGTTCACATAAGACTCCCTGCCAATTACTTAACCGCAAACGAGATTATTTCCATGTGGGAGAAAAAGATAGGGAAGACTCTTGAGAAAACTTATGTTTCAGAGGAAAAAGTTCTCAAGGACATCAAGGGTCAGTAAAATCACTCATTTTAGAATTCACATATCCAACTTTATACAAGTGCTATGATATATGATATGTGTGTTATGTTAATTTAATCTAGTGAAATTAACCATGAAGCATCTCTTGATTTTTGGTGTTTGTTTTACTGCAGAGTCATCCTTCCCTCATAACTACCTATTGGCGTTGTACCACTCACAACAGATAAAGGGAGATGCAGTGTATGAAATTGACCCTGCCAAAGACGTTGAGGCTTATGAGTTGTATCCTGACATCAAATACACCACAGCTGATGAATATTTGAATCAATTTGTTTGAAATTTGAGGAATGCGTTTTTATCGCTCGGGAAAATGTCCAATAAGACAAGCGCTCTTTTTTTCTTTTGTTGAAAAATGGCTACACGTGCTCTGTACCATCGCCATTGTTTGTTTCTTGTGGTTGTATTCCTTCCCATTGATGTAACCTTCTACCAAAAAAAAAACAATAATGTAATCTGTTCTATCGTTTATGCATTTGTGTGCAGTTTTCAAATTTTTATGTCAGTCTTTATTAGTATTTGTTATTGCTCATTTTCTGCATCACAGTGAAGGGCTCACAAAAAAAATTAATTAAAACGCACGCCAGAAGGGACTGACACTATGACCAACTAACTCCGGAGACAACTAGAGAAATATAATAAAACTAAATAATTTGTACGGAAACATTTGTTTTACCAATAAAATAAAGTGAAGCGCAATACAATAATTTGATACTATAAATTTATCAGAAATGTAAAATGTACACAGTTTGTGACACAAATACGACACAAATACTGTGTACATCGTATAACAAACAAAATACAAGTGAGACACACACAAACACGTGCGACCTTCTCTTCTGTTTGTGAAATTCCCACAACGCGATTTCCTTCTCCCTCCTTGCTTCACTCAGCTCCACTTTTCCAAACGCGCAGAGAACTTCGAAGCAACTGAAATCAAAAACAGAGAAAACCAAGAGGACAAACCCTACCAAACGCAAGTCCCCCCGTCGCCGTCGCGCTCCGTCGAAGCTCCCTCCTTCCAAACGGAGGCCCTCCGTCGCGCGCTTCTCCCCCGTCGAAGCTCCCTCCTCCCTCCGCAGCGAAGCCCCCTCCGTCGCGAGCTTCTCCCTCCGCCGCGAGCTTCTCCCTCCGTCGCAAGCTCCTCCTTCCAAGCCGGCTCCTCCTCCCTCCGCAAGCTCCCTCGTCGTGATTCTCCTTCTCTGCTCTCTCTCTCGTCGAACACTCAGGGAAAGTGGCACCGCTGCTCATCCGCGGCTTCCTCGATCCAAGGTTCGCTTTCTTCACCTTTCTCATTCCTAGCACTTAAGTTCCCTTTCCTTTCCACATTAACACAACTTTTCATGTTTAAAGTGACCTGAATCGGTTGGTGGGGTTGTTCAAAGTTGTGCAAGACACAAGGCTTTATCACGAGCTCGTGCACGCGGTCTCGGCACGAGGTCGATCATCAGGTGCTTGTGCAAGGCACAAGGCTTTATCACGAGCTCGTGCACGCGGTCTCGGCACGAGGCTCGATCTCATCATCAGGTGCTTGTGCAAGGCACAAGGCTTTATCACGAGCTCGTGCACGCGGTCTCGGCACGAGGTCGATCATCAGGTGCTTTGCAAGGCACAAGGCTTTATCACGAGCTCGTGCACGCGGTCTCGGCACGAGGTCGATCATCAGGTGCTTGTGCAAGGCACAAGGCTTTATCACGAGCTCGTGCACGCGGTCTCGGCACGAGGCTCGATCTCATCATCAGGTGCTTGTGCAAGGCACAAGGCTTTATCACGAGCTCGTGCACGCGGTCTCGGCACGAGGTCGATCATCAGGTGCTTTGCAAGGCACAAGGCTTTATCACGAGCTCGTGCACGCGGTCTCGGCACGAGGTCGATCACAGGTGCTTGTGCAAGGCACAAGGCTTTATCACGAGCTCGTGCACGCGGTGGTCGACGCAAGGAGCAAGGGAGCCACCGAGGGAGTGCCATCGTGAATGACCATTGGGTGAGCTTTGGGTCGGCTGTCGGCTGTTGCTCGTCCGATGTCAATGGTCGTCAGTCACTAAGGGCGCCCAATTTTTTGGTTTCACAAATGTTGGAGGGAACGAAACAACTGAGGAAGAAGAGGGACATCTGCAAGTGAGTTGGGCGTGGGGTTACTTGTATTTTGCTACAGTGATTTGTGTCCAGTATTTGTGTCTATGTGTGTGTACAATTAACATTCCTGTAAATTTATTGGTAACAAAAATTATAATTATCTAATATCTTTTTATATAAATAGAAGTACATTGTATATAATTTATATACAAGGATAATTTGATACCTTAATCCACTACGGACTGACACCCTCCATTGCCATAATATCTCACGGCAACGAGATACCAACACACTGTTGCCCAAGTTTTTTTTGTTTTGCATGTTAGAGCGAGCCGAACAAAAGATCAAAGTTAAATAAAGCACAATTAATCTAATCCAAGCTAGCGGTGAATTTAACTAAGCTTATTTCAAAAAGGTTTGACCAGCATAGAACGTTGATAACCAAGCTGGTAGTTTCGTCACCAAATGCTGGCACCTGACAAGATATATGATTCGAAATTCCCGTGTAAACCATCTGAACTGTCCGGAAGCAAGAGGGAATAGAACGATGACAAATACTAATGCCGAAATATGACTGAGCAAAATACACATTTTTTTTAATGTCCCGACATACAAACATTGTTGTCATTATCGTCACCAATGCGTCTCATTTCGAAACCATCGCGCTTCTATTCTCAATCCTCCTCCTCCTTTTTCTTTTTTGGTGGATACCCTTTTGTGGCATTGTCACAAAGTCACAAACTTGTCTCTTTCCCTGTTATGTTTTTACTACTTATTATCAGATGCCACCCCAGTTTTTCAGTTTCCAAAGTTGGAGCTGAAACACCAGTTTCATTTGCTGATTCTCTCGCTGCTGTTTCTCAAAACCACTGTCTCCATCTCGTGCTGCAAGGTTAACCATTTTCATTAATGGAGAAGTCACAACTGGATAATCTATTTCCTCAGACTCCAAGTTCCAAATTCTCAACCAAGAAGGGACGAAGTGGTTATGAACCATCAGACACAGAGACAGAGTGGCAAGAGATTCCACGTCATGAACGAGGAAGAAAGAACACAACTTTGGGTCCTGAAGCTGCGACCCTAACGAGCAAAAGTACGATGACACTCCACAGGAGACACCCTTCAAGGTTTGAATATGAAGTCTCATCATCCTCAACTGGTTCAGTTCCTGGCCAGCCAAGAAGAAGACACCTCAGCAAGTCGCCCTATAGGATACGCATAGCAGAAGATCATGGTGGCGATGATGATAATGCTTTGTTATCATACACAACAGGTTTGAACTCACACAGAAATATCAGTCCTTTGCCAAGACCTGACCTTGGAAGAACGGTGTCTCCTTGTAACAGAAATCACGAGCAAAAATCACCCTCTAGAGAGAACAAAAATGCGGTTTCAGGGCTTCTTGAAGTGGGAAGAGTGAGTGACAAGCCAATCTACAGGAGAGCAGTGACTGCTCCAAGACTGAGGGTCCAACAAAGCAATCATGGGAAAATATTGCAAAACAGGGTGAGAACCACCAAAGATACGGTTCTGAAACAGAGGGAAGCTTCTCCTTTCAAAGCATCTTCAGTGGGAGAAATCAATGAAATGATAGCACAGGTGAAGCTATCCAAAAGCCCCACTGGTGATTACTCATCAGCGCTAGAAAGTACAGATTCAATTCAACCAGGTGATCTTTTCTTTTCTCGCGAGTGCAATGCCTTGCAAGTGAAGAATTCTTCGTTGCCAAAGAACATTCAACAATACGGGTATTTTGGCCCAAGGCCAGTGGTCACTACCATTAATCCCATTAGAATCCCCTCTGAAAGTGGTAATCTCAATACAAATATCACAAGAACCTCATCCAGTAATGTGTTGTCTCGAACAACTACGGGCACAACAAGCAGAAAGGGAAGTGGCACTGGGAAGCCTAGTGCCAGCTCTAGTGTGAAAAGTGATGCTAGTGGAAAGACAAGTGAAAGCATGTGGAAATTCACATCCAACCGAAAAAAGAGCGAGAAAGATGCATGGTTTGCTTGTATGATGAGAACAGGAAACTGTAGGATGTCAAGAAAATCACCTGAACGTAGACCAATTGATGAATCTTCTTTCATTGAGAAGGCAATAGTAGTGGAAAGCATCCCACAATTCTGGGCAGATAAATATCAACCTGCTTCACTTAATGGCTTCATTTGCAACAAACAAGAAGCTCAACTTCTCAAGGATTTAGTATGTTTGTTGTTTCAAAATACTCAAATCCGATTTCCACTCTATCCCTTTATCGTTCTCTTCCCACACTGTTTTGTAAAGTTTTCTCAAATTTAAGGCAAATTTATTCAGTTCCTCTTTTTTCAGTTAAGACATCTTAGTTTTCAATCTTCATGTTATCAATTTTATAATTTCTGACTCAGGCTACCTTGTTTTCAGGTGTTTCAGGGCTCTTGTCCTCACATTTTGCTCAAAGGACCCTCTGGTTCTGGGAAAAGAGAACTAGCAATGGCTCTTCTTCGAGAAATATATGGTGATGCATGTTGTAATGTATGTTTCTTCTCATAATTTTCCTTCTAGATGTGTTCTGTATTCCTAAGCTGACCTTATCAGACCCTTTTGCAGCTGTCACATGATTTAAGACATTTCCCTATTCAGGTAGAGATTTTTTTTTTTTTTATAGGTTTTGGTTTAGTTAAGAAGTAAAAAACCACTTTTTATTATTTCAAAAAGTTTCATCTCCAATCTATTGCTTGGAATCATAGTATTTGCTACAATGACAGGATAAAAGGACTATGAAAGTATCTGTTCCAATAACGTCCAGTTCTCATCACATGGAGCTCAATGTGAATTCGGAACCAAATGCTAAATATGCTTTAATGGGATTAATCAAAGAAATTAGCAATACATATGCAATTACCCCCGAAATCAGTAATATTAATTTCAAGTCAGATTATAAAGGTTAGTCGTCTAAATGCATGTTTTTCTTTTTAAACAGATTTATGCTTTGAGCGTGGCTAACGTGGTTGGATTCTCTTGATTTCAGTAATAATTCTTTATGAGGTCGACAAAGCTGTAGAGAACATCCAGCACATGATCAAATGGATCATAGACCGCTATTCAGATATATGCAAATTGGTTCTCTGCTGTGAAGATGATGAAAACATTATTGGACCTGTGAAAAACCGGTTCAAAGTTATCAATGTTGATGCTCCTCAAACTCACGAAGTAAGCATAAAAAATTTCAGAAAAAAGAAGTATGTCGACATCTATATGAAATGCATTTTGCTATATGTGCTCTTCGATGTATGATTTGCTACAAAAATTGTTGAACCTGATTTTTTTTATTTTTTTTTTCACTTTCGTTGTGTTTTGTAACATTTCAGATTATGGAATTTATTGCCAATTCTATATGTAATTTTCTTAACCAGTGTTTTGTACAAGAAGTTTTTTAGCTGCCATAAATTCCTATTTGGAAAAGATCAAAGTTTCTTTCCATTGATATCAAACCATCTTATAACTTCTAAAAACTAATTAACTTTCTGTCAGAAGAAAGGAAAAAGTAATTAACTCACATGAATCCTCAACTCTGCAGATTATCGAGGTTCTTATTCAGATAGCAAATAAAGAGGAAATTGATCTATCCATGAATTTTGCTATGAAGATTGCTACAAAATCTAAGCAGAACCTCAGGGAAGCAATCATGGCTCTTGAAGCATGCAAAACACACAAGTAAAAAACTCCTAACAAGTAAGATATTTATTTTGGCATGTCTATAAAGACTAACTGGTGCACTATGATGGGCAGCTATCCATTTTCAGAAGAACAACCAATTCCGGTTGGATGGGAGAAGACCACAATAGAAGTTGCTGCAGAGATCCTAGCTGACCCATCATTTTCACGGCAAGAAACTTCTCTTCCCATCTTATTATCTATGCTTATGTAAAGAGAGAATTAGAAGTTAATAGCATCTTATTATATTACTGGTGTTCTTTTAGAAGTTAGAACTGGCTTATTTGAAGGCTGAAATAATAAGTAGCAGCTTTTTGTAACTTGAAAATTGTCAATAAGATTATAGTTTAAATATTTATTTTAAATGTTCTTATGGTTTTGTCAGCTTACTCTCAATACGAGGGAAATTTCAAATGCTGCTCCTGGATTTTGTCAACCCCAAATTGATTCTCCTGGTAATGAATCAGTGCCTTTGTCAAAAGAAATCATGAAGAATTCATTCAATTTACCAAACACTATTTCGTAATGAAATTTTGTTCAAACATGCAGAAACTTGTGGAGCAGCTCCTAAAAAGAACTGAGGCCAGCTTTAAAAGGGAGCTCTACTACTGGCATGCTTATTATGTAAGTAATGAGTTTCCCATTCTATAACTTGTCTTAAGGTGTAAACCATAAAAGAGAACTTGGTGCATTCCTTTCATGCCAGTTCTGTGCCATTTCCCCCTTTTCTCCCTTTAATTCTAGACAACGTCCCCAACCACAAATTTTATGTATATTTTTTTCCTAGTAAATTAGTAACCAAAGGCTCTACGATTAACAGGACAGAAGACTCCCACCAGGAACAACGGCTTTACTAAAATTAGAAGGTAAAGCAACTCTACTGATCACTTTTAAACTAACTAACCACATATATTGACTAGCAAAATTAATATGAGGATTAAGGAAAACAAACCGGCAACTATATATCCTGTGCATGACTTCCTCAATAATCTGCTGAGACTCGGCTACTTCGGACCCCATATTGACTAATACGCTCTTCTACACAGAATTTGTGGCCAAGTTCATGAGCATATGCAGAAGAAGCTCAGGCAGTCGGCGATTTGTGTAGATTAACATGGATGTCACTACAGGATGAATGTTAATATAATATGATCAGCACCAATTAATGTATCAGTGGAAGAACGTGGTTCTATATACCCCTATCAAAAGAAATATGTTTTAGAAGAGATCAGAAAGAAAAGTACTGAAATCAGTTTCTGCTTCCTATGCTGTGAACAATAATCCACATTTTTAGCAACGCATTACCACTTTATGCAGAGTAATATTCCTAACTGTTAGTCAATTAGCTACTTATGTAGGTAAAATATGCAAGTTGCGTCAGGCATCTTCCTTTGTAAAATGCATGCACAGAATATTTAATACGTTGAATGCAAGTTATTGCTTGGGTAAAAAGGAATGTCAAGGTTTCTTTATGCAAAAGAATCAAATTTTCCAAATAGAAATGAATACGTACACGTTCAGAATGGATTCAGGATCAAGTCAACACAGTTCAGAAATTCGAATTTTGCTTGGGCATATATATACGGGTGTCTGGCATTTGTTTCTTCGTGTTCTCTCTTTTTAACTGTTGGTCAGCACTTCTGCACATTCACTCTGCTTCACCAGAACCACAATTGCTCCCAGCGCCAGCTTTCGAATTCTGAAGCTCAACCCATTTGGACATCAGAAGTGACGGTTATTAGGGTTTTGTCGAGGCAGATTGAGAAATCGCACCTTCGTGGGTTTTGTCGTACGAAAATTCATCTGACTTCCAACTCGTGATCTGGTAAAGGGGAAAACGGTGAATGAAGAGGCCTTCGTCGAAGGAGCCGCCACCGTCTTCTGAACCGTGAGCAGAGAAGGGGTGACGACCTCAGTTGTTGCCTCCGTCTTCCAAAGGAGCCTCCAGGGGTGTCTTTGCAATTGCCAAAAGTTCCTTTAAACCCCAAAAAGATTACAGAAGTACCCTTTAAACTAGTATACACGGGTCGGGGTCAAGGTAAAAAAGAGCCACTCTAGCAAGGGCGTGAACAATTTTACTAGCTAACCTTCTCACAGAATTAACATACAAAAAAATCATTATGGTTTCTAAGTTGATCCATACACTCCTTAATAATCACACCTAACTCAGAAACATCTATCCATGAGGGCTGGAGCTTATCGGTAACAAGCCTACGATCAATTTCAAAAATAACATTTCTCAACCCCAAGTCACTAACCCACTTAATGGCATCTAACAAACCAAGGGCCTCTCCTTTCATAAGGGTGGGCAGTGTTTTTAAAAACCGGCTTAAATCGGTCCGACCAGGAACCAGTGGCGTAACCGGTTCGAGCCTCTATTTTGATCGTCCATGCTATTGAACCGGTGTGAACCGGTATGACTCGGACGGTTTTGTGGATCAACCGGTGAACCGACGGTTTGCAGCGAATCGACCCGGTCATATATTATTTGCAAGGAAAATGCAAAAGTGCCAATCCTAGGATCGAACCCAGGTCCTTCTATACTAATTAAAGGTACCTTACCACCAGGCTACATGTCAACTTGTATTTAGTATGACATATTATGTGTATATAAGTAATATAAATTTTAAATGTAAAGAGAAAATAAAAATGTAAAACATAAAAGGCAAGAATTGAACCAGGCTTTTTTTAAGATGGATTTCTATTAGACTAAAGGGTGTTTTTTATGACATATTATATGCATATATAAAATATAAATTTTTAAAATTCATATACATTGGTTCATGTAGTTGAACTAGTGACCCATTGGTCCAATCATTGACCCACTGAACGAGTTGAGGTCCGAGTTTCAAAAAACTGACAGTGGGCAAACCAAAGAGATTGAGCAAGCACATAGACACTCTCAACATCTCTTATATAAATACCAACACCGGTATGCCTGTGCTTTTTGGAAAAAGAGGCGTCCACATTACATTTCAGACTGCCAACAAGAGGGGAATACGCCCGCGATCAAGTAACAACAAGGTCTACATGAATCAAACGAAACAGAGCATGGGCTCTAGACCATTCATTAAGTAAGGTTTCAACAGAAAGGGATAAAGTACTGCTTGTTAAGTTCATAACAAAATATTAATTACTCTCATTATATTATTTTTTTATCGTTTAAAGTAATACATACATTTTAAGATAATCAATAATTATATTGTTTTTAAGGTAAAATAATATTTTCTAATTGAATACTCTTATTGTAGTAGGAATTAGGAGGAATGACTACTTAATATAGAGTAAGTTGAGATATTGATAGATAATAATATTATTAGAAAAATTAATTCTCTTTTAATATTATAAATTGACAAATAATTTGAGAACTCTTATTATAAAACAGATAAAATGAGACTGCTGGAGGAGTGAGTTCGGTTAATTGCATCATTCGTTGCTTTCTTTCAAATTATGTCTTTTTTTATGACAAATATTGGTGTTAATGTTAATTTGTTGAGGTTTGAACCCTCTCCCTGCTTGTCACTCTACTTCATGGGGGAATGTTATGAGGGTGTGCTTGAATCGTATTAGAGTAAAAGACAACAAAGTAGCACAGAACAAATCATTGTTACATGACAACTCTTTATCCTGTTTGTTGTTTGGTGTACCAAACAAATAAAATAATATAAACTTAACTACAATATTCTTTGTAATATATAACAATATATTATAATATATAATATAAAATAATATGATAATTTTTTTATTAAGTGATATATATATATATATATATATATATATATATATATATATATATATATATATATATATAAGTATTACATATATGGAAAGACATTTTTTTTGAGTTAAATTTTCCATGTGTTGGACTTTTTCTCTCCCTAGTGAGTAGTGTTTCTCCTCTCTTTCTTGAGAGCTTGTGAGAATTTTTCTTTAGTTTTCAAGGCTTGTAATCCTTTGTGTCCCGTTTTTTCATTGAGATCGGTATGGAGAGGGTGGATCTAGAGAGGTTGTCGTTGGAGGCGGAAGAGGAGGACTTGGAAGTGGTGGTACCAGGGGTAGAAGAGGAAGGCAAAAAACCTTCACTGGTTTTAGTAGGAAGATTCCTCACGGAGAAATCGATTAGGGTGCAAATCATGAAGGAAAGGATGACAAATGTGTGGTGCCCGAAGTTTGGTGTGACGATCAGTGAAGCAGGAGCGGGTGTGTTTATCTTCCAATTCTTTCACAAGTTGGACGTTCAGAGGGTGATGAGTAAAGGGCCATGGTCATTTGATAAACATTTGTTGATTCTGGGTGTGATACATGACAGGGAGATGCCGCAGCAGGTGCCATTGTTTACGATTCCGTTTTGGGTTTAAGTGCACGACATTCCGGTGGGATTCATGTCACAGGCTGTAGGTGAGAGCCTCACGAACTTTATTGGCTCGCTCTTAGAGTACGATGCAAAGAACAACTCGAACTACTGGCGGAGATATATGTGAATAAGGGTCCTCATTGACGTTAGAATCCCTCTGAAGCGTTCGAAGAAGATAAAGAAGCAGGGCGGGGAGGCAAAGCAGGTGAGATTCCAATACAAGATGCTAGGGAACTTTTGCTACTTGTGTGGCATGCTAGGCCACATGGAGGACTATTGTGACAAGTTCTTTGCCATGACACATGATGATGGAGTCAGGCTATGGGGACCGGAGTTACGAGCAGCCGTGCAGAGAGGAGAGGGTAGCGGCGGCAGGTCAAGATGGCTGAAGGAAGAAGGTAATGCAGTAGGGTTAGGACGGGTTCTATTAGGTCACGAGATTTCTGGAGTTGCACTCAATCATGTGGGCCCAATTAGCCAAAATGTGGGAATTACAGTAAGTGAGGATGTGGTGCAAAAAAGGAAAGATTTGATGGTCACGTTTTATAAAAATCTACACTCAATCCTACCAAAGTAAAAAACAAAGCATATCTTGCATGATTCTACACCACACGTGAAGCAAATATCGCTAGTGGAGACTGATTATGAAGACCTGACAGGAGAGAGAGCGCAAGATTCTAGTCATTTAATGGAAGAGGATCTCGTGGAGGACGACTTGACTGATTTGGATAAAAAAAGAAAACGTGATAAGGAAATTGAGGCCCTAATCGGTTGTGACGGTAGCGCATCAGCTATCATGCAGTCGTTACTTGTTACCCAAAGTCAAAGAGAAAAAGGAGGTCAATGGTTCAGGTCAATTCCAAGGTGAAGTTTCTTTTTTATTGGCGGGCCCTGGCAAAGGTGTCTGCCAGGGACGATGAGTCTTCTTAGCTGGAACTGTCGGGGCCTGGGCCACCCAAGAGCAGTTCCATCTCTTAGGGACCTCGTCCGGTCGCACCAACCGAATGTTATTTTTCTGTGTAAGACTCTGGTGCACTAAAACAAAATAGAAGAGATTCGAGCAAGACTGGGATATGATGGTTCTTTTGCGGTGGATAGCATGGGTAGAGGAGGGGGTTGGCTATTTTATGGCATCACCTTTTTGACTGTCACATTAATAGCTACTCCTCAAATTTTATTGATGTAGAGGTGGCTCAACACGGAAGATCAAACTAGAGATTTACTGGCTTTTATAAGTATCTGGGGATGAGTAGGAGAAGTGATTCTTGGGACCTCCTTAGACACCTCTCTAGGGATAACTCCCTACCTTGGTGTACGATGGGTGACTATAATGACCTCTTATCTAATGAAGATAAAAGAGGGCTGGTGGATCACCCCCCGTGGCAAATAAGAGGGTTCAGAAAAGCAGTGATGGACAGTAATCTTTATGATATTCCACTTGAGGGATATCAATTCACTTGGTTCAAAAGTAGAGGCTCCCCTCAGGCAAAGGAGGAGAGGCTGGATAGAGCTCTTGCAACTCAGCAGTGGTTGGATGTTTTCCCTAGTTGTAGCTTGCGATCTGTGGTAGTTGATAGATCTGACCACTACCCCATTCTTCTCAGGCTCTTTGAGAGGGAGAGGAGGCGAGTACAACGACCTTTCAAGTTTGAGAATGTGTGGTTAGATGAGGAAGACTTAGAGGGGGTTGTGAAGAAAGGGTGGGAAGAATACTCGGAAAGGGATATAATGATTCGTATGAGGAGTTGTACAGAGGCTATGAATGTGTGAGGCAAGAAGCTAAGGTCCAAGTATAAATAAGCCATTGAGGCTTGCAAGAGGGAATTAGAGGCTCGGCGTGAGGATACATCAAATGAGGCTCATTCTCATTATGCAACCTTGAGAGACCGGTTAGGGACTCTCATAGCACAAGAGGGGGCTTTTTGGAGGCAACAGGTAAAGGTGTTTGGCTCCGCAACGATGATACTAACTCAAATTTTTTCCATGCAATGGCGAGCCAAAGAAAGAAACGCAACAAAATTTCAAAGCTAGTTGTTGAGGATGGGCGAGAGGTGCATGATCAAGTAAGTATGGAGAATGTAGTTGTGGTTTCTTTTAAAACTCTTTTCCATGATATGCCGAGTGAGATGCACTCGGTTCTTAACCTTGTCACGCCTAGAGTCTTAACTAGTGATAATGAGGGACTTCTCAGGCCTTTTACCATCATTGAGTTCAGGAAAGCACTTTTCGAAATGCACTCAGACATAGCTCCGGGGCCGGATGGCTTGAACCCGACATTCTTTAAACGCTTTTGGCATTTGATTGGTTTGGAAATATTTCATGCATGGATTGATGGTTGGAGAGAGGCCCATTCCCACCAGAGTTAAATGATACAAATATCGTTCTCATCCCAAAGAAAGAGAACCTGTCCTCCATGAAGGATATGAGACCCATATCCTTGTGCAATGTGCTCTACAAGATCATATCCAAAGTGCTAGCGAATAGAATGAAACCTCTCTTGCATAAGTGTATATCTCAGGAGCAGTCAGCGTTTGTGGCCAACCGCTCCATCTTGGATAATGTCTTGGTAGCAATAGAAACTATTCACCACATGAACTGTAAAGTGAACGGGAAGATAGGTGAAGTGGCTTTGAAGATTGATATTAGCAAAGCCTATGATAGGGTGGATTGGAAGTTTTGTGCAGGGTATGCTTTTGAATATGGGTTTTGATGGGAAGTGGGTGCGGTGGATCACTCTATGCCTTGAAACTGTGAAATACTCTATAGAACTCAACGGAGAGGGAGTAGGACATGTTACACCAGGGAGAGGACTCATACAAGGGGACCCACTGTCCCCTTACCTTTTTATTGCGTGTGCAGAGGGTTTACCAACCCTTATAAAAAGAGCGAAGGCGACGGGTGACATCCATGGAATCAAAGTGTGTGGGGGAGCTCCTATTCTCACAAACTTATTATTTTGCAGGGCTGATGAGCCGGAGTGCAACCACCTGAAAAATATCTTGGCAACCTACGAGCGTGCTTCAGGCCAGGCTATTAATATGCAAAAGTCTGAGATCTATTTCAGCAAGAACACCACCTCGGAGGTCAGACAGGTTATCACAGGGTTACTGGAGGTTACAGAATGCCTGGGAACGAGGAAATATCTTGGATTACCATCCATGATTGGGAGAAACAAGAAGGCTTTGTTCAGCTTCTTGAGAGACCGATTATGGAAAAGGATCCAACATTGGTCGGGGCATCATCTTTCAAAAGCAGGCAGAGAAGTTCTCATCAAGTCAGTCGCTCAGGCAATCCCTCAATATTGTATGAGTGCTTTTCTCGTCCCCACTTCTCTTGGGGAAGAGATGGAGCGCATGATCAACTATTTTTAGTGGGGTTCGAACAGAGGTGGAGGTCGTGGCATTAATTAGATGAGTTGGGAAAGGTTGTTAGTGAGGAAAGAGTATGGCGGTATGAGATTTCACCATTTTCACTGCTTTAATTTAGCCATGCTAAGGAAGCAGGGTTGAAGGATAGCTACCAACCAAGATTCTATCCTATCAAGAGTTTTCAAAGCTAAATATTTCCCACATGGGGATTTTCTGGGGACCCTGTTGGGTCATAACCCGAGTTACGTTTGGCGAGATATCTACACTTCTTGGGTAGTGGTTAAGTCAGGCACAAGATGGCAAATTGGTGAGGGAGAAAAAATAAATGTTTGCAGGGTGTGACCACCACACTAAATTTTTAAATGGAGCCGCCACCTATGTTTATTAAGGAAAACAGTAGAAAAAACTTTTTTATGAAAATAATTTGAAAAATAGTCGTTGAACCAAATTTAAAGGGTTCGGGAGTTCATTACGCTTAAGGAAGGTGTTAACACCCCTAAGACGCCCATAAAAATGGTACCCTTTTTATTGTTTAAAAATATTTGTCTGTCATTAAATGAATTATTCCCAAACAAATTTTCTAAAAAAACACGAGTTTATTAATCACCATATTACGAAAATAATAAAAGGAAACTTAGTAAAAAAAACTCAATCATTATATAAAAATTATTATTTATTCCTTTTTAATATAACAGAAATAACAAATATAAGAAAAAAAATAAAAACTAATCATATTAATATAAAAAAAACGTGTAGATAAAAATGGAAACTTCTCTTTTTCGCTTTTATACCCCTCATCAATCTTTTATTCATTTATGATGATTTATGAAATAAAAAAGGAAGTAAATTGCAAATAAGTCCCTGGCTTGGGTTTGGCCCCATTGGAAGACCAAACCCTAACCCTAATCTTGTTCCAAAATCGTACAACAACAACAACAACAATTATCATAACAACGACAACAACAATTGCAGCAACAACAATAATAACAACAACAATAATAATAACAACAACAATCATATACACCTCAGTCCAGCATACAAGCCATGACAAAAAGAACAGAGAGTATGAAAACGAAGAAGAAGGGGGGGGGCCTGGGTTTTATAGCTTCCCAGGAAATTTACAAACAAGGGATGGAGGAAAAGAAAACCTAGAACTAGAAAGTGTTTAAGTCTTTGGTTTGGTGGCCTCACGGGTTCTTTCTCCTTCTTCCTTGTATCTGCTTGCTCTGCCTCTCCTTCTCCTTATGCTATTTTCTGGATCCGGTTCGCTCTCCTCTTGCTCTCGGTCTTTGGCTTGGCTTTTATAGCCTCAGCATCAACTGTCAAAAAATAAAATCAAATCAGAATAATAATAACAATTAAAGGGAAAGAAATGATATAGAAACTTCCCTGATTCGTCAAATCTACACGTTTTCTTCATGCAAATCTTGAATTCGGACCGAATCATGTGGATAGGATTTGATTTGATTTTATGGGAATAGAGAAGGAAAAAGGAAAGAAAAGATTGTGGGGAGGGTAGGTTACGGTTAGGGAAAGATTAGGGTTAGGTTTTGAAAGTGTGGATGGAAGAGGAAGAAGAAGAAGAAGAAGAAGAAGAAGAAGAGTGAGGCGAGGGAGAGAAGAGCAGTCGCGAGAGGAATTGGGTTTTGGGTGAGGATGAAGAAGATGAGGATTTGTGTGTGTATGGTCTTTGCGGCTTAGAAACTAGGGTTGGGGTTGGTTGAAAAGGGAGGAGGAGAAGCTAGGTTTTTTTTTGGTGAGGAAGAGGGCGAGAGGAAGGAGTGGCGGCTCAAAACTAGGGTTAGGGTGAGGGAGTGAAGAAAGGGGAAGCGAGAATGGTGGAGAGAATTGAAGGAGGGAAGGAAGGGAAGATGGTGGAAAGAGATGAGGTTGAGAGAGAGGAAAGAAACGGAGATGAGAAGCGAGGGAGAAGCGGGGGCGCCATGTGGAAGAGGATTGAGAGAGAGCGAGAGAGTGCAGAACGAGGGTGAGGGAATTAGGGTTAATAGGATTAGGTTAAAAATGGGTTGGTCCGCATGGGCCAAGGGCGGCCAGGAGGGATGAGGTTGAAATGGAGTGTTAAAGGAAATTTGTGTGCATGAGGGAGGGGTGTGCGAATGAAGTGGGGTGCAAGAAGCAGGGAAAGGAGGGCAAGGGAGGCATAGGGGTGTGGAATAAAAAAGGGGGTGTGCGAAGGAATGGGTATGGTTGGGCTGCGTGTGTTGTTGGGCTGGGTCACCAGCTTGGTTTGCTGCTATTTGCACTGCCCATATTTACCTTTTGCACACCCCTTCTCAAATAAAAATCCTTTTTTTCCTTTTATTTTTTTATTTATTTTTTGCTTTCCTTTCTTATTATTCTAAGACCAAAAATGTTATTATATTTATTATTATTACTACTACTAATTAAAACAAATAATAAAATAAAATAAAAAGGCCGGACAAAATTAGGGTACTACAGAGGGATCTGTGGCTTAGAAACTGTGATGACCGATATGTTAAAAGTCCTATGATATTAGGTACGGAGAACCTGAGAGTTTGTGATCTAATTGACCAGCAAAGGCGAGCGTGGAAGAGAGACATGGTTGCAGCCTATTTCAATTCAGCAGAAGCTTCAAATATCTTGAGTATTCCCTTATCCCACGCAGTCCATGAGGACCACCTAGTGTGGTCACCAAGCAAATCAGGTGAGTACACGGTTAGATCAGGCTACCATAGACTAATGGAGATAATCATCGACAACTCGGAATTAAGGGTGGAAGGAGAGTGGAATAGAACCTGGAAAGCAAAAGTACTGCAAAAGCATAAGTTACTGGTGCGGCGTGTGCTGCGAAATGTGTTGCCTACCAGGCAGAATCTTCGAAGAAAGGGTGTGGCATGCCCGGTTGAGTGCCCTCACTGTGGAACCACGGAAGAAAACGCTTGGCACGCCTTCTATGGCTGCCAAAAAGCTGTCGAGTCTTTAGGACAAAATGCAGGACTTGGTGCTTTAGGCAGAGGGATTTAAAGAAGCCACGTTCGACCTGTTGGCTCGGTTACACTCTGATCAGCTCATGGATTTCTTCCTACTAATCTGGTGCATTTGGAGACGCTGTAACGACAAGGTTTAGAAGGGTATTGAGCTGGCGGCCGGTGCTGCAGTGGAGCTAGCCAGGGACTTCACATCTAGTTGGAGGAAGGTGCGACTTAGGGAGCAAACGCAGACTTGGCACATATCCCAAGCAATGAATTTAATATGGAGAAAACCAGCTCCTGGGAAGCTCAAGTGTAACTCGGATGCTGCACTATTCTCCACAGATGGTGTTTTTGGAATTGGTGTCTCTATTCATGATGATCAAGGCGCATTCGTGGTAGCAAAATCTATGTGGTTCTTGGGCTCTCCCACTCCAAAAGAAGCTGAAGCCATAGCATTATTAGATGCCATTAAGTTTGTGGAAAATGCAGGATTTACAAGCATGACTTTTGAACTAGATTGCAAAGCTGTAGTGGATGACATACACATAGTGCAACCTTACAATAATGAGTTAGGAACCATTTTGAGCTCTTGTAGAGAGTATTTAGAGAATTTACAAAATATGAGGTTAGTTTCATTAGGAGGCAAGAAACTTTGTTGCTCATAGCCTTGCTAGAGCATCTAGGCTTTATGCTAGCTCCCTCGTTTTTATTTCAATTCCCTCGTGTATTTCTGGATTATTGTTAAATGATATGAAGTGAGTTTGTTGCTTTAAAAAAAAGTATTACATATATTGTTAAAAATAAATTTTTTATATAATTTATAATATAATATAATGAAAGTTACGTTAGTTATAATTATAGAGAAGAGTATTTTTATCTTTTAAGCAACTTCTCCATGGACAAAAAATTGATGGTTTGTTGAGGAGAAATTTTTTGGTTTTTTAGTGTTATCCCTTGCCCCTTGTTTTATCGAATCCTCAAGGTTTTTTCCGCCTTCAAATCATCGCACCCTCAATATCAATACTCAATATCAGAGCTGTTATTTGAACACAACAATAGACACACATACTGTCCGTATGTACGGACACGTATCCGTACAGTACGACACCAATTTTTTTTTTTGTAAAAAGAAAATTTTTCAAAATTTTTTTTTATCTGGTTAACGGAGTTCATTTATCTGGTTAATGATTCACATTATCTGGTGAATGCCAACCCCGAAACTTAACACATTCCATTCTATTTATCTGGTTAACGCAGTTCACTTATCTGGTTAATGGTTCACATTATCTGGTGAATGCCAAACTCACATTTCATTATTTATTTAGTTAACGAAATTCATTTATCTGGTTAATGCAATTCATTATCTGGTTAGTTACAAATATTTTTTTAACCAGTCAAAAAAAATCTAAAAAAAATTAAAAAAAAATTTGGAAAAAAAGTTGTATATCAGACAGACAGACAAATGTCCGCATAAGATTAATATCATATTGTGTCTGTGTTATTTTTTGTGTTCAAAAAAACATTATTGTATTCAATATTTTACTAGTATATCATTTCGAAGCGGCGTAGATGTAGGCCTCACATGACACATCACTAGAGGGATTTATGCAAATTTGTCCGAGTTCCGAATACTTCGCTTTTACCTATAAATCTCGCACATCATCATCCAGAACCGTCCGATGGAAATCCACTTTAATCAAACGACACGTATTTATTCAACGACTGGCCGCGTTGAGCTGAGTGAGTGGTGTGTTCTTCACTTGTTGCCAACTCCTCTCTGACCCACCACCCTAATTCACTGTCTTTCTGTAAGTCATTTCTTATCTTGAACCTCCTTGACTCCAATAGGACTATTAGATAGATGAATAGATGATTGATTGATTGATATCATCATCATAATCATACAATTTTGATGGATAGTTTTTGATTCTTTGTTTTGTCCGCCCGCTCGTCTATTGTTATCAATGCTATGATGCTTTTTTTGTTTTTGTTTCTCGATTTAGTACTACTTACGCCTGAGTGAAATCTTATTATTTTCCCCACCACAACAAGTAATGGCCATCTTCTACGTTGAATTTATGCATCTGTTGGCATCAAATGATCAGTACTTAATTTAGTTACTTTGGCACTAGTTGTTCATATCCTTGATATATCTTTTTCTCTATGATGCTGTGTATGTTAAATTTGTTCCTAATTATGCAACAGCTAGTCTAATTAAGTCATATTTTGATATGATTATATGCTTGGTATAGACAGAAAAACTGAAGTGGATTCTTCTGACTACTTTTTTTTTTTTTTTGACATTTCTGACTACTGTTTTAATTGCAATAAATCATGATGATTTAGACTAATAGCCTCTTCTTTTATGTGTGTGATTTTTATGCTCGTGCAGGTATTGTCTGAGAAGTTAATATGGCTAACCATGAAGGATTAAATGCACGCTCTTCGGGGTTACCTCACCCTAAGCTTAATGAAAGAATACTTTCTTCTATGTCACGGAGAACTGTTGCTGCTCACCCCTGGCATGACTTAGAGATTGGTACAGTAATTTTATGGATATTTTTGGGTCATTTTTAGATATAATGAATTTATGCTTTGAAAAAAATTATTCTATTTTGTTTGTTTTCTCCTTAGACTGCAAAGAAACAAATGTGCTTCAAGAATCCCTGTTTAGTTTCAATAAGACATCTTTCCAATTAAGTCTAAGACTGGTGAAAAATATGGATGTAGTAGTATTTAGCTGAAAACTCACAAATGTTTTTATACATGCAGGGCCAGGAGCTCCATCAGTTTTCAACTGTGTAAGTTTTTACTGTTTTATAACTTGCATTCACAAACCTTTGGAAAATTATCTCATAAGAATGTTACTTGCAACAAAATCACAGCCATTCTAAGTTTTGTGGCTTATACTAATTTATTTCTGGCAATCCATCAAACATTTATTAATCGTTGTACTAGTAGTGAATGCAGTTAGAAAAGTGCTTTAGCTTTAACAAGGATATGATGCTAATAGAAATCTAATTTTATGGCTTGAGATTTGGAGTGCCTAAACACGGCGATCTCACTAGCAATCTGGAACTTCAACTCCGAGCTCTTGTTTTTATATCAATGTTTTCTTAGAGAAATAAACAGTTTTCGATGGCAGGTGGTTGAAATTGGCAAAGGCAGCAAGGTTAAATATGAACTGGACAAGAAAAGTGGACTTATAAAGGTGCGGTTCCTTTTTCCCTACCTAAATTCGCCTTCTATTCCATATGCTTGATTCAATTGCAGAATATGAGGTACTTTCTTGTGAGACAATAAAGAGGATAGTATTCTCATTTACCATTTCTACACTTATCACTGGGGCTTTTAAACTTTGGAGCTGAAATGTTTAAAACTCCCACATGCTCTTTAGAAAATTTTCCTAGATTATGAAGGGTTAATTTCCTTTGCAAACACCACAACTTAACATGTCTAGGTTCTTAGGAGCAAGCTTGTTAATAAGGAGGAATTTGGATTTATAGACAAGAAGAATCACACATGATAAGTGATAATTAATCCTCGCATTGCATTTCAGATGAATTGGATTGTTATAAGTGTTCCCAAAGAAGTGTTGTTTGCAATTGAACGCTTTTAACTGTAGCATCCTTGAATTTGAATGATAGATTATGACTGTTATTGCGCTTTAGGATTTAATGCGATCATTTGCTGCCTTGATATACATGGATAATGCAATCGTTGCTAGTTTTGAATCTTTTATCTTTCTGTACCGAAGCATAACCAATGCATGGGCTGAATAACTTAGGTTGATCGTATCCTTTACTCATCAGTTGTCTACCCACACAACTACGGTTTTATCCCACGGACCATTTGTGAAGACAGTGATCCTATGGATGTTCTGATTCTGATGCAGGTAGCAACACTTAGAATTTATTGTTTGTGATATCTAACAGAAATGTCTGTTTTCACTTGTCAGCCAAAATTTCAACTGTATGTAAATTGAAACTTATGTTTTGAACAGGAACCTGTGCTACCTGGCTCCTTCCTTCGTGCTCGTGCTATTGGACTAATGCCCATGATTGACCAGGTAGGAGTTGCCTCCTTCATGCCTTTGTTTATATTCTTTTGGGGAAAATGAAAAAGAACCACATGAGGGTCTGTTTGGGGTAAAAAAAAGGCTAGCCATTAGTCTTTGTAATTATTAGCTTGTTGGCTAATTGTTTGGTTCATGACTGAAATGATGAAAACATTGTTCTACCTTGTATGTGATATAACATGATGAGATTTATAATTTTTTCTTCAATTAAAGTAAACATTTGGGAAAAAGTTATTTATAATGAATTCTGGTGCAGGGTGAGAAGGATGATAAGATCATAGCAGTTTGTGCTGATGACCCCGAGTTCCGCCATTACAAAGACATCAAGGAGCTTCCTCCACACCGGCTGGCTGAAATCAGAAGATTCTTTGAGGACTGTATCCTGTTATTTGCATTTTGTTCTTGGATCCTATATGTCCTTAAGGCGCTGATTAAGAAATCAAGAAATAGCAGTTGTTTATTAAAAAACACAGCATTAAATGTATTGATCATTTAAAAAGTTAAATGTTCTAATAAATAATTATTTTTGAAGCTTTAACCATTGGCATGAGGGCACTAGTTAACATTTGCCTTAGTACATAAACATGTGCATGTCATTACATAGTTATTGACGATTTAACTCATTGATGATTGGTTTTTCCCGTGTCAAGTAGTTAAGTCTCCCCTATGTTCAATGACCTGTTAAATACTTGAACACTTTTTCCTCTATCAATTCTATCATTACCAAATCCCCTAGTATGATGCATATATCCTTAGCTAGCCACACTAGACAAGAAGAATGAGAACAAAATAGTTGATGTTGAAGATTTTCTACCAGCTGAGTCTGCCATTGATGCCATCAAGTACTCCATGTGAGCTATTTCCTTTCTGTGATCGCCTTTTTCTTCATATTGTGTCTAGTTTTGGTATCTTGGCAGTAATCTTCAATGATTTTATTTTTCCCTTGGGATTGAATGATTATTTTATTTTTCTTACATGGATGTTTCCTTTTGCAGGGACCTCTATGCTGCTTACATAGTTGAGAGCTTAAGAGCTTAAGGAAGTGACTTCTTTGGAAACTGAATAGCCAATTGCAGTGATCTCTAAAGTATTATGCAAATGTGAATAAAACTCCATTGAGTGCTATTTCCGTGTCATTGTGTCGCTCGGCCTCTGGCACAACCATCAGTATCTAAATCTTCTGATTTGAGGTTGCAGTTGTATTGCCACCGAATACTGAGCTCATTTCCAGTAATGAAGCACTTGTTCCTAAAAGCCATAAACCAGTTGTTGGTGATATTGTTATTAAAACAATGATATTTTCACACATTTCCCCCTTGCACTTCTCGTACTTTTTCACCATCTTTTTTTTTTCTTTCTTTTTTTTCCCCTTTCTTCTTACCTCATTAGGTCACCCATCACTAGAGGTGAGCACAACTCGATCCGACCTAGTGATCCATTTCCGCTTGAGCCATTTGGGATTGGGTTTAAACCCGTGTTACAATAAAAATAAGGTTAAAATAGGGTTCATGGGGTTAGGGATGATTTCGTGTCAAAAATTTGTTACTTGACTCAGCCTTACCTGTGGTTTTATTTTTAAAATTGTTTTATATTTTCATGGCTTAGTTTCAATTTTAGTCTACCAAGTATCGTCATTGTGTAATATTGGTTTCCTATTATTCAATTGTGTGAATTGAGTCCCCAGTATTTTTTCTCTTGCAATTAAGGGGTCTCTTTGATTTTCCTCCAATTTTATGCAAACGTGGCACCTTTGGTCTCACTTGGCATTCACTAATGGTAACATGGATCTTGTGACATGGTATTCAAGTTTTGCAAAATTTAAGATATGGTCTTTGATAAATGGATAAGTGACAATCTGTATCAAAATGATGGACTTAGGAGCAAAATAACAAAATGAATAACCCTAGTTTCTCGAACAAACACACATAGAGAAAGAGTGGAAGAACAACCCTAGTTTCTCGATGCAGGTGCTTCAAAGGTTCTCTCCGTCTCCATCCAATAAATAGAAGAACAATCACCCGATTGAAAGGAAAGAAAGCACCAGAGGAAAAGGGAAAGGAGAGCTCAAGTTGCATGAGCGATGTAGTGGGCGAGATTGAAAAATCAGCACCAATTGAATCTTTGCTGACAATATTGGAACAAGGAAATTTGATTAAACAAGAAAACATTATTTAATTCATGTAAAATCCACTAAATTATAAAGTAGAAGTCACGCGATTTGATGAGATCTGTATATGTATTTCAAGGAAATTTGATGAGTTCTATATGAAATTTGTTTAATAGTAAAAATTTATTTGATGGTAAAAAATTATAGGCTTAAATGTATTTTTAGTCTTCCAGCATTCTTAATTTAGCGATTTTGGTTCCACTATTTTATTTTTTGTGATTTTGGACCACTAACTTTTTTATTTGGCGACTTTGGTCCCCTTGTTTTTTAATTGCACTTTTGGTCCCTCAAAAATCATGGTTTGTGCACTTTTGGTCCCACACTTTCCCAAAATTCAAGATTTTTGGGACCAAACGTGTAAAAAACCCATGATATTGAAGGATAAAAAATACAATTAAAAAGTATATGGGGACCAAAATTGCCAAATTGAGAAAGTTGGGGGACCAAAATCGTCATAAATAAAATTGAGGGACTAAAATCACCAAATTGAAAAAGTTGAAGGACCAAAAATACAATTAAACCAAAGATATACTAGAGTAATCCAACACTGGTGGCGTGTGGGTTCAACGCCTTGTCCCTTAACCAAGTGATCGAGTGTTCAATCCTTAGGAATGGAACGACAACGCGAGGTAACACTTTACCCTGATTGGACAACCTGGTGCTGAGTGGTTGCACACTTGCCACCGTTTCATGTATCAAAAAAAAAATGCTAGAGTATGCTTTGCTAAAATTTTGTTGACTAAAAATGTAACATCTGTCCAATATCGATTATTTCAGGTGACTAGGAATTTGGTTTATGTTTTTTGAAAGAAGAAATTTAGTTTATCCACTCAAAAAAAAAAAGAGAAGAAATTTAGTTTATGTTTTTTTTTTACAATAAGAAATTTAGTTTATGTTAAGCAATGTAAATTGTGGACAATAGAGTACAGAAAAATACATCTAACTCAATTTGACTATATACTTTTTATTAATTTCTTTATTATACAAAAAAAACATGATGAGTATATATAATAATTTCAGTTTATTTTGGAATAAATAATCCTTTGTCGTGGCTATTTGGCTTCTTTGGAAGGATCGTAACTTGCTCACCTTTGAAGGGAAAAGTAATCTTAGTCCGAAATTGATGTGTTCAATTCTTAGTTATGTCTCTCTTATAGTTAAGGATTCTTCTAAGCCTATTCCTACTTACTTTGGTTCTCAAAGAAAGGAGCTTCATATTGCTTGGCACCCCCTCTCATCCTCCTTTAAGCTTAATGTTGATGGCTCTCACCGCATTTCAACTAGGGCTTCATCTTGTGGAGGGCTTATCCGTGACGCTTCTGGTCACTTTAAAAAGTATATAGGGACCAAAATTGCCAAATTGAGAAAATTGGGGGACCAAAATCGTCAAAAATAAAATTGAGGGACCAAAATCACCAAATTAAAAAAGTTGAGGGACCAAAAATACAATTAAACCAAAGATATACTAGAGTAATCCAACACTGGTGGCATGGGGGTTCAATGCCTTGTCCCTTAACCAAGTGATTGAGTGTTCAATCCTTAGGAATGGAACGACAACGCGAGGTAACACTTTACCCTAATTGGGTAACCTGGTGCTGAGTGGTTGCACACTTGCCACCGTTTCATGTATCAAAAAAAAAAAATGCTAGAGTATGCGTTGCTAAAATTTTGTTGACTAAAAATGTAACATTTGTCCAATATCGATTATTTCAAGTGACTAGGAATTTAGTTTATGTTTTTTGACAGAAGAAATTTAGTTTATCCACTCAAAAAAAAAGAGGAAATTTAGTTTATGTTTTTTTTCACAATAAGAAATTTAGTTTATGTTAAGCAATGTAAATTGTGGACAATAGAGTCCGGAAAAATACATTTAACTCAATTTGACTATATACTTTTTATTAATTTCTTTATTATGCAAAAAAACACGATGAGTATATATAATAATTTCAGTTTATTTTGGAATAAATAATCCTTTGTCGTGGCTATTTGACTCCTTTGGAAGGATCGTAACTTGCTCACCTTTGAAGGTAAAAGCAATCTTAGTCCAAAATTGATGTGTTCAATTCTTAGTTATATCTCTCTTGTAGTTAAGGATTTTTCTAAGCCTATTCCTACTTACTTTGGTTCTCAAAGAAAGGAGCTTCATATTGCTTGGCACCCCCTCTCATCCTCCTTTAAGCTTAATGTTGATGGCTCTCACCGCATTTCAAATAGGGCTTCATCTTGTGGAGGGCTTATCCATGACGCTTCTGCTCACTTCATTAAATGATTTCATTGCAATATTGAAATCTCTACTGCCATTTCTGCAGGTCTTTGGGGCCTCTTCCATGGCTTAAAGTTAGCCTGCAACTTTCACATCACTTCCCTTATGGTTGAAGTTGATTCTCAAGCTATTTATTATTTGGTTCACAAGAGTACTTGCAACACAGCTTCTCTCCAACCTCTTCTCAATGATGTCGTCTAATTGATTCTCCTTGGTGATTGAATTGTTTCCATCTCTCATATTTATAGAGAAGTGAATTCTTGCGCGAATATTATTGCCAACATGGGCCATCAGGGTGCTTTTTCGGTGACTATAGTAGATGATCCTCCTTCACCCTTGCACTTTGTTTTGCATTTTGATGTAGTGGGGTGTTCAACCACTAGGGTTGTTCCTTAGTGCTCTTGGTTCTTCCTTTCAATATCCAGAAAATAAAAGTTAATTTTTTTTTTTGTGAGGATAAAAGTTAGTTTTATTTACTAGGGATTTTTTTTTCGAAAAATAATAACAAGCACTAAATTTTTAATTGCGGTAAAATCTAAATTCTAAAATGTTTTACAAATGTTAGCCAAGTAATTGAACTGGGAACCAGAGTAGATGGGAAATTGAGAAAAGAGTGAAGATCTGTGTGAGCGCTAGAAGTGAGGTTTCTTACCACTACCACTACCACTACCACACCTGGCAGACACTACTGCCGCTACGATACGACGTTGAATTGAGATGGGAACCTTGGGCAGAGCTTTTTACACCGTCGGATTCTTGATCCGCGAGACCGGCCAAGCCCTCGATCGCCTTGGCTCCCGTCTCCAAGGCAACTACTTCTTCCAAGAACAACGTACGTTCCACTCCCAACCCTTTTACCCTTTTCCATTTCCAACCCCTACGTTTTCGCATTTTTCATTCTGCTATACTTCAATGCTATCTCTTTCCCCCAGTTCCTTCCGCTCCACTTACTTGAAGCGATTCATCAATTTCTAGCTGTTGCATAATTAGGGTTTGAAACACCATTTATGCACCCGCACGCACTTACTTTTGCATCGCACCGCTTAATTTTTTTTATTTTTATTTTGTGGGGGTTTCGATTTATTTTCAGTGTCCAGGCATCGACCTCTCATGAATTTATACGACAAAGCCCCTTACGTTCACAAGGATGCATTTGTAGCCCCCAGTGCCTCCATCATCGGTGATGTTCAGGTTGGCCAATCTTCCTCCATTTGGTATGGATGTGTTCTCAGAGGTAAACCATTAAATCCCCACCATCGTCACTGCTAAACTTTTTATGTATGTTAGCAAACACAGCATCAATTTCTAACTTGCTGTTTTTTAACCATGGCTTCCTTCATTTTTGTCTATATGGTTTTCAATGAGTTGATATCCACCAATATTTATTAAATTTATTGTGTTTCTAGGACTTATGACGGTAATAACTGGATTTTAATTTTAATCGCATCATATATCGAGCACGATTAGGATTCAGAATTCGTGTGAGATTCTACTTTTTCATATTCCATAAATGTGGTTTGGCAAATTACATGATTGGACAATCATATCCAAAATCCAACTTCATATGCTGAGTTTTTGTCTTATTTTCGTTCAAATGGAAAAAAAGGATGCCTGATGGTAGGGGTGGCGAATGCCGCACAGCCTGTGCTTGGTTAATCTGAGATTAGGCAGGTGGAACAGTTTTAAGTGGAAATGAACTCATTCATTTCAGGACTAATTTTAAGTCCCTCCTCCCATTGCTTGAAAATGAGCTGAAAATGACTTTCCATCCATTTGGATACCTTTACCAAGCACCAGGACTGAAAAACGAAACCTTTCCGTCCCTCTCCATTTTTACTCTGTCCCTTATTTCCAGCCTTTCCAATTAGTCGTAAATCACAATGTCTATGCACTCACCCACACAGGCACATTCTATTTTTTCTGAAATATGGATCTAAAGGATATGGCTGATGAGAAGGTGGAAAATTGTCTGTTTTAACAAGAATGTCAAAACCATGACTATGCCTTTCTAAAATGTGATTTTCCTTAAAAACAGTATCAACGCCGATAAAGCTGCCTTGGTGGCTTACTTTATCTTAAATAAATAATGGAGCTAGAAATTTATTGCTTACTGTATAATTCTTTCTTCTGCTCTCCTTGGGTAACACTGGAAGCAGTGGCAGAGACAAAAACATAATTTTTTTTTTTTGGGGGGGGGGGGGACATTGATCAATATGAATAAATTTTGAGGGGGCCAAACATAATCAATAAGAATAATTTTTTTCGCAAATAACCAATCACGTAACATTTGTATTAGAAAATTACGAAATTGGGGGCTTGCCATGGCATACCCATCCCCCTTCCTCTGCCCCTGACTGGAAGGAGCTCACTTTGTTACTTATTTCCTTCACTTTTCATTGCTTTCAACTATTTGTATTCAAATGGAATGTTAAGGACAACTGCTGTACCTATATTATTAATATGCATGCACTCGTAAGTCAAAAACATTTTATATGCATGTTACATACTCCATATATTGTGGGGTTTAGTACTAATATTCCCCACCCCCTTGTCTATCCAATATTTGTGCTTCTGTTGCTGTTTTTTTTACCTTTAATAACTAAATGATATTCTTTGTGTGAAGGCGATGCTAACAGCATTGTTATTGGATCTGCAACTAATATACAAGACAATTCTCTTGTCCAAGTTGCTAAGTCTAATTTGACTGGAAAGGTATTACCTACTGTCATTGGAGATAATGTCACTGTAGGTGAGTCAAAGTGATGTGTGATTATTTTGTGGACGCCAGCATGGTTTTAGTGTGAACTTTTTCTAAGGTTTTGGCACTGTGAATTTAGGTCATAGTGCTGTGTTACAAGGATGCACTGTTGAGGATGAGGCATTCATTGGCATGGGTGCAACGTTGCTTGATGGTGTGTATGTTGAGAAACATGCCATGGTTGCAGCTGGTGCTCTTGTCAGGCAGAATACAAGGATCCCCTATGGAGAGGTTTGTATGAACCTGTTGTTTTCCTTCAGAGAAGGGAATGTGCTCTGTTTTTCTCTCTCTTGAAAACTGAAATTAAATGTTTTAGATCTTATGATTTCCCACTGTTATAAATGGAAGTTGACATAGAGCATTCATCCCTACTGGTGATTCAGTTGGACCTAAATTATAATGAATGGTTCAGAAGGTTTTCAGCTTATTTACATCATGCCTGGGATTATCATGTGCATCTTTGATATTGCAGGTTTGGGGAGGTAATCCAGCAAGGTTCTTGAGGAAGCTCACAGAAGATGAAATGACATTCTTCTCACAATCTGCCTTAAATTATTCCAATTTGGCTCAGGCTCATGCTGCTGAAAATGAAAAAAAGCTTGATGAGACTGAATTTGTGAAAGTTCTTCGCAAGAAGTTTGCCCGATCTGCCGACGAATATTCTTCAGTGCTAGGTGTTGTTCAGGAAACGCCTTCAGAGCCTAACCCCCCTGATAATGTTTTGGTAGATAAAGTTCCGAAGGCTTCTTAATTTTATTTCCTTTCTGAGTACCTTTTATGTGCGATTTTTAGGATGATGGCTTCTTTTGTTTCCAATAAGTTTTGGGGGGTGGGAGTGTTCATACTGTTATCTTAAATATCAGAACATGCTGTACGTGTTAGCGTATGGCTTTGCTCGTCTCTGTGCTCAGTTAGAAACCTTTCTTTTTTCTTGATGATGCCTACACTGGAACAATTTAGTAGCACTTCAGTCATCCAAGGACATATCTGCAGTTTCACAGCACTGTGGTTGGGCATGTACTTTAAAATAAAGAATATCAATTCAGACCCGCCGGTTGAACCGGTATTTTTATGGCTTTTTTTTTGCTTCGTCACTTGCTAGTATCACTGCGGTTTTCTGTTATTATTTGTTGTTTTTGCATTTCGTTAAAGTGCATGCGTCTTGAATTTATGCCTTAGTTGCGTCATGTTCGTTTCCGTTAATTTCCCCGTATTAAAAAAAATGATCAATTTGCATAACAATTAAATTGATTTTTTTAAAAATTGAATCAACCATAGAGTTCACTACAAAATATATTTAGAAGAAAAAGAATGTGTTTTTTTATGAACTGAAGGGCTAAAAGCCCAAAGAAGGACAATGTGTTTAAGCGGTGTTAGAGATTTTTTTTTTTATGAAGCATTGGAGGCTACTTTTATATGTAAAGACGCATGCTCGTGAAAATGTTTCGCGTAAAAAATTCCATTGCCGGGAATCGAACCCGGGTCTCCTGGGTGAAAGCCAGATATCCTAACCGCTGGACGACAATGGAATTGCCTGTTGATATCTGTATTAACGTATATATAATACTATTGAGTGCTTCCCAAAATGAATTCCGTCTCAAACAAATTAACCAGTACTTCTGATTTCACGGTACTATGGCAGCAGTAAACATCAAACAAGGAAGGCCAACATCCCCAACAAAGTTTTAACTGCCGACATGCCAACCAGGCATGTGACTGTATGGTGCACGATTTCACATTGAGTAGCCAAAATCTTTAGAAAAGTACATTTGATAAATTAATTTACAGAAACGCAAAACTATGAATCTAAGAATTGAAATCTGTAGATATTCTAATTTTTTGTATATTATGTACCAACTTTTTTTTTTTTACGAGAAGTGAGGTTTAAATTTACTCTTTATTGAGCTCATGTAAATCACGTACAAATCATTTATGGGTTATGCTATTTGGGACCTTTTCTAATTTTTTGTATATTATGTACCAACCTTTTTTTTTGTGACGAGAAGTGAGGTTTAAATTTACTCTTTATTTAGCTTATGTAAATCACGTACAAATCCTTTATGGGTTATGTTATTTGGGACCTATTTTTGTATAAAATAAAATTTATAACAATGATATGCTTTCTTCAAAAGAAAAGGATAATCAACAACAATTTTTTAAAACCTAGTGTTGTCTCTCTCAACTTTCTGTCTACTCTTCTCTTTCTTCTTCTTCATCCACCGAAAGAGGTGGTTTTTGGTCATTTTTTGGCCTGGAACCATCCATCTATGTCATTTTTTCTCTCCTTTTATCTAAATAAGTGGTTTTTTTCCCATATAGATCTGGTTTTTCTTTCATGTTTTTTTCGTCATTTCGTCGTCTGAGTGCAGCGTTGTTTTGTTCGTCGTCTTGGTGCGGCGTTGTTTGATTTTCCGTGTTGTTGCTGTGTTTGTTTGGTTCTGATTGACAGATTAGCTTCGATCCATTACAGATTCAATCAAGACTTAGGCGTCAACGTTGATCCGGAGGCATGAGTATTCCGGTCACTTTGATTTTGTTGGGAAAAATTCGCACATGATACTTTGATTTATCCACACACGCCCAAGGATCTCTAATATCAGTGTTGGAAAATCTCCACACACACAAAAGAAATAATAAAAGACACATAGATTTACGTGGTTCGACACCTCTTGCTTACATCAATGGAACACCTCAACAAAAACATTTCACTATCATAAAAAAGAGATTACAAGATAGTATTGTAACCCACCCCACAATATAATAAGTTTTCTGGCACAAACTTGAAAACCCACCCTACATTTTTTTCTCACGTGCTTGTGTTGCACGGCTACCCCTCTCTCGGGTGCTCTCTACATTTTGCACCACATTTTTCTCTCGTATGTCATACCTTTTATAAAAGAAAGCAACAAATCCAAGCAATATATTTTGATATGATTCTGTTGAGATATATCACTAATTTATTTTATATATACTAGTGTATTAACCCGTGCGATGCACGGGTGAGATTAAAAAATTATCGAGTTACTTAAAAAATTTTAATAGATAAAAATAATTTTTAAAAGACAGAAAAATTATTAAAGATATATTTCTAATTTTTTAAAAAATAAAAATAGTATATTAAAAATCATAATTGTACATTTCTTTATTGAGTTTGTTAATAACTAACTTTTATTGCATTTCACGTTCTCTTTCCTATGATACTAACATTAATTAAACAATTGATAGTTAAAAATCGAGAATTGATTTTAAGGAATATATTTTGAATCTTTATAATAATTGGTATCAATTAAGATATTGTAATAATGATTGTATTAAAATAATAATAATAATCATAAAAAAGAATGAATAAATAAATAAATAATTAAAATATGTTTTGGAGGGAAAATGAAAACTCATTTTTATGTAATATAGTTGATTGATTGAGATATGTTTTTCCTTATTTCATCTTTGTAAATGTTCTCTATTTCTTTGTTTCATCTTTTTATTGGAAAAACATATCTGCACCATATCTTTCACATATCTGACAAATAAACAAAACAATACAATATCTCATGGGTCCCACTTAGGAGGGAATCCACCCAACAGATTTTGTCACATTTGTAGGCATTTTGCCGTTTTATGCTATTAACCTGGGCTCTGTGAGTTTCTTCGCAAATTCGCCCTTTTCGATTTTTAGCGATGTTGAATTTGTGTTGTTCTCGATGTATTTTACCAATTTGAATGAATGGATATTTTTTTTAAGTAAAAAAAATGATATGCTTTCTAGTACCAAATTTGATTATAATATTTTGAATATATTATACCGCAGATATTCACTTCTATCAATAAGTGATTAGTTATTGTGAATACTAGTTATATACTCGTGCATACGCACGGGTCGCACCGCATTGGTTACTACAAATGTTTTTAAAAGTAAAATTGAATATTAATTGTTATGTTTTTTGACCTAGCAAATATATGAATACAATGATTCCTATACCGATATTAAGTGTATATAATAACAGAACCCAAAATACAGTGACAAAAAATTATCTCTGTTATATACAAATAAGTTTATTTATATTAAGTCATTACATGTTTCCCATCAAGACTCGGGATTGTGAATAGATATATAATAATAATAATTAATACATTGAATAAAAATATCATTTGCTATTAACAATCATGGTCTTAAAATATTAAGCATAACAAACAACGCGCGCTCCGTGCATAGGCACGGGTACCGTACTAGTAATAATAATCTTAAATGACAGTAACCGGTCATTTACGAGAGGCTGAAAATGCTGTGCTAGACCGATAAAAAATCCTCACTGTTACTCGCACTGGGCCTTATGCAATGCTGGCATACAGTAGAGCATAACTTTATATTGACCAATGGCTGAGTTGCTAATTTAAAGCATTGATTAAATTTTGCATTATGAATCAAACAAATTGATTAGTACTTATTAAGTGCAAGGATCACGAGTGTGAGCTTTGCTTGATATGACTGAATAAGTGAAAGTGGCAGACACAAAGGTCCCATTAACTCCTTTAATTTATTTTTGGTTTTGGTAAGTGGCATGAGGCTTGTACAAGGGTCTGTCTTCTTTGGTTTCTTGATTTCAAATCTTCTCAACAATGCCAAACAAAAAGATAATCATTTGGCTGAAAATGACAGAATTATTCGTGCAGCAAAAAGCTTATTAATGGAATGATGAATTGATCACCAATGAAAAAGCAATCAAACCATTTGAATCTTTCCTTTTTCTTTTACACACTGCATAACATCTTTGTATCTGAGAAGCAGGGAAAGGAAACATTAACAAAAAAACAAATAATAATTCATTTTAAAGCGGGAGAAGGAGGGATTGGAGGGAAAAGAATAAAAATTGTATACAAAATAATAAAATGAACACATGACTGATGAAGGGCTATATGGTAACAGATTCCAAAGTGACCAAAAGATCAAGGGCTTGTTTGATTCCTCTTTTTTAAAAGAGTTTTTTCTTTTTAAAAGTTAGTTAAGAGCAAAATTTGTTCTTAACTAACTTTTAAAAACAGAAAATTCTTTTAAAAAGAGGTATCAAACAGCCCCTAAGTGACCAAAGTCACCAAAGGTTTAAAAGAGTGTGTCCCAACCTTCACTCCCAAGGTGTGTCACTAACATTCTTCTTGAAATAATGCCGCTTGAAAATAGTTTATATTTAAAAGAGTTTAATAATTAAGTACCAATAGTGTAAAAAAGATTTACATAGACGTTGAATCATATTTTTTCGTGGTGGCATGTCATAATATTTTTTTTAAAAATACAAACAAAAATATTTTTTTAATAAGCTACATGGGATATGAATCCTCTACGGTTCTCTCTAGCTACAACTCTCTCTTCATCATCTCCTTATTTTCCCTTCGTGATCTCTCTTCCCAGTTCCCACCCTTGTTTTTTCTGTTGCAGATGCATCATGATAGTAGAGGATCCAATCTCAGCTAAAGCTTAGATGCATAGTAAAATACACTGTCAAGTTGGATATCTATGTAAAAAAATTATATTTGTCGATGGATAGTTTTCAAAATTCTATTTGAAATACACCTAAAAGTTCACTGATTTAGAAAAGAACTTGTAGTTAACATCACTGGTAGAAGTTCCCATTCAAACACACTTTCATTTCTTCCACAGAACAAACTCCCCTCTTATTAATTTTTTTTTTCAACATTCAAACCCAAATTTGCACGAGTTTTATGAATTTTTTTTTCCAGATTCGTGCTCCTACACGGGTAAACATAGATAGCTTTATGTATTTTGATTTTTGCTTAAATCGGACTGGGCCAAGGCCCAATCCGAAGATCCAACGCTTTCAGGCCCATTTCCGCATGCCTCTCTGCCTTCCCTCGATGCCACATCGACGCAGCCGACCCAACGGTTCTCAGCATTAAAGGAATTTACTCGACTGGGTTTCACTAACGTTACTTCATCCAGAATCGCCCTCAACTCATATTTAAAGAGACCGGCACAAGCCGGTCGTAATGATTATTTTTCCACCTCTTCACTCACCTCTTACACACACCGACTGAGCGCCTGAAATGTTTGCGGCACTCACCACCAAGGTCTTCCACCGGAGCTCGGAACACCACTGTGACCGTCTAATTCTTCCACCGTGAAGCGATACTTTCTCAGGTATCTCTTATGTTCGTCCAGAACATAAGCTAAATATATTTAGTCCATGCTTTAAATATATAAACTAATTTAAGCACACATTAACGGATGTTTTTACTTAAAATATTGGGTTAACATTTTAAAAAATTCCACAATATTTTTTTTTCTAAATTATTGGGTGGACAAAAAGAGCAAAAACAGAATAATTTAATCAAATCAAATCAAACCACGAACATATACACTCATTAAAAAGTGGTAAAGCTTCTGGTACAATTTTTTGTCCAATAATACTCCAATCTGACGAATTCAAAATTATCATAGAGACCATCGATGAAATGTATGGGAATCGAAGTTGATGGGAAAGATTGACCGCAGACAACGTACAAAGTGCAAATTAACAAACAAATCGAACTCCTAGTCCTAGTACTAGACACTAGGGCGTGTCACCTTTGTCTGCATACTTCAATGAAATGACTGAGCATGGGTCGCAGTTTGTTTTGTTTTGTAGTAAAAAACATTAGTACCTCCATAGATTCCAACCCACATCTGATAACAACAATTCACCTCTTCTCGTTAACATTGCCAACTCCTCCTCTTTACCGCGACAACACCACCAGGTACTGTGGTACACCTGCAAATGCAATTCCTTTTGGAAGGGAGAGTGAAACACTGAATACAGAAAAGATGAAGGAATATATATCACCTTCTGCCCAAATAAAAAAATAAATATTTTGTTTTATAAAATAAGTTATAACAAAAATCAAATGTTTAATTTATATTGTCAGATGCTTATTTATTTTTATTTGTAACCTTAGTAAATCGTATTCCTTTTATAAAATTTAAAATTTAAAATAAAAAAATCACCCAGAATTTTTTGTTGATTAAAGTATTGATAAAAAATAAACATATCTTTATACCAAAAAAAAATAAAAATAAACATATCCTCACTTAGTCACGATAAAATGAAATTCATTATACAAAGATCATTTACTATCATGTATCAAGTTTGAGTTTTATTTTTGAAAGTGACATATTTTTAACATGTGTAATTTTTTCTCGTGTTGTCACAAATTTTTTCATTTTATAATCATATAATTCTAAGAATCTTTATCAAATTAAATTAATATTTTAATTAATTATTTTAATTTTTTATCAATGCATAAATTTGTCCAATTAACTTTAGGTCAAGGGGAATGTTTACAATATTATTATTAAAATAAACTTAATTAATCTAATTTAATTTTGAAATTAATATAGATAATTTTCAATATTTTTATTCATGTAATACACACCAAATATTATATTATATTATTAACTTTATGTCAAGGGGAATGTTTACAATATTATTATTAAAATAAAATTAATTAATCTAATTCAATTTTGAAATTAAAAATTATAGATAATTTTCAATATTTTTATTCATGTAATACACACCAAATATTATATTATATTATTAATATTAAAAACACACTGGCTGTACTTTGCACCTCATGACAAAACAACATCCTATTCCCAACAGAACAGAGTATCATGCTCTTGTCATTTTTATTTTTTCCCCTTTTCAATGAATCCAAGCCAATTAAACACTTTTTCGTCATTTCAAGTTTCCATTTTCTCTTTCCGTCGTGCTTGGCGAGGTAGTAACAGTCTCTGCACACTCACCCAGACAAGCAGAAGCAGAGAGAGAGAGAGAGAGAGGGAATAAGGTGCTAGTACGTTGTGATGGAAAGCGTGGCGCATTGTCGTCGAAAACCAAGCAAAGCTTCCGTCATGCTTTCCAACAACAACGGCGGCTTCTCCAGTAAAAGTCTATACGACGACGTATACGGAGGACCACCGAAGTTCGGCGTCTCCAGCCTCTCGCCTCGTTTTGAAGACTACAGCGAGATTTTCGGAAGCTTCCACACCGCACGTGCCACTTCTATTCCGGTGCTGGATCTTCCGGTAGTCCACGAGACCGAGGCCTTCGTCGATCCCCGAAGCAACGCTTTCAACTATACTGAAGTTTTCGGTACCCTAGATTTTGCAATTTCGTACGATAACTTGTTTCACCATCCCACTGGTCTTGACGAAGAAGCCTGGTAATGTGAATGCCGCCATTGTTTTACCTTCCCTACCTTTCTTCGTGTGTTTAGTTCTTTGAATTAATGCCTTTGATCGTGATCGTAATAACTGGTTTAGGAACAGTTGGACTTTGTAAATTAGTAGTGGAAACTGAGGCTGCTTTGTTTTTTTGGGCTTTCATCTTTAATCATTTTTGTTTTCCCCTAAAACAGGATTAAAATTTGTTGTAGATTAACTACTGAACTATTTGGAGCTCGATTCATGCTATACGGATTCGTTATTCCGGAGCCAAATTGTTCAATAATCTATGCAAATGTTTGAGTCTTAGAGGTGCATGTAGTGTGTGTTCTGTCTTTCCTCTTGTACAAGATCTACTTTTATTTGTTGATGTTTCTAAGCTTGTCTCTGCAATGTAACCATAGTATTTCTTCATCTACAGGACTTCAGCAGAAACTGATTCATTCTCTGGAGAGTCTAGTCATTCTGGAAATAACCAAAGCATGTCAAATGGAGATCTTTTCAGGCCTGTTGATGGTAATACAGAGTTCAACATTCCATGCCATAAGGTCAATGATAAGGGCAATGAACATATCTCGAATGGGGAAACTCACATGACTCGGCTGCATGCTGTTCCTGGTTTCAGTCAGGTATATGATGAAACCACGCAATCGCACTGGACTGATCGGTCCTATCTGGTTGCTGATGATATTGATCTCAATACAGAATTTAGTGAAGACAAGGTGAGTGGAGACCACCTAAGGGAAAAAATGCCATGTCTGCACAATTTTACCTCTGGGGAGCAGACTTTTGGTAGTGATCTAAATCTTCAAAATGGATGTGGCAAAGCCAAAAATGATTCTCATTCCAGTGAGATGTTCATAACTGTGTCTGACATCAGCCTTAGAAGTATTCCCTCTCAAGTGCCACTAGATGCAAAAAATGGGGACTCCTATGGATTTCATTCAAACGGCGGCCTGGTTGCTTCTGAAGAGACACCAAGTGACAGTTCACCACCTTTCTTTGATGTGGAGGTTGACATGAATGCATCTGGTGCAGCTTCTGCTGATGCTATGAAAGAAGCAATGCCTAATGCTGAAGCAAAACTTAGAAGTGCCAAAGAATTAAAAGAAAGAAAAAAGTGGGTTCATGAAAGCCGTCTAAAATCAAGTTGTGATTTGGAAAATAAAAAAGCAAAGATGATTAAGGATATGTCTAGATTAATTAGTTTGAACGATGAGGCAATGCGGGCAAGTTATGATAGGAGACATTCCAAAATGAAAATTTCTGCCACAAATGAAAGACAGGAACCTAGGAAGGCTTCCCCAGAAACTCCAAACACTTTAGAAGGGAAAATAATTTTAAACACATTTGAGGAAAACCACATGAAAGAATCTAGGTCATCTCAAGATTCAGATACTGGAGTTGGGATATGGAAAGAAGAATCTGAGTTTTTTGAATTGAAAGGAACAGAAGAATCTGGAACGGTAATTCAGCCCACAAAACCGACTAAGATTTTAGTGCAAGATATCAGACACCAAGAACGTGGCCAGAAGGAAAGAGAAACATCTAATATGCAAGAAGAGGATAAAAAAGTAAATGCAACTGAAGAAAATTATCATGGGGAGGAATACAAGAAAAAATCTAAAGCAGGAAAAGAGGCTTACAAACACAACAAAAACATTATGAGATCTGAAGCATATGATGAGAATTGGAGGCAAAGAGAGCATGTGAAGAAGGAAAAGGTGGCCAAAATATTTGAGCTGGAAGAGAATGAGAAGAATCTAAGAATCGTCCACCCGTATGGAAAAGCTGAAAAGAAAGTAACTGAAGCTGACCAATCAGGAAGCTTAGAAGATGTATCTGAGATGGGACACAAGGAGCATATAAGTTTGGATATCCAGAAATCCAAAGAGGTTGATAGGCAAACACCATATGAAGGTCAATCGGGCATGAGGCTTAAGGGAGATGAGAAGAAACCTAAAGAGGTTGAGAAGCAACAGCAGAGTGTGAAAAAGCACAAGCAGTCTGCGGAAATGAAAGAAAACGGAAAAACACAAGGTGAAGCTTTTGCCCTAGGACAAGCTGAGCATGAGGAAAAACTGAAAGATTCTGTGGAGCTGGAAGATATTGAAGGAAGATCAAAGGAGGCTTTTAAACATGATAACACAAGGGAAAAAGAGGCTTGCAGAATAGAAAATGAAATTAGAGTAAAACAGATTCTGAACAAGAAAGGACTGAAAGACGCTCATGAAAGAGTAGAAGTTGAGAAAGGCCTCAATGATTCTTTCAAAAAAGAAGCAAGGGATGAGGGCCTAAAACATGCTTTCAGGCGGGATGAGAATGAAAAGCGACTTAAAGAAGATTTTGAACTGGATGTAAATGAGATAAGACTGAAAGAGGCTTTTAAGAAGAGGAAAAATAATGGGACGGAAAACGAGGAATATGAAAGAGATCAAAATAGAAAGAACTTTGAAAAGGTTTGTGATGGGTATGGAGAAGGCAATATACCTGAAGAAGCAGGTGAAAACAAAGGGATTCAGAAAGTTCTGGATCAAGCTCCAGAGAAAGAATGGAGTAGTGGAATGTTGAATGAGGCTCAAAGTAAAAAAGAAATTGAGAGCACATCAAACCAAACATTTGGCAGGGAAGGAAATACAGCTTTATCAAATGAGAATAGTCTCCTGGAGCAATGTGTGATTATGGACAATGATGTTGGTAGAATGGAAAAAGATAAGGGACTGGACAAAGCTTTGGAAGAAATAGAAGGGAATGAAGAAGGAGGAAACATGAAGTTTACTAAAGCAACTGATGAAACATGGAAAACAGAGAGAAATGAAAATATTTTGGAAGCTCAATCAACCACTATTCATGAAGAACATATTGTAAAACTGGAGGTATCTCTAGAATCTGTTACTGAGCAAGAAATTGGAAAGACAAGAATTGAATGCAAAGTCGGAGAAAAGAAATTGGAAGACGAAGGGGTGGAAAATCAACTGGCTAATGAAAAAGTCAGAGCACCCGAAGTGACCCCAGGAGATGCAGAGCATTCAGGGACTCAATCGGGAAGAGTGGATGACACTGTGACAAAGGCTGATTACAGAGGAAGCATAGAAACAGCTGAACCTGTTACGGAGCGAGAAGCCGTGAATGTTCAGAAATCTGCTCAATGGTTTCATGTCGGACAATCCACAGAAAGAAGAGAAAAGAAAAGTTTTAATGAAACTCCTGCTAGTGTAGTGAAAGATGCTGAAAAGACGAGGAGAGAAAGAGAGTCAGAAAAAAATCGTCTTAGAAAGGTGGAAGAAGAGAGAGATAGAGAAAGGGAAAGAGAAAAGGACAGAGTGGCTGTTGACAAAGCAATGATGGAGGCTGAGAGGGAAAAGGAAAGAATAAAGGATAGGATGGCTGTGGATAGAGCAGCTTCGGATGCTCATGATGGGGCATATGCTGAAGCTTATGAGAGAGCTGAAAGGGCTGCATTTGAAAGAGCAACTGTGGATGCTCAACAAAGAGCACTGGCTGAGGCCAAGGAAAGACTTGAGAAGGCGTGCGCTGAGGCCAGGGATAAGTCGCACATTGATAAGGCAACTACAGAGGCCAGATTGAAAGCGGAACGTGCTTCTGTAGATAGAGCAACTGCAGAGGCTCAAGAGCGTGCTGTGGAAAAATTAAAGGCTGAGAGGGCTGAGTTTGAGTCTAGAGAAAGGTTGGAGAGATCTGTATCTGACAAAATTGGGGTTTGTTCCAGCAATGGTGGAAGCCAAGACTCTTCACCCTCTGTGAGTATCCGTTTAAATCTTCTATTGTTATATTGCTACATTGCCCAGTGAAATTCTAATGAATTAAATAACAGGATATGCTTGATCCACAGTTTCAGAACTTTAGCTCTTCTACAGGTTCCAGATATCCACATTCGCTTTATGGTGGTATGTGAAATTCAACACCCCTGCAAGGCTTTAATATAAATTCTGATTTGCCATTTCATACATTCAGCTTGATATAATGTTAACCAGATATTGTATTTTGCTTCCAGCTGCTTCATTTTCTGAGAGATCAAAAAGTGAAGGTGAATCAGCTCGGAGGTGTAGAGCTAGACTGGAGAGGTATCGCCGAACAGCTGAGCGTGCAGTAAGATCTTCAATTTTTTGATATTCTCACATATGAAAGGTCTGCATATAGTAACATAATCATGAGTTTTCTGGAAATCTAGGCAAAAGCTTTGGCAGAAAAGAATATGCGTGATCTTCTAGCTCAGAAGGAGCAAGCCGAGAGAAATGTAAGCATACATCCAAGTAGTTTTTCTCTAAGGTTTATGAATTGTTGTTTCTATGTTTCCTCAATTACTTTTGTATGGTGCTGACTGCAGAGACTAGCAGAGACTCTGGATGCTGAAGTAAGGAGGTGGTTAAGTGGAAAAGAAGGAAACTTACGCGCATTACTTTCTACCTTGCAATATGTAAGTGAAAATATTCTGAACTAAGTTGGCATATGCTGTTTCTTTCTCCTCCTAACCCCAATACACACAGTTGAGTATGATATATGAAGGTCCAGTAGATCTTTAACAGATGAAATTGTATCTATTAGCTTGCTTGATCACGATGTTCTTAACTTCCTTCTATTTGAGACCCGAGTTACGATGATAATCCATCCTGAACAATCTAGGCTTTGATTGTTTTGAAGTTTTTGGATTATACTTTGCCGGTGGTTCCATTTCTTACTTTTTCTACCTTGTCAGATCCTTGGGCCGGATTCTGGGTGGCAGCCAATCCCATTGACAGAGGTCATTACTTTTGCTGCTGTGAAAAAAGCTTACAGGAAAGCCACTCTGTGTGTCCATCCTGACAAATTACAGCAGCGTGGGGCGAGTATTCAACACAAATACATATGTGAAAAGGTCTTTGATCTTTTGAAGGTATGTAAGCACCGCGATGGTTTATTTATTCATTTCTTTTGTTGCAAAAAATATCCTGTACCCGGTGAGGGGGATAACCATAACTGCATAAGCTTTGGTGATAGTTATTTATTGACATATACAACCCCACATCATTTGACAAGAAATGTGATAAATTTAGTCATGACATGAGCCTTCATCTCATAATTTAAGCTTTTGGGACATTTGATCATTGTCATTTAATGACAAGGCTTTGTAGTTTGATAAAGCCTTCATATACTTCATCAACTCTTATACACTATCTATATCTCTTATTGTGGCTTTTGCCTTTTTTTTTCCAGGATGCTTGGAACAAATTCAACTTAGAGGAGTGGTAGCATACCCGGCAGCCCAGACCTCTCTGTTTTTCTGCCTCCTTGTCTCTTGCTAGTGTGTATAGAAGCTTCACCTTGACTGGAAGGCACGCACAGTCAGATTCACTGCAGTCAATAATTTCTGCAGTCACTGCTGCAGTCAGCCGATATAAGCCATTGAATGGAAATCCGATGACTCAAATGTTAACTTAAGTAAATTTCTCAACCGTCCATTCTTGATGAACAGCTGAAGATCAGTGACTGCATTAACTGTTGACTGGTACTAAATCCATTTCCGTCTGAAACCTTAGTAATTATTTTGTAACAATCCATGTTCTGTAGTAATAGTCTCCAGAATATCTGTATGTATAAAGAAAATTTCAGCCCACATACGGCTTCACAAGAAATTAAGAGATTCAGCAGTAAATAGATATAAAGCTTATGAGGCTAAGATTGGCTTTCTATGGCCAAAATTTGGATTTTATTTTTATTTTTTAATCAATTTTAAGAATGAAAACACAATGAAACTTACAAAGTTGGTAGGATGCTGCCTGAGGCCACTGTAGCAAGACAATTTGTTGATCATCCATTACCTATTTGATCATTATTTATTGGGCAACATCTGCTGCCGTTCATGTTATACTATAACTGATCATTTAAAAAAAATGGTTATTGTAAATTGAGTGAATCCACATTTATTGCATTAATCCACTTATAGTCTATGATTGGTTTGGAAGAGAAATTGTAAAGAGAGAAATAGGTGAGAGAGAGTGTGAAAAGAGAGAAAGAGGTGAGAAATAGAGTAGATTTAAGGTATTGTTTGGTATAAGAAAAAGAAAAGAGAAATAGATAAGAGAGAAATAGAATGGTTTTATGAATTGACAAAAAAACCCTTAGCTAAAAAATATTTGAACATTACAAAGTTAAAATGTTTTGAATAATTAATTAATATTGATTAATCAATTAATTAAATTATATATGTAAAAGATTTTAATTCATTTAGTTAATTTATTTTAATTTAATTAATTAGTTTGATATGATTAAATTACTAATTTAATTTTAATTAAAATATTAATCAGTTGGAAATAAATTAATTGATTAATTTAATTCAACTTATTTTTCGATTTTTGTTTTTTAAATTGTTCTTTCTCTTGATATTTATTATTGTAACAAAAAAAACATTCACCACTTACACGTATTATGTGTTTTTTTTTTATGATGACACGTATTTTATTATTGTACGATTATTGTCAAGAAAATTATTGTTTGTTTGACTAAAAGTAACCAATATTTCCCAACACCCAAATGTCTCTTTAACTTTCGATCTCTTCTTCTTCACCTTGTCTTTTGCTTCTTCCTCAAAAACATTGCTCACAGAGTCATAGTCGTGGACCCATGGATTGTTGCTCAAAACTGAACATAGCCAGAAAAACAGAAACGACGAGAAGCAAACTACAGAAGGGTATTGATGGAATTACAACTCGGCGAGCTCTTTCTCCACCATTTCTTCGCAAATGTGCGAAGACTTAAAAAGTGGTAGGACCCACCCGTTTATTCTTCTCTCTTCGCTAACTCTCGGCAGAACCAAACGATAGAAATGTGTGTTAATTAATGAATCAACTCCAAAATCTATTTCTTCTTAAAAACCTTTATATGTTGGACAGACTAGGTATGTAAAGTAATACTTATTGGCTGAACGTAGTCTTGAAGTGATTAAGGAATCGGTATACCATCTGTTTGGAACCACGGCCAGGATGTATCAAACGCGCGACTATCAAACGCGCGACTACTCAAAAGCTATGAGCTTTAGCTTTTATGGTGAGTTAGTATTGGAACGCGGTTCCAAACACACAAATAGTTTGTTCTGTGCTTTTTTTATCTCTTATTTGTATTTATTATTTATATTTATTAACTAACAAAGTTAATAAGAGGTTAAATTGTCAATTTTAATGGTATTTGAAAAAAAAAAGTTTTTGAAATTTTGAAATATCGTCTATGATCTTTTAGACGATACATCAACAATGTTTTTTAACTTGGCTTTTGGAAAGGTCTTAAAAATATGTTTTCTAATTATCCTTTAATCTCATATTGTCATTAGACGGATACGTGGTGTTTTATAAGAACTTGTTTTGAATTTTTTGAAAGCTTGCCGTCTAAGTGCTATCATATGATATGACTCTTATCAGATGATACGTGAAAACTTAGACAATATACTAGTATTGTTACTGTTGTGAAATGATACAGTATTTAATATAAACCGGTAATCCCTCCGAAATAAATTATAAGAAATTTTTTTTTACATGTAGTTGTATTTTTTTACTTATAATTTATTTCGGATGAAGAATTAATTATTTAGATTTAAAACGAGGTTGCATTTATTAGAAGCATCAAGGATGTCCAGGTCATGAACATTTATTATAATTTCTTAGTCATACCGTGTTTGTCAACTCTTCCCAGCAATTTATTTGAATGTTTCAATGTTTCATGTGGATGCAATAAAAACTTCAGAGGACAGGCAGTTAGGGGCGCTTTGAGTTTGACTAAGGAAATCAAACTTGGTGTACCGGGAAAAAACAAAATCGTCATATATTATTTACATTTTTCACTTATTTAAAAAATTTCTCTTGGTCCACACGGGTCAGGATACTACTCTCTCCGTTTCAAAATGATTAAGTTTTTTTATAAGGATTAAGAAAAATAATAAATGACTTAGTGAGTAAAATAATTTTATTAAATTGTCCTTATTAACTATTGGTATATTAACAATTGTCATAAACAAAATGAGGTATGATGTATTGAGAGTGATGTACGTAGTATTTATTTGAAGAAAAAAATTAATGTTAGGTTAAAATAATAAAATGAGAGAATTATTTGAAACTGAGTGAGTAACTTTCGTTTAATTGTGAGCGGAATTTTGTTGAGACGGCACAAAAAGTCAACAGAAATTGCATCACTGATCTTGTTTTCAAACCACGTATAGAAAAAACATTAAAAACAAGAAGAGAGCAAGCAAGGCATTACATTTCATCAAACTATACAAATGAAGAAACAACTAGCGAACCAAACCTGACAGCATAGATCATGAATATAGATAATATAAAGCACTAATTAAGTTCTACAAGTTATCTCATCGACAATTCCCACCAACCATTTCCCTTTCACATCCATACGTTCCTAATCTATCAATCAAAAATCAAATTCTTGCTTTTAACACAACAGGATTAATTCAGCGATGTTTAGATCCTCGAGCACTCGGAGAGGCACTGCGCAGTATGAGAGATTAGAGAAAGAATATGCTGACAGTGGAACTTCGAATGAGGAGTTGAAGAGGAGCACAAGTGTGCCTTCTTCTGGGGCATCGAGTTCAAAGGCAAAAATGGCTATGGGTTCAACCTTTGGGGATATCAACCTGCAAAGAAATCCCACAAAGAAAGCCAGTAGTAATCCTAAGAAGAGTACTCACCCGCTTTTCGGCTTCTTCGATTTTCGCCGGAAGAAGAAAACAACATCAAAGCCTGAATTCGCGAGATATCTTGAGTATGTGAAGGAAGGAGGCATGTGGGATTCGGAGTCTAATCAACCTGTGATCTATTACAAATGATATAGATAGCTTGCTCAGGTTTTGAATTATTCAAATGTTAGTGATATGTATTTCCCGTAAGAATTAGAGGTTGACTCTCATGTCAAATTACCATGAGAAGATGTAGAGCAAAACATTAATGATTTTGTTATTCATGAATCAGTTGTAGACACGCATGTTGATCTGCCTATTGCTTCCAATTGGATTTGATGATTAAAGTTTATGTTCTTGACATTTTAAACTAATTTTTTAGGTAAAAATAGACTGCGCATAGAACGTTTTTGTGTGTTGGAATCGATTCCGCTTGTCATTTTTTTACTGATGTTGGTTAGGGATAGTTTATTACCTTTTGACTTACAACCAAATTAATGAGGAGGATAATTTAATGCTAGGAAACTTTGAAGAAGAAGAAACTAAAAATGCAATTAATTTGGTAATGTGGTGAGAATAAGAGTCCGAGACCGAATGGATTCAATTTCGAATTCATCCGATGGTTTGGGAATGTTACAAAGGAGGATATTTGTAGAATGGTGAACGAATTTCATAAAATGGCACAAATCCTCTTTACTGTCTTTATTCCCAAATGTTATACAATCCCCAAGGCTTAGGTCTTTGGAAGAAGACTCATTGCATGTTTACTTGCGCTACCACTTCATCGTTCTCGCGTTCTGTTGTTGCGTTACGTGTGAAGCTACAATTTGTAGCTTTAGGTCAAACGCGTGGTGGCCTTTTTTTCACTGTGATATCAAACACACATTTAGAAAAGTTGCGATATAGAAACACGTTGATCCAGTTATAAAAGCTAATGAAATTGTTGAAAAGACATATGATTCAGTTGGTTGTAATTTTTTTAAAATATATGATGTGTAGAATATGCTCTAATAAAATAAGGAAGGTAAAAGACATCCTCAGGTAAAAGTAACTTAGAAATCCTAACTGGCCGAACTATTTTTGCAACAAGACTTGTCCCATTTTGCAATCTCACACTAATTGATGATATTCTACTATATGAAGAGAAGCAATTTAGGGTCTGTTTGTATTATATTGTGGCTCCCAAAACTCCGGTGGCCGTACGCGTTAGATAAAAGCCACCCATTGGCAGCTTTAGAAAAAAATCAGAAAATAGTGCATTGGGATGCGAAATTTCCAATTTTGCAGTGAAAAAAAATCTGAGCCAAACAGGCTCTTAGTTATCCACATATATGATATGTCGCACCCAAGTCAATTACCCATGCACATTTACTTCTATTGATAGAATTAGCCAACACACAATCCATATCTTCAACAATATTCTGACTAGATTGTTTGCTCTCATTGAAGGTCATTGAAACTTAGTTCACATTATGCTTTTGAATATATGATTCTTCTAACAAATGTTGAGTTCCAAACATCTGAATTAAACTGAGTATAACACGATGTTCTTCTTCTGTAAAACTAGTCATTGTCTTTTATTGGATCTGCTCACTCAAAACTTCCTCATCCATCTTGCTATCAACATAATTGGAAATGTTACTGGGTGGAAAGCCATGCTTTCTGGAGCATTTATCCAGCGTATATCCTATTTCATCACAATAACTACATTGTCTCGCACTAGCATTATACTTAGGTCTATGCCAAAATCTTATGCTTACGCAGGATTATACTTAGGTCTCGTGCCAGCATTACCTCATTCTTTCCTTATGCAGGATTACCATAGCATCTATCTCATTGGATGGAGCCAGTCCATGCTGCCTTTCATGTTGGATCACCATGGAGAATACCAAGGTTAGAAGAGGCATCGGATTCGGATCCATAAGTAAGATCTGGGATCTAAAAACATCGAAATTATTTTTTAGTCCTATCAATAACTTCACAACATAGTCTTGCTCTCTATACGCTTTTTCAGATCATTTCTTCAATCACAAGTACACCTCACAATACACATACATTCTTTAATAGGTCTATATATAATTATCTAATTCCTCTCAAAGTACTCTAAACTTAGTGAAGAAATAACTTACAAACAAATAATTTTGTTTAAAACCATATAAGTCCTATTGAATGTCGACAATTCTAACAAAATCACCACAAGAAAACCTAGCTTTCAAATCTTTCACGCATCTCAAGCAAATATAAACTACAACTTATTTGATCGAAGAGGACAAAGAGTTGAGAAGCCAAGATTGAACTGTTATTACATCGCTCAAATGTTTCAAAACATGGATCAACCCTGTCTGAAGAAGGTTCGATGATGCCATCTAGAAACCTACACTTGTTCTTAGACCATCACTCTTTTCATCTCCCAGGCCCAAGAGTGATAGTTATTTCCAATCAATGGTAGTGAAAGCAGCATCGTGGCTGGACTTTGACCTAGATGAGTGTAGTATAATTATGATGGATTCTACAAAGGATCCAAAGTAGAAGAAGGAGGATTATTGTTTGTGTTGTTTCCAGAGGAAGAAAGACTGTGTTGTGACATCTTAGAGAATTGCACGGTGGAACTCCACCACGGAGCTCTGATACAATCTAAGCTGGCTGTGTTTCTTATTCTTATGTCTTCCTCGTAAGAATACACAATGTAAGACATAAGATTACGTTGTATAAGAAACACGACCACACAAAGCTTACATAGAATTTAAGGTGGGCCAACCCACCGGCCAGCTGTGTGGTCGTGTTTCTTATTCTTATGTCTTCCTCATAAAAATGATAGGGATGCTAAAGCGGGCCGTCCCGCCCCGGCTCACCATGAGCTCGCAAAAAAGGGGCCGGCGAGCGGGCTTGCCAAGAGGTGGTGGGTTGAGAAAGTGAGCCCATCCTGCAGGTTGGTGAACCAGTGGGTTGGCTCACCTTAAAAATAAAAAAGCCAAAAAAATGAATTTTGATCTAGAAAAGTGGTTGGTTGGCCTGCCTAAGCCCACCCTAAAACAGGCCAAAATGGCGGGTTGTCGGATTGGCCCGTCCAAAATACATAAAAACATTAAAAAAATGGTTAAAAATATTAAAAAATATGTATATATTGGCCCTGCGGGTTAGCAGGACGGGTTATGCGGGTTGGTGGGTTGAAAGACCCCAACCCACCCCGCCTTGTTTTGGCAGGCTGACAAGCCTGCTGGGACCAGCCATATTGCCACCACTAAAAAACGACATCACACAATCTTAATTTTACTTTTTCCCCCAATAAAAAACACAATATCATTCCAAATGGAAGATAGTCATTTTGCAGATTAGAAAACACGTTGAATAGAGAGTGGGAGTTTCAGCTGGTTCACACTCTTAGGGAAATGAATTACTGTGCAGATTTCTTAGGAAAAATGGGGTGCGAAAGGGGATGCTCTATGGTGGTTCTTGAATCATCTTCTTCAAGAATGGAGAGTTTACTTCATGCTGATGTCACATGCATTGTGTTTGTGAGGCATTAGGCCTCTTTTCCCTTTTGTGTTTTCGCTTGTAACAAAAAAAAATAAAATTCCAAAGTCTCAAAATTCCAAAACTAAAAGATACAAAAAAACCAAATTAGAAATTTTTAAATCGTGTAAAAAATTATAATTTTTAGTAAACAAAAAAACTAGTCCAACATTTAAAAAATAGGCTAAATTATAAAATTGGTCCTCTATGTTTATTTTAGGTTTCAATTTGGTCCTCTATGTTTTATTTGTTTCGTTTTGGTCCCTTACGTTTTAAAAGTTACAACAGGTTGGTCCTTTCCGTCACTAAAAGCCAATTGTCTGTAGTTAAAAGTCAAATTCTAGCTACGGACAATTGACTTTTAGTGACGAAAATGACCAAATTGAAAACTAAAATAAAACGTAGAGGACCAAAACGAAACAAATAAAACGTAGATGACCAAATTGAAACCTAAAATAAATTTAGAGGACCAATTTTGTAATTTAGCCTAAAAAATACAAACAATACAACAGAGCTAATAAAATAAAGGACAAAACTTATATCAAGTTCTATTAGTCAATTTTGCCATGTTCTCTGTTAAATACACACAAATACTCATGAAATAGTTTGACCTTATTCACCTCTTAAAAAATGCTCTGGCAGTTACGATAATTTTTTTGCTTTTCTTAGTTAAAAACATGACGAACTTGATAATTAGATCTTGATCTAAGTTTTGTACTAAAATAAATCTATAGGCATAATTGCATTGTCTCATGATTGAACAAGCAAAGTCAATAAGTAACCTGTTATTAAAAAAAAAAAAAAGTCAATAAGTAACCTTCACACACACCCGTTCTTTGATCTCTAATCCTCGGTGCTTCCACAATGGACCAGACTCCTTATTCGTAAATGGGCTGGCCCAGGGAGGGTCCACAGAAGAAGGACCCAAAAAGAACAGAATCCGCTTTCTACCAAAAACAAAAGAATAGAATCCGTTAAGAATTTTTCTTGAAAAAAAAAAAGAATACGCAAAGAATATAGGTTACGTCCCCCCAAACAATCGTTGCGGAGGAAAAGAAAAGTGCCCCAAATTCTAGAAAGAGAGAAAAATTCCAACGCAAAACTCAAACGGCAAGAGGCGGTCATTGCAATAACTCGAAAAAAAAAAAAATTCAAACAAAGAATAGAAAGCACACTCATCACACATGGCACAACACAGAGAAGTTGTCGATATATTTTCTTGGGGCGAAGGTTAGGTTGAGTCTTAAATATATACTACCGCTGAGGCGTGGGAGAACAAAACAACACAACACAACACAACAGTCGCTGCTATAACATTAACATCGAGAAACTTCCGTAAAATCTGCAGCTTCGTACGCCTCTGCTTCCCGCCTCTCCCTCTCTTTCATGCGTAGCCTTCACTTTCACCTCTCCCTTTCTCCTTCCTTCTACCAGGTAATTTCTTCTTGTCCCCTCCCCCCTTTTCCCGCCTTCGCGATACTCCTTTTTTTCTTTTACTTGCCCCCGTTTACGCTTTCTCATAGAGTTTCGCGGTTTAGATTTTGAATTTTGTTTTGAAATTCGTTTGGATTACTTGCGATATGGTTTATGTTTTATTATTATTTCGCGAGTTTTCTAGGGATATTGATGTGCAAATATTTTTGTGTTATATGCAATTTTTCAATATGTTGAAGGAAGGGAGGAAGGAAGATGGCACCAAAATTTGTTTTGGGAATATCTCTTTAATTATTGGAAATAAAAGAAAGAAAGAAAGAAAAAAAAAATCTCCCTTGGTTCTCTTATTTTTTCTCTTCTCCCCAGAAAAACAAAACAAAATTAATTTTAATGGTAGCTGTAGTAGCAATATGGATATGGATAAAATTTAGATTGCTAAAGAGTGTGCTTGAGTGGGAAACTTTATTGAACTATTAAGTATTCACGTTCATATGGCTTTATAATTTACAGGCATGTCGACTTTTACTGCCATAGCATTGGATAGGTTGTTAGAGACTGGAGCTTCCAAGCCAATTGATAAACCCGTTGCAACTTCAATGCCTGTACCAAAACCACAGATGCTAGAGAGGAGTATTAATGCTCCGCATGCGAAAAATAAGGTTCCTCCTCGTCCTCGATTAAAGCCAGCACTTTATACTACTCCTGAGGTGAAGCCACTTCCAGTTCCAGATTCGCCTTCTTCATTCCCTCCTTCACCATACATTGTTAACCACAAACGCCGTGGCCCACGCCTCCTCAAGAGTTCGTCCGAGGCCAGTGTGCTGTCCAAGCAGAATGTTCAAGGAGGTGAAAAGTTTGATGATAAGAGCTTTGATGATACTGTGGTTGCAAGTTCAGCTGGTGATCTCCAATTCAATTTTACAAGCCCTGAACTTGTTGAAGAGGAGCAGGTGAATGGTGTCTGTGGTGGTGAGCTGGTGAATGGACACAAAGAACCTGAAAATAGTAGCCTTATGAATGTTTTACTCAGGGAAAAGGAACCGGCGTCGAATTCGGAAAGAGATACAGAGATTGAAGACTTCTTTGACCCACAAGATTCAATGAGTTTTACAAGTAACACAGATGGGGAAGAGAATGCAGGGACAGAATTGTCTGTGAAATTCAGCAGTCCTGGTGGCGAGTTTTATGATGCTTGGGAAGGTAAACTGAGTTAGCTTTACTGCCAAATTTTTCTGTTGCAAATGCACATGGTCAAGCATAGGCTTTTTTTTTTTTTCCCCCCCACTCCCCCCCACTCTTAATGTCAATACTCATGGGACATGCTGCAGTGATTAAAAAAGTATCTTATTTTTCCATGGATATATCAATCTTATTGCATATTGATCAGACAGGGGAGCAAGAGAGCATCATTACTTCTGTTATGGAGTTGAATTTCTTGGAATTATTTCATGTCAAAGTTTAGCTTACTTGGCTCTTTTCCTCCTATAGAACTATCATCCGAAGCTGGAACTCAAAATTCTTCATATGATGTTGAAGCTGAATTGCGTGAAATGAGGTTGAGTCTATTGATGGAGATAGAGAAGAGGAAGCAAGTTGAAGAATCCCTTAACCACATGAGAAGCCAATGGGAGAGTATTAGGCAAGGGTTATGTCAAGCAGGGATTGTTTTGCCTGCAGATCTTACTGCTCCAGCTGAGGGTGAGCAGCTGAATTCTGATCCTGTGGAAGACCTATGTCAGCAACTTTATGTTGCTAGGTTCATATCAAATACTATTGGCAGAGGAACTGTCAGGGCTGAGGTAGAGATGGAGATGGAAGCTCAACTAGAGTCAAAGAACTTTGAGATTGCTCGACTCTTGGAACGTCTCTACTGTTATGAGACCATGAATCGGGAGATGTCTCAGAGAAACCAGGAGGCAGTAGGTGAGACTTATATCATATCTTTGGTCTGTAATTGTTTTGATCATGCGAACACATTAATTATTTTTCTATTTTTAATTAGGTATTGTTGAAAGAGAGAAAAGAGAGAGAGACATAATATGGTGAAACCTTGTGTTTTGACTACACAGTGGAGTCCTTTTTATATAGGCTTAATGCAATAAATACAAATAAATATAGGAGATTCTACTCCTATTTACATGATCTGATATGTCTAATAAATATGAAGATCCTAATTAAATAAGGAAACAAATCATAAAATATAAAATCCTAACATATATAATTAGATATTTTTCACATTTTATAACACTCCTCAAGTTAAAGCTTACTAAGCTTATAGCTTGTTACAAGAAAATAACGTGTTTCCCATGAAATAAAAATAAACAAAACTTGAAAATTGAGCTCCACTATGATTGGGAAGGCAACTCAATGATGCTGGAGAAGCCGAAGAGAATTGCTACAAAGATAGCTTAGCCAGATAGCTGGAATAATCGTCATCCTGAAACAAATTTCTTGGCAAGCAGTGAAATAAAGCAAGGTCCGACCTTTCTCAAAACAACATTTGGAAGCTTCAAACCAATAATATTGGGGACTTTCAACTTGAAACCAAGTCTGACAGATATTTCTGGGATAAAGACGAGGCTAGTGCGTCTGGGATGAAGACGAGCTGGACGAGTGTGAGTCATAGCCATAATAAGTCACCATCGAGATAATCATCAGTGGGAATAGAAGATACCACCAGAATAGTCATAGTAGGAAGAGAAGACCACTAGAATGATCATCGATAGGATAAGAAGTCCCACTAATATGATTCATATGTGGGAAAAGAGACACCACTGAAATAATCGTCGATAGGAAGAAAAGCCACTGATATGATCCTTTAGTGAGAAAAGAAGGCATGACAAATAAAAATAAGAACTAGCAAGAAATCACTGAAAGATTTGACCAGATGGGCTGTCAAAAGGAGAGAGAAAATGCGTCCAAGCAGGAGAGAGAAAGGTTGGTCGTACGGATGAAGTGTGCGCTGCACGGATCAACAGTGACGGCGGTACGGATGAACAATGACGTCCGTACGGATGATCAATGACGAACGGTCTAGAAAATGTGCCGGAATTCGGTAACGCAGCGGTAGGAAATGGAAACCGGAAAAAAAAGGGGTCATAGCAGTGGAGAAGGGGGAAACCAAAGAAAAATGTGCCACCAGAAAGAGAAGGAAAAAAAAAACGTTGAAAAACAAAGAAGGTGGCGCCGCCGGCGGCATCGGTGAATCACAGACAATGTTGTCAAATACGTAACTCGGACTTGAATCGGTAGGAGGCTGAAAAATCGTAACACGGAGTATCGTAACACGGATTGTAAGATTCTATCAAATCTAAGGATCAAAACTCGGACTAGAATCGTAACATAGAATCGTAGGATCATAACTTCCAAAAGATAATAAAATTCATAAAACTATAACATTAGCATTCACAATAGAGTAGGAGATTAAGAGATTGGAACAATTTTCGAATAAGATAAATAAATGTGGAACGATTTCCATAAAAAAAAATAAAAAAAAATGTGGAACCATTAGATTAGCCCACCCAATTAATGGAACGAGGCGTACAAAAAACAGGCAGAAACAACGATATTAAAAAAAGGGGAACAACGCACGTGGAGAAAAAAGGAGAATAAATGAAAAACAGAAGCTCTTTGGGTCATAAATAAAATGGGTCGGATCCCTAAAGCGTTTCCTAAAACAGGTCGCGAAAGCTGCCACCTTCAACACAGTGAACTCTAAAGCTTTGAAAGGCGGCCGACGGCGAATTCTGAGCAGTCATCAAACGCGAAACTCGGAACGGATGCGATTCATGCGATTCACAACGATGATTCACCTCCGATTCACCAAGTTTACAATTCTTCTACCGATTCAAATCGGTTTTCTGCACAGGACTCGTAAAATCGAACAAGTCAACGAGTTGTAACGCGATTTTGACAACACTGATCACAGAGAAAGGTCACAGAATCAAAACTTGCTCTGATACCATGTTGAAAGAGAGAAAAGAGAGAGAGAGAGACATAATATGGTGAAACCATGTGTTTTGACTACACAGCGGAGTCCTTTTTATATAGGCTTAATGCAATAAATACAAATAAATATATGAGATTCTACTCCTATTTACATGATCTGATATGTCTAATAAATATGAAGATCCTAATTAAATAAGGAAACAAATCATAAAATATAAAATCCTAACATATATAATTAAATATTTCTCACATTTTCTAACAGGTATATCTTTTTAACTAGTGGAAATTTGGGTTGTCATTTTTTTTTCCCTTCATAACACAGTTATCTTGCTGTGCATTTAGATTGACACTTATACATGTTTTAGAATCTGGTTGGACACAAGTGTATGTGTTGAGTGAATATCTTGTATCTGGTCAATAGCTGTGGCTGTGGTATGGTTGTTTTATTATGAGTTCTGACTTGTATGTGCATAGTGGGGATAGGGTTTTTTCTTAGATTGGTCCAAACTGTAGGTGGGTATGAGTTTTTCAAATAATGCATGATGATCTATGAAGCATAGACAGCTCTTAAGGTGTAGAGTGTTGGATACACTTCTAAGATCATCACCCCACTGATACGTGTCGACATTTCTCACCAGCTGTTAAATTATTTTGTATCAGTTTGGACACGCACCAGACATGGTTTGAAAACTTACTATTACTGAAATATAGCTTGACACTTGAAGGACACAACTCTTCAAAAAAGCCAACTTAAAATATAAATAATAATAATAAAACAATTGGAACCTAAAAAATGTTAAGAAAGGTCCCCTTTGGTGTCGTGACACAGTGTCCTATATTTTAGACATTGTCCATGTCTGTGCTTCATAGATGGTAATCGGCGGTTTAAAGACCCCCCCCCCCCCTCCAAAAAAGAGAAAAAAATATTGGAATGAAGGTATATGTTTAAAACAGCATTTAAGATAGTATTAAACTTCATTATTTTGAGATGATGACTAAATAAGTGCTGAGATAGTATGAACTCATGGCTAAGAGCTTGAATGGATGTCAGTGCTAGAACAGGCAAAAACACAAATATATGTCTTCATCCATTAATCCTTATTGTTCTGTTGTGCTGGATTTCTTATTGGTAATACTACACATGATGCTTGACACGTGTTACTACTGCAAGGTGTGCACCGAAACTGTGGTGGTTCTTGACTACTTGGGCCCTTTATACAAGTTCTTTATACTTTTGTATTTCCGTAAAGCGTGTATTTGGTTTACTTGAATGCTTTCTTCTGAATATTAGGTACATGGAATCTTATTAAAAAAATATATGTTTTGTGCATGGAATAACACATTTGTAGGAGTGGTGGTTGTTTACTTGCTAGATGGCTGTAAATTTAGTCTTGCATTGATCTGATGTCTTTTGAGAGGTTTTAGTTGTTATTGGTTTTTGTTGCATCAAGAGCGCAAACCTCAACTGCTATAGTTGGGGAAACCTTCATTGATTGAAACTACTTTTATTCTAGAGGGTCCGTTGTCCAGGGATAGTAGAATTTTCCTTATGGCTATGCTATGAGCCGTAGCCTGTGATTTCTCAACTGATTGGATGGTATTCTCTTTGCACAAAAGCATAACATCCTATTTATATACAGTGATGTACCTTGTTCCCAGCATAAAGTATGTCCTGTTTTATTCAGTTTGCATAATTTGTTCATCTCATTTATGTTATTTATGTCTTGTCCAGAGATGGCACGGCGTGAGAGGCAAAGAAAGAGTAGGAGGCAGACATGGATTTGGGGCTCCATTGCAACTGTGATTGCACTTGGCACTGCAGCAATAGCATGGTCTTATCTTCCAGTGGGTAGAGAATCATCCTCTGCAGATGATCAGCTGATTCCCGAACATGATGATGCAGCCAAGTAACTCACCCCATAGTCACTAACTTCAATTTCGTGCTGTGGTAGGAAAGAAAAATAAAAGTTCTACATGCCACGGTTTGTCAACTTATCTCTTGATCAGTTGCAATTTTCTGGCATCCTGGAACCTGAGTATGTGCATAATTTAGATACATATAAGAATGTGTCTTTTCACTGGAAATCTTTGTAGGTAGTTTTTGTTGTTTTTAGATCCGCACGTTAGGGAAATATTCCATAGCTTCCTATGCATCGTGCCAGCTGTGTCACTTGTGATGTTTGGCCATCTGAAACATCTGGCACAGTGCATTTATAATAAGATTCCATATGTCAGTTGCCGAGCTTTCTCACACTGCAAAAGAGAGTTTGATTGCTTTCTGACTGCTTGTTTGCTATACTTAATGACGTAAATCTTGCTGAGCAGTGATGAATGTCCTAATAGAATTCTGGTTTGCTTGTGCTGTCTCTGTTAGTTAGTAAAATTAATAATAATTTTATGAAATTTTTAACTAGGTAACAGTTTAAGAATTTAAGCAGGTTCTTACATTTCATTGGAATATTGGGAAATTGACTTTGAGATATCTTCATATACTATTGGTTTAAAGCTTTATTTGGGAGGTGATAAGCTTACCTTTGTGGGGCAGCAAAGACTTAGATATTGATGGAGGTTTTCATTCTAAAATGTCCACTTTGAATTGATTAATTAAATACACAAGAGGGGTTGTGGTTTGACATGCAATTTGAATTACAAAGATGTGTAGCATTGTATACAATTGAAACCAAGTTCATTGTCATTACTGAAGCATGTAAGGGTTGCTATGGGTGAAGAAAATCCTGCAAGGTCTTAGTTTTAAAGAACACAAATATCTACTACTAGTGTTATTGACCCGTGTGTTACGCACGGGTATCTATAAGTATAGGGTATCTATTAGTATAGCATACCAATCAAGTGGTGTTAGGCCAATCTAATCAAGCACCAATAAATCCAGTTTGATATTAGACCAGTTTGATCCATACAAATGTGTTACACAACCAATCAAACCATGGTTTAAACGACAAACCGATCTTGTGCAGAATACTCCATCTTTTGATCAAATTATTAACCAAAAAATCACCACCAACTAAACAAAATCAGACATTATTGAAGGACGACAATCAATTAGTACTTTTTTATTATGCCCGTCATATTTTTTTGATTATGTATATTTAGGATGATAGCTTGCTTTGATATTGATAATACTATAGCATTGAAATGAATTACTCATGTAAACATGAATATATGTTTTTTACGCAAATAAACTCATGTTATTTCACTGAAAATAAGTTCCTCAATTCATGTAAATATGAATATATGCTATAGCTTGGTGATCACACTTTTCTAAGTAAATATGTAAGTTGTATAAATTGCACAGAAGTTAACAAAATAATATATCTCAATAAGATATTTTAAGTGGATGGTTTGCCAAACGAATGCGAAAATAGGAAAGCAAAACGTTCAATGGAGATGGGCAAAACACTAAAAGAAACCAAAGAAAATCAATTGTAACCTCAAAATAAGGAAGAAATATGAGGTATGCATAATTAAAGGATGGTAACGTTGCCTATTGGCATGCCACGACAAGGAAAATGACTTTGGTGTTGACTTGAACAGTCTATTTCATGTTGCCCAATCATTCTTCCTTTTTCTTCATCACCTCACACTTTTAACCATATACCCTTGTTCGCTATATGCAATACGCTGTATGGAGACTGGAGAGTAGTGATCCTCTGGATTCCCAATTGATTATATTGCGAAAGCACCACTCAAATTTGTGATACATCAAATACATCTTACTGTAGGTGTGAGTATCAGAAATGCACCGCTCCAATTTGAAAACATGTGACAGCGCCAGTCCCTCTGTTTGGAGTAGGTAATGCAAAAATTAGCCTCGAGAGGTATCAATTATGTGCAAACATTGATGAATCAAAATTGAGCATCCATTGATGAATAACTTTACTTAGCATTTGGACCTTTCAAGGTGCGATGGAGATGAAAGATGGAGTTTTCATACAGCCTTACTCCACCAAGTTTTGTTAGGACCATGTGCTTCCCATATGTTATGCTTAGGATTATAGGTGGCAAAATGGATGAATTGAATAATTTTTTGAATGGATCGTAATGGATGGATTGGAAACAATCCATTTACCATCTACTAAAAGTTCATTAAAAAAATTCAATCTATCCATCATCCATTTAAAAAAAATCATCTAATCTATCCATTAACAATTTTTTTATGGATGAGTATCCAATCCATCCATAAAAATTATTTTTAATCACAAAATATTATTTTTAATCACAAAATATATTTTTAATCATAAAGAAATATTTAATTAAAAATCTTTTACTCTCTCCCTTCTCTTCTCTCCCTCCCCTTCCTCTCTCCCCTCTCTCCCTCTGACGTGCTCCAACTTGAACGATTAGGATCCTTCCAACAAGCTACCAACACCCAATGAATGATGATTTGTGCAAGTCCAAGGCAAACACGCAAGTTGCCCGTGAGCTTCCCAAGCCAAGTACCCAGATCGTGAACTTCTTTTTTTAATCCCGCGAGCCAATCACAAATCCGGACTATGCAATTTGAAAACACAAGGTTGAATACTCGTGAAGTCCGGCACCAATTAAATTCCAGCAACAGTTGATAATTCATGCCATTTAATCAACAAAGTGTGCAGCCAATTAAATTTGCCATGGGCAATTGGAAACATGGACCTCTGAGAGAAATTCGAATGGCCACTCAATTCATGAATTGAAATGAGAGCATGCTGGTCCGTGGGCATAAATGAATTAGGCGTGACTTGTAATTTCGTGAAGGAGAAATTGCCCAGACTGTGAATCAGTAGCATGCTATTTTCGTAAATCCTAAAATTAAAGGAGAGAGGGGAGAGGGGAGGGAGGGAGTAGAGAGAGGAGAGAGGAGAGGGGGAGAGAGTAGAGAGAGGAGAGTGGGGAGGGAGAGAGAGGAGGAGAAAGGGAGAGAAGAGAGGGGAGAGGGAGAGAGGGGAGGGAGAGAGGAGAGGGGGAGGGAGAGAGAGTAAAATATTTTTTTATGATTAAAATATTTTTTATGATTAAAAATATATTTTATGATTAATTCAAAAAATTATTCATTCCATCTATTTGCCACTCATAGTGTAATCCAATGGATTTAGAAAAATAATTGATGAATGACTAACAATCCATTAAGTTAAATGGATGGATTGAATCCTATCCATTTAGTTTTTTTATTTGTAATGGATGGATTAGATAGATTTCTTTATGGATGGATTTGATGAATAATTGACAAATGGATGACTTTGCCACCCCTAGTTAGGATGACCTTCTCCATTCAACTTTAAGATGCACAATATAAGTATAGTAGTTGTAATTGAAAAACAAAAATAAAAAAGATGAAAAGTAAATAATAATTATGTACACACACAAAACCAACAAATTTAGAGAAACATGTCCATGTAATCTGTGGATATGATAGATGAAAAGTAAGTTATAAAATATGCTTGATGAAATTGATTAGAAGAGAGGAGCCTTTCACATGGGAAAGTATGGAGCTATAATCATGAATTATACAATTAATGGAATAAATTTTATTAAATCCATAATTAGTCATACATGTACACATGTTTTGTTATAAATCTTAGCTATGGTTATACTTTACACTTCTCCCTCTAAAGTGCGCCTCTCCTTTAGAGGAGCTAATTCCAATAAATATACCAAGGTTACGTTACTAATCATTCCCCAAGATCCTCATACAACTGATTACACACACAATCAAATTAGTCACAAGAAAGGACGGCCTCACCCCACTTTACAATATTAATAATAACAATGCAGACGCACAGGAAGCAGATATTTGTGGATCGATGCATGTTAAAGGCTGTTTCGTTTAAAATTTTAAACCACTCCAAACTTGAACTAAACACAACGATAATACCGATATATAAATCATTCAACGATTTATGTTAACATCTTCAAAACACCAAAAAAAACGAAGTAAATAAAGCACCTAGATATTTTATGTCTTCATTTTATTTTAGGGTGGGGTTGCTATCCTTCGAAATCTAAAGACAATTAAACTTCTCAAATTTTTATACAGTGCAAAAAATGGGTGGAAAAAGAAAGAAAGAGAAAGGGGTCAGAAAGCACACCTGCACTGCACGATGTAGGAACGTCCTTCTGCAGATGCTTAAGCTCCTTCAAGATTTGTTTCGATGCCATAACTAAACTTCAAAAAATCCAAAAGTTTAAAAAAGACCTGAGAAACGCAACAAATCTTATAGCAAGAGATCATGAGACCCATAAATCCATAAACGAAATCAGACCCAAAAAAAGTTGAACATGAATTT